>JAGTTD010000008.1:19119991-20505991 GCA_018398585.1 Simmondsia chinensis | reverse complement strand
TAATGTGCGACGCAAGCGATTATGCAGTCGGTGCTGTTTTGGGTCAAAGAATTGGAAAAGCGTCTCATGCCATTTATTATGCTTCAAGGGCTTTGAATGATGCCCAGAGAAATTATTCTACTACTGAAAAAGAACATTTAGCTATTGTTTTTGCTTTAGAAAAGTTTCAATCTTATTTGCTTGGTACTAAAGTCATTATTTACTCTGATCATACAGCTCTTCGTAATTTGATGATGAAAAAAGAAGCAAAACTAGGACTAATAAGATGGATACTTCTCTTGAGTGAATTTGATTTGGGAATCAAAGAAAAAAGAGGGACAAAAAATCGTGTCGCAGATCATTTGAGTCGTTTAATTCATGTGGAGGATGAACTTCCTCTTCAGGAAACGTTCCCTGACGAGTAATTGTTTCCGTGAGCGTGACATTACCTTGGTATGCGCATATTGTAAATTATTTGGTTACTAATATGTTACCTCCTGGTTATCTAAGGCTCAAAAAGATATGATTAAGAGTGAAGCCAAATATTATGTGTGGGATGACCCGTACTTATGGAAGCATTGTGCAGTTCAAGTGATAAGAAGGTGCGTTCCTGAAAGTGAAATTATTTATATTCTCACTTTTTGTCATTCTTATGCTTGTGGAGGCCACTTTGGAGCTAAGAGAACGACAAGAAACGTACTAGAATGTGGTTTCAATTGTCAAAAGACAGATAATATATCCCAAAGGAATGAGATGCCACAAACTCCCACACTATTTTGCAAAATTTTTTATGTTTGGGGCATCGATTTCATGGGACCATTCCCTGTACCTTTCGGTTATGTTTATATTTTGCTTGCTATTGATTATGTCTCTAAAAGCTTAAGCTACAGATTTTATCAAGTCTAACATATTCTCCAGGTTTGGGATTCCAAGAGCTCTAATAAGTGATCGAGGCACTTACTTTTGCAATCGAACTGTGGAAACTTGTTGACCCACAAAGTTTCGACTGCCTATCATCCGCAAACTAGTGGAGAAGTGGAAGTGTCAAATCGAGAGATCAAGTCCATCCTTGAAAAGACGGTCAATCCAAGTAGAAAAGATTGGATTGTGCGCTTGGATGATGCCTTGTGGGCGTATAGGACTACATATAAGACGCCCATTGGTATGTCGCCTTATCGGTTGGGGTTTGGGAAACCATGCCACCTTCCAGTTGAGTTAGAGCACAAGGCTTATTGGGCTATCAAGAGTTTCAATATGAAGATGGATGAAAGTGGAGAACACAGGAAGTTGCAGCTATAAGAGTTAGAGGAAATTCGCAATGATGCCTATGAGAGTGCAAGGATTTACAAGAAAAAGACGAAGGCTTTTCATGACAAGATGATCTCTGGGAAGGATTTTAAAGCTGGTCAAAAACTCCTTCTATACCATTCATGGCTTCGTTTGTTTCCGGGTAAGTTGCGTTCTTGTTGGATTGGACCTTTTGTTGTTACTCATGTTTTTCCTCATGGTGCAGTTGAAATTCAAAGTTTAGCAACTTCCAAAGTGTTCAAGGTGAATGGCCATAGACTTAAGCCTTTGTATGAAGGTTTCCAAGTAGAGAATGTGGCTACATTGGACCATGAGGATCCGATTTAGTCTGATTAAAGAAGGAAGCATTGAGTCGAGCCAACGACTATAAACGAAGGCGCTACGTGGGAGGCAACCTAAGGGGAGTTCGTTTTTTCTTATTTTCGCATTTATGTTTTGGGTTTTTTTTTTTTTTTTTCCTTTTTTGCCTTTTCTTTGCATTTCATCTTACAGTGGGGACAATGTAGGTTTTAAGTGTGGGGAGTGGATTTAAGTTGTGTTTTAATTTTGTATTTTTGAAAAAAACAAAAAAAAGAGTTTTGTTCTTTGTTTTTGGGGTTTTCAACGATTTTTTTTTTATATGTCATGAGCAAGATTCAATTAAGCTTGAAAAATTCATAACATGATTGAATAAGTAATCCTCCAACTTGAAATTAATTAGTCTAGTTATTTTTCTTGAGAATGGTAGTGACTAAATTTAGTACACAAAAGCTGGTGAGATTTTGAGCCTTTAGACTGACACATCCATATCAGTCTCACTATTTTCTTTCATGAGAGATATTCTTCGATGGATTTGTTTCACTATAACTTGCCTTGATTCACTTTGAGGTCATATTGACACATGCATGCATGAACATGATTAAGGCCCTCTTTGTTATAAGCTATATAAGCCAAATAGCCTACCTTATAATTGATTTTTCCCTTTGTTGAACCCCTTTTGAGCTTTGTTGGCCTTTGTCGTTTATTGTGTACCCACATTACAAACTTTAAACCGGAAAGACAATGCCTATACCCAAGCCATAGAGCTAGTGGAGCATTGTTCATCATTATGATATATATGGGGGTGCAAGAAATAAGAGTGGGGGTGTCTGGATTTGTGGTATAGCTATGACTGGTGAAATGGAACATGTTTTCATTCTCAATTCGTGAGTTCCATTATTGTGTTTAAAAAAAAAGAAAAAGAAAAAAAAATGTGATGGAGGAAATCGCTTTTAGTGGTACAAACTGTCCATGTTCATAATTCCTCCTAAAATTCCAAGAAAGGAGTTTTACAACGTTTAAATGCTTTAGAGCCAAATTGAAGAAGTTGCTCCACTAGTTTCGATGGCTTTTGAGCAATATTCCCAAAATACTTCCCACCTTGATCCTAAACCCCGTTACAACCCTTGAAAAGTTCTTATGATTCGTGTTATGCATATGATCTCAGTGATGGAGAATGAGAAGATATGCAAGCCTACGGTAGATCATTTCCATTGGAATGAATTTGAGCGAAACACATACCTTTCAAACACAAGAGAGTTGAGTGTTTATTTCCGTGAGAGTCTACGTAGTTAGTTTATTCCATTTTCGAATGAAAATGCTTACTAAGTAATTGTAAGTTGTTTAAGAATGTTTGTTCGTGATGTGTTATGAGTTTTAGAGAGCTCGATTGTTCTTTGTTGATGGCATTGCAACCTTGGTGTTTTTGGGAAAGCAAATTTGAGTTTTGCCCGAGGTTGAGCAAAAGTCAAGTGTGGGGGAATTTGATGAGAATGTAAAATGTCATATTTTTCTCCCTTAATGTTTAGTCTTTTATACTCATTTGGTGCCTAAATGTACTCATTATTCTTATATTTTGATTTACGATGCAAATGGAGGTGTTAAGTGCAAAACAAAGCTAAGTGGGCGATTTTTGACGGTTTCGACATCACTTCGTAATCTGGGCATAACTCTCTCGTTCGAGATCCGAATGAGATTATTCATGATGCTATGAAACGCAAAGGAAAATCTCTACAACTTCCATGTTTTGCGTTTTGAAAGATACTGGTTACATCAAGATCGAAACCGGGCTAGGAGTTGCTGCACCTGCACTGTTGACGTTCTGGAACGTTTTTTAGCCTATAAGTCTAATACGCGGATTTGACGCGGTTTATTTTCAGGAAGTTTCCAGATCTGGTGCATGAAAATTACGGTTGAAATCACCACTTTCCCATTTATATTAAGATTTTATTTTATTCTTAATTAGTCAGGTTTGAAAGTTGTTATTTTAGGATAATATTTAGCAAATTTTATTCTTAATCATCCTTGTATTTGATTTGTTCATTTTGCCACCCAAAATTGCAAGTTGAATTGAATTGTGCAGGCTTGTGTTCATTTTCCGCAACTTGCTATTCTTTGCTGTTTTTCTTCCATTTTTTCCAGCTATGGCCTCCCAAAATCAGTCATAACATCAACGTGAACATGTTATTGAAGTGTACAAGAGGTTCTTTCACTTGATTCGTCCATTTTGTCACCCACAATTGCAAGTTGAAGTGAATTGTGCAGGCTCATTTTCATTCTCTGCGTTGTTGTTGTTTCGGCTGTTTTTCTTCAGATTTTTGAGCTTAGCACCACCTAAATTCAGAGTTTACATCAACTTAGACATGTTAATATTTTTTTCAATTAATCCTTGCTCTTGATTTGTGCATTTTGCTACCCATTTTTGCAAGTTGAATTGAATTGTGCATGAACTTGGTAATATCTTGCTAAATCTAGTATTTTGATTGATTTCGCTAATTTTTTATGCTTTTGTTTGATGTATCTTGCATTCAAATATTGATATTGATGATAAAACCTAGCAAGATTTAGAATAAAATAAGTGTTTTTGCAATAAAATGGCAATATAAGCAAAAAAGAGCGAAACCGAGCAAAAGCGATATAAATTTGATGTAAAATGGTTAAAAATGAATCAAAATGATAAAAATAATTATATACTAAATTACACCTATCACTCATCATCATGTGTTTTAGGCAATTTTTTGGACTCTTTTTAGCTCGTTAACTTTAATTAGATTTGAAAAATCAAATAATCAATTATTTTTGTCTTCTAATTGCAAAACACGATCTAGTCTAAGGAATTCTCTTAATAAAACCATGGTACTTGACTTCACTAGTTAGCATGACTATTTTACTTCTCTTTCTGATTAAAAAGATACTCAAATTTGAATATATTGCATTAAGATTATCATTTACATAATAGATTTTGAAGAGTTATGCCTAAGTCTAAATAAAAGAAAAATATAATAAAAATAGAGGGAGAGAATCACTAAACATCGCTATCATATTAAAAACATCTATCATTTGGATATGTGCTACAGCGTGATGGTTTCGTGCCTTGGTACCTCGAGCAAGTAAATCCGTAGGGGTGTTTCAACACCTGGTACCCTAGGCCAATAGGAGCGGGAGTTGCCGCATTGAAAGCTCGCTACAAGGGGTACTTAGAAAGCTAACAAGGTACTAAGCACCCAAAGGAAAAAAAAAAAAAGAAAATGAAAAAAAAGGAAAAAAAAAGGAGAGGAAATCATCTCTAGCATCGCTATCTCATTTATAAATATTTTAAGTTATGTGCTACCCATTATGAGAACGTCTCAGTGGCTTCTCTTACTTATGGATCATCGCCCATGAGTAGGAGCTTGATTCTCACTAAAGATGTACTCGGGATGGTATAATGAAGGCATCTCAGTGGTGGCTTCTCTTACTTATGGGTCATCGCCCAGGAGTCGGAGCTTGATTCTCGCAGAAGATATACTCATGAGCCGAGAATAACTTGAGCAAATAAATTCCTCAGAGGAAAAAAAAAAAAGAAAAGAAAAATAAAAAGATACTTTTGTGAATACTTTGGTTTTAGGCATACTTGATAATTCTTGTTATGAGTGGTATGATTTTTTGCTTCTATTCGGTTTGAATGTCTTAAGATTAGAAAGAATGGATAAACTTAATTTGCTTAGCTAACTTTTGAGTTTTATTACCTACATAATTGACAGGTTTTTCCTTAGAAAAGATGGTTTTGCGTTTAGAACATTAAAACTTTGAGCTTTAGTAATTCCTTTTTAATAAGAGTATACTTGCTTTGAATTGTTGAAAAATTCTTAAAAGCATGAGATCCTGTCCTTTTGTTTAGCCTTGCTCGAGGACAAGCAAGATTTAAGTTTGGGGATGTTTTGATAAGTCTAATTTAGTATATAATTATTCATATTATTTTGGTTCATTTTCTGACTATTTTACCTCAAACTTTTATCGCTATTGCTTGCTTTTGCTCTTTTTCGCTTCTATTGCCACTTCTTTGCTAAAACACTCATTTTGTGCTAAATCTTTCTAGGTTTTATCATTAACATCAATAAGTTAATGCAATATTCACCAAACAAAAGAAAAAAAGGGAGGGACAAAACATAACAACTTCCATGGCTAAAGCAAGAACACAAGAAGTTCATGCACAATTCATTTGAACTTGAGAAAAGGGGTTGCCAAATGCACAAATCAAGTGCAAGGATGGATTAAAAAATACATTAACATGTCCAAGTTGATGTAAACTCTGAATTTAAGTGGTGCAAAGCCCAAAAATCTGAACAAAAACAGCCAAGAACAGCAAAGTCCACAGAATGACCAATAAGGCTGCACAATTCACTTCAACTTGCAATTTTGTGCCGCAAAATGAACAAATTAAGTGCAAGGATGCGCCGTAAACTTAAAGTTCATGTTGATAATGATTTCAAGGCATATTTTTTGGTGGGAAAAGCTAAAAAAAAAAATTGAATAAATGTAAGCAACGACAGCAGCTGCAGAGAATGTACAACGACCATGAACAATTTACTTCAACTTGCAAGTTTAGGTGGCAAAATGGACAAATAAGGTAAAATAACTTATTGTACACTTCACTTACATGTTACACTTTATGTTAAAGATTATTTTGGACAGTGCAAAGCAAGAAAAAATTGAAAAATTAGCAACTTGATTCATAAACTGCCTAAATGGGCAGCAGCTGCAGGACGTGGGGGAATCAGCTTTTATCTTGCAAATTTTTTTATTTCACGCAACCCCAACCTTAAGTACTACAAATAGGAGTGCTTGGGAGTTGTTTAGGCATCTTTATCCAGCAAAAAAACACAAAGAAAGTGAGAAAGAGTTAAGAAAAAAATCGGGTGAAGGAAAGATGGAGGAAGAAATTTTGGTTTGTAATTTTGTATTTTTAAGTTCTTTCTAGCCTTTTCTTCTTAAAAGTTCATGAATTTTGTGTTAAAAATGTCTTATATTAAGTTTATCATGAACTTATTTTGTTATTCCAAGGCTACAATATAGCTTAAGTTGTAATATACGCTAATTTATAATTCAACATATTCATTATTTTGTTATTGCGTTGTTGAAGTGTTTATCATTATTCTTCAAGTTTCTATCTATTCCTAGATCTCGAAGAGTTAAGAATTCAGGCTCAAGTTTAAGGATTTGATGGTGAAGGCTTGACATTAATTGTGTTGGTCTTAACACTACAGTCACTGCTTTGTAAGTCAGGTGAACTTAGATTCGCGCCATCGATTAGGGCTTTGACATCCAAGGCGTTACCTTTATTTCATTGGTCCTAGGCTTGTGATTTGAATACGATTTGTTCCACCTTAATCCTATTAGACTTAAACTCGTTCGAGTTATTATAATTTAAGGGCGCCAGGCTTAAAAACCTGATTGACTCTGGCTTGTAAGTGGATTTTTGAGCCCTTAGGTTTTTGTCCACCCCTGCTCATGACTTTTAATTGTATAAGGAAAGGTGTCTGTGGATCTGCCCCATCACTGCAATTTCCACTTGTGTTATATCAGTATCTCCTGACTTTTCTGTCAATATACATATAAAAAATCGACAAACATATATGAGCAAGTCTTCTTAATTGAAGCATAAACTGAACTCACTGTATAACCAAAGTCAAATACACCAAAATACCATAAACATTTCTAAAACAACAGTGAGTGGTTGAGGTCAAATACGTGGTGTTCGAATTTAGGCTCACTCTCTAGTCATGGTAAGTCCCTTTTTCATGTTTGTTTTGTTTTGATTGTTAAGGCAACCACATCGCACTTAACTGCAAATAACATAAAGAAAACAGCGAGTAATGAGTTGGGTATAGGTACGAATTAGGGTGGGGGCATGGATATGGGGCGGCACCCCCATAGCCACATTGCCCCTTTGCCATCCCTATCCCAAATTCTAGCTCTAATTCCATGCTTCAAACATAGCATTACCTTTTTCCCCTTGAAGATGACATCTCATCTTCTTAACTCTTTACTCTCTCTTACACATCTCATTTTACCGTAAGAAAAGAGGGGGTGCCATGTATTACTGAGTGACACACGGCATCTCCTAAATTGATTTGTCTATTTGGTGTTCTTAAGGTTCGATTTTTGACTTTCGGTTTAGTTTATTGTTACTTAATTTTATACTGTAATTACGTACTCATTATATTCATGGCACCAAGGCAACAAGTACTGGGCGTGTAGGTACTTGGCAAGTGTATACCAAGCGAATAAAGCAAAATAGGTATAACCTTTAATCCTTAGTGTTTATAGCTATCCGATGTAAACAATAAAGCCATCCATGTAAATTACCTGTCTCAAGCAACAAGCCACCCCCTATATTGTAAACACCTACCGCCATTCGGATATGTAATATATATATCATGTATATACTAACTGGATCCAACACATTATCCGTTTTGGTGAGAAATTAAAAGTGTAACATGTTTACCATCTTGGTTCATCGAAACATATTTTACACATCTCCATGTCCTTGCCCAAATATGTCAGATTGCCCTCTTTTGTAGTCAACTGAGTACAAATCCATTTTGATGATGATCACAGTATACCTGCAACTTAAATTCTAGCAGCTTACTAATACGTAATCGGACCCTTCTTATCACAGACCACGAATACGCCATTGGGTTTTATACATTTGCCTTTGATAGCAATGACTTCTATAGATCAGTATACATATTAGAATAAAGGATTATCAAACATAAATCAGTCATGGCATGCCAACTTAGATGATAGTTGAAGATCTATACACACAACAATATAGTGTTAATAAGCACCAATGCCTCATTGAATCATCAATTAAACATGTCTTAAACATTCTTGTTATATAAATTGTAGTCACACTTGAACAAATTCAAGTTATGTGAACATCAAATCCAATTATCCTCCATGAGTATTGTGTCATTTTCCCTCTTACATACCGCCATCAAGATATTCAACGATTAATAACCATGTAAGCGTTTACCCTAGTACTACCTTTTTACCCTCTTATTGAATCACCATGGGTGCCTTTAAGAAGGAGGAGCCAAAGACTCTTAATAGGCCAGTTCAAAGTGCTTGTAGAGCCCTAAAATCTTCTTAACATATTTACACAAACTAAACCACTTCAAACAAACCACCCCATTGCGTCCCCTTTTGTTAAATAGACACCCTATTTACGTTAGCTCCCTTAGGGTCTCAAACAATTTTAAAATTCACATGAACAACAACTAAAAAACATTAAAGGCAAAGCTCCAATACCTATACCATTCTATCAAACATTGTATAGTAGCAAGCTATGGTTGAAAACTGGCTTACACCATGACCAAAGTTCACCCATTGGGGGGAGGGGGTCACGATCCTAAGATTCTTGACTTGAACTTGAATAGGAAACTAAGAGAAATTTTAGAATTTAAGATGAGAAGAGAAATAGATTGAAGACGAGAGAGAGAGTTAAGAGAAATGAGATGGTAAAATATAAGTTTTTGATTATTTCTTTTTATATCAATACATTGCTATTGCTCTTCTATTTAAAATGTCTAAATACAAATTCAATTCAAATTCAAAAACAATAACCATGTCAATTTCAAACAGAAGCGGGAACAAAAAAGGCGGGAAAAGCGATTAGGAGGAACGTGCTTGATCCTCTTGATTATTCTAGATGCTCCTTGAGATGTGCTTGATAGAACCTCCTAGAATGCTTTGGAAGTTGGCATGCCCTGGGATTTATTGCAACTACCCACTATTATAGCGAGGAGCTAAATGACACGGCTTGCTGAATCGTGACACTATTGGGTGAATGACACGGGTTAGCGAGTCCTGACACTATCGGGTGCTCCAGCCTGACGTTTGGGTGCTGAAGGTGACATACCTAAACACTGCCTAGCTGTGCCCTTAACACTATGTGGCTGCGACCTTGACATGATTCGGGCGAACCCCCATGAGCTTGACATGGTCCTTGCTGTGAACCTCTGTGAACCTTGACCCGATACTGACATGAGCCTGCTCAACCTTTTTATTGCCTCTAGCTGCAGTGCCGGACATTGCCATTGCTAGGATCATGATCGGTTTGCGGGGGGGGGGGGGGGGGGGGGGGGGGGGGGGGGGGGGAGGTAATATGTTTTGATGTGATTTAGCAGCTTGCTACTATTGAAGGCCGACTAAGAATACACCCAATCCCATGCTACGGGTCCCTAATACCAGGCATTGTGTTGTACTTACATTAACTCGGATCTCATATCATACTTACTTCAAGCCAGAAGCCCTGTCCTATGCCCATTAAGGCTGAAGCCCTGTCGTAAGTGCATGAAGGCTGAAGCACTGTCGTATGTATTTCAAGTTTGATGCCCTCTCTGCAGATACTTCATGGTTGACACCCTTTCAGCAGGTATTTTAAGCTAGACATCCTTTGGTGAGCACTTCATACTAGATAGCCTGCTATGGATTCTTCAAACTAGATAATGTGTCAAGGATACTTAAAACTATAGCCTGTTCAAGGTGTTGCCTATAAAAAGGGCCTCAAAGACCTTCATTAGTTTTCCTTCTGTCCTTCCTCCTCAACCTTAGAATCCTCTCTCGAAAGCAATTATCATGCTTCCTTTACTTATGTTAGGTCGATTCTATATTTGTATTTTAATCATATTAGTTTGTCGATTTTTCATTACAATGTTTACTTATTACTAGCTTAATTATTATTTCATAAGATTGGTATTCACTTGAGTGCCGAAGGAGTCCCTGTGGGTTACTCCACAAGCCCCTCTAAGTGTCATTTGCCTTGCATGATATATCAAGTCGGGTGTGTAGAGCTTGAGTTCAGTTCATCCCATTAAACCCACCTCAAACATAACTCAATCGTGATGAATTAATACACAACCAAGTTCATCATAAACACACATCAAGATGAAACAAGAGAACAAATGAAAGGAGAAGATGTATATGTGAAATTAACTCTATAGTTCCTCTCGCTTTTAGGCCACCAAAGTGGTCTGTTTATGGACGAAGAATACGCCCAAGTGGCATGTCTAAACAATTATGGTAATTACGACATTTTTGCTTAAAATCATGGAAAGAGTGGGTGGTTAGGAGGAGTGGATGGACATCGTAAAGCGAAACCCGGCCTTTACGAAACCTTCCAAGCTAATTGGTTGATTGCAAAATTGCCTTCCTCTAGGGATAGTTATAAGGCCTCATTGAAACATAAGAAAAAGGACATGACGCTGCAAGAACTAATCTCCCACATTAAATTGGAAGATCTGAACCATAGCACACCCAGGGCAAACCCTTCTAGCATTCCACCTTGGTGGCTAACCTTGTTGAATGAAGAAACATAGGAAATAAAGGCAAGTTGAGGAAGCCTTAGAACAATGAGGGCAAGTATTATGCTTGAGAAGAAGGCTCTAGTAGCAAGCAAGGCCAATCTTGAGGAACGAGGCCACAAAAAAGTACTGATGATGGCCAACGAGGAACAAAGGAACATGTTGGACTTGCGGCAACGCTGGCCATAACTCAAGGAACTGCAGGAGAAGTTTTTGACCTGGAAAGCACATAGAACAGAGGCCCCAGGTTAATCTTACCAAGGAAGGAGGCATGTTTGTTGCCATGATCTATAAGGTGAATATGGTTGGGAACATGGTCGAGTGGGTTATGGGTACTGGTGATACAAGGCACATTTGCACCAATAAGGACTCGTTCCATGAATATGAGAAAGCCACTGATGGGGAGAAGGTCTTCATGGGCAATTCCAGTTCGGTCCCTAACTTGGGCAAGGGAAAGGTCCTCCTTAAACTCATCTATGGAAAAACTCTGTGTTTGCTGAACCTGCTACATGGTCCTTATGTGCGCAGGAATTTAGTCCCATGTGCATTGTTGAAAAAGTGGGCTTTAAGTTAACCTTCAAGTTCGACAAGTTAATACTCACTAAAAATACCAACTTCGCCAGGAAAGGGTTTTGTATGGTGGTCTATTTATGCTTGACTTGATGAATGAGAATGCCTGTACTTCTTCTAATATGGTTTAATCTCTTGATTTGTGGCATGCTCCCCTAAGACTTGTACATTATAACTCCATTAAGAAACTTAAACAAACGAGTTTAATCCCTAATTTTTATTTAACAGAACCTGATAAATGGGAAATATGTGTCGCGGCCAAACATGCAAAGAAATCATTTAACAAGTCAGTTGAGAGGACCTCGAACCTACTCGAGCTAGTGCATTCTGACCCAGGTGACTTTGAGAGCATCATGAGTAAAGGTGGTAAAAGATATCACATCACTTTTGTAGATGACCACTCAAGATTAACTGAGGTTCATCAATTAAGTACGAAAGACGAGGATGAAAAAATGTTCCTTAAATATAAAGTACCGGTTAAGAACCAATAAGATTGTAGGATCGAGAGGATTCAGTCTGATAGAAGAGGTAAGCATGATATTACCTTCCTTAAGAAACATTGTGAAACACTTGCTATGATTCATGAGGTCTTGATCCCTTATACACCTCAACAGAATGATGTAGCGGAGACGAAAAATAGGACCCTTCAAGAGATGAAGAATGCCATGCTAATTAACTTAGGCTTGCCTTCGAGCTTGTGGGAGGTAGCCATGCTATCTGCTTGTCATGTGCTAAATAGCATTCCACATAAAAAGTTAGATAGAACTCCTTAGGAATTATGGAAGGGCTATTCACCTAACTTAAAATTCTTGAAAGTATGGGGGTGTCTAACTAATGCAGGGATTCCAGAGTTTAGAAGAAGTAAAATTGGTCCCAAAATTACAGATGCTACCTTTGTTGATTATGCCATGAACAGTACGGCATATAAATTTATGTTATTGAATGACTTGAGCCCTGGGCTCAGTACAATAATGAAATCTCAAGATGCTGAATTCTCTGAGAATAAATTTTGTCTAAAACAATCTATGCATGCTTCATTATCCGATCCTATTCCTATTGCACCTACATCATAATCTAGTCATGCATCCCCTAAGCTTAAGGCTCATGAACTTGGAAGAAGTAAGAAGGCCCGAATGGAGGCTAGCTTTGGACCAAACTTCATAACTAATTTCTTGTCTGAATATCATGATTTTTGATAAACATCTTACGAATGCATTTCTTTTAGAGGAAAATCCCAAAACTTATGATGACGCCATAAGAACCATACATGTTCGTTTTTGGAGAGAGGCTCTAAGAAATGAGTTAGACTGTATAACGAGTAATAACACTTGGGTGTTAGTGGACCTTCCTAGAGGGTGCAAGCCTATAAGGTGTAAGTGGCAATTTAGAAAGAAAACAAGGACTGATGGGTCCATGGAGAGGTTTAAGGCCAGGCTAGTGGCCAAAGGATACATCCAGAAATTAAGAATAGACTTCTTTGACACTCATACCTAACTAACAATGCCAATGTGAGAGCTCCCGTTAGCACCGGTGTACGTGAATAATGTCGTTGTGCACCAAGTGAACTTTAAAACTTCAATTCAATGGTGACCTTCATGAAAAAAATTACATGGAAGAACTTGAGGGTTTCGAAATTCCTTGAACGGAACATAATGTGTGTAAACTTGTAAAGTCTTTGAATGACTAAAACAAGCTCCTAAATAAGGGCATCGAAAATTTGGTTGTACCTTGGTCGTGCATGGTTTTGTTGTAAACAATGGCGATGCTTGTGTGTATTCAAAGCATGTTGATAATGATTGTGTGATTATATGCTCATATGTTGATGACATGCTTATCTTTGGAATGAGTGCAAATATTTTGAATGATACTAAGTCTTTCTTGAGTACATGTTTAGATATGAAAGACCTAGGTGAGGCCAATGTGGTACTTGGGTTAAAATTACTAGAACACCTAAAGAAAATATTGAGGAACTTTGGCCATTTTGATAAAACACCTGCCAAAATTCAATAGGACTCTAGTATTCATTTGATGAGAAACGTAGTAGATACTGTATCACATGCTAAATACTTTAAGATTATTGGTAGCGTAATGTTCTTGATGAACTACACTCGTCCTGCTATCGCCTGTGCCGTTAGTAAACTTTGCCGTTACACCCATAACCCTGTTGATGAGCAATGGAATGCCTTGACAAGACTGTTAAGATATCTTAAGGGTACCATGAATTGGGGTTTACATTCTAAAATTTTCCTTGCTGTGTTAGAGGGATACTGTGATGCTAATTTTTTGTTTGATTGTGATGAAGTTCATTCTACTAGTGGTTATGCATTAGTGCTTGTTGATTGTGCTGTTTCATGGAAATCATCTAAACAAACCTGTAATGCTAAATCGACCATGGAGTTGGAATTTATTGCTCTTGAGATGGCAGTTTTGGAAGATGAATGGCTGAGGAGTGTCCTGGGAGACATTCCATTGATGGGAAAACTTATGCCATCCGTGTCATTGCACTGTGACTCATGAGTAGCCATTGAAGTTGCTCAAAGTGATATTTATAATGGCAAGCAGAGGCATATTCGCCTTAGTTATGGTTTCGTGATAAATTTGATCACGGACAATGTGATCTCACTCGAATTCTTGAGGAACGACAAAAATGTTGCAGATCCTCTTATAAAAAAACTTTGTAAGGAAATTGATAAACGAAACAACTAAGGGAATGGGTCTAAAACCCATATATGTTTCCTATTCATACGGATACCCGTCCCGGGAGTTATTGTGAAGATTCAACAGGTCAAACGAAGTTAGAGACCAGAAAATTTGTGATAGCCACTTCGAACACTTCCCATGTATGATGTATGAGTGGTTGTAGGATCTACTAAATCTTCCATTATAGAGGTTGAGCTTTATGCTCTTAATGTTGTCCATAGTCCTTTGTGGTGATGTTGGGCAGCACACCTGATTGACACACTGCTACTGCAATGATTAAGGTTGAGCCTTTGGCTCTTAATGATGTCCATAGCCTTTTATTGTGGTGCGGGGCATCACACCTGCTAGACTCACCTATGGAACTATAAGGATAGAAAGTCCCACCGAGAGTGTGGGCTCACTCTCTAGAGCCATTTTGGTACCAAGTTTCATATATCTTTTTGAGGGACCTCATACTTCCTAATCGCGGAGTGCGTTGCAGCATTGAAAACCACATGAACGGGTCAAGTATGTATAAACAATGACAGCCCATGGTGAAGGACCTTGTTCACCAATGGGTGGTTGTGGGACATGCTCAGTCACTACGTGTCTTTTCAAGTCCAAAAGACAATAGCATCATCAACTGTCTGCCTCACTGCTCAGTAACATTCTTTGTTTCCGTCCTTTCTCAAATTTGAATCATGTGGGGGATTGTAGGAATTTCAAGGGTAGTATGCTTCAATTTTGGAAGTCCTGTGTTTGCCCTTATCCCACATTGAATCATGTGGGGGATTGTAGGAATTTTTAGAGGAGGTGAGTCTAGTTTAAATACCCCATGTATTTGTACTTGGTACAGTAATGTGGGAGTAGAGTGGGTTTTGGGAACCACACATGCCCGCACGCACCCCTCTTTGTCGAGCTGGCCGGTGCATGGCATTGCGGTGTGGTGTGGTGTGGACGTTTTCTAAAGTGGACTTAGTTTTTATGTTATTACCTAAGCTTGCTGATGTCGGTGTTTGCTTGTTGAAGATGTGAATTGATGTCAAAAAGTTGTAATTAGCTAACGAATTTGTAATTGGTTTTTGTGGGAAGGGAGGTTTGGCTAGTTGGTGTCCTTAGATTGGTTGTGTTGTTATTTTGGCTATAGTGAGTGGTTCTAGCTGAATTTTGCTGCATCTTTCTTCCATTTTAAGTTCCTTCACATAAATAAGGGGTGATTCATTGTATTGAGACTTATGAATGAAAATATCATGTTCTTCTTTCTCTCAACCCTAATTCTCTCTGTTTCTCATCCCTTTTTTCTACTTCTCATATCAATTTCTAATTCTATCTTAGGTTATGATTCAAGATTGATCTTGAGTCATAACAATTGGTATCAGAGCTTTTGATATTGCATTTGATCAAATTGGATTGCATTCAATTTGTCCTCAAATGCATTTAATCAAGCCGTGAAAGGTTATAATCAATGATTCAGGTTGTTAAAGCTGCAGGTGCTTGCGATTAAGGTATAATTTAGGATCGATTATAGCTAGGGGACAGTTACATTGTAATGGTTGATGGAGTTACTACTCGAGTTGGTGCTACTTCACATGCAACAACTGCGATGGCAGGAACTGCTGCTAATGAGGGAAGTAATGTTAATAGTGGTGATCAAGCTTAAACAATTGCTAACATTGCACATCAAATGCAAGTTATGCTTATAGAATTCTAGCACAATCAGGAAGAAACTCAGAACCTTTGACAACAGATCACTGGAATGCAACAACAGTTAGATAGGCAAAGTATACCAGCTGGAGCTAGACTCCTATCACTGACAAGTCAGCACATTAATTCAGCAGCGCCTTCCTTATCAAATGAAAGTGGAGATGGATTGCTCATATCAAGAAACAATGGTTTTAAACAGCCTCGTGTTGATATGGAGACTTTAGAGGGAATGCAACCCCAGTCATGGATTAGAAGATGTGAGAAATATTTTCATTTCTACAACATTATTGAGGTTGACAGCGTTAAGCTTGCTGTAGTGTACTTAAGTGAAGACCGGGAGACTTGGTACTCAGGACTGATGTGCAGCTGATCTTCAATTACATGCCTAAATTTGTAAAGGAATTATGTGATCATTACGGGGATGAAGATCAGTGATATTGTGGACAACTTCAATAAGGTGACACAAACAACATTGATTAAGGAATACATGACACAATTTGAGAATCTGAGAGCAAGGATGTTGATAGCAAATCTAGGAGCTACTGAGGCGTATTATGTCTCAAGTTTCATCAGTGGATTGAAAGTTAAAATGAAGAAACTTGTCAGAGCATTAGAGCTTACCTTCTTATCTTAGGCTTACTCCAAAGTAAGGTTGTTTGATAACACTATCTTGAATATCTTTGATGGTCCTTGATTTAGAAGTGGACAAGGTGCAATTTCGTCTTCATCAGCTTTTTCAGTGAGCAATAAACACCTCAGTTTAGAGGAAGAGAAGTCTTAACGGTTGTGTTTTAAATGTAATTAAAAGTACTTTTTTTTCCAGGTGTGCAATCACAAGTTCCTTATGGCTGTTACTGGAGTTAAAACTAAAAAAGAAGCAGAGGAATTGGATGGTAGATTAGGCCCTGAACAGCAGGAGCAAGAGATGGTGGTGGAATCAGATGAGGATGAGATGGAGATTTTTGTCAAGTCTTTAACGGGTAGTGGCTTTCATAATACCATTGGGATCAGAGGTGAAGTAGGCCATAAACCCTTTCTAATCTTAATTGATAGTGGGAGTATGCAAAGTTTTGTGAATTCTTATATTGTTAGAGCACTAGGACATGAGATGATTAAGACTAGCCCATTGGCAGTCACCGTGGTTGATGGAAATTTCATTTTAACTCAGACTAAGCACAAACAGTTCCCTTGGTTGATGCAGAAGCATAGTTTTGCTTATGATTTCGGAGTTTTAAGGCTTAGAGGGTGTGATATGGTCCTTGGTGTGGGCTCGATGAAGACCGTAAACCCCATTGTGTTTGATTTTGCTGAGTTAACAGTACGCTTTGAAAGAAATGGTCAGAGAATTCAGTTGTAAGGCATTGTTGAGCAGGGATAGCTGCAAGTGATGTCCGAGAAAAGATTGGAAGGAGTAATCATGAAGGGAGCTTATCAATGGATTGCTCATTTATTCTCTACTAAAGCCAATTCAGAGGAAGCTTGGGAGAATGCCAACCCCGCAATAGACCTGCCAATCCTTCCTCCTAAAAGATCTTTGAACCAAGCCATTCCTTTGAAAGCAGATACAAGTCCTGTGAATCTCAAGCCTTATAAGTATGCTCATTCCCAAACGAATGAGATTGAGAGGCCAGTGGAGGACCTTCTGAAGATGAATTTCATTAGGAATAGTCACAGTCCCTTCACCTCACATGTGATTTTTGGTAAGAAGAAGGAGGGGACCCCTTATATGTGCATTGATTACAGGCAGCTCAATTCACTCACCATCAATGACAAATTTCCCATTCCTATTATAGATGATGTACTCGATGAATTACATGGTTCTTGCTATTTCTCCAAGTTGGATTTCAGGCAAGGTTATCATCAGTTCCAGTAATGGACCAAGACATTCACAAGACTGCATTTTGCACACATCATGGACATTATGAATTTGTAGTGATGCCTTTTGGATTGCCCAATGCTCTAGCCACATTTCAGGCTTTGATGAATGCAATGTTCAAACCATTCTTGAAGAAGTTCGTTCTTGTATTCTTTGATGATATTCTGGTGTACAGTCCTACTTCTGACATCCATTTGGTGTATCTCAATCAGGTGTTTGACGTTATGAGGCAACATAAGTTGTATGCTAAACTCTGGAAGTGCACATTTGCTCGTCCTCAAGTTGAGTATCTGGGCCATATTATTTCTAGAGAAGGTGTGGCAACTGATTCCTCCAAAGTCCAAGCAATGATTGATTGGCCAACTCATGCACTCTCAAGCAGTTGAGGGGTTTCTTTGGTTTGACAGGGTATTACCGCAAGTTTATTTCAGGCTATGGAGTGCTAGCCAAATCTCTAACAGGTCTCCTTAAAAAGGATGCATTTGGGTGGTCAGAAGCAGCTTAAGAGTCCGTCCATCACTTCAAATTAGCTATGTGTGCAGCCCCTGTGTTGGCCATGCCAGATTTTAAGTTACCTTTCATATTGGAGACTGACGCTAGTAACAAAGGCGTGGAAGCTATTCTATCTAAAGCAGGAAGGCTTATATCTTACTCAAGCCAAGCTTTGTGTCCAAGGAATTTGAGTTTGTCCATATATGAGAAGGAGTATCTTGCCATCTTGTTAGTAGTTCAAAAATGGAGGCATTACTTGGAGGGACATCATTTCATCATCAAGACTAATCGCCAAAGCCTCAAGTACTTGCTTGAACAAAAGATAACTACTGGAATTTAGAGTAAAAGTCTCATGAAGATGTTAGGATTGGATTGTTCCATTGAGTACAACAGTGGTAGGGAGAATGGCAGTTCCCGCAGAGTAGCTCAGAGCTTCTTCCTATCTGGGACCTGGTGGACTTCAATCCATGAGTTGGTGTTGCCGACCTTGTTAAGTGGCTAGGCGACCCTTCGGGGAAGTTCATCACCAAGTCCGGGTTGGAGATGATTCGGAGTGAGAGAGCTGAGGATTCAATCCATCACTTGCTCTTGTTCACTTTACACGTATTGCGACATTCGTTTGTGATTTGGTTAGCTACCTGTGAGAGCTTGTGGACCTGGGATCCGCTAACGAGGCACAGAGTTCAAGGCACCAATCTGACCGTCTGTGTTCTGTGTAGTGCTGAGGATGAGTCTCATTGCCACCTTTTCTTTGCCTACTCTTACTTAGCTTCTGTTTGGGGAGGAGCAGCTGTCTGTACCTTGATTGCCTGGCCCATTCTATCGTGGAACAAGCTCCTGGCATTGGCTTCCATTCATCTCAGAGGGCGAGGAGTTAATCTCTCCATAGCGCGCCATTAGCTTTCAGCGACCGTCTACGCCCTTTGGTACGAGCGGAACTTGAGGATCCAGAGGCACGAGTCCGGACAATCTACTGTTATGACTGAGGAGATTACTGGCATTGTTCACAGTCGCCTTCTTGCTGCTTCTTCCCTTTGTGATTGTTGATCTTCTTCAGGAGTGGGGCATTGTCACTTTGTGTATTCCTATTTTTTATCTCGTTGGCTCTTGCTTTGTTTGCTATCTTTAGCTTGTTTGCTTCCATTTTTTGGTTTGCTTTGCAGGCTTTTGCCGTGTCTTGGGTATGCCCCTTGTATTTCTATATTTATATCTTTTGATATGTAATATTTATTGCTGATTAATCCAAAAAAAAAAAAGTGGTCGGGAGAATGTGGTAGCAAACCTCTATCTAGAAGCCAAGAAAAAGAGCAGCGTGCAAATTATCATGCCATTTCAGTGGCACTGCCTATTTGGATAGAAGAAGAATAGCAGACCTATGAGGGAGATAGCTTTGCTCTGGATTATATCACTGCTTTCAGTGTTAAACCTGCATCTAGTGAAGGATCTGGGGTGACAGCATGCAATGGCCTAATAAGAATCAGGGGAAAAGTTTACAATGGTTCTAGCACTGACTTAAGGAAACATATCACTTCAGCCCTCCATTCTTTTGCTCCGAGAGGATACTCGTGTATTCAGGGTGATGCGTCTCAGATTTGCGAATCTTTTAATTATTATTTTAATTATTTTGCACCTGTTTAATTATAATTCTACACTCATTTTGGAATTTTTATGATCAGCAGATTTGAAATTAAAGTTCCTGAAATTTTCAGATGTTGGTGCAAATAAGACAAAGTGGATATGTAAATAATTAAATCAAGTCAATTTGAGATTGGAAAGAGATAATATAAGTCCGGAACCTGGGCCCAACAAATGCATGCCCAGCCCAACAGTCCCTATTCACCAGCCCACGACATAACCAACACCGGCCCATACCCACACAACATCACCGATCCGACCACCGAGCCAACAAACGCAGGCCCAAACATCACCGACCGGATCACCGAACCCACACTAGCCAGCCCGCAACACCGTCACCCCCTATCCAAGCCCAGACCCACACCTTTAGACCCGAAACACCAAGCCCAGCTCGCTAGGGTTGTGTGGCATCGCTATAAACCGGGATTTGGGTGATAGTTCGACTCTAGTTTTTGGGATTTGGTGAATTTGGCTGTCTGTTTTGGGTTTCTAATTCCTCACCGCAGCTCTCTCTCTCTGTCTCCCTCTCTCTCTGATTTTGATTTTTCTTTCTTTGTTGTTAAATTGGAACGGGAGCGAAATTAGCGGGAATACCAACTGTTGGGAAAAACATAAAATTTTTTTTGAAAATAAACTCTGATGCCGACTATTGGGTACACAGTTCTGAACTATGGTCACAACAATAGGCACCTCTTAGAGTACTCAGAGTAGGAGACTCTTCTTTTTACCTAAGCCCCGGTCGGAGAGTCACGCTTCGTGACACCCCACGTGCGAGAGTTCTCGGGAATAGGTTTATCTCTATAAACCATTTGCCCTAATACCGGTTGTTGGGAAGAATTTCAAAAATTCTCCCTAAAGTTCATGCAGCGGAATAGGTCTAGAATTCATAACTCTAAACCTAGGGTTGATTTAAAATTCCTAATTTTAAGTCTACTGACTTAAATTCAAAATTTAAATCATCAAATTCAAATTCTTAATTTAGATCTACATGCCTTTTTCTCTAATACATTCATAACAATACATACACTTAAACAGGCATAATAATGAATACTGTAAATAAATAGAAAAAGCGAAAAAGAATAAAGAAAGAAGAACATACCTGGATCTGTTCCAGTAATAAAGAAAAACCAGAAAGACAACAATATTCTTCAAAATTGAGACCCCGAGACTTTCTATGCAATGACCTCGAACTGCCCGGAGGGTGGGCTTCGAAAAATATTAAACTGAGAAAAGAAAATTTTCAACGGAAAATTTTTTCTCTCCAATTAGGTCTATGAAACAATTTCAGAAACCCTAACGAAATATTTTAACTTCGATACAAAATCTCGGAATAAGCTCTTCTATTTATAGGAATATACCGGAGCGAAAAAATCCAATTTTTCGATGTGGGATGCGCTCGGTTCAAATCAAAACGCTGCGTTCCATTTAAAATGTAGCTTAAAACGCGCATTTTGTAACATTGTAGACCGCCAGTGAGGGCCTGTCACTGCTTGCCACTTGTCGCTTCCTGATTGGCTGATTCGGAAGCATGCGGATCTCCCATTGTGTGTGTCGCGCGCTGGTTGGCCCATCCGTGAAGACATGGATCGCGGGACCTGTGCAGTTCTTTTCGTGATATTTTATTTTTTTTATTTTTTGTTTTGCTTTGTTTCCTACATGTAAAAATTCATCCTATAAATTTTAATTTTTAAAATTATTTTATTTTATAATTTTTAACTTTTATTCATCTCATGATTAATGTTTGGCAAAATTAATTTACCCATCTTGTGGATAAATAATTCATCTCATGAATTCTTTAACATTTTTCTAATGGCAATAAATACAGAGGCTTGCGCAGGGACGTCAGGGACAATTTAAATCTAGCTCCAAATGGGTTAAATTAAACAATCTCATGATATTAATTTAATTACTACTTAATGAGACTTATTTCCACTAAATAAATTTCACTGCACTCCAGCCATAAATTATTTATTCGGTATCTCCCTAATAGACCATAATGATGACAACAACTCCTCTACTAGATGTCTATGACAAAGGATAAATATAACCACTACCATTATCCTTCTCACAGCTTCTCCATTAGTTACCGACTCTCCCTTCACTGAATAATTCATTTATACTTGAACATAGTCACAGTATAAATTTCAAATGTCAAACACTTAGAATACTTTGGCCAAAGTTTCCGAACTATTCAAATATTTGCGAATTAACTAAGGGGACATCTATATCTCGTAAGAGACTGTAGATTCCCTATTGAATATCTAATCCTTGTCACACTTCACGCCGCTACCCAGTGTACGTGGGATTTCAGTCATTCGTTTGGACCTTACTTATAGTACACCAAAGTAACTAACGCTCCCTGCATAATTCCATAATACCCTCAGGATTTAAAGTTGTCGCTCAAACAGTATAACGTGAATCACTCATTTCCAATAGTAGTCTAGAAATAAGTAACCCACATGGTCCAACTCAGTGTGTCAGTCTTATTAAACACACTAACCTAACACTTTTGGATGTCCATCCACATGACCAAGACAAGTCATCTAAAGTGTCACGTCACAATCTTAACATACAAGTGCTCCAAACTTGTCTTCGGCTACGCGTCTTTCAAACAACAATCCATACCATTTGTTCCAAGTCTATATGTGGCTTAGTCTCCCAAACCACTTAGGGCAAACATGTAAATTGTAGTATGAGGACTACAGCCATCTCATGGATGTCTTGCAAAAGAAAATCACATGCAGCATAAATGCTCAAATACACAAATTTAACTAAGAAACGACTGGGACTTCAATTTTGTTTATTAATTTAAAATAATATATCCAGAATAAATCTGGATTTCAGGACACTGTTCCTAACACCGACATGAGTTCGTACATCTCCTTCTTCACCGGGCCATTCCTGATGGAGAACTAACTTGCTCTCTGGGGTTAGATGAAGTCTTAGCCTTTACTTTTGTTTACTTTTAATTCTGGTAAATTTGATTATTTACATAAATTGCTTAGTTGAGATAAGTACTTTAAAATATTATATTTTTATTGTTTATTCAATTGATATAATTATTGAGTTTGTAACCTTTTGTCGTTGATGTTGATATTTATAAATTAATTTTTTGTGCTTGTAGCCCTACGATTAATTAATCAAACAATAGTGTTAACCGAATTGTTAATTAGAGCCTATTTTCCTTATGCTTTAGTTAGATAGGGTCAATACACGATACTAATAATATCTCCTTCATAGGTTAAAGCTTGTAGCCAAAACCACTGCCCGTATGACAATCAGTAATCCCAACTTAAAAGTTAACGCAAGAGTAATTGGCTAATGATGGATTTGAAACCGTAGGTTCCAATTTAATATATTTTTCCTATTAGGAGTAGATTAACTTAGTTTAATTGTCGTTTTCTAGGATTAATTAACACAAAAACCTCCCAATTTTATTCAAATCAATTTAAGACATAAAATAATTTCACATACTTTTGGTCCCTGTGGTTCGACACCCTCTCGCCCTACACTTTAATTTAGATGTGTTTAGTAGATAGGGTTAAATATTCAATTCTGATAGGCGTGAAAAAAGCACATCAAGATTTTGGCACTGTTGTCCGGGACTAGGTAACGTCGTTAATTTTATTTTTTTTTTATTTTCATTGGTTTTTAATTTTCTTTAATTATTTTTTAATTTTTATTGTCTCTCGCTTTAAAAAAAAAACATAAAAAAAAATTTTTCTTTAATTTTTTTGAAAAAAGTTTATTTATTTATCTATTGATTTATTTTTTTAAGCGTTATTTATCTTGTGATTTTAGTGCATAGGCAGCTTTTATGATAGTTTATTATTATTGTTATTATTCAGTGTTTGTTTTGTTTCTTTTTGCTAGTTTTAGTTTTGAGTTTGACTTGCTTCTCGTGGCTGTTTATTCATGCGCGGTCGTCGCTCTTTATCTCTTGACCTTACTAGATTCGACCTTGAAATTGAAAGGACCATAAGAGACCTTAGAGCCCAACACCGAGCGACATCTGCTAGTGCTAACTCTGATTTAGTAATGGCTGACGAATAACAACCACTTGCGCTCATGGAGTATTTCACTCCCACTACATTCGCCTCACCGTCTTGCATTAGGTTGCCACCCGTAGCCCATCAGTTCGAGCTTAAGCCACATACTATACAGATGCTTCCTTCGTTCCATGGCTTAAGCAATGAGAACCCGTATAGTCACTTGGACAATTTCATGGAGGTTTGCTTAACCTTGAGGATTCCTAATGTTAGTGATGATGCTGTCTTACCTTGCCTTTTTCCTTTCTCTTTGAAGGATAAGGCAGAGTATTGGTTAGGCACCTCACTTAGTGGGACGATTGGTACTTGGACTCAAATGCAACAAAAATTTCTTAATAAATTCTATCCCATTAGTAAGACTAACACTGCTAGGAGAGCTATTAACACCTTCACCCAAATTCCTACTGAGGAGTTTCATGAGAGTTGGGATAGGTTTAGGGAACTCTTATGAGCTTGTCCACATCATGCTATCCCTAAATGGCAACTAGTCCAAAACTTTTATTACAGGTTGAATGAAAAAGGTCAACAAACTGTTGATGCCTCTTGTGGTGGTCAGTTCCTTAGAAAGAAAGAAAATGAGGCGTGGGAATTTTTGAAATTTTGAATGAGAATTCACAACAATCTGCCGCACATGCACGACTTAATGCTACAAGGTTAAATATAGGAGTAAACGAGATTGCTCACACCTCCATGTTAGAAAAGAAAGTAGACTCTCTTGCCTCTTTCGTAGAGCAATTAACTTCTCTATTTGAGATGACATTGGCTCCCTCTATTGTACCTAATGTGTCTCATGTTTCAAATGTGCATAGTGCTTGCTCTTCATGCTCTAGTGTCTCTCGTTCTACACATGACTACCCCTCTGCTTTACCTTATGCGGAGTGGTCGGAGGAACAAGTCAATGCAGCCCAAGGATTCTCACAAAAAGACCCATACTCTAACACGTACAATCCGAGCTAGAGTAACCATCCTAACTTCTCCTAGAGGCAAGGAGGAGAAGGACAGTTTATGCCACAACAATAGAACCCTTGAACTCAACAATCTCGTATGCCCCGGCCTGTCGGTTTTCAACCACAAGGGTATGCTTCTAACTACTCTCAACCTCCTAATTTGAGCTCTAATTCAAATTTTGAAGAAAAGGTTTTGAGTTCGATGAAAGGTTTAGAAGTTAATTCCCAACTCCTCCACTCCCATACACAATAGATTTCAAAGCCAGAAACCCAAATATGTCAACTAGCTAACACTCTGAGTAAGGGAGATGCAGGAAGACTCCCTAGCTAGGCTGTAGAGAACCCTATGAACTGTGTAAGACAAGACAACTATCCTTCCGAGCAAGAACAAGCAAAATCCATTGCAGTGTTGAGAAACGGGAAGGAGGTTGACAATGGGGAGAGTGCTGAAAGTGAAGTGTCCATGAGTTGTGAGGAAGAACAGAAGAGCAAGGAGAGAGAAAAGGGGGCCGATGAGGTCATGCATCCTTCTCCCATTCCTAAAGCCTCTGATCTTCCCTCGTCATATGAACCTAGAGTACCCTTCCCCCAAGCTTTAGTTGCACCACATCCAATTGGGAAGGACAAGAAGTGGGAAGCCATTTTTGAGACGTTTAGGCAAGTAAAGTTAAACATTCCCCTTCTTGATGCGATTAAACAGATCTCAGCCTATGCGAAGTTCGTTAAGGATCTACTGAACCAAAAGAAGCGATCTATAGCACATCTTCCTAAAAAAAGTGTTATTAGCCGATAAGTGAGCTCTATTTTGAAGTGTGACACTCCAATTAAGTACAAAGACCCTGGTGTCCCCACCATCTCTTGTTCACTTCGAGACTACCCGATCAATAAAGCCTTACTGGACTTGGGAGCGAGTGTCAACATTATTCCTTACTCGGTTTATGAGAAGTTAGGCCTGGGAGAGTTGCAACCCACCACGGTGACCTTGCAATTAGTAGATAGATCAACTAGGATTCCCCGTGGTGAGCTGATTAACGTGCTAGTGAGAGTAGACAAAGCCGTATTTCCTACTGATTTCCTTGTGCTTGATATGGAACCTTCTAGTCATTCGAAAAACCATGTCCCTGTCATTCTAGGTCGGTCTTTCTTAGCGACAGCCAATGCTACCATCAATTGTAGATCTGGGGCAATGGATGTTAGCTTTGCCAATATGACTATTAGGTTGAATAGTTTTAAGTCGTCGTTGTCACCCACTAGTGAGGACGAGTCGGAGTGTTTCTGGGTGGATATTATTGATGATTTGGTAGACCAAACACTCCCTTCTATCCTAGTTAGTGATTGCCTTGAGCAAGCGCTAGTATATGACTGTTTCGACGATTTTGAGGTTGTAACTGACATCAGAAAGATGAATGATTTGCTTGAGTCGTGTGCCCCATTAGAGACTTTCCATTGGTTGTCAAAAGTAGGAGCTTTACCTATGCTTTTTGGATTCCCTTGTTTTGGTTTCTATAGTCTCACCACCCGCACTTGAACTTAAGTCTCTGCCATCTGCTCTTAAGTATGCCTTCTTAGGACCTGATGAGACCTTACCTGTGATTATCTCTTCTTAGTTGTCTAGGGAACAGGAACACGCATTGATGATAGTGCTTAGTGGTTATAAGAGTGCCATTGGGTGGTTTGTGGCTGATTTAAAGGGTATAGACCCTTCCATTTGTATGCGTAGGATTTTTCTTGATGAGAATGCTAGACCCACTTGAGAGATGCAAAGGAGGTTGAATCCTAACATGAAGGAAGTGGTAAAGAAAGAGATCGTGAAATTGCTTGATGCGGCATCATTTACCCAATTTCTGATAGCAGGTGGGTTAGTCCTGTTCAGGTAGTCCCAAAAAAGTCAGGGGTTATAGTGATTAGGAGTAGCAATGGAGAGTTAGTTCCTACTAGGGAGACCACGGGCTGGAGAGTTTGTATTGACCATAAGAAGGTTAACTCTGCCACTAGGAAGGACCATTTTCCTCTTCCATTCATTGACCAGATTTTGGAGAAGTTAGTTGGTCATAGCTTTTACTGTTTTCTTGATGGATATTCAGGATATAACTCGGTAGTAGTCTACCCAGAGTATCAGGAGAAAACAACCTTTACATGCCCCTTCGACACGTTTGCCTATCGTAAGACGCCATTTGGTTTATGCAATGCACCCCCTACATTTCAGAGATGCATGATTTCTATCTTTTTGACATGGTAGACAGATTTCTTGAGGTTTTTATGGATGATTTCTCTATTTTTGGACCTTCATTTGATGAATGTTTGCAGAATTTGACACTTATGCTAAAAAGATGTGATGAAACCAATCTTGTTTTGAGTTGGGAGAAGAGTAACTTCATGGTTCAAGAGGGAATTGTATTGGGTCATTAGGTGTCTAAGAAGGGGATTCAGGTTGATAAGGCTAAGATAGACCTAATTGCTAACTTATCCCCTCCTTCAAATATGAAGCAAATTAGATCTTTTCTAGGTCATGCAGGGTTCTATAGGAGATTCATCAAGGACTTTGAAACTGGCCAGACCATTAACTAGCTTGCTATATAAGGAGACATCATTTGAGTTTGATGAGCCTTACCTAGAAGCTTTTCAAAAACTATGGTCATTACTTGTTTCGAACCCCATTATGCAACCCCCAGATTACTCTCTTCCTTTTGATATTATGTGTGACGCTTCTAATTTTTCTATAGGTGCTGTCCTAGGTCAAAGAATAAACAAAGTGCCTCATGTCATTTACAATGCTAGTAAAACTCTTAATGATACCCAACGCCATTACACCACCACTAAAAAGGAGTTGCTAGCTGTTGTATTTGCTCTTGACAAGTTTCGTTCCTATATTTTAAGGGCAAAAGCCATTATCTATTCTGACCATGCTGCATTGAAATATTTGCCCTCAAAGGAAAAAACGAAACCTAGGCTCATTAGATGGATTCTTCTACTTCAAGAGTTTTACATTGAGATTAGAGATGAGAAAGGTGCAGAGAATGTGGTAGCTGACCATCTCTCTAGGATTTCCTTTTAGCATCATGATCCATCTATTTCAATGCATGACTCTTTTCCCGATGGGCAACTTTTTGTTGTCTCCCATTCAAGTGGCCATTGGTTTGCAGATATTATTAACTTCCTCGCCACAGGTGCAATTCCATCTACTTGGTCTAAACAAGAAAAGGATAGGTTTTACTCTCAAGTAAAGCACTTTTATTGGGATGACCCTAACTTATATAAAAACTATTGGGACCAAGTAATTCGTAGATGTGTGCTAGAGTGTGAGCATCATAGAATTTTATCTTTTTGTCATTCATATGCATGTGGAGGACATTTTGGAGGTCATAGGACTGCTGCAAAAGTCCTACAGTGTGGTTTTAATTAGTCTACTCTGTTCAAGGACGCTCACAAGTTTTGTGTTGCATGTGAAAGTTGTCAGCGCACAGGCGCAATGACGCGTCGAGACATGATGCCTTTGAACCTCATTTTAATTGTAGAAATATTTGATGTTTGGGGTATTGACTTTATGGGACCATTTCCCCCATCTTTTGGGTTTGTTTACATACTTTTAGGGGTCGACTATGTTTCTAAATGGGTTAAGGGTATACCTACTAGGAGCAGTGACCACAAAGTGGTCATGCAATTTGTCAAGGACCACATTTTTAACCGCTTTGGAACCCCTAGAGCACTCATTAGTGATGGTAGTAGTCATTTCATTCATAGGTCATTTGAGGCACTTCTTAGGAAGTACTCAATGCATCACAGGATTGCCACCCCCTATCATCCCCAAACTAGTGGTCAAGTAGAGCTTTCAAACCGTAAGATCAAGTCTATGCTTGAGAAAATGGTTCGTCCTGATAGGAAAGATTGGTCCCTTACGTTGAATGATGCTCTTTGGCATACCGCACCGCCTATAAGACCTAACTTGGCATGTCACCCTATAGGTTGTTCTTAAGTAAAGCATGTAATTTACTAGTTGAGCTAGAACACCGTGCTTATTGGGCCACTAGAGCCTTGAATTTTGACTTAGACCAAGCTGGTGCTAACCGAAAGCTTCAATTGAGTGAGCTGGAAGAACTGAGGAATGAAGCTTACGAGAATGCAAAGATTTATAAATCTAAAACAAAGGATTTTCATGATAAACATATTATAAGAAAAACATTTGTTCCTAATCAAAAGGTTTTGCTTTTTAATTCCAAATTGCGTCTGTTTCCTGGTAAGTTAAGGTCTAGGTGGGATGGTCCTGTTGCGGTTAAGCAGGTATACCCCTGGGGTGCTGTTGAGATATACCACCCTAAAGATGGCCGTGCATTCATTGTAAATGGTCAAAGGCCTAAACCTGTAGTTGAGTTGGATGGCATTGCTAATGGACAGCTTATTGAATTTGCCTCTTTGATGGACACCATGACTGATACTTGATCTCTGCTTGATTCACTGGGCCCGGCTGAAGGAGTAAAATTTAGTGCTCCTAGGAGGCAGCCTAGGCCTATTATTTCTTGTTTTAATTTATTTTTTGACCTAATTAGTTGCTTTGAGGCTTGTTTTCTCTCTTTGCAGGTTCTTGTGCCAAGTTGAAGGAATCATATATACTTGTCCACGTCGACTCGTCAGGTTGTATTACTCCATCTCACCTATCTCTTGTGCTTTAATGATTAATGTTGTTGCATTAAGGACAATGCATGATTTAGGTGTGAGGGTGAGGCTCATTTGCGTGTGCCCATTTTTGGTCGAATTTTTAAAATTTTGAAATTTTTTGTGCATTTTGAGCGTGCATCATACCCACTTAGCCAAGTTTTCCTTGATCGATGCATATGTTATGATGACAGTGGGATTAGTTGATTTATTTCGTTCATTAATTCCCTGAAATTAAATTACCCTACTTCATACTTGTTAATGAGTATTGTTGATCATTGTTGTGGGTTCTACTCATGCCGCTCACATATTCACTATGCACAGGACTTTCGTATTGTGGAAAATCTAAAAATTTGAGTAAACAATCCTATATATCTTGAGTTTTGCAGGTTTTCTCTATTGATTTATCCTAATCCTTGCCTTTTGTTGCAATGTAAAGTCCTTGTTGGTTAACGTTGAATGTAAAGTTGAGGTACTTGTTATGCGAGAGTCCAAAAATTGGATGGAAAAAGAAGAGGAAACGAAAAAAAGGAAGAAAAAAAAAAGAAAAAAATGGAAGGAAAGAAAGAAAAAAGTTTCCTCCAAAAAAAAAAGAGCAAAAGAAAAAGAAGAAAGTGAAAATTGAAGTGCATTCATGATAAAGTTGTTCTTCTTTTGTGCCATATCAAGGTCAAAATGTTGTAAAGTGGTCACTCATATAACACTTAGAATTCTCAATGTATGGGCATGTATTTGGGTGATTCAATGGTGTCGGTGCACAAAACCTTTATATATTGGCTTGAGTAATTCCTATTAGTTGATACAAGGTTAATGAAATTCTATGACGAGTTTTGAAGTTTAATCATCTAAATTCGAGGACTAGCAAGGGTTAGGTGTGGGGGTGTTGATGCGTCTAAGATTTATGCATCTTTTAATTGTTATTTTAATTATTTTGCACCTATTTAATTATAATTCTATACTCATTTTGGCAATTTTTATGTTTAGTAGGTTTGAAATTAAAGATCCTGAAATTGTCAAATGTTGGTGCAAATAAGGCAAATTCGATGCGTAAATAATTAAATCAAGTTAATTGGAGATTGGAACGAGATAATATAAGTCCAGAACCTGGGCCCAACAAACACAGGCCTAGCCCAATAGCCCCTGTTCACCAGCCCACAACACCACCAACACCAGCCCATACCCGCACAACATCATTGACCAGACCACAAGGCCAACAAACGCAGGCCCAAACATCACCGACCCAATCACTGAACCCACACCAGCTAGCCCGTAGCACCGTCACCCCCTATCCCGGCCCACACCCACACCTCCAGACCCGAAACACCATGCCCAACTCATTAGGGTTGTGAGGCATCGTTATAAATCGGGATTTGGGTGATAGTTTGACTTTGGTTTTTTGGATTTGGAGAATTTGGCTCTCTGTTTTGGGTTTTTGATACCTCACTGCAGCTCTCTCTCTCTCTCTCTCAGATTTTAATTTTTCTTTCTGTGTCATTAAATTAGAACAGGAGCAAAATTTGCGGGAAAACCGACATGAGTTAGTACATCTCCTTCTTCACCGGGTCATCCTTGATGGAGAGCTAACTTTCTCTCTGGGGTTAGATGAAGTCTTATCCTTTACTTTTGTTTACTTTTAATTCGGGTTAATTTGATTGTTTAAATGAATTGCTTGGTTGAGATAAATACTTTGAAGTATTATATTTTTATCGTTTAATTATTGAGTTTGTACCCTTTTATCGTTGATGCTGATATTTGTAAATTAATTCTTTGTGCTTGTAGCCTTAGGATTAATTAATCAAGTAATAGTATTAAACGAATTGTTAATTAGAGCATATTTTCCCTATGCTTTAGTTAGATAGGGTCAATACGTAATAATTAACAATGCGTTAGGTAGAGCCTATTTTCCTTATGCTTTAGTTAGATAGGGTCAATACGCGATACTAACAATATCTCTTTAGTAGGTTAAAGCTTGTCGCCTAAACCATTACCCGTGTAACAATCAATAATCCCAACTTAAAAGTTAACGCAAGAGTAATTTGCTAATGATGGATTCGAAACCCTAGGTTCCAATTCAATACATTTTTTAGATTAAAAGTAGATTACCATAGTTTAATTGTCGGTTTATTAGATTAATTGACACAAAAACATTCCAATTTTATTCAAATCAATTTAAGTTATAGAATAATTTCACGTACTCTTAGTCTCTATTGTTCGACACCCTCTCGCCCCTACACTGCAATTTAGACGTGTTTAGTCGATAGGGTTAAATATTAAATTCTGATGGGCGTACAAAAAGAACATCATAGTGCACTTATCAAATATTGAAGCAATATTTCTTTTTGACATGCATGAAGAAAAGTGTAGTAGATTGTGTGCAAGTATGTGTAGTGTGTCAACAGACGAAAAGTGATCACGTTCCCTACCAAGGCTTACTTTAGCCCTTACCAATTCTAGAAAGGGCTTGGCAACACATAAGCACTGACTTCGTATGGGGATTACCTAAGTCCGAAGGCAAGGAGGTCATTTGGGTTGTGGTAGACCCCTTCACTAAGTTTGGGCATTTCATAGTCCTTGTTCATCCCATTTCAGCTGCCAAACTTGTTAAAGTCTTCTTGGATCACATTTAAAAACTTCATGGCTTATCTCAATCCATCACATTTGACATGGATATAATCATTACTAGCAATTTTTGGAGGGAACTATTTTGCTTGCTTGGTTCCACTCTTTCCTTGAGTTCTTCTTATCATCCATGAGCTAATGGTTAAACTGAAAGGGTTAATCAATGAGTGGAGCAGTACTTGAACGCATAACCTTTTCACATCGCAAGCAGTGGCACAGTTCACCAGCTTTGGCTGAGTATTGCTACAATACCCATGCTCATTTAGCTCTTCAGACAACAACCTCCAAAGCATTATATGGCTATGATCCACCTTCTCCCATGGAAATTCAAGGAACTGTTTCTATACTGTCTGAATCAGTGAATTACTATATCAATGGAGATAGCATATGCTGCAGCTCAAGGACAGCTTGCGACTTACTCAATCTCGAATGAAATTTTTTGCTAACCAGAATAGAACTGATAAATCTTTTACTGTTGGTGGTCAAGTTTACTTAAAATCGCAGCCATATAAGCAATCTTTTTTTGTAGTATTTACGAATTTGAAGCAGATATCTAGGCTTCCATATTCGCCGCTTTCCAAGTTTTGAGGCGGATTCTTAAGTCATGATCTTTTCCTTAACCTCGAAATTTTTTCTACAAATATGGAGCCTTAGGGTTTTGAAAAACACACGTTCAATACAATTCATATACTTAAACACACAGATAGAAAATTTTCTAAATTTCTAGTCCTTCTTCATGGCTTTCATTCTTGATTCTATCCTTCATTATTGAGCAAGTTGTGGTGTGCTCTAACCTATTTCCCTGAAACAGATTGTTGAGTTGGGTGTCATGTTAACCTTGGGAGTCTGAGTCCCATTCATCCCACTGTACCTACACAGGGCCATAAACGATTTAGGGGAGTAGATTCCCTACGGCCCGCAATTTCTTTGGTCAGTTCTTTCCCTTCTGCTTTTTTACAAAAGTCGTTTGTTTCATCTTTCCTGTAATCTTGGAATCAAGTTCATTGCAGCAAAAGAGTTACATTTTGTTCACCCGTTCACCTATTATACCGACAATCAAAGTCGTTTATATAATGAATAATTGTAATATGACTCGTGCGGGCTTTATTATTCCTAATATGTCTAAAACTAGGCCCTTAAATTGGAAGAACTACAAGATGCGAGAAGATAAGTAGTTCCTCCTAGGCCAAATAGAGGTTCATTATACTCTATGTAATGATCGAGCCCCACTGAGACCCAATAAGGATTTCGAGAAAGATAACCGTACTTGTAGGGGAATGCTTGTCCATTGTATGGCAGCGCCTTTTTATCAAATTGTCATGATTCTAGGATATAGAGATGTGCTAATAATGTAAAGGGTTGTAATTAATTAGTACATGTCATTAGTGGGAGTCAAATTAGGGTTCTTCAGTTCAATTTAGCCATGTATTAGCTTGTATTTGCCTTAGTTGTTCTAAATGTCTTAGTCAGTTGGTCAAAGGGGGAGTTCTTGGTTGGTCGAGGGTGGTGGCTGCTTGCAATGTTGGTTAGTTTAGGGTGTATAGGTGCATTGCATCGTTTCTTAACTGCCATTAGTAATAGGTAGTATAAGTAAGAGTTATTTCTCTTGTAATGAGATTATTGAATAATAAACACTTGATTTCTCTCCCTTATCTTAATCTCTCTCTCTCTAATTCTCATTCCTTTTCCCTTCTTTCTCATCTCATACTCTATTATCCCTACGTTATGAACAAGATTTATCTTGAATTATAACAATTGGTATTCGAGCTTACGAATGGCTTTCGATTTAATTCATTACGTTCAACTAGGGCTCGCGCATGCAGGCGCATGGCTGGTTGTTAAGGATTGGGATCGGTGGCAGTGCATTCACTGATGCCACCTCATCCCGGTGGTGGTGCCCGCTAGTGATTCCTGTGGTCGTTAGAGGGTGAATAACGTGAAAGAGGGTGCAAGGGTTTTGGGGTTAGGGTGTAAGTTGTAAGACGTTGGGGCTCTGTGGAGCCCATCACCGATGACTCATCCTCGGTGGATTGCCTCTCCCTTCTTGCCCTTTTGGTGGTTGTCCGGTCGTCCTCTGTGGTGTGGCGGCGACACCTGGTTCATTTTCTCTCTCCTGGCGATTTTGGGGTCTCCCGATCCCTCTTTTCAAATTTGGAGCATTCAATTGTAAGTTCCCTTGGTCCTTCACTTATTGTGGTGTTCTCGGGTTCTGTGGCCATTCTTGGCCGGTCTGTTGCATATGGGAGGTGGCTAGTGGAGCCTTGTGAATGTGATGCAACCAAACCCTAATTTTCTAGGTTTTTTCGTGCATTTGTTATTCTCTCACGTTGCATGGCCGAGGAGACCCGGATCCTTGAGGTGGGTTTGGGTTCGAATCCAGCATGTGGGAGTACTGGTGCTGGTGGAGATGACTCGGGTGGCTCAGGTCCCTTATCTTGGGCCGATACTGTTCGACCATCACCCTAGGAAGGCATCTTAAGATTCATTCAACCAAATATTGTTAATGGTGAAATTAGATCCAGTGTAACTGAGATGTTGCCCCAGGATGTGAAAAATGGGACCGATGCTTAGTCGGTCGTATTATTGGTAGGATGGTTGCATATTCTAGGTGCTTGGCCATCGCTAACATGCTTTTGGGACCTAAGGGTCTTGAGTGTGTTGTCTCCAATGGCAATGCCTACTACTTCTGGTTTAAGTTGATTGTGGCATTGGAACATGTGCTTCGTGATGGCCCATGGTACATCAATGGTCATTTTCTCTCTCTTTACCGTTGGGGTAAAGATTTTATCCCCACGCACAATGTGACAAAAATTCTAATTTTGGTCTAACTGCATGGCATTTTAGTGTCCATGTGGACGAAAGGGGTTCTTAGTTCCGTAACTAGTGGGGCTAGGCGGCCGCTCTACATGGACAAAGCCACCCTTAAGGGGACAATGATGAAGTATGCTAGAGTTTGTGTGGAAATTGAATCGAAGGTGGATCTGGCTAAGAAATTGATTATTGATTACAATGGTTCTTGTATTCCTTTGACCGTTCATTATGAGGGAATGCCAAAACATTGTTCAAAATGTGAAGTTTCTAGCCATTCATGCCCACCTCAAACGTTATTCCCCTACACCTACTGCTCCTGTTGAAACTCCAGCATTGGTGGCTGAAAAAAGGCAAAACAAAGAAGACCGAGAAGAAGAAGAATGGTGGGGCTGCAGGGGGGAGATGGTGCTGCAAATGCTGCGCCGAGCAGAGCTATTTAGGTTCGTACTTGGTCTGGTGGGGTGTTTGGGCCTGGGGATACATGGCGCGATAATGAAATGGTGGGTGTGGGTGGTGTTGGGCCAGTTGAGGCCCATGCGTGCACTATTGAGGTGGCCCAAACTGGGCCAATGACAACTAAGGCCTCTAACAGGCCTACTGTTGCTGTTGAGGAGGAATATGCTGGGCCACTGGGCCCTCCAGGGGCTCCCGGGCTTTTGGGCTCAGAAGGGGTAACAACCCAGTGCCAAACTGGCACTGGGCTCCCTGTGTCTGAGTCTGGCACGGAGGGCACCCCACCCTCGATCCAGCCTAGCATAAGCCTGGTGCTTGGGATCGGACCTAATTTAGGTTCGGGCTAGGAAAGGGAGGGGGAATTTGTTAGTCCCCGGATGGTCTCGGGTTCACTTCATGTCGCGGGTCCTCGCTCACATCTCGGGTGAGGGTGGCTGTGAGCCCTTAAGATCCGGCCATGGGGAGTGGGGGAGAGGCTGTGCGAGGCCCTACAAAAACGGTTACCTTAACTGGGTCATGACAATCCCCAGCAGCCATTTCTGGTTTTTATGTTACCCAGATTGTTCGTTCGGGGTCAGTTTCTCCTTCGGTTAGAGATCCCCTCGGTCTCTCGGAGCTTAGTCCTTCAACTGAGTATACTGAAGATCTGAGTCGTGCCATGGTTCCTTGCAAGATTATAGAGGCCCAGCCTTATCTTGTTAATGTTGCTGAGCCCGAGGTCAGTGTTGTGATTGGGAGGGTGGGGGGGGGGGGGGGGGGGGTATGTGCCGATTGATTCTCCGAGTATTGCATCACCTAGCCATTTTGCTTTTCTACCGTCTGATCAGGACAGTAAGGCCTCGACTTCTTCTCGATGCCCGCTGCCAGTGGAACGTAGAGTGACTCGAGCCAGCTCGCGGGGCCGTGGTGCCCACTGGTAGGCTCTCTGTCCCTTCTCATTGTTTGTATGATGATTGGTTCCTTGAATATTAGGTGTTTTAACAACCCCCATTCTGTTCGTGCTGTTCGAGAGTGGATTTGCTCCCACTTCCTTGGTTGGTCGGTCTTATGGAGACTAAGACCATCACTGTTGATGTTCAGCTTGCTATCTCTAGCTGTATGGATGGTTGGTACTCTCTTTTTGCGGGCATTGTTGGCATTCAATCTTGGTGTCATCTTATTGTTTGTCTGGATCTAGGGGTTTATTTTTCCTCTCTTGTTGGGAGTGGGGACTAGTTTATTACTTGTTGGGTTTAGGATGTTTGTGGGGACTACAGTTTTGCTTTTAACTTTGTCTATGGTTTTAATGCATTGGGACCGCGCCTTGATTTATGGAGTTATATCAGGACTGCTAGTGTTAGTTTGCAGGGGATCTCCTCCTTGGACATTTTAACACCTTTCTTTGCCCTTCTAATGGCTCCGGCATGTTCTCTTCCTGGCCGAGTCATATGGATGACTTTTAGGATTTCCTTTCTAAGTTGGGACTTTCGCCGCTATCTTTTACCGGCGTTTGCTATACCTAAGCAGGGGGTGAGGGTGATGATCTTTTTAGACGTCTTGATTGTGTTTGGTGAGTGAGGACTGGCTTCGATCTTTTCTTCTTTCCCTTATGGAGGATCTTCCCAGTACTGATTCTTCCGATCATAGTTCTTTGGTCGTTCGAGGGCTTGGGGAACACCGCTCTAGGCGTACTTCTTTCAAGTTGTTTAACTTTTGGACGACCACAAGGACTTCTTGGCCCTTGTTCGTCGTGTTTAGGCTTCGCATGTTAATGGCTCTCCTATGTTTCAGCTCACCCAAAAGCTCAAAAAGCTAAAGGGTGAGCATCGGGCCCTCAACACTCGACACTTTAGCCATACTTTTATTCATGTGGAGGTGGCCGTAGATGATTGGGTGGTGGGACAAAGAGCCCTTGATGCTGACCCTGATAGTCCTCTCATAAGGACAGAGAAGCGACAACTTTCAATAAAGTATTCAAGGCTGTACCATGATAAGGAGGCTTTCTATCCTTAGAAGTCTCGGATCCACTGGCCCTCTTTAGGTGATCAGTGAACTTGGTTCTGTCATATATTGGTTCTCCATAGGTAGTCGAGGGACCAGATTATTTCTATGGAGGGCCCAAATGGGACTCAGACCTTTGATGAGGAGAAGATTTCCAGGGCCAAAGTATCTTATTTTCGGGAGTTGATATCTGAGCCTAGTGGCCCCCTTTAAGAAGATGTGTCTGATTTATTTGAGGACAGGTTAGATGGGGATCAGGCTCACCCTCTTGTCCTTTTGATTACTGATGCTGTGATCCAAGATGCTGTATTTTCTACTGGGCATGTGTCATGACCCTAGCCGTGACAAGGCCCTACGCAGCAACCAAGAACACCAAGGACAGAGGTTTGAATGTCAGGGTCGATGTCCCAGGCTCACAGCCGGATTCACGTCCAGTTCCTGTCACGACCCTAGCCGTGACAAGGTCAAGAGAGGCCAGCAGTCGAGCCAAGACAGTACCAAGGTTCACTACCGGGTCCGTGTCGTGGGCCGCATGTCACGGGCACAAGTGGATGTCAAGGACCGGGAGGCTTAGCAAGACCTTGTCCTAGATCACAGCCAGGGCCATATCAGGGCCTAGTCAGATCCGCGCCCGCCTAGCCGAGGACCGCGCCAACACATGTCATGACAAGGTCAGGATCGTGCCAACGCATGTCATGACAGGGTCAGGTCCGTGCCAATGCATGTCATGACAAGGGCAGGCCATGCCAAGACCGAGCCAGCAATATTGCCAGCAGGACCAAGGCCGTGCTTCCTAGCCGATGGGGCTGGTACCCGGTTGCCCAGCTCCAAACGCACCAAAAGGTGGAGCCCGGTTCTAGAAGCTTCCCAACCACCTTTCCCGCTCTTATTTGAATTCAAATACTTTCCCGCCTTTTATGTTTCCCACCAATTTTTATTGTATTTTCAGATTTAGGATTATTCTAGAAAGATCTAGATGATACTTAGCAATTACTATAAATACAAGAGTAATATCGATGTAATAAGCATGCAATCAAATATGAATGAAATTAACATTTCTTTCTATTTCTCTCTCACCTAAACTCTATTTCTCTTCTCGTCCAAAAAATCTATCTCAATTCTCTCTCTCATTTTAGTTCTAATTCTTTCTCATCTCAAATTCTCTAAAACTCTATCAATTCTCAATATCAATCAAATCTCGAGCCACTAACTCGAGGTCACGAACCGAGGCTCGTGACAAAGTGGTACCAGAGCCATCTTCGATTGGAGGCTCGTTATAAAAAAAAAAAAATAAAAATTATTCAGCTGCACTCATTCATTCACCCTGAGATCAAGATCTCATCATCGTCAAAAAAAAACTATTTGCTGCAACAAAATTCAGAACCGATCAGGTTCGAACAGAACCGAACCGGCACTACTGAGGAGCTGCGCGGATGATACCAGCAAGCTGACAGTGGCAAGGCCTTGGTTCCCGCCCAAGGACTGCAACGAGTGGGCCAACTGAGACTGAGCAAGGTCCGAACCCAACTCTACTTGGATCTTATCGATCCGGTCAGGTATTGCTTGGTGTTTAGGTGATCTTGTGTCATCGATCTTTGGTCGGTGTGATCCAGAGGTTAACTGAGACAATGAGGATCTAAATTAATTGTGTTAATTGATCCAATCAAGAGAATTATCGAGTCTAAGGCAATTGAACATTAATCTAAGGCTCGATGGGTCACATAGTTGCTAAGTGACCTAGTGATTGTGTGAAATTGAGCATTGACCAGAGTGAACCAGTATTCGATTGAGATACATCATATCAGGGGTTGTGATTTGAGATCAAGCCGCATGTGGAGAGGATCCTGACTTCACAATCCTCATCCGGTTCCATTTAGAGCTTGAAGGAGAGCAATGATCAAGAAAGCAACGCCAGTGTTTGCTGCTACTTGTATCAATCTGGAAATTATGTGGTGATGTTGTATTGAACAGAACAAATCTGATTCTGTTGTTGAAGCATCGTGTTTAACGTGTTAAAAATTCAGAATTAGCTGAGCTAGCTCAAATCTGGAGCTAATTTCGGCGATCAGAAAGATCAGAAGCTGTGGTATACTGCTGAACCAATCAAGATCCGAACTCATTACGGGAAGGTCGCACACAACCTGTTCGAATTAAGGCCAACTGAACTCAACTCATAACTGGCGCTGAAATTCTGTAATCTGGAGGTACTGGTACTGCAGAACAGATCAAGTTTGATTTGGTTCTAGTTCTGTTCGGGTCCGGAAACAATCAGCCGAGGAGGACATTAGTTCAGGCTCGGGTGAGCATTTGCATTGTGAGCTGTCAAGCAGCGTACTACCATGAGCTGGGGACCTGCGCTGAGAGCCAGAGGCTGTCATGCTGCAGCGCAAATTATTATTATTAAAAAAATATATATATATGTGTGAGCAACTATCTTTGTAAGTACTTCATTGACAAACGCTTCACATTTTGATCAGCTGGAATTTACATAATAATTAAGGATCAAAGTGCCCAAGGAATAGAGTTAAAGCTGAACAAAAAGATTAGTAGTAGCAGCGCATCAAGGCTGCGAGCTTAACCGTGTGACGTAGGGAGCTGTTTGTCGTTGAACTTGACCTGATTGTGACGCATCAAGGCAGTGGTGCCACATTCTTAAGGTCCTAAGCAGCGCTCAAGCGTTGGACTTAGTCTCTGTGATTAGTGGTTGGTCCGATTCTATTGTGTCAAGGCCTTGCCGTGGATCCGCATAGCACAGCCGCAAGGGGACATCAGTACAGCAGTACGTAAGGTCTAGCAGCAGAATCACCTTGCAAGAACAGCACAAAGATTGCTATAGTGCAATCTAAGGTTGAACTTGATTGTCTTTAGTGCTTAGTTCTTTCCACCAGTGTGCCTGGACTTAAAGATTGCTCGAGACAAACATTATCGAATCGATGGGACGATGACAGCAAGAATGGCTCAAGGGTCGACACTACTTGTTCAAGTGTGGGAGGTTCCCTATCCCATCATCGAAGTCGTTCTCCACAGGGTCTTCTCACCTTACGGTTGTCTTGAAGAAATCCGAATCCACTCAACAACTTCCTTAGAAGTTGAAGCTGAAGTGACCTTCACTTCATGGAGGGATGCTGAAAATGCACAGAAGTGGTTACACGGAAGAAACATATAAAACAATTGTAATGTGATGAACATCCAAGTCCAAGTTCCACTTGAAGAATACCGTGGCCTAGAAGTAGCTTATGTTACGGAAGCAATTAGACCAAACCAAGAAGCTTGGCAGCAAGTCAAGACAGAGCTGGACCACATCGCGATTCTTGTTCAAAAGCAGATCGAGATCAACGAAAAAATGACGTCCTCCGTGAATGCCTTGACAGCAACCACTCATGAGTTTAATGACGAGGCTAGAACAATGAGTTCAAAGATTGAGAAGAAGGGTGCCACAACAGCTTAAGAATGGGGTTATGTTGCTGAGGATAAATCAGGAGAAAAATCCTTAAGCATAACTGAACCAAATCCAACTGTAGCGAACGTGTCACGGGAGGGTCGTCAACCAGGCCTAAGCACTATCATATCAAGAGAGCCACAGCAGCTAGTTGACAACTCACACAGTAAAGAGAGTGCGCATGACAGTACACTCGGCCATTGTCAAGAGCTGTGTGCTCTAGCTATGCATTGTATGGGTATTCTTAAGGTCATGGTGGGCTGGGTTTGTGAGTTCCTCTCTACTGCTCAGTTCTCAGTCGCCATTATTTGCGTGCTTCATGGCCTCTTTAATTCTAGCGGAGGTATTCGTCGGTGGGATCCTCTCTCCCTGTATCTGTTTGTCATAGCCATGGAGGGCCTTCGGGGTAATCTTCGTCAGGCGGCTACTGGTCGTCATTTCCATTTACATTCAGGATGTTGTCAGACTCGTCTCACTCACCTTTGCTTTGCTGATGACCTTATGATATTCTGTCAGGGTGATATTGAGAGTGTGACTATGATTCGAGAGTCTTTCGATCAATTTGCTACTCTTTCGGGCCTGGTCTCGAATGCAGCCAACAACACAATTTTTATAGCCGAGGTTGACCCTGATACTGAGCACTCCTTTGTTGAAACTTTGGGATTCAGGATTGGGCACTGCTCGATTAAATACCTTGGGGTGTCGCTCATCACATCTCGGCTTCTGTACGACTGCAAGCCTCTTGTAGATTGCATCCTCTCTCGTATTTGGCTATGGACTTCTCACTCTCTTTCCTATGTAGGCCATTTACAGCAAATCAGGTCCATGCTCTTCTCTATCCAGGTTTATTTGTCCTCAGTCTACATGCTACCGAAGGTGATTGTCAAGCGGATAGCGTCTATCTTAGCAGCCTTCCTCTGGAGGGACACCTTGGTTGGTCATGGTGGGGTGAAGGTTTTTTGGAGGCATTCATGCTACCCTTGTAAGGATGGAGGTCTTGGGATTCGGTGTCTTGATGTGTGGAACACAACTTCGATCATGAAGCACATATGGGTCCTTCTCTCCGTTCTTCATTGTGGCTACGCTAGATTCAGGAGAACTAGCTTCGAGGTCATAGCTTTTGGACCATTCACATTCAGAAGTCGGCTTTTTTATGTTGGTACCACATTCTTCAGCTTCGTGGTATCTCTTCAGGTGCTTTTCGTCATGTCATATGTGATGGTTTGGACACCGCATTGTGGATAGATTTCTAGCTTTCATGCGGGTGCCTCCCTGAGTGGTTTTTTGCTCGAGTTTTGACATCTTCTTATCTTCCCTAGTGCGCTAGAGTAGCTGATATTAATAAGGGGGTTAGTGGTAGTTCCCGCAGAGCCACTCAGAGCTCCTTCCTATCTTGGACCTAGTGGACTTCCATCGACAAGGTGGTGTTGTGGACATTGCCAGGTGGCTAGGCGACCCTTCGGGGAAGTTCACCAATAAGTCCGCATGAGAGATGATTCAGAGTAGGAGAGCTGAGGATTCAGTCCATCACTTACTCTGGTTCACTTTACTGGTTCCGTGGCATTCCTTTGTGCATTGGTTAGCTACCTATGGGGGGTTGTGGACCTGGAATTGGTTGACGACGCACCGAGCACGAGGCACTGATCTGATAGTTTGTGTACTATGTAGTGCCAAGGTGAGTCTCATCGCCACCTTTTCTTTGCCTAGTCCTTCTCAGCCTTTATTTGGGGAAGAGTAGCTGCCCGTACCTTGATTGCTTGGCCTGTTCTGTCATGGAATGAGCTCCTAGCATGGACTTACAATCGTCTCAGAGCGCGAGGAGTTAATCACTCCATAGCCCGCCTTTGCCTTTCAGTGACCGCTTACACCCTACGGTGTGAGTGGAACTTTAGGGTCTAGAGGCAGCTGTCCCGGCCATCTGCTGCTGTGACTGAGGAGATTACTGGCATTGTTCAGAGTCATCTTCTTGCCGCTTCCTTGCTCCGTGATGCTCATCGTCATGCTGATCTTCTTCAGAAATGTGGAATTTTCATTTAGTGTACTCCTATTTTTTCTCTCGTTGGCTTTTGCTTTGTTTGTTGTCTTCAACTTGTTTGCTTCCACTTTTTTGTTTGCTTTGTAGGCTTTTCCTGTGTCTTGGGGCATGCCTCTCGTATTCCTCTATATATCTCTTCTGATATATATAATGTTTATCGCCGATTTATCCAAAAATAAATTGATTATCAAGTTAAAATTGATATAAAGTTCTTAATTCGGTTGTGTTTGATCAAGAATTGTGCTTAATATTGTTCTGAATTTCAGTTGTGTTGTGTTGATACTAGATTTTTCTGTTCAGATCGAAGTGATCAATAATTGTGCTACAATGTTCAGATCATGCTAATTTAATATAAGTTCCTCTGTTCATATTGAAATTGAGCAAAGGTGTTGTTGTTGTTTATTTGGTCTAACTGGATTTTTACATGCGAACAAATCTATTGAGCATCGGAGGATGCATCTAATTGAGGTAAAGTGCTGAGCTAAGGATCATATGGAATTGATTGAAGTGATTCGCCTTCGCTGCAGTAAATTCTGAAATTACATTCAAGCAAGGCTTATACTTAGGATTGCAGCAGATTGAGCAGAATTTTGGAACTAATCCGATGTAGTGTAGACTTATCCCATGACTTGTGTTGATAATTGTTATTGACTACGAAATTTTTGAAGTTACTGGTTGTTAGCTCCAATCAAGTTAGATATGGATGCTAAAGCTTTTGCAGACTCACTTCAAGAGATTAAAGATATAAACAAGGATGGCTACACTCAAAGAAAGGTCTCCAATGATTCTACACTCTTGGTAAAAATTTTAAATGTCCTTTATCCTATCATCAAAGATATCCTTTATCAAGTTTTTTGGCCGCATGGTCACAATGTGAGAATTAAAGTCAATTCAATATCAACCCTGGAGGTTAAAGCACATGTGACCTTTTATTGAAGAAAAGAAGTTGAATCAACATTTATTAAGCTACATGGAATAAATATCTATGACAATTATTGTGTGTTAGATATTCAACTTCTCAATCCTTGTTAGGAAATTGGAGAAACAAAAGAAAATCCTTTTCCAAGTGGGCCTTTCGAGTTGATGGAGGGTAATTCACATCAAGAGAAATTAAGCCTCTTAATCCAGGAATGGAGGAGCTTAGTGATGTTCTGAGAGTTAAACAACATTGCCGGTAATAATGTGAGCAAGCTACCCAACAGAAGTGATCTGGGAATGTTAGAGCCAGAATTGAATACGCTAATGAAGTTGCAATAAGTCTTAAGCCAGATATGGAATTACAAACACAAGTTCATGAGGTTAATTTAATGGCTGCAGCATTAACTTCTGGAGAACAGAACACCAATATCAAACAATACAGTGAGAAGCATCATAAATTGGACTCAGTAGCCATTGGGAAGTTTATTACAACAAGTTTAGCTTCAACTCATGATGAAATGGAACCAATGCAAGTTGTTGAACAAGGTTTTGTGCCACTGAAAATTACAGCAGAAAAATTGCAAGTGTCCATTGAGTTTTTGAGCATCAGGAAGCTGTGACTACAACTTACATTGAGGCAGGGTTTAGAGATATGCTTGGTCATTCACTTAATCGCAAGAAGTGTTATTCGAGGAAGAGATTGAAGAACAATGGAAAAACAAATCGTTGTCTCTCATGGAAGACCTCTAGATTTTCTATTTCTCAAATCAAATATGGTGATAGTTGACAAGGTTTTCCTGCTCCAGATTATGAAATTGGTCCAAACTAAGATGGTGATGTGGCTAATAGATAGACTTAGGGCTTGTTCATGGATCAAAAGGACAATTAAATTTGCGAAGAAGAGGTGGAATTCAGTGAGCAATGATACAAAATCAGTAAGAAGTAGAACTAATACCGCATGGGTGCAAGCAAATTTAGTTAAAAAAACAATGTGTTAGCACTACAGTGCAAGCAGATGCTCAATTTTAGATGGGAAGTTTTCAAAATCACAACAAAGGGCAGGCTCAAGTGTGTGGAGCTAGTGTTCATTCATCCTTGAAAACTAACAACAAGCCACCAAATTCAAAGGAAGTAGAGTACGCTGTCGTTTGTACAAGAATAGAAATGAAGATACATAACCGTGTTAGACAACAACTTCATTTTCGGAGTCCAGCTATTGAAGGAATTCAGCTAAAATATTGATACAAATTGAGAGGAACGGAGAAGAAGGCTCAAAGGATGGGTTTTAATTGCAACCAAGTTTACTTCTTTGGACAGAAATATATATTCTAGCGGTTAATGATGAGTTCTTTTACTGAACTTGCAGAAAATTTGGATTAGAGTTTCGCGCTTGTGTTACCTGAGCTAAGAGTCAAGGGCATCCTCCAAGGGTAAAACCAAATGTGAGACCACCTGAAGTCCTTCGGTTGGTTAATGTTCAAACAACAAAGAGAGGTTCAAGTTAAAGCTACAAGTTCTCTTTGGAGGCAACAACCTAAGTTTGTAGTCCATTGTCCAATGGTGGATTTAGTGGAGGGCTGTATAAGGCCTGGAAAGAAGGTCAATCAACTCGATGATGTGCTGCTGCGTGTGCAAATTTACCAAGATGTAGTGGTTGGAAATGAGGTTCAAATGGCCAGCAAGATTCAGAGGTTCCGCTTTGATAAACATCACCTTAGAAGTGTAGCTGATCTATAAGGCCTGAAAGATCTTTCATTCTTCCTGATAGCTATAGTGCTGCAGAGGCCAGAAGCACCTTCCTTGCATTAAATCTTGATGAAACATAGCAAAATGCTCATAATCAAGCAAATTAAGTTGGGATAGGTGAAATGATAGAAACCTATTCTGGAAGCTTGAGTACTATTAATGGAACAACAGTGAGACAGCGCAATTTTAAGAGTCTTAATCAACCTAAGAGAACTTTCATCAAAACAACAGTGAGACAGCCCAATTTTAAGAGTTTTAATCAGCCTAAGAGAAAGGTAATTCAATTCCAAAAGTCATTGCCACATGAGATACCATCTATTTCTTGTGTGCAACAGTAACAATCTATAGAAGAACCAGGTAAAGGTTGGTCATAATCCATCTGATGATGCCAATCTGGCATTACAATCAAAGTATCACATGGAAATTTAGCTCAGAGTGTTGTGGAGATCGAACTTAATGTTCGAAATATACATCAGCAAGCAGTTAATCCAAGTTAAATTTGTCATGAAGTGTATGGTCTTGGTATGTTTTAGAGCAGCTCCGGAGATCTTTGGAAACTTAAGGGGCATCCTTGTGGCTATTACCAGACTCGAGAATGACTGATTTTAGTAAAGAAATCAGTAGTGGTTCAGATCTTTATACCATAGATGTGCTTGGGTCATTGGAATTCATGACGTTGCCTATAATTCTTGGAGCAAAATTGCTGCAATTGAAGCCTATTGCTCATTCCAATAGTAAGAACAAGTGTGCCTCCTGCAGCAACTGAGACCAAGAGTTCATCAACAAGATAAAGGGAGCTAGAGCGTGGTTAATTGTGAATGACAGTGGAAGCCATTCTGCTAAAGATCAACAGGATGCTAAGGAGATTAATAAAATGGTGATCCGCTCTGTTCATAATAGAGGTATTTAAGACGTTGGAAGCATGGTTAACTTGTTGTATGAAGATAAAACTCTGAGGCAAAACGTATACAAACTTAACAAGTAATAGAGTTGAACTAAATTCTGACGCAGGAGCTATGGATCCAGGTTGATCAGGAAATTTTAAGCTTTCTCTTGAGGGACACATTTGCACTATGCAAAAATAAAGGCAAAGAATGGGTTCAAGTTGTTCGCAATGTTGATGCAAATTCAATAAGCAATCTTCAAGTTGTAAATTTTAGCACCGCTAATAGTTCTTCAAGCTACAACTTTCTTATTAGATTCTTGAGCCAAGAATCGAGGGGGGGGGGGGGGGGGGGGGGTGCGTATTGTCATGATTCTAGGATATAGAGACATGCTAATAATGTAAGGGGTTGTAAATAAGTAGTACATGTTGTTAGTAGGATTCAAATTAGTGTTCTTAAGTTCAATTTAGCTATGTATTAGCATGTACTTGCCTTAATTGTTCTAAATGTTGGTTAGTTGGTCAGAGGGGGGGGGGGGGGGGTTCTTGCCTGGTCAAGGGTGGCAGCGACTACTGTTGTCGGTTAGTTTAGGATGTCTAGGTGCATTGTTTATAGTCTTAACCGCCATTAGTAATATTTAGTATAAGTACGAGTTGTTTCTCTTGTAATAAGATTATTGAATAATAAACACTTGATTTCTCTCTCTCATCTTAATCACTCGCACTAATTCTCATATCTTTTCACTTATTGGAAAAGACTAAAGAGGCATGGGAAGCGTTGTTAAACAAGTATGGCTCAGATGCTACAGCGGCTCAGATATATGTTTGTAGTAAGTGGCTGTCCTTTTCTATGGTTGACGAAAAACCTATTCTTGATCAAATCCACGAATATGAGACCTTGTTCACTAACATACTGAATGAGGGAATGAAATTCTGTGAAAGCTTCAAAGCTAATTGCTTGATTAAAAAACTTCCTTCATCTTGGGATAGTTACAAGGCCCCATTGAAACAGAAGAAAAGAACATGACACAGCAGGAACTGATCTCCCACATTAACCTGAAAGATCATAATCGTAAACAAGCCAAGGGGAAGTCCTCTGAGTTCTGCTCCTTAGCGACTAACTTGTTGAATCAAGAAATGCAAGAAAGAAAGGCATGTTTAAGAAGTCTTGGAATAAGTGCAAGCATTGTGCTCGAGAAGAAGGCTCTTGCAATAGGCAAGATAATCTTGACAAAAGAGGCCACTAGAAAATGCTAATGACGTCGAAAGAGGAGCAAAGGAACATGCTGGACTTGCAGCAAGGTTGGCCATACCTCAAGGAACTACAAGAACAGATTTGGATCTGGAAAGCACATCGAACATAGGCCCCAAGCTAATATCACCAAGAAAGGAGACCTAATGTTCCAATGATCTCATAGGTGAATATGGGTCGGAACACGATCGAATGGGCCGTATATGCTGGTTCAACAAGGCACATCGGCACCAATAATGACTTGTCCGATGAATATGAGAAAGCCACTGCGGGGGAGAGGGCGTACAACATGGGCAATTCTAGTTCTGTTCCTGTCCTGGGAAAAGGAAAGGTCCTCCTTAAATGCAACTCTTCAAAAAGTCTGTGTTAGCTGAATGTGCTGCTTGTTCCTGATGTGCATAGGAATTTAGTCTCGAGTGAATTGTTGAAAAAGCAGGTTTTAGGTTAAGCTTCAAGTTTGAAAAGTTATTCCTCACTAAAGAGACCAACTTCGTCAGGAAACGGTTTTGTAGTGGTGGTCTCTTTGTACTGTATGTGATGAATGCGAATGCTTCTACTTCTGCTTATATTGTTGAATCTCCTGATTTGTGGTAGGCTCTAGTTGCACATGTAAATTATAACTTAGTTAAGAAACTTAAACAATTGAGTTTAATCCCTTATTGTGTTTCAACCGAACCTGAAAATTGTGAAATATATGTCGAGGCCAGACATTAAAATAAATCATTCAACAATTCAGTGGAAAGAACCTTGAACCTACTCGAGCTAGTGCATTGAAAACTAGGTGACATTAAGAGTACCATTAGTAGAGGTAGTACAAGATATTACAACACTTTTGCAGATGACCACTCAAGATACACTAAGATTTATCTCTTAAGTTCTAAAGACGAGGCTGAGGAAATGTTTCTTAAATATAAAGCAGAGATTTAGAACCAGTTTGGTCGTATGAATAGGAGGGTTAGGTCTAATAGAAGAGGTGAGTATGACACTACCTTCCTCAAGAAACATTGTGAGAAACTTGGCATAATTCAAGAGGTCTCGGCCCTTTAGACACCTCAACAGAATGGTATAGCTAGAGGAAAAATAGAACCCTTAAAAAGATGATGAACGATGTGCTAATTAGCTCAGGCTTACCCTCGAGCTTGTAGGGGGAAACCATGTTGTCTGCTTGTCTAGGTAAAACCCCTTACGAATTATGGAATGGCTACGTGCCTAACCTGAAATACTTAAAAGTGTGGGCATGTCTAGGTAAAGTTGGGATTCCTTAGTGTAAAGAAGTAAAATATGCCTCAAAACAGCGCTGCATATAAATTCATGTTATTAAATGACTTGAGCCCTAGGCTCATTACAATAATGGAATATTGAGATACTAAATTCTTCAAGAATAAATTTCCTATGAAAGAATTTTTGCATGCTTCATCACCTGATCCTATTCTTATTCCATAGGCATCATCATCTAGTCATATGTCCCCTTAGCTCGAGGCTCAAAAACATAGAAGAAGCGAGAGGGCTTGAAAGGAGACTAGCTTTGGACTAGACTTCATAACTGCTTTCTTGTCTTAATATCATGATTTTTGATAAACAAGTTGTGAAAGCATTCATGCTAGATGAAGATCCTAAAACTTATGATGAGGCCATGAGAACCATAGATGCTCCATTTTGGAGGGAGGCGATACGTAATGAGTTAAACTCTATATTGAGCAATAATAAATGGTTGACAGACTTTCCTACAGGATGCGGACCTATTGGGTGTAAGTGGTGTTTAGAAAGAAACTAATAACTGATGGGCCCATAAATACTTTCAAGGCCAGGCTGGTGACCAAAGGATACATCCAGAAACAAGGAATAGATTTCTTTAATACCTACTCCCCCGTAACTAAGATTGCCACTGTGCGAGGCCTGTTAGCTCTAGTGTCCATAAATAATCTTGTTGTACCTCAAATGGATGTTAAAACCACATTTTTGAATGTTGACCTTGAGGAAAAAAATTTCATGGAACTACCTAAGGGGTTCAAGGCTCCTCGAATGGAAAACAAAGTGTGTAAACGTTTAAAGTCTTGTATGAACTTAAATAAGCTCCTAAACAATGGTATCAAAATTTTGATTCTACCTTTGTCATGCATGGTTTTGTTGTAAATAGTTGTGATGCTTGTGTGTATTTAAAGCATGTTGACAATGATTGTGTGATTATATGCTAATATGTTGATGACATGCTTATCTTTGGAATAAGTGTGAATATGGGAAAGATACTAAGTCTTTCTTGAGTACATGTTTTGACGTGAAAGATCTTGGTATGGCCCATGTGGTACTTGGGTTAAAATTACTAGGCCACCTGAGGGTTTGTCCTTGAGTCAATCCCATCACGTAGAGAAAATATTGAGGAAGTTTGGTCACTTTGATAAAACACATAATAAAACTTCATATGACCGTAGTGTTTATTTGATGTGAAGCATAGAAGATAGTGAATCATTGGTTGAATACACTAGGATAATTATGTAATGTTCTTGATGAAGTATACTCTTCCTGATATTGCCTACGTTTTTAGTTGACTTAGCTGTTACACCGATAACCTAGTGATGAGTACTAGAATGCCTTAACAAGGCTGTTAGGAACCATACTATAATTCCTCGCTATGTTGGAGGAGTCCTGTGACACTATTTTTGTGTCTGATTGTGATGAAATTCATTCTACTAGTGGCTATGTATTTGTGCTAGCTGATTATGCTATTTCATGAAAAACACCTAAACGAACCTGTATTGCTAAATCGACTATGGAGTTGGAATTTATTGTTTTCAGTTGGCACGTTTGGGAGCTGAATGGCTTAGGAGTTTCCGTGGAGACATTCCATTGTGGGGGAAGCCTGCTCTGAATGTTGTTGCACTATCAATCATAAGCAACCATTGGAAGTTTATCAAAGTGAGATTTATAATGGCAAGGACAGGGATATTCGTCTTAGGCAAGGTGTCCTGAGAAATTTGATCATGAAAATGTGATTTCACTTGAAACTATGAGTAGTGGGAAAAATCTTGTCGATCTTCTTATAAAAACCCTTGCAAGGAAATTGATAAATGAAACATTAGAGGGAATGGGTCTAAAGCGCCTATGTGTGTCTGAACCATAGCGGGTACCGGTCTCTGGAGTTACTCTCGATGTTTAATGGATCAAATAAAGCTAGAGTTCGGGAAATTTCTGATAGCCACTTAAAGCCTTCCCACGTAAGCCGTATGAGTGGCTGTTGGACCTCTTGAATTTTCAGCGATGGAGGTTGAGCTTTATGCTCTTAATATTATCCATAGCCCTTTGCGGTGGTGTGGGGCAGCACACCTGATGGACACACCGCTAACCATGAGTGAGGTTGAGCCTTTGGCTCTAAATGACATCCATATGCTTTTATGGTGGTGTGGGGCAGCACGTGATGGACTCACCTATAGTGCTGTGGGAGTAGAAAGTCCTCCTGTCAAGAGTGTGGGCTCACACTAGAGCAATTTCAGTACCAAGTTTGGGATATATTTTTGAGGCAACTCATACGTCCTGATTATGGAGTGTGTTTCACCCTTGACAACCACAAGAAGCGGTAAGGTATTTATACATAATGATAGCTCATTCAAGACCTTGTTCACCGAAGAGTGGTTGTGGGATATTTTTGGTCACTAGGTGCTATTTCATGTTCAAAAGAAAATAGCATCGCCAAAAGCAGGTCTTACTGCTCATTAACATTCTTTTTTTTTTTTTCCCCTTCCTTTCCCAAAATTTAACCATGTGGGGGATTGTTAGAATTTGAGGGGTTGTGTGCTTCAATTTTTTAAGTCTTGTGTTTTTCCCCAAACCCACATCGAACTTATAGAGGAGAGTCTAGTTTAAATACCCATACATTATTGTACATGTTAAAGTATTGTGGGAGTACAGTGGGTTTTGTGAACCACAAACATGAACGTGGGCCCGCCTTGCTGCACTGGCCGGCGCATTGCGCTGAGATGGGGTATGGTGTGGACTTTTTCCAAACCGAACTTTTATTTTTATGACACTCGTCTTTGTTTAAGTTGTTGTAAACCAACTCGAGTTGAGTTCATGTTGTTGGGTTCTGCTCGAGGCCTCTGGCTCGAGCTCAAGGTGTCCTCCTTTAATTGATCCCAAGGGTGATGCCCTAAGTAGTTGTCTGTAGTCCTATCTCGAGGCTACAAGCCCAAGCTCGAGCTCGAGCATGTGTCTTGACCGTGTCTGTTCTCGCTTTTTTTTAACTGATTGTTTCCATAACTGACCGGATTTTAGGCTCCCATATCCACCACTTCCCTTGTTTCAGGTGGATTCTAGTCATTGTATTTTCCTTAACCTCCAAGTTTTTCTTTCTATAAATATAGACCCTTAGGGTTTTGAAAAACACACATTCAATACAATTGATATGTTCAGAAAGAAAATTCTCTGAATTTCTCCTCCTTCTTCATGGCTTTCATTCTTTATTCTCTCCTCTATTACTGAGCAAGTTAGATCATACTCCAACCTAACTCCCCGAAGCACACTGCTGAGGTGGGTGCTATGCCAACCCTGGGAGTCAGAGTGCCATTCATCCCATTGTACCTCTATAGGGGCATAAATAACTTAGGGTCGTAGATTCGCTATGACAGAAATTTATTCGATCAATTCTTTCCCTTCTGTTCATTCATAAATGTTGTTTATTTTATCTTTCTTGTAATCTAGGATAAAGTTCATTACAATAAAATTGTTATCTTTTGGTCAATTATTATATTTTGGTCACTAATTTACCTATTACACCGACATGGTCAACCTATTAATTTGCCACTTGAATTTGTACTTATGTAAACAAGAAAATTGTTGAATGAACAATTTACAATTTAATCCCTCCTTGTACTTGGTAAAGTTATAAGGGGCCTAGAGTGGGTTTTGTGCCCACCTTGCCGAGCCGACTAGCTCACAGCGATGCGGTGTGGTGTGGACTTTTTCTGGCCCGGACTTCTATTTTTGCGAACACTATACATTAGTTTATCATTAACAAACTCCAAAGGAGTTTTTCAACTATGCTCAATGATGTTATGCTCCAGCTTAAGGGTCCCTTGTGTCTAACCTTGAGGCTATTATACTCGAGCATTTGTCTGTTGGTCCAGGTTCGAGCTCGAGGCTGCAAGCTCGAGCATGAACATGTGTTTTATTGCATAACTGCCTGCGTCTTTGCATGATTTTTTTGCTTTGATTTTGCTTGGATTTTGCACTCTTCCATGTTCAGCACTTTCTTAATTATGCACGGACTTCTTGCCCATTATCCTTAACTGATTCTTTTTTGCACGCTAAGTATTTTTGTCTATAAAATCTATGCTTTGGGTCATCGTTTGATATAAAGAAAAAACATGGAAAAATATGGAGATTGCTCTCTTCCTCTTCCCTATGAAAATCTCTCTATTCTTACTCTGGTTACAAAGCAAGTTCGGGTGTACTCTAACCCTTCACCCGAAAGTACGCTCCTATGTTGGATGCTGTGTTAACCCCAGGAGTCGAAGTGCTTGACGATCCCATTTGCACTGCAGTAAGGGCATGAATGATTACGACAGTGGTGAACTCCACGACATGTTTCTTTACACCCTAATTTCCAAAGTGCCACATGCTAAACACTTAAAGTCTACCTTAGTGCAAGTTAGGCCTTTAGATGCTCAAATAATGGCGTCTCGAGCTTAGTGTCCTGAAGAAATGATCACCCAAACAAGGGCATCAACCACTTGGGGACTCACGTTTGTTGATGGATAAAGGGAGCCCGAGTTCAATGGACTGCTAAGAAGGCTGCAGGACTGGTGTTTTCCAAGCTCCAGATGGTCATTAGGAGCGAAATCTAAGATGCTTGCTCACTAAGCTTAATGCAAGAGGACGTGGGGCCTCTAGAAGAAACTTTTGCAAAGATTACGGATGTGGGCACCAAGGAATTCCATCCAATAATGAATTAAGGACACGTTCATTGATATTTTCCGTGGGCAAGAGGAAGCTCAATGGTTTGACATGGGAAGAGTTGCTTCAAAATTAGGAGTAGTAGTTATTTTTTGTTTTCTGTAAATCATGGACTTGACGTCTGTCCAAATACAACAACACAATACAAAACTTCAAGTTTTCTTTACAGCACACTTGTACTCTTTTCGTAGAATTAGTGAAACTTGGCACAGCTTAGCTTAACGTAGAACTTATTCTACTTTCTTCAACAGTAATAATGTTTCTCGGGATTCAGGTATGAACTTCCGATTTTAATATGTTCTCAAATTTTGATGAATTGAGAATTGAGATTTTAGTTTAATGCTTTGACGGCCAAGGCTTGACCTTTGTTGTGTTGGTCTTCATACAATTGTTATTGCTGGATAAGTTAGGTGAACTTAGGTTCACACGAGCTAGATAAGTCAGGTGAACTTAGGTTCGCGCGATTGTTTGGGGCTTTGACGGCCAAGGTTTGACATTGATTGTATTGGTCCTAATTCTGCGACCTTAACATGGTTTGCTCCACTGTAATCTTGTCAGACCTTAACTCATTCGAGTTATTATAAGTCAATGGTGCAAGGCTTAAAAACCTGATTGACTCGGGCTTATAAGTGGACTGCTAAGATCTTCGGTTTGTCACCACCCTAGTTCCTGACTTTTAAGCGTACGAAGAAATGTGTGTGTGGGCCCTACTCCATCACTGTAACTGCCACTTGAAAATACACACACACACACACATATATATGACAAAAGTCTTTTTTATTATAGTGTCAGTTGAGCTCACAGTATTACCTAAGTACGATACACCAAGATACCACAACTTTTTCTCCAAAAACAGTAAGTAGTTGAGGTCAAAGACATGTGGTTTGTATTTAAACTCCCTCCCTAGTCGCCGTGAGTCCCCCTGGCATGTTTGTTTTGTTTAACATTTTACGGCGACAACATCACAGTTAATTGTAACAAAAATAAAGTAAACACAGATTTTGGCAACCACAGTGGGAGGCTTAAATAAAGACTTCATTGTCTTTAGCCCATCGTGAATTACAAAAATGTAGTTTCAAACCATTCACCAATGGTCAGAACCTGGAGGTCCAGTGTTCTCGAGCTAGAGGGCTTAGCCTTGATTGGTTCCCCACTTAAGCATCCTCTTGAACAAAGCCCTCTAACATGAAGGGATAAATAGAGTCATAGCCATGTGTTATGATTCAAGAGCAATCTTGAAGCATAACCTGGGGAAGAAAGGAGTATAAGATGAGAAATAAGTGAAAGAAATGAGGAATTAGAGAGAAGTTGTGGTTGAGAGAAGACGAGATCAATTTCTATTTAATACCTTCCCAATTACAAGATAGATTGCTCTTTATACACATTGGAACCAACCGAAGCAATAAGAGGAAAATATCAAGAAATACAATGCATCCAGACACAAGCTTAACTGCCTTATTACCTAACAATTAAACCCCTACAGCTTTAAACCAACAAAACCCAGCATTTTGATGTTTTTTAACAATTCAACGTAGCTAGAATCATGTTATGGTTCAAGATCAATCTTGAATCACAACCTAGGCATAAAAGAGTATGAGATGAGAAAGAAGTAAAACAAATGAGGAATTAGAGAGAATTTAGGGTTGAGAAGAGAAAAGATCAATTTTCAGTCAATACCTTCCAAAATACAAGATAGATTGCTCTTTGTACAAATTAGGATCACTGGAGCAATAAGAGAAAAAAAATCAAGAAGTGCAAAGCATCTAGACACAGGCTTAATCGCCGTATTACCTAACAAACCAACTTAGGCACCAAAACTTACATTTAAAATCCTACGGCAAACAAACTAGAAAAACATAGCATTTTGACGTCCTTTAACAGCTTAATGAATCTAGGAATATAACAATGCTTCACCCTTGAAAACATTCTTGTCTCAAGAACGAAAAGAAGGGAATTTATTTTGTTGGAACTTCAACTCTTCCCAAGTTGAATCTTCTTCAGCCAAGTTGCTCCACAGCACCAAAAGTTCTTCAAACCTGCTTCCCTGAATGCTGATTCACTCGAGAATCCATTATTATAATAGGAATCTTTAAAAGAACTCCACCAGAACAAGGTTTCAAGGGGTTAGAAGAACAAGACTTCCCCTTTTCCACATATTTCTTCGAAAGGGAAACACGAATCACTGGATGGACGTATGAATTAGGTGGTAGCTCTAATTTATAAGCAACCTCCCCCAGTTTCTCAAGTATTCTGCCATGACCAAAATATCGAGTACTGAGTTTTACGTTCTTGTGCACTGCCACTGTGGATTGTCTATAAGGTTGTAGCTTCAAATACCCCAAATCTCCAACTTGAAAGGCCTTATCTGAACACTTCCAGTCAGCATAATATTTCATTCTTACTTGAGCCAAGTGCAGATTATCTTTGAGAAGCTGCACCAATTGTCTTCTCTTGAGAAATAGATCAGATACATCCAGCACTGAAGTAGGGATCCTTTGTAATACCGAGGGAGAAGGAGGATCATATCCATATAGTGCCTTGAAGGGAGTAGTGCCTAGAGATGTATGGGCATGTGTGTTGTACCAGTACTCTACCAAAGACAACCATCTACACCATTCGTTAGAATGACATAAGGTCGTACTCCTCAAGTATCGTTCAATGCAATGGTTAAGTCTGTCCGTTTGTCCATCTATCTGGGAATGATAAGAACAACTCAGAGACAAGGTAGTACCCAAGAGAAGGTACAAATCATGCCAAAAGTGACTGGTGAAGAGCCTGTCTTGATTAGAAATTATTAAATGTGGTAACCCATAAAGCCTTTAAATGCTATCTAAGAAGACCTTGGCATGTTTTGTTTGCTGTAATTGGATGACCCAAAACAACAAAGTGGTGGAACTTAGTGAAGAGATCCCCAACGACCCAAATAACTTCCTTACCCTCAGATTTAGGCAACCCCTTACAGAAATCCATGCTTATCTGTTGCCACGCACAATCAGGGATTGGAAGAGGCTGGAGCAAGCCTTGATACTTCTTGTCATCATGTTTTGCCTGCTGACATGCTTCACAGGATTGAACAAGCTGTAACACAACCTTTCTCACACTAGTCTAGCTTAAATAAATCTTGAGCCGTTGATAAGTTCCTTCCCCAAGCTGAGTCATGAGAAGCCTCAACAATCTATCTCTTCAAATCGGTGGAAGTTCCTATATACAATTTCCCTTTCAATCTGATGATACCCTTTGTCATAGAAACATCTTCCTATGATGCACTAGGGGAGGCCTTGTTGATGCTAAAGGAAGTCACACACTCTTAAGCAATGGTGTCCTCTTCATAAGATCTATAAACTTGTTCCATCCAATATGGTAATACAGTGTTAAACCTCTAGATTACTCTTGAAGTCTAACCTTGTGAAAGAGAGAGATTGTGAGAAGAGAAGTGAAGGAGATGAGAAGTATAGAGAGAATTAGATGAGAGAGAGAAAGTTCTCCAAAGAGATTAGGTTGATTTTTTTTTCATTGAATGATCTTTCATTACACATGACTAACTAGTTACATGAATCAAGATACAATGGACTTGGACCACTAACTTTAACCTACTTACCTAACTGGCTGCCAACATTGACCGACCTTGACCAACAAAGCAACTAAGCCACTAACATCACTTATTACAAGAGTTATTAAAAGGTTAGTGCAACTTATCACATCACGACGCATTCTAATTACAATATTCACATGCCCCATCTACCTAAATCATAACAATACTCCCCCCTCAGAGATTCTTGTCTTCAAGAATCTAAAAAGACAGTTGAAACTTTCAAGAACACTTATTGTTGTGGAAGGGAGAGCTGAACGTGATGAATTCCCTACTAAAATCTACAGTTGAGAAGAACATCTGAATGGCAAACCTTTGCAGCTGAATCTAAAATGCAACATAACACATGAGTATGACTCCTATTTTGGTACGATGTTTGCATTGGGATGTATTGTACCCCTTCCGGTGGTCTACACCGATCAAACCAGTCCATCCAAACACCAACAACAAGTCCACGGCACCTCTTGTTGTAGTTAATCTTGCCACACTTCGAATTGTTGCGACAATAGAGCATAAAGGACTGAGATTGCAGCAGATGGAACTTAGGAATGCAACTGCTTATGGTTTGCTTGAACTTCACTTGGACATGCTTTTGAGTAACCCGGCTGCACCCGGAACAGCTCAGTAACGTTTGCTTGCTGCTGAGAGTTACTGAGGGACCAGATGGCATCAGTTGGAACACAGGTCTTGTAGCTTCCAATCCGAGTTCCAAGTCTTTCATTGTCTTCTCAACACACCCAAGAAGGACTCTACAATAAGCCTTGCAATTCCTAGCTCTTTTCTTACTTGGAAAGAGCCCCTCAACTGTAGCAGGGGAAGCCTTGCTTATACTAAAAGCTGTCACACGCTGTTAAGCAAAGCCATCCTCTTCATAAGATCTGTATACTTCTTCCATCAAAACTGGTAATACAACTAGCACAGCTCCACAAAATCCAGATTCAACAACTTCTAGCCTACTAGATAATGCATCTGCCGAAAGATTCTCCTTCCCCTTGAAGTATTCAATTAAATAGTCTAGAGCAAGCATCTTCATCGAGCCCTTGTGTTCGACTCTTGCAGCAATCTTCTGCTCTAGCAAGTCTTTAGGCCTTTGGTGGTCAGTTTTGATAATAAAATGATGGCCTTCCAAATATTGTCTCCATTTCTTGACTGTCAAGAGGATAGCAAGATATACTTTCTCACATATGGACAACTCCAAATGCTTTGAACTTAAGGCTTGACTACGATAAGCCATTGGTCCCCCTTTCTAATATAAGATTGCTCAAATTCGTTTTCCATAAGCATCAATTTCCAGCAGAAATCCTCACTCAAGTAAAGCATAGCCAATACTGGTGCTGCACACATTGCTGCTTTCAAAGGTTCAAAGGCATCTTGACCTGCTTCAGACCACCTAAATGCATCCTTCTTCAAGAGATTAGTTAATGGTTTGGCAATTACTCCATAACCAGCTATAAACTTTCTATAATATCCAGTCAAGCCCAAGAATCCCCTTAACTATTTAAATGTAAGAGGTGTTAACCATTCCTTCATAGCTTGAACTTTTGAAAGATCGATTGATACTCCTTCATAGGAGATGATATGGCCTAGATACTCCCCTTGTGACTGAGCAAAAGAGCACTGGGATAGCTAAGAATAAAGCTTATGATTGTGCATAACACAAAATACCTGCCTCAGATGAGCCACATGATCCTCCAATGTTACACTGTAAAATAGAATATCATCAAAGAAACCAGTACAAATTTTCAAAGGAATGTCTTGAACACATCGTTCATTAAATCCTGAAATGTAGCTAGACCATTTGTCAAACCAAATGGCGCCACCACAAACTCGTAATGTTCATGGTGAGTTCTGAAGGCAGTCTTGTATAGTCCTACTCCAAGACTCTGATTTGATAAAATCCCTATCGCATATCCAACTTATAAAAGAAGTGTGAACCATGATGTTCATCGAGAAGATCGTCAATAATTGGGATGGGAAACTTGTCCTGGATTGTAAACAAATTTAGCTGCTAGTAATCAATGCACATTCCAGCCATTCCATCCTTCTTCTTAACTAATATAACTGGAGAGGCAAAAGGGCTGTGGCTTTGTCGAATGAAACAAGTTTTCAGCAGCTCTTCAACTTGCTTTTCTACCTCAGTCTATTGTGAGTGAGGATATTTATATGGTCTAAAGTTAACTAGATCTGAATTAGACTTCAATGGTAATAAATGATCTAAAGTGCTCTTGGGAGGTAAAGATACTGTTTGCTAGAACAAGTCTTTGTATTCTTCAATCAATGTGCCAATTTTCAAATGAGGATGTACCTAAGCCTCAGAATGTGCTATAGAAAACAATTGCCCTATCCATAGATAGGTTCCCTTCTTGATTGTTCCTTCCAGCCTCTTGCCTTTCATCATTTGCAACTGAGCCTGCTCCACAATCCCTTAAAACATGACAATAGTTCCTTGCATCTCAAAGGAAACTGACAGTTGAAAGAAATCAAAGATTAGTGGGCAGAAAGTCTTCATCCAATCAACACCAAGAACCATGTCACAGCCTCCCAATTCAAGAATCCTGAAGTCATACACAAATTTATGATTCTGAATTTGCTAACCGAATCCTTGGCATTTGGTTTGAGTGAGTATATAATTCCCATCAGCCCCGGTCACAACTAGAGGACTTTTCTTAATCACTTTGTGTCCCACCTTCCTCACAACCTTAGGATTAACAAAGCTGTGAGTACTGCCACTATCTATCAAAATCAAAATAGGTTTGCATCCAGCCTTTCCCTTTGATTCTTATAGTATTGTGAGATCGATTCCTAGCTAACCCTTCACAGAGATTTCCATTTCATCCTGTAATTCCTGTTCTTGTTTAGTCAATCCAACTTCCATTTCTTCCTCTTCAGTATCCTTCTCCGCCTTTGTTTCATTAGCTGACATAACGACCTGGAGATTACATTTGTATCCAAAGAAGTATTATTGATTACAATTGAAACACAATCTTTGAGCCTTCTCTTTTTCAACACTCAAGGTCTTGGACCTTGCAGGTGCATTCTGCTGCTGATAAGTGCCTTGGTTACTTCTGCTCCTCTGGCCATCAGATGCTGCCAACACAGTGGACGCAAATAACTTGGCTTTTGCATATGCTTTAGACAATGTTCAAGGACTCAAAGCTTTGACAAGATTCTTAATTTTTGACTTCAAGCCACTGATAAATCTCAAGACAAAATAAGCTTCACTCGCTTTAGGATTGACAAAAATCATCCTTGCTCTCAAATTCTCCAACCTTGTCACATACTCTTTTACTGATGTAGTTTACACCGCCTTGTTTAAGTTATCTGCAATATCACTATGATCTTCATCACCGTATCTCTCTCATAGTTCCTCCACAAATTCAGACTAAGACAATGAAGGATTACTACAAATAAGGTTATAGAACCATACCCCCCGATCTCCATGGAGGTAAACAACAGCTAAGTCCACCTTCTCAGCCTCACTTATGTGACAGAAATGGAAGTACCTTTCATAGTTTCTTATCTAAGACTGAGGTTGCTTGCCACCAAATGCTTCAATTTCAACTTTAAGCTGCCTGAATCCATTGCCTCTACCACTGACTGTGGCATTTTTGCTTCGTCCTGAAGTTCGAGGTTGCATCAAAATATGAGGGACCATGAATTTGACCAACAGCTACTGCTAATGTCTGAGGTTGCATAACCTCTAGAGGACGATTGTGCTGACTGGTAGTTGACAATACTCCAGCTTTTGAAGGTAATTTCTGCCTTGTGATCTACTGTTGTAATCCTTGGTTCTTTACATCAATTTGTTGAGAATGTTGATCCCAGCTTTTAGCAAGCTTCTGATCCTATGATTGTTGCATTTTAACAAAAATCTCCTCCATTTGAAGCCTTAATTGCTCAAATTGATTGACTTCAACCCTTGCTCCAGCATTTACAGCAGCCACAGCAGCATAGTAGCATTTGTAGCAGCATTTGAGCTGCATTTGCTTGAGTTGTAACTCAACTAGCCATCGGTACACTCTTCTTGCATCTAGCTAGCTCCAATTAACCAAATTAAGATCAATTGAATGCAAACACATGCTCTGATATCATCGGTACACTCTTCTTGCATCTAATGCTCTCTAGAACCCAACTGATCTTAGTGTCATAGGGGAGGATCTTTCTTGGTTGTCAGAGAATAATCCCTCACCAAATCCGCTATCTTTCAGCTTAGGGCTAATATTTGCTCCATCATGCAACATCCCAAGTCTCAATGGATTTTTCACAGATACTAATGAATCTCCACTTCTTTCATACAACGTCTTCTTGCTTTGCTTGTGGAGACAAATGCATTTACAAGGAAGCGGCACCCTTCAAAGGGTGGACATTCTTGATAAAGTGATACATTGAATGGGTGGATGGGCTAACAGTGACTCATGGCAATAAATGGAGGCCACTTCATATCTATGAAGCCATCAAACTCTTCACCATTGCCCTTAGGTATGGTTTTTGATTGTAATAGCATTAACCTGCTGCTGGAACACCTGTTATAATGCTTTTGTCCTCCCTGAGGGGTTCTTAGGAACCACATTGGCAGATATAATAGCCCCAATAGGTCTTTCACCCAGGGGAGAAGAGTTGCCCCTTGGATATTTTGTTTCTTCTGAGGTTGAAGCCTTTGCCACCTCTTTCCCCGTTATTGACTTGCTTGGAGCTTATGAGTCTTTTGTTAAATAGTTTTTAACAGAAGCTCATCACTTTGGGCAAGGTTCCAAAGAAGAGGAGGTGTGCTAATTTACTCTGCTTAAACAAATTTTTCTTTGCCAACTCTTCTAACTCAGTTCTTAAGTTTCTCAAGACCACGGCCCTCAATCTTGCTTTTAGTGATGGCCCTTAATCCTTCGGTCCATTGCTTTTGGCTCAAGTGTATCACTGCCTCAGAGACATTATAACAAAAAATTATGGAGATCATGTAGATGGTCCCTTATGGTTGGTTTAACTAAGGGCCCAAGATTATTTTCCCAAGTTATTTCAAAAGGTCTCTATGCTCTCACAGAATGAGGGGTTTCTAGTTTGGTGAGCAGTTTGCATGTGGTGCAGTGTGACTTCCTCTAGGATGGTCATTTGACCAATGCCATGAGACTCTATTGCACTCTTGAGAGAGGCGAGGACCCCAGTGGACTCCTTTCAAGAGGAGGAACCTTGGTCCGTAACGGTTCAAGAAACTAGACCAAAATGATGATGTCTCAGTAGATATTAATTCCCAAACTTGGCAACAAATCTCTTGCCCGCAAGATCTGTTTTTTTATTATTAGACTCATCCTGGTGTAGAAACCAATGGGTCTGGTTTATTTGGCAAGCAGTTTGGTATGGTCCAGGATTTCCCTTTTCCAAACCTAAGGACTAAGAACCTCTGCTGAGCTAGGAGGTCTTCACATCAACTTGCATAGTTCCTAGAGCTTCGAGCTCTAAACCAGGTTCCTTTATGGGTACCCTATGGCTTGTTGTGTGCCACGCCACATGTTTCAGCTTGCTACCAAGCATGTTGGTCCTTCTTAGAGGGCAGAGGCACTAGGAAGCATTTTGCATTTCCTCTTGAGATTGCAGGTCCTAGTTCTAGGAGAAGCCATCGAGTTCTTCGCAAGCCTACCCCACAAAAAAACACTATCGGTTAGTAAGCCACTCTAGAGTATGCTTTGATTACCAGTGGCTCGAATAAGATCTTACCTTTATTTGCTTACCTATACAGCAGATGTCCAGTTGACTCCAAGGTATGCCGAGACCAGGAGCTTCGCTAAGATGCTGCTCGAGGACTCCCTCCAGGGACCTCTTCTCAAGCATATGAGGTTGGTGACTCTTTGAAGAGGAAGAAGGATGTTGCTCCTCCCACATTCCCAATTACAGTAGAGGGAGAAGAAGATGAAGTACCCATCTCACAATTAATGAGAAGGAAAAGAAGAACTAGGCTTCCTGCCATAGAAGTATTGGTCTTTCTTAATAGGTATCTTCATTTACTTTATTAAAGCAACTTCTAACATGTCCATCTCCAGCCATAGGAAGAGCTTTCTCCTTATATCCTTGAGATCCCGGACTCTCCATCTTCAGAGACTTCACCAGAGCCTCCTCAAGACACCGAATCTCTGACCTAAAGTGTTAGAGAAGAAGGAGATATGGCTACCTCAATTATGGAGTAAATTTCTAGTAACCCTTCTAGGGAAGTCTCTTCCGTAGTTACATTAAATCAAGGTCTTGTCCATGCTCCTTTTCTTCTTTCTTGAGGTTCAATCTCTTTTGAAGAGATCACTGAAGTTCTGCCTTTATCTAATTTTCCATTCCTTGATGTTTTAAACCATACTCGGTCTTAACGTGTAAGGTTTTTTTTTATTTTTGGAAGCTCATTTTCGAGGGAGTTGTAGAAGTGGCTGAGGAACTAGTAGTAATTCCATTAGCTAAGGGTCCTACTGAAACTCCAATGATGGAAGCCTCACCAGGACTTCCTATGGCAACCCTGTTGGGAAAAACATAAAAACTTTTGTTGGAAAATAAACTCTGCTACCGACTATTGGGTTCACAAATCTCAACTATGGTCACAACAATAGGCACCTATTAGAGCACTTAGAGTAGGAGACTCTTTTCTACCTAAGCCCCCGGTCGGAGATCACGCTTCATCATACCTCACGTGCGAGAGTTCCCGGGAATAGGTTTATCTCAATAAACCCTTTGCCCTAATATAGGTTGTTGGATGAATTTCAGAAATTCCCCCTAAAGATTACACAGCAGAACAGGTTTAGAATTCATAACTCTAAACCTAGGGTTGATTTAAAATTCCTAATTTTAAATCTACTGACTTAAATTCATACTTTAAATCAACAGATCTAAATTTTTAATTTAGATCTACAGGCCTTTTACTCTAATACATTCATAACAATACCTAAACTTAAACAGGCATAATAATGAATACAGTAAATAAATAGAAAAGCGAAACTAAAAGAAGAATGAAAGAAAAATCATACCTGGAATTGCTCCAATAATAGAAAAACCATAAAGAGAATAATATTTTTCAAAATCGAGGCCCCGAAACCTTCTACGCAATGACCTCGAACTGCTTAGAGGGTGGGCTCCAAAACATATTAAATTGGGTCTCCGAAAATATTTCAGAAACCCTAAAGGATTATTTTGAACTCAAATGCCAAACCTTGGAATAAGCCCCTCTATTTATAGAAATATACCGGAGCGAACCCCGGAATAAGCCCGTCTATTTTTTATCGAATTGGGATTCGTCAGTTTGGAATAAGTCCCTCTATTTATAGAAATATAACAGGGCCTGTCATTGCGTGCCACGTGTCATCGTGTGATTCGTCCTCGCGTGGGGACGCGGATCGCCCTGGTGGGCGTCCTAGTGCAGGACATGTGTCGCGTGCTGGTTCGTTGGATCCGATATACGCGGATCATGGCTGTTTTTGCAATTTTTCCTCTTTTTTTGTTGTGTTTCACACATGTAAAAATTCATCTTATGAATTTTAATTTTCAAAAATTATTTTATTTTATAATTTTTAATATTTATTCATCTCATAAATAATGTTTGGCAAAATTAATTTACCCATCTTATGGAAAAATAATTTATCTCATGAATTCTTTAATATTTTTCTAATGGCAATAAATACAGAGGCGTGCATAGGGACCTCAGGGATAATTTAAATCTAGCTCCAAATGGGTTAAATTAAATCATCTCATGATATTAATTTAATTACCATTTAATGAGGCTTAATTCAACTAAATAAATCTCAATGTACTCCAGACTTAAATTATTTATTCGATATCTCCCTAATAGACTGTATTGATAACAACAACCCCTCCACTAGATGTCCATGACAAAGGATAAATATAATCACTGCCATTATCCTTCTCATAGCTTCTCCATTAGCTACCGACTCGCCCTTCACTGAATAATTCACTTATACTTGAACATATTCACAGTATAAATTCCAAATGTCAAACACTTGGAGTACTTTGGCGAAAGTTTCCAAACCATTCAAATATTTTTGAATCAACTAAGGAGACATCCGTATCTCATAAGAGACTATAGATTCCCTATTCAATACCTGATCCTTGTCACACTTCACGCCGCTACCCAGTGTACGTGGGATTTCAGTCATTCCTTTAGACATTACTTATAGTACACCAAAGTAACTAACGCTCCATGCACAAGTCTAGAATACCCTCAGGATTTAGAGTCGTCGTTCCAACAGTACAACTTGAATCACTCATTACCGATAGTAGTCTATAAATAAGTAACCCACATGGTCTAACTCAGTGTATCAAGCACACTAGCCTAACACTTTTTGGATCTCCATCCACATGACCAAGACAAGCCATCTAAAGTGTCACGTCATAATCTTAACATACAAGTGGTCCTGACTTGTCTTCGACTATGGGTCTTTCGAACAACAATCCATATCTTTTGTTCCAAGCCTATCTGTGGCTTAGTCTCATAAACCACTTAAAACAAATATGCGAATTGTAGTATGAGGACTACAACCATCTCATGGATGTTTCCCAAAAGAAAATCACATGCAGTATAAATGCTCAAATATATAAATTTAACTAGAAAACGGCAAGAACTTCAATTTTATTTATTAGTTAAAATAATATATCCAGAATAAATCTAAATTTCAGGACACTGTTTCTAACAATCTCCCACTTGTCCTAAATCAAATTTATGACAAAGTCCATACTCACCCCTTTTAAGTTTGAACCAAAAATCAACTGAGCCTAACCCTTAGTGAGCACAATTACTCTATTGTGCAGTTTGCAATACAATACTGCTTGACATTCCCCTCACTAATGGCTCCCACTCCAAGGGTAAAGACATACTTAGACTTTGAACGTCTATCATATTAATCTGAATGGAAGTCTTAAATCAGTATAATCAACTGGAACCAGCTCATCACCTTGAAATATCAGCATAGGATCTCTAGTTCATCTCAAGAACTAGAGAAAATATTTCACGGCCACCTAGTCCATTAGACCCAAATTAGACTAACACTTGCATACTATCCCATAGCATAGCAGACATCAAGTCTTATGCACAACATGGCATACCTGAGGCTCCCACTGCCAAACTATATGGAATATTCCTCAATTGCTCTTCCTCTTGAGGTGTCCTAGAACACTTCTCAAAAAGAGAGAGACTCCATGCTATACCTTGACAACATCTTGTCAATATAAGTGGCCGGAGAGAGATCCAACATCCTACTCTTACAACCTCACAAAAGCCTAATCCTAAGAGTGGACCTGGCTTCTCCTATGACCTTTATATTGAGCTATCCTAACAACCAAACCTTTACAGCTAATGACACTGTGATAAACCGAGAATCCGAGGCATGGGTTTAAATTGGCTAAATGGCGGGAAAATCGGTTAAAGGTTAAAATTCTGTTTTTTTTGGTGTGATGCTGCTGCTGTGCATGTGAGCTGCTGCTGTTGTGTGAGCTGCTGCGGTTTTTCTGAACTTGGCACCAATAATAATGAGTTTAAGTGTTAGTTAGCTTAAATTCTAGATGCTTCTAAGTTGTTTAGTGAAATAAGTCTAGATTCATTGCTTTAGCTTGTATTAGATTGCTATAAATAAGTGATGGTTGTAATGTTCAGATATTATTCAATCAAATATCTGAAAAATATCTCATTTGAGATCAAAGCTTCTCTCTCTAATCTAACTCTCTCTATTTCTCATCTCCTTTCTTTTCTTATCTCATCTAACTCTAAATTCTCTATTTCTCATCTCCATTTCACTTCTTTCTCATCTCATATTCCCAATCTATCCTATTTTACTTAGCTTATGTTTGGGAATGGATCCCGATCATACCAATTGGTATCAGAGCCTCGTTTGGCTTCCAATCGAGTGCGTAAGCAAAAAAAAATTTTTTTAAAAAAAATTTCAGATTCATAACTGAATTTGTTTCAGTTCGATCGAACAGATGCAGATTCCAGTGAAAAAAATCAGATCAGCCCAAGACAATCAGTTCAAGATCAATTCAGATTTTGATCTTGAAAATTTTGGAAAATTGTAGATCACATTTGGAGATTGTGTTGCTGTTAATTCACGTCAGCATTGTGCAACGAACAGAAACTGAAGTCTTGAGGATGGATTCAGCAGTACAAGTGGAATGAGGCCGATTTAAGTTACGGCAGAAGCTGAAATTTGTCCATAGCTGAATTGAGTGCACTTGAACTGGTGGCCTAAAGATAGTTGGCTGTGACACATTCAGAGCCGCAATTGATGGAATCAAATTTCAGTGGCAGAATCAAATCACCAATGCAAATTACAAATGATCTGCTGATCAATCAGATGAAGGCATTGTTAGATCAATCTCAGTTGGAAAGGGAACAAAGACTGGATGATCGATTGCGTAAATTGTTGCAAGAATAGGATCAGAGGTTTAATGAGAGATTTGGGCTGCAATTCCAACGTGTTGATGTGAATAATGAAGATCAATTGAATCAACAAAAACAACAGCATGAGGAGACGTTGGTTGAAGAAGGATCTCAAATTGTTAATGTAAATGTTACTCCTCAAGTTCCTCTTCAATCAGATGAAGATAGAATCACTCTAAGCCAATGCACGCAAGAAGTCTTAGCTGAAGAAACACAGATTCCAGGGGAGAAAGCACAAGTTGCTGCTGTTGAGTTAGAATCATGTGTTCCTAATATGGCTGTAGGACCTGCAGTGGCTGAAGGAATGACTCATGATGGACCTCAAGTTGTTAATGTGTCAGCTAAACCTCAAGTTCAACCTCAAACAGCTGGTGTTACTCCTCAAGATCCAATTCCAGTAGCTGAATTGCATTGTCGGCATGCCGATCGGCAAGTTCGGGATGAACTATGTCTTAATTTGAAGGATGTTGCGACTCATCCACGTGCAAGTGCTTGTCATAAGTTTCCTTCTGACCCAGGAGAAGCTTCTTAAGACTATATGAAGCTAAGAGGAGTCGATTTTTTGCTAAAAAGATGCACTCAAGCTGCGAGAGTGCGTTTCAAAGTTCACAACAAACAAAGCTTGGTTTTTAGGCTAGCAATTGAGCTGATAAATGTGCTTGGGAAAGGTGGACATCAATTGCAACATCAAGATGAGCTAGCTGATGGGAATCAAAGACACATATACATGAATGCAATTCTGCAGCAGGCTATGGTTGTTCATGCTAGGTTGGATTGGTTTGATTTGTGCAGACCACTAGAGCAGAACTATCTAGATCAGATGCAAGCAATAACAATAGGTCCTTGGTTTGGAATTATATCGAAATCTGCTTCAACAAGTGTGCGGTTGCTACAAAATTTCAGTATCTTAAAGCACTTTGCATCTGTGGATTTCAACAAGAAGTCTCCTACATCAATAATTAATTTTAATGGTCTCATTCTCTTTCACTCTGGAAGACAAGAATGTTTTCAAGGGGAAGGGAATGTTATAAACCGAGAATCCGAGGCATGGGTTTAAATTGGCTAAATGGCGGGAAAATGGTTAAAGGTTAAAATTCTGTTTTTTCTGGTGTGATGCTGTTGCTGTGCGTGTGAGCTGCTGCTGCTGCGTGACCTGCTACTGTTTTTCTGAACTTGGTGCCAATAATAATGAGTTTAAGTGTTAGTTAGCTTGAATTCGAGATGCTTCTAAGTTGGTTAGTGAAATAAGTATAGATTCATTGCTTTAGCTTGTATTAGATTGCTATAAATAAGTGATGTTTGTAATGTTCAAATATTATTCAATCAAATATCTGAAAAATATCTCATTTGAGATCAAAGCTTCTCTCTCTCATCTAATTCTCTCTATTTCTCATCTCCTTTCCCTTCTTATCTCATCTAACTCCAAATTCTCTAATTCTCATCTCAATTTCACTTATTTCTCATCTCATATTCTCAATCTATCCTATTTTACTTAGCTTATGTTTGGGAATCGATCCCGATCATGACAGACACCCCTACATCATTCTCAATGAGTAGGATATCGTTGACATACAATACTAAGAAAGTCACTACTTTCTCTTAATGTCATTTGTACACGCATGGTTTGAGCAACCAATTGCACAAAACTAAAAGACTTAAGTCCTTCATTGTGGCTAAAAGGATCAAATTCAATGCCACGGTCAACAACTAAGGCTCCCGCTATGAACCCGTCAGGTGTCCTGACAATCCTCCCACCACACCTAAGCTCTCGTGTACCTGGAACATTCTTATTCCTGTCAGTAGGTGCATCTAATACATCCACCATGTCTTGAGTTGTGTCTAGCTGTTTAGAATTAGTGTCATTTTCCTTTAATACTCTTTTGTTTTCATTTTTTTTAGTTTACTTGAAAAATCCTTCTCTAAGTATTTTGCATTGTATTTACAAAAGATCTTTTGAATCAAAAACTATAGAAAAACCCATCCTTGTTCCTTTTATCTGTAACACCATTCTGCTACGGTGTAGCCAGAGCAGAAAGCTGAGATCTCATCTCATTTTACAGTTTGGAAATCCAAAAATTCACCCGAAAAATATTCACCACCTCGATCTAATTGAAGTGATTTAACTTGTTTACCTAATTGCTTTTCAACTTCAGCTTTGTACTCTTTGAACTTTTCAAAAGGGTCAGACTAATGTCTAATAAGGTAAACATATACATATCTTGAGTAATCATCACTAACCTTGAATAAGTACTCACACCCACCTCTAGCCTGAACATGTGTTGGTCCACATACATCTATGTGGACCAGCTCAGGTAAGCCACCAACCTTGTTGCCTATACACTTAAGAACAAAATTGGTCACCTATCATTCTATGTAGAATTCGCAAACTGGTAATGACCTCAAGTCCAAAAACTCTATCAGTCCATCTTTCACCATCCTTTGGATCCTGTTCGAATTAGTGTGACATAAACGTTGGTCCCATGTGTAGGCAATATCACATTCAGGGTGTTTTCTTTTAATAGAATGAACAAGTGAACTTACATTAAATTCATTTAAACAATTACCATAGTTTTGATAAGGAACTAACATAAATAAACCATTCATTCATGTACATTTGCAAATAAACAACTTATTTGTCATGTTAAAATCTCCATTAGAAAAATCAATTGAATAACTATTATTCATAAAACAAGGCATAGAAATCAATTCATGTGCAGAGAAGGTTTAAATAATCAATCCTTTAAAACAAAACTCTATTACTAAGGTCTAAGCTAACATCGCCTACACTTAAGACCACCATTATTGTACTGTCCCCGACCATCAGGTACAACACCCATCGTGTAGCCTTTAGCCGTGCCTGAACTCCTGTAACATATTATAGATATGTTCAGTTGAACCAGAGTCCACCCACCAGGAAACTGGCGAACTCTCAACTGCACATGACTCAACTAAGTGAGATATCAATGTACCTTCACCAGATAGCTTAGCAGTCTTTATAGGAAGAGTAGCCCTGTACTTAGTGTAGTTTCTTTTCTAGTGGCCTAATTTTCTTGCAAAAGAAACACTTTTCTTTTGCTGATTTCCTTATGGACTTGGTTGCTACAAAAACAACCTTGCCCTTTCCTTTCTTTGTAGTATGTCCCTTGTGAGTAGTGAGTAAGTATAACTTATTTTTCAAGGCAAAGTCATTTGGTCGCGTGAGTACATTATTTATTCGAAACCAAGTGAAGTTCACCAGCCGTATCCATATCAAAAACACTAAAAATACAAACAATCGTGTAACTATCTAACAAGAGTCATGTATAATGCAGTAATGTATATTCTTTCCATTTATCATACACAATAAGTCAGATATCCACCAAACTATACTATCATGCATACAATGATGACCCAAACACGCCACCCCTTACTCCCCGGCGACGGGGTCGCACGAAGCTAGTTCAGGTGAGAACTATTCTCAATTAATCTGTTTTTCTTGTAACTCTTACTAAACATGATTAACTCACCACTTTACCTTAGTCTCTACCATGACACAACAGAGCTCCTCGGGGAGGCTAATGCATCACGCTAGTCAAGTGTAAACCATTACCTAAACCTTCACACAAATACACGAAATACTCCACAGCAGCGTGGTCGCATCGCTTCTTTGCACTTTGGTTTATCCTAAAGATGTCTAACCCTATAATCTGCAAACTGACATCCTTCGCAGGGAGGTCTATCAATCTACTATACTGCTAGACCGGTAATGGAGACCGTGAGGTTACAACAATTAAAAACTAGCTCCCACTTGGATTTTATAACTAGTGGTTTTTAATTAACTTGCATTTACAGCCTGGATTATCTCATAATTTCCTTTAGAATCTCATTCCAAGATTAACCAAAATTAATTAATTAATTTATTTAAAATAATATCGTTTTACAGTATAGATTATCTCATAATCCTACATTAGAATCTCATTCTAAAATCCAATTAATAAAATAAATTAATTAATTTTAATTAAATAATACCAACATTTAATTTAGACTATCACATAATCTACTTTTCAAAATCTAATTCCAAAATTAAATTAAAAATAATTTTATCTAAAAAAAGAATGCAATTTTGTGCTTAGACTATCCTATAGACTATCCAATAGTCTAGTTTAGAATCTTATTCTAAAATTTAATTAACAAAATTTGACTATTATTTTAACAATAAAGTTAACTTGGACTATCTTATAGTCTACTTCAAAATTATATTCTAAAATAACTTCAAATAAATTTTATTTCAAATACTCTGATTTACAACTTAAATTATCTTATAATTTAATTTAGAATCTCATTCTAAAAGAAAATAAATTAATAAAATAATTCATTAATAATTGTTATGCAAATCAGTAAAAAAAAATTTAATTTTTTTTAAATATCTAACGCTGGCCTGACGCTAACAACCATGTCAGAAATTTTTATTTTTTTTATTTTAGAATTAAAATATTTAATTTTAAAATAAATTGAATTTAATCTCATTAAATCAATTTTATCCGATTTCTTAAACAATAATTAAGTCTAATCTCATTAGATTAACTTTATCCAAATTTATAAAAATATTTGAATCTGATCCTATTAGATCGATTTTGTCCGATTTCGTAAATCATGACTGAGAACGTACAATCTCATTATACGAACAAAACAATCGCAAATTTATGGGTTGTTCCGAACTAACGATTAATTCATTAACGATTCAAATAATTTAAATCGTCACTATAAACAACCTAGTTAACTATAAACTCTTTTAACAGATTTAAACAATTTAAATTGATACTTTAAATCAATCTAATTAGCAATTAATTACTTTAATGATTCAAACAATTTAAATCACAAATATAAACAATCATCTGAATTTAATTATTGATTTAAATAATTTAAAACGATAGGTCAAATTGTACAAACTTTCCTTCTTAATAAAATCTTTATTTTATTAAATCGCAAATCTATTTATTTCGATCTAATTATACCTAGCCATGTATATTATGAATGTAATCAGAGGTTGGCTCTGATGCCAATCGTTGGGAAAAACATAAAAAATTTTGATGGAAAATAAACTCTGATGCCGACTATTGGGTTCACAGTTCTCAACTATGGTCATAACAATAGGCACCTATTAGAGCACTTAGAGAAGGAGACTCTTCTTTCTACCTAAGCCTCTGATCGGAGAGTCATGCTTCGTTACACCTCACGTGCGAGAGTTCCCGGGAATAGGTTTATCTCTATCAACCCTTTGCCCAAATATCGGTTGCTGGGATGAATTTCAAAAATTCCCCCTAAAGATTATGCAGCGGAATAGGTTTAGAATTCATAACTCTAAACCTATGATTGATTTAAAATTCCTAATTTTAAATCTACTAACTTAAATTCATAATTTAAATCAACATATCTAAATTCTTAATTTCGATCTACAAGCCTTTTACTCTAATACATTCATAACAATACATAAACTTAAACAGGCACAATAACAAATACTGTAAATAAATAGAAAAGCGTAACCAAAAGAAGAAGGAAAGAAAAAACATACCTGGAACTACTCCAATAAAAGAAAAACCAGAAAAAGAATAATATTCTTCAAAATCAAGACCCCGAGACCTTCTACGCAATTACCTCGAACTGCCCGGAGGGTGGGCTCTGAAAAATATTAAATTGGGTCTCCGAAATAATTTCAGAAACCCTAAAAAATTATTTTGAACTCGAATGCCAAACCTTGGAATAAGCCCCTCTATTTATAGAAATATACCGGAGCGAAAAAATCTAAATTTTATTGAATTGGGATTCATAAGTTAACATCAAAACACAGTGTTTTATTTAAAAACAGGTTCAAAACGCCGCTTTTAGCAACAGTGCAACCGCCTCTGAGGGCCTATCATCCCGTGCCACGTGTCATCGCGTGATTCGTCCCTGCGTGGGGACGCGGATCGCCCTGGTGGGCGTGTGTCGTGGGCTAGTTCGTTGGATCCATTATAAGCGGATCGCTGCTTTTTTTGCGATTTTTTCTTCTTGTTTTTTTTTTTGTTTTGTTTCACGCATGTAAAAATTCACCTTATGAATTTTAATTTTCGAAAATTATTTTATTTTATAATTTTTAATATTTATTCATCTCATGAATAATATTTGGCAAAATTAGTTTACCCATCTTATGGATAAATAATTCATTTCATGAATTCTTTAATATTTTTCTAATGGCAATAAATATAGAGGCTTGCGTAGGGACCTTAGGGACAACTTAAATCTAGCTCCAAATGGGTTAAATTAAATCACCCCATGATATTAATTTAATTACCATTTAATTAGACTCAATTCCACTAAATAAATCTCACTGCACTCCAGACTTAAATTATTTATTCGATATCTCCCTAATAGACTATATTGATGACAATAATCCCTCCGCGAGATGTCCATGACAAAGGATAAATATAACCACTACCATTATCCTTTTCACAGCTTCTCCATTAGTTACCGACTCGCCCTTCATTGAATAATTCACTTATACTTGAACATATTCACAGTATATATTCCAAATGTCAAACACTTGGAATACTTTGGTCAAAGTGTCCGAACCATTCAAATATTTGTGAATCAACTAAGGGGACATCTGTATCTCATAAGAGACTGTAGATTCCCTATTCAATACCTGATCCTTGTCACACTTCACGCCGCTACCCAGTGTACGTGGGATTTCAGTCATTCCTTTGGACCTTACTTATAGTACACCAAAGTCACTAACACTCCATGCACAAGTCCAGAATACCCTAGGGATTTAGAGTCATCGTTCAAACAGTACAATGTGAATCACTCATCTCTGATAGTAGTCTATAAATAAGTAACCCACATGGTCCAACTCAGTGTGTCAAACACACTAACCTAACACTTTTGAATCTCCATCCACATGACCAAGACAAGCCATCTAAAGTGTCATGTTATAGTCTTAACATACAAGTGGTACAGGCTTGTCTTCGATTACGAGTCTTTCAAACAACAATCCATATCATTTGTTCCAAGGCTATCTGTGGCTTAGTCTCATAAACCACTTAGACCAAACATGTAAATTGTAGTCTGAGGACTACACCCATCTCATGGATGTTTCCCAAAAGAAATCACATTCAGTGTAAATGCTCAAATACGCAAATTTAGCTAGGAAACGACTGGAACTTCAATTTTATTTATTAATTAAAATAATATATTCGGAATAAATCTAGATTTCTGGACACTGTTCCTAACAAACACTACCAGCAGCAACACCTTTTTTGCCCAAAAATGAAGCCTCAGTGGTAAAGGCACCTCTTTTAACCTCTATTGTTTTCCAAAGTTAAAACTTTACCTGATATTGTTCACTTTTTTCTTTTCAGGCTGCTCTCTACAATAGCCATTCCTTCTTTAAAGATCGGAGGATCCTTCTCCCCATTAGAGAGGCTCGGAACAAGTGGCAGGTTGACCTTCCAGCAGCTTGACCAGGCATCTCCCAGGCACCAAAGGCTGAGGGAAATTGTGCACCTCTCTTTTCTAACATTGGCTGAGGGAGCCATGTTTGAAGAAGCCACGTCCTTGATTAATTCCAAGAAGGAGGATCTAGAGGTAGGTCCTTCTATTAACAGGGAACTCGAAGCCCTCAAGGAGGTTCTTTTAAAGATTAATCATGAGGTTCCGGACTCTTTTGGAAGAAATGGCACGACTAGGATGCCATCTTGAATTTAAGGTGTTCAGCTAGCCTAGAAGGTTTACCACTTTCATTTGAAGAGCTTCAAGCAGCAAGAGGGGTTTTAGACAATTGAGCAAAGAGGATCTAGGGCTATGAAGATGAAATCCACTACTTAGAGGAGGGGCTACACCAGCTTAAGCAAGAGCTAATCTCTCTCAAACAACAGCGCATCTCTCAAGGTTTAGCGATTAGAAGATTCGAGGAAACTATTATGGAAGCTCAGTGAAACAGTGAAGCCCTTCAAGAGGAAGCTCTTACCTTGGACCATAAGCTGAACAATGCAACCAGTCGTCTGGCCTTAATAGAAGAGTCCTTAGTGAGAATCAAGGCTCGACTCTTTTGAATTTTTGTCCTTGTAAAACAGATTTTTGCTGTTCAAATTACTTATTTGTGATACCTGTGTATGTAAGCCATGTATTCTTTCCTTAATCAATTAAGTTCACATTTGTTCAATATGCCTCTCAGATTGGTAGTTCTTTTGTTTTATTTTTTTTCTCAATTCAAGGATCATTGGGTTGACCCTCAAGACATTGATATCGAAATTAGGTTCATACATTTAAGGACTTCTTTATTAGAATCCCAACTCGATGGTATGTGTTTCTTTAAGATTCTACCATTAATGGCCCTTAGGTGAGTTCTTCCATCTAGGTCGTGGAATAAATAGACATTCCCTTCAGATACTTCTATGACTCTAAATGGGCCCTCCCAATTTGGGGACCATTTTCCATAGACACAATCCTTCTGGCCAATGGGTAAAACAACTTTCCAAAAGAGATCCCCTATGTCAAAAGACCTAGGCTTGACCTTCTCTTTGTAGGCATTGACAACCCTCCTCTTTTAAGTCTCAAGTTTATGAAGAGCGACGAGCCTTACTTGGTCTAGGCTTGTGAGCTCGTCTATCACGGACTCATATTCAAGTTCATAAAGCTTTCCCTAATTAGCTAGTCTGATATATTGAACTATTATTTCCAGGGGGAGTACTGCATTAAATGAAAAAGTCATCCCAATGGCATCGCTTTTAGAGGTTCTGTAAGCCTAAAGGGCATCCTGAAACAATTCATACCACTTTTTGGGGTCGTCCTCAATCATTTTCTCGATGTTGGCTTTTTGAATCTTATTAGTTGAATCTTTTAGAGGTGTTGCTTACTGGAAGAGGGGGGGGGGGGGGGGGGGGGGGGGGGGGGGGGGTGGTCTAATCTGTCCTACAATGTCCATTGCCTAGCCTCCAAATGGCCATGGCCAAATAGAGGAATGCATCTCGATAGCATGGACCTTAGGCACATGTCCATGTCTCTCGCATGCTCTGCACCCTTTTGTTGGGAAAATATATGAATTTTGTTGAAAAATAAACTCCGATGTCAACTATTGGGTTCACAATTATAACTTATGGTCACAACAATATTCACCTATTAGAGCACTTAGAGTAGTAGACTCTTCTCTTTACCTAAGCCCCCAGTCGGAGGGTCATGCTTCGTGGCACCTCACGTGCGAGAGTTCCAGGGAATAGGTTTATCACTATAAATCCTTTTCCCTAATACCGGTTGTTGGGACGAATTTTAAAAATTCTCCATGGTTTTATAAAGTTAACACAACGGAACAGGTTTAGAATTCATAACTCTAAACTTAGGGTCAATTTAAAATTCCTAATTTTAAATCTCCTGACTTAAATTAATAATTTAAATCAACAGATCTAAATTCTTAATTTAGATCTACAGGCATTTTATTCTAATACATTCATAACAATAAATAAACTTAAACAGGCATGATAAGGAATACTTTAAATAAATAGAAAACCAAAAAAAAGTAAAGGAAGAAGAACATGCCTGGAATTGCTTCAATAATAAAGAAAACCAAGAAAATCGAGACCCCACGATCTTCTACGCAACGACCTCGAACTACCTGAAGGGTGGGCTCCAAAAAATATTAAACTGAGGAAGGAAAAATTTCAACGAAAATTTTTTCTCCAATTAGGTCTCCAAAACAAATTCCAAAAACCCTAAAGAAATATTTCAACATGAATGCTAAACCTCGGAATAAGCACCACTATTTATAGGAGTACACTAGAACGAAAAAATCCAATTTTTTCGATGTGGGATTCGCAATTGTCAAGCAAAACACAGCGCGTTGAACAAAAAACACATCAAAACTCCGCGTTTCACCCTGGACAAAACGCGCCTTTTTTTAATTCAAAATAGGTGACAAGTGGCAGCATCTGCTTCGTCCGCTCCTGTGCACGATGATTGCCAGGGCATGACCCAACACGCGACGCGTGTCGTACCCTGGTTCGTCAAATCCGAAGCACACGGATCGCTAGCTGATAAACACCATTTTTTTTTTATTAATTTTTTTTTTGCTTTGTTTTCCCCATGAAAAAATTCATCTTATGAATTCTAATTTTCCAAATTATTTTATACTATAATTTGTAATTTTTATTCATCTTATGAATAATATTTAGCAACATTAATTTACCCATCCTATGGATAAATAATTCATCTCATGAATTCCTTAATATTTTTCCAATGGCAATAAATATACAAACGCTTGCACCGGGGCCTCAGGGACAATTTAAATCTAGCTCCAAATAGGTTAAATTAATCATCTCATGAAATAATTTAATTACCATTTAATTAGACTTAATTCCACTAAATAAATCTCGTTGCACTCCAGACTTAAATTATTTATTCGATATCTTCCCAATAGACTGTATTGATTATAACAACCCCTCTACGAGATGTCCATGATAAAGGATAAATATAACTACTACCATTATCTTTCTCATAGCTTCTCCATTAGTTTTCAACTCGCCCTTCACTGAATAATTCATTTATACTTGAACATATTCACAGTATAAATTCCAAATGTCAAACACTTGGAACACTTTGGCAAAAGTTTCCGAACTATTTAAATATTTGCGAATCAACTAAAGGCACACCTGTCTCTCTTAAGAGATTGTAAATTCCCTATTGAATATCGGGTCATTGTCACACTTCAAGCCGTTACCCAGTGTACGTGGGATTTCAATCATTCATTTAAACCTTACTTGCAGTACACCAAAGTAACTAACGCTCCATGCATAAGTCCAGAATACCCTTAGGATTTAGAGTTATCGTTGAAACAGTACAACGTGAATTACTCATCTCCGATAGTAGTCTAGAAATAAGTAATCTACATGGTCCAACTCAGTCTGTCAATCTTATTAAACACACTAACCTAACACTTTTGGATCTCCATCCACATGACGAAGACAAGTCATCTAAAGTGTCACGTTATAGTCTTAATGTACAAGTGGTCCAAACTTGTCTTCGACTATGAGTCTTTCAAACAACAATCCATACCATTTGTTCCAAGTCCATCTGTAGCTTAGTCTCATAAAGCACTTAGAGCAAACATCTAAATTATAGTCTGAGGACTACACCCATCTCATGGATGTCTCCCAAAAGAAAATGACGTGCAGCATAAATGCTCACATAACGACTGGAACTTCAACTTTATTTATTACTTAAAATAAAATATGTAGAATAAATTTGGATTTTAGGACACTGTTCATAACAATCTCCCATTTTTCCTAAATCCAATTTATGACAAAGTCCATGCTCACCCCTTTTAATTTTTAACCAAACATCTATTGAGCCTAACCCTCAGTGAGCGCAATTACTCTATTGTGAAGCCAGCAATACGATACTGCTTGACATTCCTCTCACTAATGGCTCCCACTCCAAGAGTAAAGACATGCTTAGATGATGAACGTTTTTGAATTTAATCTGACCAGAAGTCTTAAATCAATATAGCCAACTGGAATCAGCTCGTCACTTTGAAAGATCAGCATAGGATCTCTAGTCCATTGGGCCCAGGTTAGACTAACACCTGCTTACTATATCATAGCATAGCAGACATGAAGTCTCATGCATAACATGGTATACCTGAGGCTCCCACTGCCGAAGCATATGGAGTATTCCTCAATTGCTCCTCTTCTTTAGGTGTCCTAGAACACTACTTAAAAGAGAGAGGGACTCCATGCTATACATTAACAACGTCTTGCCACTATAAGGGGGCTGGAGAGAGATCCAACATCCTACTCTTATGACCTTACAGAAGCTTAATCTAAGACTAGAGCTGGATTCTCCTATGTCTTTCATATTGAGCTATCATGACAACCAAGTATTTACAGCTAATGACACCCCCACATCATTCTGAATGAGTAGTATATTGTTGACATTTAAAAATAAGATAGTCACTACTTTCTCTTAATGTCATTTGCACACGAATGGTTCGTTTAACCAGTTGCTCAAAACTATAAGACTTAATTTCTTCATGGTGGCTAAAAGGATCAGATTCAATGCCACGATCAACCACTAAGGCTTCCGCTACGAAACTGTCAGGTGTCCTGACAATCCTCCCACCATACCTAAGCTTTCGTGTACCTGGAACGTTCTCATTCCTATTAGTAGGTGCATCTAATGCTTTCACTATAACTTAAGTTGTGTCTAGCTGTTCAGAATTGTTGTCATTTTCCTTTTAAAGCTATTTTGTTTTTACTTTTGTAGTTTTTTTTGCAAAATTCTTTTCTAAGTATTTTGCACTGTTCATGTATGTAAGGACAACAGCATGAACAAATCATAAACACATGTTCCTTAGTAAATAAAAAAAATTTATTTCTTGTAATAAAGGTTCACAACCATATTCCACATGAATAACAATTATTCTTCAAACCACATAAATCAAATTTCGATCCAATGCAGGTACAAATCAATAAGAATTTTTATTAAGCAGAAACAAAAAATTCTAACACTAAAATCTAAGCTACCGCTTCCTACTACTAAGACTGCTACTCTTGTACCACCTTCAACTGTCTGGTACAGCTCCCATCCTGTAGCCTCCTAGTTGGCCTGAGCCCTTTAACATATTACAGACTTGGTCAGTTGAACTTGAGCCCACACACCAGGAATCTGGTGAACTCACAACTACAAAAGACTCAAATCAGTGAGATATCAACATACCTTCACCAGATGGCTTAGCAGCCTTTGCAGGAAGAGTAGCCATGTACTTTACGCAGTTTCTCTTCCGGTGGCCCATCTTTCCACAAACGTTATACTTTCCTTTTGCTGGCCTTTTGTTAGGATTAGTCGCTACACTAGCAACCTTGCCTTTGCCTTTCTTTCTAGTCGGTCCCTTATCCTGCTTGCTCCCATTAGTCCTCGATACTTGAGTCAACTAGGCACTCCCCTTGGCTCGCATAACACCCTCTACTACCTGTAGCTATTTCATCAGCTCAGTTAATGAATAATCCTTGTTATTCATTGTGTAGTTCAGCTTGAACTGAGTGAAAGAGCCGGACAGAGAGTTGAGGATGATGTCCTGCTGAGACTGACTATCAATCTTAGCACCTAGAATCTCCAACTTAGACAAGCACACCATCATTTTCATGAATGGGGACCCTTCTGACATCCTCATTTTCAAGAGCTTCCACATCCGCTCTTGCCTAGCTGCCCTATCTTGACTACCAAACATTTCCTTTAAATGTTTGATCATCTCAGCTGTTGTTTCCATCTCAAGCATCTGATGCTAGAGTACATTAGTCATAGAGGCCAGAATGTTGAATCTGGCTAACTCATTAGCCTTATTCCAGCATTCATACGCTCTTTAATAGCAACTGCAGAATTATTAGCGGGCACCGTAGGTCAAGCTTCAGTGAGAACAAACTTATGACCTAATATACTATGTTCAGGTTCATTTTCCAAGTGAAGTAATTCGGTCCAGTTAAAGCATTATCTTTCAGAATTGAGTGAAGTGCACCCGTCGTAGCCATTTCAAAGACACTATAAATGCAAACAATTGTGCAACTACCTCATATGAGTCATGTATAATGCAGTGATATATATTCTTTCAATTGAGCATACACAATAAGTCAGATATCCACCAAACTGCACTATCATGCATACAATGATGACCCAAACACACCACTCCTTACTCCCCGGCGGCGAGGTCGCACGAAGCTAGCTTAGGTGAGGACTATTCTCAATTAACCTGTTTTCTTGCAACTCTTACTAAACATGATTAACTCACCACTTTACCTTGGTCTCTAACATGACAAACAAGAGCTCCTCGGGGAGGCTAATGCATCACGCTAGTCTAGTGTAAACCATTACCTAAACCTCCATACAAATACGAAATACTCCACAGCAGTGTGGCCGCATCGCTTCTTTGCACTTTGGTTTATTCTAAAAAAGTCTAACCCTGTAATCTGCAAACCGACATCCTCCGTAGGGAGGTCTATCGATCTACTGTACTTCTAGACAGGTAATGGAGACCGTGAGGTTACAACAATTGAAACCTTGCTCCCACTTGATTTTCATAACAAGTGGTTTTTAATTAACTTGCAATTACAACCTGGATTATCTTATAATCCCCTTTAGAATCTCATTCTAGAATCCAATCAATAAAATTAATTTATTTATTTTAATTAAAATAATACCAACATTAAATTTAGATTACCACATAATCTATTTTTTAAAATTCTGATTTCAAAATTAAATTAAAAATAATTTTATTTAAAATCAATAGCGATTTTGTGCTTAGACTATCCCATAGTCTATTTTAGAATCTTATTCTAAAAGTAAACAAACTTTTCTGATAGTCTATTTTAGAATCTTATTCTAAAATAATATCAAATAACTTTTATTTAAAACAATACTGATTTACAACTTAAATTATCTCATAATTTAATTTAGAATCTCACTCCAAAAGAAAATTAATTAATAAAATAATTAATTTATAATTATTATGTAAATCAGTACTGACACTTACACGCCCCAAAAATAAAAAAAATAAATTTTTTTTTAAAAATATACGCTGATGTCGGCACCACGACAGTGATGTCGTCTGCATCAGCAGGTGATGTCAGATGCTAACGTCAGTGTCTAATGTCATCCGATTTTTTTTTTAGTTTAAATATTTAATTTTAAAAATACTTGAATCTAATCTCATTAGATCAATTTTATCCAATTTTGTACAAAATAATTGAATCTAATCTCATTAGATCAACTTTTTCCAATTTTATAAAAATTAATTGAGTCTAATCTCATTAAACAAATTTAATCCATTATAAAAAAATGTATGAATCTAATCTTATTAGATCAATTTTTCTTGATTTCGTAAATCATGACTGAGAACATATAGGAACAACATAATCACAAATTTATGGGTTGTTCTGAATTAACGATTAATTCATTAACGATTTTAATAATTTAAATCGCTACCTTCAAACGATCAAATTGACTTTTAATTAATTAACGATTTAAACAATTCAAATCGTTACCTTATATAATCTTAATTAACAATTAATTCATTAACAACTTAAATAATTTAAATCATTACTTTAAGCAATCTGATTAACTATTAATTCATTAACGATTTAAACAATTTCAATAGTTACTTTAAATAACCTAGTTAACTATTAACTCTTTTAACCGATTTAAATAATTTAAATCAATACTTTATAATATTCTAATTAACAATTAACTACTTTAACGATTTAAACAATTTAAATCAATAATTCAAACAAGTTTTTCCTCCTTAATAAAATGTCTATTTTATTAAATCACAAATCTATTTATTTCGATCTTATTATAACTAGTCATATATATTATGAATGTAATTAGAGCCCGGCTCTGATACCAATTGTTAGGAAAAGATATAAATTTTGTTGGAAAAAAAACTATGATGCCGACTATTGGGTTCATAGTTCTTAACTATGGTCACGACAATAGGCACCTATTAGAGCACTTAGAGTAGGAGACTCTTCTCTTTACCTAAGCCCCCAGTCGGAGAGTCATGCTTCGTGACACCTCACGCGCGAGAGCTCCCGGGAATAGGTTTATCTCCATAAACCTTTTGCCTTAACGCCGGTTGCTGGGACAAATTTCAAAAATTCTCCCTAGTTTTTTGAAGTTAACCCAGCGTAACAGATTTAGAATTCATAACTCTAAATCTAGGGTTAATTTAAAATTCCTAATTTTAAATCTCCTGACTTAAATTCATAATTTAAATCAGCATATCTAAATTCTTAATTTAGATCTATAGGCCATTTACTCTAATACATTCATAACAATACATAAACTTAAACAGGCATAATAACGAATACTATAAATAAATAGAAAAGCGAAAAAGATTAAATGAAGAAGAACATACCTGGAATTGCTCCAATAATACAGAAAAAAAAGAAAATGAAGAGCCCGTGATCTTCCACGCAATGACCTCGAACTGCCCGGAGGGTGGGCTCCGAAAAATATTAAACTGAGGAAAGAAAAATTTGAACGAAAATTTTTCTCTCCAACTAGGTCTCCGAAACAATTCCAGAAACTCTAAAGAAATATTTTCACTTGAATGCCAAACCTCGGAATAAGCACCTCTATTTATAGAAGTACATCGGAGCGAAAAAATCAAATTTTTTCGATGTGGGATTCGCTGTTGTCAATCGAAACACAACGTGTTCAACAAAAAATATATCGAAACCTCGCGTTTCACCCCTGGACAAAACGCGCCTTTTTTAATTCAAAACCCGTGACACATGGCAGCGTCTGATTCGTCCGCTCCCGTGCCTGTGGATTGCAAGGGCACGACCCATCGCGCAACACAAGTCGCGCACTGGTTCGTCAAATCCGAAGCACACAGATCGCTAGCTGATAAACGCAATTTTGTTTTGTTTGTTTTTTTTTTTTTTGCTTTGTTTTCCACATGAAAAAATTCATTTTATGAATTTTGATTTTCAAAATGATTTTAGTTTATAATTTTTAATTTTTATTCATCTCATGAATAATGTTTGGCAAAATTAATTTGCCCATCTTATGGATAAATAATTCATCTTATGAATTCTTTAATATTTTTTCAACGGTAATAAATATACAGAAGCTTCCATAGGTACCTCAGGGACAATTTAAATCTAGCTTCGAATGGGTTAAATTAATTATCTCATGAAATAATACATTACCATTTAATGAGACTTAATTCCACTAAACAAATCTCATTGCACTCCGAACTTAAATTATTTATTCGATATCTCCCTAATAGATTGTAATGATGGCGACAACCCCTCCACTCGATGTCCATGATAAAGGATAAATTTAACCACTACCATTATCCTTCTCACAGCTTCTCCATTAGTTACTAACTCGCCCTTCATTGAATAATTCATTCATACTTGAACACATTCACAGTATAAATTCCAAATGTCAAACATTTGGAATACTTTGCCCAAAGTTTCCGAACTATTCAAATATTTTCGAATCAACTAAGGGGACACCTGTATCTCATAAGAGACTGTAGATTCCCTATTGAATACCTGATCCTTGTCACACTTCACGCCCCTACCCAGTATACGTGGGATTTCAGTCATTTCTTTAGACCTCACTTATAGTACACCAAAGTAAATAACGCTCCAAGCACAAGTCCAGAATACCCTCAGGATTTAGAGTCATCGCTCAAACAGTACAACGTGAATCACTCATCTCCGATAGTAGTCCAGAAATAAGTAACCCACATGGTCCAACTTAGTGTGTCAATCTTATTAAACACACTAACCTAAGACTTTTGGATCTCCATCCACATGACCAAGACAAGTCATCTAAAGTGTCACGTTGTAGTCTTGCTATCCAAGTGGTCCAAACTTGTCTTCAACCACGAGTCTTTCAAACAACAATCCATACCATTTGTTCCAAGTCTATCTGTGGCTTAGTCTCATAAACTATTTAGAACAAACATGTAAATTGTAGTCTAAGGACTACACCCATCTCATGGATGTCTTCCAAAAGAAAATCACATGTAGTGTAAATGCTCACATACACAAATTTTACTAGGAAAACGGCTGGAACTTCAACTTTATTTATTAATTAAAATAATACATCTGGAATAAATCTGGATTTCAGGACATTGTTCCTGACACCTTTAGTGTATTTTATGCAATCATTCGTCCTGGATGGCCAACGGTAACCATAACGCCTGATGAGCTAGTGTATTTATTACCAGCTAAATGGCATTCACATATAACCTCATGGGCTTCTACCATTACTAGCATTGCTTCGCCAAAGTCAAGGAAGTTAAGAAGCACCCACTAGGGTTCCTTTTATATAATTCTCCAGATTCACCATCTAAGTGGAATATGTGAGCTATCATTTTCATCGTTCTTCCCTTGATCTATTTTTAAGGGTTTTTGATGTAATCCATCAATGGTTTTCTTCAATCCTCTTATTGACTTCAGATAGTTTGATGTGCCTCATAGTACTGTAAACATTCATTTAGCGCACCTTCAAAGAACTCGGTATACTTGATTTCATGATTTAGGGCCTCAGTCTTGATGAACTTAGTCTCTTCAGACCACATTCTAGATAATTTATACTGAGATGCCAACTCAGGCAAGTTATTGGCTGCCTTGATTTGTTCCTTTGGGATGTGCTCGAATTGTACGTTATTGAATTTAATTAACATTTTGCATACAATGGACATATCCTGATTCGAGGTATCACTAAGACATTGGAATTCCCCATTTACTTGGTAAATTACAAATTGTGAATCCCCTTGAAAAGGATATTGAGGACTTGCATTCCTATAAAAGTTTGACGGCTAATTACTAGAGTTTCATACTCAGTCATGTTATTGGAACATCTGCCCACCAATGTAATAGCCACTTAGTGATGATTCCCTTAAGGGATTCTGTCACAACTCCCACTCCAGCGCTAGAGCTGGTGCTTGATCTGTCAAAGGATTGTTTCCAAGGAACTAGTTCTACCACTAGGGGGTGTTCTGGCTCATTATTTAAGCCAGTTTGAATATTTGGATAGTCAGCTAAAAAGTTTACCAGGGCTTGCACCTTTACTGATTTCTGTTACACATACACCAACTTAAATTAGAGTAGAGATACACTCCACTTGTTTAACCTTCTTCTCAAGAATGGTCTATCGAGCATATATTTAAGAACATACGACTTGGCTACCACATATATAGTAACACTAAGAAATAATGTCTCAACCTTTTTCATGCATAAAAAAAGGGTATACACAATTTTTCAACTGAGGAATACTTTATTAGGCAATACTAAGGTAGAACACAGCTAATTCAAGACCTTGCTTATTGTCCTGTATAAGAAAACAAATAGATTCCTTTGAAGCATAGACATAGATTTTCAAGGGCTTGCCTTATTTTGGTGGAACTAGTACTGGCCGCCTAATCAAGTAATCGTTGATGGCCTCGAATGTTGCTTGATATGGCTCCTCCCACTTGAAGTCCTTCTCAAACATAAGCTTCAGCAGCGAAGAGAAGGGCTTGGTTTCTCCAGCAACATTCGAGATAAAACATCTTAGGAAGTTAAGCTGGCCCAGGAAGCGTTGAAGCTCCTTTTTGGGTGAAGGCTGTTTGGCCATCTGGATAGCCTTAGTCTTGTTAACACCCATGTCAATGCACCTTTGGTATATTAGAAAACCTAGAAAGTTTCTAGCCCATATGTCAAAAGTGCATTTTAATGGATTGATATTATGGTTATGAGCCCTCATTCTAAAGAACGTACTCCTCAAGTCTTCCAAGTGTTTATCTTGGGATTTTGATTTTGATTCAAATGTGCTTATTGACCCAGGACATCTGAATGTTGTCTTATGGGTATCCTCCGTGGCAGTCATAACCTAGTAGTACCCCCAGTAGCCATCCATAAAGGACAAAACCTCATGCCTCGAGGCTGAATCAATGAGCACACCAGTCATAGACATAGGGTATTTGTCCTTTGGGGTGGCTACATTCATATCTCTAAAATTAATACAGACCCTGAATTTGCCATTCTTTTAGGTGACAGGGGCAACTTTAGCCAACCACTCAACATGCCTACAAGTTCTGATGAATTTGGCCTTTAGGAGTTCTTTAACCAAATTTATGACTTCTTGAGACATCCTCCTCAGGACCTTGCTGACGGGCTTTGAGCCAGGCTTGATTGGAAGCCCATACTCCACTTTTCTGTCTAAGCTGGGCATTTCATGAAGGTCCAAAGCAAAGCAATCCTTGAATTCATGGAGCAAAGTCAAAGTAATGCTCTTTTTGCTTGTCAAAAAGCAGAGCAATCCGATATGTAGGTCTTGGGTCCTTTTTTCACCCCAACTTAACCTCGAAGAGAGGGTCTTGTACCTCAGCCCTTAGATCCTTCATTTTGGTTAGTGCTACTCTTAAATTACAGAGCTCAAATTCCTTTTCTTGTGCTGCATGGACTTGAAACCAAGAAATGGTTGGTCAGTTCATAGTTGATCATCAACACACTAGGCTACAATCCTTGCTAATGCTGAGGAGATGGCCTCTTGGGCCATTACCTGGAGGTCTTGATGCCTCCACATTGGGATTCTGGGGTGCCATGGGAGTCCTCTACTACAAGAAGGGCCCTTATGTATCCCCATAAATCAAAATCTTCTAACCCAACATCCGCTTGACCAGCCTCAACTTCGGTTACTCAGCTGTCAAGGATGGCTATCATGTCCCATTGTTGGGAAGATTGCAAAGTGGCCCTCTTGATGTCTAAGGGTCCCACACCATCTTTGGAAAATTTTGCCTCAACATAATTGGAGCAAGCCATGAATGGCCTGTTATCTGCCAAAACAATCTCATACTTGTCATGGCCCTAGAAGATTAACAATTGGTGAAGTGAGGATGGAATACAATAACTTGCATGTAGCCAATCTCTTCCAAGCAATGCATTATGGCTCGAGGTAGTTTCCACCACAAAGAACGTTGTTAGCTTGCTTAGTCCGCCAACAGTTAAGTCAAATGGGATAACTCCTTCAGATCTCATGGTAGCTCCAGAAAAGCCACAGATTGCCACGTCTAAAGTGATTAAGTCTTCTCGAGACTTACCAGTGATCCCCATGTTCATAATAAAAATTAATTAAATAACCATTAACCACTAATCGAGACACATAAATCAAATTCCTTCACAATACAGGTATAAATAAGCAATCCTTCAAAATAAAAACCCTACCATTAAAAACTAAGCTAACATCTCCTACTCATAAGACCGCAATTCTTGTACCGTCTCCAACCGTCAAGTACACCTCTCCATTAAGCAACTTTATAGTTACTTGATGTTATGATTCAAGATAAATCTTTATCATAACCTAGGGATAAAAGAGAGATAAAATAGTATGAGATGAGATAAGACGTGAAATAAATGAAGATTTGAGAGAATTGGATGAGATTAAGAAATAACAGAGAAGAGAAGTTGAGAGAATCATATTTGAGAGAGAAAGAGATGTCAATTATCATTCATCATATCCATCTTTACAAGAGAAACAAGATATTTATTCTACTTCTAGATTAATAGCAATACAATGCATTAGGACACTAGCTAACCGACTTATTAGCAAGCAGAGCCGCCAAACTTGACTTGATTCAACTAACATTTGACTTAGCCAACCGACATAACCACCACAAAGCAAGACTAAGGACAATTATAAGCTAATATTGCTTGATTATTACTTGGCTACTCCTAAGGATTACTTATTTCCTCCTAACACAATCATGACACCTGAGTCCTTGTAACATATTATAGATATGGTTAGTTGAACTTGAGTCCACACACAAGGATCCTGGTGGACTCTAAACTGCAGATGACTTGATTAAGGGTATATGCTTTGCTAGTCTTGACAGGAAGAGTAGCTAAGTCCTTTGTGCAGTTCCTTGCCTGGCGGCCCTCTTTCCATAAAGAAAATAATTTCCCTAGGCTTGCTTACTGTCACTCATCCTCATTCCCTATGCTAAGTGGACACTCCCTTTGGTCTGCATCAAGTCATCTATTACTTGCAGCTCTTCCATTAGCTCAGACAACAAATAGTGCTTGTTGTTCATAGAAATATTTAGCCTTAACTGAGTGAATGCGTTAAATAGAGAACTGATGATGATATTTTGCTTAGTTTGACTGTCAAGCTGAGCTCCAAGGATTTTGAATTCAAAAAAACACGCCATCAAGTTCAAGATGTGTTCCTTAATTGGTATATCTCCAAAAATCCTCATGTTGAGCAACTTCTTCACCAGTTCTTGTCTCGCTGCTATAAATTGTTCTTTGAACATTTCTTCTAGATGTTTCATTATCTCAGCCGCTGTTTGCATCTCAAGCATCTAATGCTTGAGAACATTTCACACAAAGGCCAATATACAGCATCTGGCTAACTCATTCGCCTTATGCAAGCATTTGTGACGCGCTTTAACATTAGTCATGGAGTTAATAGTTGGTATCGCAGGACGCGCATCAGTGAGAACAAACTTGTGACCCTCATGTGTTAATAAAATGTCAAAATTCCTTTTCCATGTTTAATAATTAGGTTCAGTTCGAGCATTATACATAAGAATCGAATGAAGAGCACCAATCACAGCCTTTATTGTTCTCTTTAAATGCAAACATTTGTGTAACTTCAAAACATGAATTATGTATAATGTAGTGATATCTATATCTTTCAAGTTTAGCAAATGAAATGAGTCAGGTATCCACAAAACTGAACTATCGTGAATCTAATGATGACCCAAACACACCACTCCTTACTCCCTGACAGTGGGGCCATATGAAAATAGTTTAGGTGAGAATTATTATCAATTAACATGGTTTCTTGTAACTCTTACTAAAAATGATTAACTCACCACTTCTCCTTCGTCTCTAACCTAACACAATAGAGCTCCACGAGGGGCCTAATGTAACACGATACTCAAGCGTAAACAATTACCCAAACCTCCATACAAATACACGTAATACTCAGCGACAACGTGGTTGCATTGCTTCTCTGCGCTTCTGTTTGTCCTATTACAAAGTCCAGCCATGTAGCCTACAAACTGACATCCTCAGTGGACAATGATGTCGATTAACTATACTGCGACACCTGTAATGGAGACCGTGATGTCACAGCCATTTAATCTCGCTCCCACTTGAATTTTATAAACTAATGGTTTTATTTAATTTGCATTTACGAATAGGTTATCTCATAATTTATGTTAGAATCACACTCTAAAATAAATAAATAAATTTAATTTTGTAATTTTTAATATAGTAACGACATCTACATGTCCCAAAAGCTTTCTTTTTTTAAATTCCACGTTAGCGCTGATGTTAGTTGCTGACGTCAGCATCAGTAATCAATTATATTTTTATATTGAATAAAAGAACAGTGATTCGAATTTCATTAGAACAATTTATCTGATATCGACCAACTTTTAGAAAATATGCAAAATCACATCATACATATACAAAATATGAATTTCATAAGTTTAGATTTACATATCTAAATTAACTATTAATTCAGTGGTGTTTCAATCAATTTAAAACTGAATCTCCAATTGTGATCGTTATAAAACAAATAACTCAATCAGCTTCCTTTTCTCATTTAACAAAATCTCCATTTTGTTCAATCATAAATCTATTCATTTCGATCTTACTATTCCTGTCATGTACATTATGTACGTAATCAGAGGCTGGCTTTGATACCAATTGTTGGCACGAATTTCAAAAACTTCCCAAGGCTAGTTTAATTAACGTAGTAGAATGGTTTAACATTCCTAATTTTGAATTTACAGGTGACTTAAAATCCTATTTTTAAATCTATAGGCTTCTACTTTAAAACATTCATTAGAATAGCAAGAATATTAACTAGCATAATGAAATACTATAAATAAATAGGGAAGTGAAAAACTAAAAAAAGGGAAAGAAAGAAGAGTACTTGGATGTAGAACGCAGTGTCGCTCCAAGAAATAAAAATTGAGACCCAGAGGCCTTTTTCACAATCTCCTCAAAAAATTCAGATTGTGGGCTCCGAAAAATATTAAAATTGGAGAAAAAATATCAACGAAAATTTTGTCGCTTTTAATTCTCCGAAAGTCAATACTTTCAGAAAACGTTTAATTTTTAATTGATGCTAAACCTTTAATCCAAAACCCCTATTTATAGTAGGCTACCAAAACGAAAAATAATTAAATGGTCAATGTGGGATCGAAAAATCCAAACGAAACGATGTTGTTTAGCCCCCGAGGAGTATCCGTGAGTCTGCTAGCATGATCGTGCCACATGGCACAAGCTGAACACCTGCAACCATTAACGAGGATCGGCACGTAGCATGTCCTAGCTCATGTCATGTGTTGGGCATTGGTTCGCCTATGATGCGTGGCGCGGATCGCGCCTCTCCTCAATTCATGACTCGACATGTGTCACGCCGTGATTGGATGGGCCGGTAAAAAGATGCGTTAATTTTTTTCCACTTGTAAAAATTCATCTTACGAATTTTATTTTAACAAAATAGTTTTGTTTTGTAATTATAAATTTGTTCATCTAATGACTAATGTTAGCAAATTTAAATTTACTCATCTCATGAATAAATAATTAATCTAATAAATTCTTTAATATATTTCTGATGGTATTTAAAATAGAGACTTGCACAGGGACCTCATGGACAATTTAAATCCCACTGCACTATAGAGTTATATTATTTATATGATGCATAAGTCTCAATGTACACCATTTATTGAGACCTTATATATAGTACACCAAGATAACTAACATTCCATGCACAAGTAATCTCAGGATTCAGAGTCATCGTTCAAGCAGTACATTATGAATTACTCATTTTCGATAATAGTTTAGAAGCTAGGAACTCACATTGTCCAACTCAGTGTATTAATCTTATTGCACACGCCAACATAAAATTTTTGAATCACCATCCGCATGACCAGTGTCACATAGCCTTAGTGGACAAGTAGCCCAAGCTTGCCACTGACTAACATTTTATTACATTTGCTCCAAGTCTATCTGTGGCTTAATATCATTATCCACTTAGAATAAGCATGTAAATGTAGTTTGAGGATTGCATCCATCTCATGGATGTTACTTAAAAGAAATCAAATGCAATATTTACTTATTTACACAAATTTAATAAGGAAACATTTGTGCCTAAAATTTCATTCTATAATAAAGTAATAATTGGATGATGAATTTCGATTTTTAGGACACTGTTCCTAACATAAGCACCATATATCAAGGGCACATTCACCTCTTGTTGAAGCACTTTAGGAGCACGATGGCCTAATGTGGGAAGAAAATGCCCCGAAAATAGGGGGCAATAATTATTTAGTTTTTGCTATAAATAAGAGATGATATTATAGTCTAAGATAATCCAACACTCATATAAAACTTCTTCAAGTTTTCATTACAACACACTTGTTCCTTTTACCAAGGAGTGGCGTAACATAGCTTAGGGTAACATAGATCATGTTGTACTTTATTTTCTAGTAATACAGTGTTTCAGGCTTCGCGTATGAACTTCTCATTTTAGTATATTCCAAAAATCAACAAGTTAAGAATTGAGGCTTTAGTTTATGGCTTTGACAGCCAAAGCTTTATAAGTCAGGTGAACTTAGGTTTGCGCCATTATGTAAGGGCTTTGACAACCAAGCTTTGACCTTGATTGCATTTGTCCTTATGTAGTGACTCAAAAAGGGGTTGCTCCATCTAAATCTTGTAAGACCTTAACTCATTCGGTTATTATATGTATGTGCTAGGCCTAAAAATCTAAAAGCTCGGGCTTATAAGTGGTCTGAGCTCTTGGGTTTGTCTCAACCCGTATTTCTAACTTTTAAATGCACAAGCAAAGGTGTTAGCGGGCCTTGCTTCGCCACTATAATTTCCATTTGAGCTAGGTCCATATCCTATTAATTTTCTTTCAAGTATATATGTGTATATATATATGTATCGACAAAAAAAAATATTAAAAAAGTCTTCTTCATTGAAGCATAAGTGGAACTTATATATTATCTGAAATTAGATACACTAAAATATCCCCTCCTTTTCTCCGAAAACACTGAATGGTTGAGTTCAAAGGCATGCAGTCCGAATTTAGGCTATGATAAATCCAATTCAGTATATAATTATTCATATCATTTTGGTTCATTTTCTAACATTTTACCTCAAAATTTTACTATTGCTTGCTTTTGCTCTTTTTCGCTTCTATTGACATTTCTTTGCAAAAACACTCATTTTGTGCTAAATCTTGCTAGGTTTTATCATCAGCATCAATAATTGAATGCAAGATTCACCAAACAAAAGCGAAAAAAGAGGGGAAAAACATAACAATATACATGGCTAAAGTAAGAACACAACAAGTTCATGCACAATTCATTTCAACTTGCAAAAAGGGGTGGCCAAATGCACAAATCAGGTGCAAGGATGGATTAAACAATAAATTAACATGTCCAAGTTGATGTAAACTCTGAATTTAAGTGGTGCAAAGCACAAAAAGCTGAAGAAAAACATCCAAGAACAGCAAAGTGCAGAGAATGAACAATAAGTCTGTACCATTCACTTCAACTTGCAATTTTGGGTGGCAAAATGGAGAATCAAGTGGAAGAACCTCATGTACAGTTCAATAACATGTTCAAGTTGATGTTAAGATAGATTTTTGGAGGCCAAAGCTAGAAAAAATTGAAGAAAAACAGCAAAGAATAGAAGTTGCAGAAAATGAACACATGCCTGCACAATTCACTTCAACTTGCAGTTTTGGGTGGCAAAATGAACAAATCGAATGCAAGAATGACTTAAAATATTCATTAATATGTCCAAGATGATGTCAAGACTGATTTTAGGAGGTGCAAAGCAAGGAAAAATTAAAAAAAATCAGCAACTTGTTGAAATCTAAAGAATTGGGTGGCAAGGAGCAGAATGGAGGTGCAATGAGCTTTAAGCTTGCTGTTGGCCCTAAAGCCAATATTATTTTAATTTTGATGATAACAAGCATTTAGTGAGTCATGGGATTTAAATTGTTCTAATCTTGTTTTTAAGTGACGTATAAGAAAGCTAGGCACATCAAGATTAATCATAGATACGAAGCTTTTCAAAAGATGATAAATCAAGAGGAAAAGGGAGATAAAAGTTGAAGAGAAGATTTATCCAAATTGAAGAGAACGTGATTCAAGTCCGAGCAACCTGAAGTTATTTATTTTTATTGTCTATGACTTAGGATCGGGATATATCAGTTGAGTCCAAGTCTCAATATTGATATGTGATGAGCTTACAAAAATGTTTTGGAAAAATATTTTAGAAAGCTGATTTATCAAATTTTATTTGAAAAATATTCAAGCCAAAATTAAACCAATCTAGTTTATCAATTACAATATTTTATTTAAGATTGGTACCTTAAAAAGTTTGATCAAATCAAATAATGATAAAATTTTAATGGGTGATGATTTAGATCGATTTATGGAACTAATTATTTTTATGATCAAGTAAAGTGGGAAATAAATTCAAAAAATTGAACAAATGTGGCAATCAATCAATCAATTTATTAACTTAGGAAATGTAATAAAAATATCCCACCAATCAAGCAAATTAATCAAAACGTGTAAATGCACCCGGGTAGGCTGAGTGTCGACACATAGATGGTATGTCTCGATACACAAGCTTACAGTAGCCACCAAGAGCTGCCGTGTGTCGACACGCAGACTAAAAAAGCTCAAAACGGTTACTTTTGATTGATTTCTTTCCAAAACCTTTTCCCAACTTTTTGAATGTCTTATTGGCCCTCATTTGCCTATAAATAGGACTTGAATGCTTTGGTTGAAATCATCCAATACTCTCTAAGAATTCTTTGATAAAAAGTTCTCTTATATACTTGCGCTTTAAAGGTTTGTTTTTAAGTTTTGTTTAAAACTTTTATTAGAGCATCACTTGTTCTCTTATTATTGATCTTTGAGCTTTATTAGCATATCCTTAGCTTTGCCTAATCTTGATCAAGTGTCAATTCACTCTTGAAAGAGTGAAGAATTTGAGTGCTTTAATTCTTTCATTGCTTTAATCAAATTTGTTGGATTGTAAAGGTTGGATCCCGAACCTACTGTTACAAAAGGGTCCGTTGTGAAAGGTTGATCTTGAGCCTAAGTACAAAAAGACTAGTTGTAAAGGTTGGATCCAGAGCTTGTTTTTAAAAAGGATCATCCAGCTTAGTTAAAGGCTCAAGTGACTAAGAGTAGTCACTTGAGAAGTGGACTAGCTTCCGGTTTGGAAGTGAACCACTATAAAAATCTTTGTGTATCCCTTTTATTTTTGTCTTTGTCTTTCATTTAACATTTACTGTTTAGCTTTTAATTAACTTTTGGGTTCATAAATTTAAATTTTTTATTTATCACTAAAGAACCTAATTCACCCCCCCCTTTTAGGTTGCCATTTGGACTTTCACTTGCAATTTTTTGTATTTTTTTTAATTTCAACCCTATGTACTTTAAATAGGGATGCTTATAAGGTGTTTTAGCATCATTAAATCCGGAAAAATTAAATACAAAGTAGAGAAATAAGGTAGAAATTCGTAGGAAGAAAGAAGGAGGAGAAAAGAAGAAGTTTGGTTTGAATTTTGCATTTTCAAGTTCTTTTCTATCCTTCTCTTCATTAAGTTCATGAATTTTGTGTTAAACATACCTCATATTAAGTTTATCATGAACTAATTTTGTTATTCCAAGGCTACGATGTAGCCTAAGTTGTAACATACACTTATTTCTAATTCAACGTATTCAATGTTTTATTGTTGCGTTGTTGAAGTGTTTATCATTGCTCTTCATGAGTTTTAAATGCTCGATCACCATTTAAGGCCTATAATAATTCATAATGAGTCTGAGAGGATATTTATGAAGATTGCTAAGGTGATAAGCAACACAAATTGGGCGAATGCTCAAGAGAGATTAATACGATTTGTGTGGTTTTTAAGTAAAAATCATAAATCTTTAAAAACTCTTTTCTTATTTAAATTCATGCACGAGAGTGATGGGTTAATATATAAAAGAGCATGTTAAATATTTCTCGAGAGAGAATATTTAGTAAATTAGGATTTTCAACCATCAACACATAATACCAACTTGAATAACGGGAATAGAAAGGCACATTCATACAACTAGGCAAAATCGGATGCCTTGGATTTTATTAAATCATAAAAACATCAAAAAATTCAGTAAGCTTAGTTAAAAATCAGTTAACATATTTTGTTTCATATCAACATCTTAATTTTTGATTTTTCAAATAGCATTAAAGCTACTAATTTAAGTACTTGCTCAATAACAATCCTCGTGGGATCCACACTATACTTACTACTTTATTACGTGATATGACTAGTGCAATTACTAATGCATACGCAAAGTAAACGTCAAGTTTTTGGCGCCGTTACCGGGGATTGTCTTTATTTGAGTAATATTGATACCAACTAGTTTTGATGCTAATTTCAAATTGTTAATAGTTTGTAAATTTTATTTAAGTGTAATAATTTTTTTTCATTTGATTCATTTGTAAAGATAAATTGTTAGGGAAAAAAAAAAAAAAGAAAAATTTGTTTAGAACATACCCCTAAAATTGTGTTTGGGTTAAAATTTATTAGTTTTGTGTTATTTTGTTGTTGTTGTATACATATATATATATATATATATATTTTTGTATTCTTTCCTTTCTTTCATCTTTATTTTACTTAAAAAGTTCATTTTGTTAAAATTTCAGGAGTTCAAATTGTTACTTTAAAGTTGTTCAAAACATTAGTGTTACTACCTTCCCCCCCCCCCCCCCCCCCCCCCCCCCCCCCCCCCCCCCCTCTCCCCTTAAAACCATATTTTTCTCAACCTTTATTTTAAAATTGTTGTATTTATGAGTTTTCGAATTAATTTTAACTTTTTTTTAACTTTTAATTGACCTATTTAAGTTCTTCAAAGTTAAGCTTGTTTTTTTTTTTAATTTCTCAAAACCTATAGTGTCACTGACACCCCTCTCTTAAAACTTGGTTTTCAAAGGTCATTGTATTCTTAATCTTTCTTACTAATTTTATTTTTCCTCTAACTTTTAAGTTTATTTATTTATTTAAAAAAAAAGAGTGCTAAAAGTGATGGATTGCTACAACTTTATGAGACCTCAATATCCAGCTATACCGAGGAGACAATTGAGCATTTGTGAAATTAGTACAATATTTGCTTAACTCACACTAATTCAAAAACAATTAGATGACATGATTGCTGCTCATACTCCTAGATGTTAATTTTGTGCCGGTAACCATGCTAGTATGGAATGTCAAATGGGTAATAGCTTTTTATCATGGGATTTTGAACAAGATACCAATATGTCAAATTATAACCAACCCCAGTACAATCCCTACTCTAGCACCTAGGATTAGAGACTCTGCATTAGGGGAATTTTTGGTCCCTCTTTTCGGCATAGCAACACCACCTCTTCTTTCTCTCTCTCTCTCTCTCCACTTTTTCTCTTTATTTCTTTGTTCTCCTTTTCTTTTTTCGTTAAATTAGAACAAGAGCAAAATTAGCGAGAAGACCGACATGAGTTCATACATCTGCTTCTTCATCGGGTCATCCTTGATGAAGAGCTAACTTACTCTCTGGGGTTAGATGAAGTCATAGTCTTTTTTTTTATTACTTTTAATTTCGGGATAATTTGTTTGTTACATGAATTGCTTGATTGTGAGAAATACTGTGCAGTATTGCGCTCTGATTGCTTATTCAATTAGTATGACCATTGAGTTTGTAACCTTTAATTGTTGAGATTGATATTTATAAATTAATTCTTTGTGCTTGTAGTCTCGGGATTGACTAATCAAGCAATAATGTTAACCAAATTGTTAATTAAAGTCTATGTTCCCTACGCTTTAGTTAGATAGGTCAATACATAATAATTAACAGTACATTAGATTAAGTCTATTTTCCTTATTCTTCAGTTAGATGGGGTTAATACGCGATACTAACATCACCACCTTAGTAGGTTGAAGCTTGTTGCCTAAACCACTACTCGGTGACAATCAATAATCCCAAGTTAAGAGTTAACGCAAAAATAATTGGCTAATGATGGATTCGAAACCCTAGGTTCCAATTTAGTACACCTGTTCTGATTAGAAGTAGATTATTTTAGTTTAATTGTCTTTTCCTAAATTAATTAATACAAAAACCTCTCAATTTATTCAAATCAATTTAGGTCACATAATAATTTCACGTACTCCTAGTCCCTACGGCTCGACACCCTCTCACCCTACACTTCAATTTAGATGTGTTTTGTGATTAGGATTAAATATTGAATTTTGACAGACGTAGAAAAACACATCAATATTTTTGCACTGTTGCAGGGGACTAGGCAACTTTTGTGATTTTCTTTGATTCTTAACTTAGGATTCTTAAGTAGTAGTAGTAGTAGTAGTACCACCAGTAGTAGTAGTAGTAGTAGTAGTAGTAGTAGTAGTATTATCATTATTATTGTTGTTGTTGTTGTTATTATTAATTTTGTATTGTCTCTCTTCTTTAAAAAAAAATAAAAAAAATATTTTCTTAACTTTTCTTTAAAAAAAGGTTTTTTTCTTTTTTTTCTTTTTTTCTTAGCATTACTTATCTTGTGATTTTCATGCATAGGTAGATTTTAGGATAGCTTATTATTTGTTTTTCTTTTAAAGTGTTTGTTTTGTTTATTTTGCTAGCTTTAATTTTTAGGTTTTTTTGCTTCTTGTGGTTGTTTGCTCATGCATGGTCATCACTCTTTGTCTCTTATATTTGACCCTGAGATTGAAAGGACCTTAAGAGACCTTAGAGGTCAACACCAAACACAAACCGCAATAGCTAAGAAACTACAACAATATCCACTTACGAAGTATTTTACTCCCACCACATACACCTCACCTCCATGCATTAGGTTGCCACGTGTAGCCCATCAAAAAAAGATGTGGACCTCTTCCTCTGTTTAAAATTTTCTCAAATACTTTCTTTATCAACATGGTAGCCCTACACGCGAATTAGCTTCCGAGGTCAAGCAGTCTCAATTAATTTCACTACAGGTCCGTAGGAATGCTGGGCCACCTCGAATGGCGTGAGCCGCATGCGGGGAGACCCGCACGTACGGTTTAAGTTTAAGCCACATACCATAAAAATGCTTCCTTCATTCCACGACTTAGGCAATGAGAATCCGTACACGCACTTGGACATTTTCATGGAGGTTCGGTCAACCTTTAGGTTCCGTAACGTTAGTGATGACACCTTCTTACTTTCTCTTTTCCGTTCTCGTTGAAGCACAAGGCTAAGTATTGGTTCGGCACCTTATCTAGTGGGAAGATTAGTACTTGGACTCAAATGCAACTAGAATTTCTTAAGAAATTTTATCCCTTTAGTGAGACCAACACTACAAGGAGAGCCATTAACTCCTTTCCCTATGATCATGCTATCCCTAAATGGCAACTTGTCCAAAACATTTATTATGGGTTTAATGAAAAGGGTTAACAAACTGTTGATGCCTCAGTGGTGGTTAGTTCCTTAGGAAGAATGAAGATGAGGCGTGGGAACTATTTGAAAAATTAAATGAGAACTCACAACAGAATGTCGCACGTGCATGTATAAATGCTGCTAGGTTAAATTGAGGAGGGGTACAAGAAATTGCTCACACCTTTGTCTTAGATAAGAAAGTGGACTCTCTTGCGTCTTCCATGGAGCAGCTTACTTCCTTACTTAGGATGACTTTCACTCCCCCTACTATACCTAATATGTCTTCTCAGAAATTGCTTGAACACATCATTCATCACTGGCTGGAAAGTGGTTGGAGCATTGGTCAAGCCAAAAGGCATAACCACGAACTCAAAATGCCCATGATGAGTTCTAAATGCAGTCTTATACACATCCTACTCCTTTAATCTAGTGATAGCCCTGTCTCATATTCAACTTGGAAAAGAAATGTGCACCCTATAACTCATCAAATAGGTCATAAATAACCAAAATTGGGAACTTATCCTCAACTATCAAGGAGTTAAGTTACCTATACTCTATGCACTGTCACGACCAGACTTGGGATTAAGTACATGAAAGTCCTTGGTTGTAATGAATTTGCATTAGTCACTAGTATTAGTCATATTGGTGCTTGTAATAAGCTAGTTTTTTGGAAGGACTGCCGGTTAAGAGATGAGTTAGGTGGTTTGTCTCGGTGAAGTGAATTGTTAGATATTTTCTCTTGTAATCACTTAGGCTAGAACTAGTCTAAGTAATTGTCTTTGCATGGTAAGAAAGCATTATTGATGAATGATATTGATTGAATTTTCTCTTGTAATCACCTAGGCTAGAACTAGTCTAAGTAATTGTCTTTGCATGGTAAGAAAGCATTATTGATGAATGATATTGATTGAATTCTCTCTCTCATCTTAACTCTCTTTACTTTCTCATCTCCTTCACTTCTTTCTCATCTCGTATCCCTAGATCATGACTCGAATTTGATCTCAGATCATGATAATTGGTATCAGAGTCTTGTTTTAGGCTTCGATTAGGTTGATTTTGTTCAATTTAGTTGTATAAGCTTAAGATCAAGGGTGATTTGATGTCAAATATCCTTGATCGCATTGCAAGTTGATTAAGAGTTGAATTTTGAATTCTTGATTAATAAGCTTGAGGTTATAGCCTCATTGAGCTACATCTTCACTGATTCTTGATGATTTGCATTTGATTTAGTTAAATTCACTTCAATTTAATTGAGTTTGTATTGAATCAAGCATGATTTACAACATAAATCAGGTGGTTGGAGATGGAAATGCTACGATTGAGGCATTGCAGCTGGAATAAGAAGATTATGTGCAATAGCAGGTGCATTAGCTCACGTAATGCTGTAAACTCACCTTGCCTCGATCCAAACCGCAATATTTGCAAAAGCAGCTTCAAATTCAGCAAGCAATTCTTGGAATACAAGTGTTATGATTCTTGATGGATCATAAGCTAAACCTAGGGTTTTGATAGTGATCTACATGAAGAAATGAGATCAAGAATTTTAAGAATAGAATTGAATTGAGAATTATTGATTATACATGAGATAAGAAAGATAAGAAGCGATCAATAGAAGATATCAAGATGAGAAGTAAAGATTGAAGAAGAGAAGATAAGATTGAAATAGAAGATATCTCAAGAGGAACTTCAGAACACTTGGAAGAACAAGAAGGGAAATATGTTCATTATCATCAACATTCTCTCTTACAACCATGAACAACTATTTATACTAAAACTAATACAAGCACCTAACCAGGCCCACTAACTGAACCAATGAGCCAAAATAAGACTTATTCATGACATTATACTAGAATAATATCTAAGACTAATACTACTAAACATATCCACATTACAATCATGAAAACACCTCCCCTTTAAGAGATTCTTGTCCTCAAGAATCTTATTAAGGAAAAGGACACATGAGCATCTCTTATTAAGCTAAAAACACTGAAATTTGTAGCAAACTTGTGGGGTCTAACACTGCAGTAGACACCAAGCTTTTGTACGCTGGAATGCTTGAATTTGCGGTTGGAAATGAGTTGATTTTGATGCTGAAACCGATGGTAAGAAATAAGACAGTAACCAGGTGATGTAGGACAGCAAGAAGCAGCCACCAGTTGCAGCAAATTAGAGTTAAAACTTCAGAATTTGGTTATATTTGTTTGGCAGCAAACTTGCAGCAAGCCCCTTAAATTCATCCACAACCAGTAACTTCCAGTCTCGATTCATCATACTCCAGGTCACCCTCAACTTCAGTCCTCATAGCAGTCATTAAGTGCTGAGTATTACACTTATGCCCAAAGGAGCATTTGCGATTACACTTGAAGCATAAATTGTGTCCCTTCTCCTCCTCCAAGCTCATTGTCCTTGAATCCTCAAGAGTAGCTTATGGTAATCGACTTCTTGGAACTTCCCCCGGCACAATTAAAACGGAAGACTCAAACAATCTTGCCTTCGCCTAAGCTTTGAACAACGTAGGAGGACTAAGGGCCTTGACCAAAGTCTTAATCTTGGGCTTGAGCCCACTAACAAAGCTCGACACATAGAAGGCCTCGTTTGCTTCTGGAGTTATGGCCTTTAAATTCTCAGATCGGGTCATGTACTCCTTGACACTGCATATTTGAGCTATTTTGTTGAAATTGTGCACAACCTCCCTTGGATCTTCATCTCCAAACCTGTCACACACTTCATCCACAAACTCTTTCCATGTTAGAGTTGGACGACCAAGGATTAGGCTATGAAACCAAACCTCTTGGCCTCCTTGCAAATAAACTGCAGTGAGTTCGACCCTTTCCTCTTCCAGAATAGCATAAAACCTCAAGTATTGCTCGCAACTTCTTATCCACGATTGAGGATGAGTGCCACAAAAAATATCGAGATCAATCTTGGGCTAGCCGAAACCCAACTCTTCTTGCCCTCAACCGTTGGAAAATCTTGCGCTTCTACCGGTCTTGGCAATGCGGGATTCACGGGCCCAACTTGTCAAGGAATCATAGGTGCATTTCTATTTCCAACATTCACCACTTGTTGTGGTGCTTCCGATTGAATTCCTACCCCAAGGCGAATGTCTTGTCTATGTAATCGTTCGTCCATCTAATTTAAATCAAGTCTTTGCTCGCTTTGTTCTTGTTGCGCTTGAAGCTTTTGTTCAAGCTATTGCTGCTAGAGAGTACTTTCTTGTGCTAGCTGATCTTGTCTAGCTTGAATGTTCCGCTCAAACGCTAGCAATAATTCCTGCATTTGGTCCCTTAGTTGCTACTGAGATTGTTGATGCAATGAGGTCATATGCTGAAGGAGTCCTGCAGCAGCTCCTTAAACACTTGCAACCGGATTGTTAGAGCTTCCACCAACCACACTTGCATAAGTAGAATCTGCTATTCTAGCCTGTTGTCCAACATTCTCAGGTGCAGCAGTAGCTAAACAAGTTCTTCTAGCCATAACTCACTACATTCAAATCCACAAGTGCAATAGCTTCCTTGACTTGATTAAGATTCTGTTTAACACTGAATTTTTATATGCAGCTAAGCATCCACAATTCACAAGCTAAACCGTCAATCTGATCAACCATAGCTGATTTCAATGCACTTAATCTGTTTGTTCATCTTCGAATCAACTTGATAGCAACTCAATTACCAAATATGATCAACAATTTTCTAATATTGCAAAATCAAGTGGAAGAATCGCAAATCTAAGCTAAGATCATGAACAACAGCAACTGAACCTATTCTGTATGTTCAGTAAGCTTAATGTAGCAAGGAAATTTGAGCAAATCTGAGCTCGATCTAAGTTGAAAATGCAGCGCACTTGATCACTTCATCTAGCTAAAGCAAGGATTCAACTAATTTTAACTAAATCAATGCAAACTGAAAAGAATACAAGAACAAAATGACCAGACAGCAGATTCTGAAGCTCTTTGCTGATTGATTTGATCAAAATTTTGCTCTATCTTGAATTAACCATCAAGTATCGGTGTTAAATTACCAATAGAAGCAAAAATCAGGCTATGATACCACTGTTATGATTCTTAATGAATCATAAGCTAAACCTAGGGTATTGATAGTGATTTACAGGAAGAAATGAGATCAAGAACTGTAAGAATAGAATTGAATTGAGAATTATTGATTATAGATGAGATAAGAAGGATAAGAAGTGATCAATAGAAGATATCAAGATGAGAAGTCAAGAAGTTAAGATTGAGATAGAAGATATCTCAAGAGGAACTTCATAACACTTGGATGAAAAATAAGGGAAATCAATTCATTATCATTAACATTTTCTCCTACAACCAAGAACAACCTATTTATACTAAAGCTAATACAAGCACCTAACAAAGCCCACTAACCGAACCAATGAACCAAAACAAGACTTATTCATGACATTCTACTAGAATATGGTCTAAGACTAATACTACTAAACATATCCTAATTACAATCATGACAACAAGATTGAGACAGTGAGAAGGAACATATTTAGTTGTTGGTGGCAGGGCAAAAGCTAGGGTTTGGACAAGGGAAGGCAAATCAAGATTCATTATCATGCTTTGTTGCGGTTGGATTGAATTGTGTTGTTCTAGAACAAATTGTTGAAGATCCGCTGCAAGTGAGTGTACGCAAGGGGAAGATATGGAGTTTTTGTGCTACGGATGATCGAGCTACTGCTGGATGGTCAAGTAATTTTAGATTTACTACAAGTGAGGATGTATTTTGAGAATGTGGACCACGAATTAGTGCAGTACAATCCGAAATCGATGCAACACATCCTGAAGTGCAGGTTGAGGAACCAAATTTTGGTGCTGACATCAAATCGCAGGTGCAAATTGAGATTTTAAGTAACAGGAAGTTGAGGTTGAAGTTCTGTTGCAACAGTGTGCGAAAATTAGTTTGATCATTCATCTAAATCGTGAGAACTGCTACTCTAGCAAGAGGATAAGAGCATTGGAGAAGCCAATCCTAGTTTTCCAAGGAGTTGCTCGAGAATTATTACAACTTAAAAGAGCTAATGAAGCAATTGGAAGGCTATTTGAGTGCAAGAAGTGGGGAATGAAGCAACCTAAGGTAGTGTTGACGTCTATTCATAGGCTTAGAGCATTCTCTTGAATTCAAAGAATTATCAAGAGGGCAAGTAGAGGATCCGAGTTTGGCAACCATGATACAAATTCAGCCTTAAACCATGAAGATGACACTGCAGAACTTCCAAATGCAGAACATGTTGCTGCTAATTCTGTTGTTAGTGCTACTGCAGGGTGTATTGCTGAAGTGGGAGTTAAAACCAAAGCAAATAAGTTTGAGCAATTTGGGCTTCGAATGCAGGAGATGTTAGCTGCAATGTAGCATTCATGGGAGGAAAGTTTGGATCAGGATTTCAAAAGAATGCATTGGCAGCTCGATGTCTTACTTGAACAATTCAATGGACAAAGTGCTTAAGTGGAGTTGAGTCCTCAATAAGGACACTGATCAAGTATCAAGGGAAGCTCCTTACCTACCACACTTAGCCATGAATCCGTGTATAAATGCATCAGCCCATTAATTTATGGAGGCATCAATGTATTCATTAGATAAAGTTGAGGTGGTTCAATAGCAAGATGAGCAGGTTAAGGTGCAAGAGGTTGATGGGAATTCTGTTATAAGTTCTAGTGCAAGTGTAAATGCAAAGGAGGAGCCAATTGCTCAAGAGTGTGTGACACCTTCATAAAATCAACAAGCTGACTGTCATCATAAAGTTTCTGTAGCAACAAAAGAGGCTCATGTGCAGCACAATCAGATGTTATTACAGGGCTTTGATAGAGGAGATCAAACAAGGAGCACTCAAGATATTAATAGGGTGACTAACCAAGTGTGTTTGAGACCATTTGACCCAGAAAGGGAGAATTACATGTTCCTTGGGGACAATATTTAGCAATGGCAGCAGAACATTAAGTAGAAAGTGAATCAAAACTTGAATGTTGGTGTTGGATTTAGTTGGGAACCGAGAATCGCTGCTGAAGGCTAGGAAATTCAGAAGCAGAAGTGTGGGTTGGTTCAATTGAAAGAAGTTGGAACTTATACTGCTATGTTAGATAGACCCCCTGATCTGAGGGAAGTGAAGAACGCTGTTGCATTGGATGAAACTGAATTAAGCAACGCAGGTGCTTTGGTTAACAGGTTGGATAAGCAATCTCACCTTTAGAGTATCATGGGTGAAATTAATCAGTCCATAAGTTGCTGCGAGGTCAAGTGTAAGAAGAGGAAGCCCTAAGGGAGATTGTGTGATGAGACAAGGTAGAGTTTGAAGGCTCTCTATACTGAAGTAATAAGGAGCTTGGAACAAGAGTTGGATGCTTGCGTTAGTCATGCCAAGAGTAAAGGACATCCTCCAAGAATACAAGCCAATGTAAGGCCTCCCAAAAATCAGCTTAATAACAACAATCAAAATGCTTTAATGGAGAAAATCAGGAGCAAATAAGCAATTGTTCAACACATGTCCAAAGATGTTAAGTTGCTCAAGTTTTTCAGCAATTGGTCAACACTTGTTCAGCAATTAATTCAGATTAATAATGAATCCAAGTGCGAGTGTACTTACAAAGATGCAGTGTGGGTAATATTAAATGAGGAAAGCATCAGACTTGCAATTTTCAGCAATTGTTCAGAAGTTGCTGCTAATTTTAGGATTCAAGATCAATCTATTGTTGAATGTGCAAGAGTTTGGGAAAAGAAGCTTGAGTCTCCCAAAGAATAAGTGGACAAAGTTGGTATGCAGCTAGTAGGTGTCAAGATGGCCAAGTTATGGAAGTGCCACCAGTGCAACCCGTTGCAGAATCTTCAAAACAATAGCTGCTGCATTCCTTTGTTGCAACTATAGCATTCTCAACCTTCAATGCTAGATTGTGGCAACATATTGAGGTGTGGCAAGATTATTTGCAACAAGAGGCTCATCTGTGAGATTGTTGGTGTCTATGTTAGGCTGATTTGGAATAATATGGGCAGACCACTGGAGGGGAACTCTCCAAATTAGATGTAAGACATTGTTAGCAGAGATCAGAAGCAGCTTCTGTGGGATTATTTGTGTTGGAGTTGGCTGATTTGGCAAGATATTGGTAGACCTCCTATAGAATTCCAACCATCAAATGCTAGCATTGTGGGAAGCAGGAGACCAACACCGAATTCATATGTACTCCTTGCTTCAGATGTTCTTTTGAGATGCAAATTTCGGTATTTTGAAGCTTTCTTCAGCTGCAGAATTCAGCAGCGGATTCTCCTACATCAATAAGTGTTCTTCAAGTAAGAAGAAGGGATGATACCACAGTACTACATCAAATTCAGCAAACCTCCTGAAGTTGTGATTTCTCTACAAAATTCAGCGACGAAGCATCAACTTCAGCTCCTACTTGTACATCAGCAAGGGTTCTTTAATGTTTCAACGCTCTTCTAAGATTCTTGAGGACAAGAATCTCTAAAGGGGGAGAATATTGTCATGATTGGGCTTGGGATTAAGTACACAAAAGTCCATGGCTGTAATGAATTTGTATTAGTCACTAGTATTAGTCATATTGGTTCTTGTAATAAGCTAGTTTTTTTAGAGGGAATGTTAGTTAAGAGATGAGTTAGGTGGTTTATCTATGTTAAGTGAATTGTTAGATATTTTTTCTTGTAATCACCTAGGCTAAAACTAGTATAAGTAATTGTCTTTGCATGGTAAGAAAGCATTATTGATGAATGATATAAGTTGAATTCTCTCTCTCATCTTAACTCTCTCTTTATTTTCTCATCTCCTTCACTTCTTTCACGTCTCATATTCTGCCATCCTTGGGTCATGACTCGAGTTTGATCTTGGATCGTGACATGCACATCCTTGCCGAACCATCCTTCTTCTTAACAAGTATAACAGGAGAAGCAAAGGGGCTTTGTCTCTGCCTTATGAAGCATGTCTTGAGTAATTCTTCCACCCGCCTTTCAATTTCTGTTTTATGTGTATGAGGGCACTTGTAAGGCCATAACTTCATATGTTTTGAATTAGGCTTGAGAGGAATTGTATGATTCAAACTCCTCTTAGGGGGTAAGACCTTAGGTTGCTCAAACAGATCCTCAAATTCTTCTAATAATGCCTTCACCTCAGGTTGGAAAGGCTCTCTGTCTTCAGCATGTGATAGTACAAAAAGATGTCCAACCCACTAATAGTCCCTCTTCTAATTGCACCTTCTAAGCTCTTTCCCTTAATTAGTTGCAAATGAGCTTGTTCTTCCATGCCTTATAATGTAACAGTTGTTCATTGTCTCTCAAAGGACACAGTAAGCTTAGCGAAATCAAAGGTCACGGGGCTAAAGAACCTCATCCAATCAACTCCAAGAACCATGTCACAACCTCCCAGGGGCAAGATTCTAAAGTTACACTCAAACTTGTAGCCTTGCATAGACCAACAGAAGCCTTGGCACTTGGTCTGAGTTGGTATTGAATTCCCATCAGCAACTGTCACAACTAAAGAATAGGTTCTGATCACTTTATGGCCCCCTTTTCTTCACCAGCTTTGGATTAATGAAACTATGAGTGCTTCCACTATCAATTAAGGTGACAATAGATCTCTTAGCAGCTTTGCACTAAAAGCAAAGCCTCTGAGTTTTCTTTTCAACAGGACAGGTAACTTTGGATCTATCTGATCCCCTTTGATGCTTCTGAGAACTTATTCCTTTGTACCTTGACCCTTCATTGATAGCAAGAACCGGAGCCTCGAAGAGCTTAGCATTTGCATAGGCTTTAGCCAAGGTTCCCGAGCCAAAAGCTTTGACAATATTCTTAATCTTTGGCTTTAAGCCACTTATAAAACTTCATACATAGTACGAGTTGTTAGGAACAGGGTCCTGAAATCCAGATTTATTCTGGATATATTATTTTAATTAATAAATAAAATTGAAGTTCCAGTCGTTTCCTAGTTAAATTTGTGTATGTTAGCATTTATACTACATGTGACTTTCTTTTAGGAGACATCCATGAGATGGGTGTAATTCTCATACTACAATTTATATGTTTGTTCTAAGTGGTTTATGAGACTAAGCCACAAACAGACTTGGAACAAATGGTATGGATTGTTGTTTGAAAGACTCGTAGTCGAAGACAAGTTTGGACCACTTGTATGTTAAGACTATAATGTGACACTTTAGATGACTTGTCTTGGTCATGTGGATGGAGATCCAAAAGCGTTAGGTTAGTGTGTGTAATAAGATTGACACACTGAGTTGGACAATGTGGGTTACTTATTTCTAGACTACTATCGGAGATGAGTGATTCACGTTGTACTATTTGAACGACGACTCTAAATCCTGAGGGTATTCTGGACTCGTGCATGGAGCGTTAGTTACTTTGGTGTACTATAAGTAAGGTCTAAAGGAATGACTGAAATCCCACATACACTGGGTAGCGGCATTATGTGTGACAAGGATCAGGCATTCAATATGGAATCCACAGTCTCTTGTGCGATACAGATGTCCCCTTAGTTCATTTGCAAATATTTGAATAGTTCGAAAACTTTGGCTAAAATATTCCAAGTGTTTGACATTTGGAATTTATACTGTGAATGTGTTCAAGTACAAATGAATTATTCAGTGAAGGGCGAGTCGGTAACTAATGGAGAAGTTGTGAGAAGGATAATGGTAGTGGTTCTATTTATCCTTGTCATGGACATCGAGTGGAGGGGTTGTTGTCATCAATACGGCCTATTAGGGAGATATCGAATAAATAATTTAAGTCTAGAGTGCAGTGAGATTTATTTAGTGGAATTAAGTCTCATGAAATGGTAATTATATTATTTTATGAGATGATTAATTTAACCCATTTGGAGCTAGATTTAAATTGTCCCTGAGGTCCCTGTGCAAGCCTCTCTATTTTATTGCCATTGGAAAAGTATTAAAGAATTCATAAGATAAATTATTTATCCATAAGATGGGTAAAATTAATTTTGAATATTATTCATAAGATGAAAAATAATTAAAAATTATAAAATAAAACAATTTTGGAAAAATAAAATTCATAAGAAGAATTTTTACATATGGGAAACGAAGCAAAAAATAAAAAATAAAAAAATAAAAAAAAGATAAATCATGTTTAAAACAGCTCGCGATCAGCTACAACGCGCCCAAGCGAATAAGAGCGTGCCACGCGGCGCGCCCTCTTACCCCAGCCACTATTCGTGGCAACGTGCCCAGACCAATGGGGTTCTGCCACGTGTCACGCCAATTCAAAAAAAAGGGGCGCCCGTCTGACCTGATATAGAACGCTGCGTTTTTCAATTCTTTAACATTGAAACAACGTGTTTTGATTTAACTGGAATTTATTTTATGAATCCCACAACGAATATTCGTTATTTTTTTGGTCCGATATACTCCTATAAATAGAGGTGTTTATTCTGAGGTTCGGCATTCAGTTTTGAAACAAGTCTTAAGGTTTCTTGAAATAGTTTCGGAGACTCAATTACAGAGAAAAAGTTTCCGTTGAATTTTTTTTTTCTCAGTTTAATATTTTTCGGAGCCCACCCTCTGGGCAGTTTGATATCATTGTGTAGAAGGTCTCGGGGTCTCAATTTTGAAGAATATTATTGTCTTTCTGGTTTCTGATTTATTTGAAGCAATTTCAGGTATGTCTTTTCTTTTCTTCTTCTTTTAGATTCCGCTTTTCTATTTATTTATAGTATTCGTTATTATGTCTGTGCAAGTTTATGTATTGTTATGAATGTATTAGGATAAAAGGCCTGTAAATCTAAATTATGAATTTAGATCTGTTGATTTAAATTATGAATTTAGGTCTGTAGATTTAAAATTATGAATTTTAAATCGACCCTAGGTTTAGAGTTATGAATTCTATACCCGTTCCGCTGCGTAAAATTTAGAGAGAATTTTTAAAATTCATCCCAACAACCAGTATTAGGGCAAAGAATTTATAGAGATAAACCTATTCCCGGGAACTCTCGCGCGTGATGTGTCAGATAGAGAGAAGAGTCTCGTACCCTAAGTGCTCTAATAGGTGCGTATTGTTGTGACCATATTTGAGAACTTTGAATCCAATAGTCGGCATCAGAGTTTATTTTTCTAGCAAAATTTTAAGTTTTTCCCAACAATTGGTATCAGAGCTAGGTTTCGATTACATTTATAATATACATGACTAGGTATAATAAGATCGAAATAAATAGATTTACGATTTAATAAAATATAGATTTTATTAAGAAGAAAAGTTAGTTTAAATTAACGGTTCGATTTAAATTGTTTAAATCAATAAAGTATTAATGATTAAATTCAGATGATTGTTTGTATTCATGATTTAAATTGTTTGAATCATTAAAGTAATTAATGGTTAATTAGATTGTTTTAAAGTAACGATTTAAATTATTTAAATCAGTTAAAACAGTTAATAGTTAACTAGGTTACTTAAAGTATCGATTTAAATTGTTTAAATCAGTCAAAAGATTTAATAGTTAACTAGTTTGTTTTTAGTAACGATTTAAATTGTTTAAATCGTGAATGAATTAATCGCTAATGAAGAACCCATAAATTTGTGATTATGTTATTCATATAATGAGATTGTACGTTATTTTTCATGATTTACGAAATCGGACAAAATTGATCTAACAAGATTACATTCAAGTATTTTTAATAATGGATAAATTTTATCTAATTTGATTAGATTCAATTAATTTTTATAAAATTGGATAAAATTGATTTAATGAGATTAGACTTAATTTATTTTACAACTAAATATTTTAATTTAAAAAAAATTTCAGCATACGCTGACGTCAGCAATTTAAAAAAAATTAATTTTTTTATTTTTGGGACATGTAGACATGAGTACTGATTTACATAATACTTATAAATTAATTATTTTATTAATTAATTTTATTATAAAATAGATTCTAAATTAAATTATGAGATAATTTAAGTTGTAAATCAGTGAATTTTAAATAAAAGTTTGTTTATTTTTTAGAATAAGATTCTGTAATAGACTATGGGATAGTCTAAGCACAAAATTGCTATTATTTTTGAATAAAAGTATTTTTAATTTAATTCTGAAATCGGAATTTTAAAAGTAGATTATGTGATAATCTAAATTAAATATTGGTATTATTTTAATTAAAATAAATTAATTAATTTTATTGATTGGATTTTAGAATGAGATTCTAATGTAAGATTATGAGATAATATATGCTGCAAAACGATAGTATTTTAAATTAATTAATTAATTAATTTTTGTTAATCTTAGAATGATATTCTAAAGGGGATTATGAGATAATCCGGGTTGTAAATACAAGTTAAGTAAAAACCGTCGGTTATAAAAATCATGTGGGAGCGAGGTTTCAATTGTTGTAACCTCACGGTCTACATTACCGGTCTAGCAATATAGTAGATCGATAGACCTCCCTGCGAAGGATGTCGGTTTGCAGATTACAGGGTTAGACTTCTTTTAGGATAAACCGAAGTGCAAAGAAGCGATGCGACCATGCTGTCGTGGAGTATTTCATGTATTTGTATGGAGGTTTAGGTAATAGTTTACACTTGACTAGCGCGAAGCATTATGCTCCCCGAGGAGCTCTGTTGTGTCATGTTAGATGCTACGTAAAGTGGTGAATTAATCATATTTAGTAAGAGTTACAAGAAAATAGGTTAATTAAGAATAGTTCTCGCCTGAACTAGCTTCGTGCAACCCCGTTGCCGGGGTGTACGGAGTGGTGTGTTTGGGTCATCATTGCATGCATGATAGTGTAGTTTGGTGGATATCTGACTTATTGCATATGCTAAATTGAAGGAATATATATCACTACATTATACATGACTCGTATAAGGTAGTTACATGATTGTTTGCATTTACAGTATTTTTGATATTGATACGGCTGGCAAACTTTACTTGATTTCGAATACATAATTTACTCACTGAACCAAATTACTTTGCCTTGAAAAAGAAGTTGGACTTGGTTATTACTCACAAGGAAGTAAAGGGCAAGGTTGTTATTATAACAACCAAGTCCACAAGGAAGTCAGCAAAAGAAAAGTATTTCTTTTGCAAGAAAACTAGGCCACTGGAAAAGAAACTACACTAAATACATAGCTACTCTTCCTACAAAGACTGCTAAGCCATCAGGTAAAGGTATGTTGATATCTCACTTAGTTGAGTCATGCGTAGTTGAAAGTCCACCAGTTTCCTGGTGGGTGGACTCAGGTTCAACTGACCATATCTGTAATATGTTATAGGAGCTCAGGCTAGGCTAAAGGCTACACGATGGTGGTTGTACCTAATGGTCAGGGACAGTACAACAATAGTGGTCTTAAGTGTAGGAGATGTTAGCTTAGACTTAAGTAAAAGAGCTGTGTTTTAAAAATTTTTTATTTGTAGCTACTCTGTATGGGAATTTGATTTATGTATCTCGTTTTATGAATAATTGTTATTCAGTTGATTTTGATAATGAAAATTTTAATATGAGAGATAAATTGTTTATTTACACATGTACATGAATAAATTATTTATTCATGTTATTTCCTTACCAAAACTATGGTAATTTCTTAAATGAATCCAACATAAGTTCACTTGTTCAATCTTTTAAAAGAAAACACCTTGAAAAGGGTATTGCTTACACATGGCACCAACGTTTAGGTCACACTGATTCGAACAAGTTCCGAAGACTGGTAAAAGATGGACTGATAGAGGTTTTGGACTTAAGGTCATTACCAGCTTGCAAATTTTGCATCAAATGAAAGGTGACCAACTTTGTCTTTAAGAGTAAAGGCAACAAGGTTGTGGCTTGCTTGAGCTGGTTCACATAAATGTATGTGGACTAATGCATGTTCAGGCAAGAGGTGGGTATGAGTATTTAATCATGTTTAGTGATGATTACTCAATGCATGTATGTGTTTACCTAATTTGACATTAGTCGGACTCTTTTGAAAATTTCAAAGAGTACAAAGCTTAAGTTGAAAAGCAATTAGGTCAACCAGTTAAATCACTTCGATTAGATCGAGGTAGTGAAAATTTTTCAGGTGAGTCGTTAGAGTTCCTAACTGCGAATGAGATAGGATCTCAGTTTTCTGCTTTAGGTGCACCGCAGTAGAATGGTGTTGCGGATAAAAGGAACAAAGATAATCTTTTCTACAGTTGTTTTGATAAAAAGGGTTTTTAATACTATGCAAAATGCTTAGAGAAGGATTTTGCAAGTAAGATACAAAAACAAAAACAAAATAGTATTAAAGGAAAATGACACTAAATCTAAACAATTAGACACAACTTAAGATACAGTGGATGCATTAGATGCACCTACTAGTAGGAACAAAAATGTTCCAAGTACATGAGAGCTTAGGTGTAGTGGGAGGATTGCAAGGACACCCGGCAGGTTCATATCGGGAGCCTTAGTGGTAGACCGTGGCATTGAATCTGGTCCTTTTAGCCACAATGAAGCAATTAAGTCTTCTAGTTTTGTGCAATTGGTTGCTCAAATCATGCGGGTACAAATGATATAAAGAGAAAGTAGTGACTTTCTTAGTGTTATATGTCAACGATATACTACTCATTGAGAATGATGTAGGGGTGTCATTAGCTGTAAAGGGGTGGTTGCCAGGATAGCTCGATATGAAAGACATAGGAGAAGCTAGCTCTACTCTTAGAATTAAGCTTCTATAAGGTCATAAGAGTAGGATGTTGGATCTCTCTCCAGCCACTTATATTGACAAGACGTTGTTAAGGTATAGTACAGAATCCCTCTCTCTTTTGAGTAGTGTTCTAGGACACCTCAAGAAGAAGAGCAATCGAGGGATATTCCATACGCTTTGGCAGTGGGAGCCTCAGGTATGCCATGTTGTGCACGAGACTTGATGTCTACTATGCTATGGTATAGTAAGTAGGTGTTAGTCTAACTCGATTTCGATGCACTTGGTGGCTATGAAGCGTTCTCTCTAGTACTTGAGAAGGACTAGAGATTATATGCGGATCTTTCAAAGTGGCAGGCTGGTTCAAGTTGGTTATACTGATTTAAGACTTCCAGTCAGATTATAATTATAGACGTTCGACGTCTAAGCATGTCTTGACCCATGGAGTGGGAGCCATTAGTGAGGGAAATGTCAAGCAGTATTGTGTTGCTGACTTCACAATAGAGTAATTGTGCTCATTAAGGGTTAGGTTTAGTAGATTTTTGGCTCAAACTTAAAAGAGATGAGTACGGACTTTGTCATGAATTGGATTTAGGACAAGTGGGAGATTGTTAGGAACAGTGTCCTGAAATCCAGATTTTTTCTGGATATATTTTTTTAATTAATAAATAAAATTGAAGTTCCAGTCCTTTTCTAGTTAAATTTGTATATGTGCGCATTTATACTGCATGTGACTTTCTTTTGGGAGACATCCATGAGATGGGTGTAATCCTCGTACTACAATTTACATGTTTGTTTTATGTGGTTTATGAGACTAAGCCACATATAGACTCGGAACAAAGACACACTGAGTTGGACCATGTGGGTTACTTATTAATAGACTACTATCGAAGATGAGTGATTCACGTTGTGTTGTTTGAATGATGACACTAAATCATGAGGGTATTTTGGACTTGTGCATGGAGCGTTAGTTACTTTGGTGTACTATAAGTAAGGTCTAAAGGAATGACTCAATTCCCACGTACACTGGATAGCGGCGTGAAGTGGTACAAGGATCAGGTATTCAATATGGAATCTACAGTCTCTTATGAGATACAGATGTCCCCTTAGTTGATTCGCAAATATTCGAATAATTCGGAAACTTTGGCCAAAATGTTCCAAGTGTTTGACATTTGAAATTTATACTGTGAATGTGTTCAAGTATAAATGAATTGTTCAGTGAAGGGCGAGTCGGTAACTAATGGAGAAGTTGTGAGAAAGATAATGGTAGTGATTGTATTTATCCTTTGTCATGGATATCTAGTGGAGGGGTTGTTGTCATCTATACAGTCTATTAGTGAGATATCGAATAAATAATTTAAGTCCGGAGTGCAGTGAGATTTATTTAGTGGAATTAAGTCTCATTAAGTGGTAATTAAATTATTTCATGAGATTCTTAATTTAAGCCATTTGGAGCTAGATTTAAATTGTTCCTAAGGTCCCTGTGTAAGCCACTGTATTTTATTGCCATTGAAAAAATATTAAAGAATTCATGAGATAAATTATTTATTAATAAGATGGGTAAAATTAATTTTGCCATATTATTCATAAGATGAATAAGAATTAAAAATTATAATATAAAATAATTTTGGAAAATTAAAATTCAGAAGATGAATTTTTACATGTGGGAAACGAAGCAAAAAAAAAAGAAAAAAAAGATGAAAAATCGCGTTCAACGTGCCCGGACCAATGGGGATCTGCCACATGTCATGGCAATTCAAAAAAAAGGGGCGCGCGTCTTGAATTTACTGGAATTTATTTTATGAATCCCACATTGAATTTTCGTTGTTTTTTTTGCTCCGGTATACTCAAATAAATAGAGGTGCTTATTCCGAGGCTTGGCATTTAGTTTTGAAACAAGTCTTAGGGTTTATTGAAATAGTTTCGGAAGCCCAATTGCGTAGAAGGTCTCAGGGTCTCGATTTTGAAAATATTATTGTCTTTCGGGTTTTTCTTTTATTTGAAGCAGTTTCAGGTATGCCTTTTTTTTCCTTCTTCTTTTAGATTCCTCTTTTCAATTTATTTATAGTATTCGTTATGATGCTTGTACAAGTTTAAGTATTGTTGTGAACGTATTCGAATAAAAGGCCTATAAATCAAAATTATGACTTTAGATCTGTTGATTTAAATTATGAATTTAAGTCTATAGATTTGAAATTAAGAATTTTAAATCGACCTTAGGTTTAGAGTTATGAATTCTAAACCCGATCCGCTTTGTAAAATTTAGGCAGAATTTTTAAAATTCATCCCAACAACCAGTATCAAGGCAAAGGGTTTATAGAAATAAACCTATTCCCGGGAACTCTAGCATGTGAGGTGTCATGAAGCGCGACTCTCCAACCGGGGGCTTAGGTAGAGAGAAGAGTCTCCTACTCTAAGTGCTCTAATAGGTGCCTATTATTTTGACCATAGTTGAGAACTGTAAACCCATTAGTTGGCATTAAAGTTTATTTCTCCAACAAATTTTTATGTTTTTCCCAACATGATTCACTAGCTTAACGGTAAGCAACTATCATACTAGCTCTGAGATTCTCAAATCTGGTCATATACTCTTTCATAGTCGATACTTAAAGCACCTTGTTTAAATTATCAACAACATCACTTGATTCTTCTTCACCATATTGTCCACAAAGCTCCTCCACAAATTCAGCCCAAGAAAGTGTAGGGTTGCTCTTCAATAGACTATAAAGCCACATTTCATGGTCTCCTTGAAGATACATAGATGCCAATTCAACTTTTTCTGCATCATTAATGTGATAGAAATGAAAATACCGATCACTTCTCCTTATCCAAGATTGAGGCTGTTTTCCATCAAACGACTCAATTTGAATCCGTGCTTGCCTAAAGCCACTGCTCCTATTGCTCAAGGAAGCCTCATTATTTCCAGATGGTTTCTATTGCATCGGATCAGATGTTCAATCATTCAATCCCGGATTCATACTGGAAGATCGAGAATGTGTTGGATTAGGTGGATTATCCTGAGACCTAACAGTCGTATTAGGCACTGGACGTCGATCCGATGGTCTATCAGCGACATTCGACACTTGAGGATTCACCTAATCTGGAGGTCGCCTCTGTAGGCTCGCAGGCAATAGAATTCCAGCACCGGAAGTCACATTCTGTTTATTAACCTGAACTTGTAAACTGGCCATTTTATCCTCGAAGCGTTGCTTTTGCTGAAGCATTCGATCCTGATTTCATTGATCACCTTATTTCAATTGCTGCATTCGTTGGAGCATCTGATCTTCGAACATTTGATCTCATTCCTGTTGAACCACTTGCATTCGGTTGTATAATCCTTCAATCTATTAACTCAATTAATTCGGTGTTATGTATTGAACCAGCACCAACAACAAAAGCATGGGTGACTCTAGGATCAACATTTGTAGCAGCATTTCCACCACTAGCTCCCGATCGTGTTGTCACACCTTCAACCATTGATGATCGTTGTTTCTTTTGCCTTACCAGCCTTAATCAATCAAAAATTAATCAATCAGCAGCACACTCAGGCTCTGATACCAATTGTTAAGCTTCAAGATCAAATTGAGCTTAACCTTGTGAAGGATAGGATAGAGAAAGGGATAAGATGAGAAGAGAATTGAAAGAGATGAGAAATTGGAGAAGGTTAGATGAGATAGAGAGAAAATATCTCAGAGAGATGATTGTAATTTTTATTGAAAAAATTCACATTACACTTTGACATGCTACTTACACTCAATCTAAGTACATTGGATGAAGACACAGCCTTGCTCGACTTATTCAGCGATCAGCCGCCACAATTGACCAATTAAGACCAACAAACCGACTTAACTAACAATTGAAAGAATTAGCGCCAACCACAACAACTAACCTACTTACAACTTAATGCTACATTTACCTAAAGGACCATTACATCAACCTTAGCTAGCAAAACAACAACAAAGCAGTAACCAGCAGCATAGAACCTTTGAGCATCCTTAATCAAGCGAGATCATGACAAATTCCTAACTCCTTCACTCCCATACACAATTGATCTCAAAGCTAGAAACCCAAATAGGTCCGCTAACTAACGCCTTGAGTAGGAGAGATGAGGGAAGATTTCCTAGCCAAACCGTAGAGAACCCTAGGAACTATATGAGGCAAGACAACTATCGTCCCCATCTAGAACAAGCAAAGTCTATTACAGTTTTAGGAAGTGGGAAGGAGGCTGACAATGGGGTAAGTACTGAGAATGAAGTACCCATAAGTGATGAGGGAGAAAAGAAGAGCAAGGAAAGAGAGAAGGAGACCGATGAGGTCTCGCACCCCTCTTCTGCTGCTAAGACCTCTTATCTTCTTTCATCATATGTACCTAGAGTGCTCTTCCCCAAAGCTTTAGTTGCACCACATTCAAATGGGAATGACAAGAAGTGGGAAGACATTTTGGAGATGTTTAGACAAGCAAAGATAAACATTCCCCTTCTAGATGCGATCAAACAGATCCCGGCCTATGCGATGTTCATTAAGGACTTACTGAACCAAAAGAGGCGATCTAGAGCACATCTACCTAAGAAAGTGTTTTTAGACGAGCAAGTGAGGCCCATTCCCATCATCTCTTGTTCACTTGGAGACTACCCGATCGATAAAGCTTTACTGAACTTAGGACCAAGTGTCAACATTATTCCTGACTCGATTTATGAGAAGTTAGGCCTAGGAGAGTTGCAACCCACCACAGTGACCTTACAGCTAGCGGATAGATCAACTACCGTGGTGAGCTAACTAACGTACTAGTGAAGGCAGACAAAGCCATGTTTCCTGCTGATTTCCTTGTGCTTGATAGGGAACCTTCTAGTCATTCAAAAAACCATATCCCTGTCATTCGAGGCCGGGCATTCTTAGCCATGGCCAATGCTACCATTAGCTGTATATATGGGCTAATGGATGTTAGTTTTGTATACATGACTATTAGGTTGGACATCTTTTAAGGCTTCTATGTCACCCACTAGTGAGGGTGAGTCAGAGTGTTTTCGTGTGGATTTTGTTGATTATTTAGTTGACCAAATAGCCCCCTCTATCCTACTTAGCGACCCCCTGGATGAGAATGCAAAACCTCATAAAGAGATGCAACGAAGGTTGAATCCGGACATTAAAGAAGTTTTAGGTTGGGAGAAGAATCATGTTATAGTTCAAGAAGGAATTGTACTAGGTTGTGGGTTGTCTACAGAGGGCATTGTGGTTTATAAGGCTAAGGTAGATTTGAATGCTAACTCACCCCCTCTCTCAAATGTGAAGCAAGTTAAAGACTTTCTAGGTCATGCGAGTTTTCATAAGGGATTCTTTAAGGACTATGGAAAGTTAGCTAGACCATTGACTAGTTTTCCCATTAAGGACATACCTTTTGAGTTTGATGAGTCTTGGTTAGAAACTTTTCATAGGCTTCGGTCTATGCTTGTACCTGCTCCTATTAGACACCCACCCGACTACTTTATCCCTCCTAAAATCATGTGTTACACTTCTAATTCTGCTGCAGATATTGCCTTAGGTGAGCTCAATGAAGTTGTTTCTTTGGTTGATGACATTACTTGATCTTTGCTAGATTCATTGGGCCCAACTAAACGCGTAAAAGTAGCGCTCCTAGGAGGTTTTGTTAATTCTTGTTTTTAGTTTAGTTTTCGAACTAATTAGTTTCTTGGAGACTTGTTTTCTCTCTTTTCAGGTTCTTGTCCTGGGTTGAACGAGTCACTTATAAATGTTCACACCACCTTGTCAGGTTGTATTGCTTTATCTCACCTATTTCTTGTGCTTCAATGATTTATTTGGTTGCATTGAGGACAATGCATGATTTAGGCGTGGGGGTGAGGCTCATTTGCATGGCTCATTTTTTGGTTAATATTTCAAAATTCTTGAACATCTTTTGTGCATTTTGAGTGTGCATTATAACCGTTTAGCCAAGTTTTCCTTGATCGACGTGTATGTTGGGATGATAGTAGGATTAGCTGTTTATTCCATTGTCTTAATTCCATGAAATTAAATGGTTCTACTTCACACTTGTTAGTTGGTATTGTGGATTAGTGTTGATATTAATGGGTTCTACTCATGTGGCTCACATATTCACTATGCACAAGACTTTCATGTTGTGGAAAATCTAAAAATTTTGAGTAAACAATCTTATTTATCATGAGTTTTCCTGGCTTGCCCTATTGGGTTATCCTAATCCATACCTCTTGATATGACGTAAAGTACTTGTTGATCAATGTCAATGGTAAAGTTGAGGTACTTGTTATGCAAAAGTCCAAAAATTTGATAGAAAAAGAAGAGGAAATGAAAAAAAAATTGAAAAGTAAGAAAGAAAAAAGTTTCCTCGAAACAAAAAAATAAGAGGCAAAAGAAAAAGGAGAATGGGAAAATTGATGTAAATTCATGATAAAGATATTCTTCTTTTGTGCTATATCCAGGGCAAAATATGGTAAAGTGATCACTCATACGCCACTTCAAATTCTCTATGTGAGGGCATGTGTTCAAGTGATTCAATGGTGTGAGTGTACAAAACCTTGGTATATTTGGTTTGGATGTGGTAATTTGATGAGATTCAATGACACTTATGTGCTTAAATTGCATTAGTAGTTTCTATTAATTGATACATGGTTAATGAAATTCTATGATAAGTTTTGAACTTTAATCATCTAAATTCATGAAATAGAAGAATGCTCTAAATGACTAAATCTTGTCTTGAATTGTAATGCATGTATTAATCTCGAAAAACTAGGCGAAGGTTGGGGTAGTTGATCGCTTGAGTATTTGAGTTTATCCTATGCTTTGCTCGAGGACTAGCAAAATTGAGGCATGGGGGTGTTGATGCGTGTCATATTTATGTTAGGAACAGTGTCATAAAATTCAAATTTATTCTGGATATATTATTTTAATTAATAAATAAAATTAAGTCCCAATCATTTTCAAGTTAAATTTGTGTAAGTGAGAATTTATACTGCATGTGATTTTCTTTTGGGAGACATCCATGGGATGGGTGTAGTCCTCAGACCACAATTTACATGTTTGTTTTAAGTGGTTTATGAGACTAAGCCACAGATGGACTTGGAACAAATGGTATGGATTGCTGTTTGAAAGACCCGTTGTTGAAGACAAGTTTGAACCACTCGTCTACTAAAACTATAACATGACACTTTAGATGACTTGTCTTGGTCATGTGGATGGAGATACAAAATTTTTGAGTTGGTATGTTTAATAAGATTGACACACTGAGTTATACAATCTGGGTTGCTTATTTCTATACTACTATCAGAAATGAGTGATTCACGTTATATTATTTGAACGATGACTCTAAATCCTGAGGGTATTCTGGACTTGTTCATGGAGTGTTAGTTACTCTAGTGTACTATAACTAAGGTCCAAATGCATGACTGAATTCCCACATACACTAGGTAGCGGTATGAGGTGTAACAAGGATCAAGTATTCAATAGGGAATCTATAGCCTCTTATGAGAGACAGATGTCCCCTTAGTTGATTCGCAAAATATTTGAATAGTTTGGAAACTTTGGCCAAAGTATTCCAAATGTTTGACAATTGGAACTTATACTGTGAATATGTTCAAGTATAAATGAATTATTCAGTGAAGGGCAAGTCAGTAAGTAATGGAGAAGCTGTGAGAAGTATAATGGTAGTAGTTATATTTATCCTTTGTTATGGACATCTAGTAGAGGGGTTGCTGTTATCAATACAGTCTATAAGGGAGATATCGAATAGATAGTTTAAGTGTGGAGTGCAGTAAGATTTATTTAAGGGATTAAGTTTCATTAAATGGTAATTAAATTATTTCATGAGATGATTAATTTTACCCATTTAGCGCTAGATTTAAATTATCCCTAAGGTCCTGCACAAGCCTCGGTATTTATTGCCATCAGAAAATAATTAAACAATTCAAGAGATGAATTATTTTCCATGAGATGGGTAAATTTAATTTTGTCAAACATTATTTATGAGATGAATAAAAATTAAAAATTGCAAAATAAAATAATTTTGGAAATTTAAAATTTATAAGATGAATTTTTACATGCGGGAAACCAAGCAAAAAAAAGGCAAATCCTTTTACACACAGGGGACGATCTGCTTATACGCGGATCGACCAATCAGTGCGCGACACTAACTAGAAGAGATCCACGATTTCGGTCGCGGACCAATCACCGCGTGCCATGTGGCAATGGTGATAAGCCAAAGAACATGTCTTTTTGTGCATGCTACAAAATGCGTCGTTTTGTTTTATATTATATATAAAATGCCACGTTTAATCTTAATTCCAGCAAATCCCACATCGACTTTTGCTTTTTTTCGCTCTATTATACTACTATAAATAGAGGTACCTATTCCAAAGGTTTGGCATGCAATCGAAACAAACTTTTTAGGATTTCTAAATTGTTTTAGAGACCTAATTGGAGAGAAAAATTTACGTTAAAATTTTTCTTTCCTAATTTAATATTTTTCAGCGCCCACCCTTCGGGCAGCTCGAGGTCATTGCGTAGAAGATCGCGGGGTCTCGATTTTGGTTTTCTTCTGAAGATTAGTTTCTTTCTAGTATTCTTATATTGGAGCAATTCTAGTTACGTTTTCTTTCCTCACTTTAAGTTTTCGCTTTTCTATTTATTTACAGTATTCATTATTATGCATGTTTATGTTTATGTATTGTTATGAATATATTCGAGTAAAAAGGCCTATAGATCTAAATTAAGAATTCAGATATGTAGATTTAAATTAAAAATTTAGATCTGTAGATTTAAATTATGAATTTTAATCTGTCGATTTGAAATTGTGAATTTTAAAAACAACCTAGGTTTAGAATTATGAATTCTAAACCCCTTCTGCTGCGTAAACTTCAGGGAGAATTTCTAAAATTTGTCCCAACAACCGGTATTCGGGCAAAGGGTTTATAGAGATAAACCTATTCTCGGGAACTCCCGCACGTCAGGTGTCAGGAAGTGTGACTCTTCTACCGGGGGTTTAGGCAGAGAGAAGAGTCTTCTACTCTAAGTGCTCTAATGGGTGCCTATTGTTGTGGCCATAGTTGAGAACTTTGAACCCAATAGACGGCATCAGAATTTATTTTTCGAACAAAATTTACACTTTTTCCCCACAATTTACGCATTTTTTTTTAATTGTTATTCTAATTATTTTGGATCTATTTAAGTACAGTTTAATACTTATCTTGTCAATTTTTATATTTTATAGGTTTGAAATTAATGTTCCGAAAATTGTCAAAACTTGGTGCGAACAAGACAAATTCGATGCATAACCAATTATATCAAGTCAATCGGAGATCGGAACGAGATCATATGAGCCAAGTCCGGCCCAACACACCGATCTGCAGTTGCACATCATCTTCAACCCATCGACTTGCCCAGTCCAGTAGCCCAGCCCATCGTCAAGCACCGTCTACGCAAGCCCAGTACATCGACCCAAACCCATATCATCATCTTTTAGTCCCTATTTTCGGACCACCGACACCCTCTCACCGACCTTCAGGCTCACGTGCTCCAACCCAAAACCTCAGCCCATGACCAGCACGCACAGCCTAGCTCACTTAGGGTTGTTGAATGTCAGTATAAATCGAGGATTAGAGACTCTGTTTTAGGGGAATTTTTGGTCCCTGTTTTCGGCACTGCAACACACCTCCTCTCTCTCTCTCTCAGCTTTTTCTCTTTCTGTCTTTGTTCCCTTTTTCGTTTTTCATTAAATTTGAACAAGAGCGATATTAGTGTGATGACCGACAAGAGTTCATACATCTTCTCCTTCACTGGGTCATTCTTGATGGACATCTAACTTGCTCTCTAGAGTTAGATGCAGCCTTAGCCTTTTTATTTTTGTATTACTTTTGATTTTAAGATAATTTGTTTATTACATGAATTGCTTGATTGTGAGAAATATTATAAAGTATTATGCTTTAATTGTTTATTCAATTATATGATTATTAAGTTTGTAACCTTTAATTGTTGAGATTGATATTTATTAATTAATTCTTTGTGCTTGTAGCCTTAAGATTAAGTAATCAAGCAATAATATTAGCCGAATTATTAATTAAAGCCTATCTTTCCTATGCTTTAGTTAGATAGGGTCAATACATAATAATTAATAATACGTTAGGTAGAGTCTATTTTCCTTATGCCTTAGTTAGATAGAGTCAATACGCGATACTAACAATATTACCTTAGTTGGTTAGAGCTTGTAGCCTAAACCACTACCCATGTGAAAATCAATAATCCCAAGTTAAGAGTTAACACAAAAATGATTGGCTAATAATAGAATCGAAACCCCAAGTTCCAATTTAGTACACTTTTCTGTTTAGAAGTAGATTATTTTGGTTTAATAGTTGTTTCCTAAATTAGCTGAGACCAAAACCTTTCAATTTTATTTAAATCAATTTAGATCACATAATAATTTCATAAACTTTTAGTCCCTGTGGTTCGACACCCTCTCACCCTGCACTTCAATTTAGAGGTGTTTAGAGATTAGGGTTAAATATTAAATTTTGATAGACGTAGAAAAACACATCACCACGTAATTGCTCACTTCTTTCCTTAACCATTGTGGTCGAATTTTCCGCTCCTTCATGTCTACCACCTTCACATTTGAGGCCGGATTTCTTGTCCACATTCATAACTGACTTTTGCTTGCAGATTAGGTGTTTTTTTTGCCTATAATATTGTATACTAGGGCATTAATCAGCACACAAAAAAACACAGTCTTACTTTCTCTTCCACTCTGTGATTCTCTCAATGTACTTCCATTAGCTTGGTTACTGAGCAAGTTCGGGCATACTTCAATCCATCACTGGATAGTACACTCCAATATTCGATGACGTGTTAACCCTGGGAGTTAGAGCGCCAGATGATCCCGTGTGCACCATAGCAAAGGAAATAAACGACTTGAGCCAGTGGCGAAATCCATAGCGTGGCGACTTCCTTTTGGTTCAATCTTTCCACTATGAATTCTTTGATTTTCGATTGTTTAGTTATCAAGCCCCAAATGCATTTGGTGTAATACAAGGTTTATTGCGATCAATTTCATCTTTGAGTTGGTTTTAACTTTTATTTGTCCCCATCTCGAGTTAGCCTTTTGTCTCTCAAGCTTTAGAATTTGATTGCCCATTTGACATGTTTTCCAACAAAAATTCCACGCCACACCGCAACCCACTAGCCTAGTGCAGCAAAGTAGGGTACATGCTCGTGCGACCGTCCAGGCCCACTCTAAGTCCTCAAGATCTACAAGTGAAAGGAAACAAGGGCATATAAAATTACTGTTTCCCCTTCAAATCCTGTGTCAAGGACAAAGAGTCTTGAAAAAAATTAAATCGTCCCCCAAAATTCCAATGAAAAACATTCATCATAAAAAGTCTATGGTACAAGTAACGTCTACCATTGATTATTGATATGGGAATGACAACAACAACAACAAAAAGCCCAATGCCTTAATCCTGCATATGCAGGGTCTTGGAGATATGGGAAAGGTAATGTTAAATAATTGTTTTCTCATAAAGTAATAATTTCTCATAGTGATATTGGTTACAAGTTGGATCCAATATAAGTAATACCATTAGCATTGCATCTTCGGTAAATAGTCTCTAGAAGAATGGAGCTCGACGAGGGTCACCCTTTCTTCTTTGATGTGACCTCATTGGTTCAACAGGTTGAATTCCTTCCTCCATTATTGCTGTGTGAACTGCAAAGAAGGGAGGATCTGATTCTCCTTCCTTTCTTTCAAAAGCATTCACCTTTCAAAAATATAAAGTACAGTTAAAAGTTTGTTGTGTAATAACTTGTGAATGGTAAGGCACTAGTTGTCACTCTCTTGATTGAGAAATAAATGTTAATCGCTTTTTTCTAAGTAATTCTAAAGCAATGGTTTTAATTTGTTTTTTCTACAGTTATTTTATTTATTAATAGAGAAAATTTGGTTCAGGTACCCAGAGGTTTGTTAATATATTTTTCAAGTTTCCTGAAATTTTGAAATATTTTAGGTATCCTAAACGTTAACAACTTTCTTTAAGGTACTCTCTGTCGATGTAACTCTAATGGAGTTAGTAGAGGGTACTTGAAAAGACAAGTTACCAAACATCAGGGTAGCTCAAGAACATTTCAAAATCTCAGAGTACCTGAAAAATATATTGCCAAACCTCAGGGTATCTAAACCAAATTTTCTCTAAAATTGACCTTATAAACCAAATAGGAAAAGAAACCGTTAAGAAGAGAACAACTTCTATTTAAAAATATTTAGTCTTTTGTTCCTATTTGCATTGTACAACTTCAAAGCGACAATTACTATTGAGTTTCGCTTGGTGTATATAATTGAACCTTGTAATGAAGTTTTCTAATTATGTTTAGTTCATTTGTTAAAATTGGATTTGAAATTTGAAGAATATTAATATACCAAGCTATTTGTCAAAATCAAAGTGACTTATTGAACTTTTACTTTCATTAAGGACATCGATTAACTATCGATCAAAATCAATATGATCCCCTGGCATGTTTTTTAATTAAGGACATTCCTAAAATGTTAAATAAAATCCAATAGATCTTAACCTTGAACTTTTTATTAAAGACATCCAAAATTGCTAAAAGAAAACTTGGTTGAAGTATCTTGAGATTTACTAATATGAACTCCGACCACACTTAGGTTTTAAAGTATTTTTATAATATCTTAAAATTTGGTAACTTTTATTTCTAGGTGTCTTTTCCACAACTTTGTTAGGATTTCATTAAAATTGGGCTAATATGAAAAAAAGAAAAAAAATTAACTGAGAAAAAATATTATTCGTAATAAAAATTCTTTTAAATATTTAAAACAAATCTTTTTGAAGAAAAATTACAATTTCTTGTAAAAATTTGGTTCAAGTACCGGAGGTTGGTAATATATTTTTGGAGAATATTCAAAAAGACCCCCGAACTATCGGTCAAAATTAATGTGGCCTCCTGAACTTTCAATTTTATCAAAGACACCTCTTGAAATATTGGTCAAAGTTAATGTCACCCCCTGCTTCAGCTTCAGCCACTCGAATTTTCGATATTCCTTTTTATTTCTCATTAAACGAATGGCATCTTCTTCTGGAAATCCTAGCTTTTCTTAGCATGATATTGGGAAATCCCATTGCTATTACTCAAACAAGCATGAAACGTGTGCTCACATATACGTCCATAGGTCAAATCGGATATGTAATTATTGGAATAATTGTTGGAGGTCTATGGACAACATTGTTGTGGTAAAGGTCGTAATGCCAGAGGAATTATTACTGCAAGGCATAGAGGGGGAGGTCATAAGCATCTATACCTTAGATTTTCGATGGAATGAAAATGACATAGATGGTAGAATCGTAACCATAGAATATATACCAATATATATATATATATAGTTATAGAGTGAAAGTCAATATAACCTTTTAATTGTTAAATTATATCAAAGACAATATTTTTGATCTGCAATTTTAAAATTTACCAAAAATATACAAAATTATTAAAAAATAGAAAAACTTTAGTGTGGATACCCAGAGGTTTAGGGATATATTCTTTAGATGCCCCTAAATTTTAAATATTTTTGAGTTCATCTTAACATCTTAACTTCTTTTCCAAACATTATTTGCCTAGCCATATTGGTAGTCTACTAAAATTATTTTGAATTTTTTATATTCATAATTGTTTTAAGTATAGCCGAAAATTTTTCGCTTAGTTATATTATTTTTCAACTGCCAAGTTTTTTTAATTTAATAGAATACTAACGGAGTTATAGGGGTAGTAAATGGAAAAATGTTATAAAAATTTAGGTTATCATGAAAACATTTTAGAAACTCTGAATCAAAATTATTTGATTTTGTAAAAATTATTTCTAAAGTCTTTGATATAGTTTTTTAATTTGGGAGAACAACTTGATTTCAGTTAATAGTTCGGGTGTCTTTGGCGAAATTAGGTGTTAGGGGGTCGCACTAGTTTTAGCCAATAGTCCAGAGGGTGTCTTTGATGAAATTTGAAGCTGGGGGGGTCACATTCATTTTGGGCAATAGTTCAGGAGGTGTCTTTGATGAAACTGAAAGTTAGAGGGTTACATTGATTTTGAACAGTAGTTCGGGGGGGGGGGGGGGGGGGGGAGTGGTTGTCTTTGATGAAGTCGAAAGTTCGGGTGGTCATTTTGATTTTGATATATAGTTCGGAGGCCTTTTTGAATAGTACCCCATATTTTTCAAGTACCCTGACATTTTAAAATGTTTTGGATGTACCTTGAACTTCAGTAACCCTTTTTTTAGGTACCCTTTGCTAACAGAGCCATAAAGGAGTTAAGCAGAGGGTATCTAGAAAAAAAAAAAGTTACTAAAGTTAAGGGTACCTCAAAAATTTTTCAAAACCTCAAGGTACCTAAAGAATATGTTATCAAACAGCAAGGTACCTAAACCAAATTTTCTCTTATTAATATTATGCCATTTTGATATATTGACATTTTGTCATGGAAAAAGATTTAAACATTCTTACAAATTTAATTATTTTTTTCGAAACTTATCTTGTATCATGCCAAGTTTCCAATCTATTGTAAAATCCAATGCGAATTTGGGAAAAATTGTATAGCATTATGTTGGATTTAAAGATATTGGGCTCTTAAACACTTGAATCCCACGTAGGAGAGTTAGACTTGGGAGAGCCACATTCTATACCTCTTGTCCTTCCCTTGGTAATGTCTTGTAGGCCTAGAATGGGCTCAGTGAACCACACAAGCGCAATTGCCTGTCGCCATGGAGTGTAGTGTGGACTTATTGTAGAAAAACCTAGGGCAAATGGGTAATAAAAAATCTCGGCCTTGAGGCACTTGAGGCTAACTTGAGATGAGTGCAAATTAAACTTAAACCAACTTAAAGAGGAACATCAATAAGAAGTCTTGAAACTGGGTACTACAAACCTCAAATTATAGTAAATGGACTTCAGATAATGTAATTAAACAATTGAAATTAAAAGATTTGGAGAAGAAAGTATGAACAAAAAGGAAGTTTCCATGCCACGGCATTCACCACTTCCTTAAGTCGTTTATGCTCCCACTAGACCATATACGGGATAGCATGCACTCTAACTCCTAGGGTTAACACGATACCAACATAAGAGCATACTCTTAGGTAATGGGTTGGAGCATTGCTTTCTAACTAGAGTAAAAGAAAAGAAATGAGGAAGAAACAAAGAGAATTTCTTTGTATCTCGTGCGTTGAACAATTTCCTAAGAGAAGATATTTATGGACAAAAACCTTAATGTTTAAGCAAATTCCAGTTATGGAATGCAGGTGAGAAATGTGGCCTCAATGAGGAAGGTGGGTGGATATGGAGGTGCAAGAACTTTGGCCAAAATGGTTCTTAAAAGAGTGGATAGTTACATTGTCAAAACGCGTACACGAGCTCGATCCTGTAATAACAGACTTGAGCTAGTAGCCTCAAGGTTAGTCTGGATAGGATATCTTGAGCTTGAGCACATGCCCTCACGCTCAGCCCAAGAAACTCACCTAGAGTTCCTTAACAACAACTAGGAACACAATGTCATAGAAATAAACGTTCAGGTCCGAAAAGGTCCACACTACACCACAACATGACTCTATGTGCTGGCCTAGCCCGATGTGACAGGGTGGAAGGGCCAGTGCTTCCGGTCCACTAAGCCCACTCAAGGCCCACAAGACTTCACCGAGAATGTGAAATTAATCAACCAAATGAATCAGTGATTGAGAACGTCTCGGATACTATCACAGATAATTTTTCTTATCAGAACTCTATGTTTGAAGTGCAAGAAGTTGAATCACATGAAGTTGTTCCTCATGTGCGCATTGAGATTTGGAGCATAAGGAAATTGAGAGTGAAGTACACGTGGCAACAGGGTAAGGAGATCAGCTTGTTTATCCACTTAAACCTCAAAAAATGTTACTCGAGCAAAAGGTTAAAAGCAACGGAAAAGCCAATATTGGTTTACAAAGGAAAACCTCTGGATTTCTTGCACCTTAAATCAAATAATAAGATTCTTGACAAGCTTGATGTTAGCGAGAACAAGGAATTGATGAAGCATGAGATGGTTATGTTTTTATTAGGTAGACTGGAGGTTGGTGCTTAGATTAGCAAAACGCTTAAGAAGGCAAGGACGAAGAAGAAATCTAATTGCAATAAGGCAATTTCAGCAAAAGATCAAGGTGTTGCTGCTATGGAATCATCAAGTACAATTTATAGTGAGACATCTTCCTGTTTGAACAAGTTGTTAGACCAATTCAGCTAGGAAATATGCTTGATCAGGACTCTTGGCAAGGTTCTATGAGTAGAATGAAGGCTTATCCAAGCTTAAACAATAGTGGAAAATCTCCTCTTGAACTGGGAGAAGGAATCTATGAAGTACATCCTTCCAATGTGCACTGCCAGTGTGATGAACTGCAGGATCATGTGGATCTGCTCCCCTCTTCGAGGGAAAATTTGGCTTGTTCGAGTACAACCTGTGGTAATTGGCTTCCTCCTGATCTAGGAGAGGAAATTAAAAGAATTAATGAGCTAAAAAGCAAGGATTCCTTGGAGGAATGTATGATTCAAGTGGATAAGGTGCAGTTGTATTCCAGTTTTCGACCTTGGGCAAGCTTTGTTTCGGATAGTCCTGATCTGCTGTGGAAACAGCAACACAAGATAGGCATTTATGGACAAAGTATAGCTCTCTTGGAAGCTTACAAGAGGGTTGGAATGCTAATTGATCAATTCGAATTCAAATACCAAGGGGTTTTGTTTAGAAGAAACAACATGGTGGAGAAGATTTTATTCAAAAGAAGGGGAATTGTACTACTACAGAACCTGTTTTTAGCACGGTACATGGAAGGAATTCAAAGAGGAGTCAAGAACAGATCAGTCCTTGAGATGTTCTTAGTTATTCTGAAGTTCCAGTGGATTCTTGGGTTGATGAACTTCATTTGCATATTCAAGCTCTTTGATCAGAGATCAAGATAAGTTTCCAATTCCTGTCATAGATGACTTACTCTATGAGTTACATGGCGCACGAGTCTTTTCCAAACTTGATCTGAAGCAAGGTTGTCACCTAATCAGGGTGTTGGAGCAAGATGTGTATAAGACTGCTTTTAGAACACATCATGGGCACATTGAGTTCGTGGTCATGGCCATTGGCTTGACCAATGCTCCAGCCACTTTCCAGGCATTGATGAATGATGTCTTTGAAGATTTGTATTGGCATTCTTCAATGATATTCTAATTTACAGTTCTTCTCTTGAAGAGCATTTGAAGTATCTAAGGGAAGTGTTCATAGTCATGTGCAATCACAAGTTGTATGCAAAATTGGCTAAGTGTTCCTTTGCACAAACTCACTTGGAGTATTTAGGCCATCTGATCTCTTATGAAGGTGTCTCTACTGATTGTTCCAAGGTACAAGCAATGAAGGACTGGCCTGTACCTGTGACATTAAAGCAATTAAGAAGTTTCTTGGGATCAAGTGGATACTACCGCAAGTTTGTGGCTAGTTATGGATCAATTGCCAAGCCTCTAACTGAATTTTTGAAGAAAGATGCATTCCAGTGGTCATATAAAGCTCAAGGAGCATTTGAAGCTTTGAAGACTGCTATGAGTGAAGCACCTGTTCTAGCAATGCCAGACTTTGCTGAAGGTTCACTTCAGAGACTGATACATGTGGGCATGGAATTGGAGTAGTCTTATCTCAAAAGGGAAGGCCTATAGCCTACCTTAGCCAAGCTTTGAGTCCTAAGCATCAAGAACTGTCTACTTATGAAAAGGAATATCTTGCAATTCTCTTAGTAGCGGAAAAGTGGAGACATTATTTGGATGGGCATCGATTTCATCAAGACGGGCCATGAAAGTCTGAAGCATTTGCTTAAGCAAAGAATAGTAACAAGTGTCGTTAAAGATGTTAGGACTTAACTATATGATTGAGTACAAGAAGGGAAAAGACAACTTGGCTACTAATGCATTGTCTCGCAGATTGGAGGATTGTGATCAAGGATTCTATGGAGCAGTTTCAGGGTTCTCCCATCGTTGATGGAAGAATTATATAAGTCCTATGAAGATGACACTTTTGCCCAAGAATGTACAGCTACAATTTAGCATTAGCAAAGCGAGCAATTTGGCTTCAGATGCAGAAGTGACAATGGTTAAAGGAATTATTTGGCTGAAGGGCAAGCTATATTTTGGGACCTCCACTGATCTAAGGCAACAGATAATCAATGCCCCTCATGATTCATCTTGGGAGGGGGGTCATTCTGGTGTTGAGGGGACATATTAAAGGCTTAAGGCTCGTTTTAGTTGGGTTGGCTTGAAGAAAGCAGTCACAGAGATCGTGCAAGCTTGTGAAGTTTGTCAACAAACCAAGCTGGGTGATCATAAGTACTAAGGGCTTCTTCAACCCCTACCTATTCATGATGGTGTCTGGCAAAACATAAGTACAGACTTCATTGACGGTTTGCCTAAGTAAAAAGGGAAGGAGGTTATTTGGGTTATGGTTTATCAATTTACTAAGTTTAGTCACTTCATTGCCTTGGCTAGACCAGTGACTTCGGAGAAATTAGCTCGAGTACTCCTTGACAACATCTACAAATTACATGGATTGCCACAATCCATAGTCTCAGATCAAGATAGGCTTTTTACAAGTCATTTTTGGAAGGAGTTGTTCAATTTGTTGGGGACTACATTGGCTCTTAGCTCATCCAACCATCCTCAGATAGATGGACAAACAGAAAGAGTCAATCAAAGCACTGAACTATGCCTTTGAAGCATGGTGTTTAATCATCCCAAGGTGTCCGATGGTTGTCCTTGGCTGAGTATTGGTATAATACTCATGCTTATGCTTTTATTAGCACTACACCCTTCAAAGCCTTGTATGGTTATGATCCACCATCTCCATTGATGTTGTAAGGAATTGTCTCTTTAGTACTTGAGTTTACCGAATTGGTGCAGTAAAGAAGGCAATTAGTGCAACTTTTGAGAGATAATCTTCACCAAGCTCAAGCTAGAATGAAGTTGTACGCAGACAAGAAGCGTGTGGACAGAAACTTTGAAGTAGGGGGACATGGTTTATCTGAAATTGTAGCCCTACAGGCAAAGAACTGCAGTTGTGAGGAAGAATGTGAAGTTGTGTGCTAGGTTCTTAGGGCCTTATAAGATCTTGGAGAAGATAGGAAAAGTAGCATATAGGCTTGAGTTTCTTCCTAACTCCTATATTCATTCTATTTTTCACATCTCATTTCTTAAGAAACAGGTGATGAAGGGCCACGAGCATTCTCTATAACCTCTTGAAACTGGCTTGAATGAAGCTTTGTTGTGGCAACTAGCAGCAGGGCTTGGTTCTCATGCGTCTAGAGTGGAAGGCAGAGTTACTCAAGAAGTTCTTGCGTCACAGACCAATTTGGATGCAAGGTTTTCATCTTAGGAAGAGCTTTAATTGTTGAAAAGCCAATTTCCTAGCTTCTATACTTGAGGACAATAACATTTTCAAGAGGAGGAGAATGTTATAATCTTGCTTGATGAGGCTCGTTGCTACTGCAGTGTTGCTGTTCTGTTAGCTAAGTCTTGATGCATTGGCTTTGGTTAGGTGTTGCGTTTGCGTGGCTGAGTTGTAGTGTTTGAATTAGCTTGTTGTTGGCGCCAAAGGTCAAGCATTGGTCAATTGTTGTGGCTAGTTCTAGTTAAGTTGGTTAAGAGCTGGTTCCTTATGCAATGTATCTAGATCTTCTATAAGTAGCTTGCTCAAGTGTAATAATGATTCGTTCAATGAAAAACAATCATCTCTTTGAGATATTTTTCTCTCTCTCTCATCTACTTCTCTCTCTATCTCCCATCTCCTTCACCTCGCTCCTCGTACTCTCTTTCACATGGTTAAACTTCAATCTGACCTAGAGGTTTAACCGATGCCTAGTGAATATGCATGTCTCATAACCACCCCAAGAGAACATAGTATTGAACCAAAGCTGTCATTATGAAGAGCACACACGTTCCTTTCATATGGTTCTCAGGTTGAAGCACACTCCGCAATTTGGACGTATAAGGTCCTCCTCAACAAAAAACTGATCCCATACTAGGTACTCAAAAATGTTCTACCAAATAAGACCTTACACTCAACGAAGATCATCCTGAACATCATAGCGGATTGGTGAATCCATTAGTTCTGCGACTGTGGACATCATTAAGAGCGTAGAGCTCAATCATAATGTCATGGGGGATTTGACGGAACCAAGGAACACGAAACATTATCTCTTAAGGGGCTAGGCTTGCTTAATCACTTCTCTCAACCTTTGCTTCATTTGACCCACTGAACATCAACAATAACTCCAGAGAAGACAATAACTCTTGAGAAAGGTATCCACTTATATCAATATGTAGAAGTGGGCTTAAGCCCCACTCCCCCTGCTGTATCGCACACCGCCATCTTAGAAAGTCCGTTAGTAAAAAGATCTGCCAAGTTCTTCTAACTGCCTAGAAACTCAGGTAAGATCACGGTAATTTTATAAGGTGTCTTACTACACCATACCTCAAGGGCATATACTTGTGCTTGCCATTACAAACCTCACTATGCAGCAATTCAATGGTTGCATGTGGGTCACAATGCGGTTAGATTGACAGTGTGGGCTTTCGCCGCAATGGAATTTCTCCTAGCACATTCCTCATCCATTGAGATTCCAAACCTGCCATCTCTACATTGATAAACTCAGATTCCATTGTGGATTTAGCAATGTAGGCTCGTTTACAAGATTTTAGACAAATAACACCCTTAGCAAGCACAAAAACATGGCCACCAGTAGAGTTAATTTCAATATTGTCAGACACCCAATTGGCGTAGTAGTATCTCTCTAAAACAACAGGGAATTGTTTATAAATAAGACCCTAATCCTTGGTACCCCGAAGGTACATCTAAAGTAAGACCAGAGCAACCCAACACTCATCACTTGGGCAATGGGTTTTTGCTTTTTTCTTTATTAAGTGCGTAAATGCTATGGCCATTAATACAAAACAAAGAAACGTGCAAATTGGCACTTGCATCAACTATGAGCAAGCCTGAATTCCGGACCGAATGCTTTTGACCTCAACCAAATCCCCTTTCGAAGAAAAGGGATCTTGCTTTTGGTGAATCCGACTTCGGTTTGTAATTAATATGTGGATTCTTCTTAAGCTCCAATTCGGACTTTTACATTTTTTGTACATATATTTGGTAGAAAAGCAAAATGATATGGACATAACTCTCGTGGAAGTTACATTGATGGAGCAGGGATCCCCGACACCATTCCTCGTACACTTAAAAGCCAAGATCTGGAGTGGGGAAAAACTCAAGAGCTCAACAGTATACTTACAAGCCCAAGTCAATTGGATTTAGGATTGACACCCTTGATTTCTAAAAAATTGAATGAGTTAGAGCCTAACAAGATGAAGAAGGAACAAACCATATCTGGGTCTTCGGATGAGGACCAATGTAATTAAGGTCAAGCCTTGGCCATCAAAGCCCTTAAACAATAATGCAAACCTAAGTTAACCTGACTTTTTAAGCAATGACGCTAGGGTTATGACCCCCAACCTTGGCCGTCAAAGCCTTAAACTAATTCCTTAATTTTTAACTCGTCAATTGTGGGGACACATTAAAATAGAGAGTTCATATATGAAACCCAAAGCACTATATTACCCTTAAGAACGCAAGTACAGTTAAGATCTATGCAACCCTATGCTAAGCTATGCTAGGCTAAGTTATGTTACTCCTAGGTAAAACGCATAACTGTGTTGTAAAGAAACTCAAAGAAGTTTGCATGAGAGGTGTTGGACACTTTACAAATAAAATAGTGTCTCTTACTTGTAGGAAATAGAAGTAACTTTTGCACCCTCATATCCTGGCATTTTCCCTGGCATTTTTTCCCACATCTTCTTCAAAGCTGCTTTGTGTGCTAAATGGGCAGTGAAGGTGTCCTAAATTGATGTTGGAAGCCCCACATCCCTTGGAGTTCTTCTGGATGCCCCACATTCTGTTGTATATGCTTAAGACTCATATCTAAAATTCCGCCACAAGTAATTACCTCGAGCTTCAAATCCACCTTCACTGTAGCCTTCTAAGAAGTTCGTTGAGCTCAAGCTTCGTTTACTGCCTCAATCACCTAGAGTGGCTAATACTCTTAATAGGGATTAAAACTCCTCAAGTAACTGGGCTCGAGATGTTAGGACTAGTGTCGTGAAATTCAGATTTATTCTTGATATATTATTTTAGTTAATAAATAAAATTGAAGTCCCAGTCATTTTTTAGTTAAATTTGTGTAAGAAAGTATTTATACTGCATGTGATTTTCTTTTGGGAGACATCCTTGAGATGGGTGTGGTCCTCAGACTGCAATTCACATGTTTGTTCTAAGTGGTTTATGAGACTAACCCACAAATAGACTTGGAACAAATGGTATGGATTGTTGTTTGAAAGACTCATAGTCGAAGACAAGTTTGGACCACTTGTTGTCTTAGTCATGTGGATGGAGATCCAAAAGTGTTAGGTTAGTGTGTTTAATAAGATTGACACATTGAGTCGGACCATGTGGGTTACTTATTTCTAGACTACTATCGGAGATGAGTGATTCATGTTGTACTGTTTGAATGACGACTCTAAATCCTAAGGGTATTCCGGACTTGTGCATGGAGCGTTAGTTACTTTGGTGTACTATAAGTAAGGTCTAAACAAATGACTGAAATCCCACGTACACTGGGCAGCGGTGTGAAGTGTGACAAGGATCAAGTATTCAATAGAGAATCTATAGTCTCTTATGAGATACAATTGTCCCCTTAGTTGATTCGCAAGTATTTGAATAGTTCAAAAACTTTGGCCAAAGTATTCCAAGTGTTTGACATTCGGGATTTATACTGTGAATATGTTCAAGTACAATGGAATTATTCAGTAAAGGGTGAGTCGGTAACAAATGGAGAAGCTATTTGAAGGATAATGGCAGTGATTATATTTATCCTTTGTCATGAACATCTAGTGGGGGGATTGTTGTCATCATTACAGTCTATTAGGGAGATATCGAATAAATAATTTAAGTCCGGAGTGCCGTGAGATTTATTTAGGGCAATTAAGTCTCATTAAATGGTAATTAAATTATTTCATGTGATGATTAGCTTAACCCATTTGGAGCTAGATTTAAATTGTTCCTGAAGTCCCTGCGCAAGCCTCTGTTTTTATTGCTATTTGAAAAATATTAAAGAATTCATGGGATGAATTTTTTATCCATAAGATAGATAAAATTAATTTTGCGAAACATTATTCATAAGATGAATGAAAATTAAAAATTATATAATAAAATAATTTTGAAATATTAAAATTTATAAGGTGAATTTTTACATGTGGGAAACAATGCAAAAAAAAAAAGGGAAAATCGCAAAAATAACAGTGGAAATCCATGTGCATGTCGCGCGCAAGGCCAACAGACGACGATCTGTGCCATCAGGCACGGACCAATCACCACGTGCCACGTGGCACGCGGTGACAGGGCTAAAGGACGCTGTACAGCAAATGGTATGCGACGTTTTCGGCTGGTTTTTTAACAAAAGGCTGTGTTTTGCTCAATTTTTTCGAATCCCACATCGTTTTAATTGCTTGTTTTCGCTCCTGTACACTACTGTAAATAGAGGTACCTATACTAAGAGTTTGGTATTAAATTCAAACAAAAATTTTTGGGTTTCTGAAATTGTTCAGAGACCTAATTCAGAGAAAAATTTCTGCAGAAATCTTTCTTTCCTCAGTTTAATATTTTTCGGAGCCCACCCTCCAGGTAGTTTGAGGTTATAGCATAGAAGATCGTGGGGTCTCGATTTTCTTGGTATTCTTTTTAATTAGAGCAATTCCAGGTATGCTCTTCTTTCCTTCTTCTTTTAGTTTCGCTTTTCTATTTTTTTACAACATTCGTTATTATGCCTGTTTGAGTTTTTGTATTGTTATGAATATATTAGAGTAAAATGTCTATTGATCTAAATTAAGAATTTAGATCGGTTGACCTAAAATATGAATTCAGGTCAGTAGATTCAAAATTGAGAATTTTAAATCGACCCTAGGTTTAGAGTTATGAATTTTAAATCTGTTCCACTGTGTAAACTTAATGAAAGTCGGGAAAATTTTTGAAGTTCGTCCCAACAACCGATATTAGGGCAAAGGGTTTATAGAGATAAGCCTATTCCCGGTAACTCTCGCACGTGAGGTGTCATGAAGCTTGACTCTCCAACCAGGGGCTTAGGTAGAGAGAAGAGTCTCCTACTCTAGGTGCTCTAATTGGTGCCTATTGTTGTGACCATAGGTGAGAACTGTGAACCCAATAGTTGGCATCAGAGTTTATTTTTTAAACGAAATTCATATCTTTTCCCAACAATTGATATCAGAGCCGGACTCTGATTACATTCATAATACACATGAATAGGTATAATAAGATCGAAATAAATAGATTGGCGATTTAATAAAATAGAGATTTTATTAAGAAGGAAAGTTAGTTTAAATTGACGGTTCGATTTAAATTGTTTAAATCATTACAGAATTAGCAGTTAATTCAGATGATTGTTTGAATTAGTGATTTAAATTGTATAAATCATTAAAGTAGTTAATTTTTAATTAGAATATCTAAAGTATCGATTTAAATTGTTTGAATCGGTTAAAATATTTAATAGTTAACTAGGTTATTTATAGTAAAGATTTAAATTGTTTAAATCGTTAATGAATTAATCGTTAGTTTGGAATAACCCATAAATTTGAGATTATGTTGTTCGTATAATGAGATTGTGCGTTCTCAGTCATGATTTACGAAGTCGGACAAAATTAATCTAATAAGATTATATTCAAATTTTTATGAAATAGGATAAAGTTGACCGAATAAGATTAGATTCAATTATTTTATGAAGTCAGATAAAATTGATCTAATGAGATTAGATTCAATTTATTTTAAATTAATTATTTTAATTAAAAAATTTAAAAAAATAAAAAACTGAAAAAAATAAAAAAAATAAAAAAAATCTGACAATGACAGCGTCAGCCTGACGCTAACATCATCACGTCATAATTTAAAACAAGTTTTTTTTTGTTTTTTTATTGGGACGTGCAGATGCCAATATTGATTTACATAATAATTATAAATTAAATATTTTATTAGTTAATTTTCTTTTAGAATGAGATTCTAAATTAGATTGTGTGATAATCTAAGTCGTGAATCTGTGTACTTTCAATAAAATTTATTTTAAATTATTTTAAAATAAGACTCTAAAATAGAATATATGATAGTCTAAGTTAACTTTAATTTCAAAATTAAAGTTAAATTTTAGTAATTAAATTTTAGAATAAGATTCTAAAAATAGACTATGGGATAGTCTGAATACAAAATTGTTATTAATTTTAAATAAAATTATTTTAATTTAATTTTGGAATTATATTTTGAAAAGCAGACTATGTGATAATCTAAATTAAATATTGGTATTATTTTAATTAAAATTAATTAATTAATTTTATTGATTTGTTTTAGAATGCGATTCAAATGCAAGATTATAAGATAATCTATTTTGTAAAATGGTAGTACTTTTGAATAAATTATTTAATTAATTTTGGTTAATTTTAGAATGAGATTCTAAAAGGGATTATGAGATAATCCAAGATGTGAATGTAAGTTAATTAAAAAAACCAGTGGTTATAAAAATCAAGTGGGAGCGAGGTTTCAACTGTTGTAACCTCACGGTTTCTATTGCAGGTCTAGCAGTATAGTAGATCGATAGACCTCCCTGCGGAGGACGTCGGTTTGTAGAGTACAGGGTTAAAATTCTTTTAGGATTAACGAAAGTGCAAACAAGCAATGAGACCACGCCGCCGTAGAGTGTTTCATGTATTTGTATGGAGATTTAGGTAATGGTTTACACTTGGCTAGCGTGATGCATTAGCCTCCCCGAGGAGCTCTGTTGTGTCATGTTAGAGACTAAGAAAAAGTGGTGAGTTAATCATGTTTAGTAAGAGTTACAAGAAAACAGGTTAATTGAGAATAGTTCTCACCTGAACTAGCTTCGTGCGACCCCGCAACCGGGGAGTAAGGAGTGGTGCATTTGGGTTGTCGTTGTATGCATGATAGTATAGTTAGATGAATATCTGACTTTTTTTGTATGCTAAATTGAAAGAATATATATCACTGCATTATACGTGACTCATATAAGGTAGTTACACTATTGTTTGCATTTATAGTGTTTTTCAAAATGGATATGGCTGGTGAACTTCACTCAATTCTAATACATAATGCACTCAATGGACCAAATTACATTGCTTGGAAAAACAAGTTGGACTTAGTTATCACTCACAAGGGACTTGAGTTTGTTCTTACTGAAGCTTGTCCACCAATGCCCACTACTAATTGCACGGCTACTGAAAAAGAGCGCCACGAACGCTGGCATGGGGCTAATGAGTTAGTCAATTGCTATATATTACCCTCAGTGTCAAAAGTGCTCAGGCATCAGATGCTTGAGAAACAAACAGCAGCTGAGATGATTGAACATTTGCATGAAGTGTTTGAGGAGCAATACAAAGCAGTGAGGCAAGAACTCATAAAGAAGTTGCTCAACATGAGGATGTCCAAAGGAATACCAGTTTAGGAACACATCACGAATATGATGTCATGTTTTTCTAAATTGGAAATCCTCGGAGCTAAGTTTGATAGTTAAATAAAACAGGATATCATCCTCAGTTCTCTGTCCAGCTCATTCACTCAGTTCAGTCTAAATTCGTACATGAACAATTAAAAGTATTCACTACCTGAACTAATGAAGGAGTTGCAAGTAATAGAGGACTTGATGCGGGACCAGAGGAGTGACCACGAATTGGGGATAAGTAATAGTTAGCAAGTTAAAGGAGAGTGTTTCTTTGGCGGAAAAATGGGCCGCTGGAAAAGTGACTGCACTAAGAACTTAGCCGTACTTCCTACAAAGACTGTTAAGTTATCTAATGAAGGGAGCTCAAGCTAACTAAGGGGCTTCTTGATGGGAGCTGCACCTGATGGTTAGGCATAGTGCAAAAGTAACAGTCTTAGGAGTGGGAGGGGTTAGCTTAGTCTTTAGTATTAGAGTTTTTGTTTATTTATACCTGCATTGGACAGGAATTTGACTTACGTGGTTTGAAGAATAATTGTTATTCAGTTTGAATATGGTTGTGAACCTTTACTACAAGAAATAATTTTTTTTAATTACTAAGAAACATGTGTTTATGATTTATTCATGCTGTTCTCCTTATGTACGTGAACAATGCGAAATACTTAGAAAAGAATTTTGCAAATAAACTGCAAAAGTAAAAAAACAAAATAGTGTTAGAAGGAAAATGACAATAATTCTAAACAGCTAGACACAACTTAAGACATAGTGGATGCATTGGATGCACCTAATTATAGGAACGAGAATGTTCCACGTACACGAAAGCTTAGGTGTGGTGGGAGGATTGTGAGGACACTTGACAAGTTCATAGTGGGAGCCTGAGTGGTAGACTGTGGCATTGAATCTAATCCTTTTTGCCACCATGAAGCAATTAAGTCTTATAGTTTTGAGCAATTGGTTAAACAAACCATGCATGTACAAATGATATTACGAGAAAGTAGTGACTTTCTTAGTTTTAATTGTTAACGATATGCTACTCATTGAGAATGATGTGGGGGTGTCATTAGCTGTAAAGACTTCGTTGTCATGATAGCTCAATATGAAAGATATAGGAGAAGCCAGCTCTACTCTTACGATTAAGCTTCTGCGAGGTCGTAAGAGTAGGATGTTGGGTCTTTCCCTAACCACTTATGTTGACAAGATGTTGTCAAGGTATAGCATGGAGTCCCTCCCTTTTTTTGAGTACTGTTCTAGGACACCGCAAGAGGAGGAGCAATTGAGGAATATTTCATATGCTTTGGCAGTGGGAGCCTCAGGTATGCCATGTTGTGCACGGGACTTGATGTCTGCTATGCTATGATATAATAAGCAGGTGTTAGTCTAACACGGGTCCAATGGACTAGGTTGCAGTGAAGTGTTTTCTCTAGTTCTTAAGAAGAACTAGAGATCCCATGCTGATCTTTCAAAGTGACGAGCTAGTTCCAGTTGGCTATACTGATTTAAGACTTCCAGACAGTTTAAAATGATAAATGTTCGACGCCTAAGCATGTCTTGACCCTTGAAGGGGGAGCCATTAGTGAGAGGAATGTCAAACAGTATTATATTACTGACTTCACAATAGAGTAATTGTGCTCACTGAGGGTTAGGCTCAATAGACTTTTTGGTTCAAACTTAAAAGCGGTGAGTATGGGCTTTGTCATAAATTGGATTTAGGACAAGTGGGAGATGGTTAGGAACAGTGTCCTGAAATCCATATTTATTCTGGATATATTATTTTAATTAATAAATAATATTGAAGTCGCAGTCGTTTCCTGGTTAAATTTGTATAAGAGAGAGCATTTAAGTAGCATGTGATTTTCTTTTGGGAGACATCCATGAGATGGGTGTAGTCCTCAGACTGCAATTTACATGTTTGTTTTAAGTTGGTTATGAGACTAAGCCACAGATAGTCTTGGGACAAATGGTACGGATTGTTGTTTGAAAGACTCATAGTCGAAGACAAATTTGCACTACTTGCTTGTTAAGACTATAACATGATACTTTAGATGACTTATCTTGGTCATGTGGATGGAGATCCAAAAGTTTTAGGTTAGTGTGTTTAATAAGATTAACACACTAAGTTGGACCATGTGAGTTACTTATTTCTAGAGTACTATCGAAGATGAGTGATTCACGTTGTACTGTTTGAACGGCGACTCTAAATCCTAAGGGTATTCTGGACTTGTACATGGAGCGTTAGTTACTCTGGTGTACTGTAAGTAAGGTCTAAAGGAATGACTGAAATCCCACGTACACTGGGTAGCGGTGTGAAGTGTGACAAGGATCATGTATTCAATAGGGAGTCTGCAGTCTCTTATGAGATACAGATGTCCCCTTAGTTGAATCGCAAATATTTGAATAGTTCGGAAACTTTGGCCAAAGTATTCAAAGTGTTTGACATTTGGAATTTATACTATGAATATGTTCAAGTATAAATGAATTATTCAATAAAGGGCGAGTCGATAACTAATGGAGAAGCTGTGAGAAGGATAATAGTAGTAGTTATATTTATCCTTTGTGATGGACATCTAGTGGAGAGGTTGTTGTCATCATTACAGTCTATTAGGGAGATACCGAATAAATAATTTAAGTCTAGAGTGCAGTGAGATTTATTTAGTGGAATTAAGTCTCATTAAATGGTAGTTAAATTATTTCATGAGATGATTAATTTAACCCATTTGGAGCTAGATTTAAATTGTTCCTGAGGTCCCTGCGCAAGCCTCTGTATTTATTGCTATTGGAAAAATATTAAAGAGTTTATGAGATGAATTATTTATCCATAAGATGGGTAAAGTTAATTTTGCCAAACATTATTCATGATATGAATGAGAATTAAAAATTAGAAAATAAAATAATTTTGGAAAATTAAAATTCATAAGATGAATTTTTAGATGTGGCAAACAAAGCAAAAAGAAAAGGAAAAATCGCAAAAATAACAAAGGAAATCCGTGTGCGCACGTAGCAGCCAACCAGCGTGCGGCAGATGACGAACCATGCCATCAGGCACGGTCCAATCACCGCGTGCCACGTGGCACGCGGTGACAAGCTAAAGGACGCGTGCAGAATATATGGTACGCTGCGTTTTATTCAATTTTTACGAATCCCACATTGATTTAATTGCTTGTTTTCGCTCCGGTATACTACTATAAATAGAGGTACATATTCCAAGAGTTTGGTATTCAATTGAAACAAATATTTTTGGGTTTCTAAAATTATTTAGGGACCTAATTGGAGGAAAAAATTTCTGTTAAAATTTTTCTTTGCTCAGTTTAATATTTTTTGGAACCCACCTTCGAGGCAGTTCGAGGTTATTACATAGAAGATAGCGGGGTCTCAATTTTCTTGGTATTCTTTATAATTGGAGCAATTCCAAGTATGCTCTTCTTTTCTTCTTCTTTTAGTTTCGCTTTTCTATTTATTTACAATATTCATTATTATGCTTGTTTAAGTTTATGTATTGTTATGAATGTTTTAGAGAAAAAGGCCTATAGATCTAAATTAAGAATTTAAATCTTTTGACCAAAATTATGAACTTCGGTTAGTAGATTTAAAATTGAGAATTTTAAATCGACCCTAGGTTTAGAGTTATAAATTCTAAATCTGTTTCGTTCCGTAAATTTCAGGAAAGTAAGGATAATTTTTGAAGTTCATCCAAACAACCGATAATAGGGCAAAGGGTTTATAGAGATAAACCTCTTTCCGGGAACTCTTGCACGTGAGGTGTCACGAAGCGTGACTCTCCGACCGGGGGCTTAGGTAGAGAGAAGAGTCTCCTACTCTAAGTGCTCTAAATGGTGTCTATTATTGTGACCATAGTTGAGAACTGTGAACCCAATAGTCGGTATCAGAGTTTATTTTTTAAACAAAATTCATATCTTTTCCAAACAAGAGACCCCCATTATCTCGACATCTAAAGGCCTTAAATGCTCAAGGATGGCCTCACGTGATAAGCGTCCGATGCTTTGCTCCAAAATGTTTTATTCCCATCTCCCTTATGTTTGTGTGTGAATACATGCCCCTAATTAGCCATTGGTAATTTTAGACTTCCAGCGGCAAAAAATCCGCTTGATTTCATCAAATGGCTATAGGGAGCTCGAGAGAGCACTGTTTTGCATTTCATCTTTCTTTGTTTCACCTGTACATAAATATGACAGGTAGGGCTTTGAAACTTCAAATTTCACTCTATGCTCTCTTTCCACGGTAATCAAACCCTCTATACACTTGCTCTTAACTTTTGATTTTTCATTCTCTATTGCTGGTTTGTTTTTAGCAACTGAAAATTCTTCAAATCCACTGAAAAATGGCTGAAATCTCTTGTGCAATCTCTGCTTCCATCCGTCTGGCTGATAGCCCTATGTAGACATTGGCATGTCTTGCTCAATCAGATGTTTCAATGGTCTCAGATAAGCTCCAAAACCCTATTCATCTCAAAAACGTCGAAAAGGATAATTTTTCGGACGTCTGAGAAAAATAAACCATATGTCCCCGAGCCACCTCTTTACCCTCCTGAGAACAACCTTCCGGACAAGTTTGGGCTTTCCTTGTCTTTGTCAATGGGTGTCTTTGGAAAACCACCCACCAACAAAGATCTTCTTCCACATGACTTGGGTGGACAAACTTTTGCGGCACATGAATTGGTTGCACAACCTCGCCTGACATATAGCTGTAGTTTTGTCGAATTGCCTCCCCTGCTAGAAGGACATGGCAATCATGAGTTCGCGGAGTTCATGAATCGATGCTTGAAGCTCAGTTTCTGTTCGATCCAGTTTTTCATCCATGGTTTTGATTTGGGCAGATAAGGCCTCCTACACTCAATGCATCTCTGTTGCTAATCTAGTGTTATCAGCCATTCCAGCTCGAATCGATCACCCACAGGCAGACGATTGTAGCTCTGATACCAATGATACCAGAAGCCAAATCCTAAGATCCAATTCACACAAGATACAAAAGAAACTGAGGAAGAAGAGAAAATAAAGATGACGGAGAGGCAGACTTTTATTCATTTTGGATAAAACCCTAGCTAATTACATCACTAGAGCTTATATTCTTGCTCAAAAAGAGATACAAATCTCAGGAATTGAAGGAAATTAAGTAAAAATGGTTAAATACTACGAATTAACTAATTGCTGCAAAAATAACCGCCGCACGTACCTCTCGCGTACTGCCAAAACTGAGATCACGTGCTCTGCACCTGATCATCTCGCCAAAACCCCACCAAAAATTGGTTTAACTAACTTTTAAATTCTTTTTTTATTCTTTACTTGTATCAGCAGCCTATCTGTGTCAAATGGATGCAGCGAATAATAGGGCGACATGTGGCATTTGACTTTGTAAAGCTGAGCTCGTTTTTCTTAAACAATGCGATTTACAATGCTGAAATTGGCTTTAAATGTGCATTTTTTAAATATATAAATAATTAATTAAAATGAGATTATACTAAAGATTATCTGATAATTAATTCTAAATGTGTTTAGAAAAACCTTTATTTATTCCAATATATCTCGGCCTTAAATAATATTATTAAAAATAGTTTGATTACAAGGTATTTTTTTAAGTTTTATTTACATATTTAATATTATTTAAAGAGTTAAATATTATAAGTGATGTGTGTTGGTGAGAATAAGTGAATGAGCAACCAAAATATGACTTCTTTATTACAATATAATTGATTTTGACTCTATGAAAACAATGAAAGAGTATACTTTAAATAGAAAAAACGAAGGGAAGAAGTGACCGAAGAAATTGTTGCACCGTGGAGAATCCACTGCCTTAAGTCTTTTATGTCTCCATAAAGGTACAATAATGGAATGAACAGCACTCCAACCCTCTGGTTAACATGACACCCACCTCAATGGGGTACCCCGAGGAGATGGGTTGGAGTAAACCCTAACTTTCTTAGTAACGGAGGAGAGGAGTGAACAAAAATATGGAGAAAGAAAGCCATGAAGAAGGAATGATTTTGTTGTTTTTGGTGCAAATCATATTTCAGCACATTAAACATAACCCCTAAGGAACCGTATTTATAGAGAAAAATCCTTTGTTGCGATTCAAGATCAAACTTGAAGCATAAACTTGAGATAAGAGAGTTTAAGATGAGAAGAGAGGTGAAAGAGATGAGAAGTTGAGAGAAATTAAGGTTGAGAGGGGGAAAAATTAATTATTTTATTAAATGAATACCATTTACGAGATATTTTGCTTATTTATACTAACGAACGAATATGGCTAAGAACTAAGCATCAAAACAAGCTAAAAACCGACTTACAAGCTTTTTCCACAAAACCACTCTTACTCGCTAACTATCCCCAACCGAACTTCCCGCTGAAATAAAATTGAACTAATAATGAGAATTTCACAGCTAAAAACAGCTTAAAATGAATAAAATCCTTCGCAGTCATGACAATACCCTCTCCTCAAGATCATTCTTGCCCCAAGAATGAAGAAGAAGGGAATAGACTTCAAATGAACTTCAAATTTTCCCAGTTAGCGTCTATTCAATCCAAATTGACCCATTCAACCAAAACTTCCTCTATTGCCTTGCCATTTTGTTGCACCAGACGAGATCCGAGCACTACTGCAGAAGCTTGCACCAGTGTTCCGCCGCTAGTTGTTTCTAGAGGTTTCATAGAGCAATCTTTTCCTCCTTCCCTATGCTTTTTCAAAAGAGAAACATGAAGCACAAGTTGAACAAAAGAATCAAGAGGAAGCTCTAACCTATAAGCCACACTTCCCAATTTCTCTAACTCATTGTAAGGACCAAAGTAACATGCTCCCAACTTTGCATTCTTGCACACAGCTACTGAGGTCGGTTGGTAAGGCTGAAGCTTGAGATAAACCAATTCTCCAACAGCAAAGGACTTGTCAGTATGCTTCTGTTATGATTCTAAGTCGATTGTGATGTAATAAGGCTTAGTTGTTTGGTTTGTAACAAGCTTGTATTGCGAGCTAGTAGTTTTGGCGCCAAATTAAGATTGATTGTTAGTTGTTTCGGTTGGGTCAAGGGGAGTCAAGAGTGGCGGCTGTGCTTGTAAGTATCCGGGCATTAGCTTGTCTAAATCCATTCTATCTTGCTTCAAATAAGTAATTAAATCTTGTGTAATTCTTGATCATTCAATGAAAAGTAAACATAATCTCTTTTGAGATATTTCTCTCTCTCATCTAGTTCTCTCTATATTTCTCATCTCCTTCTCTTCTCATCTAATCTCTCTCTTTCACAAGGTTAAGCTTCAAGATTTATCAAGAGGTTTAACAATTGGTATCAAAGCCTCGTTTGGCTTTCAAATCAAATGTGATTTGATATCAAATATCTTGAATCACATTGCAAATTGCTTGAGAATTCAGTTCTGAATTCTGTTGTCGTTGCTGCTGTTACTTTCAGGAAATTGCCTTGAAACACACAAAAAAGAATTGAATTGATACATAAGGACTTGGAACAATGGCCAGTGGTGTCACTACATGATCAGCAGCTGCTAAAACAGTAGCTAATCCTTCATATGCTGAGGTCGTTGGGGCTAATGCAGGGAATGTACCGCAAGCTGTCACTCCAGACATTTTGAAAGCACAGATAACAGCTATGATTGTTTAGCTTAATTAATCTCAGTTGGAAAGCAGCAAAGAACTGAGGACCTGATGCGTAACCTACTAAAGGAACAAGAGCAAACGTTTAATGAGTGGTTTAGCTTATAATCAAAGCGTGTGGATGAGAACATTGCTAATCAACTAAATCAACAAAAGCAACAATTTGAGGAGACATTGGCTGAGAGAATTGATCAACAAACATGGATGTTCAGTGAGAATTTTGCTTAAATTTAAAGTCAGTTCAGTAGAAAAAATGTACCTTCAGTTCCTGATCCTTTGCTCCCTGCTACATGTGAATCAGTAGATAAGACCTTCGGTAATGTCGCAATCTAATGTTCCTGCTAGATCTGCCTTAGCCAGTGAAAGACCTTGATTTATGACTCAAACAGCTAATGTTAGAACACAAATTCAAAGTCAAGTAGAAGAGATAATTGCTAGACAGGATTCATCATTTGATCAAGCTCAATCAAGACCTACCAGTTTGAATTTAGGATAGGCTGTTCACCCACCTGAACAAGTAGATAATCACTGATCTGCCAGTTTGCTTGAAGAGCATTTCCATCGGCCTTCTAATCAGTGGAACCAGCAGCGTTCAGGTAGTAATGATGTGACATCCAACAATAGAAGCAGTGGCTATTGACAACCAAGGGTGCACATTGATCCTTTTGATGAAAAGTAACCTCTCTCATGGTTGAGGAGATGTGATCATTATTTTCTCTTTTACCACATTAATGAGGCTGAAAATGTTCAAATTGCTACTGTTTGTCTTCTCGGTGATCACGAGGTATGGCTATACAGTTTATTAAAGACCAATCCTGCTCTCACTTAGGCTGAGTTTGTGAAACAGCTTTGTAAGCGCTATGGTGATGAAGACTCTAGTGACACTATTGATAGGTTTAATAGTGTGATACAAGAAACATCTGTGAAGGAGTATATGACAAGGTTTGAGAACCTTAGAGCAAGTATGATAACTGAATATCCTCATGCCACGAGTCATACTATGTCTCAAGTTTCATAAGTGGTTAGAAGCCCAAGGTTCAGAATCTAGTCAAAGCAGTTGGACCTACAACATTGTCTAAGGCTTATGTTAAAGCCAAGCTTTTTGAGGCAACAGTCTTAAGCTTCAAGTGATGGAAACAAGGGTCATGGAGGCAGCTTCAGGTCTCAGAAAGGATCTGTTAGGCTAAAGTTTAACCGATCAAATGAGAATAAACCTCAAAGGTTTTGTTACAAGTGCAATCAACCTTATCAATTGGGCCATAAATGTAATCCAAAGTTCCTCATGTCAGCTGAAGGAATCAGTGCTAAAGAACACTCAGAGAGTGAAGAATCTGATGCTAGTGGGAATGACTGAGATAATGAGACATTTGAGAACCTTGTTGATGATGAAGTTGGAATTTCCATGAAGGCCTTGACTGGTAATGGAACACACAACACAATCCGGATCAAGGGAAAGGTAGGGAAGCGATCTATCATCATCCTTATTAACAGTGGGAGCACCCATAGCTTCATTGACCCTAAGGTAGTTAAGAAAGTGGGTCATGAGGTGATCAAGACTCATCCTTTAGCAGTGATAGTAGCAGATGGAAATTCAGTGAAGACTCAGAACAAGCGCCAAGGATTCCAATGGTTTATGTAAGATCGTAAGTTTGGTTATGATTTCAGGATCTTGCCTTTGGGAGGATGTGACATGATACTTGGGGTTGATTGGATGAGATCCTGCAGCCCAGTTCCGTTTGATTTTGCTAAGTTGACAGTTTCTTTTGAGATACAAGGTTCGAAGGTCACTTTGCAAGGAATGGCTGATTAAGCTCAATTGCAAATTATAAAAGGAAGGAAGTTGGAAAAAGGATTTAATAAATGTGCTTACCAGTGGGTAGGACAGTTGTTTGCTATATCACCAACTGAGGGCATGAAGATTGCCCAGCCTTAAGTTAAAGCAGTGATACAAGAATTTGAGGATTTGTTTGAGTTGCCTAAGGCTATACCTCCTAAGAGAGGTTTAGATCATGCTATCCCTCTGAAATATGATGTAGAGCCAGTAAAGCTACGACCATACAAGTACCATCATGTTCAAAAGACAGAAATTGAGAAACAAGTAGATGAATTGCTCAAGACCAGTTTCCTAAGGGAAAGTCATAATCCTTTTGCTTCTCCGGTAATTCTTGTCAAGAAAAAAGATGGTACAACAAGAATGTGTATTGATTACAGGAAGCTCAACTCTGTGACAGTGAAGGACAAATTTTCCATACCTGTTATAGACGACTTGCTTGATGAGTTATGTTAAGCTTTAATTTGTTCAATTGAAGTTAACTAGTGAAGAGAGAGTGTAGGTTATATATGTCATCAGAGAAGCATCTTGCTAATTCTCAACTGTGACTGGCCTGATCAAAGCAAAGAAATGACTAAACTTTGTAAAATGATCAACAACAACCCAAATTAATTCCTTGCCTTCAGATTTAGGCAAGCCTTGAATAAAATCCATGCTTATATTAACTTCAATTCTCTTCTCACCTACTTTCTCTTTTCACTAGTTAACTTCAATTAAACAAATTGAAGCTTAACATTTGGTATCAGAGCTAGTTTCAGCTGTAAATTGATTGATTTGAGCTGGCTAGACCTAAAAAGAATAATTCAAACATGGCTGGAAGTATAACCACCCGATTGGGTGCAGGAGCTGCTGAAGCCGGACAATCAGCTGCATTTGTTAATCTAAATGTATCTTATAGGCTCAATTGTGACAAATGATCAATTAAAGTCACAATTGGATGAAATGTGTACTCGATTTCAGACTTCACAACAGCAAGGTATTGATAGTTTAAGGCACGATCAAGCTGAAAATGTGAAGAAGTATGAAGAGATGATTGAGCAGAAAATCCAAGGCTTTGAAAGCAGGTTATCTAATTTGCAAACTCGAATAAATAGGAAAGAAGAATCATCTACTTTGGGAGTTCTTAGACCTGCAAGTCAGTTAGCACCTTAAGTTGAATCGAGGCAATCACAAGTTCCAAACGCAGGTGCTCAGATCTTGAACAGACCAAGCGATGCTCCTTCAATGATTCAAACGAATGTCAGACCACCAGATCTTCAACATTCTCTAAAAGTGAGGTCACAAGGAGTGGAAGCTTCTGTCATACCACAAGTTCACTCTGTCGAACAAGGACAATCTCGAGCATTCGACTCGAATGCAAATCAGAATGCGAGGCAACCGGACACTGCTAATCATATAAGAACATCACCTAATAGTATTGTGCATTTGGATAGGCCACCTGATCACTACCAGTAGCACTGATCTGGCCACAATGATGCTTCCTCTTAAAGTAGAAGCAATAACTTCAGGCAGCCAAGAGTCCAAATTGACCCTTTTGACAGCAAGTAAACTCAATAATAGTTGAGGAGATGTGATAGATATTTCCGCTTCTACAGCATCAAGGAGTCAGAAAAGGTAGAATTGGCAGCAGTGTATCTTCATCAGGATCATGAGGTATGGTTTGACAATCTTCTTAAAAGCAATCCTGATCTTTCTTAGGCTGAGTTTGTGGAGGAGTTGTGTGAAAGATATGGTGATGAAGACACTAGTGATGTTGTGTATAATTTCAATAAAGCCCTTCAAACCACAACTGTGAGAGAGTACATGACAAGATTTGAGAACTTAAGAGCAAGTATGATAGCTACTTATCCTCAAGCTACATAATCTTATTATGTTTCAAGTTTTATTAGTGGATTGAAGCCACGGATTAACAATATGGTGAAGGCAATTGGACCTAAGACTTTAATTAAGGCCTATGCGAAGGCTAAATTGATTGAGGCCATTGTCATTTCTTCAAGTGACAAAGGCAAGTTCAAGGGAAGTGGTACAAAATCTTGTCAAAGAGATGTAGTTGGAAACAAGACCAATAGAACAGTTGAGAGAAGGCCACAAAGGCTCTGTTACAAGTGTAATCAGCCTTATTAGCCTGGACATAAATGTAGCTCCAAGTTCTTGATGTGTACTCATGTAATTGATGCTGCAAGACAGTATGATAGTGATGAATCTAAACTAGATGAGCGTAGTATTGATTAAAAGTCTTAGGATGAGTTGCTTGGGGATGAAGTTGAGATTTCTATGAATGCTTTGACAAGGAATGGAGCTCATAATACAATAATAATTAAAGGGAAAGCCGGAAGAAGACAAATCACTATTTTGATTAATAGTGGTAATACTCATAGTTTTGTTGATCCAAAGCTTGTGAAGAAGGTTGGGCATATGGTGATTAAAACTCATCCTTTGGCAGTGACCGTGGTAGATGGTACTTCTATTCTCACACAGAACAAGTGCCAAGACTTCCAATGGTCTATGAAAGACCATTAATTCACCTATGATTTCCGGATCTTTACTTCAAGAGGATGTGATATGGTGCTGGGAGTTGATGGGATGAGATCATTTAGCCCGGTGGTATTTGACTTTGGCAAGCTCGCAGTTTCATTTGAGGTCCATTGATCAAAGGTTTCTTGGCAAGGAATTGAAAATCAAGCTCAATTGCAAGTGATCAAGGGCAAGAGCTTAAAAGGTGGACTCAAGAAGAGTGCTTATAGGTGGATTGGACAGTTATTTGCTATAACTCCGCAGAGTTAAGTTCAGTCAGCAGCCGGATATTGGAGCTTTAATTGAGGAGTTTGAGGACATCTTTGAATAGCCAAAGTCTCTCCCTTCACAGAGGTGTCTTGATCATGCCATTCCATTGAAGATTGGTGCAGAACCTTTCGAGCTGAGGCCTTACAAATATCCTCACTCACAGAAATTAGAGATTGAGACATAGGTTGAAGAGTTGCTCAAGACTTGTTTCATCATACCTAGTCACAGTCCATTTGCTTCACCTGTCATTTTGGTGAAGAAGAAGGATGGATCTGCAAGGATGTGCATTGACTATATGCAACTCAATTCTTTGACAATCACGGATAAGGTCCCCATTCCTGTTATTGATGACCTCTTAGATGAGTTATATGGAGCTCGTTTCTTCTCTAAGTTGGATGTACGACAAGGATATCATCAAATAAAAGTTCTTGAGCAAGACATCTTCAACCCTGCCTTTCAAACTCATCATGGCCACTATGAGTTTGTGGTTATGCCTTTTGGCTAACCAATGCACTAGCTACATTTTAGGCAGCAATGAATGACATCTTCAAGCCTTTTCTGAGGAGATTTGTATTAGTTTTCTTCGATGATATTCTTATTTACAGTGCTTCTTATGTGGATTATTTACAACACTTGAGGGAAGTTTTCCTTGTTATGCGCAAACATCAACTTTATGCAAAGTTGTCCAAGTGTGCTTTCATGCAGCAGCAACTTCGATATTTGGGACATGTGATATCTTCTGAAGGAGTTTTCTATAGATCCTTCAAGGATACAAGTTATGAAGGAGTGGCCAGTTCAAGTTACTCTGAAGCATTTGCGTGGATTCTTGGGTCTTATAAGCTATTACATGAAGCTCAGTGCTAACATTTGTTCCATAGCTCTACCTTTGACAGATCTGCTCAAAAAAGATGCCTTCGTATGGAGTTATAGTGCTTAAGCAGCCTTTGAATCCTTGAAATCTACTATGTGTGAAGCCCCTGCTCTAGCTATGCCTAACTTTGCTGAAGACTTTGTTCTTGAAACTGATGCTAGTGGAACTGGTATTGGAGTAGTGTTGTCTCAGAAATGAAGGCCTATTGCTTTCCTAAGTCAAGCTCTCAGCTGCATGCATCAAGCAATGTCCACCTATGAGAAAGAGTACTTGGCAATCTTGTTAGCTGTTGACAGATCACTACATTATTTAGATGGTCACAGATTTGTAATAAAACTGATCATCAGAGTTTGAAGCATTTGTTAGAACAGAGATTGTGACAAGGATTCAAAAGAAAGGGTCGATGAAAATGTTGGGATTGGATTATGCAATTGAGTATAGAAGAGGGAAGGAAAATCTTACTACTGATGCTTTATCAAGAAGATTAGAAGATCGTGGGCAAGCTTATTGTGGAGCTATGTCTATTGTTCTTCCTTCTTGGTTAGAGGAGGTCTACAAATCCTATGAAGATGATGTGTTTGCTCAAGAATGCATTACTGCTTACGGCATCAATAAGAACTGTAAGAGTACACCAGATGCTGATATATCAGTTAGCGAAGGGATAATTTGATTGAAAGGCAAGTTGTACATTGGATCTTCAACTGATTTGAGAGATGAGATTATAGGAGCTTCTCATGACTCAGCTTGGGGAGGACATTCTGGTGTCAAAGGAACTTGTAGAAGAATCAAAGCATATTTCAGATGGCCTAGGCTTAAGAAGGTAGTTAATGAGTTTGTGAGCTCTTGTGAAGTGTGTACCAAGGTCTTTTACAGCCACTTCCTATTCCAGGAGGGGCTTGGATTAGATGAGAATTAGAGAAGAGATGAGAAGAGAGAGAATAATATCTCAAGAATCAAGTAAAATTTTTTATTGAATGATCTCAAGGATACAACGATATTTCCTTTTATATGAGAATTGAGATGCAAGGACCCAAAGTATCTAATTCAAAGAATTTTGCTGCCAAAACCATAAACCGGCTCTAATCGACTTTGGTGCTAAGGGATCAAACCACATTTCAAAGATTAAAACCAATAAAGCCAAGACACAACTTTAACAAAGAGTTACAAGGCACAAAACAAGAGAAATGAGTTACATGGAGCACAAGTCTTTCCTAAGCATGATCTAAGGCAAGGCTATCACCAAATCAGAGTAATAGAGCAAGATGTGTACAAGACTGCATTCAAAACACATCATCGACACTTCGAATTTATGGTTATGCCATTTGGATTGACCAATTCTCCAGCTACCTTCTAGGCCCTTATGAATGATGACTTCAAACAGTTCTTAAGGAAGTTTGTGTTGGTCTTTTTCGATGACATCTTGATTTACAGTGCCTCCTTTGAGGAACATTTAAAGCACTTAAGGGAAGTGTTCATGGTCATGCGCAAACATAAGTTGTATGCAAAATTGGCCAAATGTTCCTTTGCACAAACTCATTTAGAGTATCTAGGCCATGTGATATCCTTGAAGGGAGTTTCTACTGACCCCACTAAAGTCCAAGCAATGAGAGATTGGCCTATTCTAGTTACCTTGAAACAGCTGAGAGGATTTTTGGGCTTGACTGGATATTACCACAAGTTTGTGGCTAAGTATGGAGCTATAGCCAAGCCTCTAACAGATTTATTGAAAAAAGAGGCCTTCAAGTGGTCTGATGAAGCTCAAGTGGCATTTGAGACTTTGAAATCTGCAATGTGTAAAGCACCTGTGCTAGCTATGTCTGATTTCACTTCGGGATTCATAGTAGAGACTGATGCTTGTGGGAATGGAGTTGGGGCAGTGTTGTCTCAGAGAGGTAGACCTATAGCTTATCTCAGCCAAGTTTTAAGTCCTAAACATCAAGCACTATCCACATATGAAAAGGAGTATATTGCTATCTTACTTGTTGTGGGAAAGTGGAGAAATTACTTTAAGGGATACCATTTTACACTCAAGACTGATCGCCAAACCCTAAAACATCTCTTAGAACAAAAAATTGTCACAAGGATTCAGAGAAAAAGGGCTTATGAAGATGTTGGGTCTTGATTATGACATCGAGTACAAGAAAGGAAAGGAGAATGCTGCGGCTGATGCTTTGTCACGTAGATTGGAGGACTATGAACAGGGCTCTTGTGGGGCACTTTCGGTAATTGTACCTGCTTGGATTGAAAAGGTATATCAGTCCTATGAGGATGATCCTTTTGCATAAGAATGCATAGCAACTTTCGGCATTGACAAGGCAGGCAACTTAGCTTCTAGTGCAGAAGTGATAGTGACTAAAGGCATTATCAGACTCAAGGGGAAGCTGTACATTGGGGCTTCCACTTATATTAGACACCAAGTTATTAGTGCTTCACATGATTTAGCATGGGGAGGACATTCAGGAGTGGAAGGAGCATATCAAAGGCTCAAGGCTCATTTCTGTTTGCCAAGATTGAAGAAAGTACTTAGAGATTTCGTGCGAAGTTGTGAAGTATGTCAGCAAACTAAGGTTGGAGATCAGAGATATCAAGGGCTTCTTCAACCCTTACCTATTCCAGATGGTGTATGGCGAAACATAAGCATGGATTTCATTGAAGGATTGCCTAAATCAGAGGGAAAAGAGGTGATTCAGGTAGTAGTTGATCTGTTCACCAAGTTATAACAGCTGAGAAATTGGCTCGTGTGTTCCTTGACAACATATATAAGCTACATGGGTTGGCTCAATCCATAATTTCTAATGGGGACAAGCTCATCACAAGTCATTTTTGGAAAAAGTTGTTCAGCTTGCTAGGAACTACCTTGGCTCTTAGCTCATCTTATCATTCACAAACTGATGGCCTAACTAAAAGGGTCAATCAATGCAAATCGCAATATCTTAGAGGTATGGTGTTTATCCATCCCAAGGTGTGGGGAAAATGGCTGTCGTTGGTTGAGTGTTGGTACAATACTCATTTTCATGCTTCTCCAGGAACTACTCCATTTAAAGCCTTGTATGGATATGATCCAAATAGAAAGGGTCAATCAATGCAAATAGCAATATCTCAGAAGTATGGTGTTTAGCCATCCCAAGGTGTGGGGAAGATGGCTGTTGTTGGTTGAGTATTGGTACAATACTCATTTTCATGCTTCTCTAGGAACTACTCCATTTAAAGCCATGTATGGATATGATCCACCATCCGCTTTGATGTTGTAAGGAGTTGTTTCACATGTGGCAGAGGTTACTGAAGTAGTGCAGCAAAGGAACCGTCTAATGCAACTTTTAAAGGATAATCTCCATCAATCACAAGACCGGATGAAGTTGTATGCTGACCGAAAGAGAGTGGACATTAATTTTGATGTGGGAGACATGGTTTGCTTGAAATTACAGCCTTATAGGCAGTCCACGGCTGCTGTGAGGAAGAATGTGAAGCTTGGTGCGAGGTTCTTTGGACCTTACAAAGTGTTGGAAAGAATTGGCAAAGTGGCATACAAGCTTGAGCTTCTTCCTAACTCATATATACATCCTATTTTTCATGTTTCTCTTCTGAAAAAGCAGGAAAAGCAAGGCTAAAGTCCCTCTTCATCTCCTCCGGAGGTTGGTTCAAGTGGCTCATTGACTCTGCAACCTGTAGCTATATTGGAAACCCGGTAGATGCGAGCTGTTCACAAAAACATGCCAGAGCTTTCGATTGGCCTAGAGCAATTTGGATGACTCTTTCACTACTTCGGAAGAAAGGCGTTTTTTGTTGAGCCGATTTCCCTCCTTTAATTCTTGAGCACAAGAATGTTTTCAGTGAAAGGGGATTGTTATGATTCTAAGTCGATTGTGATGTAATAAGGCTTAGTTGTTTGATTTGTAATAGCTTGTATTGTGACTAGTAGTTTTGACGCCAAATTAGGATTGATTGTTAGTTGTTTCGGTTGGGTCAAGGTGAGTCAAGAGTGGCGTGGGGCATTAGCTTATCCAAATCCATTGCTTCTTGTATTGGCTCTGACATAATTAGTAGCAAACTTATCTCCTTTGTATGACTTGTACACTTCTTCCATCCAATCAGGCAAAACACAGGAGATGGTTGAACATGAACAAGATTCACTACCCTCCAATCTTATTGAAAGAGCATCAGTAACTAAATTTTCTCTGCCCATGGGATATTCAATTGAGTAACTCAAGCCCAACATTTTCATAAGTCCTTTTCATTGCACTCTAGTGGTGATCTCCTATTTAGCAAGATACTCGAGGCTTTAATGATCAGTTCTAATGACAAAATGATGACCTTCAAGATAGTGTCTCCACTTTTACATTGCCATAAGTATAGGTAAGTTCTCCTTCTCATAAATGGAGAGCTGTTGATTCTTTGGACTAAGGGCATGACTGAGAAATGCCACTAGTCTTCCTTTTTGAGACAAAATTGCTCCTACTCCCATACTGCTAGCATGAATCTCTAGAACAAAGGGCAATCAGGCACGATCAAGACTGGTGCTAAACAGATGGCTAGCTTAAGACCTTCAAATGCTTCCTGAGCGGCTTCAGACCATAACAATGCATCCTTTTCCAAAAAGATCAGTTAATGGTTTAGCCAATACTCCATACCCAGCTATGAACTCCCTATAATATCCATTCAATCTAAGAAATCCTCTTAGCTACCTGAGGTTTAAAGGGATAGGCCACTACTTCATTGCTTGTATCTTGCTTGTGTCTGTGCCACTCCCTCACTTGAAACTATATGTCCCAAGTATTCCACTTGAGTTTAAGCCAACGTGCATTTGGAAAGCTTAGCATACAACTTATTCTTACGCATAATCTAAAAGATCTGCTTCAAATGCTTGACATGTTCTTCCAGTGAAGGACTGTAAACCAAAATGTCATCAAAGAATACCCACACAAACTTCATCGGATAAGCCTTAAACATTCGATTCATCAATGCCTGGAACGTGGCTGGAGCTTTGGTTAAGCCAAAAGGCATAACCACAAATCGTAATGACCGTGATGTATCCTGAAGTCAGCCTTGTGAATGTCACTGTCCAATACTCGAATACGATGATATCCCTGCCTTAGATCCAACTTGGAATAATACTAGGATCCATTAAGCTCATCTAACAAATCACCAATTAAAACTTGTCCATGATTGTGAGAGAATTAAGATGCATGTAATCAACACACATTCGAGAACATCCACCCTTCTTCTTAACAAGGATCATAGGAGAAGCAAAAGGGCTATGACTGTGTCCAATGAAATTTGTCTTCAGAAGCTCTTCAACTTGTCTTTCAATCTCACTTTTCGAAGTGTGAGGATACTTATAGGGCCTTAGATTAACATGATTAGAGTTATTCTTAAGAGAAATAGCATGATCCAAGACTCTCCTAGGTTGCAATGTGGATGGCTGAGTAAACACGTCATCATACTCTAGTAACAATCTTCCAATAAGGGTCATAATTCATCTGAGTTGCCTCTGTACAAGCAGTAATAGAGAACAAATGCCAAATCCACTTACACTTGCCCTTTCCTGACCATCTTCTCAAGGCTCTTCCCATTCATCATCTGCAATTGTCCATGCTCCATAATTCCTTGCAATGTCACATTCTGTCTTTCTCTCTCAAAAGACACAAATAACTGAGCAAAATCAAAGCTCAAAGGGCTAACGGTTTTCATCTAATCTACCCCAAGGGCCATATCACATCCTCCCAACTTAAGTACATTTAAATCATACTTTAATTGGTGTCCTTGCATCCTCTAATAGAAACCTTTACACTTCATCTGAGTGATAATTGAATCTCCATCAGCAATAGTCATGGCTAATGGGCTAGTCTTGATCATCTCATGCCCCACCTGCTTCACTATCTTTGGATCCACAAAACTATGCGTACTACCACTATCTAACAAGATTAACATATGCTTGTGTCCAACCTCTCCCTTGATTTATATAGTATTATGTGAACAATTTCCATTTAGAGCTCTTATTGATTTTTCCATTTCAACCCCTTCACAGTCCTCCTACTATTCTTCTTCCTGATCCCCAGCAACCTCCTCAACCTCTTGAGTCTCAGTGTCATCACGAGCCTCTGCTCTAGTAACTGTCATTAACAGCTTAAGATTACACTTATGTCCAAAGAAGTACTTCTGATTACATTTAAAACACAATATTCGATTCTTCTTTTCCTCTAAACTTAATGCTTTTGACCAACCAATAGTAGATGTCTATTAAATAGATGAAGATTGAGGAGTTTTGATCTTATGTCCATCAGATCCAGCCAAGACAGTAGCCTCCATCATTTTTTTCCTTAGAGAATGCCTAAGTCAATGTCCCTAGGTTCAATGCCTTAACCAAATTCTTAATTCTTCATTTAAGGCCACTTATAAAACTGGAAATGTAATAAGATTCATTGGCTTCCGGTTTAACTATCAATGTTCTAGGCCTCAAATTATCAAAATGAGTCATATATTCTCTAATAGAAGAAGTTCGAGCCAATTTATTGAAATGACCAATCACCTCACCAGGATCTGCTTCTTCATACCTCTAACAAGGTTCATTCGCGAACTCAAGCCAAGTTGGTGATAGATTGTTGCTTATGAAGCTGTAGTACTAGACTTGATCTCCATGAAGATGTATTGCAGCTAACTCCATCTTCTCTGTGTCATCAATATGATAGAATAGAAAGTACCTCTGACACCTCCTAATCCATGAATGAGGTTGCTTTGCATCAAATTTTTCTATTTCAACACAAGGCTATCTGAATCCTTGACTTCTTCCACTAGCAGTTCCATTCTAACTGAATCTAGTGGGCTGAGGTTGCAAGACATCTAGAGGACAATCATGCTGACTAGCAGCTAACAGTACACCAACTCCTGCAAGTTGACTCTGCCTCGTGATTTGCTGTTGTAATCCATTGAGCTTCGATTCATGTGCTGTGAGTGTTGATCAAACTTCTCAGCTATTTTTTGATCCTGTGATTGTTGCGTTCTTACAAACATTTACTCCATTTTCTCCATTTGAAGTCTCAATTGTTCAAATTGATTTGCTTCTACATTAGGTCAAGCATTTGCACCAACAATAGTAGCATAAGTAGCATTAGTAGCAGCATCTGCTCGAGTTATCACTCCACCAGCCATTGGTATTGGTACTAATTTCTTGCGGCTAGCCAACTCCAATCAATCAATAGAAAAATTAGGCTGTCTGAATCCTTGACTTCTTCCACTAGCAGACCCAAACTCTGATACCAATAATTATGATTCTTGATCAAAGTTGAATCATAAACTTGAGATAAGAGAGTTTAAGACAAGAAGAGAAGTGAAAGAGATGAGAAGTACAGAGAAATTAGGGTTGAGAGGGAAAAAATCAATTTTCTATTTAATGAATCCCAATTACAGATATTGTGCTTATTTATACCAATGAAGGAGGACAGCTAAGAACTAAGCAAAAAAATTGAGCTAAAAACCGACTTACAAACTTTTTCAGCCAAAACCACTCTTACTCACTAAGTAACCCAAACCAAAATTCTCGCCACAACGCATTTGAGCTAATAATGAGAGTTTCCCATCTAAAACAGCTTAAAATGCATAAAACCCTTCATGACATGACATCTTTGTTGGTTAAGGAATAGATCAATGCAAAGAATCCACCTAAAATAAAAAAAATGGGGGATATGGGAGCCTAAAATCCGATCAGTTAATGGAAAAATTAGTTAATCAAATAGCGGGAAAAGACGTGGTCAAGATGTGTGCTTGAGCTTGAGCTTATAGCCTCAAGCCTCGAGACCTGGAATGTTAACATCTCCTCGAGGTAGCACCCTAGAGGTTAACTATGGTACATCTTGAGCTCGAGCCAAAGGCCTCAAGCTTAACCCAATAGTAAGAATTCATCACGAGTTTGTTTATGACAACTTAAACAAATACAAAGGTCGTAAAAATAAAAGTCTGGGTCAGAAAACGTCGACACCACACCACACTGTGACTTGCTGGCCGATTGGACGAGGCGCGGCACGGTGCTCAGGCGCATGTGTGGTTCAAAAAACCCACTCTAGACCTCACAATACTTTACCAAGTGCCATAACAAAGGTGTATATGAACTAGACTCCCTTAGATTTTCTAGGTGGAATTGGGGCAAAAAACATAAGACTCCAAAATTGAAACACATTACCCCCAGTGTCCAACAACCCCCACATGGTTTTATTTTAAGCAAAGAAGGAAAGAATATTGCTGTGCAGGAAGACCCACAATTGATGATGCTATTGTCCTTTAGACTCGAAACAATGCCTATAAACTAAGCATGTCTCACAACCACCTACTAGAGAACAAGGTCTTGAACCATGAGTAGTCACTATTAACAGAATATGTAACCCCTTCATATGGTTCTCGAGGTTGAAACGCAACCAGCACTTAGGATGTATGAGGTCCCTCGAAAATAATTTGAAACCTAGTACCAGAACTGCTCTAGAGTGTAAGCCTATACTCTCGATAGGAGGACTATCTACCCTAGACTCCAATTGGTGAATCCATCAGGTGCACTGCCCTATACCACCTTAAAACGCTATGAACATAATTAAGAGCCAAAGGCTCATCTTCACATCATGGTAGTAGTGGTGTATCCATCAAGTGTGCTTCCCCACACCGCCACAAAGGGCTATGGACCACATTTAGAGCATTAAGCTCAGCCTCCATTAGCCACTCAAATATCAAACATGGTAAGTGTTTGTCTGGTTATCACAAATTTCTCGATCTCTCTCATTGTTTGACCCATTGAACATTGAGAGTAACCCCTGAGATGGATATCCGCCAGGGTAAGGGCGCGCATAGCTGCTTTAGACCCATTCCCTCTACTGTTTCATTTATAAATTTCCTTGCAAGGCCTTTTGTAAGAGGATCTGCCAGATTTTTCCGACTCCTAAAAACTTAGAGTGAGATCACATTGTTCCTGATTAAATTTCTCATGACACCATGCCTGAGGTGAATATGCCTTTGCTTGCCATTATGTACCTCACTTTGAGCAACTCCAATGGCTACTTGTGAGTCGCAGTGCAACGACACCAAAGGCATAAGTTTCCCCCATAATGGAATCTCTGCTAAGACACTCCTCAGCCATTCAGCTTCAAATTTGCCAGCTCAAGAGCAATAAATTATGACTTCGTGGTCGATTTGGAAATACAGGTTTGTTTATACGATTTCCACAAAATAGCATAATTAGCAAGAACAAATGCTAAGCCACTAGTAGAATGAATTTCATCACAATCAGACACCTAATTAGCATCACAATATCCCTCTAATACAGTAGGGAACCTTTTATAGTGTAAACCCCAATTCATGATACCTTTAAGATACATTAACAGCCTTCTCAAGGCATTCTAATGCTCATTACTAAGCTTATGGGTGTAATAGTTAAGTCTACTAATGGCATAGGAAATATCAGGAAGTGTAGTTCATTAAGAACATTATGCTGCCAATTATATTAGCGTACTCTGCCTATGATACACTATCACCTATGTGTCTCATAAAATAAACAGTAGGGTCATATGGAATTTTGGCTAGTTTGTCATCGAAGTGACCAAACTTTGTCAATATTTTCTCCACATACTGGGATTGACTCAAGGTCAAACCCTCAGGTGTTCTAGTTATTTTAACCCCAAGTATAACATTGGCCTCACCTAGGTCTTTCATATCAAAACATGCACTCAAGAAAGACTGAGTGTCGTTTACAATTTTCACACTCGTTCCAAAAATAAGCAGGTCATCAACATACAAATAGATAATCACACATCACTGTTTACAGCAAAACCATGTATGACCAAGGTATAATAAAAATTTTAATGGCATTGTTCAGGAACTTGTTTAAGTCCATACAAAGGCTTTACATGTATACACACTTTATGCTCCATACTGGGAACCTTAAACCCCTCAGGTTGGCCCATAAAAATTTCTTCTTCAAGGTCACTGCTCAAAAACATGGTTTTCACATCCATTTGGTATACTACAAAGTTATGTATGGAAGCTAGAGCTATCAGGGCTCTTACAGTGGCCATCTTAGTTATAAGTGAGTAAGTATCAAAGAAGTCAAATCCTTATTTCTGGGGGTACCCTTTGGCCATCAGCCTAGCCTTAACTTCTATAAAGACCAATCTGTCCTTAGTTTCTTTAGAATATCCACGACACAATATAGGTTTATGTCCTTTAGGAAGGTCCACTAACACCAAAGTGTTCTTGCTCATTACAGGGTCTAGTTCATTACTTTGGTGTCCCTTCATAAAGGAGCATCTATGGTTCTCATAGCCCCAATATAAGTTTGGGAATCTTCCTCTAGTATGAATACATACACAACATTTTCATCAAAATCATGATGCTCAGAGAAGAAAGTAGTGATGAAGTGTGGTCCAAAGCTAGTCTCGGTTCAGGCCCTCTTACTTCTTCTAAGTTTTTGAGCTTCGATCTTGGTGGGGCTCGTGACTAGATGATGATGCAGATGCAACCGGCACATAATCAACTAATGAACCACGCATAGATTCTTTCATTAGAAATTTATTCTCGAAGAATTCAGCTTCTTAAGAATATATTATCTTACTAAGCCCAAGGCTCGAGTCATTCAAAAGCATGAATTTAAATGCAATACTATTCACAGCATAACTAATAAAGATAGCATCTACGGTTCTAGGAACCATCTTATTTTTCTTAAATTTAGGATTCCCTACTTTAGCTAGACACCTCTGCACTTTCAATTATTTTAGTTTTGGCACGAAGCCCTTCCACAATTTATAAGGGGTTCTATCTAGCTTCTTATGTGGAACTGCATTTAGTACATGACAAGCAGACAACATGGCTTCCCCCCACAAGCTCTAGGGAAAGCCTGAGCTAATAACTATGGCATTCATCATCTTTTTTAGAATTTTATTTTTCCTCTAGCTATGCCATTTTTTTGAGATTTACAAAGGGTTGAGTCATCATGAACTAAGCCAAGTTTCTCACAATGTTTCTTGAGGAGGGTAGTACCGTACTCACCTTCTCTATCAGACCTAATCCTCTTAATGCTATAGTCTAGTTGGTTCTCAATCTTAGCTTTATATTTCAGAAATATTTCCTGAACCTTGTCTTTAGTAGTAAGGAGATAAACCTTAGTGAATCTTGAGTGGTCATCTACAAATGTGACGCAATATCTTTTACCATCTCTGTTCATGGTTCTCTTAAAGTCACCTAGGTCAGAATGCACTAACTTGAGTAGCCTCGGAGTCCTTTAAACTAATTCGTTAAGCAATTTCTTTGGATGTTTGGCCTCAACATATATTTCGCATTTATCAGGTTCGATTAAATCACAATTAGGGATTGAACTCATTTGATTAGGTTTCTTAACCAAATTTAAATTTACATGTATAAGTCACTTCCCATTCATCTCAACATTAAGTACAAACGGACCACCATTACATAACCCTTTCCCGATGAAGTTACTATTTTCAAGGAGGATTAACTTGTCAGACTTGAAGGATAGCTTAAGCCAACTTTATTCAACAGCGCACCCAAGACTAAATTTCTACGCACATTAGGAAAATGCAGCACATTCAGCAAAACAGAGAGTTGTTCCAGAGTTGAGTTTAAGGAGGACCTTTCCCTTGTCAAGGATAGAGACCAAACTAGAATTACCCATCTACACCTTTGTCATGATTCTAGATGAATCATGAACCATAACCTAAGATAAATGCCAAATTAGAGTGAAGAAGAGAAAAAGAATAAGAGATTTTAAATGAGTATTAGAGAATCAAGATGAGAAGTAGCGGAATTAGAAAGCAAAGTAGAGAGAATTGGGGTTTGAAAGAGGTAAGAGTCAAGACATTTCATTCATAAATTGAAAAATACAATGCAAGAACATCTATTTATACTAGAGCTAATACATTGCACTTGAACACTAAACATAAACAAGTTCCCCCAGCAGCTACCAAACATGACCTTCAATCGATTAAAATCTTGACCACTACTCACTTGAGCTAACTTGTTGAAATTGTCCACTACATCTCCGGGATCTTCATCCCCATATCCTTCACATAATTCATCCGCAAATTTTTGCCATGTCATAGCGGGATTGCTAAGGATTCAACCATTATACCAAACTTCTTGGTCTCCTTGTAAATAGATCGCGGCCAATTCAACCTTCTCTCTTTCCGGAGTAGCATAGAACCTAAAGTATCTTTCACACCTTTGTATCATAGGTTAGGGTTGAGTACAATTGAAAGCAGCAAGTTCAACTTTCGATTGTCAAAACCTAGCTCTTCTCACCACTGCCACTGTTTCTCCTAACTCTTCCACTTGTCCATGAGCTACATTATCTTGAGTCCTAGCTTGGCGAGGTACAACAAGTGCATTTTCAGTCCCAATGGCCACACTGTGAATGGGAGCTGTTTCTTGCTGCTGCACTATAGGTAGGATCCCAGCTCCTAGAGGAAGAGCTTGCCTATTCAATTTTTCTTGCAACTCATCCAATCGTTGTTCAAGTTTGTGCTCAAATTGTTCTTGCCTCGTTTGTAATCTTTATTCAGATGCTATGAACATCTCCTGAAGTCGTTGTTGCCACAGTGCTATTTGGCCAGCAGCAATTCCCGCTTCAGAACTCATATTAACAAAAGCTCCAAAGGTAGTTCCAGCTGCTGCTTCAGCATAAGTTGCAGCTTGGGATGTAATAGTGACACCTCCTGCCATTCTAGTTTTTTGCTTTCTTCTGGCCAGATCGCAAGACAATGCAATTGCTAGCGACTAGGTTCAATCATATTTAAGTGTATTAGCTAATCAAGTTCACTTCGGAATAATTCGAGCAATACTTCCAATAGTAGAGAAGTAAGTGGTGCTGTGTTATGATTGAGGTCAAACTCAGATCATAACCTAGGGAAGGATAGAACTAAGAGGGTTTAGATGAGAAAACAGAGAAGGTTAGGTGAGAGTAGAGAGAATTGATCTCAAAAGAGATATTTCATATTAAAGTTATATGACTTGCAAGGAAATCTAGCTTACTTATAATATGACTCACTATGACAAGATACATTGCACATGAGCCATGGCCTAACCGACTTTGGCGCCAACACTAACTAGCAATGCTTAAATAGTGTATTAACCTATTTACACACATCATTAACTCATACTACCACTTAATACATCACGACTTATTCTAATTACAACTTCCACAAGCCCCATCTATTGGTGTCATAAAAATACTTCCCCCTTAAGAGATTCTTATCCTTAAGAATCTAAGAAGAGAGATGAGACTTTGAAGAACACTTGTTGATGTTGAGTAGGAAGCTTGAATGTGCTGAACTTGCCTTGCAAATACTTGCCCATGCATAGAACATGTATGTAACAGGATCTGAAAGTAGCTAAGCAATTGAGTATCATTCTTGCTTCTACACAATGTCTGTGTTGGGTTGTATTGCACCCCTCTGGTAGTCTACACAGATCAAACCAAACCAGCAAATTACCAACATCCCGTCCACGGACCCTGGTGTTGCAAATAATGCAGCCCAGCATCACCATCTTGCTGCAAAAACTTGTGAAACACTAAGTGTGCTGGGCATGCCTTCAAGCATTCTCGATTCTTATCCAAAATATGCAATGCTTGAGCTTCCTTTTACTAACCCTAAGCTCTCTTTTGATGTTATTCTTAGTAGGCTGAACTCTTCTTTTATAGTCTTCTGAATTCACATACTTAGCTGCAGACTTCAACGGTTCAGTGTTGCAGAACTGAAGCATATTATAGCTTCTGATTAAACAAAACTCAGTTCGTGGCTTGATCAGAAAGGAGGTTTCAGTTGTTAAAAGATTCATAAGACTTCTCAAGGCCAAGCTTGCACGTTCAGTTGTCCTCTTAATACTCTAAAATGCTACTATCAGTGAGATAAGATGAACTACTCCATGAATCCACAACAGCTTCTATGTAACCCGTTAATTGCGAGAAAAATCTAAATGTGTAAGATCTAAAAGTCTCAGCTTCTTTTCCCACATTTCTTGCATAATCCACCATAATGAAAGTGCATAAAGAACATCCAACACATTGCTTTCTGATGCAACATTCTTGCAACTTCTAAAATGTCCTCCACCAAAATGAGTTGCCAAGCTTCACAATTGAACACCAAGGGAACAATGTGACCACTTGAACTCCCATAGCATCCCAAGTGAATGTCCTCGGCCTGTAGCTCACCGTGTTCGGGTTGTTCACAAGATCTTCAGCTCTTGTTTGAACCTCTTTCAGCTTCTTGCCTTCAATTGACATGCTACAGTTACATTGATTCAAATAAAGCAATCATAATCCTTTAACAACGAGCACAAGTAAGAATGCTAAATCCACCATCCCATGAAACCAATGGAACTTCAAAACGGCCCTGTACATCATCAATTCAAGAGATGATTTGCTTCTAAGTTCCCTGCTGATATTTGTATACATTTCAGCTGAAGTTGATCATGATCTCTTGTTAATTCACTCAAGTAAAGCATTATGAATACTTTGAAGCTGTTACATCTTACTTTTCCATTCAATGTAACCAGTTGCAACATGCCTTACACTAGAGACCATCATTGCTGCCTTAGGCATCAACACTTGACTTTGCTCAAAAACTTTAGTTACCCACCAATAGCAAACATCTTCAAACGTTATCTATACTTCATCTTGGTCCCTATTTTCGACGGTGAAATTGCTAGAAAATTGCCTGACTTTATTTGAAATCTCAGGTGGCCTCACTGTTGTTTTAACCCATGTAACCATTCCTTTCAATTTAGCTTGATCTCTTCGCAGAACTCCCAACTGAGCCATCTAGCCTGCTTGCACTGGACAAGAACTATGCATCACCACATTAGGAGGACTCACATTAGAATGTATATCGGGTGCATACTCCTTGTCCTTGGCTCGGTTAACACACAGCCTTAGCTTAGAGCTTGATTGGATGACTGATTGCTCTCCCTTCAACATATTAGGGAGTCTTCCAACATCATTCAAAATAGTATGAACACCCACTATATTGAATTTGACCTAAACAAACTTGTGTTTCGTTATGTTACCCAACTTGTATACAACCAACAATGCAATTACTTGTCCAAAATTAAGGCTCTACTTCTGCTGAACCTTATAACGCACTTTAGCAGATCGGTTAACACATTTCACCAATGAAGCTACTTGTTTCAGCTCCTTACAACAGTGATTTTCTTTTCCCGGATCAGGAGGAACCTTGATAAAAGAGTTTGCACTTTGATAAGTAACAATCATACTAGAAAAAGGACACAGATCAAACGGTTCTTGCAAATTCTCCATCTGACAGTGTGCTTCAGCTTACTTAAGTACACACATTTCTTAACTCCATTTAGGAGGAGGTTTTACACTCACATTTGTACTTGGATTAACCTTCTCTCCACACAAAAAACCCTCCCAAGCATCCTGATCTTACGTACTCTCAGTCAGAAGTGATGTAGCCAAATGTCCAAGACAATTGGATAACACATTTGGCATTGTATTTGATGATACCACAACAGCAACATGTGGTTTCCCAACTGAATTCGTTGTAACAAGTTGTTGTGCTGCTGCTACATTAAGCTGCTCTTGAATTTTCAATTCATTTGGCTACTGAACCAGCTCAACTTGATCTAATGAGTGCAATGTCGCATCATCTATCCGTTGTTCTGTAGCAGATTCTAAAATCAGGTTGACTCCATCATATCCAATAACATTTGGATCAAATTCTTGCTCCATACCAACCTCACTTGGATCCAAGCCTGCAGCAACCAACCCTAAAACTTCTTTCAGTGAGCCATTCATCAATTTTTCTAACTTGTGAGCTTCTAATTCGATGTTATCACGCTTGAATCCTTCTACATCAACACAAGATCCCATTTCAATATCATTTATTTGCAAGATATTTAGAAGAACAGGATCTATGTCCTCCATAGGCATAACAACCTCTTCATCTAGCTCATTCTCTTGCTTAAACTTCTCCTCATGAGCTTCATCACTATCCCCCATCACTTCATCATGAACTAGTGCATGAACTGGCTGCACATCAATCCGATTCGCAGGTGATAGAGGTCCCACACTGGAAGACACATTTTGTCACCTGAATGTTGATGCAATTCAACAAACCTCTCCTCAAACCGTTGCATTTGCTACTTTAATATATTGTCGAGCATTTCCTCCAACTCTTGTGATTTCTGATTGACTTTTTCAGCTACCTTCTCCTTGTTTGCAGCAACATTTCCTTCTTCTACTATTAAGCTCGAGCTGTAATTCATGTTTAGATTCTTGAGCCAACGTTAATCTTGCTTTATTGACAAAAAAATCGCTCAAACACAGCCAAAGATTCTTTACAACAATGAATCAACTCTTCGACACCAACTAATCAATGTGACTTCTCAGACAAAGACGATAATCAAACATCAAACACTAACTGTGAACTTCTCGAATCATGAGAACTCGAACCAAACCCTAACAATAGCGATACTTAAGCAATTCTAGCTTTCAATCTGAATTAGTTTTGAACTTTAGCTGTAATTATGACTTCAATGCACAACTCAACGCAATCCCTAAGAATGAAGTCAGATTTTTGTGATTCTGCTCTTAGTTCGTTGTTAATTTCACTTTTGAGCAAGTAATTCTTCAATATTCAGTAAATTCCTATGGAATCAACTAGATTCCAATGCAACTGCATGTTTATCAGCTCAAAAGCTCTAGAATTCAGCACACTTAATCAACAATAAAATAGTTCAACAGCAAGAGATTGATTCTGACCAAAACAACACTTAAAAGTTCAGAATCTGTTACCTTCACCTCAACAATTGAATTGCAACTTGAGTAACCTTAATTCTTGCTTCTCACTGATCAATCTGGCTATGATCAAGAATAAACTGAACAACAAAACTTGACTTAATGCAACTCAACCTTATTGAAGGAAGTTCAATTAAGCCTTAATGCAAATCATCAAGGTCTTACCCCGATACTCAATGAAATTGCTTGATCTTGAAAGTTTGATCAAAGCTTACTATCAACAGTAAGATTTTGGATTCAAGATCTCAAGTTTGAACAATTTCAACCTTTTTTTTTAATTTGTTTCAATACAATTTCCAACTATGTTCCTGATCACGTACTCAAGAACTTGATGTCAACCAATCAAGAATTCAAAATTTAACTCCTAATCAATTTGCATTGAAATAAAAGATATTGGACACCAAATCAAGTTTGATTTGGAAGCCAAACGAGGCTCTGATACCAATTGTTATGATCGAGGTTCAACTCAGATCATAACCTAGGAAGGATAGAACTAAGAGAGTTTAGATGAGAAAATAGAGAAGGTTAGGTGAGAGTAAAGAGAATTGATCTCAAAGGAGATATTTCATTATCAAAGTTATACGACTTACAAGACAACCTAGCTTACTTGTAATATGTTGTGATTTCCTTAATTTGGTTGCTTTGGAGTCATGTAATGGATGTATAGTTTGAATGATGCGTTTTGATGTAATGTTCAAATATGAGTTAGTGAGTCGTTAGGTGCCAAAGTCAGTTAGTGATCAAGCAACGTCAAATATGGCTGCTTAGCTAGTTTTTTGGCTGTAAAATCTGTTTCAAGTCGGTTAGGAGCAAAGTGAGGGTTCAATGTATCAGGATCTATTATAAATAGATCTCAATCACGTAATATCTTCATTCAATCAATATATTTCTGATTTCCTTTCGGATAATCTCTATCTAACTCTCATCTCCTTCTCTAATTCTCATCTAATTCAATTCTCTTCTCATCTTACCTCTCTTCCACGAGCTTAGCTCTCAATCTTTTGGATTGGAAGCTAACAATTGGTATTAGAGCCTAATCAGGCGCAATTTTGGATTGGGTTTTTGTGGTCATCAATGACCGAAAGGCCTAATACTCGTTCTGGAGGTGTAAATGCAGCTTCTGCTGCTAATTTTGATCGTAATGAAACATTTGCTTTGATTGTTTGTGGAAATTCTACAGCCAGACCTGAGTTTATTTACTCATACTCAGTTTAGGGCACAAATGGATGAAATGTAAAAGTTGCAGATGGATATGATGATGAATCGAATTCAACAGGTGCAAGATGAACAAGATTTGAATATTTCTGATCAAATGCAAAAACGAACTCTACGTCTTGTGGACAAGATTGGTGGATTACAGGATCAAATTAACAGGAAACTAGAACAAGATCAGAAGTTTGCTTGGCAACTGCAGCTGCAGTCCTAGTGTTTTTAGGAAAAACTGATTGAGTTGCAAAATCAGGTTAACAAACACGATGAATCTTCGATAAATGGAACTCCATGACTTGCTAGTCAGCTAATTCCTCCAGCAGAACTGAGGCAGTCGCGAGTTCATGTTGACAGTGTTGAATGCCTGGACCGGAATCGCAGTGGATCTGCTTTGATTCAAACTGAGGTTAGACCTCCAGATCGTAACAGAACGATTGATACTCGACTTCCAGAGGTTGATGCTGCTGCAAGGACTCATGATCAATCCATGTAACAAGCACATTCTCGATTATCTGGACAGAACTAAGGTCTAAATATCATACCTCCAGATGCTGTGCTGCACAACAAAAATCCTTCTGATTAATTTGAACATCAAGACAGGCCACCAGATCAGCATCATCAATGAAGAACAATGAGTAATGATGCTACATCCGGTGCTAGGAGCAATGCTTTCAGACAAGCTCGAGTGCAAATTGAACCTTTTGATGGCAAACAACCTTAATCGTGGTTTAGAAAGTGTGATCGATACTTCCAGTTTTGCAACATAAGTGAAGCTGAAAAGGTGGAATTGGCAGCAGTGCACCTTCATGGAGATCATGAAGCATGGTTCTATAGTGTGTTGAAAGGAAATCCAAATCTTTCATGGGCTGAATTCGTGGAAGAATTATGTGAGCACGATGGAGAAGAGGACATTGGTGAAGTTTTTGATAATTTTAACATGGTATATCAAACGACTACTGTGAGTGAGTACATGACACAGTTTGAGAATCTACGAGCTAGCATGATAGCCACTTATCCCCAAGCTACTGAGGCATACTATGTCTCTAGCTTCGTTAGTGGATTGAGGCCAAGAATCAAAAACATGGTGAAGGCCATTGGGCCAAGGACTTTGTCTAAAGCATATGCCAAGGCTAAGTTAATTGAACCCACGATTGTATCTTCAAGCGGCAAGAGTAAATTCAAAGGAAGTAATTCGAAACCTCAGCACAGAGATTCATTTGGCTCCAAGGCAAGTCATGCTGTTGATAAGAAGTCTCCAAGGCTTTGTTATAAATGCAGCCAACCTTATTAGCCAGGACATAAATGTAACTCCAAATTCTTGATGTCTGCAGCAGGTGTTCAAGTTGAACTTAAATCTGACAGTGAAGAAATAGAAGTGGTAGAACACAGTTCGGAGCAGGAGTCACAAGATGAATTGTTGGAGGATGAAATAGAGATTTCTATGAAAGCTTTGACAAGGAATGGAGCTCACAATACCATTTGAATTAAAGGACCACCTAGAAAGACCTCCATTACTATTTTTATAGACAGTGGGAGCACTCATACCTTCGTTGATCCTAAATTAGTAAAGAAAGTGAGACAGGAAGTGATCAAGACCCATCCATTAGCCGTGACTATGGCTAATGGAAATTCCATTGTTAATTAGAACAAGTGTCAGGCGTTTTAATGGACTATGCAAGAAGCTCAGTTCACCTTTGATTTTAGAGTTCTTCTTTTGGGTCGATGTGAGAAGATGGTCAATGTTGATCGGATGAGATCCTTCAATCTAGTGATGTTCGAATTTGAAAAATTGACTGTTTCTTTTTATGTTCATGGAACTAGAGTCGCATTGCGAGGCATTGCTGATCGTGCACAACTACAGTTGATCAAAGGCAAAAGCTTACAAGGAGGATTTAAGAAGAGTGCCACTCAGTGGATTGGACAATTGTTTGTTATTTCTCCTACTGAGTTGGGATTGGTTACTCAGCCTAAAATGCGAGCCATGATTGAAGAATTTGAAAATATCTTTGAGCAGACAAAGGCTCTACCTGCTCAGAGAAGTGTTGATCACGCTATTCCTCTTAAAGTTAATTCAGATCCAATAAAGATGAGGCCTTATCGGTATCCTCATGCTCAGAAGACCGAGATTGAGAAGCAAGTGAATGAATTGCTCAAGATGTGCTTAATCAGGCCTAGTCACAATCCTTTTGCCTCTCCCATTTTTCTGGTAAAGAAGAAGGATGGAACGACAAGGATGTGCATCGATTACATAAAGCTTAATTCTTTGACAGTGAAAGATAAGTTCCCTATTCCTGTCATAGATTATTTACTTGATGAGTTATATGGAGCACATTTCTTCACTAAACTTGATTTGAGGTAGGGATACCATCAAATCAGAGTTCTTGAGCTGGATATCTATAAGATGCTTTTCAAACTCATCATGGACACTTCGAGTTTGTGGTTATGCGATTTGGCTTAACTAATGCTCCATCCACTTTTCAAGCCACTATGAATGAAGTTTTTAAGCCTTTCCTGAGGAGAACAGTACTAGTTTTCTTCGATGATATTTTGATATACAGTTCTTCCTTTGACGATCATCTCAGGCTTCTCTGGGAAGTGTTTTCAGTAATGTGCAATCATAAGTTCTTTGCCGAGCTGACCAAATGTTCTTTTGCTGAGACCCAGTTAGAATACTTAGGCCATGTTATCTCATATGAAGGAGTTTCAACTAATCCTTCTAAAGTTCAAGCGATACAAGAACGGTCTACTCCAGTGTCACTGAAACAATTGAGGGGATTCTTGGGACTGATTAGCTACTACAGGAAGTTTATTGCGGGATATGGATCTATTACAAAGCCTTTGATTGCAAAGATGCATTCAAGTGGTCAGATCAAGCTCAGCTAGCTTTTATGGCTCTCAAGGCAGCTATGTGCACAGCTTTAGTTCTAGCAATGCCTAATTTTGTTGAGGAGTTCATTCTTAAGACAGATGCTAGTGGTACAGGCATTGGAGCAGTCGTTTCTCAAAATTGAAGACCTATTGCTTATTTGAGTCAAGCTCTTAGTCTAAAACATCAAGCAATGTCTACTTATGAAATGAAATACTTGGTGATTCTTTTCGCTACTGAGAAATGGCGACATTACTTAGATGGACATAGGTTCATTATCAGGACAGACCATCAAAGTCTCAGGCATCATTTGGAACAAAAGATTGTGACAAGGATCCAAAAGAAGGGACTGTTGAAAATGTTGGGTCTCGATTATACTATTGATTATCGAAGGGGAAAAGAAAATCTGGCAGCTGATGCTCCTTTCACGGAAATTTGAAGACTGTGAGCAAATTTCTTGTTGTGTCGTGTCCATTGTCTTACCATCATGGATGGAAAAAAATTTTAAGTCCTACAAAGATGATTCCTTTGCTCAATAATATATTGTTGCTGGCAGTATGAAGGGTTTAGGCAGTGAAGATGCTAATGCAGAAAAATCAGTCCAAAAAGACATCATCCGATTGAAGAACAAGCTTTATATTTGTTCTTCTACAGATTTGAGAGATCAAATTGTCAGTGCTTCACACGATTCAGCATGGGGAGGTCATTCCAGAATTGAAGAACATATCCGAGGGTTGAGGCACATTTCACTTGGCCCATTATGAAGAAGACAGTGTCAGATTTTGTGAGAGCTTGAGAAGTCTGTGAATAAACTAAATTGGGAGATCATCGTTACCAATGTCTTCTACAGCCACTCCCTATACCTGAGGGTGCTTGGATTAACATAAGCAAGGATATTATAGAAAGACTGCTGAATTCAGATGGCAAGGAAGTAATTTGGGTTGTTGTGGATCGCTTCACAAAACATGGTCACTTTATCTCCCTAATTCGACCTGGTACTGCAGTAAAATTGGCCAAAAGCTTCCTTGATGACACATACAAATTACATGGATTGCCTCGATCCATTCTATCTGATCGGGACAAGATCTTTACAAGCAATTTTTGGAGAGAATTGTTCAAGTTGTTGGGAACGACATTGGCTCTTAGCTCATCCTACCATCCCCAAACGGATGGACAAACCCAGCAAATCAATCAATTCATTGAGCAGTACCTTAGAAGTATGGTTTTCTTGCATCCAAAGGCATTGAGCCGTTGGCTTTCTTTAGCTTAGCATTGGTTCAATACTCATGTTCATACATCTATTGGCACTTCTCCCTTTAAAGCTCTCTATGGATACGATCCTCCCACTCCTTTCATGCTTCAGAAAGTAACTTCAGCAGTACCTGAAGCTACTGATTTGATACAGCAAAGCAAGCATAAGATGCAAGTTCTCAAGGACAATCTGCTTCAAGCACAAGCAAGGATGAAATTATATGCTCACAAAAAGAGGGTAGACAAGAATTATGAAGTTGGTGACATGGTCTACCTCAAATTACAACATTATAGACAGTCTCTTTGGCTGTCAGGAGAAATGTCAAGCTAAGTGCTCGTTTCTTTGGCCCATACAAAATATTAGAAAAGATTGGCAAAGTGGCGTACCGGCTTGAATTACCTCCTTACTCGTACATTCACCCAATGTGCCATGTGTCTTTACTCCAAAAACAGGTGAAGAAAGGAGTCAAAAGCTCAAAGAAGGCACCTGAAGTTGGAACAAATGGCTCACTGCTGTTGCAACTGGTTGCTGTTAAAGCCATGCGAAAGTTGAATGTCACAGACAGATATGTACACGAAGTGCTAATACAATGGCATAACTTGGACCGGAACTTTGCTACATGGGAAGAACTTGCATTTTTGAAGAGTCAATTTCCCAATTTTTCTCCTTTAGGACGAGGAGCTTTTCAAAGGAAGAGGAATGTTGTGATTTCCTTAATTCAGTTGCTTTGGGGTTATGTAATGGATGTATAGTTTGAATGATGCATTTTAATGTAATGTTCAAATATGAGATAGTGAGACTTTAGGCGCCAAAGTCAGTTAGTGGGCAAGCAAGGTTAAATATGGCGGTTTAGCTGGTTTTTGGCGGTAAAAGTTGTTTCAAGTCGGTTCGGAGCAAAGTGTGGGTTCATTGTATCAAGATCCATTATAAATAGATCTCAATCATGTAATATCTTCTTTCATTCAATAAAATTCTAATTTTCTTTTAGATAATCTCTCTCTAACTCCCATCTTCTTCTTTAATTCACATCTGATTCAATTCTCTTCTCATCTTATCTCTCTTCCATAAGGTTAGCTCTCAATCTTTTGGAATGGAAGCTAACATAATATGACTCACTATCACAAGATACGTTGCACATGAACCATGGCCAAACCGACTTTGGCGCTAACACTTACTAACAATGCTTAACTAGTGTATCAACCTACTTACACACATCTTTGACTCATACTACCACTTATTACATCATGACTTATTCTAATTACAATCTTTCGCAAGCCCTATCTATAGAAATCATAACATGCTGATTGAAGAAGTTCAATTATTAACTAGCTGAATCCAATACAAATCCAGCTAATATTCAATGAACCTTGAGCCAAATCAAAAGGTTGAACTTCAGATCTCTTTAACCACAACTTCTAAACTGAATTTCTCTAGCACTTCAATTAGAACTAGCAAAGCCTAAGTCCAATGCCACACTGTCTTGCTCACTGAATTCTACACTACCAAAAACTCTTGCTAAAGCTTAATGTCTGTGAGTGTACTGTAGTTGTTCAACACCAAAAGGAAATGCTACACAATTGCAGCCACTAACAAAACATTTCAGTTTGAATAAAGTACTGACGTTGAATTGAGGTTAATTCAGCAAGATTAATGTAGGTTCTTCTGATTTGAGTATAATTCAAGATGGATCGATGAAACAAAAACTCAAGTCGAAATAATCAATGGCGTGTTCACCTTAACAATAGCTTTTGATCTAGATCTTGCTCAAAACGATCTTATAGTAGCACTTATGTCAAGTTTAGCACGTTCTTGAGCAAGTATGGCACGATTTGATCCAAAGCAGCTCAATCTTACATCTAACACATTCAGATCATCTTCAATATGATCTTGTAATTGCTATAGAAATGAACCAGTCCGTAGCTCACATCCAAGCAAACAAGATTCTAATCACAATTGGAAGCTAAATTTAAGCTCTGATACCAATTGTCATTATTAAAGATGAACTGTGAACCATAACCTAAGATAAATGCTGAATTAGAGTAAAGAAGAGAAGAGAATTAGTGATTTTGGATGAGTATTCGAGAATCTAGATGAGAAGTAGAGTAATTAGAGAGTAAGGTAGAGAGAATTAGGGTTCGTAAGAGGTAAGAGTCAAGATACTTCATTCATTAATTGAAGAATACAATGCAAGAACATCTATTTATACCATAGCTCATACATTGCACTTGAACACAAGACATAACTGACTTCCCCCTATTAGCCGCTAAACATGAACTTCAAAAAACTAATTAGCCAACAACGAACAAGAGCTCAGACAGAGAACACTAGTTTGACTTGTACTAACGATTGCCTTATTATTACTTTCTTAGATCCTAACTAGGAGGGCAGCTTAAAGCCAACTTTATTCAACAGCGCACCTAAGGCTAAATTCCTATGCACATCAGGAAAATGCAGCACATTCAGCAAACATAGTGTTATTCTAGAGTTGAATTTAAGGAGGACCTTTCCCTTATCGAGGATAGGGACCGAACTAGAATTGCATATGTACGCCTTCTTCCCATCAGTGGCTTTCTCGTATTCATGTAATAGGTCCTTATTGATGGAGATGTGCCTCATGACACCAGTATCAACAACCCACTCGACCGTGTTCCCAACCATATTCACCTCGAAGATTATGGCAACAAACACGTCCCCCTCTTTGGTGAGATTAGCATGGGACTTGTGTTCTATGTGCTTTCCAGGTTCATATCCTTTCTTACAATTCCTTGAGGTGTGACTAATTTTGCTATAGGCCTAGCACGTTCCTTTCTTCCTCGTTTGTCCATCATTAACATTTTCTAGTGGCCTCTTTCCATAAGATTGGCCTTGCTTGCTACTAGAGCCTTCTTCTCGAGCATTAGGTCTACCCTTGTTCCAATGCTTCTTGAACTTGCCTTTCTTTCCCGCTTTTCTTGACTCAATAAGGTTAGTCGCCAAAGAGGAGTGCTCATAGGACTTCCCCTTGGATTTTGTTTCCTGATTAATATAGGGGACAAGTTCATGTAAAGTCATGTCCTTCTTCTTCTGTTTTAAAGATGCTTTATAATTTTCCCAAGAAAGAGGCAACTCTTCAATTAAATAGTTAGCTTGAAATATTAGTGCATAAAGTTTCATACTCATGGATCCAATCAAAAATAGGTTTTTTAATCAACCACGATAAAAGCTAACCACTTGCTGCGTACATATTTTTTAACGACGCATCATCAGAGCCACAGTTGTTTAACAATGCTTCCCATATCTCTTTAGTGATTTTCCTATTACTATTGATTTTGTAAAGAGGCGCAGTGATATAATAGAAAAGTGTTCCCATAGAAGTATAATTATCTTTCTTGAAATCCTTGTTAGATTTTAATGGGGTTCTATCTTTAAACAAAGTATAATGAACCCCTATTTGGCCTAGAAAGAACCCCATCTTATAAACCCACATCTTGTGGTTCTTTCCATCCAAGGGCTCATTTTTTGACATATTAGGAATGGCCAATGAGTCATACTATGATTACTCAGTATAATAAATGACTTAGATTTTTGGTGATAATATGTGAATGAGCGACCAGAATATAACTCTTTTATTACAATATAATTGATTTCAAGATTACAAGAGCAATGAAAAAGATAACTTCAAATAGAAATAACGAAGGGAAGAAATAGCCAAAGAAATTGCAGCAGCATGGAGAATCCACTACCCTAAGTTGTTTACGCCCCCACAGATGTACAATGGGATGAGCTGAACTCCGACCCCCAAGGTTAACACAACACCTACGTCAGCAATGTACTTCGAGGGGATTGGTTGGAGTACGCCCCAACTTGCTTAGTAATGGAGGAGATGAGAAAACAAAATATGGAGAAAGAAAACCGCGAAGATGGAAGAATTTTGGTGTTTTTGGTGTAAATTACATTTTAGCATATTAAACATAATCCTAAGGTATCCCATTTATAGAGAAAATTCCTTGTTGGTTTAGGAATAGATCAGGGCAAAGAATTTTCCTGAAATAAGGAAAGTGGCTGATATGGGAGCGTACAAATCCGGTTACTTATGAAAAAAATTAGTTAAGGAAAGAGTATGAAAAGACATGGTCAAGACGCATACTCTAAATTAAGCTTCTGGCCTCGAGCCTTGAGGCTTGGAGTGTTGACAACTCCTCTAGGCAGCACCCTCGAGGTCAACAGGGATGCACCTTGAGCTCGAGAATAGCAAGAATTCATCACGACTTTGTTTATGAAGACTTAAACAAATAAAAAGGTCATAAAAATAAAAGTCTGGGTTAGAAAAAGTCCACACCACAGGACACGGCGATGCCCCAGCTGGCTCAGCTCGGCGAGGCGCACACATATGTGGTTCACAAAAACCATAATTGACCCCACAATACTTTACCAAGTACAATAACAAGGGGGTACAAAAACTAGACTCTCCTCCTCTAGATTTTCTATGTCAGATTAGGGAAAAAACATAAGACTCTAAAATTGAAGCACACTAACCCTAAATTCCAACAATGTGAATAAATTTGGAAGGCAATTTTGTAAGCAACTTTATGAAATTTTTTATTTCATTCAGTGGGATTTCTTTTTCAAATAGATCTGATAAGATTTGAAAATCCAATAGTTAAATTAGTTGGAATAAAAATGCTTCATAAAAAAATATCTAATGATATTAGATTAGATAGGATGGATAATTAAAAAAAAAAAAAAAGCCTAATATGATTGGGATATTACTTAAGAGTGTGATTTAATATTGATTATGAGATAATCAAACGTAAAAGAAAGATCTACCATTTAAAATTTCAAATAGGATTGAGGTTTAAGAGTTGAATCATCATGCCCTCCATTGCTGATCAAATAATATATGGATAGGCACTACTTTTAGAGGAGGGCATTTGTCCATGTAGTATAGGATTATACTTCTTTAGGATCGATAGAGTTACAGGAGAACTGATGCAAGCATGCTGCCATGGAGTATCTTTTCAACCTGTACCAATATCTAGGCAATGGTATACACTTAACTGGGATAATATGTAAGTCTCTTAGCGAGCATTGCGATGTTGTATTAGGGCCTAAGGTAGAAACGGTGAGTTAATAATGTTTAGGAAACATATTAATTGAGAATACTTCTCATCTTTTGATAACTCGGTGCGACTCTGTTGCTTGGGAATAACGGGTACATTAGTTTTTTAATCGATGCACATCTAGAGAATGGTTAGGTGCATTCCATACTTTTTTAGTTTGCTGAAATTTAATTAAATGGTTAACTAGACCCAAAACATCAAGTGGGAGCAAGCTTCTATAAATGAATGCTCATGGCCTCTGCTGTTGGTCTAGCAGTATAGTTGGTGGGTGCTACTCTTTGAAGAAGGTGTTCATTTGTACAGTACAAGGTTGGACCTCTTAAAGCTAGACTAAAGTGTAGGAAAATGGGTATGGTGATGCTACTATGGAGTACATTGTTGACTTGTATGGTTGTCTTGGTAGTGGTGTAAACATGACTAGGGTGCTACATTATCCTCTCCAAGAACCTCTTTTGCATGACCTTAGAGGTTGAGGGAAGTGTGGTGTGTTAAATATGTTCAGTAAGAGCTTACAAGATAACATATTGATTGAGAAATGTTCTCACCCTTTGATATATCAATTCGACCCTGCCAATGGGGGAGTTTTGGGCAGTTTGGTTGGGTCACCACGGCATACATGTAAGGGTCTGATTGTGAACTCCGTGCTCTGACTGTTTGCTAAGAGTAAGAAAAGAAATCATGTATATTGCATGACTTGTTTACAATTTCAATTTCAATTTCGTAGTTATATTTTTTCACTACATCAATATTGATATATGTCATAGTACATATGGAGCACTAGCGGATTCTCAATGTTCTCTAGTTTGCTATAAAAATGTCTACTATGTTGCAAGAACATGTAGAACATTAGTATAGACTATTAAATTAGTCGGATGCAAGATTCAAACATTAGATGTCAAACATATTCTAGTACTAGATACTTGAAATGTCAAATATAGTACTGATGATCAAAAATGTGATAGAAATGTTTAGTAAGCTCAATAGGTAGCCTGAGAACAACTAACAAAAAAGATGATTGACACTTGATTCTATTACGAAAGTTTAGGTCAAGAGCATGTTATATGATGATTACATATTTGCTTGAAGTGTAATTCTTAATGCAAATATTGGTAGCCAATTCTAGTAGGATATGATCTTGATTTTCCTGTGAAGGTCTTTCATTCAGTTTAGAAAATATAAATCGAACACTAAAGAATGCTTGTTGTTTGAATTGATGACAATGCAGTTTGAGAGAAAAGTTGTCATGAGAGCTAAGTGAAGTCCACTTAGTGTAGGCATCTATCTCAAGGAATTAGGAAACTCTAAAGGGTGAATAAAGCATAAGTCACAGTAGTTGGTCTCTTTCACAAAAGCACTGGACATTAATATGTAATAGAATTTCTAGGTACTTAGCTACTGTTGTTACTAATAGAGGCATTACGAGATACTTGCTTGAGTCAAGGAATCTAGTTTTGATTCAAAGTAACTATCTTAATGTACTAGTTTCTTTAGAAATTTGATTTCTATTTGCTATTTATTTTGAAAAGGTTTTTTCAAATTCTGTTTGAGACATCGACTGATATTTACGTAAACGAAGTGTTTATTTAAAAGGGTACATTGGTAGATGGCTAAGTAATTTTAATCAAAACTTTGTTAATAAAATTTTATTTGTCTAATACAAGCTAGGGTGTGTGACCATATAAAAGAAGAATGTCCAAAAGACCATATATCTTTTAAGTGGCACTTGATCTTATGTCACATCAATCTAATCTGATTTAAAACTTGTTTGAGATGGTCTTAAGGGAAAATTTAAGTTTTAAACTAATAACCAATTTACGAATCATGTACAAATGAATGGTGACTAAAATATCCTTTAAATGTAAAGGCAATAGAATCACTAAGCTACTGGAACTTGTTCGTAAAATGCAACCTATGAGTATATAACAAATGTTTATAAATGACTACTCAATAAGTTGATAGAGGTATATACCTCATAAGACTAAAGTCTTGAATCTTTTGGAAAGTACAAAAAATAAAAGGCTAAAGTTGGGGTCAATTAGGTAATTATATCAAGTCACTATAATTAGATCGATGTGGTGGATTTTAGGAGAGTTCTTGTTTTTCCTTTTTGTAAAGTGTTGTAGATAGTATCAATAATGCGTTTTTGTATATTGTCAGATTCATATGATGAGTCACCTTTACATATCAAAAGGTTTATTATGTAAGAGGTTCTAGAAAGTGTCCTTAAAGTACATAGATATCTTGTGTTAGATATGACAGTATGAGATATTGTATCACAATAGCAAGTTACAACTTATAGTTTGGATGATGTATTAAATATATCTTCGACTAGGCCAATGTTGCACTAAGCACATGAGAGCTATGATGTAGTGCGAGGATGGTCAAGGACACATGACGGATTCATGTCTTTAGCTGCAATGGTTTGGCATGATAATAAATATGATCCTCTAGACTACGATCAATCTCTTAGGAGTAAAGATGTAGACCAAGTAGTTAGGGTAATAAAATCAAAGTTAGAGTAATGGTAATTTACTATGGCTGGGATCTTGTAAAAGCGTTGAAAGAAATAAAGTCCATTATATTGAATTTGAATGGATCTAAAGAAATAAAGAGTTCAGTGGACGAAAAGATTAAGATCTTCAAGGCTAGATCGATGGCAGTGGATTATGGCCTAAAGAAGAAATCGTCTATGATGAGGCCTTCTGGTCAGATAAAGTAAAAGTAAAGTAAATCAACATTCCTAGTGCCCCAAGGGCTCTCGCCTAAGCAGTGTCGGTAGGGGGTTGGGCGATGGATGCACGGAGCCTTCCTTTATCATAGTGCTACCCTCGAGGGAGGCTATTTCCGAAAACCACCAACCTAAGGGGTGAAACATGAGGACTTCCCAGGAGATCACCCATCCTGGTACTACGTTCTCTCAAGCACGTTTAACTTCAGAGTTCTAATGGGATCCAAGGCTTGCATGTTGGTACCCTCTTAGTTGTCTTCTAGCTAGATGCTATGCTTAAATCTATAAGGATGCTCTTGTCCATTGTATCACATTATGATGAGTTATGAAAATTACACTTAAGGCGACATTATCTGAATGGTCGTGTTGAGAAAGTCATGTATATGATACAACCAGACAAATTGGTGTCTAAAGTAAGAAGCATACAGTATGCAAACTAAGGAATTCTATTTGTGATTCAAAAAAGCATCTTGTTCATGGAATAGTACATACGATGACGCCTGTCAAATCATATGGGTTTGAAACAATGATTAGGGAATCATGAGTGTACGAGTGACATGACCAGAAAGTAGTGACTTTTAAAGTGTTTTATATATGGCTCTTTGCTCAGTAAGAGTCGTGTAGAATTATTATGAGCTATTGAGCTTCTGTTATCAAGTTATTTAAAAGTGAAAGACCTAAGATAAATTAAATATGTTCTTAGGTTCATGCTTTAGCGAGATTCAAAGAAACGTTGCTAAGTTTATCATGGGCTGCTGGTTTTAAAAAGGGATTCTAAACGTTAGACTTCAAAATGAATATTTATCATAGGAGTGGGACTCATTAGAGGTAGTGTGAAGTAGTCTTGTATCGCTTAGTTTACTCCGAAGGTTCCTCATATGTCAAAGCACGTGAACAAAAAAATGACACAGTAAGATATCATTATTGAAGCTTATAGGAAATGAGTTGAAATATCACTGAGGGAGAGTTATACAATGCAGGGTTAATTGGGTTGAGGACAAGTGGTAGATTGCTGTAATTAGTGATCTGAAAGATCGAATTGCTTAGATTGAAATATTAATTAAACAAACTTATTTTACTTGTGTAATGTTCGATTATGTTATTACAAGTCAAATATATGTGTGATTTTTTTCTAAAACGTTCTATGAGATGGAAGTAGTCCAAGATGACATGTCAAGTTTTGGTTTACTTGTCAATGAGATTAAGCCGTAGATAGACATGAATATAATTAGTCATATGTAGTAAAAGTTAGTTTGTAGTTAGTGACAAGTTTGGACTACTTATCTACTAATGCTATAATATAACATTTAGATAACTTGTCTTATTATATGGATTCTGATCTAGGAGGTTATGTTGGTGAATTTAAATTAGATTGTAACAATGAATTGGATTACATGATTTGCTTGTACCTACGCTACTATATAAAATGAGCAACTCATTTTTTTATGTAATAAATATAAGAAATAGTTTGAACTCATGCACGGAATGTTAGTTGATTTGATGTGCTGAAAAGATTAGGCAAAAACATGTAACTGAAATATTACATGCGCTGGGTAACTGCATGAAGTGTAGTGGGAACAAATATTTTACTAGGAATCTCTGTTATAAGGATGTGCCCTTTATTGGTTTATAGGTTTTCTTATTGATTCTAGAGACTTTAGCTAGAGCATTCTATATGTGTGACATTTGGAATTAGTACATAAATATTTTTTCTGTATTAGTGAATTATTTAAGAAAGGGGAGTTGGGAACTAAGGAGGAAGATGTGAGAGAATAATAATTGTAGTGCAAATTATTTTTCTCATGGACATCTAATAGAAGGGTTAATTGTGAGTAAACAATTATACAGAATTTAATGAGTATATACGTTTATTTCTTGAGTGCAGGAAATCTTATTTAATAGAATTAAGTTTAACTAAATGTTAATCAAATATTATAATGGGATGATAATTAGATTCGACCCATTTGGAGCTAGAATTAAATAGTCCTTGAGGTCCCTGTGCAAGCCTCTATAATATGCACCTATAGAAACCAAAAGAATTGAAGAGACGAATTATTTATTCATAAGATGAATACATTATTTTTTTTTATTTTTTGCTAAAACCCGAAATTCATGAGTTGAATTTTTATTTGGAAAATAAAACATGTTGGACCAATTAGAGTGCAACCCATGTCACACACTAATTTGCATAGGGGGCAATCTATGTGTTGCCTCTTTAGATAGATTTCTTAGTACTATCATTTCTCAAAACCCTTAATTTTTTTTTAATCAAAATCATATTTTTTGGAGGCTTAAATAAGGATATTATTTTATTGTTTATGTAACACATACATGTTTTTTGGGCCTATGTCTTAAATTAATGAATTCAAGAGGAAGAAGTGCTCTTCTGGACAGCAGCTGACCAAGCAACAACCAGCAGCTTCTGTTTCGGTCGACTGGACAGAAGCCGAGGAAGACCTCGGTGCAGCACCTGTTGCTGCTTCGGAAGAAAATTTGGGTATTACAGAAGACCGAGACCGTGAAAAAGAAGCCCCAATAATTAGGAGAAGTACCCGATTACGTTCTGCACTGGCAAAATATCAAGACTGTATTTGTGACGCTCCATCTTCTATAGCCCATGCTCCTGCTACCACTCCATCAGCCAATTCTTGTATAGTGTATCCTATTTCAAATTTTACTTCGAATGTGCATTTTTCTAACGCTCACTGTAATTTTTTGAGTGCCATCACATCCTGTGATGAGCCTAAAAACTTTAAACAGGCAGTAGAATACAAACATTGGAGGGACACGATGGAGAAGAAAATACGAGCCTTGGAAGAGAATAAGACATGGACATTGGAAACTTTGCCGATGGGAAAGAAGGCAATTGACTGCAAGTGGGTATACAAAGTGACATACAAATCAGACGGGTCGATAGAGCGATACAAGGCAAGGTTGGTAGCCAAAGGCTACATGCAAGTCAAAGGTATAGACTATCATGATACTTTTGCCCCTGTTGCCAAATTACTCACTGTTCAATGTATTTTAGCTGCTGCTGTTGTAAGAAATTGGATAATACATCAGTTAGACGTAAATAACGCATTTTTACATGGGGACTTGGATGAGGAAGTTTATATGAAACTTCCACAAGGGTTTTGAACAACAACATAAGGGCGAAGTATGTCGTTTGCGAAAATCTTTATACGGACTCAAACAGGCTTCACGTAATTGGAATCATAAGTTTACTTCAACCTTGCTTAACATTGGATTCACACAGTCCAGAGCAGATTATTCACTCTTCACGTTTCATTGTGATAGGATTTTACCGGGATATTAATTTATGTCGATGATGTCATTATCTCCGGTAACAATGAAGAACATATTACTAACGTGAACGAGACCTTGAATAATTCTTTTGGAATTAAAGACCTAGGACCTATCTAATACTTCTTAGGAATAGAGGTTGCTCGGTCCCCTAAAGGGATGGTCTTGAGTCAACAAAAGTATGTGTTGGATATTTTGAATGAGGTTGGCTTGCTGGGGGCTAGACCAGCTCCTACTCCCATAATACATAATCATGGATTAGCAGATCAGGTGGGGGACAAGGTTGAGGACGACGGTCAGTATAGAAGACTAGTAGGACGACTTCTCTACTTGACCATAACTAGACCAGATATTAGTTATGCCGTTCGCATTTTGAGTCAGTTCATGCATGATCCTCGAGTTCCACATCTTGAGGCTGCAACACGTGCTTTGCGGTATCTGAAAGGGACGCCGGGACAGGATATATTCTTACCTTTTGAGAATGATCTACGTCTAAAAGCATATTGTGATGCAGATTGGGCGGGGTGTCCAACCATAAGATGTTCCACCACAGGTTTCATTACATTTTTGGGTGGGTTGCCAATTTCTTGGCGTTCCAAGAAACGGACCGTAGTCTCACGGCCTTCGGCTGAGGCAGAGTATCGATCCATGGCAGCCACGACGAGTGAGCTTGTGTGGTTACGTTACTTGTTGACTGACCTTCATGTTCCTATTGACTATGCTTCTGTCTTATTTTGTGATAATCAGGCAGCCCTTCATATCGCCTCCAATCCCGTTTTCCATGAAAGGGCGAAGCATAATCAAATTGATTGCCATTTCGTTTGAGAAAATTTATTGTCCAAGCAAATTGCAACCTCCTTTGTTCGGTCAACGGGACAAGTAGCGGACATCTTTACCAAAGGGCTTGGTTCTACAGAGTTTACAACTATCATTCGCAAGTTGGGCATCGTAAACTTGCATGCTCCAACTTGAGGGGGAGTGTTGAATACTATTCTTGTATTATACTTTATACTTTGTATTTGTAAAGATTCTAAGCATATTCTTGTATTTACAATTAATAGGCTAGTATTTAGTATTGATATTAGTAGTATAGCATTAGTGATGGTGGTAGGTGCATTAACCCCTTTTCTCTTCCTCTCCATAACTGGCCACTTCAATGGCCTCGTGAATGGAGACTTTATTTTTGTGTAACTCATGTTATCGTAGTAGAAGGGTTTGGCTCTTCTTAGTTAGGTTTTTTTTAGTATAAATAGTTAGCAGTTGTAATGTTTGTATCATCAAATAAAAGTATCATTTTCCATTTCTATTTTTGCGTTTTTAGTTTTTACAGAGGTCATGGTGGTAATGATAATGGTGGGAAGACACGGTGGTGGGTAGCAATGACATGCCACAGTGGTCAGAAACTAAGGTGGGCATTAATGAAAAGAGTTGCAGACAATGAGTGATGATGACGAGTATGAAAAATAATGGCATTGGACATAGTAGAATTCGCATAGTAGAATTAGTAGAGAGGTGGCAATCGTGATCATTTGTCATGTTGAACACAGTTTTGGGCGGTTGGCCACGATGGCCAGGACAGTAGCTTTGGTTATCATGGCAAGGGAGATCGCTATGGAAGTGATAAGCTGTTGGTGAAAGGTGCCATCTACTTAGGTTTGATTTGTGTTGTGTGTTTGGTCACCATAAATATAAAAAAACAACCGCACTTCATAAACTTACCCCAACTTATGGGTAAGTCAATATTGAACTACATATGTAATTAATTAGTCTCTCTGTACTAGTGTTCATTCTATTGGTGAATTTGACTTCTGTTTGTAACCCTTACTTGAATTCAACCAATGCTCAAATTAAAAAAATAATATTTGATAATTATACTATGAGGAAAATTAATTGATATGGATCCAGCCCAAACGACAAAGGAACGATAGAGCAATACCACGGACACCTGACATCAAATGACTATGAGTTGAGAACTAATGTTGAGATAAATTTGAGCAGTCAGTAGCCTATCTTGAGCCTAAGTTATTGAGGTCTCTGGCCGACATCCTTACTTCGAGATAACTCAATCTAGATCAAATTTAACTCAAATTCGCTGAAGTTAACTGTTTTCCGATGACTAGATTAGGACCGTGACTATCAAACATCAGGCTTTGCCATCAAAACCCTAAAACAATTACTCAAACCTAAATTCACCTGACTCAGCAAGTCAAGTCGCCAACCTAAGGCCAACACTATTAATCTCATGGCTTTGCTGTCAAAGCTAGCCTTAGGTTAATGGCGCTAAATTTACTTTGCCAAATGAGATGGGAACAGAAACATTGGAAGAAGATGTTTTCATCTCATAATCTTTTCTGCAAAACCGGTTGTATTTGCTTGAATAAAACAAAACTACAACTATGCCTACTCCTAGAAAAGGGAAAACTAAAAGCACAAGTGGCCATGGAGAAAATTGAAGAGTTTTAATTTAGTGCTGGACCCCTTAACTAAGCAATAGTTGTCCTTTATTTATAGCTTAAAAGAATAATTGCTACTCCTTTCTTGGCTGAAAATCTGCCCATACTCTAATGCTACACTCCCATGATCTAATTGGGTTAAATGAACACTCCTAAGTTCAAGACTCACTTTAGTGCATTTGATTACTTCCTGGTGTCAAAGATTACCTTCCCTCCAGCACTCTCCTTAACAAACTTCAGCTTGGTCTTGGAGTCCTACTAACTAATATCAACAACTATTTTCAATGATTAGTTTTTACACTTCAGTACTTAAATGATGCCATACCCTAGACCCTTCTAATAATTTTGATGGTCTTTCCACATGATAGGCACGTGTCTCATTAAATCTAATTCCATTGTTTCAATCCCTTGAGTTTGTTTGGTAAGCAAATGCCCCCTTTTATCCGTTAGTGAATGTTCAAATTCAAAATGGATAAAACTTTTATCTGGCAACCAACACCATTAAGGAGTTTGAACAGCATAATGATTGGAAAAATAGCTATTGTGCAGGTTCATAAATACCTCATTTCATTATAACGAAAATCCTTCATGACTCTTCTTACTTTTTACTCTCTTTTCTTTCCCTAGTGCTCAAATTACTCTATGTAAACTCGAGTGCCTGTCTTTTTTCTTTATATTCTTGCCTTACCTCACTCTAATTTTTTTCAAATTGCGTTTTCATATTTTTCCAACAATGGCCAACATAACCCATTGCATCTTCATCCCTACTTTGCGAGTTGAGAACCCAGTTGAGCAGCTTATGCAGTTTGTGTTGCCGGTGAAAGCTGCAATAATGGACTAGCTATAAATAGCTACCGGTTCGAGCATTCCTATTTTCTTCAGGACGAAGGCTCTTCTTCAAATGCTCTAACCCAAATGGTGGGTAGAATTTCCCACCATGTCTTCGAGACTCCTAAGCTCGTAAATATTTTCCCAAACACGCTTGAATTGCTACTAATAAAGTCTTTCTTTCCAAGAAAGAACTAGGAAGAGTGTTGCAACTGTAAAAATCTCACGTCTTTCTAGGTTTGGACCTTTATAGTAGTGAATAGCGTTCAGTGATTGGAGCACCTTTGTCAAGGGTTGAGCGTATGTGGAAACCTTTCAAGATTTTTGGGGTCATCATGCTAGCAATGCTGCACATTAGATGCAACTATCCTGTCATGACAACCAGTACTTGCTTCTAGAATGTTTGTTATAATGCCTTCGTCCTAGGGGCCTTTTGGGAATACTTTAAAAGACATAGCGGCCCAGGTAGTTAGACTCTATGGAAGATGAGGTGTATTCATTCTTAGTGCTCGTGCTATCTGTTCAGAGTTGTGTTATCCCTGCACTTTTCTTGACATCGTTTGTCATAAAAATGAGGTGTATTTTTTCTCTTGTCCCTTAAAGTCTAGTTACACCCCTTTCATGAAATTCCTCTAGATCTTGGAAAGATTCTATGCCAAAGAGTTAGGCTCCCAGAAAGAAGAAATTTTCTATCATGCTCTTGAATTTTCCAAGGGTATTAGCCACAAACATGGCCTTTTGTGATGGTCGTTTTGCCATTGGAAGATTGTTCTTGGCCGGGTTTATGCATTCCTATGCGAGATCATTGTTAATAACTATGCACGAAGTATAGGGGGCCCTTCTTGGATTGTCTAGCTGCATGCTTAAGCTTATTTCCCCATCTAGTGCCATATGGGGCCTTTTAGCTCCTCCATAGCCATTGTTAGTTGTTACGAGCATAGTATCCTTAACTGCTTGAATGCAACTCCGACTTCCTACCGGATGGGGGGTTAAGACACGACTAGAAGTTCTTTGAGCCTCCACTCTAGAATGGTAGGTTCCAAAATAATTTCCTTTCCAGAAAGAAATTACAAATTCTAATGAATAATATTTTGTCGAAAACAGGTCGAGTTATTACAAGTATTCAATTAATTCTATACCTATGTCATACAATTTTCAAACATTAAGACACGACATTTGTACATTGAAATATTTCTAAGTGATAATTGTTCAAACTTAATGGTAATTGGATGATAAATTTTGAAATTATTCCCAAAATTTGATTTTTATTTATCAAAAAAAAAAAACATAAGGTGATACCAAAAAGGCCCTTAGTTTCACACCTAATTATTCGATATGTTTGACTAAATATTTAAATAAACTCATTAAAGAAAAAAATAATAAAATTGTAAAAATTTTCATTAATCATATTAATTTTTAAGAGTGCATTCAGGAAAAAAACTAAATCATTTCTATAATTAATGATCATGCTTATTTTCGCTAGCGTTTATGCATAAGCAGCAGAGCCAAAACTCCATATATGGTACAGTGGTGACATGAAATATTTTTTTTTTTTTTTTAAACACCAAGAAGCCCGACAGCCAAAACTACATTCCTGAAATATCTGATAATACAAGCGAAAAAATAGGCGGGGATTATCCTACCAATTATGATTACAAGCAAAAGAGAGATGCTTCTTAGCAATAAAATGGGCAATTCTATTACAACACCTAGAGCACCATACAAAACTTGAACAGAAGAAATGAGAAGAGATTGAGTAAATGTCATCCACAACGGCTTAGATCTCCCATCGTGCAGGCCCCTCTCCCTTGATGGAATCGATGAGAGCCTTGTTATCCGCTTTGAAGATGACCGATCAAAAATTTTGGCTCTGCGCCCAAGAATAGGCGGCTCTGAGAGAAAAAGCTTGAGCAACCAGGGTGGAGGAGGCACTGAAAGATCCATACCACCCGCCTCTAATGGATCCTATCGAATCTCTCGCAACCACCGCAGTTGCAGCCATGATGTCCTTCAACTACCATGCCGCGTCGGAGTTGATCTTAACAACTCCCTGAGTAGGAGGGGACCACCGAGCCCGCAAACCAAGAGGGGGACGAACAGGAGGGGTGGAGCTGCACTAAATGTTATGGAACTCCAGGAAATATTTGTAAGAGACTTGAACAATTTGGGCCAGTTCCCTTAAGATCCTTTGAAACACAAAATCATTCCCACTCTTTCATAATTCCCTACACAGAAAAGCAATAGAGCTTAAGTTCAAGATAAAAAAGATAAATCAGTACAAACATTGTCCCACCACCAACAAAACCCCAACAACCCCCCTTTTGAAATCGTAGACTAAGAGAGGATCCAAACCATGAAGCACGGGCAGACAGACAGAAAAACAAAATATGCTCAACTGTTTCCTGATCCTCACCACAACATTGGCACACATTTGGACACTTAATTCCCTTTTTCCTTAAATTGTCAAATGTGGCAAAGGCATTGCAATAGGCTCTCCAAACGAAGTGACAAATCTTAGGTGTAGCATTTAAGCACTAGATGGTTTTAACGGATTTGCAAGAGGGAGAGCTAGAGGAGGAAGCTGCAGTGGTAGGGGAACGGGAAGGACGAAGATGTTGTCTCCGAAATTCATAACCTGCCCAAACGGAAAACGACCCTGAGGGGGAACTTGCCATATCAACCGATCCTGCACATCCGGGAGACCAATCGGAATGAAGCCAATTCGGTCAGCCTCTTCTTGACCGAGCCATAGACGTATGAGGGGCGACTTCCATCTCCGAGCATGTTGAATCATGAGTTGGTTAACGGACATAAGGGGGCATCCTTACAGTCTCAAAACTGAGACTTTGAAATCGGGAGAGCTCGGGATCCATTTATCAACCCAATTATCAATGTTGACTCCACTATTGACATTCAAATGCACACCTTGAAGAAGAAAATCACGCCCTTCAATGATACTTCTCCACCCCTAAGATAGGTTGCTACCCAATTTTGCCTTGAGGTAGAAGCAATTATGAAAATAAATCCCTTTAATGATACGAATTCAGAAAGCTTCGGGATTATGCAAGGCCCTCCACGCTTGATTTGCAAGCATGGAATCATTAACTCCTTCCATATACCGGAGGCCAACAACGCCAAATAATTTCGGTCTTCTCCCAACTCACCCAATGGATGCCTCTATCATCCTCAGAGCCTCCTTTCTGCCAAAAATGTGGCATAAGGCAATTAATTTTACAAGTAAAGGTAACAGGAATTTTAAAGCAGTGCATAACATATGACAGGATGGCAGCAAGCACAGATTTATTGAGGATTTCCCTTCCCAATGAGAGAGAAGCTTCAATTTCCACCCTTGCATTTTTTTTTTTACAAAATCGGTTAAAAAGAAAGTTAAGGGCGCTTTCTTTGGAGCGACCCCATAACACTTAAAGCCCCAAGTATCGATCTCCATCACCCATCAACCCAACCCCAAAGAGTTGTAAAAGAACTTCTCTTTTCTGACTTAGAGTATTAGAAGAGAAGAAAGCCTGAGACTTGTCAAAGTTGGCTGTTTGGCTGGAATTGGCGCAGAAAGATGCAATAACATCTTTGACCTTTCCACGCTCTCGTAATGAAGCTTGGAAGAATAGGAGGCTGTCATCCGCGAAAAGAAGGTGCGTGATGGGCAGGCAAGCCCTACTAATCCTAAATCCTTCCACTTCCCATCATGAGCGGCTTTGTCAATAAGGGTGGAGAAGCAATCTATCACTAACAAAAACAAATACGGGGAAATGGGATCCCATATCTCAAGCCTCTCACCATAGCGTGGGGATTTAGGTGCTTGCCATTAAGAACTGGAGAGATTCTAACAGACGTGACAAAAGCCATGACTTGACCCACAAACCACCCCCCAAACCCACACTTAAGCATCAACTTCACGAGAAAGGACCAATCGACTTGGTCATAGGCTCTTGAAAGATTGAGCTTGATAGCCATGAAGGACCCATCCTCTTTTCTCTTATTTCTTCAAGCATGGAAAGTCTCGTGAGCAACAAAGATATTATCCTGGATTTGTTTTCCCTTAGTAAACCTGGCTTGAACTGGCAAAATAAGATTAGCCGAGAGTTTAGAAATGATTTTGTAGCTAAAGTTACATAGACTAATAGGACGAAATTGTTTAAGAGATTCTGGGTGAGTGACTTTAGGAATCAAAACAATATTGGTTGAGTTCGTACAATTAAGAAGATGACCACTCTCGAAAAAAACCATGAACCGCCCACATCACATCGTCGAAAATTAAATCCCAAAAACTTGTGTAAAAGATACCTGGAAAACCATCGGGCCCTAAGGCTTTAAGATCCCCCAACTGGTCAACGGCATCCTTAATCTCATCCTCGGTAACCCCCCTCACAAGAGAGGCATTCATCTCTTCTGTGACATCATATTGATTGTGTTAAGGGCTTCCTTAGCTAGGGAAGTCTGGAAAGAGTTGTACAACTCCCTAAAGTGTGACTCAATCCCGTTATTATTTTCAATCCGCTCCCCATCAAGGCCTTTGCATAGCTAAAGTATGGAAAAAACGAGTACTTTTATCCCCAAAAGTGAGCCAATCAATTCTCGAGCGCTGGTGCCAATATCGGTCTTCGGCTTCCCTGGTACTCTTTAGAACAGAGATTAGCCTTTCTTCTTCTTCTCTATTCTATTTGGTTGAAACTCTACTTTGAATAGCTATGAGTCCCTTCATTGCCTCCTGAATCATCTTCTTTCTTTCACTCGATCTGTGAATGCTCAGCTTCTTTAACTCTTTTAGGCATTTGAGAAGCTTCTTATTAAACATGAACATTGTGGATCTAGATCCCTGAAAAACCCACCCTTCCCTGACAATGGAAGCACAATCACTCTCAAGAAGCTGCTTGGATTTGAATTTAAAGTCCCTCCTTTGCCTGTTGGAATCGGAATGAAGCATGATGATGAGGGGAGAATGGTCTGACCCCACTGCTAGGGTAAGGAGAATTTGGACTTCGGGAAAAAGAGCTTGCCATTCGTAATTCGCTGCGGCTTTATCAATACATTCCTTGATGTTGAAGTCTTCCTCGATTTATTAGTCCAAGAATAGCGACAACCACTAGAAGGAATCTCCATGAGCTTGCATGTGCCAAGAAAGTCATGAATCTAGGTGAGTTGGCTATCATTGACCTTGGACCCGCTCAATTTATCTGAAGCAGAGGTAACTGAATTGAAGTCCCCTGGAAACAAGAATCGACAATCCTGGGCTGCTGCAAACCGTGGCAAAATCACTCCAAAACCGAGCCCTTCGAGTTTTGAGTGGCTCCCTATGGACAAAAAAATGATGTCACTTCTTATCTGTGCACACCACCTCAATCTCAGCAGTAATAAACCTGTTTGAAGATGAGATTATAGAAAAGGTGACCTCATCGAACCACCATAGCGAAAGCCCACCCGACAGGCCCATCTAATTGACCGTGAAAGACGATGAGAAATCCATATTCTGACTTTTTCTCTTCACAACACTAAATTGTTGTTTAGTTTCTGACCAAAAAATTATAGAGGGCCTAAACTTCAAAATGTGCTCTTTTAGAGCCTCGACTGTCAAGAATTGGCCCAATCCTCGACAATTCCAACAAAGGATATTCATGGTCCCTGAGGCGATTGTTCTTGGCCAATCACTGCAAGCCCGATTATTGATGAAGGTGTGTACATTTGCTCCTCCTCAAAGATCTCCTGGATTATAAAGGATGGGGGGGTTGTTACCTATTGTGTGAGTCCCCTATGCTATTGCTTCTAGCTCCGCTGGAACTTTGCCTTGTCATTTCCATTTTTGTACAGTGTTTTTTTTTTTTTTTACTCACAGGGATGAGGCGACAAGAGAGAAATAAAACAATTGGAGGTTTTAGGTGGGGCCAAAGGCCTCCCTTCCTCTTGGTATTTAAGCAACTCGGCCCTCTCTTGCTCTAGTATGGAAGTTGAGGTATCAATTTTTTGTACACCCACATTTTCACTTAGTAGGACAAGACACTGGCAAGAAGAAGGAAATGGAAAGTGAAATCAGGAATGGCGGAGAATAAGGCTTTGAAAAGGCTTAGAACAAATCTGAACTGATGAGAGAGAAGATGACTAAATGGGGGTAGTTCAGGAGAGAAAAGAAGATTAAATGCTTTGGAGAGGGAGATGGTAGAAGTAAAAGGTTCAATTGTGAAGAGGGAAGAAACTAGGGATGACAATGGGGTGGGTAAAACCAGTTACCTAGGTATCCGTCCCGTTTGGGGCGGGTACGGGTATAGATGAGGCGACTAACGAGTACAGGTAGGGTACACATGTCATTACCCGTCACGGGTATGGGGCGGGTACAGGTATAGGCTTGTACCCACTCTGCCCCGTACCTGCATGTACCCGCACCGCCCTGCCTCGTACCCGCATATAGCCGCCTTGTAATCATATATTGGAGTTGCCCATTGTGTTATTTTATATGAAATATTTCTTATACAATTTATAAGTATGAATTCATGGTTATTATTGAAGGAAAAAAGAAAGGAATTTATGGACAATAAGTTGGATATGGATAGGTAACAAGGCGGGTAAAAAGCGGTAAGGGCGAGTACGGGTGAGCAAGGGCAAATGGGGCGGATAAAGGGTACCCGTTGGGTACCCATGAGTAATGGTGCGGCTATGGGATCAGTTTGTACCCGCCCCGGTGGGTACAAGTACCCATTTCATGCCCATGGCAGGTAATGGGACCGGTATGGGTATAGAATTTGGGTGGCATGTATGGGTATGGAGGAGGCGCCCCTGTACCCGCCCCGCCCCGCCCCGCCCCATTGCCATCCCCAGAAGGAACTAACGTCAGCCCCCAGGGGTGAGGCTGAGCTCCGGCCGGCGGCAGAGGACGAAGGCACTGGGCCTTAGGGTTTCTCCACGGAGAGCTCCGGGAGTACTTTTTAGTGCCAAATATTTATAAATATTCAGATTACATCTCATACGTAAATTAATATTTCATTAATATTGTTATTGTACTTTTAGTATAGATGCTTCATAGTCTCTAAGAATAATTCAAAAGTATTATTCACAAGTGAGGCCGTGAGATAATTTTCTTTTAAAGTCGGTTTGGTTATGGTTCAATTTCACGCTGGATGTAGGCCATTTTCGGCCAGTTTATTATACGTTAATGGCGAGTCTGGTTAGGTTAATTTGAGTATTGACTTATTTTCATGATAGGTTAATAACAAGTTAGTTAAGTATTAGATCGAGTCAATTTAGCTTGAACCTAGTAAAATTTTTAGTTTGAGTGGAACAGATTACGGATATTTGTTTTAAATTAATTTGTCTAATCAACTCTAATATTAATGTATTCAGTTCCATATTTAGGCATACTAAATTGTGCGGGAATATGAAAATTTAATTAATTTGTATGGCAAAACATAATAAGTTTTGGTCATAGAAAATACATAATAAGTTATACGAGTAAAATATTATCTCATATAACTTAACATAGAGTAGAATCTATAGGCACCAATGAATCATCTAACTAAGTTCATTTATCTTCATAACTTAGCCCATTACTTTGATGAAAAATAATATTTTAGTGCAAAAGTTACATGTTTTTAGTGAAATATGTTAAATCACAATTTGAGAGTGTCTAAAACTAGATGTTATTTGTTGGTAAACCCACCATACCATCATTATGTCCCCATATCTCACACATGAAATGTAATATTGTGACACTACTAGCAAAGAAGAGTTCAACGGGAGGTGTATTTCACACTCTTACCCACTATTACATGAATTATTTTATTAAATATATGTAATTTTAGCAATAAATATTATTTTACAAATTTATGTATTAAACATTTAGTATATCAAATCTCAAAATATTAATGTGTAATTTATCCAAAAATTAATCTCCAAACACACTTACCAAACAAGCATTTCAGGGATTAAAAAAAAAAAACAAGAATTTTAAAAAGCCATAGAGCCTCCAAGTATAAAATCCATAGATTAGGCACATCATACCAAGGAAATTATATTCCTGGATGAAGAACTCCCAATAACTTTTTCGGGCGTCAGGCGGGTGGATGAAGTGCTTCCTTGGGACACCATATGGGAAGCTGAAGAGCTTCCCATTGTCTTTTCTTACAAGATCTGCAAATATTTAAAATATTTGTTATTTGTTAGGGAATGGAATCAAATTTTAGTACATTATAAATGTGTTTACCTTAGAAGAAAATAGGAATTTAGGTTCATAAATTTTAAGCATTAAAAGTTTTGCAATGCAGCATTTATATTAATAAAATTTCTTCTGTTCTTATTATCTGGCAAAATTAATGTGATAGAGCATGCCATATGTACAACAAACAATGGTTTTAAAACGTTCCTCCATAAAAGACAATATACATTTATATATTATATAATTTAATAAAAAAGGTAATAACTTTCTACTTTTTTCCCGGCAAAATTTATGATGTTTACTTTCCATGGAGATAATTTAATAAAAAAGGTAATAACTTTAACTTTTTTCCCGGTAAAATCTTGAAATAAAAAGGTTGTTGAAAAAATGATACAAGCTAAGTCTAAATGTGTAGGTAGTTGTATCTCATATTGTGTTTACAAACTATAATTTCTAATCCCACATTGATAGTTTAGGAGGGGGTGGTTGGGTTTATAAGGGAGTGTGTTTTTAACCCATTTGAATTAAGCCTTGGGTGAAGGAATGGTGGGAACCACACGCCCGCCCGCCGCACCGCGCTTGGGCAAGGATGTGGGTGAGTTTTTTACACCGGGTATATTTATTTTACAGAAAATATTTATAATTGCTGTCATTACTCTAAAATCCGTTTGTGACTATTGCAAATCAGAATAACTACACAATTAATCAGATTTAGGCTGTTAATTGCAATTTACTACACTAATTGCAATTCTAGCCGTTTTTGAATGTTGGAGAAGAACAATTAGGCTTGTTGTTCTAGTATGAATACAGGACGACACAGACATGCAAATCACCAAGAAAAAATATCATCTCTTCCTGTTCTCTGCTCTCGTTTTGTGTCTGTCCTCTTCACTTCATCAATCCGGAAAAAGTTCTCGTTCTCTCCTACCGGACAATTAACGAGTGCACGTTAAGAGTCGGACCGTGTTAATCCTGGAGGACGGCCTCCGATACTACTGTATGCACTGGAGCAGCGGCGAAATCGTCTTTTAGGACAGTGGTATTTCCCACGGCACTGTATCTTCGGGAGTTTCTAATCTAGTCTCCCTCTTTTGGTATTATTTAATTGTCGTGTTTAGGTATTCCACTGCGTTATTTTCACTGAAATATTTGCTCACTGCTGTTGCAATTTAATTGCAACATTTTCTGGCAAATTGTCTGGATTTTGCAACTAACTGCATTTTTACTACGTTTTGTTACTGCAGTACTCTAATGTAATTACAGCAATCTTTAAGGTTAATTTTCAACAATTTAGAAAATGTATTACTTCAATTAAACTAGCAAACTTCTACTTTATTACCGCTGTTCTTTTGCAGTATTTCGCTGTATTTTTCGTTCTATATCTCGGTGTATTTTTAGTATTTTCGCTGTATTATTGCAATATTCCAGTTGTACGCGGTATTTTATTTAACAATCTAAAAGATGATTTTACGTACTAATATTTGAACATGGCAACAAAAATACCCCTTCCCGACATGTCTAAGGTTGAGCCTCTTGACGGGAAGAACTATAAGAGGTGGTCCCAAAAAATTTTGTTTTTCTTACAATTAGTATGTCTTGATTACGTGCTCTACGAGAAAAAGGCACCTGAAGGTGAAAACGAGAAAAAAGCTCATGAAGAAAAATTCACCGTAGATGACCGAACCTGTAGGGGAAACTTACTACATTATATGAGTGACGGGTTATTTGATATTTATGTAAAATTAAGTATAGCAAAAGAGATTTGGGATTCCCTACAGAAAAAATATGGGGGTGATGATGCGGGAACTAGGAAATATGCAGTTAGTAAGTGGTTAGATTTCAAATTCGTGGACAACAAACCAATAATTGAACAAGTCCATGAATATGAAAATATTGTATCTACTCTTTTGTCAGAAGGCCTTAAAATTTGCGAACTAACTCAAGCCTATGTTCTAATTGAAAAACTTCCACCTTCCTGGAAGGATTACCGAAATTTACTCATGCACAAAAAGAAGGACTTGACATTAGAGGAGTTAATAAACCACTTAAAAATTGAAGAAGAAAATAGGCTTAAGGACAGGGGTATGCATACTCCGATCATTCTAAAGCTAATACTGTCGAAGCAAGGCCTAGTAGTGCAGACAGGTTCAAGAACAAAGGAAAAAAAGCATCACCCAAACTTCAAGCCTGGTGGAAAGATTCAAAAGCCGAACAACAAATTCCTCGGAGTTTGTTATCACTGTGGAAAGCGTGGACATATGGCCAAAGACTGCACAAGTAAGAAGCCTTAAGACTCGAAGAACAAAACCCACCTTGTAGAAGCAGAGAACATTGTAGCTGTTGTCTCAGAAGTGAACCTGGTCATCAACTTAACTGAATGGATAGTAGATATCGGGGCTACCAGGCACATTTGCACAAACAAAAACATGTTCTAGGAATACCAGAAGATGTTAGATGGAGAGATGGTCCTTATGGGCATTCTGCAGCTGCTCCAATCCTCAGAAAAGAGAAGATTATTTTAAAACTCACTTCTGAAAAATTTCTTACTTTAACTAATGTGCTGCATGTGTCTGATATGCGTAGAAATTTAATTTCGGGCAGTCTCTTGATCAAAGCTGGGTTGAAATTATCCTTTGACTCGGACAAATTAGTCCTGACTAGGAATGGAGAATATGTGGGTAAGGGTTTTTGTAATGGTGGTCTGTTTGTCCTTGATGCTATTTGCATGAATAACACTGCTAGAGGTGGAAAAAGATACTACATAACCTTTATAGATGATCACTCTAGATACTCAATGCTATATCTCCTAAGTACTAAAGATGAAGCAGAAGAAATATTTTTAAATTATAAAGCCGAAGTTGAAAATCAATTAGGAAGGAAAATTAAAAGAGTTAGGTCTGACAGAGGAGGAGAATATGATCCAACCTCCCTAGAAAGATTCTGTGAGATAAATGGAATAATACATGAGCGAAGCCCTCCCTACTGCCCACAGTATAACGGTGTTGCAGAGAGGAAAAATAGAACTTTAAAAGGTATGATGAATGCTATGCTTATTAGTTCTGGACTACCTGACAACACGTGGGGGGAGGTGATATTGTCTTCTTGTCATTTACTTAATAAAGTTCCTCATAAGGAATTAGATAAAACCCCATATGAAATGTGGAAAGGTTATGTGCCTAAACGAAAATATTTAAAATTGTGGGGGTGTCTAGCTAAGGTTTTGTTACCTGACTTTAAACGTACTAGAATTGGACCGAAGACTGTTGATTCTATCTTTATCAGATATGCTCATCATCGTGCTGCTTATCGTTTTTTAATTAAGGGATCTAATGATTCATATGCATGTGGTAGTATCATGGAATCTAGGGATGCTGAATTCGTTGAACATCTATTTCCCTTGAAGTCTAATGATGCACAGCCTACTAGTTTGCTTTCTCATAATGTAACTGTTGGTCATGATAATACTAACGATATAGACACTTTTGAAATTCGGAGGAGCAAAAGAGCTAGGAAAGAAACCAACTTTGGACTTGACTTTGTAACCACTTTCCTATCAGAAGATAATTTCATAAATGAAAAAATTGCAAATGTCTACATGGTAGAAGAAGACCCTAAAACCTATGATGGGGCCATAAGGTCAATTGACTCTACCTTTTGGAAAGAAGCCATTAATAGCGAACTATAATCAATTCTAGGTAACCATGCATGGGAATTGGTAGACCTTCCTAGAGGTTGTAAGCCAATAGGTTGCAAGTGGGTCTTTAGAAAGAAAATGAAGCCTGATGGAACAATAGACAAGTATAAGGCGAGGTTAGTGGTTAAGGGTTATACCCAGAAAATAGGGGCTAGATTATTTTGGTACTTATTCACCTGTTGCTAAAATTGCCACGATTAGAGCTTCGATCACCCTTGCGTCCGTCCATGATTTAGTAGTGCATCAAATGGATGTTAAAACAACATTCCCTAATGGTGACCTAGACGAAGAGATTTACATGAAGCAACCTGAGGGTTTTGTGGTTCCTGGTAATGAAAATAAAGTTTGTAAACTTGTAAAATCTCTATATGGTCTCAAACAGGCACATAAACAATGGCATGAGAAATTTAACAACACGTTAGTAGCTAATAATTTCATCGTAAACAATGGTGATTCGTGTGTGTACTCTAAGTGTGATTCAAATGGATGTGTAATAATTTGTCTATATGTTGATGATATGCTAATATTTGGCACATACCTGAATATTGTCAATGAGACGAAAAACTTTCTATGCTCTCAATTTGAAATGAAAGATATGGGTGAGGCAGACGTGATTTTAGGAGCTAAAATTGTGAAAACTCCAGAAGGCATAAGCCTAAACCAGTCTCGCTATGTTGAGAAGATACTTAAAAAGTTTAATATGATCAATATTGATCCTGTTAGAACACCTTATGATCCCAGTATACATTTAACTAAACATAAAGGTGTTGCTATGTGCCAATCTGAGTATGCCAAGATAATTGGTAGTGTTATGTTTCTAATGAATTACACTAGACCTGACATTGCATATGCTGTAAGTAGACTTAGTAGATACACACATAATCCTAATCAAGAGTATTGGAATGCGTTAAAAAGATTGCTTAAATATTTGAAAGGAACCATGGATTGGGGACTTCATTATAGGAAGTTTCCCGTTGTATTAGAAGGATATTGCGATGCCAATTGGGTGTCTGATAACGATGAAATTAATTCCACTAGTGGATGTGTGTTCACACTAGCTGGAGGTGCTATATCCTGGAAATCATCTAAGCAATCTTATACTGCCACGTCTACTATGGAATCTGAGTTTATTGCTCTTGAGTTGGCATGTGATGAAGCCGAGTGGCTAAGAAGTCTACTGGGAGACATGCCTTTGTGGGGGCTTCCACTGTGATAGTCAAGCTGCGATTGTTGTGGCTAAGAACAAGGTTTATATTGGCAAGAGGAGACACATTCGTCTCAGGCATAAAATCATGAAAGATCTACTAGAAGGTGGAGTGATATCACCAGACTATGTAAAGTCTAAAAAGAATCTTGCGGATCCGTTGACAAAAGGCCTTTGTCGAAAGATGATTGTAGAAACATCGAGGGGGATGGGATTAAAGTCTATACATGAATAAACTGTGATGTATCCAACCTGGTTTTAACAGGTTTAATGTGAGAAGTCATAGTTTTATTTAAGATATGCACTGTGTTTTATGTTGTCCCTCCCTATGGTGTGACAGTGCGGAGACGGGTCTAATGCCGTATGTTGGTGGCGGAGACGGGTCTAATGCCGTATGTTGGTGGCGTAAGCACGACTTGCACATGACGGACACTGTCTGTATGTTACCAGGGGTAAGGTTGAGCTTTAGCTCTTAATGGACCCATATCCATATGTTTGGTGGTGTGCGGTAACACACACTTGATGGGATCCACATATATAGGTGTGGGAGTCTGGCCGCTCCCTATGAAAGATTTGAGACTTGCCTTCTAGAGCGCCTATTAACATCCAGGACGAGCGCATGGCCGATTAAACGCGCCAAACCGCAGGAGTTGCCGAGATCTGGAGTTCGGTATGTGTCTAAGTGGAAGACTATACAACCCTTTTGTGAGGCTCAAGACGAGAGTCACCTTGCAAGATGTTGGTCCTAAACTTAGGTTACACTAGGTGACGATTCAAGCAGCAAAACATCGGCACTGAAAAACCGAACTACCTTTTCCCAGTCTATTCTTTTCTCTCTTCTTCGCTTGTATCTTTTGTGAGGGATTGTTGGAAAAATGATACAAGCTAAGTCTAAATGTGTAGGTAGTTGTATCCCATATTGTGTTTACAATATATAATTCTCAATCCCACATTGATAGTTTAGGAGGGGGTGGTTGGGTTTATAAGGGAGTGTGTTTTTAACCCATTTGAATTAAGCCTTGGGTGAAGGAATGGTGGGACCCACACGCCTGCCCGCCGCGCCGTGTTCGGGCGAGGGTGTGGGTGAGTTTTTTACACCGGGTATATTTATTTTGGGGAAAATATTTATAATTGCTGTCATTACTCTAAAATCCGTTTGTGACTGTTGCAAATTAGAATAACTACACAATTAATCAGATTTAGGATGTTAATTGTAATTTACTGCACTAATTACAATTCTAACCATTTTTGACTGTTGGAGAAGAACAATTAGGCTTGTTGTTCTAGTATAAATATAGGACGACATAGACCTGCAAATCACCAAGAAAAAATATCATCTCTTCCTGTTCTCTGCTCTCGTTTTGCATTGGTCCTCTTCACTTCATCAATCCGGGCAAAGTTCTCGTTCTCTACTACCCGACAATTAACAAGTGCACATTAAGAGTCGGATCGTGTTAATCCTTAAGAATTGCCATGTCACGGAGAACTTCACTACCCTAGTCATTTATGCCCTACATTGGTACAATAAGACCAATTGCACCCCCATTGCCCCCCCCCCCCCCCCCCCCCCCCCCCCCCCCCCCCTTGCAAAAAAAAAGGGGTCACATGTGTTGCGAGACTTTAATCAATATTAGCTTTCATTTTAAACAGGTAATGGGCTTTACATATTTTACACTTATATCATTTTCTAATGTTTATTTGATTTTTTATTTTTTACTGTGGGAGGGGCACAGGTGTTAAGAATATAATTTTATAATAAACTATAATATTTTGTAATTAGTTGTAACTGTTTATTAGGAATAGTTAAGATGTTAATTTACTTGATTAGTTCATTGGCCCATTTATTTCCTAGGCCTATTAGGGTTATCTTGGTTCACTTTATATATAGAGTAATGTTACTATTAGGGCATAATTTTAACGCTGAACAACTTTATCAAATTTGTGACTATTATTCAGTACAAGTTATCTTACTACTCATACAATAATACTTTAATCATGTTAATATATACATATACATATATATACATATATGGGGATTTTATGTACTATGCAATAATTTAATTCTAATCAAACTCTCAAAGTTTGTTAAACTAATATTGCTCTGCCACTTTCCTCCCCTCTGTTCTTTTTTTTTTTTTTTTAATCATCAAAAGATGGCCCCTAGGCCTCCGAACTTAACATTACATCTAAAATAAGGACATTGCACAGATTTGATCGTTGCGGGGTGGCCGGGGGGGGGGGGGGGGGGGGGGGGGGGGGGGGTGGTAAACCACCACTTGTGATTACATTTGTTTTGAAAATGGAGCTTAACTCCTACATGAGGTACTCTATTTCACTTCCTAAGAATCCACCTAAAATATATACAATCAAAGTGGCCTTTAAGGTGCTTAATATCATAAACAACCCACTATACATGCTGTGAGATTAGTTAAATACCATTGATAGCCTCTATATCATGACCTCACTATCCAACTCTACTTTAACACTACCCCCAACCCACTGATAAAGCAAGGAAGCATGCGTATCAAATTGCCTAGTCCTCCGCTGCAAGCAAATCACAAGCCAAGATCGAATAGCACCAGCTTCCCACCACGGACCCAGAGTGATCTCGAGCCACAGCTGCATAGGTGGCCAAGTTTCCTTCCTTCCATCCTACGTCGGTGTAAAACTTGATAAATAGATTCCGGAGCTTTTTCCAGACGGGATCGAAAAGTATGGGCTGATCTCTGGAATCAACTTGTTGATTGGTGTTGTAGACTTAAAATTCTCTGGCCTCTTCCATAGCTTTCTGCAAACAAAAACGGGCTCAAGCTTGCTTCGTCTAAAAATGTAGCTGCACCTGCTATTCCACAACCACCAACAAATATAGGCACACAAAGCAACATAACTAAAGTCAAGATTAAGGATATTAAGTGAAAAGTCCCACCATCAGAAAAAGCTAGGCTGACCCATTGGGTCAGGCTTGAAATCTATTCCCCAGGCAAGCCATGTCATGCAAGCATAAGGACAAAGAAAAAGAACATGATCCATGGACTCAATTCATATCCACATCGGGGGCAAGAAAGGTATATCTTGACCTTTGTTTTGACAAGATTATTGGCCGTAGCTAAAGCATTATGACAACATCTCCAAACAAAATGCTCAACCTTAGGTTCGAAAGGGAGCCTCTATATTCTGTTAATGAAGTTTTTTAGAGAGGCAGCGAAGGAACTCTCACCCTCTTGTTTGTCCTCCATCAGTCTTTGAGACCATATCTTGTAACCGTCTTTAACACAGAACGAACCGTCCTTGGCTCCCAGACAGATGGGAATGTCCTCGACATCAGGTCCTCCCACTGGGATGCTAACTATGCTGCGAGCTAGATTAGGGTTAAACAAAGAACACACTTCGCCAAAATGCCATCTTCTCAAAGCATGATTAATAAGATCAGAAACATTGTTACTTCCTCCCCCTTCTTTTAAGGGCACTACCAGCACAGGGGATCTAGCACTCGGAATCTAATGATCGCTTGTTATATTAATTGATTTCCCATTACCAACCACCCAATGCAATTCCTTGGCGATGAATTCTCTACCCAAAAGGATACTCCTCCACCACCAAGATGGGTTATTACTTAAATGGGCTTTTACAAAGGAGGAGTTAAGGAAATGAATGCCTCTAATGATCCTTACCCAAAATGCCTCTTGGTTTGGAAGGATACGCCGAGCCTATTTAGCCAAAGGTGATAGATTAAATCCGTCAAAATCCTTGAAACTGAGACCACCCCCCCCCCCCCCCCCCCCCCCCCTCCCCGGGCCCCCTTTTCCGGTTTAGACCAAGTAAGCCAATTGACCCAAGCCTCGCATTCCACTAATAAGATGCGATTATACCATTGAGTTTTTTTTACAGAACGTGATAGGAAGTTTGAAGCAGTGCATGACAGAAATTGGTATAGGAGATAACATCGATTTAATTAACACCTCTCCTCCCGCATGTGATAGCAAGGAATTTGACCACCCGTTCAAGCGATGGCTAATACATTTCAAAATGTAGTTTAAGGCTCCCCCCTTAGAGTGCCCCCACATCAATTACACTCCTAGATATTTCTCTACGTCCCTCATTTGGTCAACCCCAAAAAAGTTCAGGCATTGGTCCCTCTGGATCTCTTCTATGTTTGAGGAGAAAAAGGCTTTTGACTTATTAAAGTTAATTTCCTGACCTGAAGCTCAACAAAACCGCTGAATAATTCTGTTAACATTTATACAAGATTGGATGTTCGGCTTAAAAAACAATACACAGTCGTTGACGAAAAGAATATGCGAAATTGGCGAAGTAAACTTATTGACTGTTAGCAGGTCCCAATCTCCTAACCTAACTGCTTGGCTGATTAGCCTCGACAAGGCTTCCATCACCATTATGAAAAGGGTAGGGGGATAAAGGATCCCCTTGTCTACCCTTGTTTAAGTCCTCTTCCTATTGAAAATCTCCTCAGTTTTACCCCATTCACAACAGGGCCAATGGAGACCGTAGTTACCCACTGTTTTATCTAATCCATAAAGTTTTCATGAAATCTAAATTTCACTTACACAAACTCAAGAAAATCCTAGTTCACTTAGTCATAAGCCTTAGCTAAGTCAACTTTCAATGCCATACCTCATCCTCATTATTTGAAAAGCTTCATGGGTGACTATTGCATTATCTTGAATATGACATCCCGCCACAAACACCGCTTGTTTATGAGAGATAATTTTGGGAAAAAGAGGTCTCAATCTATTCGATAAAATCTTTGCAAGGATCTTATGGATGAAATTACACAATGTAATAGGCCTAAATTGATCCGTTGATTTAGGTCTATTATTTTCAGGAATGAAGACTATATCGGTTTCGTTACAAATCTGTTTGTTATTAAAGAAAGCCTTTATTGCATTAACGACATCCTCCCCAATAACATTCCAAAACTCTAAATAAAATATACCTAAAAATCCACTGGGCCCAGGGGCTTTCAGATTGTGTAGTTGCTTAATTGCACTCAAGATTTCAGCTTCATCCACTTCGATACGTAGATGCACATTCATTTCTCCCGGATACTGTCGTAGGGATAGCCACATTAGCTTCTTCGAAATCCAATCCAGCCTTGGTCATATAAAGATTTCTAAAGTAGCCTTGTATAACCTCATGTAAATCCTCCATGTTATCCACTCAGTTTCCTATCCCGGCGCTAATATTCATCACTTAGTTAATCTTTCTAATTCCAAGAGTGGTTATATGGAAGAAACGGGTGTTCCTATCTCCAAATTTGAGCCAGTTAACTCTTGAATGCTGATGCCACTGTCTCTCCTCAGCTTCCCAAATTTTCTAGATTTGCATTTTGAGATCCAATTCTGATGTAGTCTCCCCGTGGGCTTCTTCTTCGCTTTGAACGGAAGTGAGCTTCTACTTAATGGATGTTCCTTTCTTTCCCATCTTCATTCTCTCCACCAACAAACTAGGCGACGTCTATAGCGGGCTAGCTTCTAATAGGCTTTGAGCATCCACGAAGCCGTTACTACACAGCTCCATCCCTCTCTTATCACATCTACACTGTCGTCTTCTAGCAGCCACTTGAACTCAAATCTAATGGGCATCTTCATTCTAACAGTGGCACCTACTAAGAGAATGATTTGAACCCACCCACTAGTACGTAAAAGACCATATGCAACGGTTAAAAATATCTGCAAATGGACTAAAACCACTGCATTACATCCAATGCAGCGATTCCTGAACTGTTGCATATGCGGCCGTGGCATTAGCCTTTTGCAGTGGTTTTCTGAACTATTGTTGCGCTTCAGAAACGTTGCATTTAGTTTGCTAATGCAGCAGTTTTTTTACCCTAACGCAACAATTCTTGTATAGCTAGTGCAACGGTTATTTAGAGATAATATATCGATTTTGTAGAGCTAATGAAGCAGTTGTTTCAGCTAAGGCAGTAGTTTTCTAGCACTAATGCGACGATTTTTAAGCACTAATGCAGCAGTTTTGAAGCACTAATGCCGCGTTTTTTTTAAACTACTACATCGATTTTTGAGAGATAATGCAACGATTTTGGAGACCAAATACAACAATTTGTTAAAGCTAATGCAACTATTTTTTTTAAGGTAATTCAACGGTTTTGATCTCTAATAATGCAATATTGATTTAGCCATTGTAGCGATTTTTTAGGTAATGCAGCAGTTTGTTACAGAGAATGCAATGCTTTTTTTAAGCTAATACTGGTTTTGCAAAGCTAAAGTAGCAATTACTTATTGATAAGTTTTAAGATATATTGCAACAATTATTTGAATTAGCACCTGTTATTACAGTTCTTAAACGTATGACAACTTTATCATATCCAAACACTGCCTGACAACATCAAAACTATTTGTATTCCAAACACAATTTATAGTGTTAATAATTCATCGTATCAAAACCCACCAAATCAACTACATTGCTTATAACTACGAAATTCTACATCCACAAAATATATTAAGTACTGCATTAAAGCCATAGTTCCAATTCAATATCAAAAATGCACATTATATCCAACCAAATCAAGCACATTGTCCATAACCGAAAAAATCCATGCTAGGTTCCTTTAGTCGTGTGTCCGCTAACATTATCGAGATCCTCAGCACCTTGATAACAAAAACATATAAGATGAGCAATAGCTGTATTACAACTTGAGAAATATAGGAACACATAAATTTTGAGTTTTACATTAAAAACCATTGAGAAACATGATCATTTTTTTGTTAAAATAAAAGAAATTTATTAACATACCTCAATTGCAGCACCTGATGAAGGAGCAACATTTTGAGTAGCATTGTGACCATGTCCAGGTAATCCTTCTACCAAGGGTTGCAGTACATGGGGATTAAGATTGCTTGTAATGTAAAAGAAGGGGGAGAAGAGGTAAGCTTACTCTAACAATGGTTTATCACTAAATCCACATAAAATTACAAGAATCAGATAGAGCTCTAAGGCTAAGGCTAAGATATAACACAAGCAAATTCAAATGACTAAAGCTAGAGCTTAGCTTGTTGTTGTTGTTGGTAGCAAAGGAACTCATCAATAGTGGCCACCATAAGTAGTAGTAGCAATAGGGTTAATGTTCAGTAGTTGGACTATGTTAATAAACGAGGGAACATTAGAAACTAATTTAAACAAAAGAAAACAAAAGGAACAAATTTGAACAACTTACAAAAAACTTGAACCAACAACATATCAAATTAAGTACAGATTAAAGCATAGAAGTCGTGCAATTATTGACTTGCTTCTGATTTGTTACAAAGCATATAAACCCAAACGTACCCTTGAACAATCATCAACAATGGTAAAAAAAATAGCAAAGTCGATCAAAAGACTCTTCATGAAAAGGACCCAAAATATCAAAATGTACCAAATCAAAAGGTCTATTAGCCATAGGCTTACCAATAGGCAAGGGTAAATTTTTTTGTTTTGCAAGGGGACATACACAACAAGGAGTGGTACAACCATGGAAAAACATATTAGGCATGCCACTATTCAACAAATTGAGTTTACTATGACTTGGGTGTCCAAGTATACAATGCCAAAGATTATTAGGAACCAATGAAGAATAACAAGTAATAAACTATGCATTAGGTAATATAGCAGCAGTAGTTGACCGAGCATGCCCAGAAGCATTTGAATGTAAGGAGTCAGCTGATGAAATGTTGGGATCAAGAACGTACAAGTCGTGGGCCTTTTTACCCACTCCAATCATAGTTTGACGGGTAAGGTCCTGAAGAAGACAATGATTTTGAAAGAGAGTACAAGAGTAATTTTGGACCTTTGCAATGTAATTTGCAACCTCATCATTTACGACGCGCAATAAGTATGGTCATACATTTAACATATTTTTATGATTTCGTGATAATGATATTTCTCGTCGTAATTGTCCTACCACGTATGATGGTTTTTACTTCCTTTCCTGAAGAGTCATTGCTAATAAGTAAATTTCTTGTAGTGTTAATTATATCACGAATTTCATGAACTAAAGAATTATTACAACAAATCTCAATATACTAATATTAATTTACCTAAAATTTTGAGTGTAACATTATTTTGTTTTGTCACATGTATCAATACAAAAATGTTTGGATTTTATGTAGCAGTTTAAAAGTGTTGCAAATGAGGTCTTATCCAACGGTTATGAAACCGCATCATAACCTAACTCTTATAAAGCGGTTGTCAAAACCGTTGCATATGACCTAGTTTATGCAATGATTTTAAAACCGCTACATAGTTGGTCAAAATCGCTACATAAACTGACCTAATGCAACGGTTTTCAAACTGCATCAAAAACCAACACATATTATTAGATAATGCAATGTAAGTGCTAGAAAATCATTGCATAAGCATAGGCCTATGCAGCGGCTTCAGAATTACTGCAAAAAAAAAAAAAAAAAAGAAAAAAAAAAGAAGAAAAACTGCTGCATATAACCCATTATGTAGTAGTGATCTTAAGTGATGGCATGGCCTCTGCATATTCAAAATGATTCAACCAAGCATGACTAACTACAATTTTATCAATCCTTTTGCTAACAATAGCACGACGTCCACCATACTCAGCCCATAAGTATCTACACCCCCTAGTTTCAAGCTCCATTAATTGACAAGAAACATTAACATCATTTAAAATTGAAAGTTGCGCACTTCAGATAGGGGCACCAGAAGCTTTATCGGTCAGAGAGGGCATGGCATTGAAGTCACCAAATATAGCCAACTTCGCAATTCTAGAAACTCTACTATAAAAATTGGCCTAGAAGTCGTTCCTTTGAGCTGCATTAGGTTCACCATAAACAAAGATGTGCTGCCATGATTTAGAAGTTAGGATCATCTCAATCCAAACATTTATCCATCTTCGTGAACTGTGAATGATCTCCACTACAATATCATTCTTCCACGTAATAGCTAGTCCTCCCAATTGTCCTACTGGATTAACAACAAAAACATTAGGAAAATTAAGATTTTTCATGGTTCTGCTCACGATATTCTCCTTTTGTTTTGTTTTCATCAAAAAGGTCAAATTGGGCCTATAATTTCGGGTTAAGTCCCAAGAGCTTGAACTCTCAAAGGCTGCCTGAGCCCTTGACATTTCCAACAGATAAAACTCATGGCTCTAGAGGTAGTTGTTGAAGGACAACCATTGCAACCACCCCCCCCCCCCAAAAAAAAACAAAATAAAAAACTAGGGGCTGAAGGACTTCTCCATATTGTCATGCTCTTGGTCCACCACTACACAATCTTTGATCTAAATTGAGCTACTAATATCCATCTTCAGCTTTTCCAACTCAAACATGCATCGGGTTGCCTTTTCCAACATCTTCATCATTCACTCTGCATACCCCTTAAAACGCGCCATATTATGGCATGGGGCATAGAATGTAAGCTAGCTCTCCAAGGCCTGCGAATTCAAGGTGGATGTGATATTATCCCCCAAAGCCTTTGCGACCTCATTTGGTAAGTACCAATTCCTGGAGAAATCTTGCTTCACCACACTGTACACTAACTCTTGTATTACTCCTTCAGCCTTCTTTCTTACTTCAGTTTGATGGACATCTAGTGTGGACCTCTTCTTGTTAATTGACACTATCTCGAAACTTCTCGTCATGTCGTGGAAAACATACTTTGAAACAACAGGGGACTGGGGATTTATTGGTCAATTTCATCATTAGAGGCTCTTAATAACATTAAGACTGCATTTTAACATCTTATCTGATTCATTCTTCTTCACCAAAAAGGGCACCAACACGCCGTCATCGGATCCCATGAGAACTCTGAAGTTAAGCGTGCTTGGGCGAGATCAGTACCAAGACGGGTGACCTCCTGGGAAGTCCTCACCCTTAGGTTAGGGGCACTGGGAAACAGCCTCTTTTCAGGTTAAAACCCTAAAGGGGGAAGGCTGCGTACATCCGGCCCCCCAGACCCTGCGTAGGCGGGAGCCCTTAAGACACTGAGTATGTTCCCTTTTTTTTCCTTTTCTCTTATTCATTCTTCATCTTCTCAATCTGACTTTCAAGCAGCCCTTTGCAATAGCCCCGACTGATTCGATGGACATTACCAGACTTAGAAGACTCTGCCAACGACATATTCAATTTTATTTTGTGGCTCCTAATTCAATAGTCCTAAGAGATTTGTCATATTTCGAATTAGCAATACTATCATCATCTAGGAACACTAATTTATTACGTGATCCAATTTTCCACATGCCTTAGGGGACCTTTTATACTTAAAGCTTATCCACACATCCTCTAATCTAGGTCTCACTAAATGCAATCCTTTTTCTTGTGGTGCATGCACATCTGTCAACACTCTAATCGTAACATATTTGTACCGTACCAATGAACAGTCCACATCCATATCTAATTTAACAATTCCTTTAAAGAGTCTTCAAATTTTTTTGGCATTCTTTATAGTCATAAAAATTAGGGGGAGCCTATGGACTTGAACCCAAAATGCTGAGTTTATGGAATATAATTCTCTAAAGGTGACGTCTCCAGGCCAATCTTTCAATGCAAGATAAGCATTACTCTAGGACACAGAGTGCCGTCCATTACCCTAATTTTATCTTCTTTATCAGCAAACAAAAATAGGAACATATTACTTGAAAGCTCTTGGACTTCCAATTTATCCTTGAGAGCCCTTGCCTTTCCGAGTATGGCCCTGGCTGGCCCAAACTTGAATGTTTTCTCTAACAGCACTGCCCCCACTAGAAAAAGCTCTTTGAGGGATTTGCTGATCTTGACATTGTCATATAGTTCCAGGAAATCAACCCCTAAACTTAACATGTCTGACATTATATAGTACTTGTACAAAATGGGAAATTTCTTACTTGAAGGAAACCAAAAGTAATTTGTTTGGGATTGACTAGCGATTTGGTAAGGGTAACACTTAAGCCAAGGGGAAGGACGAAAGCTAAGATTTTTAGTGCTTTGGAGTTTTGATAGAGTTAGGAAGATTTGGGCTACAAATATAAAGAAGAAGCTAGAATTAATACAATTAAAGATTAGAGTGAAGGTATTAAAGAAGAGTTCAACTACAACTAAATAGAAGGAACTAAGGAATAACTTCATTACTGGACAAGCAAAAGACACGGGAGAAAGGGTTTTAGCCCTTAGAATTGAATGATAGGATTTGAAATCAAAAGATTAGGAGTTAATGCAACACTTACAGTAGAAGTGGTAGATGAAACGACGCTTCCCATCAACAAACTTCTTATTGGTTACAAACACTGGTAAATAAATGAAGATGGCTTTTTCTGCAAAATTGATTGGCAATAAATGAAGAGAAGGCAGAACAGTGAGCTTTGGGACTGACAGGGTGAGCAAGTTTAGAGAATGGAAGCTTAAAGCAGAAGCAACAGGAGAGGGTATGAAACCCTAGTTTTCCTCTACCCATGAGAGAGAAAGAAGACTCTCAATCATGTATTTATATTTAATCATTTTCTCCGTTCTCAACTTATTAAAATAAAAAGTTACTTTGTTCATGGGTAAAAGTTCAAAATGGCAAAAAGTTACAAGGGCAAAAGACTCTTGACAATGGCAAAATCAGGATCTAGGGTCAGGGTTTCAGCAAAAAAGCACAAAGAAGAGGCTCTCCAAAAGGATGTCGAAGTAGAACGACCTAGGTCACATGAAGAGACTCCATCAATTTGACCTTCAAAGTATCTCCCTCTCTCTCTATAAACAATCGACGAGGCTTCGGGATCTTGAAGACTTTTACTCTTTCTCTCCTATTCTTTTACGTTGCGGCATTAGATTTATTATGCCTTTGAAATGTGAATATACTCGAATTAGGGCTTCCATTTTTAGGATTCTGAATATTAGGAACAACAATGCAAGATTAGGGCTTATAATATATAGAACACTAAATTTATCTTTGATCATTTTGAAGGCCCAAAGAGCAACCTGGGAGAGAGGTGAATTATGTTCTTTCGTGATAATTAAAAAATTAAGCTTCATGAACCAAAAATTAATATTAAAAGTTAAACAAGAATATGAAATAAAAAAGATAAAGACAAGAATAAAAAGATGCACAATGGTTTTTTACAGTGGTTCACTTCCAAATCGGAAGTTAGTCCACTTCATCACTTGAGCTTTTAAAAAAGCTTGATAATCAGGCTCAGAATCCAACCTTTACAACAGTATTTTTATGTGTAGCCTCAAGATCAACCTCTTACAACCGATCCTTTTGTAACTGTAGGCTCAGGACCAAACCTTTACAATCAATCTTTTTATATGTAGGCTCAAGACCAACCTTTTACTGCAAAATGAATTAAAGCAATGAAAGACTTAAAGTACTCAAATTCTTCACTCTTTCAAGAGTGAATGGACACTAGATCAAGCTTTTCCAAAGCTAAGGATTGCATTAAGCTCAATGATAAACAATAAAAGAAACTAGTGATGCTCAACAAAACTTCAAGAAAAACAAAAGATTAAAACGTTAAAGCGTAAATAGAACAAAAGAATTTCTGATGAATAAAAGCATGAAGAATTGAATGATTTTATCAAAGAATTTAAGCGCTATATGTAGGCCAAAAGGACATAGAAACTGTTGGGAAACTTTAAAAAAATTGGAAAGAAATCATCGCAAGGCTGTGTGTCGACACACAACCTCTGTGTGTGGACACATAGCTGCTTCATGTGGCTAGTGTATGTCTGTGTCAAAAAATCCCTTCTGTGTGTTGACACTCAGCATGCCTGGGTGGATTTGAACGTCTTGATTGATTATCATATTAGTTAAGCAAAATTGGTTGATTGATTGATTACCATATTAGCTTTTTCTGAATTATTTTTGATAATTTTGCTCATTCATTTCAAAGATTGATTGATTCAATCTAGCTAGAAACTCAGTCATTTAAATTTGAACTTATTTGATTTGACCATGCTTTTCAAAATACCAATCTTGAAAAAATTTTTATTGACAAATTAGATTTGCTTAAATTTTGACTTGAATATTTTTTAGATAAAATTTGGAAATCAAAATTCAAAAATATTTCAAACACATTTTTGCTGGAGCATCACATATCAATATTGAGATTTTGACTCAATTGATATATCCCAATCCTAGAAAATAAAAATAAATGACTTTAGAGTGCTTAGACTCAGATCTTATTCTCTTCAATTTGGATGAATCTTCATTTGAACTTTGATCGCTTTTCTCCTTGATTCATCATCTTAGAAAGCTTCATATCAACATGAATAGCCTTGATTTTTCTAGCTTTCTTATAAAGCACTTAGAAAAAAGATTAGAATAATTTAAACACTATGTTACAGCAAAAAAATGGAGAAGGAAGCAGAATTGTAGCTGGGCAGATTTATTTTACTGTTACCAGGTTTTTGAGGGGTAGAGGAGTGGTCATATGCGAGGCACATGCAAGCTTGGTAGTTATAAGCATGTGCTGGGCACATGCCTCAGCCCAATTAGGGAATTTGTAGGTATTTTTCAGTTGTTTAACTGAATTGCGGCTCATTTTCAATTATGTTTTGCAATTTATATTTTTATTTCTACACTATAAATAGTTAATGGAGTGTAAATTTAGGGTTATCAAAAAAGTAATATACTTCCTTCTTTTCTAATCTCTCTAATTCTCTTCTCCCCTATACTCTATTTCTTAGTTACTTGGTTGAGGAATTGGGAATTTGGTTCTTGGTAACATTGGTACCAGAGCTTGACTCTTTGATTTTTTGGTGTAATTGGTGATCAATATGACAGAATGCACAAGCTCTTCTACTAAGATCCGCAGGGTGGAATAATTGCTATCTGCCTAGATTCGATCGGCGGAAGAATTAGCAGGAGGATTGAGGCTTAAGCTGTGATCATTGATAGCTGTAATTCAGACTTCAGTGGACGAGCTGAGGATTGAGTTTCATGAGTTCAAGGATCTGGTCACAGGCAAGTCATTGCATCAGGGAAGACCGGTTGACAAGGGAATTCATTTGGATGGAGGGCCAAATACTACTGCTGCTCTAGGCTACAATAGAGAAGCTGCCATGGACACTAGAAATGGTAATTGATCTTATGCTGCTGCTAGACTAAGTAGAATGGACTTTCCATTATTTGAAGGGGATGATGTAAATGGTTGGTTGTTTATATTTGACCAATTTTTTTGATTGATAACACCCCAGAAGCAGATAAGATTGGATTAGCTTCAATCCATCTAAGAGGTGTAGCCCTTCAGTGGCATTAGAAGTATTTGAAAACTAGGAAGACATTACGGGAGTATCCTGGGTAGAATATTCCAATTCCCTTAAGTGAAGGTTTGGTAGTACGTGTGAGGATCCCATGTCTGAATTGATGAACTTAAAGCAAGATGGGTTAATTAAGGATTATTTGGCAAAATTTCATATGATCTTGGTTAGAGCTGACTTAACCGAAGCTCAGTTGATTGGCTGCTTACTTTCTGGGCTAAGGGATGATCTGGAATTAGAGGTTAGATCTAGACAACCAGCAACTTTACATCACGTAGTGGGTCAGGCCAAGTTTGCTGAGGCTAAGGTAGAGGCCTTAGCCAAACAGCTACGACCCAAGGCTCCTCTGCTTCCTACCCCAAATATACCTAAACTCCCTCCAAACACTTACAGACCTGTTCCGCACTGTTCCAATTACCCAACCAAAAATGCCTTACCTCCAAACAGAACGCAGACGACTCTATCACGAGCTAAGCTACAAGAGAAGAGGGCCAAGGGACTCTGCTATTTCTGTGATGAGAAGTTCAAGGCTGGTCATAGATGTAAGAGCAAGGGACCCCAGCTCCTTGTGGTTGAGAGAGATGGAGAAGAACTGGAAGATGAAGGTGAGGAAATAGTATAAGACACCAATGTCGAAAATGCCAGTGAATACATAGCCCATATTTCCCTTTCACGCCTTGGCTAGAGCTCCCAACTTCCAGACACTGTGAGTTAGAGGGTCTGTCAGAAGGAAGCCTATTCATGTATTGATAGATTCAGGCTCTACTCATAATTTTATTGATATGGAGCTAGCCCACAAGTTGGAATGTCGTGCTAGTGCAGTACCTGCAATACCAGTAGTGGTAGCAGATGGAAGCAAACTAAGTTGCACTTCATAATGCAAGGACCTTAATTGGAAGATGCAAGGTGTGGATTACTGCTCCAATTTCTTGTTGATTGCCTTGGGAGGATGTGATATGGTGCTAGGGAATGAGTGGCTATCAACCCTTGGAGATATCAAGTGAAATTTTAGGGAGCTCACAATGGCTTATTCCAAAGAAGGAAAAACTAGAATTTTGTGAGGAGAGGGAACAAATGTCTGGAAAATAATAGGAGCCAAGGCCATTATAAGAGCCTTGGCTGGCTCATCTGTTGTTGCCCTATTACAAGTGAGAATTAAAGAGGTTGTTGTGAGGGAAGTGGAGCTACTGAGATTGGGAATGGACCCCAAAACACAGCAACAAGAACCTGTTCCAAAGACTATTGCTGATCTCCTGTCACAGTATGCATCAATTTTCGAAGAACCCCAGCAGCATACCTCCCTTTGATCATATGGTACATTTGAAGGAAGGCACTCAGCCCATAAGAAAAAGGCCTTATAGGTACTCGGCCCTTCAGAAGGACATTATGGAAGAAATGACTCAAGAGCTACTCAGGAAGGGGTACATATAGCGTAGTACCAGCCCTTTTGCTGGAGCAGTGGTCTTAGGTAGAAAGAAGGAAGGGGGTTGGAGGATGTGTGTGGATCACAGGGACCTTAACCAAGCCACTATCAAGGATGAATTCCCCACACCCTTGGTTGAGGAGTTACTTGATGAGCTAGGATAGGCTACACTCTTCGCCAAAATTGATCTTAGATCTGGGTATTACCAGATCAGGATGCACAAGGATGATGTGTAGAAAACAGCTTTCAAAACTCAATTTGGGCATTTCAAATTCCTTGTAATGCCCTTTGGTCTCACCAATGCCCCTTCGACATTCCAAGCGCTCATGAATTCGATCTTTGCCCCTTACCTCCGAAAATTTGTATTGGTGCTCTTCGATGATATCTTAGTGTACAACCCTTATCTGGAAAATCATGTAGAGCACCTACGACTTGTCTTCACGCAATTACAGCAGCATCAACTGTATGCTAAGTGAAGTAAATGTTTTTTTGCAGCTTAACGGATAGAATATCTTTGCTATATCATTGCTGATGGAGGGGTTGCCACCGATCTAAAGAAGTTAGAGGCTATAAGAAATTGGCCTAGTCCTACAACCCTCAAGTAGCTCAGGGGATTTTTGGGGCTCACTAGATATTATTGGAGGTTCTTTAAAAGATATAGGGTCATAGCCAAGCCTCTTATTGAATTGATTAGCAAGGACAACATGGTATGGAATGAAAGGGCTCAACAAGCCTTCGAAGAGTTAAAGGCTGCATTGACGTCAGCTCCCATCTCGGCTTTACCGGACTTCACCAAGCCATTTGTAATTGAGACTGATGCATACAACACTTGGCTTGGAGCTGTACTGACACAGAGTGGACATCCATTAGCCTACATGAGTAAGGCCTTGAGTGCTAGGCAGCAAGGGTTATCTGTTTATGAGAAAGAGCTACTAGCATTGATGATAGCGGTGTATAAATGGCAGCAATACCTACTGAACACTACCTTTGTCATCAAAATCAATCATAAATCTCTTAAATACTTACTGTAGAAGAAGATACACACCCATTTTCAATATTTATGGCTAGCTAACCTAATGGGGTTTAGCTATGTAATTGATTATAAGAAGGGCAAGGAAAATGTAGTGGCAGATGCTCTCTCACGCATCTCTGGACAACAAGTTAACTGTATGTTACTCTCCTCAGTTGATAGCACTCTGTACGCAAAGATTTAGTTCTCATGGTAGGCAGATGCTGATCTCCAACACCTCATAAAGCAGCTCAATGACAATCCTTAAAGACATCCTCGCTGCAGCTGACAAGACGATCAGTTGAGAGGAAAGGGAAAGCTGGTCATTGGTAAGGATGAGTACTTGCAGTTAAGATCCTTTAATGGCTCCACTCCTCACCAACCGGGGGTCACTCAAGACAAGACACGACATTATAGAGGATTAAATCGATGTTCTATTGGAAGGGACTATACCAATCTGTTGTGGATTTCATCAGGAAGTGCCCAATTTTTCAAGCTTGCAAATCTGAAACCGTGGCTTCCCCGGGATTATTGCAACCCTTACCAGTCCCTGAGACGGTTTCGACAGACATATCTATGGACTTCATAGATGGCCTCCCGAGATCTTACAGAAAAGATGTTATCTTAGTGGTGGTAGATCGCTTGAGTAAGGCTGCACACTTTTTGTCTCTAACTCATCCATACTCAGTATTGTCAGTAGCACAAGTGTACATGGATCATATCTACAGGCTTCATGGAATGCCAAGTTCCATAGTCAGTGACAGGGATGCTGTGTTTGAAAGTGACTTCTGGCAGGCATTGTTCTCTATTCAGGGGGTAGAGCTTCATTTGTTCATAGCCTATCATTCACAAATAGATGGACATACTGAGATAGTTAACAAGGGAGTAGAGACACACTAGAGATGTATGTGCAGCAATCAACCCCATCAGTGGTCTAAATGGCTGCTGATGGCAGAATGGTGGTATAACACCACATGGCATTCAGCCACTCAAAAAACGCCCTATGAAGTGGTGTATGAACAACCCCCACCTCTTCATATCCCTTACGTACCAAGAGAGATGCAAGTAGAGGCTGTTGAAAGGAGTTTGCAACGAAGAGAATACATGATCATTGTTATTAAGTATCACTTAGCTAGGGCACAGAACATGATGAAGCAGTTGGTTGATAGAAGGCGCACTGATAGAAGCTTCACTCCACGAGACTGGGTCTACTTAAAGCTCCTGCCCTGCAGGCAAATATATGTTGCCCGCAAGGGCAACCAGAAGCTCAGTCTGAAATACTTTGGCCCCTTTTTAGTGTCAGCTGCTGTGGGTAAGGTGGCATACAAGCTGGAATTGCGAAATTTCTGCCAGAACACACAAGGTCTTCCACATTTCTCAGCTCAAGCTTCACCGGGGTCCACTGCCCACCTCCATTACAACTATCCCAGGTGATTTCAACACGGCACCCATCAAGGAACCAGAAGCGATTTTAGAGGGAAGAATGGTGAGTCGCAAAAATAGAGCAGCCACCAAAGTTTTTATTGAAGTGGAGGGGCTTCCCTTGAGAAGATTTAACCCAGGAATTCCTTTACAACCTCCAATTGAAGTTTCAGGAGTTTCAACCTTGAGGACAAAAGTGAATTTAAGGAGGGGGGGGGGGGGGGGGGGGATATTGTTACAGTGAAAAAATGGAGAATGAAGCAGAATTGTAGCTGGGCAGATTCATATTTCTGTTATCAGGTTTTTGGCGGGAAAAAGAGTGGCCACGCACGAGGCACATGCAAGCCGGATAGTTATAAGCACGTGCTGGGCATGTGCCTCAGCCCAATTTAGGGAATTTGTAGGCATTTTTCAGTTGTTTAATTGAATTGCGGATCATTTTTAATTATGTTTTGCAATTTATATTTTTATTTGCATACTATGAATAGTTAATGGAGTGCAAATTTAGGGTTGTCAAAAAACTGATATGCTTTCTTCTTTTCTAATCTCTCTAATTCTCTTCTGCCCCTGTCATGTACCTTGGGTTTAAGTTGTTAATTCTCTTAATTCCAAGTTCTAAACATTAAATTGACTTGGAATTATTAGTATTATTATCTTAAATTACCTAAATTCCCAATAAAATGCATTTGGAAGTTGGAACTCTTAACTAACTTTTAAATGGCATTTTGGAGGGAAATTCGGTTAATAGCTGTTAGTCGGGCTTTTGTGCCATAATTGCAGAGTTGCTGTTTGTTGTTGATTTTAACGGATTTTTGGTAGATTTTTGTGCTGTTTCCCTCTTCCCTTACCCCTCAAGTCTATATAAGGGGGTGTTATATCATTGTATGATAACTTTTGACTAATGAAATAAAATTGCTACTACTATTTTCTTTCTCCCTATCAATCTCTCTCTTTCTCCCTTACTTTCATCTTCAATTTTTGAATTTCTCCCTAATTCCCTCCTTCTCCTACCTCTTTCTCTACAATTCCATAGAGTTTACAAGTTATGATCCAAGATTAAATGTTGGGTCATGACAACTTGGTATCAGAGTGCACAAATCGATTCACGAAGGCAGGGTTATGGCCCTACTAAGGCAAGAAAAAGTATACTTATTGCTGCAAGAACAGTATGCACAACTATATAATGGAATCCAAGAACTCCAGGAGGCATCCAAGCGACGAGAGGAAGCATATTAACGGCAAGAAGAAAGGTGGATGTCCTTTGATAAAAGAATGGCCAAGAATGAGAAAATACAAGTAACCCTCTTGAAAAAGTTATTCTCCAATCAAGAAAAGCTTGAGGTGAAATTTTTGGACAATGATGCAAAGGAATCTATTGCAGGGACTAAACCTTCAGGTCCATCAAACTGTTGGGGAGGCGCCTTCTACATGACTAATCTTGGAAGTGTTCCTTCTGTTACAAACTCAAGACTTGCTCCTCTTCCTCTTGAACCTACTGATTTCTACAACCCCATGGTCACTGTTGATATTCCCCTTTCACCAAGAAGTTCATCTGAATCACCCGTAAAGCTTGACGTTGTTGCTCCTGAAGGAGATTCCGACAATGAAGATGATGAAGGCCGGACTCAAGAATCTGAAAGCCAAATTGTTAAGGAGTGTGAAGGAAAGAGACCATTTTTGATAGGAGACTTGCAGGTAACACTGAAAGAAGGCGTCGACACTCTAGGGGAACTTACATTTACGGATAATTCAAGCTGGGTTAGAAGCAGGAAGTTCGGGCATGGCCTTAAAGTCGCATCGGGGTATTGCAAAGGTGTACCAGTACACGAGGCAAAAACAGAAGCATTTACTATCAAAGTCCATAGAGGGGAATTATACAAGAAGCACGATCTACCTGCATTGGATGATGAGGTGTGGATAGTAGAGAAAATTGGAAAAGATGGTGTATTCCACAAAAGGCTCATTGCTGCTGGTATCTACTCTGTTCAAGATTTTCTTCGACTTGCTGTTAGAGATTCTCAAAGATTAAGAACTATTCTTGGAAGTGGAATGTAAAATAGGATGTGGGATGCTAAATTTCTCGGTGAAACTCTTCTCGAGTTCACGAGGGCAGATCAAGTCATCAAGAAACGACGGGAGATTCCTAAGGCTAGAAAAAATTTCAAGAAGAGGAAGTAAAAAAAGAGAAGATCCATGAACCGAATTTGTAAAATGTTACAATTTGGTATACATGAACATGAGGTCCCGATGATTGAAGATGTGAAGACAATCCTTGAGGACGAGAATTAACTTTTGGGGGGGGGGGGGGGGGGGGGGTAATGTCATGTACCTTGGGTTTAAGTTGTTAATTCTCTTAATTCCTAGTTCTAAGTGTTAAATTGACTTCGAATTATTAGAATTAATATCTTAAGTTACCTAAATTCCCAATAAAATGCCTTTGGAAGTTGGAACTCTTAACTAACTTTTAAATGGCATTTTGGAAGGAAATTCAGTTAATAGTTGTTAGTCGGGTTTTTGTGCCATAATTGCAGAGTTGCTGTTTGTTGCTGATTTTAATTGATTTTTGGAAGATTTTTGTGTTGTTTCCCTCTTCCCTCACCCCTCAAGTCTATATAAGGGGGTGTTATATCTTTGTATGATAACTTTTGACTAATGAAGTAAAATTGCTACTACAATTTTCTCTCTCCTTATCAATCTCTCTCTTTCTCCCTTACTTTCTTCTTCAATTTCTGAATTTCTCCCTAATTCCCTCCTTCTCCTCCTTCTTTCTCGACAATTCCCTAGAGTTTACAAGTTGTGATCCAAGATTAAATGTTGGGTCATGACAGCCCCATACTCTATTTCTTAGTTACTTGGTTGAGGAATTGGGAATTTGGTTCTTGGTAACACAGTAGGACTCACTAAACTATTGTTATCATCAAAATTACGATATAAGTGGCTTTAGGCCAACACATATTGATTAGAAAGTATAAAATAGGTGTACTGTTCACAATTTTTCTTGATTCATTTCCCTGATCAGGTCATTGTAGCAGTTGTGTTGACTGTGGATGCAGTGGCTCTTCGATAATGTAGAAATATATGTAGTTACATTTAGACAGCTTGGGATTTGCAGTAGCTTACGAAAGATCGCAAATGTAAGTTGATTACAAGCAAAAAGCATTGTAAGCAAATTTGAATTTTTTTGTTGTTAAGGACTGAATATGTTATATACCTTTGTTCATCAATGGTGGATTTTAGGGTTTATATTTCGAGTTCATTGAAGAGATTTGATTTTTCAGAAAAATGTGATGCATTTTAATGCTTGTTGCACGCCAAGTGAAGTCCAAACACTGCATGGATTTTCAGCGACAATCAATCATTGTGAGTTAGTTGTTTAATCTATTACAACTTATCACCAGCTTGGTGTGAATTCTCGATGAATATTTCTGTTTGTCCTTCATTGTTAAAAAAAAACATTATTTTTATAGCAACATTTCATTTTTGTCATAGTTTTGTATGACTTGAGTATGATTTCATACTTTCTTTTTAACATAATTTGCTTGATGATGAACAGTATGTACTTACACTTTTCATCTAGAGATTAGTTAACTACCAATGTTGAGGCTGATAATAATGACACTCCAAGGATTGTTTGCTCTCAAGTCTTTTATCTTGTGGGTCTTTTCTTTTCATTAGCACAAAGAGGCATACTTTGAAGTTCGCTATTGCGAGGAGCTCGGATATAGCTTGATAAACAAGTACAAGTAGCATTGTAAATTACATGACTAGGTACTTGATTATCTAATTTAGCATATTGTGATTTTCTTTGAACCATTGCATTATGTATGATCAATAATCGGGTAATACAATTGAGTTTCAAGTACTCAATAAGTTAAGTCTGAGTTGGATCAAGGTTAAGTACTTAATTCTTCAATTGTTAATGCTAAAATATGTTGATTATGTAATGTCTAATGCTTGTTTTAGACTTTGTTTTTTATTTATCTAAGATCTAACCTGATTATTTGTACTATCAATACTTCAATTGCACCCCTTCATATATTGGAATTTGAGGGTAATTAGATGATAAATGGTGAAATCTTACTATATCTGAGCGATAATTTGGGTTTTCTATGAAGTGAAAAATATGCAGGCAAGTTCAGAAGATCAGAATAGGCGAAATTTGAAATTTTTTAATTAAGAATAAGCTCAAGTTCTTATTTCCACTAATGCAATATCCAATTGTGTATAACTAGTTGAATTTCTCCCCAATTTTTGATGCCCTGACTTAGGATTTCCATTGTTTTTATAATTTTAAAATGTGAAAGTTACTCAAAAGAGTATTAGAAGTGGAAAATTAACTTGTATTCCCATTAGATGAGCTCCTAGTCTTGCTAAGTTCATATCGCTCTCAATTTGAAAGGTTTACTTTACTTTCCCCTTTTTTTAAACTTTCTCATTAGGGCGTTGTACTATTGTACCTAAAATAAGGGACTCTAAACCCAAGTATAATCTTCATGAAAGTATCAGCATCTATGCAGCTATATCTAGTTGTTTTGTTTACCCAAAGAAACTAGATAATAGAGTAGTACCCCCCACTTTCACTGGTCGTCCTCTATCTCTAGTGGTGCTCCTCTTCAGTTGCATTGTCCGTCTATGATGCCCTGTGCCTACCTTCTATCATTCCTTAGGTTCAAGTTCTGATCATCTTGTTTTTGTAAGCTCGTTGCCTTTACGTGTTTTCATTGTTGCTTTTTCTGTGTGTTTTTGTTTGCTCTTGGGTTGTTTTGGATTAGTTGATGTACTTGGATCATTTGATTAATTATCAAAAAAAGAGAAATTAGATAATAAACAAGCATATTGGTTAATAGCTCAACTATCTGATGTATAAGATATTGATATTCCATAAGATGTTTCTCCATGAGAAGTAAAAAGAACGAGAGAGAAGTAAAAAAAGGGATAATTTGCTTGCCAATTTGTACTGATACATTCACCGTGTTATTTACTATTGGTGTGTGCAAGATTCTACAATGAAAGTTGTGAAGAAGAGTGGGTAAGTTAGTCAATGTTATATACATACAAGTGGTACTGTATCGCTAGCTTTTTACTTCATTTTTTGAAGTTTCAAGACTCTTCTTTGATTAAATCAAATATAATAGTTATTATTTCTTTTTTTTTCCCCTTATCTTTGAAGTAATCAAGTTCTGTGTAAAAAAATTTACTCTGGGTATCTAAAATAAAGTTGTCCTTTATACTAGATAATCCAAACCAATAAGATTATTATACGTGTGGATTTATAGGTAGTGTAACAATTTAATAAAGTTGTACTCTATACTAAAGATGATTAGGGTGAGCTAATTGTGTTCATTATTATTTGAATTTCATTCAAAGTACTGTATAATGATATTTCTCTATACCTACTCCTCAAAATCATTCATGTTTTGAGAATGAAGAAGAAGGGAATGGACTGCACATGGTCTTCAAATTCTCCTAGCTGGCATGTGTAGGATCCAAATTGATCTATTGAATTAGAACATCCTTCACTGCCTTGCCATTCTGCTGCACCAGACGAGATCCCAGCATTGCTGCAGGAGCTTGTATCAATGTTCCATTGCTTGTTGCTTTCGGAGGCTTAATTGAGCAATCTTTCTGTTCTGCCCCACGCCTTTTTAAAAGAGAAACCTGAAATACACGGTGAACAAAAGAATTAAGGGGAAGCTCCAACCTATAAGCCACATTTCCCAATCTCTCTAACGCGTTGTAAGTACCAAAAAAACAAGCCCCCAGCTTCATATTTTTGTGCACTGTTATTGAAGTCTTGTTTTAAGGTTGAATCTTGAGATACACCACATCTCTAATTGCAAAGCACCTATTAGAATGCTTCTTATCAACATAATGCTTCATTCTTGACTGGGCTAGCTGTAGATTGTCCTTTAATTACTTATCCAATTATCTCCTCTGTGATAGAAGATCATTAACCTTGGCAACATGAGAAGTTATACCCTGAAGCACCATTAGTGAAGGAGGATCGTACCCATATAAATCCTTAAAGGGAGTGGTCCATATGGCAGAACGAAAGTGAGTGTTATACTAGAACTCTGCCGAAGATAACCAACAGGAGTAGTGCTTAGTTTAGGTGAATGTCATGCTCCTTAGATATTGCTCTACACATTGGTTCACCCTTTTAGTTTCTCCATCTGAATGAGGATGATATGATGAACTAAGAGCAAGAGTAGAGCCCATCAACAAGAACAACTCTTTTTAAAATTGACTAGTGAACATCCTATCCCGGTCTGAAACAATGGATTGAGGCAATCCGTGCAAATTATTGATGTGATCAAGGAACATTCTGGCCAACTTCCCTCTAGAAATTGGGTGACTCAAAGCAATGAAGTGGCTAAACTTTGTAAACCGATCCACATTAACCCATATCTCCTCCTTGCCCTCAGCCTTTGGCAATCCTTTCACAAAATCCATGCTTATGTGTTGCCAGGCTCTGTCAAGAATGGATACTGAACATGATCAGACTTGGTCCTTTGGCTGACATCACTCCCTGAACATACTCTTCAACCCCCTTCTTAGCCCCAACCCAACAAAAGTACCGCTTCAGCCTTTTGTAGGTGCCATCTATACCCAAATGTCCACCCCAAGCAGAAGAGTGGAAGGCCTGGATTATCTGTCTTCTCAAATCAATAGAAGCTCTTACATATACCTTGCCTTTAATCCTCACAATTCCATTCAGGATAGTGACTTTAGCTTCTGCCATGGAAGAATTACTCACACTATATGCTGTGACACAATCAGTAGCAAATGTATCCCCTTCATAGGACTTGTACACTTCTTCCAAAAGACACGAAATGGTTGAGCATGAGCCAGATTCGCTTCCTTCTAACATCTTGAAGAGGGCATCACCAACAAGGTTCTCTCTGCCACTGCAATACTTAATTGAATAACTCAATCCCAACATCTTCATAAGTCCCTTTCTTTGCACTCTAGTGGTAATCTTCTACTCCAGAAGAAATTTGAGACTTTAGTGGTCAGTTCTAATGACAAAATGATGTCCCTTAATTTAGTGCCTTCACTTCTGCAGTGCCAAAAGGATAGCCAAATATTCCTTTTCATAAATCGAGAGCTGCTGATTTCTTGGACCAAGTCCTTGAGTGAGGAAAGCTGCTGGTCTCCCTTTTTGAGAAAGAACTGCTCCAATTGCTAGACTACTAGCATCAGTCTCCAATACAAAAGGCTCTCCAAAATCAGGCATGATTAAGACAGGTGCGGAACACATAGCTAGCTTGAGGCTTTCAAATGCTTCTTGAGCAACTTCAGACCAAAAGAATGCATCCTTCTTCAAGAAATCAGTCAATGGTTTAGCCAACACTCCATATCCAGCTATGAACTTCTTATAGTATCCAGTCAATCTAAGAAATCCTCTCAGCTACTTGAGGTTTTGAGGAACATGCCACTCTTTCATCACTTGTATCTTTCTTGGATATGTTGCCACACCTTCTTTAGAAACTATGTGCCCCAAGTATTCCACTCGAGTCTAAGCAAACGAACACTTGGCAAGCTTAGCATACAACTTGTTCTTGCGCATAATCTGAAAGACCTGTCTCAGATGCTTGACATGTGCTTCTATGAAAGGACTGTAAACCAGTATGTCATCAAAGAACACCAACACAAACTTCATCAGATGAGCTTTAAACACATGATTCATCAACGCCTAAAAAGTAGCTGGAACATTGGTTATGCCAAAAGGCATAACCACAAATTCATAATGCCCGTGATGTGTCCTGAAGGCAGTCTTGTGAATGTCCTTATCCAACACTTAAATCAAGTGCTATCTGTCATGAATCAAGATCAATCTTGATTCATGACCTGACATAGGATAGGATAGGATAGAGTTTAGATAAGAAGAGAAGTGAAGGAGATGAGAAATAGAGAGAAATTTAAATGAGAGAAAGAAATCAATCAATAATTATCATTCAGCATATGAAGATTACAAGAGAATCTCTCCTTACTTATACTGCCTAAGTTTAACTGGGTTCATTGCACCAAGACTCTAAGCCTAACCGACATTACAAGCAAGCCGCCAATATTGACTTAGCTAACTAACCATCTTGACCTCTAACTGCCAATACTCCTACTTCGAAGGTTTATTACACGGCTACAATGGCATATACTACTAGATCATTATTTAAGACTTATAACTACTTAGCATTTCCTACCACAATCATGACATTACTCCTCCAACCCCCCCCCCCCCCCCCCCCCCCCCCCCCCCAAAAAGATTCTTGTCCTTAAGAATCTAATTGCTGGAGGAGTGCTTATTATAGCAATTTCTACTTTCGAATGACGACAGTGATCTGAATTGCAGTAGGGGGACACTCTTTTGTTGTTAAAGTCATACTCTTGCTGTCGCAGCTTAAAGAATGGACATCAGGAGGCCTTCCACTGTCATTCCACATCAACCAAATTCTAATGCAGCTAAACATTCCTATCTTATAGCCGAAGTGAACTGGTGGCCTATGCTGCGGCTGTTGTGATCCAAGAATCTCAGTCCACAATCTGAATTTCAATGGCCAGAACACTCCTTCAAAGAACCCCAAGGCTCTCCAGCTGTTAACCTTGCAGATATATGATCAAAATAGTCTACAGACATCTTCCCACTTGAGAATTTTTACCATGAAACACATACCCACTGCAACAAATATGAACACTTTTGGTAGATTTTCCATTGGCATAATATCTTCCATTCTCAACAACTTGTTGAATTCCGTCTCGGTGCTTCCCTGTGCTTCTTTCAGATCAGGAGGTCTTCCTCTAGTATTAGTAGAGGAATACACATTAGTTCCACCCAAAAGAACCTCCTCTTTGTTGACATTAGGCATATTTTCACTTAGAAGGTGATCGTTAGCTTGTGTTGGAGTAGCAACAGCATGCGTATGAACCAAATTAGTGGGTACTGCTACAATTTTAGACTCATCCTTTGCTGAATTATCGTGTTTTGTAGCAAAAATTTGCGTTGCTTCTTGATCTATCTGCTGCATTTGAGTAGCTTTAGTGCTTTCTTCTTCAAAATCTTCTGCTGAACTGGAGTGTATTGCAGTAAGATCTTGCTCCATTTCTTGATAAATTTGATGCTTTGTGATCATCATCTCTTCAAAACATTGCCTTATCTTAGGGAAATATTGATCATAGAGTTCTTTAATCGATGCTTCCATATCTTGTTCCAGTTCCTTACAAGGAGTGAAGAATTGAATGTCTAACGTACAACTATAGTCGTAGACGTTTCTTCCTTGTAACCATTTGTGTGCTCTTTCAGCATCTTCCCTTGAAGTATAGGTCACTTAAGCTTCAATCTCTAAAGAAGTTGATTTAATTCAATTTCCTCTAGCTTACCATAGAGGCAGAAGACCTGGTTGAGGATTTCCTTGGTAATAGGATAGATGACATTCACAATTTTCACCCAAAAAAAAAAAAAAAAAAAATTACCCTAAAAAAAATTTCGCCAAAGGTATAGCGCTGTTGGAGACTCGGTAAGGTTGAGCATTCACATTGAGCTTGTGCTCTGTAACTAATCAACAATTTCAGCTGGATTAAATCAATTACAGCACTTAAGATGAAGCAACAGTGCAGCCGAGTAATACTGCAGCAAAATCATCGATCAAAGGTGAACTAGAGCACACGTTTAGCTATAGATCTCAATAGCAGCAGCTTGTGTGCTGAATCTTGATTAAATTCAGTCTGGGCAGCAGAGCCTGATCTCAGTATAGCACGATGAGGTGTAAAGGACGCAGCAAAGAAGTAGATCCAATGTAACCGCAACTAGCTTGAACAAATCTGAACAATTTAGCACAATTTTCTTAGTCAATACGACTAGAATTGAACTTGATCTGTTGAACAATGTTTAATCGCAGCAGATAACAAACCCTAGCAATAATGCATCTTGAATAGTTCTAACTCTGAATTCTGAAGTAATTTCAACTTAGCTGCAATTTGATCTCAACTCTTTAATCATAACAATCCGCAAGGTGCACAATCAGATTACTGCAAATCTATCTTCAATTTATTATTAATTCCACTTATGCGCAAGTGTCTAGTAAAGAAGCAGCAAGTTCAACCTCCAAATCTTGCTTTAACAGCACTTATTGAACAATGAATCTCAGTCAATGCAAGCAATTCAAACCTTAGTCACCGAACTATAACCGCAAGCCGTGACTGAATCCTGATCCAATGCAACTAGAACAACAGAACTTGACTTAATACAAACTCAACCTAATTGAGGTAAATTCAACTAAGCCAAATGCAAATCCTCAATTTCTGCAGAGAAGTAACAAATCAATGAATAAACCCTTTTTTTTAACACAATTTCTTAATCAAGAACTTGATTTGGAATCCAATCAAGGCTCTAATACCAATTGTCTTGGATCAACATCAATCTTGATTCATGACCTTGGATAGGATAGGATAGGATAGAGTTTATATGAGAAGAGAAGTGAAGGAGATGAGAAATAGAGAGAAATTTAGACGAGAGAGAGAAATCAATCAACAATTATCATTCAACATATGAAGATTACAAGAGAAGCTCTCCTTATACTACCTAAGTTTAACTAGGTTCATTGCACCAAGACTCTTAGCCTAACTGACATTACAAGCAAGCCGCCAATATTGACTTAGATAACTAACCATCTTGACCTCTAACTGCCAATACTACTACTACTAAGGATTATTACACGGCTACAATGGCATATACTACTAGATCATTATTTAAGACTTAATAACCACTTAGCATTTCCCACCACAATCGTGATAATATCCCTGCCTCAAGTCTAACTTGGAATAATACTGGGATCCTTTTTGCTCATCTGACAAATCTTCTATAACAAGAATTGGAAACTTGTCCTTAATTGTGAGAGAGTTGAGACGCCTGCAATCCACACACATTCAAGATGAACCATCCTTCTTCTTAACAAGAATCACCGGGGAAGCAAATGGGCTATGACTGTGCCGAATAAAATTTGTCTTCAAAAGCTCTTCAACTTGTCTTTCAATCTCGCTTTTCTGTGAGTGAGGGTAGTTATAGGTTCTTAAATTCACGAGATTGGAATTAACCGTAAGAGGGATAGCATGATCCAGAACTCTCTTAGGAAGCAAGGTAGAGGGTTGAGCAAACACATCTTCATATTCATGTAGTAATTTTCCAATACAAGGGTCTGAATACACCTAAGCTATATCTGGACTAGCAGTGATGGAAAACAACTATCCAATCCACTGATACTTTTCTTTTCTAACCATCTTCTCCAGAATTTTCCCTTTCATCATCTGTAAGTATCCCTTCTCCATGATTCCTTGCAAAACCGCATTCTGACCTTCTCTTTCAAAAGACATAGACAGCTGAGCAAAATCAAAGATGAAAGGGGTAATGGTTTTCATCCGGTCAGCTCTAAGGTCCATATCACAACCTCCTAACTCAAGTACTCTAAAGTCATACTCAAATTGGTGTCCTTGTATCCTCCAGTAGAACCCTTTACATTTCATCTACGTGGTCATGGAATATCCATCAGCTATTGTGATAGCTAGGGAACTGGTCTTGATCATTTCATGCCCAACCTACCTCACCACCTTGGGATCCCCAAAACTATGCGTACTGCCACTATCAATCAGATCAACATATGCTTGTGTCCCACCTCTTCTTTGATTCTTATTGTATTATGAGAACCATTTCTAGTTAGAGCTCTTACAGATATATCCATCTCATCATTCACAAACGTTTCTTGATCTACCCCTTCTTGCTCCTCAGCTATCTTTTTAACCTCCTGAACCTCAATGTCCTCATATGCCTCAACTTTAGTGACTGTCATTAGCAGCTTAGGATTACATTTATGTCCAAAGAAGTACTTTTGATTAAATTTAAAATTTAGCCTCTGATTCTTCTTCTCCTCCAAACTTAATGTCTTTAAGCCACTAGCAGGAGTAGCTTGCTGAATGTATGATGATTGAGGAGCACTTGTCTTAGGTCCATCAGCAGTAGCCAAGACACTAGCTCCCATCAATTTAGCTTTGGAAAAAGCTTGAGTCAACGTTCCAGGATTCAGTGCCTTAACCAAATTTTTAATTCTTGGCTTGAGGCCACTTATAAAGCTAGATATGTAATAATACTCATTAGTTTCGTGATTAACTGTTAACATTCTAGCTCTCAAATTCTCAAAACGAGTCATAAATTCCCCCACAGATGATGTTTGAGCCAATTTATTGAAATGATATATCACCTCACCAAGATCTTCTTTTCCATACCTCCCACAAAGTTCATTCACAAAATCAGTCCTAGACAAGGATGGATTGTTGCGAATCAGGCTGTAGTACCAGACTTCCTGATCTCCTTGAAGATATACCGCAGCTAATTCCACCTTCTCTATTTCATCAACATGATAAGATCAAAAGTACCTGTCCCATCTCCTAATCCATGATTGAGGTTGCTTTCCATGAAATGTATCTATTCCAACACGATGCTATCTGAATCTTTGAGTTCTTCCACCAGCAGTTCCATTCTCATTGGATTAAGATGATTGAGGTTCTAGAATATCTTGAGGACGATCATGCTAACTAGCAGCAGAAAATACACCAGCTCTTGTAGGTTGATTTTTTCGTGTGATTTGCTGCTACAATCCATTGAGCTTCGATTCAATGTCATGAGAATGTTGATCTAACTTCTTAGCCAGCTTCTGATCCTGCGATTGCTACATTCTTACAAACATTTCCTCCATTTGAAGTCTCAATCGTTCAAATTGATTGACTTCCACATTAGCTCTAGCATTTGCACCCACAGTAGCAGCATTTGCTCAAGTTGCTACTCCACCAGCTATTGGTACTATCTGCTTGCATCCAAATAGCTCCAATCAATCGATCAAGCAATCAATCGATAGCAAACACAAGCTCTAATACCAATTGTTATGATTCAAGGTCAAACTTGAATCATAAACTTGAGATAAGAGAGTATGAGATGAGAGAGAAGTAAAAGAGATCAGAATTAGAGAGAAATTAGGGTTGAGAGGGAGAAAGAGATCAATTTTCTATTTAATAAATCCCAATTACGAGATATTTTGCTTATTTATACTAATGAAAAAAGACGTCTAAAACTAGAGCATGAAAAAAGGCTTAAACCGAATTACAAGCATTTCCCGCCAAAACAACATTTACCCGCTAACTACCACTACCAAAGTTTCCCGCCAGAATTTCAATTGAATCCAATTGAGAATTTCATAGCTAAAATCAACTAAGAATGCATAAAATCCTTCATGGTCATTACAGTCAATTAGAAACAAAATTAGAACAATTTAAATACTAAAACTGACTAGATCGTTGTTATCATCAAAATTACAATATAAGTGGCATTAGGCCAACAATCTCCTCCTTTTTTATGATGACAAATATTTGGTGTTTTCTCTCAGAAAAATGATAGTTGAAGTATAGAATTCATTATAAATATATTGACTATTCAAATCATACAAATTCTCACTTAATATCAATTCAACATATTAAGAGTTCAAACTCAATTGTCTCCCCCTATGTTGATGCATTGTAGAAATTATATTCAATATGTTGACATTATTATCATGTTTAACACTTCACAATCAAACATAAAATTCATGCCATGATAGATGCATTCTAGGGATTAGATGTTCAATTAACTTACACCTGGTATCATTTTTATAACATGAACTAAATAATCATGAATCAACTAAACACCAATTTCTCTCCCCCTTTGTCATCAACAAAAAAGAGAATAAATCAATTCAGTGCAATGTGTTTGATATATCTCTCTGTTCATGACTAGCAAGTATTTTGACAGAGAAAGATTTGTCCAATGTTTAAACCTACATAAACAACACCAATCTCTTTCCCCCTTTGTCATTAACAAAAAGCAATAGGGAGGGGGGGGGGATTTAGACATTGTAGTACAAAATGTAAAAGTAGATTTCACATATGCTGCTCAATAGGATAAGGACAGTTTCACCTCTTCTTTTTTGTGATATAATGTTTCACCCTCTTTTCTTTCTTTAATATTTCCATATGCCTCAATAAGGTGAACATAAAAAGTTTTTCGCAAAGGAAGATTTTTAAACTTGAAGTTTTGCAATTATTATAACACATTTAGAACTTTGATCGAAATTATGAACAAGAATGTAAGAGAATATTCAAGTTAAACAACCATTAGAGAGATCTAAGGTAGCTTTATTTTGGTGTTTCCTTTAAAGAAGCGGTTTCTATGCGCTAATATCCATTAGATTGGATGAGAATAGTTGGATAATTGTATGCCATCATGTTGAATCTTTTTTTTTTTTTTTTTTGGTATCAGCAATTACTTTCACATAGAGACCTAGTAAAATTATCTAGTTGTTGATCATTTGTGGGCACAAATTTTATGATATCTCCTTTAAGCACATGATCACGAATTATATGACGTCTACCTCTATATGATTGGTTCTAAAATGATAAGCCAGAGATTTGGATTAGCGTATTGTATTGACTACAACAAAAGTGACCATATATAACGCACAAAAAGTGTTAACTTGTAAAACGGTTACCTTAGGTCTTATGTAACACTTTTTTGATTGTTATGTTAGGGGTGTGTTACATTAGCCTAATGTAACAAATTTTTCAACCTAATGTAACATTTTCAAGAGAATTTTAGGTAGCAGTTATAATAGGCCTAATGTAATAGTTTTTTAACCTAGTGTAACCATGTGATTAAAGACTATATATAATAGTTCACGTAACATTCTTTAGTTGCAAAAGTAACAGTTTAATTAAGGACTTAATGTGACAAGTTTTGATTAACTTGATCAAGTGCAGCAATTATGAGCTCAATGCAAATATTTTGTTTCGTACCTAATATTTTACATTCACATGGGCAAAGTATCAAACTTCATATCCAAATACACAACCCTTTTGTCCAAAATGCATGATAACAATCCACAACTACAAATGAAGCTACATTTCATATTGCACCCAAAATACAAAGTTCGATCAAATCCAACGATAAACTAGATATTCACACACTCTTGGATAGAACAAACTCAAAGCTCTATTCAGCACCTCGTGGCGAAGAGTCATCCCCCTACAAGAAAGGAAAAAAAAGGAGAATCATTTAAAGTTTGCTTTAAAAAATTGGACATAAGGCACACTTATTATAAATTCGTTGAAACCACACGTATCAAAATCTAAACAAACTATTTATATTATATCATGTTTAAACTATTATAAAATGGGACATGATTCTATAAGATATTTGGAAGTAGTTACATTCATTAACAGTGTAAGAAACAACAAACATAAGAAACAAGCAAAATAAATAATTACCATACTTGTTAACATAAAGATATATTTTGACTAGATAATTTAGTGAAACCCCAAAAAATAATGTATAAGAGGAAAGCCCTAACGATAGAGAGAGAGAGGGACTTGTAGATCAAAAACCAGTTTCAGCAAATTCACAAGAACCCTAAATTACACGGATTGAAAACTGGGGACCCCAACATCTAAATCAAACAACACATCAAGCATATTCTTGGGAGCTCAAAACAACAAATTCACACGCAAATTATGCACCAAAAAAGCAATAGCAAGAATCTGAAATTGAGTTACAATCAAAAAAGGAACGCAAATTAACTCAACAAAGCCAATAACTTAACAAGAACCCATAAAAGCTAAAAATCAAATAGAAGAGATTTCTAACACAAACCATATAGCTCAAAGTTTAGAATTTTTATAGGCACTTGCCTTGACTTGCTGTAAATTGTCAAAAAATTTAAAAAACCACCTAAACTATTATACCCAATTTACTTGCACCAAACATTTGTCATTACAGCAGCATTTCTCGCTAATCGCACATGAGATTTTAAACAAACTGAAAAATATTTAAAACAAACCAAATTCATGAACTAAAACATAACACCCAACTTGCCCCATTTGTCATCCACTTTTAATTCTAACTCAAAATTTCAAAACAAATTTTCAATCTTTGCACTCCCAAAGGATGCATGATTCCAACATAATCCACTTGCCCCCAGCCAAACAATATGCATTTTCTTTACAACAATAACATAAATTAAGAGCAAATAAAGTCGTACATGTTTAGATTTTGTAGGACCAAGAGATGATGTAACCGTTTGCTGTACCATTTGAGTGACGTCCAAACTGGGGACAACATCTTGTATTTTTGATAAAATCATTGCAATCACCACTTCAACCATTTTTAAATTTTGAGCTTCTAAATCTCTCTGCAATTTTTCTACCATGGTGTCTTGTATGGACTGAACAAGTTCCTTGGCCATAGGAATACTAGATGCCCCAATATTCTTTGATTTAAGCTGCCTTTGAGTCACACCCCTCCCATAGAAGCGCAATTGCTTGCGTCCATTGTCTTCCTTGGACATGACTTTATCAAAAGAACTTTCTGTTTGAACATCGTGATCTGGTTGAGATTCAAATTTCGATTACAAGCCAAAAATAAACAGTACATAACAAAAAAAAAAAAATCTAATCAAGTTTGTTTTTTCAATAATTAGTGAAAAAACTCATGATATAAAAACTGACGACTCACCAAAGCAAGACGAGAACCATGTGTCATGATTCTAAGGAATGGGATATATGGAATTAAGTAATAATAGTTCATTGGTTGTAATAAAATAGCTAAGTCATTAGGATTAGGCAATTTAGTACTTCTTTTATTGCATTAGCCGTGTTCACTCTTGTATTGGAGGATCGTAGTTGTAGTAGTTGGTTTGGGGTGGTTTAGTAAGTTAATGTTAGTTGCTCAAATGTCAAGAATGACGGCTAGGATGGTTAATTAAGTTGGTCAGGATGGTAGTCTTGGTTCATTGTGTTGGTATTAGCCTACTTAGTCCCATGCTAGTCTATGTAGGAGTTTTCCTCTTGTAATCCATATTGATGAATGATAATCCTTGTTTTCTCTCTCTCATCTTAATCTCTCTCTCTATTTCTCATCTCTTTTAACTTCTCTTCTCGTCTCAAATCTATTATCCCTCCTTTATTCTTAGGTTATGATCAAGATTAGCTTGAATCATAACACCATGCCAAGAGCGGGAGAAACCGAAAGAAAAAGAACAAAAGACAAAAGCAACCTAAAAAGTCCACTACAATAAAAACCTAAGCAACACCCATACATCATACAACAAAGCCCATCCCAAAAGCAAGACATTCAAAGCAGTAGAGGCACAACACATAAGCACACCAATACTTAGCACATTGCACAAACAAAAATAATGGAGCCAAAACATGGCCAGCAACCAAGACTTAAAGCATAACTGAGACTGGGACACCAGCAATGAGAACTGACTTAGATCCACTCCATGACCTAAAGCACTCGATCCGACTCAATAGGGGAAAATGGCAAGGAATTGCACCAAGCTTTAAACCAACCGACATGAAGTTTGATAGACCGAAAGACATCCTTTTCATTCCAATAGCTGCCTTCAAAAGCAATCTTGTTCCTAACACACCATATTTCCCAAACAATCTTGTTCTTAGCACATCGTATATATTAGTGCAAGATATATAGCAAAATATGCTTCGTACAATTTTGTTTTGAGTATCTTCATAACCGGTATTATAAGACCTTCCTTTGGTCCTTTTATGCGTCACCTCAAATAGCTTTCTTCAAGATAGTGGCATCTTGTTTTCATAGTCTAGTCTCTGCATCAGTTTACGAATAGTCACCATTAACATAAGTCATATAAAATCCAAAAATATTAGAACACATATGTATTATACGTCCTTACTAAGTTCTCTTCGATTTTTGCAAAGCTTTTTGGCCCTGTAGTGTGACTGTTTTTTTGTACTTTATGCCGTTCTCTATTTTTCTCACTGCGATCTTGAAAGCCAAAACAGAATTAATGAGAAAAACAATGATTTAAGCTTTAATTTGAACGCAAAGATAATGTTATAAAATAATAACTAAACAAAAGTTACACCTTCACAGGTTAAGAATCCCAATATTTGAAAACCTCCTCCATGTCTTCATTAGGGACTAGGTCCGCAAGGCGATTTTGCCACCTATCTTCCCAATCCGTATAAGCAACATAATGTCCTAATTTCTTTCGTGACTTATGAACCCTCCATAGATCATTAATTGAACGTAATATGTGCCCATCAACTTCCTCAGGGATTATATACCTGCTCTACAAGACAAACAAGCTTAGAATTAGCAAATGATAAGCTAAAATGTTTATAGGGTATATATGTTTTCATACATGAACAACTTCCGACATCTTGTCTTTGTTTTTAACTTGATGCCAATCAAGATAATTAAAGCGGCACCAACTACGATCACGAGCAATAGTTCCCAAGAATCTTGCAAATTCATTCACTATGTCATCGGTAGGCCCAACTGGTTGGTTGTTTTCATTGAGAATTATAATATTACGTTCACTGAGCTAGCGAGCATACACATGAAATAACATAGTAGGGCCTCTATGCTTTGTACTCTTCTTTGGCTTGGGATTAGCATGCTGGGATGTAGTTACTTTGGCCAATAGGAATCTACTCGTTTTGTGGACAATGCTCTACACCAGTTCCAACATTCACTAACATGTTGTCCGATTTATTCATGTTAAATGAAATCGATGGACTGAATGACAGCCTTTTTCTGGTCATGGGGGTAACCTGACATACCAAAAATAAATAGTAGATAATATTGAATTAAAAATTTATAGCGAAAATAATGTAAATAAAAACATAAAATTGTATTGATCTTAGAACTAACAAAGAGAAAAAATAACTTGTTGCTGTGATGGACCAAGTCCAGTGGGAATTCTAGCATCTATCACTCGATTACTCAATGAATGCTGGTCATTCAATTGCTCTTGCATAGCTAAATATTCCTTCATTAACATTGACGGAATCAAGGCTTGTGTTTTTCTTCTTGATTGGTCAACTAATTTCTTGCTCTTTATAGATGCCTCAAATACAAATTTAAATTACCAAAATAAAATTTTTCGTACTATAAATTAAAATTGTAACGATAGATGTGATTACCTTCATAGAAGTTCCCTCAAGTTCGTTATCTTCTTCATCATCTTCTTCGTTGGGCATATACTCTTCATCGAACTAACCAACTTTGAAGCCCCATTGATTTGAAAGTCCGGTTGTTCAGTTTAATCCTTTCATTTTTTTTTTCTCTCATACTCATTCATGTGGCTTTCTTGGGAGTTACTTTTTCTCGTATTCATTGCTAAAATGCTGCAAAAAAAAAAAAAAAAAAAAAAAATTCAAACAATAGAACCACACAACAAATGCAAAAGCATCCACCAGTACAAATTCTACCAAAATATCAAATGCGAGTCATTACAAGCAAAAGCGAAACACAATGTCTAATCCGTATAAATCACTAAAAACATAAACTAGTAAACAATTACAACTCATTCAGTTGGATGCATCCAATCCCATAACGTATCATCATAACTACAGTCATAATCCAGCTCATATATATCTGCATTGGCATTTACGATGTTGTTGAAGTCCAAAGTTGTGGCATTGACATGTTCATTTAATTCGGTGACGTTCTCATCATCATTGATTGAGGCAAAATCCAATCCAAAATCAACAGGCTCCCTCTAGTATGTATTTTCTACATTCATACTCACATCTTCTTCAAAGTTAAATAAATCTCTAGGGACTCTTTTCATGACATAATGACATTGACCTTCCATAGGATCACGCACATAAAAGACTTGATGAGCTTGGGATGCTAAAACAAAGGGATCATCTTGAGAAACCTTTTTGTTGAAATTGACACGAATAAGACCATAATCGTCATTCTCCCCTTGGTACCATTCGCATCTAAATATGACCACACTAAATTTTGACCAAAAATTCAGTTCAATGATGTCTGTTATGTATCCATAGTAAGTGACTTCCCTAACAACATGATTTTTATCCATTGAGCTTGCAAAACTAGGTGTGGTTGCTATCAAAGTGACTCCACTATTTTGAGTCTTGCACCTGGCATCACGTTGTCTTGTATTAAACCTATATCCGTTTACAAAGTAGCCACTATATCTTTTGGCCTTCCGATTAGGGCTCTTGGCAAGCCAAAAGATATAATCAGGTACTTCTTTATTGATAATCTCGTTCTGAAACCACCTAACAAAGCCATTACTATGTTCTTGTGCTTTAATCCACACCGTTTTCCCGCGTTGGCTATTAATCAAATGGTCATGGGAACTGCATAAAATAAAGTGAACAAAAGAATTAAACAAATTAACAAAAAGGCTAAATATATATATATGTAGAGAGAGAGAGAGAGAGAGAGAGAGAGAGAGGTATCATAGTGTCTTACTCGATATATTTTTGAATTATTACACAATCTGAGTTGAATACAACATATTGGTGAGCGAGCTCCATGGTCTTACAACTCAACTTGATTCCTTTTCCTCTTTGCTTTCTCTTGCTTACTATAAGATGACCCACTTTAGGAAAAAGTGGTGTTTCTCCTTGAATAAGATCATCATTGCCTCCAAGGTTCCATGAACACCTATTTAATCTAGTTTTCACCCCATGATGCAAGTATGTAGAGCAAAATATTAAGCACTCTTCCACTAATATAACCCTCGGCTATAGACCCCTCTGGATGAGCCATGTTACGAACATATGACTTCAATTTTCCTAAATACCTTTCAACGAAGGACATCCATTTTTATTTTACCGGTCCACCAAGTCTAATTTCATCTACCAAGCAGATTGGCAAGTGAACCATTATGTCAAAGGAAGTAGGCAAGAAATGCCTCTCTAATTGAGAAAGTATTTCTTTAATTTCTCGATCCAGAATGTCTAGCTCCTCCAACTTTATAACTTTGTTGCATATACATCTCAAAAAGGCACCCAATCGAATCAAAGTCATCACAACGGGTTCAGGCATAGCTTTCCTAACAGCAACTTGTAGCAAATAATGCATTATAACATGATCATCATGACTTTATATCCAATTACCTTCCTCGCCTTCATCTGCACACACCGTCCGATATTTGAGGCACAACCAAAGGGCAACTTTGCTTCTTTTAGGACTTTGCAAAAAAATTCTTTAGCTTCATTTCCCATTGAATAGTCTACTGGTATAGTGTAACATTATGGCCATCCTCAGAACAAATAGGTTGGAGATGCTTTTTTATTTTCAAATCCAACAAGTCAAGGTGAGCTTTTTGATGATCCTTTGTCTTAACAGGAATTTCCTACAATGTCCCAATCACATTATCACATATATTCTTTTCTATGTGCATCACATCAGGATTGTGGCGGCATAGATTGTGCTCCCAGTAGGGAAGCTCAAAGAATATGAACCTTTTTCTCCATGGAGTGTCATATCTTCTCTACTTTCGTCGCTTTTTCCCAAACTTATTGTTAAAATCAGACAATTCCATTAAGCCTCTAGTTTCGGACAAGGGGCAAGGCGCAAGTAACTCCTCTTTTCCACCAATGAATGATCGCTCATCTCGACGCCATGGGTGACTTATGTCTAAAAATCTTTGATGATGAAGATAACAGTGTTTTCGACTATGTTTCAAATATTGAGATGAAGTTTCGTGATTGCAACAAGGGGAAGCCCATCTCCCTTTTGGAGACCAACCAGGTAACATTGTGTATGCTGGAAAATCACTTACAGTCCATAATAAAGTTGCACGCATGGTGAGCGTCTACTTGTTAAATGCATCATAAGTCTCCAATCCACGCTCCCACAAATCTTTTAGTTCTTCAATCAATGGCTGCATGTGAACATCAATATCATTTCCAAGGGAATTAGGGCCCTCAATCAATAAAGATAACATGAAATATTCTGGCTTCATGCCCAACCACGACAGTAAGTTATAGTTGATTATGACAACTGGCCATGGACTAGTTGATTATGACAACTGGCCATGGACTGGTGAACGTCTGCTTGTTAAATGCTCATTGTTCTAAACGGATTGAATCCGTCACTAGTAAGTCCTAACCTTATATTTCGTGGATCCTGTGCAAAGTCTTTATGTAAAGAATCAAATCCTTTCCATGCTACACCATCTGCTGGATGCCTTACAATTCCATCTTTAGGACGCTCCTTGTCATGCCAAACCATTGACTTCGTTGTCTCAGAGCACATGAACAACCTTTGCAGCCTAGGCTTTAAAGGAAAGTGCCTCAAAACCTTGGCTGGAATTTTACTATCACTCTGATGGCCATTATCCACTTTCCACCTCGAAGCACCACAAACATGACAACAAGTGTCATGTTCATGTTCCTTTTAGAATAGCATGCAACCACTGGGACACACATTGATCTTCTTGTAATCAAGCCCTAAATCATTCACCACTTTTTTGGCTTCATTGAAAGATTTAGGTGTGTTTATATCAGGAATCACCTCAATCATCTTTTCTAAAAGATCAGCAAATGCTGCATTACTTAGCCCATGGAGGCAATTAAAGAGGAAAAGTCGGATGGTGAAAGAAAGTTTTGAATGATTTTTACAGCCAGGATGTAGTTGATGCTTTCCTTCCTCAACCAACTTATAGAATTTCTTTACATCTTCACTCATCTCATTCACTCCTTCCCCAGCTTGTCCTTTTGCTACACCTCTAAATCTATCATGTAACAACCCCTCAATGTCATCACAAGCATCTCGCATATCCTCGCCACTTCTTGTGCAGCCCTTCCTTTGCATTGATGGTAAATTCTCCATACTTGAAAGCCAGTCTTCAAACTCGTCAACAAAACCATCAACAACTAAATGATCTTGCACATCATTTTTATGAACCAGGAAGCGTCTTTTACACTTCTTACACGGACAATGCATTTTATTGTTGTTGGTTGTTGCATCTTTAACAAATTCCTCCACTCCTTCTACATATTCGGGCCTATATCTTGGCAAGTTAATCCAACTTCTCATATTTAAGATTTACTGAAAATACGAGTCATCAAATTTCTATGTTTTCTAATGAAACACTTCAAAACAATCATAACAGGCATAATGCATATTAATCAAGGATTAGGTGTTATCTCGAGTATGTCTTTCCAAAACTTAAAGAAAATTACTCAATGTAGATACAAAAATGAGAAAATAAATTTATGTAATATTGGTTTTTGTATTTCCTAGAAACTCTATTTGGACAAAGAAAACTAGAAGCCAAATAAGACTTCTCCTTCCCCTTTCTCTATTGAGTGTATGAAACCCTAAACTTCTCAAATAATTATTGCAATATAAACATTAAAAGATACGCTGTGAAGCAATGGAATTGAAAATGGAAAGGAAATTTGAAAATGGATATACAAGCCAACTGTATTTAGATGTTACTACACACCTCTAGCTATGGGTGCAACACAACTATCAAACTTTGGAAAACAACTCGCTTATGTCATACTCAGGCAAACTATGTTCAAATGTAATCTTCATTTTTATTGATTATTATTAATACGTTGTTGTTAGAAGGGAGGAAAAGAATTAAATGAATAACAAAATATCTCTTCACTAATAAAGATGCAAATAGATAATAGTTTATAAGACTATCCATGAACTTAACATGCTATTACATAGGCAGTGGTGGAACTATGTTCAGGGAACCGAGGTGCATGGACCCTGCAACTTTATGTTATGATTCAAGCTAATCTTGAATCATAAACTAGAGTTTCAAGAGTTTAAATTGGGATATGAGATGAATTGAGATGAGAATTAAGTAAGAAATAGGTAGAATTAGATGAGATTAGAAGAGAATTACAGATGAGAAATCAACACATACTGAGAGAAGAGCTAAAAGATAGAGAGAATTTAGGAAGAAGAGATCAATATCATTCAACTAATGAAGATTACAAGAGTAGCTAAGCCACTTATACTAAGCAAGACAAGAGGCGGCAAGATCATCATACAATGCACCTAGACACTAGCTCCTACCGACCTAAACAGCTAGTCGCGAAGTTTGACTAAGAGCAACTAACATTTTGACTTATTAACCGCCACTACATAACTCCCTCTAACTAGCATTCATCAACTTACTCACTCTAATGACAAAATTACAATATAACACTCTAAAATGACTTATTCTAATGACATTACAAGCCTATTATTATTTAGGATTTATTACTATTTAACCCCCTATCTCAAGAATCATGACACTTTACTACCCAACCTGTAAAACATGTATATGCTGATATAAGATTTAATCATTTGATATATTGTAGGAGGTGAACCTGCAGCAGTATGATACCCTTGGTCTGTTGGTCGAGCGCTGTTATCCTTAAATTTACTTCACAAATCAATTCCTTATAATGCCTCTGTCATTATTTATGCTATTTTTTAGAGGTGGCCATGAGCCGGGTCGGGCCTGGCCTGGGCGTTTCCATTATAGCTGATTCCCTCTTTATTATAAACGGGTCTTTGAGAGAGTATTTTTTTCAAGTGTTTCTTCCCCCTTGAGAAACTTACTTGAAATTTTTTTAGCGTTCTTCCACTTGTTTCAAAGACTTATTCTCTTTAACCAATAATTCATCTTCCTTAGATTCTTCACTTTCACTTTCGTTTGAAATGACCCTTTCTTCCAAGAACTGCTTCTTATTTATCAATGTTTCAACTTGATCATTTAATGACTCTATTTTTGCTGTCAAAGATTCATTTTCAAGCTAAAACACTAAACATTGTTTTGACTCTTTTTGTAGCTCATGTTTCTTTGAAGAGCATTTGTTTCTCAATTTTTCTTATGCACTATATAATTCATGAAAACTATGCATAAGCTCATTATAAGATAAATCATTTACCTCATCTCCTTCAAGTTCTTCTTCTTCTTCAAATTTAACAGCTATGAGACATGAATCCACTTGCTCCTCTTCACTTGTTTGAGGGAATTCTTCATTGGACTCTTCCAAATATGGCTTCTAGTTTGTCCCAAATTTCCTTTGCTGTCTCACAACTTTTGACATGATTAAACACATTGGGAGTAATAGCAAATAACAATTGGAAGTGAGCTTTAGTATTTTTCTCAAGCTTTGTTTTGTCATGTTGAATAATCTCATTTTTAAATTCATAAAGAATTGCAACTCTTTTATTCATTAAAGGAACAAAATCACCATTCTTAGCTATAAGTCAAAGTCAATAGAAGTAATAAAAAGTCTCATTCTAAGTTTCCAATCGAAAAAGCCTTTGCCATTAAAATGTGGAGGCTTCTTGATTGATTGGCACTCGACCAAAATAGGTGCAAAGGTTGCCAAAAGGATCACTCTAACTTTGTTAGAGCAAATAAAATAAGAGTACTAGCTATGATACCAATTGAAGGCCCAAAGAGCAACCTAAGAGAGGGGGTAAATTAGGTTCTTTCATGATAATTGAAAAATTAAACATTACTAACCAAAAATTAATATCGAAAGTTAGACAAGGAATATGAAATGAAAAAGATAAAGGCAAGAATAAAAAGCTGCAAAAAGGTTTTTATAGCGGTTCGCTTCCAAACTGAAAGTTAGTCCACTTCTCAAGTGACTACTCTTTGTCTATTGAACCTTTAACTAAGCTTGATGATCCTTCATAAAAATAGGCTCGGGATCCAACCTTTACAACCGGTCTTTTTATACATAGGGTCAAGACCAACCTATTACAACTGATCCTTTTCTAACCGTAGGCTCAAGATCCGGCCTTTACAGCCGGCCTTTTTATATATAAGCTTAAGACCTACCATTTACAGTGAAATGAATTAAAGCAATGAAAGACTTAAAGCACTCAAATTCTTCACTCTTTTAAAAGTGAATTGACACTAGATCAAACTTAGCCAAATCTAAGGATATGCCAATTAAGCTCAATGATCAACAATAAAGAAAACTAGTGATGCTTAAGAAAACTTCCAGAAAAACAGAAGATTAGAACATTAAAGCGCAAGTAGAAAAAAAAAAAAGGACTTTTGATGAATAAAAGCTTGAAGAATTGAATGATTTTATCATAGAATTTAATCCCTATTTATGAGCCAAAAGGACATTGAAGTCGTTTGAAAACTTTTCAGAAAAATGGGAAAGAAATTGGAGTTAAAATGTAGCCGTTAGAGTTGTCGCAAGGCTATGTGACGACACATAACCCTGTGTGTCAACACGACACTTATCATGCCTGGGTGGATTTGAATGTTTTTGACCATTTTGCCTGCTTGCTTGATTGATTATTATATTTGTTAAGTAATATTGCTTGATTGATTGATTACCATATTTGCTTTATTTGAATTAATTTCCATAATTTTGCCCATTCATTTCAAAGATTGATTGACTCAATCAAGCTAAAAACTCACCCATTTAAGTTTGACCTTGTTTGATTTGATCATGCTTTTCAAAATACCGATCTTGAAAAATATTTTTATTGACAAATTAGATTGGCTTAAATTTTGACTTGAATATTTTTCAAATAGAATTTGGAAATCGAATTTAAAAAATATTTCAGAAACAATTTTGTTAGATCATCACATATCAATATTGAGATTGACTCAATTGATATATCCCAATCCTAAGTCCTTGAAAAAAATATAAATGACTTTTAGGCCCTTGGACTCGGATATCATTCTCTTCAATTTGGATAAATCTTTTCTTCAACTTTAATCTCTTTTCCTCTTGATTCATCATCTTGGAAAGCTTCGTATCAACATGAATAGCCTTGACTTTCCTAGATCTCTTATGAGTCACTTAGAAACAAGATTAGAATAATTTAAACACTATGACTAGTGGTTCACAATTTGATTAGAATATGTAAATTAGGTGTACTGTTCACAATTTTTCTTGATTCATTTCCCCGATCAGGTCGTTGTAGCTGTCGTGTTGACAGTGGATGCAATAGCTCTTCAACATTGTAGAAAAATATGCAGTTACATTTGGACAACTTGGGATTCGTAGTAGCTTACAAAAGACCGCAAATGTAAGTTTATTACATGCGAAAAGAATTGTAAGCAAATTTGAATCTTTTTGATGTTAAAGATTGAATATGTTGTGTACCTTTGTTCATCAATGGTAAATTTTAGGTTTATATTTAGAGTTCATTGCAAGAGATTTGATTTTTTGGAGAAATGTGATGCATTTTAATGATTAGTGGTCCGATCACTGTATGGATTTTCATCGACAATCAATCATTGTGAGTTAGTTGTTTAATCTATTACAACTTATCACCTGCTTGCTGTGAATTTTTGATGGATATTTCTATTTGTCCTTCGTTTTAAAAAAAACATTATTTTTATAGCACAAATTTCATTTTTGTCATATTTTTGTATGATTTGAGTATGATTTCATACTTTCTCTTAATATAAATTGTTTGATGATGAACAGTACGTACTTGCACTTTTCATCTAGAGATCAGTTAACTACTAATGTTGAGGCTGATAGTACTGATACTCCAAGGTTCATTTTCTCTCAGGTCTTTTATCTTGTGGGTCTTTTCTTTTCATTAACACAAAGAGGTGTACTTTGTTGTTTTCTATCGCGAGGAGCTCGGATATAGCTTGACAAACAAGTACAAGTAACATTGTAAATTATGTGACTAGGTACTTGATTATCTAATTTAGCATATTGTTGTTTTCTTTGAACCAATGCATTATGTACGAGCAATAATCGAGTAACACAACGAGTTTCAAGTACTCAATTATTAAGTCAAGTATGAGTTGGATCAAGGTTAAGTACTCAATTCTTCAATTGTTAATGCTAAAATATGTTAATTATCTAATGACTAATGCTTGTTTTAGACTTTGTTCTTTATTTGTCCAAGATCCAACCTGATTATTTTTACTATCAATACTTTAGTTGCACCCCTCGATATATTGGAATCTAAGGGTAATTAGATGATAAATCGTGAAATCTTACGATATCTGAGCAATCATTTTTGTTTCCTATGAAGTGAAAAATATGCAGGCAAGTTTAGAAGATAAAAATGGGCCAAATTTGAAATTGTTTAATTAAGAATAAGCTTGGGCTTTATTTCTCCTTATGAACTATCAAATTATGTATAACTATTCGAATTTCCCTTCAATTTTCAATGACCTGACTTAGAATTTCCATTGTTTTTATAATTTTAAAACGTGAAAGTAGCTCTGAAGAGTATAAGAAGCAGAAAATTAAGTTGTATTCCCATTAGATGAGCTCCTACTCTTGCCAAGTTCGAATTGCTCTCAATCTAAAAGGTTTACTCTATCTTCCCTTTTTTTAAACTTTCTCGTTAGGACGTTGTACTATTGTACCTGAAATAAGGGACTCTAAACCCAAGTATAATCTTCATGAAAGTATCAGCTCAATGTCTATGCAGCTATATCTAGTTGCTTTTTTTGCCAGAAGAAACTAGATAATAGAGTAGTACCCCTGCTTTCACTGGTTGTCCTCTATCTCTAGTGGTGCTCCTATTCAGTTGCATTGTCCGTCTATGAATCATTCCTTAGGTTCAAGTTCTAATCATCTTGTTTTTGTAAGCTCATTGCCTTTATGTGTTTTCATTGCTGCTTTTTTTGTATTTTTGTTTGCTTTTGGTTTGTTTTGGATTAGTTGATGTACTTGGATCATTTGATTAATAATCTGAAAAAAAAAGAGAACTTGGATAACAAATAGGCATATTGGCTAATAGCTTAACTATTAGACGTATAAGTTTGATATTCCATATGATGTTTCTCCATGAGAAGTAAAAAGAATGAGAGAGAAGCAAAAAAGGATCTTTGTTGCCATGAAATTTGCTTGCCAATTGGCATTGCTACATTAACTTTGTTATTCACTATTGGTGTATGCTACAATGAAAGTTGTGAAGAAGAGTGGGTAAATGCCCTTGATTTTGTCAATGTTGTATACATACAAGTGGTACTATATCACTAGCTTTTAACTTCATTTTTTGAAGTTTCAAGACTCTTCTTTGATCAAATCTAATATAATAGTTATTATTTATTTTATTTTTTTCCCCTTCCCTTTGGAGTAATCAAGTTCCATGTAAAACAATTTACTCCTTGTATCTAAAATAATGTTGTCCTTTATACTAGATAATCCGAATCAGTAAGATTATTATATGTGTGGATTCATAGGTAGTGTGACAATTTAATAAAGTTGTACTCAATACTAGAGATGATTAGGGTGAGCCAATTGTGTTTATTATTTTTGGGATTTCATTCAAAGTATTACATGATGATATTTCTCTATAGGCGCAAGAACCTAGTACATTTCATCTTGCTGGAAACTCTCAAAATGTGGAATATTTATGTATGAAATGTTTTGAGGTAAGCCTTAGATATATTTATGAAAGACTTGATATCATTAGGCCATTAAGAACTACTTTGAGGATTCTATATCATGGATTTAAAATTAGCTCACATTATGGCTCTTGGTCCTATTTTAATAGGTTGTTTTTACTTTTCCTGCCGACTGTATTGAATGAAAAACTAATGTAATTCTTAACAAAACCTTTGACTTACAGCACATTGAGCTAAGTTTATCATTATTAGTGATAATTTCTGTTGTACTAACCCATATTTATCATTGTGAAGGCCCAAAGAGCAAATTAAGAGGGGGAGTGAATTAGGTTCTTTCATGAAAAGTGAAAAATTAAACTTTAAGAACCAAAAATTAATATGAAAGCTAGACAATAAATATGAAAGGAAAAAGATAAAGGCAAAAAAAAACAATGCACAAAAGATATTTGTAGTGATTCACTTCCAAGCCGGAAGCTAGTCCACTCCACAAGTAACTACTCTTCGTCACTTGAGCCTGCAACTATGCTTGATCATCCCTTTCAAATCAGGCTCAGGATCCAATCTTTACAACCAGTCTTTTTGTACGTCGGCTTAAGATCCAACCTTTACAACTGACCCTTTTGTAATAGTAGGCTCGGGATCCAATCTTTATAATAGGAAATTGAAATAAAGTAATGGAAGAATTAAAGCAATGAGACTTTTCGCTCTTTCATGAGTGAATTGACAATAGATCATGCTTAGCTAAAGCTAAAGATATGTCAAATAAGCTCAATAATCAACAATAAAGAGAACTAGTAATGTTGAAGAAAAACGTTAAACAAAACTCGAAATTAAATAGTTAAAGCGCAAGAGAGTAAAAGCCTTTTACCAAAGAATGCTTAGAGAATGTTGGATGATGTAAACCAAAGTATTCAAGTCCTATTTCTAAGCAAATGAGAGCCCAGGGGATGTTCAAAATGCTAGAAAAAAGATTAGGAAAGAAATCAAGTCAAAAATAGCCATTTAGAGCCTTTTTTGGGTTCTGTGTTGACGCACAGGAATTTTGTGTCGACACATAGCAGATCCATGTCATGAATTAGGGTTATTTGTGTTTGTATTGTGCAATTCCTTTAATTCTTAATTCTAAATTTTCAAATTGATCTGGAATTACTTGAATTAGCACTTTAATCTACCTTATTCCACAAAAAATGGATTTGGAAAGTCAGAAGCTAACTAACTTTTGAAATGTATTTTTGGCAGGAACTTCGGTTAATAGCCGTTAAGAGGTTTTGGCACCATTAGCTGTTTTGTTGATTTTTAACTGATTTTCTCCAGATTTTTAGGACTCAATTATAAATTTTTTTTTCTCCTTTCCCCTTATGTCTATAAAATGATTAGTAATGTCATGTAATGAAACTTTTTTGATTGATGAATAAAATTTACGACTCAATTCTTGCCCCCCCCGCCCCCCCCCCCCCCCCCCCCCCCCCCCCCTCTCTAACTCGCTTCTACCATTCTACTTCTCGTTCAATCTTTCTTTCTCTTTCCCTCCCTCTTCCCCTCAATTTAATTCAAAAAATACTTGTTTTGACCTAGAATACAATTGGGTCATAACAATTTTTGGTATGATAGCATAGATTTTGATTCACGAAGGCAAGGAATGGCCCAAAAGAAGCAAATTGTTGCTGCGACCACTGCTTCTCCTGGTGCTATACCCATTGCATTACTTGAAAAAATAGAGGATCAGTTGAATTCTTGTTGGAAAAGATCATTTCCTTGGGTAATCGGGTCTAAGAATCCAACTTGAGGTATGATAAAGCCCTATTGTTGCTGCAAGATCAAAATGCGCAACTGAATGAAGGAATTCAAGAGATCCATGAGGCATCAAGGCACCAAGAGGAAAGGATGTTATCCTTTAAAGAAAGATTGGCCATGAATGACGAAATGCAAACAACCCTCATGTAAAGGATCCTCTGTAATAAAGAGAAAACCGAGGTATTATGGCCTAATCTTTCTCCAAAACAAACCCCCTATCCTCCATGTACCAACTAACTATGCTTCTACCATTGGGAAAGCTCCAATTGAGCCTAAAGGCTTTAGGTCCAATTAGGGAGGGTAATCTTGATCATGTGGATCAAGAAACACCCCAATAACAAAGAAGGGCTCAACCCTTTGGCAATAGAATCCATGAATTTGAGCAATGAGAGCATAGGAGGCCTCAGAAGCATAACTCAAAGATCAACTTTCCCATTTTTGATTCCAGTAACCCTCGAGGATGGGCCCTTAGATGTGATAGGTACTTTAGGTTCTATGACATGTTCATCCAAAGAAAGATGGTAAACTTTAGGTATCAACCTAGATGGTGATGTTGCCATTTGGTTTTATAGCCAATTGGTTGGGAATGAAGAATTAACTTAGGAACAATTTGTGAGGGACTTATGTTTGCGTTTTGGAGACAATAAATATAGGAATGTAGTTTAAGAATTCAACAAGCTACAACAAATTGACTTAATTTTTGAATACCCAACTCAGTTTGAAGAGCTTAAGACTTACATGAAGAGGGATGATCCCCATTTATGTGAGGAGTACTTTGTTTCGAGTTATCTTAGTGGTCTTAAACTTGAAATAGACCATACTATATCTATGTTTAAGCCCACTACCCTAGTGCAAGCATTCGAATTAGCAAGACATTATGAATTAGCCCATTCTAACTCATCCAAGAACATCACTAACTGTGCCTTAAGCAACAAAAGACCCCAACTTAATGCCCAAACCAACACACAAGCAAGTAGTCCAAGTTTTACTACAAAAAGGTCCCAAAAACCCAAAAAAACACTTTTCGTGAATCGTAGATGAATGTTACTATAGCACACCAGAGGTCTGGTCTAACTTCCTCCCAGCAATTAGCCAATTATGCCCCTAGTACACTAAATTTTGATCCTAATAGGAGTCTTCTAGCTTGCTATCAATGTGGGAAAGGTATTTCCTGGGTGATGTATGTCAAAACAAACGAAGAAGTTCGGTTAAGATTGAAGAGCCTAGTGATGACTTGCCCACAATTGAATTAGGTGATATAGGCCAAGAATCCACTAATGAGGACTCCTTGGAAGATAAACCACTAGTTATGGCCATTACCAAGCATGAAGAAAAAGAAAACTCCAACCATAGGACCATTAAGATCCAAGGTTTGGTCAAGCAACACAAGGTTTTGGTATTGATTGATAGTGGATGAACCCGTAGTTTTGTTGATCCAAGGGTGGTGAAAGCTAGTGGTTTCAAGTTAAAAACATGCCCTACCTTGACATTTACTGCTAATGGTGACAAGACTTCCTCACATACCATTTGTCCTGAATTTACTTGGAAGATGTAGGAACACGCCTTGAGCTATGACCTTAGAGTCTTTAGATTAAGTGGTTGTGATCTCTTACTTGGTGAGGATTGGTTAATGATGCATAATCCCATTCTTCTTGATTTTTGTTAAACTTAACTTGACTATCCAAAAGGAAGAAAGGAAGGCATTTTTGCGGGGATAGACCGAGTACCATTGCTGCAGAATGATATGTGTAGGTGAGGCTTTGAAAGCATTGAACAATGGAGCTTTTTGCTGCTTTGGACATATTTTATGTGTTGAGAATGACTCTCACACCTTGGTTTGCATTCTTTTGACTCTCTTGATGCATATTCAACAGAATTACAAAGAATTTTAGTTGAGTTTGGTGATGTTTTCGAAGAACCAACCAACCTACCTCCTAAATGCACTTAAGACCATGTATGCTTTAGCAATTGCAGTAGCTGTATCAAGTAATAAAGTAGCAAGTAGAGTATCATTCCCACAACGATTGTGTTACGTTTGTGTTTGAATCACAAACGTAGGCTAGGATAATAGAGTATGGGATGAGAAAGAAGGGAAGAAGATGACAAAATAGAAGAGTTTAGATGAGAGAAAGAAGTTTATCTCAAAGGAGATGGTTTAGTATTTTCATTGAATGATCTCAAATTACACTTGATCAACCTATTTATAGGAAATACAAAGTAAGCAAGACATTAAACCTAGACTTAAGCTCCAACCGGCTCTCAGCACATAAATCAGCATTATTAGATCAACGACTTAAGGAAATGCTACTAATTACAATATCAACTAACTAATACCACTTCCCTACACCAACTACCATCACTTAGCAGCCCAATATAGCAACACCTGTAGCATAGCAGCAGCACCCACATTACAGCAGTAAGCATCAGTAACCATGACAACCAACAGCCCACGGCTCAGAGTCTCGCATTCATTACATTCCCTCCCCCTTTAAAACATTCTTGTCCTCAAGAATGGAAGAGAGTTGTAACAATGTAGATCACTTAGCTTATGAAAAGATAGCTGAACTTTTTGTTTATGAAGTGTTGAAGTTCTTACTAAAAAACTGTAGCTGAGTATGCCTCTTCCTGCTACAAAATGCTTGTGCTTGAATGTATAATCCTCTTCAGGAGGTCTGCATTGACCAAACCAAGCTAGACAAACATCAATCATCAGCCCATGACACACCTTGTCGCAGTTAGTGTAGCTCAACAGCACCATCTTGTTGCTGAAACAGGCAAGAGACCAAGGATGCTGCAGCTGCAACCAAACAATCTTGGACTTCACCCAAAATCTGCTTTTCTTGAGCTTCATTTTATTAGACCTGAGCTGAAGTACTATTAATAGGTTCATAAGACTTGTCAAGGAGAAAAGGGCACACTCAGTTGTCCCCTTCACACTATGAAATGCTGCTATCAGTGAGGAAACTGAACTTCCCAAAGAATCCACAACAACTTCTGCATAACCTGTTGGTTGCGTGGCAACTCCAGATGTGTAAGAGCTGAAAGTCTCAGCCTCGATCCCGGCAACTCTTGCATAGTGCACACAATAGATTCCCACTTTCTTATCTAACCAAAATGTGAAGAGAGTGCACAAGAAACATCTGAAACATTGCTTCTTAATGCAACATACACCCACTTGAACTGGATTCGCAACAGCATGTTGCATTGTTGAGTTTCTGTCATTAGGGTTTTGGATTTCTTCACCCAACTCAAGAATGAATAAGCCAAGCACCTGCATAAGGAACCAATAGAGCTTCCCAACAGATGCAATCAACACCTGAGCAGAGATTGTTTTGTGCTTAGCTTTTCTGTTGATATATAAGCCAGCTCCAGGTGATCTTGAGCTTACATCTTCGTAGACAAGTTGAGCTACAGCTTCAACTTGTTTACCACTTTGTTTTATCCTCAATTGAGAATAAACAAAATTATCCTCTTGCAATAGTGCGGCCAAACTCCAGAATCCTGCATTTTCTATACTGATTTGTGTTTTGTTGAGCTCAGCTTCATCAGTAGCTTGTTCCACCACCCTTTCCTGATCTAGATAAAGAGCATCTTGCTGCTGAAATGAACCCATATTAATGAGTCCTTAGAATCCATTAACTTCCTCAACTTACCGATGCAACCACCCAAGTAGGACCACAGATAAACACTGCAGTAGTAAGTCACAACAGAACACAAAATAAGAATGCAGAACTTGTCTCAAGTCCTCAACAGCAACCTTTCTCCTTTGTGTGAACCAATTCTTCCTGTAATCTGATCTCTTATACAGCTTACCACCAAGGAGCTTCCCTCCTCGCAACTTCGGAGGTCTTACATTAGCTGTCATCCTTGGAAGTGCTCTATATTCTTCCTCCTAGCCTCCTTCTTCAAATGGATGATGGAGTGCTCCACCTCCAAAACATCCGGGGGTCTTCCCACAACATTCATAATGGTATAAGACCTAGCTATATTGAATTTGGCCTGAACCAACTTCTGCTTCAGTAGGATACCATGTGTGGACACATCCAACAGCTCAATTGCTTGTATAGGAACCCAACCTTGTTTGTTATGGACTTTGAGGTGCACTCTTGCAGCTCGAGTGCATCTTTTCAGCAAAAATTCGACTCCTCTCAGCTTCGTATAGCCTTGAGAGACTTCTCCTGGATCAGGGGGCAACTTATCATAAGAACTTGCACTTGGATAAGTCACAACTCTACTCAAATGAAGAAATAGATCATTCCGAACTTGCCAATCGGCATGCCGATAGTGCATTTCAGCTGCTCTAAGTCCATAAACATCCTCCCAACACAAAATTCCTTGCAAAGCATCCCAGATGATGTTGTTCTAGTCTCGTGTTAACACTCGAGCATGCCCAAAAGTGAACTGAGGCACACTCTGCCTTGTATTTGATGATACTGCAGCAACAACAATTGATTTTTTAACAGAATGACATTGCTCAGCAGGGTAAGTGCTTCGATTTTGTATATAAGCTTGCCATGGAATAATACTTAATAGATTTGGAGGAGTTTTCAAGGATGTCTCGGCAATGGCATCTAGTTTTTCAGTTGGAACCACAATTTCTGCTGCAACCAACCCATGTATAACAACCTATGTATCTGAACCTGGTATACCCGCATAGACATCAGTAAAAGCAGCATCTTGAGTTAGCTCTTGTTGATCATCAAGCATCCTAGGCTGAAACACCACTTTACGCTTCAATTTCTTCTCTGTAATCTTCCTTGTTTCCCAAAAACCTTTCAATGCGTCGGTAAGATGATTCCTCTTCACTTTACTCTTTGCATTCTTTATCGTTCTCACGACGTGAGAATCGTATTCCCATTCCTGAAGTAGGTCATGCTGTATCTCATCCTCTTCAAAATACTCTAACTCTAACAAAGAGTCTTCATAATGATCATCTCATTTAACCTCAGGTTCATCCAACTCGTGTTCATCAATTTCGGCATTACCTTGATCCAATTCTTCTTCCACTACATTAAGTGGCTCCACATTGTGCACTTCAGCTACTGCAGAAGAGTTTGGCCTTCTACATTGTTCTCGAATCTCAGCTAATTTCACTTCAAGTTGCTCCATACGCTGATCCCAAGGCACGTTTGACCTAACCTCCAATTCTTGTGATTGAAGAACGACCTGATCAAGCTTACCATTGATTTGCTGCTTCAGATATTGTAATATTTCAGCGCTAACTTGCTTCAACTTACTGTCCATGTATGCATTCGTAAGCAAATCCCGACCTGTTGCACCATTACCATCCATAATCGCTCTTAAACTTCACACTGTGAATTGATCTGAAAGATTTTCGAATTAACAGCAGCACAAATTGTTATGATCATCGATTTTCTGAAATTTCAAGATCAATTTTAAGAATCTCCGCCGATTCCAAAACCCTAACCAGCGAACTTCGAACATAGGAACTCGAACAAACCCTAACCGCAATGTTAGTCGAGTAATTCGACTGACACCTCTGAATTAAGCTCGACTCCAACTCGCAATCAAGTCCTCAACACAATACTCAAAGCGAACTTAACAAACGGAATCAGATTTCAACAATTTTCGTTTCCTAGTTCATTGTCAGACTTTCGCTTCGCTGTTAGAATTTCGCCTAACACTTCTCCACTCAATAACATATATTTCTTAAGAATCACACGCAGGTCCTGATGAATTCTCACCACTTCTAAGCTTATCAACACAATTTCATCACAATTTGGCAACAAAACCAATTCGGATCGAGTATAACTTGTAGTTTAGAAAAACAGTTACCTCAACCTTAATTTCTGAAATGTAGAATCTGAATTAATCCTCAATTCAGTTGGTTTCTGATCTTTTGATGATGATCAAGTCCAATGTGGATCAATTAGCTCAATTTTAACTTCTTCACCAACCGACCAGAGGGATGATTGATCAAGGACAACTAAGCTCAACTTCAACACCAATGCTTTGCTCAGCACTCAACTTCAGCAGCAATTGCTTGATCAAATCTACTGAATTCACTATGAATCAACTCTAATGTTGAATGTAGTAAACAACAACTGACCAATTATCCTTTCCTCAAGGTTTTTTCAATCGATTTTTCTCCAATCGGAAGCAATTTCCAAGCACTTGCAGGTCACTAATGCAGTAACCGCCCCCTTTTGATTTCAAATTTCAGAACTGAATTCTAATCAACATAATCTGAACTGATTTGTATCACAATTGTTTTTATTGATCAATTGCAATGCAATCAATTAGGTTTTGTAATTTTGTTTCAGATATGAGCTTGATTCGGAAGCCAAATCAAGGCTGTGATACCAATTGTTACGTTTGTGATTGAATCACAAACGTAGGCCAGGATAATAGAGTGTGGGAGGAGAAATAAGGGAAGGAGATGAGAAAATAGAAGAGTTTAGATGAGAGAAAGAAGTTTATCTCAAAGGAGATGGTTTAGTATTGTCATTGAATGATCTCGAATTACACTTGATCAACCTATTTATAGGAAATACAAAGCTAGCAAGGCATTGATGTTAGGAATAGTGTCCTAAAATCCAAATCTATTTTGTAATCATATTTTATTTACGAATAAAATTGAAGTTCCAGTCGTTTCCTAGTTAAATTTGTGTATTTGAGCATTTATACTACATGTGATTTTCTTTCGAGAGGCATCTATGAGATGGGTGTAGTCCTCAGACTGTAATTTACAAGTTTGTTCTAAGTGGTTTATGAGACTAAGCCACAGATAGACTTGAAAAAAATGATATGGATTGTTGTTTGAAACACTCGTAGTCGAAGACAAGTCTGAACCACTTGTATGTTAAGACTATAACGAGACACTTTAGATGGCTTGTCTTGGTCATGTGGATGGAGATCCAAAAGTGTTAACTTAGTGTGTTTGACACACTGAGTTGGACCATGCGGGTTACTTATTTCTAGACGACTATCGGAGATGAATGATTCGCATTGTACTGTTTGAACGACGACTCTAAATCCTGAGGGTATTCTGAACTTGTGCATGGAATGTTAGTTACTTTGGTGTACTATAAGTAAGGTCTAAAACGAATGACTAAAATTCCACGTACACTGGGTAGCGGCGTGAAGTGCGACAAGGATCAGGGTATTCAATAGGGAATTTACAGTCTTTTATGAGATACAGATGTCCCCTTAGTTGATTCGCAAATGTTTGAATAGTTTGAAAATTTTGGCCAAAGTATTCCAAGTGTTTGACATTTGGAATTTATACTGTGAATATGTTTAAGTATAAATGAATTATTCAGTGAAGGGCGAGTCGGTAACTAATGGAGAAGCTGTGAGAAGGATAATGGTAGTGGTTATATTAATCCTTTGTCATGGACATCTCATGGAGGGGCTGTTGTCATCAATATAGTGTAATAGGGAGATATCAAATAAATAATATAAGTCTGGAGTGCAGAGAGATTTATTTAGTGGAATTAAGTCTCATTAAATGGTAATTAAATTAATATCATGACATGATTTAATTTAACCCGTTTGGAGCTAGATTTAAATTATCCCCGGGGTCCCTACGCAAGCTTCTGTATTTCATTGCCATTATAAAAATATTAAAGAATTTATGAGATGAATTATTTGTCCATACGGTGGGTAAATTAATTTTGCCAAACGTTATTCATGAGATGAATAAAATTTAAAAATTACAAAATAAAATAATTTTTTAAAAAAATTAAAGTTCATGAGATGAATTTTTACATGCGAGGAACAAAGCCAAAAAAAAAAAAAAAAAAACTTGTTTTAAAGGCCTGCACTGTGCGATCAGCATATATCGGATCTGACCACGTGTCGCGCGCTGGGATGCCCAGCAGGGCTATCCGCGTTAACACGCGGAGACGAATCATGTGCCGACACGTGGCACGCGGTGACTGGATGAGGATGCGGTCTCACTGTTACAAAACGTGGCTTTTTATGCTGCGTTTTGAACTTAAAACTGGAATTTAATTTGCGCGTCCCACATCGAAATTTTTCATTTTTTCGCTCCTGAATATTTCTATAAATAGAGGGGCTTATTCCGAGATTTGGCAATTGAGTCAAAACACTTCTTGAGGGTTTCTGAAATTGTTTTGGAGATTCAATTTAATATTTTTCGGAGCCCACCCTCCGGGCAGTTCGAGGTTATTGCGTAGAAGGACTCGGGGTCTCCGTTTTGAAGAATATTATCTACTTTATGGTTTTTCTTTTTATTGGAGCAATTTCGGGTATGTTTTCTTTCCTTCTTCGTTTAGTTTCGCTCTTCTATTTATTTACAATATTCGTTATTATACCTGTTTAACTTTATGTATTGTCATGAATGTATTAGAGTAAAAGGCCAATGGATCTAAATTAAGAATTTAGATCTGATGATTTAAATTATAAATCTAAGTCAGTAGATTTAAAATTAGGAATTTTAAATCAACCTTAGGTTTGGAGTTATGAATTCTAACCTGTTTCGCTTCGTAATCTTTAGGGAGAATTTATGAAATTTATCTCAACAACCGGTATTAGGGCAAAATGTTTATAGAGATAAATCTATTCCCGGGAACTCCCGCACGTGAGGTGTCACGAAGCGTGACTCTCCAACCGGGGGCTTAGGTAGAGAGAAGAGTCTCCTACCCTAAGTGCTCTAATAGGTGCCTATTGTTGTGACCATAGTTGAGAACTGTAAACCCAATAGTCAGCATCAGAGTTTATTTTTCAACAAAATTCATGCGTTTTTCCAAACAATTTGTATCAGTGCCAGCCTCTGATTACATTCATAATATACTTGACTAGGTATAATAAGTTCGAAATAAATAGATTTGCGATTTAATAAAATAGAGATTTTATTAAGAAAGGAAAGTAAGTTTAATTTGACGATTTGATTTAAATTGTTTAAATCAATAAAGAATTAACAGTTAATTCAGTTTATTATTTGTGTTTGTTATTTAAAGTGTTTGAATCATTAAAGTAGCTAATTGTTAATTAGATTGTTTTAAAGTATCGATTTAAATTGTTTAAATCAGTTAAAAGAGTTAATAGTTAACTCGATAGTTTATGGGGATGATTTAAATTGTTTAAATCATTAACGAATTAATCATTAATTCGAAATAACCTATAAATTTGTGATTGTGTTGCTCGTATAATAAGATTATACATTCTCAGTAGTGATTTACGAAATCGGACAAATTTGATCTAATAGGATTGGATTCAAATATTTTCAGATAAAATTGATTTAATGAGATTAAATTTAATTTATTTTAAAATTAAATATTTTTAATTTTAAAATTTGAAATAAAAAAATATTTTTTTTAAGGGATTATGAGATAATCTAGGTTGTAAATGCAAGTTAATTAAAAATCTCAAGTTAAAAAAATCAAGTGGGAGCCAGTTTTTAATTGTTGTAACCTCACGATCTCCATTATCGGTCTAGGAGTATAGTAGATCGATAGACCTCCCCGCGGAGGATGTTGGCTTGCAGATTACAAGGTTAGACTTCTTTAGGATAAACCAAAGTGCAAAGAAGCGATGCGACCACGCTGCCGTGGAGTATTTCATGTATTTGTATGGAGGTTTAGGTAATGGTTTACACTTGACTAGCGTGATGCATTAGCCTCCCCGAGGAGCTCTGTTGTGTCATGTTAGAGACTAAGGTAAAGTGGTAAGTTAATCATGTTTAGTAAGAGTTACAAGAAAAACTGGTTAATTGAGAATAGTTCTCACCTGAAGTAGTTTCGTGCAACCCCACTGCCGGGGAGTAAGGAGTGGTGTGTTTGGGTCATCATTGTATGCATGATAGTACAGTTTGTTGGATATCTGACTTATTGTGTATGCTAAATTGAAAGAATATATATATCACTGCATTATACATGACTCATATAAGATAGTTGCACGATTGTTTGCATTTACAGTGTTTTTTGGAAATGGATGCGACTGGTGCACTTCATTCAATACTGAAAGATAATACATTGTCTGGACCAAATTACTTCATCTGAAATAACAACTTGGACTTAGTTGTCACAAACAAGGGACTTACTAACCACTGGAATAGAAACTGCACTAAGTACTTGGGTTCTCTTCTGACAAAGAATGTTGAGCCATCAAGTGAAGATATGTTGATTTCTCACTTAGTTGAATCATGCGTGGTTGAGAGTCCACCAGGCTCCTGGTGTGTGGATTCAGGTTCAACTGACCATGTCTGTAATATGTTACAGGGGCTTAAGCTAACCAGGAGACTCTATGATGGGGAATTGTACCTAACTGTAGGAGATGGTACGAGGATAGCAGTCTTAGGAGTAGGAGATGTTCGCCTAGCCTTTAATGGTAGAATTTTGGTTTTAAAGGATTGTTTGTTTGTACCTGCATTGCGTAGAAATTTGATTTCTGTTTCTCGTCTGGTGGATAATGGTTATTCATTGGATTTTAGTTCTGAACTATTCATTATGAAAAATAAATTGTTTATTTGCAAGGGTACAAACGTGGACGGTCTGTTCATGCTATTTCCTGATCGAAACTCTGATATTTGTTTAAATGAATCTAACACAAGCTCACTTGTTCAATCTCCTAAGAGAAAACAACCTGAAAGAGATATTGCCTACACTTGGCACCAACGATTAGGTCACGTCAATTCGAACAGGATCCAAAGATTGGTAAGAGATGGACTGATAGAACCTTTGGACTTGAAGTTATTACCAATCTGCGAATCATGCTTAGAAGGTAAGATGACCAAGTCAGTCTTTAAGTGTAAAGGCAACGGGGTTGGTGACTTGCTAGAGCTGGTTCACACAGATGTATGTGGGCCAATGAATGTTCAAGCAAGAGGGGGATATGATTATTTCATTACGTTCACTGATGATTACTCAAGATATGGATATGTTTACCTAATGAGACATAAGTCGGACTCTTTTGAAAAGCTCAAAGAGTACAAAGCAGAAGTTGAAAAGCAACTGGGTAAACAGGTTAAGTCACTTCGATCAGATCGAGGTGGTGAATATCTTTCAGGTGATTTTTTTGATTTCCTAACTGCAAATGGGATATGATCCCAACTTTCTGCTCCAGGCACACCGTAGGTGTTGCAGAAAGAAGGAATAGGACATTGTTGGAGATGGTAAGGTCCATGATGAGTCATGCTACTCTACCAATCTCTTTTTGGGGTTACGCCTTAGAGACAGCAGCATATCTTCTTAACTAGGTTCCATCTAAGTCAGTTCCTAAGACACATGTAGAATTATGAACTGTGCGAAAGCCTAGTCTAAGATACCTTCGTATTTGGGGGTGCCTAACGCATGTGCTGAAAAGGAATCCTGACAAGCTGGAATCAAGGACGGAGGTGTGCATGTTTATTGGTTACCCTAAAGGAACAAGGGGTGGTCTTTTCTACAGTCCTTCTGATCAAAAGGTTTTTGTAAGTACAACTGTAAAATATTTAGAGGAGGATTTTGTAGTATACTTCAAAAGAGAAAGTACAGTAGTGTTAGAAGAATTAAAAGAGAATGACACTTATTCTGAACAGCTAGACACAACTCGGGATACAGTCGATGTATTAGATGCAACTGCTGATAGGCGTGAAACTGTTCCAGGTACACGAGAGCCTAGGCATAGTAGGAGGATTGTCAGGGCACCTGACAGGTTCATGGCGGGAGCCTTAATGGTTGATCGTGGCATTGAATCTGATCCTCTCAGCTACAATGAGGCAATCAAAGACAAGGATGCTGATGAATGGGTCTTGGCAATGAAATCAGAGATAAGGTCTATATATTCTAATCAGGTCTGGGATCTTGTAGAGGCGCTTGTTGGCATTAAACCCATTGGCTGTAAATGGGTCTACAAAAGGAAAAGAGGAGTGGACAGGAAGGTAGAGACCTTCAAAGCAAGTCTAGTTGCTAAGGGTTTTACCCAAAAGGAAGGGATTGATTATGATGAGACCTTCTCCCCGGTAGCCATGCTGAAGTCCATAAGGATACTCCTGTCCATTGCAGCTCATTATGATTATGAGATTTTGTAAATGGATGTCAAGACGGCCATTCTGAATGGTCGTCTTGAAGAAGATATCTATATTGTACAACCAGATGGTTTCATTGACAAGAGTCAGGAACATATGGTATGCAAACTGAAGAAGTCCATTTATGGACGAAAACAAGCATCACGCTTATGGAATATTAGATTCAATGAAGCAATTGAGTCTTATGGTTTTGAGCAATCTGTTGACGAACCATGCGTGTACAAACGACATCAAGAGAAAGTAGTGACTTTCTTAGTACTATATGTCGACGATGTACTACTCATTGGGAATGATGTAGGGGTGTTATCAGCTGTAAAGATTTGGCTGTCAGGTCAGTTCGACATGAAACACTTAGGAGAAGCCAGCTATATTCTTGGGATCAAGCTTTTACGAGATCGTAAAAGCAGGATGCTGGGTCTTTCTCAGGCCACTAATATTGACAAGGTGTTGTCAAGGTTTCGCATGGAGGACTTTAAGAAAGGGCTTTTACCTTTCAGACACGGAGTCCCTCTTTATTTAGAGCAGTGTCCCAAGACACCTCAAGAGGAGGAGCAGATGAGAAATGTTCCATATGCTTCGGCTGTGGGAAGTCTCATGTATGCCATGTTGTGCACGAGACTAGATATCTACTATGCGGTTAGTATGGTGAGCAGATATCAGTCTAATCCAGGTCCGATGCATTTGGTGGCAGTGAAGCATATTCTTAAGTACTTGAGAAGAACTAGAGACTATATGCTGATCTTTCAGAGTGACGAGTTAGTTCCGGTAGGCTATACTGATTCAGACTTCCAGTCAGATAGAGATGCTAGACGTTTGACGCCTGGATATGTCTTTACCCTTAGAGGGGGGCCATTAGTTGGAGGAGTGTTAAGCAGTCTTGCATTGCTGACTCCACTATGGAGGCCGAGTACGTTGTAGCTTCAGAAGCTGCTAAGGAGGCATGTTGGGTCAGAAAGCTCCTGTTAGATCTTGAGGCTGTTAGAGATGGTCTAACACCAGTTACAGTCTTTTGTGATAACTCGGGTGCGGTGGCTAATTCTAAAGAGCCCAGAAGACACAAGACGTCCAAGCATATTGAAAGAAAGTATCACCTCATTAGAGACTATGTGGAGAAGGGTGAGTTGGCCATCTTGAAGATAGACACGAACCATAACCATACAGATCCTTTTACAAAGACTCTGACTCAGAAGATTTTTGAGTCACATATAGAGGGGATGGGTATGAAATATATAGTAAATTGGATTTAGGACAAGTGGGAGATTATTAGGAATAGTATCCTGAAATCCAAATCTATTTTGTAATATTATTTTATTTATGAATAAAATTGAAGTTCCAGTCGTTTCCGAGTTAAATTTGTATATTTGAGCATTTATACTGCATGTGATTTTCTTTCGAGAGGCATCCATGAGATGGGTGTAGTCCTCAGACTGCAATTTACAAGTTTGTTCTAAGTGGTTTATGAGACTAAGCCACAGATAGACTTGGAACAAATGATATGGATTGTTGTTTGAAACACTCGTAGCCAAAGACAAGTCTGGACCACTTGTATGCTAAGACTATAACGAGACACTTTAGATGGCTTGTTTTCGTCACGTGGATGGAGATCCAAAAGTGTTAAGTTAGTGTGTTTGACACAATGAGTTGGACCATGCGGGTTACTTATTTCTAGACTACTATCAGAGATGAGTGACTCGCATTGTACTGTTTGAACGACAACTCTAAATCCTGAGGGTATTCTGAACTTGTGCACAGAATGTTAGTTACTTTGGTGTACTATAAGTAAGGTCTAAAACAAATGACTGAAATCCCATGTACATTGGGTGGCGGTGTGAAGTGCGACAAGAATCAGGGTATTCAATAGGGAATCTACAGTCTTTTATGAGATACAGATGTCCCCTTAGTTGATTCACAAATGTTTGAATAGTTCGAAAACTTTGGCCAAAGTATTCCAAGTGTTTGACATTTGGAATTTATGCTATGAATATGTTCAAGTATAAATGAATTATTTAGTGAAGGGCGAGTCGGTAACTAATGGAGAAGCTATGAGAAGGATAATGGTTGTGGTTATATTTATCCTTTGTCATGAACATCTCGTGGAGGGGTTGTTGTCATCAATACAGTATATTAGGGAGATATCGAATAAATAATTTAAGTCTGGACTGCAATGAGATTTATCTAGTGGAATTAAGTCTCATTAAATGGTAATTAAATTAATATCATGAGATGATTTAATTTAACCCGTTTGGAGCTAGATTTAAATTGTCCCCGGGGTCCCTACGCAAGCCTCTGTATTTTATTGCCCTTATAAAAATATTAAAGAATTTATAAGATAAATTATTTATCCATACGATGGGTAAATTAATTTGGCCAAACATTATTCATGAGATGAATAAATTTTGAAAATTATAAAATAAAATAATTTAAAAAAAATTTAAAATTCATAAGATGACTTTTTACATGTGAGGAACAAAGCAATAAAAAAAAAAAAAAAAACCTCGTTTTAAAGGCTTGCATAGTGCGATCAGCGTATATCGGATCTGACCACGTGTCGCGCGCTGGGATGCCCCGCAGGGCTATCCGTGTTAACACGTGGAGACGAATCATGTGCCGACACGCGGCACGCAGTGACTGGATGAGGATTCGGTCTCACTGTTACAAAACGCGGCGTTTTATGCTGGTTTTGCATTAAATGCTGCGTTTTAAACTTAAAACTGGAGTTTAATTTGCACGTCCCACATCAAAATTTTTCATTTTTTCGCTCCTGAATATTTCTATAAATAGAGGGGCTTATTCCGAGATTTGGCAATTGAGTCAAAACACTTCTTTAGGGTTTCTGAAATTGTTTTGGAGATTCAATTTAATATTTTTCGAAGCCCACCCTCCGGGCAGTTCGAGGTTATTGCGTAGAAGGTCTCGGGGTCTCAGTTTTGAAGAATATTATCTTCTTTCTGGTTTTTCTTTTTATTAGAGCAATTCCAGGTATGTTTTTCTTTCCTTCTTCTTTTAGTTTTGCTCTTCTATTTATTTACGGTATTCGTTATTGTACCTGTTTAAGTTTATGTTTTGTTATGAATGTATTAGAGTAAAAGGCCTGTAGATCTAAATTAAGAATTTAGATCTGATGATTTAAATTATGAATTTAAGTCAGTAGATTTAAAATTAGGAATTTTAAATCAACCCTAGGTTTATAGTTATGAATTCTAAACCTGTTCCGCTGCGTAATCTTTAGGGAGAATTTATGAAATTCATCCCAACAACCGGTATTAGGGCAAAAGGTTTATAGAGATAAATCTATTCCCGGGAACTCTCGCACGTGAGGTGTCACGAAGCGTGACTCTCCGACCGGGAGCTTACGTAAAGAGAAGAGTCTCCTTCCCTAAGTGCTCTAATAGGTGCCCATTGTTGTGACCATAGTTGAGAACTGTGAACCCAATAGTCGGCATCAGAGTTTATTTTTCAACAAAATTCATTCGTTTTTCCCAACAATTGAACCTGGACTTAAGCTCTAACCGGTTCTCAGCACACAAATCAGCATTATTACATCAACGACTTAAGGAAATGCTGCTAATTACAATATCAACTAACTAATACAACTTCCCTACACCAACTACCATCACTTAGCAGCCCAATATAGCAACACCCGCAGCATAGCAGCAGCACCCACATTACAGCAGTAAGCATCAGTAACCATGACACCAACAGCCCAAGCCTCAGAGTCTCGCATTCATAAAAGATTGTTATTGAGCAAGTACCAAAATTAGTAGCTTTAAGACTATTTGAAAGACCGAAAATTAAGGTTTTTGATATGAAATAAATTAAAATAAAAGGAAACAAATTTTTTTTTACCAAATTTTATCTAAAGTTTACTATTTTTTGTAGTTTTTATGATTTAATAAAATCCAAGGCATCCGATTTCACCCAGTTGCATCAGTATGCCTTTTTATTCTCGTTATTTAAGTTGTCATTACGTGTCGATGGTTGAAAATCCTAATTTACTAAATATTCTCTCTCGACAATATTTAGCATGCTCTTTTACATATTAACCCATCACTCTCATGCATAAATTTTAATAAAGAAAGAGTTCTTAAAGCTCTATGATTTTCACTTAAAAACCACACAAATCACGTTAATCTCTCTCGAGCATTTGGTCAATCTGTGGTGCCTGTCACCTCAGCAATCATCATAAATCTCCTCTTGGACTCATTGTGAATCATTATAGGCCTTAAATGGTGGTCAAGAATTTAAAACTCATGAAGAATAATGACAAACACTTCAATAATGCAATAACGAAACACTGAATACGTTGAATTAGAAATGAGCATCTATTACACCTTTGGCTACATCGTATCTTTGGAATAACAAAATTAGTTCATGATAGACTTAATCCAAGAAATATTTAACACAGAATCCATGAACTTAATGAAGAGAAGGATACAAAAGAACTTGAAAATGCAAAATTTCAAACCAAACTTTTATTTTTTTCCTCCTTCTTTCTTCCTACGAATTTCTACCTTATTTCTCTACTTTGCATTTGATTTTTCTTGATTTAATGATGATAAAAAACCTCCCAAGCATTCCTATTTATAGTATTTGAGGTGGGGATTACTTAAAATAAAAAAATATAGCAAGCTAAAACCTCATTGCACCTCGTTCCTGCTCCTTGCTTTGCACCACCCAAAATTAGTCTTGACATCATCTTGGACATGTTAATGAATTTTTTAACTCATCCTTGTATTTGATTTGTTCATCTTACCCAAAATTGCAAGTTGAAGTGAATTGTGCAGGCTTGTGCTCATTTTTTGCAACTTGCTATTCTTTGCTATTTTTCTTCAATTTATTTCCAGCTATGGCCTCCCAAAATCAATCTTAACATCAACTTAAACATGTTATTGAAGAGTAAAAGAGGTTCTTTCACTTGATTCGTCCATTTTGCCGCCCAAAATTGCAAGTTCAAGTGAATTGTGCAGGCTGGTTTCCAGTCTCTGCATTGTTAATGTTCTTGCTATTTTTCTGCAGATTTTTGAGCTTAGCACCACCTAAATTCAGATTTTACATCAATCCTTGCTCTTTTTTAATCAATCCTTGCTCTTGATTTGTGCATTTTGCTACCCATTTTTGTAAGTTGAATTGAATTATGAATGAACTTGGTGATTTCATGCTAAAACTAGTATTTTGATTGATTTAACTCATGTTTTATGCTTTTGCTTGATGTATCTATTATTCAAATATTGGTTTTGATGATAAAACCTAGCAAGATTTAGCATAAAATAAGTGCTTTCGCAAGAAAATGGCCATATGAGCGAAAAAGCGCGAAACCGAGCAAAAGTGATAAAAAAATTGATATAAAATGTTTAAAAATGAATCAAAATGATAAAAATAATTATATACTAAATTAGACCTATCAAAATACCCCATAAATTAAATCTTGCTTGTCCTCGAGCAAGGCCAAATCTTGAAGCATAGGATCGCGTGCTTTTTAAGAATTTTTCCACAAGTCAAAGCAGGTGCACTCTAAATCATAGAAGAATAACTGTGGCTCAAAGTTCAAGGTTTTAAAGGCAAACCCATCTTTCCAAGAAAAAATCTGTCAATTACCTAGGTAATCGAATTCAAAAGTTAGCTAAGCAAATTAAGTTTATCTGTTCTTTCTAATATGAAGATATTCAAACCGAATACTGGACAAAAATCATACCACGCATAACAAGATTTATAAAGTATGCCCAAAACTAATTATTTTTGCGCCATTTTTTTTTTCTTTGGAGGAATTTATTTGCTCAAGTCAATTTCGGCTCATTAGTATATCTGCAGCGAGAATCAAGCTTCGGCTCCTGGACGATGACTCATAAGTAAGAGTAGCCACCACTGAGACACCCGTGTGAGTACATCTTCAGCGAGAATCAAGCTCTGACTCCTAGGCGATGGCCCATAAGTAAGAGACGCCACCACTAAGATGCCTTCATTATGACTTCCCGAGTATATCTTCAGTGAGAATCAAGCTCCGACTCCTGGGCGATGACCCATAAGTAAGAGAAGCCACCACTAAGACATCCTCATAATGGGTAGCACCTGTCTGAAAATGTTTATAAATGGGATAGCAGTGCTAGAGATGATTCCCTCTCTTTTTTTTTCCCTTCTTTGTCCTTTTTTTTTCCCTTTTTTATCCTTTTTTTGGGTGCTTGGTTCCTTGTTAGCTTTCTACCTACTCCTTGTAGCGAGCTTTCAATGCGGCGACTCCTGTTCCATTTGGCCTAGGGTACCAGGTGTTGAAACACCCCTACGAATCTACTTGCTCGAGGTACCTAGCCACGAAACCATCACACCGTAGCACATATTCAAATGATAGATGTTTTTAATAGGATAGCGGTGCTTAGTGATTCTCTTCCTCTATTTTTATTGTATTTTTTTTATTTAGAGTTAGGCATAACTTTTCAAAATCTATTATGTAAATGATAATCTTAATGCAATCTATTCAAATTTGAGCATCTTTTAATCACAAAGAAAAGTAAACAGCCATGCTAACCAGTAAATTCAAATACCATGGTTTTATTAGGATAGTGCCTTAGACTAGATCGTGATTTGCAATTAGAACACAAAAACAATTGATTATCCGGTTTTTCAAATATAATTAAAGTGAACGAGCTAAAACGAATAGAAAAATTTCCTAAAAAGCATGATGATAAGTTTTTTTTTTTTTTCATTTTAAAAAGACTAATGATCAAAACTGTAAAAAATAGACAATCTTTTTGTTGGCCCACACTATCTACATCCCCATACAAAGGCTTGAACTCTGGGAGGCACTAAAACCGATTCTAAAAGACAAAACAGGAAACTTTTTTGAAAAATATTTTGTTTAAAATCTTTAAAAATTGTCTCTCCCACCCCCAAACTTAGAGTTAATATTGTTTCTTAATGTTAAAAAAACTAAAAAAGATTAAGTAGACAAGAGATACTTCCCAGGTTTGAGGATTGCTTGTTGATGGTGTATGTTGACATCTTGCTACCCCTAAACTTGTTGTAAAATACCTGTTTAAATAAAAATATACATAAACATGAGACAATTAAAAATAATGAAAGGAGAAATAAGATAAACAAGGATAGAAACACTTGGGTTGCCTCCCAAGAAGCGCTTTTGGTTGCAGTCGTTCGCTCGACTCTTTGAGTGGATCTATCCCATGTCTTGAAGGAGAATGCAGTTTCCTCCATCCACCCTCAGTGACCATTTTCTTCCGTGGATCCTTCTTGTTCCCTTCTTTACACGACCACCTCCGCCTTCTCTAATCTTGAGATCTTTAAGCCCGATTTGCCACAGCTTGAATTTCCTTTTCTGATATTTTCTGCTATTTTTCACTGAGGCATTCATGGTTTTGAAAATCTCTGACCATGTTAGATAAGTTGGACATTCTATTTAAATGATTGGTGGTGGTGGGTAGGTAAAGATAGGTTTGGTCATGCGTGGCTCTGAGTTGACTAAGGGGCTTATGTCACATTGAGGTGGTTTTTCCAGTGTGTCTTCATCCCTCAATGCTGTGGCATTAGTGATAGATCCATGGTGATGGTATTGCTGGTCAAGGAATCTTTACACCTCTCCGAAAGTTCCTCTATTGTAGACCCTACTTGAACTTTTGGATTTTGGATAGGGGCTCTTTGGTTTTTGAAGTCACTCACGGTTTCCATGAATTCCCTAAATGTCTCTTCTAAGTCATTCTTCTTTTCTTAAGATGGATAAGTGGGTGACCAAGATGCTTCGTGATGATTCCAAGAAGGGTCCATCCATTCTTGATTAGGTGCTAGAGTAGGGATTGTATTGGGGTTTCTTATAATCAGACATGAAGCTTTCTTGTTCAAAATTCCGTGTGGAAGAGCTGTTACCCAATTGGCATTTCATACTAGCATGGTTATCTGCACAAAATTCACATCTAGGAGTACAAGAAGCAATCATATCATCTAATTGTCCTTGAATTTGTGAAAGTTGAGCAGATAATGCCCTAATTTCACGAATGCTCAGTTGTTTTCTCGGTACAGCTTGAGATCTCACAAAGTTATATTTTTCAAAACCTGATAATGAAAAGCTATTACCCATTTGGTATTCCATACTAGCATGGTCACCTACACAAAATTCACATCTCAAAACACGAGCAGCAATCATGTCCTGAATTAGTGAAAGTTGAGCAGATAATGCACTGAGTACCGCTTGATATTGAAGCCTCATAAAGTTGTAACAAGCCATCACGTTTTGCTATCACCCCCCCCCCCCCCCCCCCCCTCTCTTTTTTTTTTTTTTGAAATATAAAAAAAAAATGAATGAATAAACAATTTGGGGAAAGATACAACTAATGGGAAAAATTTTAAAATTATGACAATCTTTGTAAACCAAGTCTTTGAAGGGGTAGTAATACTAATATTTTTGAAAACTTTGAAATAACAAATTTAACTTTTAAAATCCTAACAAAGTGAACTTATAATGAAAATAAAAATCAAATTAAAGACAAAATATAAGAAAAATAATAAAATAAACAAAACTAATAAATTTTTTTTAGGGGAGTATATACGAATTTATTTATTTATTTTTAAGAATTATCTTAAAAAATAAAATAAATGAATGAAAATTTCAAGTTTAAACAAAATTTACAAATTATTAATAATTTCAAATTAGCACAAAAACTAGTTGGTTTCAATGTCACTAAATTACAGACTATCCCCGACAACGGTGCCAAAAACTTAACGCATACTTTGCATATGCTTTAGCAAGTGCGCTAGTTGTATCAAGTAATAAAGTAGTAAGTAGAGTATCGTTCCCATGAGTATTGTTATTGAGCAAATACCGAAATTAGTAGCCTTAACACTATTTGAAAGACCAAAAATTGAGGTTTTTGATATAAAATAAATTAAAATAAAAGGAATCAAAATATGTTTGCTGAATTTTATCTAAAGTTTACTGATTTTTTTGTGGTTTTCACGATTTAAAAAAATTCAAGGCATCCGATTTCACCTAGTTGCATTAATACGCCTTTTTATTCTCCTTATTCAAGTTGCCATTACGTGTCGATGGTTGAAAATCCTAATTTGCTAAATATTCTCTCTCAAGAAAAATTTAGCATGCTCCTTTACATGATAACCCATCACTCGCATGCATAAATTTAAATAAGAAAAGAGTTTTTAAAGCTCTATGATTTTTATTTAAAAACCACATAAATTGTGTTAATCTCTCTCGAGCATTTGCTCAATTTGAGGTGCTTATCACCTTTGCAATCATCATAAATCTCCTTTCAGACTCATTATGAATCATTATGGGCCTTAAATGGTGATCAAGCATTTAAAACCCATGAAGAACACATATAAACACTTCAACAACGTAATAACAAAACATTGAATTCGTTTAATTAGAAATGAGCGTATATTACAACTTAGGCTACATCGTAGCCTTGGAATAGAAAAATTAGTTCATGATAAACTTAATATAAGACATATTTAACACAAAATTCATGATGACAAAAGAACTTGAAAATGTAAAATTTCAAACCAAACTTCTTCTTTTCTCCTCCTTTCTTCCTACGAATTTCTACCTTATTTCTCTACTTTGTATTTGATTTTTCTGGATTAAATGATGAAAAAATACCTCCCAAGCATCCATATTTATAGTATATGAGGTTGGGATTACTTGAAATAAAAAAATATGACAAGGTAAAACCTCATTGCACCTCCTTCCTGCTCCTTGCCACCCAGTTCTGCAGATTTCAACAAGTTGCTGACTTTTTCAATTTTTTGTTGCTTTTCACCCCCCAAAATCGGTTTTGACATCATCTTGGACATGTGAATGAATTTTTTAAGTCATTCTTGCATTTGATTTGTTCATTTTTCCACCTAAAATTGCAAGTTGAAGTGAATTGTGTAGGCTGTGTTTATTTTCTGCAACTCACTATTCTTTGCTGTTTTTTGTCAATTTTTTCCAGCTTTGGCCTCCCAAAATCTGTCTTAAACATCACCTGAACATGTTATTGAAGAGCATAAGGGGTTCTTTTCCTTGATTAGTCCATTTTTCCACCCAAAATTGCAAATTGAATTGAATTGTGCAAGCTGGTTTTCATTCTCTGCATTGTTGTTGTTCTTGCTATTTTTCTTCAAATATTTGAGCTTAGCACCACCTAAATTTAGAGTTTACATCGACTTGGACTTGTTAATGTTTTGTTTAATCAATCCTTGCTCTTGATTTGTGCATTTTACTACCCATTTTGCAAGTTGAATGGAATTGTGCATGAACTTGATGATTTCTTGCTAAAACTAGTATTTTGATTGATTTATCTCATTTTTATGCTTTTGTTTGATGTATATTGCATTCAAATAATGATTTTGATAATAAAACCTAGCAAATTTTATTATAAAATTAGTGTTTTTGCATGAAAATGGCAATATGAGTGAAAAAGAGCGAAACCGAGCAATAAAAAGTTGATGTAAAATGGTTAAAAATGAATCAAAACGGTAAAAATAATTATATACTAAATTAGACCTATCATGTTTAAACCCTATCTTAGGAAGTTTGTGTTGGTGTTTTCGATGATGTTCTCATTTGTTTTGGTCATTGCATTTTGATCATTTGCGCACAGTTTTGGGTATACTTAGGTCACACAAGCTTTATGCTAATTTGTCTAATTGTTCATTTGGAGCAAGAACCGTATAGTATTTAGGCCACATAATCTCCAAAGATGGAGTCTATACCGATCCCTTTAAGATTGAAGCAGTGAAGAATTGGCCATTACCTAAGAACCTTAAGGCATTAAGGGGATTCCTCAGATTAATAGGGTATTATCATAAGTTTATTCCCAGTTATGGATTGATTGCTAAACCCTTAACATGTTGAAAAAGAATTCATTTACTCTGGATGATAGCTTCAAAAGCATTTGACACCCTTAAGATTGCGATGTGTAGTGCACCCGTTCTTAGATTACTCGATTTTAGTAAGCCATTTGTTCTGGAAATGGATTCAAGTCATGAGGGTATTGGGGTCGTCCTTATGCAAGAAGGACAACCCACTGCCTATCTTAGTGAACCCTTTAAACCCAAGCAACGAGGGTTTTTGCATCTATGATAAGGAATACCTTGCAATACTAATTGCTATTTGTAAGTTGAGACACAACTTTCAAGGGCATTATTTCTTAACTAAAACTGAAGGATTGCCGCCCCTTCACTAAAGAAGGGCCTTAGTAAGCTTATGGGGTTACACTACAGAATTCTATATTGAAATAAGATTGCAGATGCTCTTTAAAGACTATAAACATCAGCAGAAGGGGTAGCATATGCAGAATTTAGTGTTGTACTGGCAAAATTAAAGGCTTTAACTGTTGTACTTCAAATTTGGGTGCAATAATTTGGAAAAAGTTATAAAAAGGATGTATATATTCGAGAAATAATAAGAAAATCGATAAGATAGAGCTTCATGCCCAAAGTGCACATTAGATGGGGGAATTTTGAGTTATAAAGGCAAATTGGTGATTGGCACTTGTGGTAACTCGCGTGTTAAACTCCTTGAAAATGTGCATACTCGTGCCTTAGGAGATAACTCTGGCATTGCAGCAACTTACAAATGTGCTAAGCAATCTTTCTATTGGAATGATTGAAAACATTTGTGCGTGATTGAGTGTTGGAATGTGATGTTTGCCAACGCAATATGCATGAACATGTGAAACTTCCTAGTCTGCTGCAACCCCTTCCCATTCCCTCTAAACCATGGACCCACGTATGTATAGATTTTATAGAAGGGCTCCCTAAATCCAATGGAAGGGATGTAATTTGGGTAATCATTGATAGATTTACTAAATATGCCCATTTCACTGTATTAACACATCCATTCACTACAACTATAATAGCTATAATTTACATGGAGTACGTCTTTAAACTTAATGGGATGCCCCAAAATATTGTATCATATCGGGATAAGCTATTTACAAGTAATTTTTAGAAAGAATTACTCCGTTTGTCTAGCACAAGCTTGGATATGAGCTCAAGCTATCATCCCCAAACCAATGGTCAATCAAAAAGGTTAAACCAATGGTTACAGCAATGCCTCCGTTGTATGACATCTTCTATACCACATAAATGCTTTAATCGGCTACATTTGGCTTAATTTTGGTATAACACATCATACCATACGTCATTCAAGTGCACCCCATTCTTTGCATTGAATAGTTATGATGCGCCAAATTTAGACTTAATTGATTCCATGGAGACCGCTAATGCAGTGGTTTCATATTTTTTCAGGGAAAGATCATTAATTTCAGCCAAACACAAGAGAAACTTGGAGCTCGCACAATATTAGATGAAGCAAAATGAAGATAAGAAGTGGACTGAATGTGATTTCAAGGTTGGAGATCAAGTTTATCTCAAAATTTAACCCTTTAGGTAGTCCACTACAGCAATTTGAAGTAATTTTAACTTGGCTTAAAGATTTTTTGGTCCCTATGAAATCATAGCTAAGATTGGTAAAGTTGCCTATAAGCTCAAGTTGCCAAGAGATTGTCTCATACATCCGGTTTTCCATGTTTCACAATTCAAACCATGCGTTGGAGCTGTAATTTCAATCTCAATTGACCTCCACTTACCAACAAAGATGATGAAATATTGGTTGAATCAAAAGCGATTCAAGACCGAAGGTTAATTGAGCGAGATAATGGAGTCATTCCTCAAGCTTTGGTCAAATGGATGAACCTTAGCTAAGAAGAGTGTACTTGGGAGGATTTCATATTTCTATAAAGCAATTTCCTACCTTTAATCCTTGAGACATGGATTAAGGTTCCTTTTTTTTTTTTTTTTTTTTTTTTTTTGGGGGGTGTTAATGAATTAGGGTTTATTTGAGTTTGTATTGTGTAGTTCCTCTAATTGTTGATTCTGAGTTTTCAAATTGAGCTAGAACTATAAGGACCAACACTTTAATCTACCTAATTCCCACAAAAATGGATTTGGAAAGTCAAAACCTAACTAACTTTTGAAATATACTTTTGGCTGGAACTTCGGTTAACAGCCATTAGGAGGGTTTTGGCACCACTAGTTGTTTTGTTGATTTTGAACTAATTTTCTCTAGATTTTTAGGACTCAATTATAATATTTTTTCCCCCTTCCCCTTATGTCTATAAAAGGGTTAGTAATGTCATGTAATGAAGAACTTTTGATTGACGAATAAAATTTACAGCTCAATTCTTCTCTCTCTCTCTCTCCCTCCCTCCCTCCCTCTTTTACTCTCTTTTACAATTCTACTTCCCTTCAATCTTTCTTCTCTTTCTCTCCCTTGCCCCCTCAATTCAATTTGAAAAATACTTGTTTTGACGTAAATTACAATTGTTTTATAACATTCCAAAATGCAACTGCATGTTTGTGTGTTGACACGTGACATTTGTATGTCGTCACTCAGCATGCCTGGGTGGATTTGAATTTTTTTATCATTTACCTCGATTGATTGATTGATTGATCATCATAATAGTTAAGCAAAATTGGTTGATTGATTGATTACCATATTAGCTTAATTTTTGAATTAATTTCCTTCTTTTTGCTCATTCAAAAATCGATTGATCTAATTAAGATAAAAGCTCACCCATTTAGAATTTGATCTTATTCAATTTGATCATACTTTTCAAAATACCAGTCTTGAAAAATATTTTTGTTGACAAACTAGATTGGCTTAAACTTTGACTTAAAGTGTTTTTCAAATAAAATTTGGAAATCAAATGTCAAAGATATTTCAAAAACATTTTTGTTAGAGCATCACATATCAATATTGAGATTTTGACTTAGTTGATATATCTCGATCCTAAGTTCTAGAAAATAAAAATAATTTACTTAAGGCGCTTAGACTCGGATCTCACTCTCTTTAATTTGGATGAATCTTCTCTTCAACTTTGATCTCTTTTCCTCTTGATTCATCGCCTTAGAAAGCTTGGTATCAACATGATTGGCCTTGATTTTTCCTAGCTTTTTTAGCAGTCACTTAGAAACAACATTATAATAATTTAAACACAATCACTCACTAAATGATTGTTATCATCAAAATTACAATACAAATAGCTTTAGGGCCAACAATCTCCCCATTTTTGAAGATGACGAACATTTGGTGTTTTCTCTTGGCAAAATGAAAATTAAAGTATAGAATACACCATAAAAATATTGACTACTCAAATTGTAGATATTCTCACTTTGCATCAAGTCAACATGTTAAAAGGTCAAACTCAATGTCTTCCCCTATGTTGATGCATTGTAGGAATCATACATTCAATAGGTTCACATCATCATCATTTTTACAACATGACACTGTTAGAAATACAACAACAACAACAACAGGGCCAATGCCATAAGGGCTCCCGCATGAGCGGGGTCTGGGAGGCACTGTTAGAAATAGTGTCCTAAAATCTAGATTTATTCTGCTAATATTATTTTATTAAAGAATAAAATTGAAGTTCCAATCGTTTCCTCTTTAAATTTGTGTAAGTGAGCGTTTATACTGCATGTGATTTCCTTTTAAGTATCATCCATGAGATGGCCGTAATCCATAGATTACATTTTACATGTTTGCTCTAACCTCATTAAATTTGTATAAGTGAGCATTTATACTGCATGTGATTTCCTTTTAAGTGTCATCAATGAGATGGACATAATCTATAGATTACATTTTACATGTTTGTTCTAAGTGGATAATAAGATTAAGCCATAGATAAACTTGGAATAAATGGCAGGGAATGTTATTTGAATAACTCATGGCCGATGATGAGCTTGGGCTACTTGTCTGTCAAGACTAAAACGTAACACTTTAGATGACTTGTCTTGGTCATGTGGATGGTGATCCAAAAGTGTTAAGTTGGTGTGTTTAATAAGATTCACACACTGAGTTGGACCATGTGAATTACTTGTTTCTCGATTATTATAGGAGATAAGTGATTCATGGTGTACTGTTTGAACGACGACTCTAAATCTTGAGAGTATTCTAGACTTGTGCACAGAGCGTTAGTTACTTTGGTGCACTATAAATAAGGTCAAAATGTATGACTGAATTCCCATGTACAATGGGTAGCGGCATGAAGTCTGATAAGAATTAGATATTCAATATGGAATCTGCAATCTCTTATAAGGTACAGGTGTCTGCTTAGTTGATTCGCAAGTATTTGAATAGTTTGGAAACTTTGGCCAAAGTATTCCAAGTGTTTGACATTCAGAATTTATGCGATGAATGTGTTTAAGCATAAATGAATTATTCAATGAAGGGTGAGTCGGTAACTAATGGAGATGCTTTGAGAAGGATAATGGTAGTAGTTATACTTATTCTTTGTCATGGACATTTAGGTGGAGCGGTTGTTGTCATCAATACAGTCAATTTGGGAAATACGTATAAATGATTTAAATCTAGAGTACAACGAGATTTATTTAGTGGAATTAAGTCTTACTAAATGGTAATTAAATTATATCATGAGATGGTTAATTTAACCCATTTGGAACTAGACTTAAATTGTCTTTGAGGTCTCTACGCAAGATTCAGTGTTTATTGCTATCGGAAAAACATTAAAGAATTTATGAGATGTGTAAATTTAGTTTTGCCAAACATTATTCATAAGATGAATAAAAAATAAAACTTATAAAATAAAATAATTTTCTTTTGAAAAATTAAAATTCATAGGATGAATTTTTACATGTGGGAGACAAAGCAAAGAAAGGCAAAACAAGTCAAAATCTGTGTACAGCAAAACGGATCAATCCCCAGCATGGGCCAATGCTCTGGTACAAAGGGGAGGAGTTGATCCGTGCCCTTGGGCATGGATCAATCAGAAAGCAACACTTGTGATGGGTTTTAAAATTAAAATGACGCGCATTTTCCCAAATTGTGATGTGCTGCTTTGACTTGATTTCGCATTAAAATGACGCATTTTGTTTTAAAGCTGGCAAATCCCACATCAAGAATTTGTTATTTTTTTGCTCGGGTAACCTGCTATAAATAGAGGTACATATTCCAAAGGTTTGGCATTCAATTTAGAAATAAAATTAAAGGTTTCTGAAAGTATTGACTTTCGGAAACCTAGTGGGATAGAAAATTATATTTTGAAATTTTTCATTCCTCAAAGTTTAAAATTTTTTGAAGCTCACTCTCCGGGAGTTTCAAGGTCATTGCGTAGAAGGCTGCTCGGTCTTGGTTTTCTTGGCTTTCTCAGAGTTCGCTATTATTCTAGTATGCTTTCTGGTTTTCTTTCGTTGGAGCAATTCCGGGTATGTCCTTGTTTCCTTCTGCTTTAGTTTTCTCTTTTCTATTTATGTATAGTTCTTCTTTTATGCCTATTTAAGTTTATGTTATTGTTATTAATGTATTAGAGTAGAGGCCTGTAGATTTAGATTAGGAATTTAAATCTATAGAATTAAAACTAGGAATTTTAAATAAACCATAGATTTAAAATTAAGAATTTTAAACCCTTCCACTGTGTTATTTAATTAAATTAACAAAAAGTCTTGAAATTTGTCCCAACAACTGGTATCAGAGCAAATGGATATATAGAGATAACCCTATTCCTAGGAACTCTCGCACGTTAAGTGTCATGAAGCGTGACTGTCTAACTGGGGGCTTAGATAGTGAGAAGAGTCTCCTACGCTGAGGACTCTAATAGGTGCACTTTGTTGTGACAACAGTTGGAGAACTGTGAACCCAACAATTGGCATATGAATTAGGTTAATTGAAAACTAGGTTATTTATTCCCAACAATTGGTATCAGAGTCAGCCTCTAATTAGATTCATAATATACATGAATAGGTATAGTATGATCTAAATAAATAGATTTGTGATTTCGTAAAATAGATATTTTTATTATGAAGGAAACTTAGTTTAATTCAACATTGACAATAATCTACGTATCGGTTTAAATTCTTTAAATTGATAAGGAATTAATAGTTAATTCATATGATTGTTTAAAATAATGATGTGAATTGTTTAAATCGTTAATGAATTAAAGGTTAATTAGATAGTCTAAGGTAATGGTTAATGAATTATTAGTTAATTTGGATTTATCAATTCACGAAATTACATTCATATTATACGCATGATGACATTGTGCATATACAATCGTGATTTTTAAAATAGGACAAAATTGATCTAATGAGATTAGATTCAATTAATTATTACAAAATTTTGATACAGTTGATCTAATTAGATTATATTCAATTATTTTTTAAATTTAATTATTTTAATTCAAAAAAAAGTTTATTTTTGATGCTGACGTCTGACGTCAGCAGGTCAGTGCTGATGTGGCATTGACATTAGTGAACTAAAAAAAAATTTTATTTTTTTTGGGAAGTGTAGATGTCATTACCATTTTACATAATAATTAAAATTAATTTTAGAATGTGATTCTAAAATAGATTATGAGATAATCTAAATTATAGGATGGTATTATTTTAATTAAAATCAATATAAATTTTGAGATAATCTAAATATTATTTTAAATAGAAATTAATTTATATTAATTAAATAAATTTTAGAATGAGATTCTAAAATAAATTATGAGATAATCACAATTATAAGTTGGTACTATTTTAAATAAAAATTAATTAATTTATTTAATTTGTTAATTTTAGAATGAGATTCTAAGCTAGATTGTGAGACAATCTATGTTGCAAGACGATAGTGTTTTAAATAAAAAATTAATTAATTAATTTTATTTGTTAATTTATGGAATAGGGGATTATGAGATAATCCAAGTTGTAAATGCGAGTTAATTAACAACACTAGTTTATTAAATTCAAGTAGGAGCGAACTCTAATAGTTGAAACCTCGCGGTCTTGGTTACCAATCTAGCAGTATAGTAGATTGATAGACCTCCCTAGGGAGAATGTCAGATTGCAGATTATAGGGTTAGACTTCTATTGGGATAAATCAAAGTACAAAGAAGTAATGTGACCACGCTACCGTGGAGTATTACATGTATTTATATGGAGGATTAGATAATGGTTTACACCTGACTAGCTTGATGCATTAGCCTTCCCGAGGAGCTCTGTTGCGTTATGTTAGAGACTAAGGTAACATGGTGAGTTAATCATGTTTAATAAGAGTTACGAGAAAATATGTTAATTGAGAATAGTTCTCACCCAAGCTAGCTTTGTGCAACCCCACTACCAGGGAGTAAGGAGTGGTGTATTTGGGTCAACATTGCATGCATTATAGTAAAGTTTAGTAGATACCTGACTGATTATGTTTGCTAAAATAAAAGAATAGATATCACTGCATTATATATGACTCTTGTTAGACAGTTATACAAATGTTTGCGTTTACAATATTTTAAATTGGATACGGTTGGTGAACTTCATTCAATTCTAATGCATAATGCATTCACTAGACCGGATTACTTTGCCTAGAAAAATCAAGTTGGACTTAGTTATTACTCACAAGGGATCTACTGGGTGTCACGATCCTAAGGCTCGTGACAATGACCCTCTAAGACCGAAGTCAATAGAATCTTGAAAAGGAATAGATTTTGGAGAGTTTAGATGAGAAGAGAAGGTGATTTAGAGTTAATATGAGAAGAGAATTAGAATTAGACTTAGATGTGAAGAGAAAGTGAAAGTTTAGATGACAAAGAGATAGCAATTCAAGATGAGAAAAATAGAGAAGTTTCATTCATAATATTTGTTGGATTGGATGATCAATACATAGCTTCTACTCCTATTTATGAGGATTGCCCAAACATAGAAAATAAACAAGAGAAGAGCTTAGAACTACCCAACCCCCCAACCGTGCCCATTTAATGACCAAGCTTACAAGGCAAGGAAGTGTCTAGATTCATTTTGGCACATGTGCACGTGTTACTCCCAAGGGACATGTCCCCTTGTTTCACCGTTCCCCTAAGCACTTCCCCATGGTTGTCCTCTTACAATGTATTCTAGGTAATTATCTTATGTAAATACTACTAATTAGCTACATTACACGTGAGGACCTATTGTAGAAGCTTCTAGAGTGTTCTAGAATAAGCCGGGTAAAATTGTAAATTATAAAAAATATAATAAAATACTAATATGCGTCTTAATGTGTTGCTTCGGAGAAGGTCACGGTCAAGGATTGTGACAAACCCTTCCCCTTGAAAGCATCCTTGTCCTCAATGATGTGTTGTGAGTACAACCTCCAGCCTTCGGTTCCTCGGTACCCTACCCCCCGAGTCGTAGGGATAATTCTTCTCCTTAAGGTCCCTTTGCCAAAGTTGAGCTCGCTGGGTTGATCTTTTTGTTCCATTCCCCGTTCTTGGAAAATGTCCCCTTACCGTTCTCTTCTTGGCCTTCTTGCTGGGGCCCTTTCGATCTGTTGTTCCTTGCGGCCCATTAAGCTGCGCTGGGGCCTTTAGTGAGGCACGGGCTCTGGTACCTCGTGATCTACCATGCTGCCTTGGTGCGGTTGGTCTCTTCCTCTTGGAACGGGTGGTTAGTTCATGGTACGGTCCATCACGCTTATGCCGCGCATCTTGCTTCCTCCGTTTTGGCTGTGTGAGGCTTTGCATTGCTTATGATGCTTATGCTGCACAACCCTTCCCTCCGGCCTTGGTTCATGCGTTTGCCCCATATTGGGTGACCCATCCGGTTTGTTTTCCTCATAAGAAAAATCTTCAAGGAATGGCTTGCCCAGTGTAGCAAGGATATCACAATGCCCTTCTTGAGGTGCCATTGTTACCTTTGTCCTCCCAGTCCTGATTTATGTGATTCCTCCCCCATGGGTGGCTCAACAAAGGTTCCCGACACCCGTCCTTCCTTTATTGGTTGTCCAAGTATTGGTTTATGGACTTGGTCAATGATCTAATGGTAGCTTGCACCTTCATCATGGAAGCTAAACATTCTTTGTGGGGCTTGTCTATCTTGTCAAGGGAGCCATTATTGCAGCAGATCTCTCTCTCTCTGTGTCTTTTTTTTTTTTTTTGGCCTTCGGATCAACTTAACTATGGCCGCAGCGGAAAATATATTTATTTTTTTTGATAGAACAAGCCCCTTGATCACAAGATAGTTCTGATACCACTTTGGCATGATCCTAAGGTGCGTGACAATTACCTTATAAGACTGAAGTCAAGAGAATCTTGAAAAGGGATAGATTTTGGAGAGTTTAGATGAGAAAAGAAAGTGATTTCGAGTTAAGATGAGAAGAGAATTAGATTTAGACTTAGATGAGAAGAGAAAGTGGAAGTTTAGGTGGGATGGAGATAGCAATTCAAGATGAGAAAAATAGAGAAGTTTCATTCATTATATTTGATGGATTGGATGATCAATACATAGCTTCTACTCCTATTTATAAGGATTTCCCAAGCATAGAAAATAAACAAGAGAAGAGTCTGGAACTACCCATCCCCCCAACAGTGCCCATGTAATGACCGGCCCAAGCTTGCAAGGTAAGGAAGTGTCTATATTCATTTTTGCACATGTGCACTTGTTACTCCCAAGGGACACGTCCCCTTGTTTCACCGTGCCCCTAAGCACTTCCCCAGGATTGTTCTCTTACAATGTATTGTAGGTAATTTTCTTATGTAAATACTACTAATAAGCTACATTACACGTGAGGACCTATTCTAGAAGCTTCTAGAGCATTCTAAAATATTTCGTGTAAAATTGTAAATTATAGAAAATATAATAAAATACTAATATGCGTCTTAATGTGTTGCTGAGGACAACGTCACGGTCAAGGATCGTGACACTGGGATGAATGGAAAGGGTAAGGTTGCTAGTATAGCAACCAAGTCCATAAATAAGTCAGCAAAAGAAAAGTATTTCTTTTGCCGGATGATTGACCACTGAAGAAAAATTGCACTAAGTACTTAGTTTTTCTTCTTACAAAGACTAATAATCCATCTGGTGAAGAGATGTTGATATCTCACTTAGTTAAGTCATGCGCAATTGAGAGTCAACAATGTTCTTAGTGTGTTGAATTAGGTTCGACTGATCATGCCTGCAATATGTTACAGGGGCTCAGACTAACCTGAAGGCTGCATGATGGGGAGCTATACATGATGGTCAAGAACTGTACAAGAGTTGTAGTCTTAAGTATAGGAGATGTTAGCTTAGTCCTTAGTGCTAAAGTTTTAATTTTAACAAGATTGTTTATTTGTAACTTCACTGCTTAAAAATTGATTTTTGTATCTCATTTTAATGGAGAACTATTATTCAGTCAATTTTGGTTGTGAACCCGTTATTATAAGAAATAAATTTTTTATTTGCAAAATATACATATCTAAATGGTTTATTCATGTTGTTTATTGATCAAAACTCTCATATTTGTTTAAATGAATCTAACACAAGCTCCCTTGTTTAATCTCTTAAAAAAACACCCTAAAAGGGATAATTCCTATACGTAGCACCAACATTTAGGTCATATTAATTTGAATAGGATCCAAAGACCGGTGAAAGATGAACTAATAGAGCCTTTGGACTTGAAGTCATTACCAGTCTGCGAATCATGCATAGAAGGAATGATGACCAAATCTGTCTTTAAGAGTAAAGGCAACAAGGTTGGTGACTTGCTAGAGCTAGTTCACACATATGTATGTGGGCCAATGAATGTTTAGGTAAGAGGTGGGTATGAGTACTTCATCACATTTACTGATGATTACTAAAAGTATGGACATGTTTACCTAATAAGCCATTAGTCAGACTCTTTTGAAAAGTTCAAAGAGTACTAAGTTGAAAAGCAATTAGGTAGGTTAAGTCACTTTGATCACATCGATGTGGTGAATATCTTTCGGGTGAGTTTCTAGATTTTACAATTGCAAATGGGAAAAGATCTCAGCATTCTACACCGAGTACACCCTTGTAGAATAGTGTTGCAGAAAGAAGGAATAGGTCATTGTTAGGGATGGTAGGATCCATGATAAGTCATGCTACATTGCCAATCTCTTTTAGGGGTTATCCGAAAAGAACAAGGGTGGTCTTTTCTACAGTATCTCTGATCAAAAGGGTTTACGTAAGCATATGAAATTTTTGAAGGAGGATTTTGTAGCAAACTACAAAAGTAAAAACAGAGTAGTGTTAGAGTAGTTAAAAGAAAATGACGCTAATTTGGAACAGCTAGACACAACTCGACATATAGTAGATGCATTAGATGCACCTACTGTTAGGGTTGAGAATGTTCTAAGTACACGTGAACCAAGGTGCAGTGGGAGGATTATCAGGGCATCTGATAGGTTCATGACGGGAGCCTTAATGGTTGACCATGACATTAGATCTAATCTTCTTAGCTACAATGAGGCAGTTAAAGACAAGGATGTTGACCAATAGGTGTTAGCAATGAAATATGAGATAAGATCTATGTTTTCTAATCAGGCATAAGATCTTGTAGAGGCACCTTTCGGCATTAAGCGAATTGGTTGTGAATGGCTCTACATGAGAAAAAAAGGAGTGAATGGGAAGGTCAAGACCTTCGACATTAAGATGTTAAGATCGAGATTGGATCTTGATCTTAACCTAATGAAAAGAGTATAAGGGATGAGAAAGAAGTAAAAGGAGATGAGAAAATAGAGAGAGAATAAGATGAGAAGAGAAGTTTATCTCATAAAGATAGGTAATTTTCATTGAATGATTATTACAAGCCATCAAACCAGCTATTTTAAGACAAAAAAAAATAACAAAGGCATCAACTCACAACTCCGCCCAAAAATGCTAATAGCCAACCTAACCACCTAACAACTTAGGTGCCAAAACCACTTCAAACAAATAAGCTACCCTCCTTTGAATTAAAACTCTGATTCTCGCATTCATAACATAAGACTTTCAAGACGAGACTGGTTGCTAAGGATTTTACCCAGAAGGAAGGAATTCATTATGTTGAGACCTTCACACGAATAGCCATCCTAAAGTCCATAAAGGATACTCCTATCCATTTCATCTCATTATGAGATCTTGCAAATGGAAGTCAAAACGGCCCTTTTTGAACAGTTATCATGAAGAAGACATCTACACTGTGCAATCGGACAGTTTCATTGGCAAAAATCAGGAGCATATGGTTTACAAACTAAAGAAATCCATGTATGGACTGAAGCAAGCATCACGCTCACCAAATATTAGATTCAATGAAGCAATATAGTCTTATGGTTTTAGCAATTGGTTGACAAACCATGCAGGTGCAAACGACATCAAGAAAAGCAGTTACTTTCTTAGTATTGTATGTTGACGATATACTACTCATTGGGAATGATCGAAGGGTGATATCAGATATAAAGATTTGGTCAGCTAGTTCCAATAGGGTATACAGATTCAAACTTCTAGTTAGATAGAGATGCCAGACATTCAACGTTTGGGCATGTCTTTACCCTTAGAGTATGAGCCATTAGTGGGAGGAATTCAAGCAGTATTGTGACTTCACCATAGAGGCTGAATACATTGTAGCTTCAGAAGCTGCATAGAGGGCATGTTGGTTTAGATAGAATAATTGACCCCGTAGGCCATTGGATCATACAAAAAAGAGACAGGTATAAAGCCTGTCATAAATTGGATTTAGGACAAGTGGGTGATTGTTAGGAATAGTGTCCCAAAATCTAGATTTATTCTGTTAGTATTATTTTATTAAATAATAAAATTGAAGTTCTAGTCAGTTCCTTGTTAAATTTGTGTAAGTGAGCATTTATACTGCATGCGATTTTCTTTTAAGTATCGTCCATGAGATGGATAATGTCCTCATATTATATTTTATATGTTTGTTCTAAGTGAATAATGAGATTAAGGCACAGATAAACTTGGAACAAAGGGTATGAAATGTTATTTGAATAACTCATGGTCGATGATGAGCTTGGGCAACTTGTCTATTAAGACCATGACTTAACAATTTGGATGACTTGTCTTGGTCGTGTGGTCGGTGATCCAAAAGTGTTAGATTGGTGTGTTTAATAGGATTGATACACTAAGTTGTGGATTACTAGTTTTGAAACTACTATCGGAGATGAGTGATTCATGTTGTACTATTTGAACGACAACTCTAAATCCTGAGAGTATTCTGGACTTATGCATGGAGAGTTAGTTACTTTGGTGCACTATAAGTAAGATATAAATGTATGACAAAATTCCCATGTACACTAGGTAGCGGCGTGAAGTGAGACAAGGATAAAATATTCAATACGGAATTTGCAATCTCTTATGAGGTACAGATGTCCCCTTAGGTGATTCACAAGTATTTGAATAGTTCGGAAACTTTGGCAAAAGTATTCCAAGTGTTTGACATTTGGAATTTATGCTATGGATATGTTGAACCATAAATGAATTATTCAGTGAAGGGTGAGTCGGTAACCAATGGACAAGCTGTGAGAAGGATAATGGTAGGAGTTACACTTATTCTTTGTATTGGAAATCATCATTAGTTAGTTGTATTAGAATGTATTAGCTAATATATGTAAGTGGTGAATTAGATATTTGGAGGGAATATTAGTTAGTATGTTGGTTAGCTAGTTAGTTAGGAATCTAGATATTAATTAGGTGTTTACTTAGATATTTTAAAGTGGTTTTGTCCATTTGCTACTATAAGCCGTTTGTATCATCAATTGTAATAATCATGAAAGTAATGAAATATCTTCTTCTTATCTCAATTCTCTCTATTCTCTCCTCTTTTTTAGTCTTTCTCATCTCTCATTCTCTCTCCTAGGTTTTGATTCAAGTTCATCTTGGATCATGACAACTATTGTCATGGCCCAGGATTTGGGATTAAGTACTAATAATGCAATGGCTGTAATAAAAGTATAAGTCACAAGGATAAGGCAATTAAGTATTCCTTTATTGTATTAGCTGTAGCATCTTGGTTAAGCAATGTTAGTTAAGCATTGTTAGTTAGTATTGGTTAAGAGGAGTCAAATGGTAGTTATGTTTAGTCAATTGCGGCGAGCATGAGTGAGTCAGTTAGTCTAATGCATCTAGATTCGTTGTATCTCATTACCTTTAGTTAGTGTAAGTAAGTATATCTTCTCTTGTAAGAAAATATTGATGAATGATAATTGATTCTATTCTTTTCTTAACCCTAACTCTCTCTACTTCTCTTCTCAATTCTCTAATTCTCATCTTAAATCTCTAATTCTCTTTTCACCTCAACTCTAATTCTTCACCTATCTTATATCATGATCCAAGAGTAATCTGAAATCATGACAATTGGTATCAGAGCCTTGACTTGATTCCAAATCAAGTTAATCGATATCAAGTCTTGATTAGGTTCTGTTGTTCAGAACAAATTTGATCAAGAATTTGTTCAGTTCGAAGTTGCTCAAGAAATTCAGCTCATGTTATAGTTAAGGTGTTTAGATTACACTTAATCAAGTCCAGTTCAAGTGCTCAAGATCTTGTTAAGTTGTTACGGGAGCATTGAATCAATAATGATCAAGCTAATTGACATCTTTTTGCATTCAGATTGTGATTGATCTAATTTTTTAGATCCGAACTGAATTTAAAACAAGATTGCTGATCAGATTGCACTCTATCAGGATCAAGATTTAGGTGTTTGCTGCATTAGTCCTTGCTGATTGATCAAGAATTCATTGCATTTAGCTAGTTCTTTACAAAAAATCCATAGTACACATTGGCGAAATGGATGCTCAATCTCTCCAAGTCTCCAACAATGCTACTCACTTGGTAAAAATTGAAAATGTTCTTTATCCTATTAATGAGAAAATTCTTTACCAAGTGTTTTGGCCTTATGTTTCTTTTGCTATTAAGGTGATCTCATCTTTCTTTAGTAAGGTTATTACTCATATTAGCTATTATACTAAGATGGGCATCGACTCAGCCTTATATTCATTACACGGGAGACACATATACGATGGATGTTGTGTTTTAGACATAAGCTAACAAGATGTGTAATGATATTGAAGCGGAGCTAGAGGTGATAGGACATACCAAGAGTCAAGCTAAGGAGTTAAGTTCTATGTCATTAGATCAACCTTCACTTAAGGAGGATGATTTTTCAGCAGCACATCATATGAATGAGGCAACATTACATTCATTAAATTAAGTTGAATTGGTACAACAACAAGAAGAGGTTGAAGTTACAACAGAAGAACATGTGTTTGTTTCTTCATTGCTACAAGTAAGTGTCATAACAGCAAGTTCTAAGGTCAATCCGCAGTCGATTAAGATGTTAGAGGTTGATTGGAATTCTATTCGGCCAAGTTTTCCTGACTTGGAATCACAAGTCAAGAGCACACAAGCGATTGAAAAGGAAGCAAATCAAGTGAACCAAAGGCCTCTTGATGTAGGGAAAGAGGAGTTTTGTGCCACATTAAAGGCTAATCAAAATTCACATCAAAAATGTGAGTATGACACATCTGGTGGTGTTGGAGTTAGCTTGAATATGGAAATTACAGTAGCAAAACAGATGGATGATGCAAAGGTTCAGCTTGAACTGGTCGAGATGAGGCAAACACAAGTCCCTAAATCATATTCAAAAGGCCGCACTAGAAATTTCAGTTTAACAATATGCAAATATCAACCAAAGTAATGTGAATTTACATGCTCCTGATTCGTTAGTGTTTGAGAAGCTTATGATTGCAAGCCTTGCCACATCTCAAGGTAGTGTTGGAGCCTCTCAATCCATTGAACAAGATGCCATGCTAATGAATACTGCAGCCAAGAAGTTACAAGCAAACTTTGAAGTACTTAGCGTACGGAATTTGCAATTACAACTCTCATTGCAGCAAGGTAATTCCATCCATTTGGTCCTTCACTTAAGTCACAAGAAGTGCTTTTCAAACAAGAAATTAAGAGCATGGATCAAGCCAATATTGGTCTACAAGGGAAGGCCTCTAGATTTTCTTCTTCTCAAGACAAATAAAGTAATTCTTGAAAAGCTTTTCGCGATCAAGAAGATGAAATTGATGCAGTCCAAGGTGGTAATTTTGGCGCTAGATTGACTTGCGCCATTTACTATTGAGAAAAAAAGTAACGTTTGCTGAAAAATAAACTCTGATACCGATTGTTGGGTTCATAATTTTTCAACTGTGGTCAGAACACAGGATACCTAATAGAGCACTTAAAGTAGGAGACTCTTCTCTCTACCTAAGCCCCCGGTTGGAGAGTCGCGCTTCGTGACACCTCACGTGCGAGAGTTCCTTAGAATAGGTTTATCTCTATAAACCATTCGCCTTAATACCAGTTGTTGGCACAAATTTGAAAAATTCTCCCTAATTTTATAAAGTTTCGGAAGTGAAATGCGTTTAGAATTTATAATTCTAAACCTAGGGTTGATTTTAAATTTTTAGATTTAAATCTAAAGATTTAATTTGTAATTTAAATCTACATATCAAAAATATTAATTTAGATCTATAGGTCTTTGACTCTAATACATTCATAACAATACACAAGCTTAAACATGCATAATAACGAATACTGTAAATAAATAGAAAAGCGAAAACTAAAAGCAAAGGAAAGAAGAACAAACCTTGATTTGCTCCAACATAAGAAAACTAGGAAGAAGTAATAATCTTCAAAAGAATACCAGAAATCAAGACCCCACGATCTTCTACGCAATGACCTTGAACTGTCCGAAGAGTGGGCTCCGAAAAGCTATTAAACTAGGAAAGAACAATTTTAACGGAAGTTTGTCTCTCCAATTAAGTCTCTAAAACAATTCCAGAGATAAAAAATAATTCATTTCAATTGAATACCAAACCTCTAGAATAGGTACCTCTATTTACAGTTGGTTACCGAAGTGAAAAATAACCAAATTATCGATGTAGGATTCACTGAAATAACCCTATTAAAACAAACAAAATGCAGTGTTTGGGTTTCAAAATAGATAAAATGCAACGTTTTTACCTGGCTGAAGATTGCCCCTTTTATTTCAAAATAAGCGTGACACGTGGCAGGCTGCGATTGGCCCGCCTATGCACAAGCAGATCAGCCCTTGGCGTGTTGAGCGCTGGTTGGTCGATCGTGAGCCCGTGGATGGACCACTGTGCAATATTTTCGGGCCTTTTTTTTTGCTTCCCACATGTAAAAATTCATCTTATAAATTTTAATTTTCAAAATTATTTGATTTAGAATTTTTAATTTTTATTCATCGCATGAGTAATGTTTGGCAAAATTAAATTTACTCATCTCATGAAATTTTTAATATTTTTTCGATGGTAATAAACATAGATGCTTGTGTATGGACCTTAGGGAAAATTTAAATCTTGCTCCAAAGGAATTAAATTAATTATCTCATAAAATAATTTAATTATTATTTAATGAGACTTAATTCCGCTAAATAAATCTCATTGCACAACAGACTTAAACTATTTATTCGATATTTCACTAATAGACTCTATTGATAACAACCACCACTCCACTAGATTTCCATGATGAAAGAAAAGTACAACTACTACCATTATACTTCTCATAGCTTCTCCATTAGTTACCAGCTTGCCCTTTATAGAATAATTCATTTATGCCTGAACATATTCATAATATAAATTCCGAATGTCAAATACTTGGAATACTTTGACCCAAGTTTCCTAATTATTCAAATACTTGCGAATCAACTGAAGGGACATTTGTATCTCATAAGAGACTGTAGATTCCCTATCGAATACCTGATCCTTGTCACATTTCACGCCGCTGCCCAGTGTACATGGGAATTCAGTCGTACATTTAGACCTTACTTATAGTACACCAAAGTAACTAACGCTCTATGCGCAAATCCAGAATACTCTTAGGATTTAGAGTCATCATTCAAACAGTACAACATGAATCACTTATCTCCGATAGTAGTCTAAAAACAAGTAATCCATATGGTCCAATTCAGTGTGTCAATCTTATTAAACACACTAACATAACACTTTTGGATCACCATCGACATGACCAAGACAAGTCATCTATAGTGTCACATTATAGTCTTAGCATACAAGTGGCCAAAGCTTGTCTTCGACTACAAGTTTTTCAAATAACAATCCATACCATTTGTTTCAAGTCTAGCTGTGAGTTAATCTCATAAACCACTTAGAACAAATATGTAAATTGTAGTCTGAGGACTACACCCATCTCATGGATGTTTCCTCAAAGAAAATCACATGCAGTATAAATGCTTGCTTACCGAAATTTAACTAGGAAACGGCTAGAACTTCAATTTTATTCTTTAATAAAATAATATTAACGTAATAAATCTGGATTTTAGGATGCTATTCCTAACAATCTCCCACTTGTCCTAAATTTAATTTATGACAAGCTTTATACCCATCTCTTCAGTGTATGAACCAAAGTCCACTAGGTCAGTTATTTTATCTGAACCAACGTGCCCTCCATGCAGCTTCTGAAGCTACCACATATTTAGCCTCTATGGTGATGTCTGCAATACAATATTGCTTGACATTTCTCCAACTAATGGCTCCTAGTTTAAGGGTAAAGTCATGCCCAGACATAGAACGTCTGGCATATATAATTGACTAGAAGTCTTAAAATAATATATCCAACTGGAACCAGCTCGTTACCTTGAAAGATCACCATATAATCTCTAGTCCTTCTTAAGTATTATAGAAAACAATTCATTGCCACCTAGTGCATCAGACCCGAGTTAGACTGACACCTGCTTACTATACCACAGCATAGCAAATATTTGGTCTCGTACACAGCATGGCATATATGAGGCTCCCAGTGCCAGAGCATATGGAATATTCCTCAACTGTTCCTTCTCTTGCGGTACCATAGAACACTGCTCTAAAGAGAAAAAAGGGACTCCGTCCCTGAAAGGTAAAAAACCTTTCTTAGAATCCTCCATGCAATACCTTGACAACATTTTGTCAATATAAGTGGCTAGAGAAAGACCTAACATCCTACTCTTACGAACTCGCAGAAGCTTAATCTTAAGAGTAGAGCTGGCTTCGCCTATGTTCTTCATATTGAGCTATTATGACAACCAAGTCTTTACAGCTAATAACGTCCCCACGTCATCCCTAATGAGTAGTATATTGTTGACATACAATACCAAGAAAGTGACTACTTTCTCTTAATGTCGTTTGTACACGCATGATTTGTTCAACCAATTGCTCAAAACTATTAAGACTTAATTGCTTCATTATGACTAAAAGGATCAGATTTAATGCCACAGTCAATCCCTAAAAGTTCCCGCTATGAACCTCTCTGGTGTCTTGACAATCCCCCCTCCACACCTAAGCTCTTATGTACCTGGAACATTCTCGTTCCTATCAGTAGGTGCATCTAATGCATCCACCATGTCTTGATTTATGTCTAGCTGTTCATAATTAAGGTCATTTTCTTTCAATTCTTATAACACTATTTTGTTTTCGTTTTTGTAGTTTACTTGTGAAATCCTTCTCTAATTATTTTGCATTGTATTTACAAAAAAACTTTTAAAAAATAATATAGAAAAGACCATTCTTTTTCCTTTTATTTGCAACACCATTCTGCTGCAGTGTACCTAGAGTAGAAAGCTGAGATCTTATCTCATTTGCAGTTTGGAAATCCAGAAATTCACTTGAAAAATATTTACCACCCCGATCTGATCGAAGTGACTTAACTTGTTTACCTAATAGCTTTTAAACTTCAACTTTCTACTCTTGGAAGTTTTCAAAACACCTGACTTATGTCCCATTAGGTAAACATGTCCATGCCTTGAGTAATCATCATTAAATGTGATTATGTACTCATACTCACATCTTGCCTGAACACATATTGGTCCACACACATCCATGTGAACCAATTCATGCAAGTCACGAACCCTATTGCCTTTACTCTTAAAGATAGACTTGGTCATCTTTCTTTCAATGCAGGATTAGCAGACTAGCAATGACCTCAATTCCGATGCCTTAATCAGTCCATCTTTTACCAGTTTTTGGATCCTATTTGAATTAGTGTGACTTGAACATTGGTGCCTTATGTAGACATTATCCCTTTCAAGGTGTTTTCTTTTAGGAGATCGAACAAGTGAGCTTGTGTTAGATTCAATTAAATAAAGACAAGAGTTTTGATGGAGAAATACATGAATAAACAATTTATTAATGTAAATTTGTAAACAAAGAATTTATTTTTGTATTAAAATCTTCATTACTAAAATCAACTGAATAACAATTATTCATTAAATGAAATACAGAAATCAAATTCCTATACAGTGCAGGTTTAAATAAACAATCCTTTTAAACAAAACTCTACCACTAAAGTCCAAGCTAACTTCTCCTACATCTAAGACCACTACTCTTGTACTGTCCCTAACCATTAGGTACAGCTCCCTATCATGCATCCTCTTGGTTGGCCTAAACCCCCATAACATATTACAGACATGACCAGTTGAATCTGAGTCCACGCACCAGGAACTCGGTGGATTCTCAACTACGCATGATGATGCTTACTTTGCATAAGCGTTAGCAAGTGCACTAGTCGTATCAAGTAATAAAGTACTAGGTAGAGTATAGTTCCCATGAGAATTGTTATTGCGTGAGTACCGAAATTAGTAGCTTTAATGCTATTTGAAAGATTGAAAATTGAGATGTTGATATGAAATAAAATAAAATAAAAAGAAACAAAATATGTTAACTTATTTTTAACTAAGCTTACTGATTTTTTTGAAGTTTTTATGATTTAATAAAATCCAAGGCATCCGATTTCACCTAGGTGCATCAATACGCCTTTCTATTATCGTTATTCAAGTTGTTATTACGTGCTGATGGTTGAAAATCCTAAATTACTAAATATTCTCTCTCGAGCAACATTTAATATGCTCTTTTACATATTAACCCATTACACTCGTGCATGAATTTAAATAAGAAAAGAGTTTAAAGCTCTATGATTTTCACTTAAAAACCACACAAATCGCGTTAATCTCTCTCAAGCATTCGCCCAATTTACGGTGCTTATCACCTTAGCAATGATCATAAATCTCCTCTCAGACTCATTATGAATTATTATAGGCCTTAAATGTTGATCAAGCATTTAAAATTCATGAAGAACAATGATAAACACTTCAGCAATGTAATATCAAAACATTGAATACGTTGAATTAGAAATAAGCGTATATTACAACTTAGGCTACATCGTAGCCTTGGAATAACGAAATTAGTGCATAATAAAATTTATATAAGACATATTTAACACAAAATTCTTGAAATTAATGAAGACAAGGATAGAAAAGAACTTGAAAATGCAAAATTTCAAACCAAACGTCTTCTTTTCTCCTCCTTCTGTCTTCCTACGAATTTCTGCCTTATTTCTCTATGTATTTAATTTTTATGGATTTAATGATGCTAAAACACCTTCCAGGCATCCCTATCTATAGTACATAAGGTTGGAATTAAAAAAAATTCAAAAAATTGCAAGCTTAAAGCTCATTGCATCACACATCTACAACTGTTGCCAATTCTGAAGGTTTGCAACTTGCTACTGATTTCTTCATTTTTCTTCAACTATGGCCGCCCAAAATTAGTCTTATCATCAACTTTAACTTGTTGTTAAATTGTACAAGATGTTCTTTCCCTTTATTCGTCAATTTTGCCATCCAAAATTGCAAGTTGAAGTGAATTGTGCAGGTTTGTTTTCAGTTTCTGCAACTTGCTATCCTTTGCTATTTTTCTTCATTTTTTTTTTCAAATTTGGCCGCCCAAAATCAGCTTTAACATAAATTCTAACATGTTAATGAAGTGTAAAAGAAGTTGTTTCACCTTATTTGCCCATTTTGCCACACAAAATTGCAAGTTGAAGTGAATTGTGCAGGCTTATTGTTCATTATCCGCGCTTTGCTGTCCTTGGCTGTTTTTCTTCAGATTTTTGAGCTTTGCACCACTTAAATTCAGAGTTTACATGAACTTGGATATTTTAAGGTATTGTTTAATCCATCCTTGCACCTGATTTGTGCATTTGGCCACCCCTTTTCGCAAGTTGAGATGAATTGTGCATGAACTTGTTTTATTCTTGCTTTGGCCATGTAAATTGTTATGTTTTGCCCCTCTTTTTGCTTTTTTTTTTGGTGAATCTTGCATTCACTTATTGATGTTGATGATAAAACCTAGCAAGATTTAGCACAAAATGAGCGTTTTTGCAAAGAAATGGCAATAGAAGCGAAAAAGGGCAAAAGCGCACAATAGCGATAAAATTTTGAGGTAAAATGGTTAGAAAATGAACCAAAATGATATGAATAATTATATACTAAATTAGGCTTATCATATGACTCAACCAAGTGAGATATCAACATATCTTCACCATATGGCGTAGTAGTCTTTCTAAGAAGAGAAGCTAAGTAATTAGTATAGTTTTTCATTCAGCGGCCAGTCTTCCCGCAAAAGAAACACTTCCTTTTGCCAACTTCTTTATGGACTTTGTTGCTACACAAGCAATCTTTCCCTTTCCTTTCTTTCCAGTAGGTCCCTTATGAGTAATAACTAGGTCCAACTTAGTTTTTCTAGGCAAAGTAATTTGGTCTAATGACTTCATTATCCATTAGTAATCAAGTGAAGTTCACCAGTCGTGTCCAATTCAAAATATTGTAAATGCAAACATTCGTATAATTGTCTAACAAAAGTCTTGTATAATGCAGTGATATTTATTCTTTCAATTTATCATATATAATAAGTCAAATATCGACCATAATTGTACTATCATGCATACAATGATGACCCAACACACCACTCATTACTCCCCGGCAGCGGGGTCGCACGAAGCTAGTTCGGGTGAGAACCATTTTCAATTCACATGTTTTCTTGTAACTCTTACTAAACAGTATTAACTCATCACTTTACCTTAGTCTCTAAAATAACACAACAGAGCTCATCTAGGAGGCTAATGCATCACGCTAATCAAGTGCAAACCATTATCTAAACCTCCATACAAATACACGTAATACTCTATGGCAGCGTGGTCGCATATCTTCTTTGCACTTTGGTTTATCCCAATAGAAGTCTAACCCTGTAATCTGCAAACCGACATCCTTTGCAGGGAGGTCTATCGAACTGCTAGACCGGTAATGGAGTCCATGAGGTTACATCAATTGAAACCTCGCTCCCACTTGATTTTTAAAACTAGTGGTTTTAATTAACTTGCACTTTGGTTTTAATAAACCTCGCTTCTTTGCACTGTGGTTTACAACCTTTTTTATCTCATAACCCCCTTCGGAATCTCATACTAAAATTAACCAAAATTAGTTAATTAATTAATTCAAAATATTATCGTTTTACAACATCGATTATCTCATAATCATGCTTTAGAATCTCATTCTAAATTTATTCAATAAAATTAATTACTTAATTTTACTTTTAAAAACTATACCATAGATTATCTCATGACCTATTATTTAAAATCCCATTCTAAAACTGAATAAAGTAATATAAATTAATTTAATTTCTATTCAAATTTAGATTATCTCATAATCTATAACCGTCAGAGATACATGGTTTAAATAACGAAAAATACAATATTTTAAATTTGTATCTAGAATGACTGGAAAAGTTGAAACAAGACCATATATAATTTGATTGTTATGGGAAAATCCAAAACATTATGGACAGAACCAATCATTAGTTCCCAACCATGGGGCAAATGGAATCCGATATATAAATCAGTTAATAAAAGAATAGAAAAAGCTTTTATTGTGTCATTTAAGTTATACAGAAATTCCTGAGCCCACGAGTAAAGAAGAAAAAGTTTTTCATCTCCCAAAATAGAATAACCAGTTAGAATAATAAAATAGATTACATTTGCTAACAAGTGAAAAATCATACGGATACAATCTTCATTGTGCATCTTGATCAATTGAATCGTTTCTTTGTGAATTCCTGTACAAAGCTTTTGTAGGTGTGTTTTAAAAATTCTAGAAATTTAAATAGTCATCAATTCAAATTAGATTACTAGGTATGGCAAATAAGGCATGATCAGACCTTCAAAAATGTAAAAAATTCAATCGATTGATATGAGTTAATTTTATGTCACGATAAATTGAAGAAATAATAGCTAGTCCAATAACTACTTTAGTGGCTGCAATAGCTGTAAAAAAAATTGAGAAAATATTTCCTTTTAAGTGTCGACTATAAAAAAAAATTCCCAATTCGCCTTTTGCACCTTTGATTGTCGCCTAAAGTTCCTGTTTTCATAATTTAAAAGCGAGAAATGGATTTTTACTAATGAATTGATATTCGAAACCATTCCATTTAGGATCTCTTATTCTATTAAAACGTTGGATTTCTAAAATTTCAAGGATTTAAGTTACCTAGGGCTATGTAAGTTGTAATTTTTTGGAAATTCTATTTCCAATCCCAGCTACAAAATACTTTGTACCTACTTTATGGGAAGTTCACATAGGAATTGAATACCTGGGAAATAAAACTATCCATAGGAATTTATTTCTTGTGTTAACTAAACAAGGCCTATTAATTTGATTTGGATTTCTATTTAGTTCATTCTTGTGACGATGTTTTGGCAACGTTGTGTATGACAACCATTTAAAGCAATCCTTTTGCTAATCTGGTTATCATATAATATATACTAAAACAGCATATATCTATATAATAAATAATAAAATCAAATGGTATTGGACTGATAAATTTCTTGTTTTCAATGTAATAAAGGAAAAAAAAAAAAACAGGTGTCAATTTCCCATTCGCTGGTTCAAAATCTTAAAAAAATCATCACAATGGAATAGGTTTCTAGTAGCATTAGAGATATTTTATGTGTAAAAAGAGGGTCAAATCATCACATGATCGCATCCAACGGCAGGGATGACCCACATCTCAAGATCAGGCGCTGATGGGCACATTGAACCATCCATGTGGTTGAGAGCCCTCATAGCCCAGGCACAATGATGCAATTGTCTAGGGTGAGCTCTACCATTGAGCTGATAGTCCGTCATGCGGGCCCCCAGTGGGAGGCCTGCTATGCCAAAAGCGAGAGAAACCCCATCCCTCCTTTTCCCTTTTTCGCCCCCATGTTGCCACACGGGGGGACATGGGGACGTAAAATGGGATCCTATCAACTTGTTCCAACCTAGGATAATAAGCCCATGAGCTTGGTCTTATTTCACTGCTGAGAAATGAAAGAAGACTTCCTCAAAGTTGAACTCAGACGTCGCTCGCTTTTTTTTTGGGTGTAAAGTAGTGTCAAACCAAAACACCCAACAAGCATTAGCTCTCCCTCAAAAGGAGGTGATCCAGCCACACCTTCCAGTACGGCTACCTTGTTACGACTTCACTCCTATCACTAGCCCTGCCTTCGGCATGCTCGTCCTTGCGGTTTAAGGTAAAGACTTCGGGCATGGCCAGCTCCCATAGTGCGACGGGCGATGTGTACAACACCCGAGAACGAATTCACCGCCGTATGGCTGACTGGCGATTAGTAGCGATTCTGGCTTCATGCAGGCAAGTTGCAGCCTGCAATCCGAACTGAGGGTGGGTTTTTTGGGTTAGCTCACCCTAGCGGGATCGCGACCCTTTGTCCCGGCCATTGTAGCACGTGTGGCGCCCAGGGCATAAGGGGCATGATGACTTGACATTGTCCTCACCTTCCTCCGGCTTATCACCGGCGGTTTGTTTAGGGTTCCAAACTCAACGTTGGCAACTAAACACGAGGTTTGTGCTCGTTGCGGGACTTAACCCAACACCTTACGGCACGAGCTAACGACAGCCATGCACCACCTGTGTCCGCATTCCCGAAGGCATTGAAATTAATGAATCCCTACCGTTGGATGCGATCATGTGATGATTTGACCTTCTTTTTGCACATAAAATGTCTCTTTCAAAATCACCCCCCACAATTTTAATCATTAATGCTACTGGACACCTGTCCGTTTGTGATTGGCTAGAAATTATAATAATCAATGACTTTTTTATTTTTTAAAGATTTTTGAACCAGCCAATAGGAAGTTGACACCTGTTTTTTTCCCTTTATTAGATTAAAAACACGAAATTTATCAGTCCAATACTATTTGACTTAATTATTTATTATATAGATATATGCTGTTTTAGTATATATTATATGGTGAGATAAGTTTTGATGTAATTTTTAATGGCATAATTACATAAGATATAAATAATTCACAACAAATTTATCCATTAACTCTTCAATCCACTTATGTCCAAGGTTAATAGAATCGGGATTCTACGTAGGATTGGTGAGGGGCCCTTAGGATCGGGGTCGTAGAATCGAATCGAGAATCGTAAGATTCTACTTTATGTGTAAAACAATAACTTGTATCCAATATGCCCTACCGACCCGGATCGCATAAAAAATCATAAGTAGAATAGGAAGGGGAGGAAGGGAAAAGTTAAAAAAAAGCTAAAAAAATAAATTAAAAAAATAACCTATAAAATCAGTAGAATCGAAGTAGAATTGGTAGAATCAGTGTAGAATCAATGTCAGACCTCAAATATATTATTTTTTTAGTATTGAATTGACTTAGACTATTTTATAGTCTACTTTAGAATCTTATTCTAAAATAATTTAAAATAACTTTTATTTAAAATAATACAGATTTACACCCTAGATTATCTCATAATCTAATTTAGAATCTCATTCTAAAAAGAAATTAATTAATAAATAGTTAATTTACGATTATTATGTGAACCAATACTGACATCGACACGTTCCTTAAATTAAATAATAAAATAAATTTTTTTCACTGACATCATTGCAACATCAGCACTGATGTCTTCACAATTTTATTTTTATTATTTTTTGAAATATTTAATTTTAAAATTAATTGAACCTAATCTCATTAGATCAATTTTGTCCAATTTTATGAAATTTAATTGAATTTGATCTTATTAGATCAATTTAATCTGATTTCGCAAATCATATCAAACATGCATAATCTCATGATACAAATAACATAATCGTAAGTTTATAAATTGATATATCCAAATTCATGATTAATTCATTAATGATTTAAACAATATAAATCTTTACCTTAAACAGTGTAATTAACTATTAATTAATTATTGATTTAAACAATTTAAATCATTACTTTAAACTATATAATTAACTATTAATTCTTTAACGGTTTAAATAATTTAAAGGGTTACTTTAAACAATCATCTGAATTAACTACTAATTCATTATCGATTTAAACAAATTAAATCGAATCGTCAAATTAAACTAACTTTCCTTCTTAATAAAATCTCTAATTTATTAAATCGCAGATCCATTTATTTCAATCGTATTATACCTATTCACGCACATTATGAATACAATCAGAGACTGGCTCTAATAACAAATTTTGGGAAAAAAGTAACTTTTGTTGGAAAAATAAACTCTGATACAATCGTTGGGTCCACAATTTTTCAACTGTGGTCACAACAAGGGGTACCTATTAGAGCACTTACAGTAGGAGACTTTTCTCTCGACCTAAGCCCCCCGATCGGAGAGTCACGCTTTGTTACGATTCATGTGTGAGAGTTCTCGGGAATAGGTTTATCTCTACAAATCCTTGGCCCTAATACCAGTTGTTGGGACAAATTTCAAGAATTCTCCCTAATTTTATAAAGTTTATGCAGCGAAACGGGTTAGAATTTATAATTCTAAGCCAAGGGTTGATTTAAAAATTTTAATTTAAATCTACAAATCTAAATTCTTAATTTTGACCTACATGCCTTTTACTCTAATACAATCATAACAATATATAAGTTTAAACAGGCGTAATAACGAATACTGTAAATAAATTAAAAAGTGAATACTAAATGCGAAGGAAAGAAGAACATACTTGGATTTGCTCCAAAATCAGAAAACCAGAAAGAAATAATAATCTTCAAAAGAATACCATAAATCGAGACCCTGTGATCTTTTACGCAATTGCCCAAAAAAAATATTAAACTAGGAAAGAAAAATTTTAAGGGAAATTTTTTTTTTCCAATTAGGTCTTCGAAACAATTCCAGAAACCAAAAAAAATTTATTTAAATTGAATACCAAACCTCTGCATTAGGTAGTTCTATTTATAGTAGGTTACTGGAGCGAAAAAGAACCAAATTATCGATGTGCATTCTTAGAAATAACCCTGTTAAAACAAATAAAATGCATCATTTAGGTTTCAAAATAGGTAAAATGCAGCGTTTGTACCAGGCTGAAAATTGCGCCTTTTATTTTGAAATAAGCGTGACACGTGGAGGGCCGCGATTGGCTCGCCCGTGCCCAAGCGGATCAGCCCCTGGCATCCCAGCGTGCAACATGTGTTTCGTGCTGGTTGGTGAATGTGTTAGTACACAGATCGACCACGGTGCAATATTCATCTTATGAATTTTAATTTTCAAAATTATTTTATTTATAATTTTTAATTTTTATTCATCTCATGAATAATCTTTGGCAAAATAAAATTTACTCATCTTATGAATAAACTAATTCATCTCATGAATTCTTTAATATTTTTCTGATTGCAATAAATACAAAGGCTTGCATATGGACCTCAGAGACAATTTAAATCTAGCTCCAAATGGGTTAAATTAATCATCTCATAAAATAATTTAATTATCATTTAATAAGGCTTAATTCTTCTAAAAAATCTCATTGCACTCCAGACTTACGCCATTTAGTCAATATTTCCCTAATAGACCGTATTGATAACAACAACCCCTCCATTAGATGTCCATGACGAAGAATAAGTTTAATTACTGCAATTATCCTTCTCATAGCTTCTCCATTAGTTACCGACTTGCCCTTCTCTGAATAATTCATTTATACGTAAACATATTCATAATATAAATTCCAAATTTCAAACACTTGGAATACTTTGTCCAAAGTTTTCGAACTATTCAAATACTTGCGAATCAACTAAGGTGAAATCTTATCTCATAAGAGACTGTAGATTCCCTATTGAATACCTACTCCTTGTCACACTTCACGCCGGTACCCCGTGTACGTGGGAATTTAGTCGTGCGTTTAGACCTTACTTATAGTGCCCAAAAATAACTAACACTCCATTCACAAGTCCAGAATACTCTCAAGATTTAGAGTCATCGTTCAAAAACTGTACAACGTGAATCACTTATCTCTGATAGTAGTCTAGAAATAAGTAATCCACATGGTCCAACTCAGTGTGTCAATCTTATTAGACACACTAACATGACACTTTTGGATCACCATTTGCTTGTCTTCGACTTCTAGTTTGTAAAATAACAATCCATACCATTTGCTCCAAGTCTAACTGTGGGTTAATCTCTTTAACCACTTAGAACAAATATGTAAATTGTAGTCTGAGGACTACACCCATCTCATGGATGTTTTCCAAAAGAAAATCACATGCAGTATAAATGCTCGCTTACACAAATTTAACATGGAAACGACTGGAACTTCAATTTTACTCTTTAATTAAATAATATCGACATAATAAATCTTAATTTTAGGATACTATTCCTAACATTTACGTGGATCAAAAATACAATTAAGAGGGCTAAGAAAAGAAGGCATTATACCAATAATGATGTTATTTTTGCAGCGAATCAGGTTGATAATGCAGTAACACATTTTGACATTCATAAGGGCTTTGTCCAGCAGCAAACCTTGGAAATGCAAGGTCAAATAAGGGAAACTAAAGTTGATTCAACTTTGAATGATCACGGTAGGCCTCTTGACCCGAAGATTCAGAGGCTAATTGTCAAGAATACCAAGAATGAGCTTGTAGCTGTTGGAAGGCCAATAACAATAGGATCAATCCCAAAGAGCTATGGTCAAGATTACATAAGAATTAAGGGAAATGATCAGCTTGATATTACACACCGAAAATCTTCTGTTTACAAATTCAATGTGAACTTCAGATCATTTCCATTTGCTACTATTGGGCAGTACAGCAAGGATGAAAGAGACAAGCTGGTTGTTGATTTATGACGGTTCAATCTTTTTTGATGCTCCAGTTGCATCCAGAACGGGTGTATTTGCTAGCAGGTTATAATCAATTGAAGAGGAAGCTGGAAAAGGTGAAACCTCTCAAATGGGAGGAGACTTGCAAGCATTACTTGAACCGTTCTGCAGAAGCGAATGCAAGACTAAAGTAGGCAATGAATGAAGCGACTAGTAGTGGAATTTGGAGCAGCTGCAGAGTGGATTTGAGGACAAGAGTAAGAGTCTTCAAGCTACTTCTCCTCAACTAAGACTCTTGAGGACAAGAATATCTTAAGGAGAGAGTATTGTCATGGCCTGCGATTTTGGATTAAGTACTATTAATGCGATGGTTGTAATAAGAGTATACGTCACAAGGGTAATGCAATTAAGTACTCCTTTAGTGTATTAGCCGTAGCATCCTGATAGTTATGTTAGTTAAGTAGTGTTAGTTATTATTGGTTAAGAGGAGTTAAATGGTAGTTGTGTTTAGTCAAATATGGCAGCTAGCATGAGTAAGTTGGTTAGTCTAATGTGTCTAGATTCATTGTATCTCATTCGCATTAGTTAGTATAAGTAAGTGTAGCTTCTCTTGTAAGAAAATATTGATGAATGATGATTGATTCTATTCTTCTCTAAACCCTAACTCTCTCTACTTCTCTTCTCAATTCCGTAGTTCTCATCTTAAATCTCTAATTCTCGTCTCACCTCAACTCTAATTCTTCACCTATCCTATGTCATGATCCAAAAGTAATCCTGAATTGTGACAGACATCTAGGTGGAGGGATTGTTGCCATAGATACAGTCAATTTGGGAAATACTGAATAAATGATTTAAGTCTAGAGTGTAGTGAGATTTATTTAGTGAATTAAGTCTCATTAATGGTAATTAAATTACATTATGAGATGGTTAATTTAACCCATTTAGAGCTGGATTTAAATTGTCGCTGAGGTCCTTGCACAAGCCTCTATGTTTATTGCCGTCTAAAAAATATTAAAGAATTCAAAAGATGAGTAAATTTAATTTTGCCAAATATTATTCATGCTATTACAAAAAAATTAAAAACCATAAAATTAAAATTTATAAGATGAATTTTTACATGTGAGAAATAAAGCTCAAGAAGGAAGGAAAGGAACATACCCAGTGCCTCAAGGGCTCCCACCTATGCAGGGTCTGGGGGGGCCGGATGTACGTAGCCTCCCTCTTTAGGGTGTTAACCTGAAGAGAGGCTGTTTCCCTGTGCCCTCAACCTGAGGGTGAGGACTTCCCAGGAGATCACCCATCCTGGTATTACTCTCGCCCGGAGTTCTAATGGGATCCGGTGACGGCATGTTGGTGCTCTCTTTGGTAGAAATAAAGCTAAAAAAAGGAAAAATAGGTCAAAATCCATGTACTGCGACACAGACCAATCAGCACACGGCAAGTATCATGCGCTGATGGCCTCCAGTGGCGATCCGTGTTTAGGGCGCGGACCACCCAGACCGTGCCATGTGGCACACTCCGAATAAAGGGGAGGGGTTGATCCGTGCCATTAGGTACAAACCAATCAGAAAGTGACACGTGTCATGCATTTTAATATTAAAATGGCACGCGTTTTGCTTTATTATGATACACTGCGTTTTGACTTGATTTTGCATTAAAACATCGTGTTTTCTTTTAAAGCTGTCGAATCCCACATCGAAAACTTCTTATTTTTTCGCCCGAGTAACCTACTATAAATAGATGCGCCTATTCTGAAGGTTTGGCATTCAATTTAGAAATAAAAAATAAAAGTTTCTGAAAGTTTTACTTTTGAAGACCTAGAAGGAAAGGAAAATTTTATTTTAAAATTTTTCATTCTTATTTTTTGAAGCCCACTCTCCGGGTGTTTCAAGGTCATTGCATAAAAGGCCACTCAGTCTCAGTTTTCTCCGCTTTCTCGGAGTTTGCTATCATTCTAGTATTCTTTCTGATTTTCTTTATTTGGAGCAGTTTCGGTACATCCTTGTTTCCTTCTTTTCTATTTATTTATATTTATTCTTATTATGCCTATTAAAGTTAATGTTATTGTTATGAATGTATTAGAGTAGAGGCCTGTAGATTTAAATTAGGAATTTAAATTTTTAGATTTAAAATTAGGAATTTTAAATCAACCCTAGGTTTAAAATTAAGAATTTTAAACCCTTCTACTGCGTTAATTTAATTAATTTAGGAAAAATTTTTAAAATTCGTCCCAACAACTGAAAGGGATCTATAGAGATAACCCTATTCTTGGGATATCTCATACATGAGGTGTCACGAAGCGTGACTCTCGGACCGAGGGCTTAGGTAGTGAGAAGAGTCTCTTACACTGAGTGCTCTAATAGGTGCACTTTGTTGTGACCACAGTTGGAGGACTATGAACCCAACAATTAGCATTAGAGTTAGTTATTCCCAACAAACACAACTGAGCATGAATCACTATACACGTACACCGCAATTTTTCTGGGGACAATTAGCATCAGAGTTAGAAATGTCCGCTAATTGATCGTTTGTGGGGACAAATTTCACAATGACATCCCCTTTAAGCCCATGATCACGAATTAAATGATGTTTGACATTAATATGCTTTGTTCGAGAATGTTGAGCCAAATTTTTAGTTAGGCATATCGCATTACTGTTATCGCACATTGTGGGAGCATGGTTAATATGAATACCATAGTCATTGAATTTCTCTCATCATGGAGCATGTTAGCCCTGGAAGAGAAACTCAGAGTTGGTGCCTAAATAATTGCTTGCTTACTTACTAAGCCAAGCCCTAGTTGCCCCACGATCAAAACAATTGGCTGAATCCCGTGAAACCATTTCATAGAAGTTCATTGATATCTATCTCTCAATATAGGGTGTCCTAACCATCGAACGGGGCATTAACCACAACATTTGAGCACAATAACTTCCATATGCGACATATTCGGCCTCGATGGTGGATAAAGCAATGTAGTTTTTCTTTTTGCTAAATCATGACACTAAAGCATGTCCAAGAAATTAAGAAGTACCACTAATCGATTTCTAATCCACTTTGTATCCGCCAAAATCTGCATCATTATATCCAACTAAATCCAAGAAATAACATTTAGGGCAAAATAAGCCTAGGGCAGGAGTACCAACTAGGTATCAAAAAATTAATTTCATGGCACATAAATGAGATTCCTTAGGCTGGTTGCAACCGTGGGGCTTCATACAAAATTGGGGCTTCTCCTCTCCAATCGTGCCTCATTTTTTTTTTACACCGTCTTTTAAATTTTTTTATTATTTTAATAGTTAATATCATGTATAATATTTTAAATATTTCAAGATAAAATGTAAAAATACACTAGAAACAAATACAATATAAAAAATAATTAACTATATTGAGAGAAAAAATTAAAATTATGAAAATTAAGATTTATATTGATAAAAAATAACATAATATGAATAAGTAAATTAAAAAAATGCTCAAATTCAATATATAAAAATTTATTAATATTTAAAATATATATTTAAATAAAATTTAATATATTTTATTAATTAAAAATAATTTAAAAAATATAAATTTAATTAAAAAATTATGTAAAAGTACAAATGGGGCTTCAGTTTAAAATGTTTTGGGTGCCCCAAGAATGTGGGGCACCATTGCAAATGGCCTTAGGACATGATTGAAATCTAGCACATAAGCATACACTAATTGAGATATTAGGCCTACTAGCAGTAAGGTAAAGAAGGGATCCGATCATACCACTATATAGCTTTTGATCCAACTCTTTACCTTTTTCATCCATGTATAGCTACAAATTTGAGCTCATTGGGGTCACTACGTCAAATTTCTTAAGCATTTTCTTGATGTACTTTATTTGGTTGATGAATATTCCTTCTTTGCCTTGCTTGATTTGCAATCGAAGAAAGTAGTTGAGTTCTCCCATCATACTCATTTCAAATTCCCTACTCATACGTTTTGAAAATTTTTCACAAAGAGATGGATAAGTAGCCCCAAGTACTCTAACATCAACATAAATGTGGAAAATAAGAGTGCCGTTTCTAGAGTATTTGATAAAAAGTGTATTGTCAACCTTTCCTTTGAAAATCCATTTTGCATTAAAAAGAAACTCAATGTCTCCCACCAAGCTCTAGGAGCTTGTTTCAATCCATATAGAGCCTTTTTGAATTTGAAAACATGGTTGAAAAATTTGTCATCCTTAAATCCGGGAGGTTGTTCAACATGAACCTTTTCTTCAATAAAACCATTTAGAAATGCACTTTTTACATTCATTTAAAAAAGTTCAAAAATTTGAAATGAAGCAAATGCACATAAGAGTCTAATAGCTTCTAATCTAGAAGCAGGAGCAAATATTTGCTCATAGTCTATACCTTTCTCTTGGTTATAGCCTTTATCTACTAACCTTGCCTTGATTCCTACCACGTTACCTTCCTCATCTTTCTTGTTACAGTAGGCCCACTTGGTACCAATGACCTGATTATCTTGTGGTCTAACCACAATTTCCCACACATCATTTCTCTTAAATTGATTTACCACTTCCTCCATTGCCGTTATCCAATTTGCATCATTAAGGGCTTCTTCTATATTCTTGGGTTCTTCAAGAGAGATGAATGCAGCTAGATGACAATATTTGGTCAATGCATGCGTTGTTCATACACATTGGGAGGGATCACCAATGGTTTGACTTGTTGAGTGATCCTTCAAGAATTTCCAATCTCGTGGCAAGTCTCCCTTTTTGAATTCTACATTTTTGTTATTTCCTTTTGGTTCATCCATTGGAGCTTGGAGTTAATCTATTTCTTGCTCCTAAGATGAGAGCTTGATGTTTATTGGTTTGATTACTATATCATCATCATCAGAATGAATTCTAGAGGTTAAGACACTAGTTTCATCAAAAACCACATGTATAGACTCTTCTACGACCTTTGTCGTTTTATTATAAACTCTATATACTTTGTTAGTTAGGGAATATCCAATAAAAATACCTTCATCTACACATGGATTCAAATTTACCAAGGTTTATTTTTCCATTGTTGTGAATGAGGCATTTGCACTCAAATGGTTTAAAATATGGAATATTTGGTTTTGTACCTTTATGAAGTTCGTAGGGTGTTTTCTTCAAATTGGCCCATATTGGAGCTCGATTTAAGATGTAGCGAGTGGTGTTAACAGCTTTGGCCCAAAAGGATTTTGGTAAACTATTTTCACAAAACATGGTTCTTGCCATCTCTTCAAGAGATCTATTTTACCTTTCAACCACTCATTTTGTTGGGGAGTTCTAGGTGTCGAAAAGTTATGGTCAATTCCAAAGTAATCACAATAATTCTCAAAATCGTAATTTTTAAATTCCCTCCCGTGATACTTTTAACATAAATAATTTGAAAATCATTTTTATTTTACAGCTTTCTGTGAAACTTTTCAAATTTATTAAATGCTGAGGAATAGGCACCAACTAAAATGGTAGTAACCATCAACAATTACAACTCCATATGGCTTTCTGCCAAGGCTTGAATGACCAGTATGACCAAACAAGTCTATATGTAAGAGTTCAAGATACCTTGATGTTGAAACTACATTCTTGGGTTTGAATGAAGATCTAGTTTGTTTGCCATATTGACATGCACCACATATATGGTGCTTTTCAAATTTTAGCTTTGGCAATCCTCTAACAAGATTCTTTTTTGAATGTTCCAAATCAAGCCCATACTAGCATGTCCAAATATTGTATGCCAAATCCAAGGATCATTTTTATCCAAGACACTAAAACACTTTAATGAATCTACACAATCAAGATCAATCATAGAGACATTTTCACATCGTAGACCAACAAGCAAAGTTTCATTTGTTTTAGCATGTTTAACTATGCATCTAGATGATTCAAAGTTCACAAAATAGCTTTTATCACATAATTGACTAATGCTTAGAAGATTATGCTTAAGACCTTTAACAAGTACAACATCTTCAATGCAAGGAGAAGAGCTTGAAGCAACATTACCAATACCGATTATTTTTCATTTCTTGTTGTCGCCAAAAGTGACATTTCCTTTTCTTGGCATTAATGAAATGAATATAGATTTAACTCCGGTCATGTGTCTTGAGCAACTACTATCTAAGTATCACTTTTTGTTTTTTCTTTAAATTTCATACAAACGTATCACAATTCGTACCTTTGAACATTTTTAGGTGCCCATATTTTCTTGGGTCCTTTGTTGTTAGCCATCACAATACGTGGTCAAGATCCTTTTGGGACCCCAAACAATCTTTGTCTTTCACAAATTCCTTTTGAAAGGACATTGGTACACAGTGTGCCCATGGTCACCACAATAGTTGTATCTTATAGAGTTTATTAGAGGTGAAGAGGCTCTAACAAAAAAAAAAAAAAAAAAAAAAAACATTCAAAATTTTATTTTGAACATTTCCATTTTAACAAATTCCTTGTTCGTTATAGAATAGTTATTGAGATAAGAGAATTTTGTCAAGTGTTTCTTGCCATTTGAAAGTTCTTTCCACTCTTTCTTTTAAAGACTCATTCTCCTTCAAGAGTGATTCATCTTTCTTAGATTTTCCTTTTTCCTTTTCTTTAAAATATGAAGTGTTTTTTCTAAGGATTGTTTTTCATTGGTTAGTTTAATGACTTCTTCATTTAAAGACTCCTTTTTTAAGTGATTCATTTTCAAGTTCAAGCAATAAATGTTGTTTTTGATCTTTTTCTAAACTCATATTTTCAAAACCTTTTATAACAGTGTTGTATTATTTTTTCAAATTTTTATATTTCTCATACAATTCATGAAACAAACAACAAGTTCATTATAGGATAGATCGGTTATCTGATCATCTTTAGCTATCATCGTTAATGGCCATGAGACAAACATCGGCTACTTTGTCTTCACTTTTTTCATCGAATCATTGTCGCTATTGTTTTTAGAAAATTTGTTGATGTGTGGGGTAGGATACGCTAGACTCTAGCTTCAGGGGAAAGACGACCAAGATCCCCTTCTCTGCTTGGTTTATCTCGCTTGTGCTCAGGGTTTCTCTAATTTCTAAGATAGGCTTCTATGAAGAGTCTCTTCTCCTTCTTCTTTTTGTTTATGAGGCTTGGTTCTCATATAGGCAGAGAGTTTTTAAGGGGTGAGCAGTACGTGCGTAACTTGGGTCATATTATGTATTTTCTAGGACATCGGCTTTGAAGTGCCCATTATGGGAGCCAGCTTGCTTCTAGGGTTCTCATTTTAGGGCACTTATCTTGGTACGCCTTCTCTAGGTAACCCAGTCTAGGGGTGCCCATCTTAGGGGTGCCATTCTTTAAGCGTCCTGATTGGGGTGCCCGCTTTAAGGCGCTTGTCTTGTGGCATCCTAACTATCGTGCCCATTCTAAGGCGCTTGTCTTAGGGCATTCTTAGTGGGGCCCCAGTTCTAGTGCAATTGTCTTGGGGCGTTTTCCTGGGTTTCCCAGTTACGCTCGCCCGTGCTTTGACGGGTGCAAGTATAAACGTATTAGCTCCCCACTTTTTGAGTAAAGCTTATTTAGTTGAAAAGTGTATTCCTATAAATAGTTATTTACCATGTCTTTTTGCTTTCACCATTTGTTTTACACTTGACCATATTCTGCATTTCAGTGCAGGTTTTTCGTGAAGATCTTCTTTTGATTGTATTCTCTTAGCTTTCTGCTAAGATTTTGTGTCGATTCTGTATCGTTTCTAAGTTTCTTTGAAGACTCTTCCTTTAAGAGGATTTTAGAAAAGGGTAGGCTTTAAATTTTGAACGTCTTGTAGACGGTATTCTGATTCAGATTGGGAATTGGCATCCATATGGAAGTTACGTTGAGTCATTCGCATTACTTGGCCCCTACGCTTCCACTTGTATGCCTACAGAGCCTTTAGAGTTTCTGTCCAATGAGAAGGAAATAGTGAGCATGAGTAATGGTTTGATTCTATGCTAGGATACTCTTTATTTTGGATCTTTGGGCTTAGAGGTATGTAATTCGGCTACTCAGACCTTTCTACCTGTTTTTCTTCCTGATGAATTTCGGCTTCTGGCTCTTCCTTGAAGATAGTTTTTGCTTGCGTTGATGATGCTTTGTTGTACCCGTTCAACTACCACATATTCCTTTTTGTCTTCAACAATGACGTCTCCTTCAGAGAATATCAATGGCCTTAGATGGATTGATATTCCGTGTATTACTTTGATTGTGGTGCGTGGAGATATAAGACACTTATATGAAGGGGTGGCAGCTCGATAGACTTTACAAAGTTAGTGCTCTGTGGCGAGGTGTTGTACTTGCTTTCTGAGCATACTGAAGCATTTTCTACTTACTGTCCTTATTCTAATTCGCGCTTAGTGACTTGGGATATGGCAGAGGTTTCTAATTACTAGGTGTTCTATTATGATTGAGTCTTATTTGGGATTACTTTTGTAAATATCTCAATAATTCCCTGCTCGTTTTAAGCCTTGCTATTCGGTTGCACTGTTTTAGCTCTTTAGCGCCACTTAGTAGTTTGAATGGAGTTAGGTAAGTCAGTTGCTAGTTTTGTCTAAGTGCAATGTATTCTTGCTTACCACCATTAGTTAGTTGATAGTATAAGTAAGGGATTTATTGTCTTATAAGGTTGTTGATTGATAATATAATCTCTCCTTCTTTCCCCAATCCTCTTCCTCTCTCTCTCTCTTAGGGTTTTGATTCGAGCTCCTTGCATGAATCATTACAGTGGTATCAGATCTCGAATACCTGAAGATCAACTTGTTGATTGATTCGAACAAGCTGGCCAGGACACAAGAGATTTTCTGTAACACTTAGCAACACCTCTCTAGGAGAAAATTAGAAGAAATCAGCTGCAATGCCTTGCAATACAGCTACAGTACTTGATTAGGATGATCGCTTTGCCCAATTATAGAAGATGATTCAATCTCTATAGCAAGCAATGGTGAAAAGGTTTGCGGGAATGCAGGAGCAAATTAATAGGCAATCAATGCCTGTTGGAGCTGGAGTCCTTCCTGTGGGAGCACAACAAACCAGGCCTCCTAATCCAATGTTAAATAAACCAGCTGATGAGCAGGGAGAGGTGGTTCCAGTGACAAGGAGTGGCAATTATCTTCAGCCTCGAATGGACATGGATACATTTAATGGAACTCATCCTCAATCATGGATTAGGAGATGTGGAGAGGTATTTTCGCTTCTATTCTATTCCTGATTCGCAAAAGGTTGAGCTGGTTGTCATATATCTTTAAGGAGATCAAGAAGAATGGTTCCATAGCTTGATGTTGAGTAAACCTAACATCACTTGGCCTGAGTTCATGGAGAAAATGTGTGAAAGATATATGCCAATGAGGACCTTGGGGAAATAATTGAAAAGTTTAACAGGGTCGTGCAAGTGAGTAGTGTGAAGGAGTACATGAATCGGTTTGAAAGTCTTAAGGCTAGTAAGATGACCATTAATTCAAGTGGTCAAGGCAGAGAATTATGTGTCCAGCTTTGTTAGTGGACTTAAACCTAAGATTATGAATTTGGTTAAGGCTCTTAATCCACCAACATTGTATAAGGCATATGCAAAGGCAAGATCATTTAACTCATCTGTATTGGCCTATGTTGATTCAAGATAGAAGACTAAGGTCATTTTGCAACCTTCTCCACTTGCAGCTGCTAAGCCTTTGAGCATAGGAGAGAAGAAGGCTCAGAGATTGTGTTTTAAATGCAATAAAAGACACTTTTTTGGGCATAAATGTAATCTAAAGCAACTCATGACAGTGACTGCTACTGAGGTTGAAGAGGTTTCAAAGGACTTTGAATTGAAGGATGCAGTAGAGTTGGAAGGTCAAGAGGAAGATAGTGATGCAATTTCTGATGGAGATGAGCTAGAAATTTTAGTTAAAGCTTTGACCGAAAATGGTGCTCATAATACAATACAAATTAGGGGAATGGCTGGGCAGAGATCTATGTTGATTTTGATTAATAGTGGTAGCACACACGGCTTTGTGGACCATGAAATTGTACGATCAGTAGGCCATGAGGTGCTCAAAACCAGTCCATTAGCTATTACGGTTGTAGATGGAAACTCAATGCTTACTCAAACTAAGTGCAGGCACTTCAAGTGGGAAATGCAAAGACATCAATTTGAATATGACTTTAGAATCTTGAAGTTAGGGGGCTGTGATATGATACTAGGGTAGATTGGACGAAAACCTTTTAGTCCATTGGTGTTAGATTTGTCTCAATTGCCTGTTTCATTTGAAAATGATGAAACAAAGATTCTATTCCAAGGAATTATTGAGCGTGGGCAGATACAGATGATGAGTTGCAAACGACTTGAAGGGGTGCTCAAGAAGGGAGCCTATAAGTGGATAGGCCAACTATTTTCTTTACAAGCGGAGAATGTTGCAGTGGAGATGGAATCGAATCCTGATATTGCTTAGTTGATAAGTGATTACAATGATATATTTGTTGCACCTACTTCTCTACCACCAAGGAGGTCATTGGATCATGCTATCCCACTTCAACCAGATTCAGTCCTAGTCAATCTAAGGCTCTACAAGTACCCTCATGCTCAAAAGGATGAAATAAAGAGGCAGGTTGAAGAGTTATTAAAGACAAACTTCATCAGGCACAGCCACAGCCCTTATGCATCGCCAGTCATATTGGTGAAAAAGATGGATGAATCCTCGAGAATGTGCATTGATTAAAGGCAGTTGAATTCCCTCACAATTAAGGATAAATTTCCTATTCCTGTCATCAATGACTTCTTAAATGCGTTACATGGCTCAAGGTGTTTCTCAAAGTTGGATTTAAGGCAAGGTATTATCAAATTAGAGTGACAGATCAAGATGTTGACAAGACAACTTTCCATACACATCATGGGTACTATGATTTTGTTGTAATGCCTTTTGGTTTGTCTAATGCCCCAGCTACTTTCCAGGCTTCGGTGAACACGGCCTTCAAGCCATTTCTTAGGAGATTTGTTTTAGTATTTTTTGACGATATACTCATGTCCAGTCCGTCCATTGAAACACATTCGAGGCATCTTGAGCAGGTCTTTCAGCTTATGAGGCAGCAGAAGCTCTATGCTAAACTATTAAAGTGCTCATTTGGACAGTCTCAGATGGTGTATTTGGAGCATGTAATCTCTAAAGAGGGTTTGTCTACTAAGGTTGCTCAGGTAAAGGCAATGAAGCAGTGACCTAGTCCTTCCACCATCAAGTAGTTAAGGGGATTTTTTGGTCTTATAGGACATTTAGGAAGTTTGAAGCAGGATATGGAGAAATTGCAAAACCATTAATAGCATTGCTCAAGTAAGAAATTTTTAAGTTGTCACGGGAGGCTCAGGATGCATTCGAAAGACTGAAATCAGCTATGTGTTCAGCACCAGTTTTGGCAATGCTTGATTTTAGTATTCCTTTCACAATGGAGATTGATGCTTGTGGAAAGGGAGTGGGAGCTGTTCTGTCACAGAAAGGGAGACCTAATGCTTATCTGAGCTAAGCTCTCAGCCCCAGGCATTTGAGCTTATCTATCTATTAAAAGAAGTATATGGCAATCCTTATGGCCATGCAAACGTGGAGACATTATTTGGAAGGTCATCATTTCATCATAAGGAAGGATCACCAAAGCCTTAAGTACTTGTTAGAGCAGCGCATTACTACCAAGGTGCTGAGGAAAGGCCTAATGAAGATGCTTGGGTTAGCTTACTCAATTGAATACTTTAGACGTAAAGAGAATGTGGGTTCTGATGCATTGTCCAGGAGGTTAGATGAAGAAGAAATGCAGGCAGAAGTGTGTCTTGCTATTTCTGCTGTGGTACTTGCTTGGATGGAAGAAGTCTAGAAAACTTATGAAGGGGATAAGTTTGCTTAAGATTGCATAAGATTAGGTTCAAAACTTGAGGCTGGCATCATAGTGGAGAATGGCAAGAGGAAGAATGTGAAGGTTTACGTGAGCACAAACTCTGATTTAAAGAGGCAGATCATCTTGGCATTTCATGAGTCAGCACTCGGAGGTCATTCTAGGATTGAAGGAACCTATTAGCATCTTAAACAATACTTTCATTGGCAGGGACTCAACATAGCAGTGATCAAATTGATTAAAAAATGCAATGTTTGTCAGCAAACTAAGCCAGATCACAATCAGTACCCAGGTCTTCTCCAACCATTGCCTATCCTTGATAGAGCTTGGCATCATATTAGCATGGATTTCACAGAAGGGCTGCCCAAATATGAGGGGAAGGAGGTTATTTGGGTGGTGGTAGATTAGTTCACGAAGTTTTGTCATTTCATTGGTCTTAATAACCCAATTACAGTTGAGAGTTTAGCAAGACAGTTCTTGGACAACATATAGAAGCTTCATGGATTGTCTCAGACTAATCGTGATAGGCTGTTCACAAGTAATTTCTGGCATGAGTTGTTCTTGTTGATGGGCTCAACTCTAGCTTTGAGTTCGTCATACCATCCACAGTCAGATGGAAAAATTGAGAGAGTAAATCAATGTGTAGAGCAGTACTTGCAAAGTATGACCTTCCTTCATCCTAAGCATTGGCATCAGAGGTTGACTCCGGTAGAGTATTGGTACAACACAAATGCTCATTCTTCATTAGGCACAACACCATTCAAGGCTGTCAATGGGTATGATCCCCCTTTTCCAACTCTTCCTTAAAAGGAAACTTCAGGTGTGGTGTAAGTGAGTGATTTGTTCAATCAGAGGAAGCAACTTATATAGCAACTCAAGGATAACTTGTAAGTAGCACAGTCACGAATGAAGTTTTTTTCAGATAAGAAAAAAAGTGAGAGGACTTTTGAGGTGGGAGACATGGCATACTTAAAATTGGGACCATATAGGTAGTTATCAGTAGCCATATGCAAGAATGTCAAGTCTTGTGCCAGGTTCTTTGGTCCCTATCGAGTGTTGCAGAAGTTGGGAAGTGTGGCATACAAGTTAGAGTTACCACCGGAAGGTAGTATTCATCCTATATTCCATGTTTCATTACTGAAGAAGCATATTGCTAAGGGAACTTCAAGCTCATCCTCACCTCAAATCGCTTCTTCTCAAGGTTTGATTTTGCAGGAACCTTTGGCAGTTCTGGACATTTGTATGGAGTATCTCAATGGCAAGCCAATAGAGCAAGTGTTAGTTCAAACGGCCAATCTCAGAATTTAAGACGTGACTTTGGAAGACAAGAACTTCATTTAGAGCTAATTTCCAGGCTTTCATTTTGGCACCATTTAGTATATTGAATGGAGTTAGTTAAGTCAACTGCTAGTATTATCCAAGTGTAATGTATTCTTGCTTACCACTATTAGTTAGTGGATAGTATAAGTAAGGGATTGATTGTCTTGTAAGGTTATTGATTGATAATACAATTTCTTCTTCTTTCCCCAATCTTCTTCCTCTCTCTCTCTATCTCTCTCTCTCCTAGGGTTTTGATTCGAGCTCCTAGCTTGAATCATTAATTGTTCTTGCCATTTCATGTTAAAAATTAGGCTATTCGTTGTCAATTTCTAGATTTTTTTGCCTCGAATGTAATTTATGTTTATCCGCTCTTCATGTTCTGGCCCATTATGGATATTGGAATCTAACCGGGACCTTGTCTCATGGGTTTTATTTCGTAACATATTTTTTAACATATGGCATCCCGAGGGACGGCGAACTGTCGGGATTACTGGATATCTTGTTACAGATAATCGCCTGATCTTTTCTACTAAGTTTAGGGTTCACTGTTACCATTTCTCAGGTTTAAACACCAAACACTTTAAGCCCGCATGGTTATGGCGAATGGGCACGACATCGGGCCTATTGGGGTTCTCTCCATCCTTGTGACTCTTCCATATTTTCTCAAGTATTTCTCCACAACCATCTGCCCTAGCATCATTGACAATGAATGGTCACGTGTCTTTTTGACATAGGGTTGTTTTTTTTTTTGTTACATCTTTGTTTTTGGCTTATTTTTTAGTATTATGATTTTTGATAGATGTGTATTCGTAGTAGTTTTTCTTTTTGTTAAGTAACATATTTCAGACAGCTTGTTTTTGGCAAGTGCTTGGAAATTTAAATGTCATGGCATATTAGAAAGTTCCCTTTCCCTGTTGAAATTTAGTAGTCCTTAATTTAACTGTTTGTTTGAAATTCTTAATAGTGGATGTGCCCTTCATTTCAAACTTGAGGGTATGTAATGGTGTTCTTTCATCAACTATTATCTCAAGCTTTTAAGAATCAGGGGTGTATATTATAACTTCGTTTTTGAATAATAACTGCAAGAACTATTTTGATTTTAAAGATTGTGTGTTGCAAATTCTTACTTTTAGGGCATTTTCAAGTTCAAGATTTGGGTAGTGCAACCCCTTGTTTTGTGGCGATACTCTCGAATTTAATATTCTTGTAGTGCAACCGTCCATTTTGAAACGATCTTCTTGAATATAAGATTCGTGTCGCCCAGCCCCCCTTTTTGTAATGATCTTCTTGAATTTAAGATTCATGTAGCGCAGCCCCCTATTTTGCAACGATCTTCTTGAATTTAAGATTCGTGTAGGCACAGCCCCCTGGTTTGATATGATCTTCTCAAATTTAAGATTCATGTAGCGCAGCCCCCTATTTTGTAACGATTGTCTCGAATATAAGATTCACATAGTGCATCCCCCTGTTCGAGTCAAGCTTGGGTGCATTAGTTATGCTGCCTTATTAAGTTTGTTTTGCGTGGTCACTTAAAATAGTTCATCTTTGCTAATTCACTTGTTTGGAGCTTGCCCGCTTCTTTTTTGCCTATTTAATGGTTTGCTCATATTTGCTTGCTTATTTTGGGTTTCACCCATATTTACTCGCCTATCTTGTGTTTTGCCCATATTTGCTTGCCAATTTTGCGATGTGCCCATTTCTACTCGTCTATTTCATGGATCACTCATTTTTGTACACCTATTTCATGGTGCATCCATTTCTGCTGGCCAATTTTGTGGTTCACTCATATTTGCTCGCCTATTTTGTGGTGCATCCATTTTCACCCACCTATTTCCTAGTGTGCCCATCTCTGCTCAACTATTTTACGATGCGCTCGTATTTTGTGGTGAGCCCATCTCTGCTTGCCTATTTTGCAATACGCCCATTTCTGCTTGCCTATTTCATGGTGCGCTCATATTTGCTCGCCTATTTCTTGGTGTATCCATTTCTCCCCGCCTATTTCGTGGTTCACTCATATTTGCTCGCCTATTTTCAAGTACGTTTTTTTTTCTCGTCTATTTCATGGTGCACCCATCTCTATTCACCTATTTTGCGATGCTTCCATTTCTACTTGCGTATTTCGTGGTGCTCCCATCTTGTCTTGCCTATTTTAAGATGCACCCATTTCTGCGCGCCCATATCATGGTGCGCTAATCTCTGCTATCTTTCTAATTTTCATAGGAACCTTCTCAATTGCGACTTGTAATCTACTCTTTCCACTCCAACCTTTTAATTGCTTTCATACATATACAATGCCCCCTTTGACTTTTGACTTGAGCTTTGTTTTTTGAGTTGTGCTGGGGCCCTTAGCTCTCAATTCCTCCATCTAACCTGTTTTTGCACATGTTCTTGTTCCTTTTGTCTCTATCCCCTTTTCATTGCTGCTGGCTTCGCTTTCAAGTATCAAAACCTTTGGCACATCAATATTTCAAGTTATTTCTTCATCTTCTCTTTTCCCCTTTTTTGAATTTCTCGGTTTTGCACCCTTGGATTTGCTACTTCCACAAAATTCAAGATGTAACTTTTTTTTTTTTTTTGGTAAGTCAGCGAAATATATAAAAGAAAGAAAAATGAGTACAAGCTACAACGGGTAGACCCCAGGACATGGCCGGAGCGTACAAGTATGAATCAAAGTCAACAAAGTTCAGACAAAGTTCATACAACATGCAACCAAAGTACAACAAATGGAACAAAGAAGTAGCTAAGTCTCAAAACCCCAGTGCTGAAGTAACGAGGCGTGGCGGTGGGCTCCTCTGAACGTAGAAGCAGCTCCTGACTAAACCCGTAATCTCCTCTCATGTGGCCGCAACTGACCTGGACTGAGAACGCTGAACCCGAAAGTTGTGCTCATACCAGATAGTATACACAGTCGCAGAGAGGTAGAGTCAAGCTATGATACTGCAAATCTCCCGTCCCCTGAGGTGCTGAGCAGCACAGGCGACAAGAGCATCCCAAGGAAGGGTGGGCCAAGCGATAGATGTACTCGGAGCAACAGAACTCCAGACCGAGGCAGAAAAAGAACAGGGGAAGAAAAGGTGCTCGTGGGCCTCGTCAGCACAGCCGCAAAGCACACAAACACTCTGAACCTCTAGAGCTCCAAAATGCCTAAGTCGGTCCCGGGTCCATAGTCGCTGTCGAGAAGCAAGCCAGAGAATGAAGGAGTGTCTCGGTATATGCATCTGAAACCACAGAAGGTGATGAATGGTATCCTCATCTCTCCTACTCCGCAGCATCTCCCAAGCAGACTTGGTGGTGAAGAGCCCCAAGGGGTCACCCAACCACTGGACGGAGTCCGCTACACCCGCCTGAGGGCTAAAGTCAATCATGTCCCATATGGGTTGGAGCTCTAGAAAACCCCGTGGAAATCTCCACTGACCACCCTCAATAATGGATGAGACCCGAGAATCCCAAAGTAGCCTAGAAGAGGTGAGCAGTCGAGCAGGGAAGCTCTCCGAAAGACAACCACATGGCAGCCAGTAATCGGTCCACAGGGCAGTGTCAAGGCCATTGCCTATGACATGATAGATCAAACCAGAGCAGAGATGGCGAACTGACAGAATCTGACGCCAGCACCAAGAAGCCGAACTTGTCGCCCAGATAGTCCAAAGGCTCCTTCCTCGAAGCTAGTTCCGATGAACCAAATTCAAGATGTAATTGGTGCGTGGCGAATTTGATTTTTAGTGGTTTGTTTATGTAATAGCTCAATTTTTTGATTCGGAGATCCCACAAGAGCTATGGCTTAGGTAGTGTGTACAAGTTTCAAAACCATTGGGAATTTGGCTCCTTAAAGCCGTGGTTTTAGCATACAAAATTGCCTACGTATTTCTAATGGGATGTTTGAAGGATTGTAGCATGCATTTTGAACCTTTGATTTGCCTGGCTTGGGTTGTAAATTTGAAAGGTAAAATTGGCTACTTCGATAGATGTTTATGTGGAAATTTGGTTTGTTTTTCTTTCCTGCAACAACTTAGCGACTTTCTCCCTCTTGGGTCGATGTTTTTAGTGATCCCTTTTTCAGAGAAAAGAAATGATCGAAAAGAGTGGTTATCCAGCATCCTCTAGAAAACCATATATTAACCAAAAAATTGGATGACTTTTTGTTATCCCTTAGCTAGAATGTTCCTATTTTCGCACCACTACTTTCTTCTTCATCGATATTTTCTACCTTTGTCTATAACACTACGTAGTTTCGTACACATATGTATTCTTTACCATAATCACTGTTATTGTACTTATTCAGAGAAGGTTTATTGTATGTAAAATGGTATGTGGTAGGGGTCGAACGAGAAGTTCAACTTTGTGGGTTCGCGAGGTGAACGGTGCTCCTTTGGACTTCCCCTCTCACTTTGGGCCCGATGCCGCTATTTTTAATGTCAATAACTTAGAAGCCCGCTTTCCTAGGTCTTCCAAAAGATTTGTCTATAAATACCGCGAGGAAGTAGGAGTCCTCGCTATTTGAGATAAGTATTATTTTCCACCTCATCACATCATATGGGTTCTCGCTGAAAATGACTCTCCACTACTTTTGCGTTGACAAGATTGCTTTGCAATTTCTTTAGAGGATCTTAATGCAGCTCTTCAGTTTCCCCTTCCCCCATTTGTGTCTTGTGTAATGTCACGCTATTCCCTGTGCCTCGGGCAACCAAACCTTAGTAGCTTAGGGACTATTCACAAGCTTATGTTAGCATGCTTCGTAAATGGCTTAGAGTGGACTGGCCCTATTTTTGATTATATGTTTAGACCTAAACAAAGTAAGCGTAATGTGGTTTTTGAGAGTCAGAGTGGTTCAGCCTTTACGCGGGATAATCCCTCAAATTTTAAGGACTAGTTGCATAAGTTGATATGGGTTTGTCCTCCCACTCTTCCCAAATACCCCGCAGTTTGGAGCAGCTTAGCTCGACCCCTCAAACCACGCACTAAAAATTTTACGGAAGCAGATTGGGAGATTGTTCACTATTTTGATAAGGGCATAAGTGAATCACGGTTCATGGCTACTTGGGCCCACCTTAGGCAGGGAGTGAAACTAGTTAAGGTGGGGCTTAGTACAAAACCTATTCCGGGTATCTTCCTGTCTCTATCATTAAAGAGGCTGGAAGTGATACTAGCAAATACTGATATTATTAACTTCTTCAAGTCAGATCCTACCACAAGCAGTTCTCACCAGAGTCAGATTTGTCCTGGACAATCTTCTCTAATGGTGGCCAGCCAAGCTTCATCAGCTGACTCCTCTTCTTATTGATCTTTGGAGGGCGCACGTCCTAGACTTCATTGCTATCAGTGTAGGGGGCGCCTCGATCCCCTTTCAAAGCTCCCCCTCCTCGGCGAGGCAGGTCCTTCTTTCCTGGAGGTTTGAAGGGCAAGCAAGATCACAACTGCTCCAGCATACCTTTTTCTTTTTCCTGCCCAACCCTAGCGGCTAAAGATTCTCCTTCTCCTATATTATCTTTACCTATTTCGAACAGCTCCCTTTAAGGAGGAGCCAGGAGTCACCCTTATACCAATGATTGAACCTATGGATACCCCTCGAGTGTTTGTTACATTGTTGCCTATCCCTAATCTTGACACCTTACACCGCATCTTTGAGGTTGTTCTTCCTACCCTTCTAGCACCACGGAAAGATTCTTCTTAGGTAGTTGATGTACATTGTGACCATATTCTCTTTGTGTTTTACTTTTTCTATTTTTCTAAGTGCAATATGATTGTGTTTTCATGTTTTTGCGGTATGCGTCTGCCTTTGCCTCCTTATGTTCTTTTAGGATATGCGGCAAAGAGGCTACCATCTTATAAGCCTGCAAGATGAATTTAACTCTTTTAAAGATTTAGCTCGTCTTTAGGGGGAGGTGTTGCATCAAGAGTTAGGGCAAGCCCTGTCACGCGGTACTAAACTTCAAAGACAAGTGGACGGTTTGAAGGGCGATTTGATGGACAAGAATGCCGCTATGCGAGACAAGGAAGAACAGATTGCTCGTCTGATTAATGAACTATCTCGTGCCCATGAAGAGGCTGCAGCTGCTTTCAAAATCCAGCACCGAGCACCAAATGGCATGTAATCTAGACTATAGGTCGGGACTTGTGGGGCTTTGAATATTCACTAGAGAAACTCAAGGAGGACGGCTCTTCGTTCGCACTAGTAGTTATATAGGATTTTATGGGCCGCGTCACCGAAGAGATTGTGAATATGTAGGCGAGCAGAGCGGACTCCCCCAACGGAAATGGAAATGCCGGTCCCAAGTTTGAATGTTGTCTAATTTTGTCTTCTTGAGGCACTTTTGTTGGCCATTTCGTTTGGCTGGCCTAGCCTAGTGCAATGATGTATATTTCTTGGTTTTTCTTTACACTTTAAGTATATGTTTCTACTGTGTAGGTTGGTTTTATTAATGTTTACGTTATTTTGCTTGGTGTTGCTTGGAAGTGCATAGTTCTTCTTTTATAGGGTTTTGCGCTTTTGTAAGGATCTTTTCCCCAATTATTTTCATGTTACCGATATTTGAACTAGATGAATGGCCAGCGTTGTGTTTTTAGATGGTGAATGTTATTATTACTGATAAGTCCAACTTGGTATATAATTATTCACATCATTTTAGTTCATTTTCTAGCTGCCATTATACATCACATTTTTATCGTTGTTGCTCGCTTTTGCTCTTTTTCGCTTTTATTGCTATTGTCTTGCAAAAACACTCATTTTGTGCTAAATCTTGCTAGGGTTCATCATCAAAATCAACAAGTGAATGCAAGATAAATCAAACAAAAGCTAAAAAATGGGCAAAACATAACATTTTACACTGCCAAAGCATGAACACAATAAGAACATGAACAATTCATTTCAAATTGCAACAAGGGGAAGCAAAATGCAACAATCAAATGCAATGATGAATTAAAAAATGCATAAAAATCTTCAACTAGATGGGATGACTGATTTCGGGCAGTGTGAAACAAGAAAAAAAATTGAAAAACACACCAAAACCAGCAAGTTGTGTGAAAACTGCTGTTTAGGTGGCAAGGGTGGCAATAACAACAAATGAGAATCAAGCTTATGCAATTTTTTATCTTTTTAACTTCCAAACTCATGTACTATAAATGGGGAGGTTGTGGAAGTGTTTTAGCATCTCAACCGACAAAAAAAAAAAAAAAAAACCAATACAAAGTAGAGAGAAGGATAGGAAAACTGTAGTGAAGAAGAAGGAAGGAAGGAAAGTTTGGTTTGTAATTTTGCATTTTAATGTTCTTTCTATTCTTTTCTTTTTTAAAGTTCATGGATTTTGTCATAGTTTTGCTTTATATTATGTCTATCGTGAACTAATTTTGTCTTTCCAAGGCTACAATGTAGCCTAAATTGTAATATACGTTCTTTTTAAATTCGATGTATTTAATGTTTTGTTTATTGCGTTGTTGAAGTGTTTATCATTGTTCTTCATGAGTTTTGAATTCTTGATCATCATTCAAAGCCTATAATGATTCATAATAAGTCGGAGAAGAGACTTATGATGATTGGTAAGATGATAAACACCATAAATTGAGCGAGCGCTAGAGATAGATTAACGCGACTTGTATGGTTTAAGTGAAAGCCATGGATCTTCAAAACTCTTTTCTTATTTAAATTCATGCAAGAAATTGATGAGTTAATAAGTAAAAGAGCATGCCAAATATGGCTCAAGAGAGAATACTTTGTAAATTAGGGTTTTTGACCATCAGCATGTAATAACAACTTGAATATCGAGAAAAGAAAGGCATATTGATGCAACTAGGCGAATTCCGATGCTTTAGATCTTATTAAATCATTAAATTCATCTAAAATCAGAAGCCTTTTCATAAAAATCAGTAAACATCTAGTTCTTTTTCATTTTGTTTTGTTTCATATCAAAAACCTTAAATTTCGGTCTTTCAAATATTGCTAAAGCTACTAATTTCAGTACTCACTCAGTAATCAATCCTCATGGGTCGATAATCTACTCATTCTATATTACTTGATATTACTTAGTCCACTTGCTAAGCAAACACCAAGTAAGCATCAAGTTTTTGGTACCGTTGCCAGGGATTATTCTTATTGGAGTGATTTGGATGCCAACTATTTTTAATACTAATTTGAAGTTGTTTATTAAAAATTGTCAACTTTGTTTAAGTTTGAAGAAGAAAATTTTTTTCTTTCATTTATTTTATTCATTTGATTTTATTTGTAAAGTTTTTTATATTTTTGTATGCAACACCTCCCCAAAATTGTGTTTTTGTTATGTTTGTGTTATTTTGTTGTTTTTCTTGCATTTTTTTTCTCTTTATTTTCATCTTTCTTTTACTTAAAAGTTAACTTTGAAAAATTTTGGAAATTAAAATTGTTATTTTGAAGTTTTTCTAAATATTACTGTTATCTTTCTTCGATTTTTTTTTAAAATTTTGTTTTGTTAAGTTTTTGTATTAGATTGTTGTATTTTAAGTTTTCTTATTAATTTTATCTTTCTTTTAACTTTTTAATTTGTCTACATAATTTTTTCAAAGTTAAGTTTATATTTTTAAAGCTTTTCGAAACATTAGTATTAGTACTTCTCCCCCAAAAAATTTGGTTTTTGTTAGGTTTTGTGTTATATTTGTGTATTTTTGAGGCTTTCTCATTTTTGTTGTCCTTCTTTTAACTTTTTAGTTTTTCTTTTCTAACTGTGTATGCAGAATCAAATGAAAAAGAAATAACTCCTTTGGATCCTGAAATTGAAAGAATACTTCGACAAATCAGGAAAACCAAACGAACTGAAATAATGGCTAATAACATTAATGGTAATGATGATGAAATACCTTTAAAGATTATGTTGTACCAACTGTTGGAGGATGCACTTCTAGCATCCGATGTCCACCAATACAAGCGAACAATTTTGAAATTAAACCCACCATGATAGAAATGATTCAATAGATTGTTCAGTTTGGCGGTCTACCTAGTGTGGACCCGAACCTGCATATCGCTAACTTCTTAAAGGTATGCTGCACATTTAAGCATAATAATGTCAGCGATGATGCCATTCTCTTAAGACTATTCCCGTTCTCACTGAGAGACAAAGATAAAGCATGGTTAATGTCATTTCCACCAGGTACTATCACCACATGGGACTATTCGCACAAAAATTTGTTGCTGAATATTTTCCATCTACCCAATCAGCCAAAATGAGGAATGACATTACCTGTTTTGTGTAATACGATATGGAATCATTGTATGAAGTGTGGGAACGCTGTAAAGAGCTTTTAAGAAAGTGTACATGGTATGGTTTCCCAGTTTGGATGCAAGTCCAAACTCTTTGCAATGGTTTGACACCTAATACCCAAATGATGGTGGACGCGGTTGCTGGAGGAGCCCTAAACAACAAGACCCTTGATGAAGCATATGAGTTGGTACAGGTAATGGCTAGCAAGAACTATGTAAGAACAACTAATTGAAGGAAACCTGTAGGTGTTCACGAGGTAGACGCATTGACCACGTTATCCGCTAAATCTGGATGATTTAGAAACGATTAGGTAACATGGGTGTTAATGCAATTCATTCCCCTATGCAAATATGTGAGTTTTGTGCAGGAAATCGTGTGAGCACAAAATGTATAACATGCAACTCTTTCGCCACATCAAGCCATGAACAAGCCTATTTTGTTTCAAATTTTCAAAAACCAAAACACAATCCTTACTCAACACGTACAATCCTGGGTGGAAAAACCACCCAAAATTTTCATGAAGTAACCCAGGGATTCATGAACAACATATTCAACCACTAGCGGAAAAGAAACTTGATCTCAAAGATATGTTCAGCAAGTTTATGCAAGAAACTAGAAGTTTCATCCAAGATGCACAAACAAATCGAAATCAGAAAGTTTCGATTAGAAACCACGAGATCCAAATCAGATAAATTTCAAACCAACACACTGAAAGGTCCCAAGGTTCCTTGCCTAGTAACAAAGTTACTAGCCCATGAGAGTAAGTAAAAGCAATTGAATTAAGAAGGGGGAAAACTCTGAATGAACCAACTTTAGTAACCAAGATCACACAAAATGAGCAACCCATAATCGATTTATCCACAGACGCGAACCAAGAAATTGAAAAATAAGATGGGACAAAAACCCAAAACAAAGATGAACCAAAATTTGAATCTCAACCATACAAACAAAAGGTCCCGTTCCCGCAATGTTTGAAAAACACAAAAGCGGACAAAATATTTGTGAAATTTTTGGCAATTTTCAAAAAGTTATAGATTAATGTCCCTTTTGCTGACATGTTAGACCAGATGCCTAGATATGCAAAATTTATGTAGGAAATCCTATCTAACAGCACTAACGCACCAGAAAGTATTAGAACGCCGAATCAAGCATGCTTGGGCAAGAGTAGTACTAAGATGGGTGACCTCTGGGGAAGTCCTCGTGTTGCACCATTTTAAGTGTGCCCTTTTTAACGATACCTCGAGGAGCACCCGCAAAGCGACTGGCCGGGCACATTTAACAAAATTCTGCCTCCAGGAGTAGTACTAAGATGGGTGACCTCGAGGGTAGACCTCATGTTGCACCCCTTTTTAATGCGCCCTTTTAACGAAACCTCGGGGGCACCTGCTAAGCGACTGGCCGGGCATATTTTGCGAAATTCGGCCTCAAGACGTGTTTTTGGGCCACTTTCGTGTTTTTTGGGCCACTTTCGGTTGTGCCCTCCAAGTGCAAGACGATGCCTCTTGAAAAGCAATGTTCGTGCCAAGGAAAGTGGGTGCGATCATATCAGCACTAAGGCACCAAAACCCATTTGAACCCGAAGTTAAGCGTGCTTGGGCGTGAGTTGTACTAAGATGACTTACCTCTTGAGAACTCCTTTTGTTGCACCCTCTTTTTAGTGCGCCCTTTTGAACGATACCACGAGCAGTACTCGCTAAGCGACACGCCTCTTTGTCTTTGGAAATTTAGCCTCTAGACGTGTCTTCGGGCCACTTTCCTTTTTTTATATAATCATGTGGAGGTTTCTCGCAGTTTCCCGTTGTTCCCTGGGGGGGTTCGATGTGAGATGAGTGACCTCCTAGGATGCCCTCGTATTAAAGCGACCGTTCCAAATGCACATTTTTCATCTATGCAACGAGGTTGTGCCCTACAGGTGCTTGGGATACCTCTTGAAAAGCAATGTTCGTGCCAAGGAAGGCGGGTGCGATCATACCAGCACTAATGCATCGGATCCCATTCGAGCTCCTAAATTAAGCGTCCTGGGGCAAGAAGAATACTAAGATGGGTGACCCCTTGGGAACTCCTCCTGTTGCACCCCCTTTTTAGTGCACCATTCTTAACGATACACCGAGGAGCACTCGCTAAGCGGCTGGCTTGGCATATTTGGTGAAATTGGCCATCTAGACGTGTTTTCGAGCCACTTTCGTGTATTTTGAGTAATCATAGGGAGGTTTTTGATAGTTTCCCACTATTCCAGCGCGGGGGGGGGGGGGGGGGGGGGGGGGGGGGGGGGGTGGGGTTCGATGTAAGATGAGTTTGTTGGGAAAAGACATAAATTTGTGGGGAAAAATAAACTTTGATGCGGACTATTAGGTTCACAGTTCTCAACTGTGGTCACAACAAAGGCACCTGTTAGAGCACTTACAGTAGGCGACTCTTCTCTCTACCTAAACCCTTGGTCAGAGAATCGCCCTTCATGGCACCTCACGTGCGAGAGTTCCTTGGAATAGGTTTATCTCTATAAATCCTTTGCCCTAATACCGGTTGTTGCAACGAATTTCAAAAAATTGCAGTGGAACAGGTTTAGAACTCATAACTCCAAACCTAGGGTCGATTTAAAATTTGTAATTTTAAATCTACTGCATAAATTCATAATTTAAATCAATAGATCTAAATTCTTTAATTTAGATCTACTGATATTTTACTCTAATACAATCATAACAATACATAAACTTAAATGGGCATAACAACGACAAATAAATAGAAAAATGAAGAGAGTAAGGAACGAAGAACATACCTGGAATTGCTCCAATAATAAAGAATACCAAGAAAATGGAGACCCTGTGATCTTCTAGGTAATGTCCTCAAACTGCCCAGAGGGTGGGCTTCGAAAAATATGAAACAGAGAAAAGAAAACTTTCAACGTATATTTTTCTCTCTAATTAGGTCTCCGAAACCATTTTCTGGAACTCAAAATAACTCGTTTGATTGAAACCCAAACCTCTGGAATAGGTACCTCTATTTATGGGAGTATACTGGAGCGTAAAATCCAATTAATTAGATTTGGGATTCGCAGTTAACAAGCAAAACGCAGCGTGTTATATAAAAACCTGATCAAAACACCGCGTTTCAATTATAGGCAAAATCGCGCCTTTTAAAACTGAGCGTGATACGTGTCACAATATTATAGGTCCTCTTACACGGATGCGGATAGCCCAGGGGACAACCCACGTCGCGCGCTGGCTCATCAGATCCGAAGCACACAAATCGCGAGCCTTGTGCAATTTTCGTTCATTTTTTTTCTTTGTTTCCCACATGTAAAATTCATCTTATGAATTTCAATTTTTAAAATTATTTCGTTTTATAATTTTCAATTTTATTCATCTCATGAATAATATTTGGAAAAATTAAAATTACCCATCTTATCGATAAATAACTCATCTCATGAATTCTCTATTATTTTTTCGATGGCAATAAAATACAGAGGCTTTCGCAGGGACCTCAGGAACAATGTAAATCTAGCTCCAAATGAGTTAAATTAATCATATCATGAAATAATTTAATTACCATTTAATTAGACTTAATTACACTACATAAATCTCATTACACTCCAGACTTAAATTATTTATTCGATATCTCCCTAATAGGCTGTATTGATGACAACAACCCCTCCACTAGATGTCCATGACAAAGGATAAATATAACCATTACAATTATCCTTCTTACAGCTTCTCCATTAATTACCGACTCGCCCTTCACTGAATAATTCATTTATACTTGGACATATACACAGTATAAATTCCAAATATCAAACAGTTGGAATACTTTGGCCAAAGTTTTTGAACTATTCAAATATTTGCGAATCAACTAAGGGGACATCTGTATCTCATAAGAGACTGTAGATTCCCTATTGAATACCTGATCCTTGTCACACTTCAAGCCACTACCCAGAGTATGTGGGATTTTAGTAATCCGTTTAGACCATGATTATATTACACCAAAGTAAATAGCGCTCCATGTACAAGTCCAGAATACCCTCAAGATTTAGAACCGTTGTTCAAACAACACAACATGAATTACTCATCTCCGATAGTAGTCTAGAAATAAGTAACCCACATGGTCCAACTCGGTGTCTTAATTTTATTAAACACACTAACCTAACACTTTTCGATCTCCGTCCACATGACCAAGACAAGTCATCCAAAGTGTCACGTTATAGTCTTAACATACAAGTGGTCCAAACTTATCTGCAACTGTGAGTCTTTCAAACAACAATTCATACCATTTGTTCTAGGTCTATCTGTGGCTTAGTCTCATAAACCGCTTAGAACAAACATGTAAATTGTAGTCTGAGGACCACACCCATCTCATGGATATTTTCAAAAAGAAAATCACATGCAGTATAAATGCTAGCTTGCACAAATTTAACTAGGAAACGACTGGGACTTCAATCTTGTTTATTAATTAAAATAATATCTCCAAAATAAATTTGGATTTTGGGACACTATTCCTAACAATCTCCCACTTGTCCTAAATCCAATTTTTGACAAAGTCCATAATCAGCCTTTTTAAGTTTGAACTAAAGGTCTACTGAGCCTAACCTTTAGTGAGCACAATTACTTTATTGTGAAGTTAGCAATATAATACTGCTTGACATTCCTCACACTAATGGCTCCCACTTTAAGGGTAAAGACATGTTTAGAGGTCGAACGTCTATCATTTTAATCTGACTGGAAGTCTTAAAATAATATATCCAACTGGAACTAGTTTATTACTTTTAAAGATCAGCATAGGATCTCTAGTTCTTCTCAAAAACTAGAGAAAATACTTCTCTGCCACCTGGTCCATTGGACCCAGATTAGACTAACACCTGTACACTATACCATAGCATAGCAGACATCAAGTCTCGTGCACAACATGGCATGCCTAAAGCTCCCACTGCCAAAGCATGTGGAATATTCTTCAATTGCTCCTCATCTTGAGGTGTCCTAGAACACTGCTAAAAAGAGATAGGGACTCCATGCTTTACCTTGACAACGTCCTGTCAATATAAGTGGTTGGAGAGAGATCCAACATCCTACTCTTACGACCTGCAGAAGCTTAATCCTAAAAGTAGAGTTGGCTTCTCCCATGTCCTTCATAGTAAGCTTTCTTGACAACCAAACCTTTGCAGCTAATGACACCCCTACATCATTCTCGATGAGTAGTATATCATTGACATATAACACTGTGAAAGTCACTACTTTCTCTTAATGTCATTTGTACACGCATGGTTTGAGCAACCGATTGCACTAACCTAAAAGACTTAATTGCTTCATTGTGGCAAAAAGGATCAGATTCAATGCCACGGTCAACCACTAAGGATCCCGCTATGAACCTGTCAGGTGTCCTGACAATCCTTGCACCACACCTAAGCTCTCATGTACCAAGAACATTCTCATTCCCATCAGTATGTGCATCTAATGCATCAACTATGTCTTAAGTTGTGTCCAGCTGTTCAGAATTATTGTCGTTTTCCTTTCAATGCTATTTTGTTTTGGCTTTTGTAGTTTACTTGTAATATTCTTATCTAAGTATTTCTCATTGTTAATGTATATAAGGAGAACAACATGAATAAGTCATAAACACATGTTCCTTAGTAAATAAAACTTTTATTTCTTGTAATAAAGGTCCACAACCATATTTCAAACTGAATAACAATTGTTCTTCAAACCACATAAGTCAAATTTCTATCCAAAGCAGGTACAATACAGTAAGAATTTTTGAGATGCAAAACAAAATTCTAACACTAAAATCTAAGCAATCGCTTCCTACTACTAAGACTGCTACTCTTGTACCGCCTTCAGCAGTCAGGTACAGCTCCCATCATGTAGCCTCCTAGTTGGCCTGAGCCCCTGTAACATATTACAAACTTAGTCAATTGAACGTGAGTTCACACACCAGGAATCTGGTACCTTCACCAGATGGCTGAGCAGTCTTTGCAGGAAGAGTAGCCATGTACTTTATGAAACTTCTCTTCCAGTGGCCCATCTTTCCGCAAATATAACACTTTCCTTTTGCTGGCCTTCTGTTAGGATTAGTCGCTACACTAGCAACCTTGCCTTTGCCTTTCTTTCCAGTTGGTCCCTTGTTCTCCTTGCTCCCATTAGTTCTCGATACCTGAGTCAAGTGGACACTCCCCTTGGCTCGCATAAGAACCTCTGCTACCTGTAGCTCTTTCATCAGCTTAGGTAATGAATAATCAGTATTATTCATTGTGTAGTTCAGCCTGAACTGAGTGAAAGAGTCAGACAGAGAGCTGAGGATGATGCCCTACTGAGATTGACTATCAATCTTAGCACCTAGAATCTCCAACTCAGACAAGCACGCCATAATTTTCATGACGTGCTCCTGAACTGGGGACCCTTCTGACATCCTCATGTTGAAAAGCTTCCTCATCAGCTCCTGCCTAGCTGCTTTATTTAGACCACCAAACATTTCCTTTAAATGTTTGATCATCTCAGCTGTTGTTTCCATCTCAAGTATTTGATGCTTGAGTATATTGGTCACAGAGGCCAAAATGTAGCATCTGGCTAACTCATTAGCCTTTTTCCAGCGTTCATAACGCTCTTTAATAGCAGCCGCAGAATTATTAGCGGGCACCGTCGGTCGAGCTTCAGTGAGGACAAACTTATGACCCTCATGTATTAATACTATGTCCAGGTTCATTTTTCAAGTGAAGTAATTTGGTTTAGTTAAGGCATTATCTTTCAAATTTGAATGAAGAGCACCAGTCGCAGCCATTTCAAAAACACTGTAAATACAAACAATTGTGTAACTAACTTATATGAGTCATGTATAATGCAGTGATGTACATTCTTTCAATTTAGCATATACAATAAGTTAGATATCCACCAAATTGTACTATCATGCATACAATGATGACCCAAACACACCACTCCTTACAACCCAATAGCGGGGTCGCACGAAGCCAGTTCTGGTGAGAACTATTCTGAATTAACCTGTTCTCTTGTAACTCTTACTAAACATGATTAATTCATCACTTTACCTTAGTCTCTAAAATGACACAACAGAGCTCCTCGGGGAAGCTAATGCACCGCGCTAGTGAAATGTAAACTATTACCTAAGCCTCTATACAAATACACGAAATACTCTACGGCAGCATGGTCGCATTGCTTCTTTGCACTTTGGTTTATCACAACAAAAGCCTTACCCTGTAATCTGCAAACCGACATCCTCCGCAGGGAGGTCTCTTGATCTACTATGCTGCTAGACCGATAATGGAGACCGTGAGGTTACAACAATTGAAACCTTTCTCCCACTTGATTTTTATAACCTGTGGCTTTTAATTAACTTGCATTTATAACCTAGATTATTTCATAATCCTTTTTAGAATCTTATTCTAAAATTAACAAAAATTAATTTATTTATTTATTGAAAAACACTATCGTTTTACAATATAGATTATCTCATAATCTTGCATTAGAATCTCATTCTAAAACAAATTAATAAAATTAATTAAAATTAATTTTAATTAAAACAATACCAATAACTAATTTAGATTTTCACATATTCTACATCTCAAAATCTAATTTCGAAATTAAATTAAAAATAATTATATATAAAATCAATAATGATTTTGTGCTTAGACTATCCCATAGTCTATTTTTAGAATCTCATTCTAAAGTTAAACAAGCTTAGACTATCCAATAGTCTAGTTTATAATCCTATTCTAAAATTTAATTAATAAAATTTAGCTTTATTTTAAAAAATAAAGTTAACTTAGACTATCATATAGTCTATTTTAGAATCTTATTCTAAAATAATTTAAAATAACTTTTATTTAAAATTAATACGGATTCACAACTTTGATTATCATATAATCTAATTTGGAATCTCAATCTAAAAGAAATTTAATTAATAAAATAATAAATTAATAATTATTATGCAAATCAGTACTCTCCACACGTCCCAAAAAATAAATTAAAAAATTTTTTAATATTTTTTTATTGCTGACGTCAGCGCTAGACGCTGACATCAGATGTCAGACGTTATCGTCTGTTGACAATATTTTTTTTAAATTTTAAGTTAAAATAATTTAATTTAAACTAAATAATTAAATTTATCTCATTAGATTAATTTTATCCGATTTTGTAAAATTAATTGAATCTAATATTATTAGATCAACTTTATCCGATTTTGAAAAAATTAATCGAATCTAATCTCATAAGATCAGTTTTATCCATTATTGTTAAAATATTTGAATCTAATCATATTAGATTAATTTTATCCGATTTCGTAAATCATGACTGAGAACGTACAATCTCATTATATGAGCAACATAATCACAAATTTATGGGTTGTTCTGAATTAACGATTAATTCATTAATGATTTAAACAATTTAAATCGTTAGTATAAACAGCTTACTTAACTATTAAATCTATTAATCGATTTAAACAATTTAAATCGATACTTTAGAGCACCTATTAGAGCACCTAGAGTAAGAGACTCTTATACCTACTTAAGCCCCCGGTCGGAGAGTCACGCTTCGTGACACCTCACGTTCCGGGAATATGTTCATCTCTATAAACTCTTTGGCCTAATACTGGTTGTTGGAACGAATTTCAAAAAATTCGCCCCAGGTTTATAAAGTTAACACAGCAGAACAGGTTGAGAATTCATAACTCTAAACCTAGGGCTGATTTAAAATTCCTAAATTTAAAACTCCTGACTTCAATTCATAATTTAAATCAATAGATCCAAAATCTTTAATTTAGATCTACAGGAATTTTACTCTAATACATTCATAACAATACATAAACTTAAACAGGTATAACAACGAATACTATAAATAAATAGAAAAACGAAGAGAGTAAGGAAAGAAGAACATACCAGGAATTGCTCCAACAATAAAGAATACCACGAAAATCGAGACCCCGCGATCTTCTACGCAATGACCTCAAGCTGCCTAGAGGGTGGGCTCCCAAAAATATTAAATTGAGGAAAGAAAAATTTTCAACAGAAATTTTTCTCTCCAATTAGTGCCCTCCAAGTCCAAGGCGATACCTCTTGAAAAGCAATGTTCGTGCCAAGGAAGGTGGGTGCAATCATACAAGCACTAACGCACCGGATCCCAATAGACCTCGGAAGCTAGGCGTGTTTGGGCGAGAGTAGTAATACGATGGATGACCTTTTGGGTAGACCTCATGTTGCACCCCTTTTTAATGCGCCCTTTTAACGAAACCTCGAGGAGCACGTGCTAAGCAACTGGCTGGGCATATTTTGCGAAATTCGGCCTCAAGACGTGTTTTCGGGCCACTTTGGTGTTTTTTAAGCAATCATGTGGAGGTTTCTTGCTGTTTCCCACTGTTCTCGGGGGGGGGGGGGGGGGGGGGGGGTGGGGGGGGGGGGGGGTGATGTAAGATGAGAGACCCCTTAGCATGCGCTCGTGTTAACACGGCCCTTTCAAATGAACATTTTTCATCGTGGCGCCGAGGTTGTGCCCTCGATGTGTAAGGCGATACCTTTTGAAAAGCAATGTTCGTGCTGATGAAGGCGGGTGGGATCATACCAGCACTAGTGCAATAAATTACGTTAGAACTCTTAAGTTAAGCATGCTTGGGCGAGAGTAGTACTGCGACGGGTGGCCTCTTGGGAAGTCTTCAGGTTGCACCCCTTTGTAGTGCACTCTTTTTAACAACACCTCGAGGAGCACCTGCTAAGCGGTTGGCGGGCATATTTTGCGAAATTCGGTCTCTAGACCCTTTTTTGGGCCACTTTTGTGTTTTTTAAGTAATCATGTGGAGGTTTCTAGCAGTTTCCCGCTGTTCCTGAGGGGTTCGATGTAAGATTAGGGACCTCCTAGGATGCGCTCGTGTTACCGCGAACCTTTTTAACCCACCTTTTTCATCGATTCACCGAGGTTGTGCCAAAGTGCAAGGCAGATACCTCTTTAAAAACAATGTTCGTGCCTAGGAAGGAGGGTGCGATCATACCAGCACTAATGCACCGAATCCCATTAGAACTCCGAAGTTATGCTTGCTTGGGCGATAGTAGTACTAAAGATGGGTGACCTCTTGGGAAGGCCCCCTGTTGCACCCCTTCTTAGTGTGCCTTTTCAACTACACCTCAAGGCGCATCAGCTAAGCAGCTGGACGGGCATATTTTTGCAAAATTTAGCCTGTAGACTCGATTTAGGGCCATTTTCGTCTTTTTTAAGTAATCATGTCCGGGTTTCTCGCAATTTTCCGCTGTTTCGGTGGGGGGGGGGGGGGGGGGGGGGGGCGGGGGGGGGCACCATGTCAGATGAGTGACCTCCTAGGATGCGCTCGTGTTCACGTGACTCTTTCGAATGCACCTTTTTCATCGACGCGCTGAGGTTGTGCCCTCCAAGTGCAAGGTGATACCCCTCGAAAAGCGATGTTAGGGCAGCATTGGAACTCCGAAGTTAAGCATGCTGGGGCGAGAGTAGTACTAAGATGGGTGACCTCTTGGGAACTTCGCATGTTGCACGTCTTTTTAGGTGCCCCCTTTTTAACAATACCACGAGCAGCACACAGTAAGCAGCTGGCTGGGCATATTTTTCTATATTCACCCTCTAGACACGTTTTCGGGCCACTTTTGTGTTTTCTGAGTGATCATGTGGAGGTTTCTCACAGTTTGCCGCTGCTCCGGGGGGGGGGGTCGATGTAAGATAAGTGACAGTCTAGGATGCGCTCGTGAAAACGCGACCCTTTCGAGCGCACCATTTCAGTTGGCGCACGGAGGTTGTGCCCTCTAATTGCAAGGCGATACCTCTTAAAAAGCAATGTTCATGCGAAGGAAAGCAGGTGCGATCATACCAGTACTAATGCTCTGGATCTCATTAAAACTCCAAAATTAAGCGTGCTTCGGTGGGAGTAGTACTACGATGGGTGACCTCTTGGGAGCTCCTCGTTTTGCACCCCCATTTTAGTGTGCCCTTTTTAACGATACCAGGAAGAGCACTGGCTAAGTGGCTGGCCGGGCATATTTTGCGCAATTAGGCATCTTAACGTGTTTTTGGGCCACTTTTGTGTTTTTTAAGTAATCACGTGGAGATTTCTCATAGTTTCCTACTGTTCCCGGGGGGGGGGGGGGGGGGCGGAGTTCGATGTAAGATGAGTGACCTCCTAGGACCTGCTCATGTTAACACGACCCTAACAAACGCACCTTTTCATCGACACGCCGTGGTTGTGCCCTCCAAGTGCATGGAGATACTGCTTGAAAAGCAATGTTCGGGACAAAGAAGGAGGGTGAAATCATACCAGCCCTAATACACCGAATCCCATTAAACCTCGGAATCAAGCGTGCTTGGAAGTGAGTAGTACTAAGATGGGTGAACTTTTTGGAAGACCTCATGTAGCACCCCTTTTTAATGCGCCCTTTTTAACGATACCTCGAGGAGCACCCGTTAAGCGACTGGGCGGGCATATGTTGTGTAATTCATCCTCAAGACGCATTTTCAGGCCAACTTCGTGTTTTTTAAGGAACCATGTCGTGGTTTCTTGCAGTTTCCCACTGTTCCCATCCGGGGGCGGGGGGGGGGGGGGGGGGGGGTTTCGATGTAAGATGAGAGTTCTCTTAGCATGAGCAAGTGTTGAAGCATCCCTTTCGAACAAACATTTTTCATCGACGCGCCAAGGTTGTGCGCTCCAAGTGCAAGGCGATACCTCTTGAAAAGAAATGTTCTTGCCGAGGAAGGCGGGTGCGATCATACCAGCACTAATGCAATGGGTCTCATTCGGACTTCGAAGTTAAGTATGCTTGGGCCAGAGTAGTACTAAAATGGGTGGCCTCTTTGCAAGTCCTTGAGTTGCACCCCTTTCTGGTGCGCCCTTTTTAACACCACCTCAACAAGTACCTGCTAAGCTGTTGGCCAGGCATATATTGCAAAATTTGGCCTCTAGACGCATTTTTTGGCCACTTTCGTATTTTTTAAGTAATCATGTGGAGATTTCTTACAATTTCCTGCTGTTCTCGGGGAGGTTCGATGTAAGACCAGGGACCTCCTGGGATGCGCTCCTGTTAATGTGACACTTTCGAATGCACCTTTTTCATTGACGCATTGAGGTTTTGCCCTCCAATTCCAAGGCGATACCTCTCAAAAAGCAATGTTCATGCCTAAGAAAGAGGGTGCAATCATATTACCACTAATGCATCAGATCCCGTAAGAACTTCGAAGTTATGCTTGCTTGGGCAAGAGTAGTACTGAAGATGGGTGACCTCTTAGGAAGTCCTCGTGTTGCAACCCTTTTTAGTGCGCCCTTATTAACGACGCCTTAAGAAGCACCAGCTAAGTGGTTGGGTTGGCATATTTTGCGAAATTTAGCCTCCAGACTCGTTTTCGGGGCACTTTCATGTTTTTTAAGTAATCATATGGAGGTTTCTCATAGTTTCAACTGTTCCAGGGGTGGGGTTGGGGGGGGGGGGGGGGGGGGGGGGGCGGGCTCGATGTAAGACGAGGGACATCCTAGGATGCGCTTGTTTTCACGTGACCCTTTCATACGCGCCTTTTTCATTGACTTGCCGAGGTTGAGTCCTCCAAGTGCGAGGCAATACCTCTCGCAAAGCAATATTCGTGCATAGGAAGGTGAGTGCGATCATACCAATACTAATGCACCAGATCCCTTTAAAACTCTGAAATTAAGCGTGCTTCGGCGAAAGTAATACTACGATGGGTGACCTCTAGGGAACTCCTCGTGTTGATCCCCCTTTTCAGTGTGCCCTTTTTCATGATACCACTTGCAGCAGTCGCTATATAGTTGCCCAGGCATGTTTTACGCAATTCGATCACAGGACGGGTTTTCGGGTCACTTTCGTGTTGTTTAAGAAACCACTTTGAGGTCTCTCACAGTTTCCCGCTGTTCTTGGGGGCGAGGGGGTTCAATGTAAGATGAGTGCCCGTTTAGGATGCACTTGTGCTAACGAGAACCTTTCAAGTGCACATTTTTCATTGATGCACCGTGGTTATGCCCTCCAAGTGCAAGGCGATACTTCTTGCAAAGCAATGTTCGTGCCAAATAAAGCGAGTGCGATCATACAAGCACTGAAGCACCATATCCCATTAGAACTTTGTAGTTAAGCGTGTTTGGGTGAGAGTAGTACTAAGATGAGTGATCTCTTGGGAAGTCCTCGTGTAGCACCCCTTTTTTGTGCGTCCTTTTTAAAAACACATCGAGGAGCACCCACAAAGTCGTTGGCCGGGCATATTTTTGCAAAATTTAGCCTCTCGATGCATTTTTAGATGACTCTCATGTTTCTTTAGTAATCATGTGGAGGTTTCTCATAGTTTCCTACTTTCCCGCGTGGGGGGGGGGGGGGGGGGGGGGGGGGGAGGTGGTGTCTCTATATAAGACAAGTGACCTCCTAGGATGCACTCGTGTTAACGCGACTGTTATGATTCAAGGTAATCCTTGAATTATAACCTAAGATTAATAGAGAAAGAGAGAGAGATATGAGAAAAGAATTTGAAGAAAGGGATGAGAAGTAGAGAGAACTAGGGTTGAGAGAGATAATAAGAATCAATATCATTCAACAAGTTATGGATTACAATGCAAGACACCTATTAATACTAAATCAAAGCTATTGATGGTTAACTAGAAGCAATGAACCTAGACACCATTCCCCAACTGACTTTCCTAAGATAGCCACCACTATTGACCATCTTCAACTAACATTTGACTTACTTGACTAATTAGGCTAATCCTAGGAACTAATAAGCTAACACATGACTAACAAGTAACTAATGCCACTTTATTGAATTCATTGACTTACTAATACTTCCTAATTCCTAGGATCATAACAATCCGCTCCCCTTGAAATCATTCTTGGCCACAAGATTGAAATTGAGGAAATATACGTTGCTCCTACCCACGACTTGAATGAAGTTGAAGTTGTGATGATTTCATAATTGTGCATACCAATCTTCTTTTTCCAGTTCAAATCTTTCTCCACTGCTTGGATAATGACTGAACAAACCCCCATATTCTACTGCCCAAACTTGAATGCTTATTCACTTTACGGTAATTCGGAATCTTGAATCAGTCATCGGATTCCCCTTGAATCCTTAGCTTTTCACTTCAGCTACACCTCCATTCCTTGAACCAAAATGTGAACTTTTTTTTGCAAATCTCCCCCCAATAGAGAGGTTTCTTCATAAAACACCCAATGGGTTTGATCATAATCTTGGCCTTTTTGGAGCTGTGATGTGTGACACAACCTTGTGGCCCATACTCCAAACCTTTACAGCCTTGGTCTTCTTCAGCTTGTTCCAAGATGCCGGAGTCCCTACGACCCCAAAAATTTCAAAGTTGCACTCATTCCCTTGGCTTCGGTGGTCTTGTATTAGTGTTCTTGGGTGAATACAAATCAGCCTCACTTAGTTTACTTTGAAGCCAAATACTTGCCACAGGAACAAAAGTAAACAACTTGTAAATAACCACTTATTTATAGGGTTTCATTATGAAATCTTTCGTTTGCTTATCAATATGTAGTCCCTTGAATCTTGGATGAACTATTTAACCGATTGCAACACATATGCCGGGTATGCAGCACCCTGGTTCCCAACTGCACTACCAGCTGAGTGTTTGTCAATATCCAAGCCAACAACTTCTAGAACTGAATCATTCTTACTATTTTTAAACCCAAGAACTCTAGGTTCTACTGAACTATGTTGTAGCCACAAGGAATCAACCTGATTTCTTGCTGAATATGTCTCAATAGATGCCTTTTGGTGCTTATTATCAATCTGATTAGATTCCTCATCTCTTATGCAATCTTGCAACTTATCAAGACTGATTTTAGATCTGGTCATGTTGTTCTTGATGTCAACAACAACAACAACAACAACAACAACAATCCCAGTGCCTCGCGGCTCCCGCTAAAGCAGGGCCTGGGAGGGGTATATGTATGCAGCCATACCCCTTCCGAGTGGAAAGGAGACTGTTTCTGAGGAACCCCAGCCTAAAGTACAGGAGCGCCTACAAATAAAACCATCAATTTATCGCCAAATGACTGAAGGAAATAGGCATTCAAGCATTTAAGTATGTATGTAAGCCAAGAAAACAGCCGAGTCATCAGAGGATAAACTAATCAGCATATAAGTGCACCACTTGTAGCTATGACTACCTAGGAATCTTAAACTACAAGTCCCTCGCCGCCTTATTCTATGCTGCCACATCAGCTACCCTTTTGCTAGCCCTCCATCGTGCCCTATCTGAGGCCATCTCCTCTCCCAGGTTTAGGTGGGTTAAGTCGTGATAGATCGTCTCCAGCCAACTCTTCTTTGGCCTTCCCCTCCCTCTTCTACCTAGCATCGTCTGAAGCTGTTCACACCTCCTGGTTAGAGAATAGAAGACCATAAGAAATTAGGATATCTTACATTAGCTTGTATTCTTGGAAGATGCTCCTTGCTCTTAGCTTGACCAACACAATCATTTAACTCCTGATCCAAACTCCTTGTTAATTCAGCACGGGAACCCATCAGAATCAGCTTGGCCTTGCCAAAAATTCCGAAGATTTTCCCTTAATTGTTCCTTGATGAATAAACATCAGCTCCCTTAAGCTGAAGTTGCATTTTGTTTGGATGTTGCAATTTTCCCAACGAAGATAAGTTCTCAAGTGCCCACGCTGAACTCCGAAGTAATTCTTTCCCATGTTGAACCTTCAAAGGAACCCGACCAACTACACTCGGCCTACAACACTTAAACCTCAGATCATTCAAAAAGTCTTTAGTGTATCCTTGATGTAACTGGGACATTGAATCAGCCTTGGACATATCTTGAACCTTATCTGAACTGAACCGCTCCATTATTGAAGCTGGAAACATTATTGACTTCAAGCTTAGCTCCTTCACCTATACACCTTGTTGCTTAATATCAAATTTAGCATAAACTGAATGCTCTTCAGTATCCAATACAAGATGATCTTGTCGCTTGCAAAATGTATTCGCTGTTCTTGAATGGAATGCAGTGGAAGCCACCTGAGTTCTCTAAGATTTGATCAATGCTCTTAATCTCTTGCTTGCCAAGCATTTTTCGCGACTAAGTCTAATTTCTAACTTAATCTCAACATTGGCCTGTAAAATCAACTTCAGTTTCAACCATCTAAGGCTTAGAACTTCAATGTAGACTTGCAATCCTTTAGCTGCAACATTCAACGGTTCTTCAACGTGCAATGGTACATTATTATTTTGAATTGCAGCCGTCACCGCAGAATTGAGCTGCTGAAATTCAGCCAACCCAAACTTATTCTAAACCTCAATGCCTTGAATATAACTTCCTGATTTACAGCTGCAGCATCCAAGCTCCCACTAACTCCAGCTCTACCAGTTGTGATTTGCTCCACTTGCTTAATTTTCTAATGCGATTATTATTTATCTTCCTAAGTGACAATAAGTGTCCTTTTTCCCGAATCAGATTTGCCTCAGTTTTCAATTGCTTCGAGTCTTCTTCCATATGCTGTAAAATTAACAGACAAGCACGAGGAGACGTGTTAAACCTGTAGATAAATCTTGAAGTTTAACCTTGTGAAAGAGAGTGTAGATGAGAAGAGAGGTCAAGGAGATGAGAAATATAGAGAGAATTAGAAGAGAGAAAGAAGGATTTCAAAAGAGATTAGGTTGAATTTTCATTGAATGAATTCCAATTATGCATGAACTAGCTACTTATATGAATAAAGATACAACGGACTTAGACCACTAGCCTCAACCGACTTACCTAACTGGCTGCCAGCATTGACGAGCTCTTGACCGAACCAAATTAACTATCTTCAAAACTAGATTGGTGCCAAAACTACCAATTCAAAATATAACCTATTACAACTCAACAATTAAGCCTTATTATATCACAATTGACTTAGAATCATAACAATCCCCTTCCCTTGAAAACATCATTGTCCTCAAGAATGAAATGAAGGAAATTGGTTCCATGAAAATTGTCTTTCTTCCCAAGTAGTGAATGAGTCATCCAAATTGTTCCTAGACACTCGAACCGCTAGTATGCTTGGGCTAACAGTTTTCTTCTGCCGAAATTCCACTACAGTTGCCAGTTGAAGAATCAATGATCCATGGGAACTGACCTTCGGAGGAGATGATGAGGGACTTTGGCCTTGCTTTACCCGTTTTCTGAGAAGAGAAACATGAAAAATAGGATATATATATGAGTTAGGTGGAAGCTCAAGCTTGTATTCCACTTTGCCAATTCCTCCCAAGACTTTGTAAGGTCCAAAGAACCTCACAAAAAGCTTAACATTCTTCCTCACAATAGTAGTGGAATGCCTATAAGGCTGCAATTTCAAGTAAACCATGTCTCCCACATCAAAAGTTCTATCCACTCTTTTCTGGTCAATATAAAACTTCATCCGAGCTTGTGATTGATGGAGATTATCCTTAAAAGGTTGCATTAGATACCTCCTTTGTTGCACTAACTCAATAACCTCAACTACATGTGAAACAACTCCTTGCATCATCAAAGGAGTTGGTGGATCATACCCATGCAATGCCTTAAATGGAGTACTGCTTAGAGAAGCATGAAAATGAGTATCGTACCAATACTCAGCCAATGACAGCCACCTTCCCCATACCATGCAATGGCCAAACACCATACTTCTAAGATACTGCTCAATACATTGATTGACCCTTTCGGTTTGGCCATCTGTTTGTGGATGGTAAGATGAGCTAAGGGACAAGGTAGTTTCCAACTGGCTAAACAACTCGTTCAAAAAATGGCTTGCGAAGAGCTTGTCCCTATTAGGTATTATGGATTGAGGCAACCCATGTAACTTGTAAATGTTATCAAGGAACACATGAGCCAATTTCTTGGCTATTACAGGTTGAGCTAGAGCAATGAAGTGGCTGAACTTGGTGAACCGACCAACTACTACCAAAATCACCTCTTTTCCCTCTGATTTAGGCTGTCCTTCAATGAAATCCATGCTTATGTTTTGCCATACACCATCTGGAATAGGTAATGGCTGAAGAAGCCCTTGATATCTGTGATCTCCAAGCTTAGTTTGCTGACATACTTCACAACTTTGCACAAATTCTGTCACAGCCTTCTTCAATCCAGGCCAATTGAAATGAGACTTGTTCTTTTGATATGTTCCTTCAACTCCTGAGTGGCCTCCCCATGTTGAATCATGTGAAGCACTAATAACTTGATGTCTGAGATTAGTGGAAGTCCCAATATACAGCTTCCTCTTAAGTCAGATAATGCCTTTAGCCACTGTCCTTTCTGCACTAGAATTTAAATTGTCCACCTTGCCAACACTAAAAGCTGCTATGCATTCTTATGCAAAGGGATCATTCACATATGTTTGATGTATCTCTTCCATCCAAGGAGGTGCAATTGCTGAAAGAGCCCCACATGAGCCTTCTGCGTGACAGTGTATCAGCCGCAGCATTCTCCTTTCCTTTTTTGTACTTAATGTCATAGTCAAGACCCAACATCTTCATTAGCCCTTTCCTCTGAATCCTTGTGACAATTATTTGTTTAAAGAGATGTTTTAGGCTTTGGTGATCAGTCTTGATTGTAAAATGGTGTCCATCTAAGTAATGTCTCCCCTTCTCTACAACAAGCAAAATAGTGAGATACTCCTTTTCATATATAGAAAGTGCTAGATGTTTAGTACTTAAGGCTTGGCTGGGATAAGCAATAGGCCTTCCTTTCTGAGACAACACTACCCCAATACCATTTCCACAAGCATCAGTCTCTAATATGAATCCCAAGGTGAAATCAGGCATGGCTAACACTGGTGCTTTACACATTGCAGATTTCAGAGTTCTAAATGCCACTTAAGCTTCATCTGACCACTTGAAGGCATCTTTCTTCAATGAATTTGTTAGAGGCTTGGCTATAGCTCCATACTTAGCCACAAACTTGCGGTAATATCCAGTCAGACCCAAAAATCCTCTCAGTTGTTTCAGGGTAACCGGAACAGGCCAATCCCCCATTGCTTGGACTTTAGTTGGATCAGTAGAAACTCCCTCCAGCGATATCACATTGCTAAGATACTCTAAATGATTCTGTAGAAAAGAACATTTGGCCAGTTTAACATACAACTAGTGCTTGTGCATGACCAAAAACACTTCTCTGAAATGCTTCAAATGGTCTTCAAAGGAGGCACAGTAAATCAGGATGTCATCGAAGAATACTAACACAAACTTCCTTAATAACTGCTTGAAGACATCGATCATGAGAGCCTGGAAGGTAGCTGGAGCATTTGTCAATCCAAATGGCATAATAACAAACTCAAAGTGTCCTTGATGTGTTCTGAAAGCAGTTTTATACACATCTTGCTCCATTACTCTGATTTGGTGATAGCCCTACTGTAGATTAAGCTTAGAATAGATTTGTGCTCCATGTAACTCATCAAGTAAGTCATCTATAAGTGGTATGGTGAATTTACCCTTGAGTGTCATAGAGTTGAGCTGCTTGTAATCAATACACATTCTCGCCGTGCCATACTTTTTCGTGACAAGAATGACTGGGGAAGCAAAGGGGCTGTGACTTTGCCTTATGAAACTTGTCTTTAGTAATTCATCCACTTGTTTCTCAATTTCTATCTTTTAAGCATAAGGGTACTTGTATGGTCTAAGCTTTACTGGCTCTGCATCAGATTTGAGAGGAATAGCATGATCTAAACTTCTCTTAGGAGGCAAGGCCTTGGGAAGCTCAAACGAATCCTCAAATTCCTCCACCACTGCTTGCACTTCAGGTTAACCAATCTGCATAACCTCAAATGGTGATATTGCAAACAACTAACCTACACACTGGTAAGCACATTTCTTGAATCCTTTCTTCAAATTCCTTGCATTCATGATTTGCAATTGGGATTGATCTGCCATTCACTGCAAAGTGACTTTGGAGCCTTGAATCTCAAAAGAAACTGTCAATTTAGCAAAATCAAATAGAACTGGACTATAGGACCTCATCCAATCAACTCCAAGTACCATGTCACATCCTCTTAAGGGCAAAATCCTAAAATCATACCCAAACTTGCGATCTTACGTAAACCATTGGAATCCTTGGCACTTGCTCTGAGTCATCACTGAATTTCCATCGGCAACTGTCACTGCTCGAGGATGAGTCTTGATCACCTCATGGCCCACATTCTTAACTACTTTAGGATCAATGAAGCTAAAAAAATCAAATGTATTAAAGTGGAATTTTCTGGAACGTATCAATAAGCTAGACCCATGCTGCGAGTTGTGGGTGCTCCCACTATCAATAAGGGCAATGATACATCTCTTTCCTACCTTTCCCTTGATCCGAATTGTGTTTTGCGTTCCATTACCACTCAAAGGCTTCATCGAAATTCGAACGTCATCGTCAATAACATTCTCAAATGTCTCCTGATCGGAGTCATTCTTACTAGCATCAGTTTCTTCACCCTTTGAGTGTACATCAGAACTGATTTCTTCAGCAGACAAGAGAAACTTTGAATTACATTTATGGCCAAATTGATAAGGTTGATTGCACTTGTAACAAAGCCTTTGAGGTCTCTTCTTATCTGATCAGTAAGACTTGGGCCAAACAAATCCTTTCTGAAGCTTGAAGCTGCCACCATGACTCCTGGTTCAATCACTTGAAGCTAAGACTGTTGCCTCAAAAAGCTTGACTTTAGCATAAGCCTTAGACAATGTTAAAGGCCCAACTACTTTGACGAGATTCTTAACCTTAGGCTTCAATCCACTTATGAAACTTGAGACATAATATGACTCAGTGGCATGAGGATATTCAGTTATCATACTAGTTCTAAGGTTCTTAAACCGTGTCACATACTCCTTCACCGATGTTTCTTGTATCACTTTATTAAATCTATTAACAGTGCCACTAGAATCTTCATCACAATATTGCTCACAAAGTTCTCTCACAAAGTCAGCCCAAGTGAGAGAAGATTTGCTCTTTAATAAACTGTAAAACCAAACCTCACCAAAAAGATAAACTGCAGCAATCTGAACCTTTTCAGCCTCATCAATATGGTAAAAGTGGAAGTAACGATCACATCTCCTCAGCCATGAATGAGGTTGTTTCCCATAAAAAGGATCAATATGCACCCTTGGTTGTCTATAGCCATTGTTTCTGTTGTTGGATGTCATTTCATTACTTCCTAAACTTTGTTGGTTCCACTGATCATGAGGATGATCAATTTGCTCTTACTGTCAAACTAGCAGTTCTTTGAACATCTGTTTGCTCAAGTGGTAGAACAGCTTGTCCTACATTCAAACTATAGGTCTTGATTGAGCTTGATCAAATGATCGATCCTATCTAACCAATACCTTCTCATCTTGACTTTGAATTTGAGCTCTAACATCAGCTGCTTGAGTCATAAATTGAGGCCTTTCATTGGCTATGGCAGGTCTAGCATGAATATTAGGTTGCAACATCACCGAAGGTCTCATATATTGATTCATAGGCAACGAACTAGCAGGGAACAGAGGATCAAGAACTGAAGGAGCATTTTCTCTACTGAACTGACATTGAATTTCAGCAATCTTCTCACTAAACAAACGTGTCTGTTGATCAATTCGCTCAGCCAATGTCTCCTCAAATTGTTACTTTACTGATTTAACTGATCAAAAATTCTCTCTTCAATACGCCTTGACTGCAAGCTGAACCTCTCGTTAAACATTTGCTCTTGCTCCTTAAGCATGTAATGCAACCGATCCTTAGTTCTTTGCCCTCTTTTCAGTTGTCATTGATTAAGCTGTAAAATCATAGCTGTCATTTGTGCGTTCAAAACATCTGAAGTGACTACTTACAGTAGATCTTCAGCATTTCCACTAAAGATCTCACATAAGAAGGATTAGCTACTGATTTAGCAGATGCAAACCTTATAATGACTCCACTGGCCATTGTTGCAAGTCCTTATGCATCAATTCAATTCTTTTTATTTGTTTTCAAGCAATTTTCTTGATAAATACTGCAGCGATGTCAACAGAATTTAGAATTGAATTCTCAAGCAATTTTCAATGCGATTCAAGACATTTGATATCAATTCATGTTTGAATTTGAAGCCAAACGAGGCTCGGATACCAATTGGTAAGCCTCTAGATAAAGCTTGAAGTTTAACCTTGTGAGAGAGAGTGTAGACGAGAAGAGAAGTGAAGGAGATGAGAAATATAGAGAGAATTAATTAAGAGAAAGAAGGATCTCAAAAGAGATTAGGTTGAATTTTCATTCAATGAATTCCAATTACACATGAACTAGCTACTTATATGAATCATGATACAACAGCCTTGGACTACTAGCCTCAACCAACTTACCTAACTAGCTGCCAACATTGATTGGCTCTTGACCAAACCGAATTAACTATATTCAATACTAAATTGGCCCCAAAACTACCAATTCAAAATATAAGCTATTACAACTCAACAATTAAACCTTATTACATCACAGTTGACTTAGAATCATAACAAGAAGTTTCCCCTTTCTTCTTGTGTTGCTGATCGTGCATAAAGTTCTCTGCATAACTTTGAACTGCTGCCACTTCATTCTTTCCTTACGTTTCCACATCTGCAACACTTGATCGCAGCCAAGGAATTTCAGATGCAGTAGAATGAGGTTGAAACATTACTAGATCAAACTTATCTTGATTTTGCCAACCTTGCGGCTAAATCAAATTTGATTCCTCTGCTATAACACTCTCCTTCCTTGGATCCTTATTTCCAAAACTTCCACAATTCTCAATCACATCATCTACTTGAAGCAATGGAGGATAAACCACCAATTGTTTTTCTACAACATCAACTTCTGTTGCTTCCAGAATGATATCTTGACATTTCAGGACATGAGGCTACTCCGATTCCTTATAAACCTCCGAGTGTCTTAATGCTGCACCAACTTGATGTGCTGCCGCCTTTGTTAAAGTGTTTGTTCAAATCAATTTCTGAAGAGATTGTAATACACCCAGACATTGTTGCTTCATATCGAAGCATGACTCATTAATCCTCTGAAACGACTCTGCAACTGCTTTGAACACCTTGGCTATCTCAATTGTTGCTAGCACTTAAGCTCAATTTAGTTACTAGATGTTGAACAACTTGAGCAAAACTAATTTTGTGCCGTAATACTGCAGATTTTGTACAAACCGCTCTAGTGCACTGAAAGTACTAGAGGTTTAATACCTCGATTGCTCCTTCCACGGTAAAATGCTTTGCTATTGAACAATTTAGAATTTCAGCTCGACTTTGATGCATCTCGCACTGGAACTACGCTAAGCTTCATTGAAACTAGTGGTTGTATGCAGAATTTCGACCTGAAAAATCCGCAAGATCACTTTGCACTAATCAATCTGCACGACACTTTTAAAAGCACAATGTAGCACCAAACTTGATCGAATATATCTGATCAACCAAATATGATCGAGCTTTGGCTGATCGACTGTAAGGTTTGTAGCAACTAATATTGTAGCTCAACTGAATGGCTGTTTACTTAAACTTGCAGTACTTAGAGAAGTCTCAATTAGACTAAAAGCAACTCAATCTGAATTACTTATTCAGTTACTCTAACTACAACAGATACAATCTGATCTAAATCCTTGTTGTAAAGGCTAATTCCTCACTATTGCATTTAATAACACAAGATCTTGATAAACTTCAATTCAATAAGAAACCTAGCTCGCTGTCTACTGAATGTTGCCTTGTATCAGATTGTGGCTGAAATTACGAGCTGAATTTTTGCTTAGCTTTGATTCAATCAGCAATTTAACAAGAAGCTTGAGCCTATGCAAAATATTAATGATCAAATGCTACTTGTTATGGAACTCAAGTCTCAGATCCAAAGCAATCAATCTGATATGAAATTTAAACAAATCAGCTCTATTCAAAGGCCAATGCATAAGCAGTATAAAAGATGAACTTATGCTCAATATTCTTGGTCAAGATTTTGATATCAAATTAAGCTCGATTTGGAAGCAAATCAAGGCTCTGATACCATTTGTTATGATTCAAGGTAATCCTTGAATCATAACCTAAGATTAATAGAGAAAGAGAGAGAGATGAGAAAAGAATTTGAAGAAAGGTACGAGAAGTAGAGAAAATTAGGGTTGAGAGAGAGAATAAGAATCAATATCATTCATCAAGTTATGGATTACAATGCAAGACTCACCTATTAATACTAACAAAAAGCTAATGGCGGTTAACTAGAAGCAATGAACCCAGACACCATTCCCCAACCGACCTTCCTAACCTAGCCGCCACTATTGACCCTCTTCAACTAACATTTAACTTACTTGACTAATTAGGCTAATCCTAGGTACTAATAAGCCAACACATGACTAACAAGTAACTAATGCTACTCTATCACATTCATTGACTTACATATACTTCCTAACTCCTAGGATCATAACAGTGACCCTTTTGACACATTTTTCAACGAGCTGAAATTGCGCCCTCCAAGTGCAAAGCAATACCTCTTGAAAAGCAATGTTCCTGCCAAGGAAGGTAGGTGAGATCATACCAGCACTAGTGCATTGGATCCCATTAGAACTCCGAACTTAAGTGTACTTGGTTCAAAGTAGTACTAAGACGGGTGACCTCTTGGGATGTCCCAATGTTGTACCCTTTTTTAGTGCGCCGTTTTTAACAACACCTCAAGGAGTGCCCGCTTACCAGCTGGCGGGGCATATTTTGCGAAATTTGACCTCTAGACCTGTTTTCGGGCCACTTGCGTGTTTTCTAAGTAATCATGTGGAGGTTTCTCAAAGTTTCTGTTATGATCCGAGATCAAACTGGAGTCATGAACTAGGGATAGTAGAACGTGAGATGGGGAAGACATGAAAAGAGATGAGTAATGGAGAGAGAGTTTAGATGAGAGAGAGAATTCAAGTATTTCATTCATCAATAATACCTTTTTTACTAGAGAATCCCCTATTTGTACTACATCTAGAATATAAAAAATACATTGCCTCTAGACATCTTCACTAAACCGACTTCCCCACTCTTAGCCGCCAAACATGACTTGTTAACTAACGTTTGAGTAACTTTGACTTATACAAGTGAATCAAGTTCATTAGGCTAATTTGCTAAATTTCTCCTAAAGAAAGTACTAATTAGACTCATACACAGAACTTAAGCTACTTTATTACAGTCAATGACTTCTTAGTGCTTAACTCCAATCCCTGTCACGATAACGCTCCCCCCTTTAGAAATTCTTGTCTGTAAGAATCTTAGTAGAGAGTTTTGACTTGAAGAACCCTTATTGTTGCGGATATTGGAGCTGACAGAGTGGTTATTGGAGCTGTGAGAACTTCTAGAGTATGAATAACAAGATCTGAATCTGACTTGCTGCTGGAAACTTGATATTTCAAGTTGGAGTCCTATTGTTGTTGCTGTACAATTGAATATGTTTCTTGCTTCTACCCACAGTGCTTGAATCAAATTGTAGTGTCCACTTTAGGTGGTCTACCCAGACCATACTAATTCAGCCAAACATCAAGACCAGTATCTACATTAACGAACCTCTTGTTGCAACTAATGCAGCCAAACATAAATATCTCATAGTTGTTGTGCACTAATGACCTTGAGTGTAGCAGTTGTGACCCAGAAATTATAATAATTATAGCCCCTATTCTGATTTTCAATTGTTTAACCATGTAGAACCCCAATGCTATGTTGCTAGTACTCATATATAACCCAGCTCTTGATCTGCTTAAGAAGAAGTTTTTAGTTATTCCCAAGTTTCCAAGACGTCCCAGGATCTAACTTGCACATTCCCTTGTCAAATTAGCATCTTTAAATGTTGTTGTGAACAAGTGCAAAAAGCTCTTCAATGAACTAACATCAACTTGTCCGAAATCTGTTAGTGGCACATCATGCTTGAACATTGATGTTATGGGAGTCTCTGCTCTCTTTTCCCAAGCTCTTGCGCATTCAACCACAACTTGACCTCAATCCTTGCCATCCTCACTACATATTTACTTGCCAAGACATAAAAAGAGTGCACAAAAAACATCTTGCAATTTGCTTCCCACTGCAACATTCAAGCTTAGCTTCTTAAGCAATTGAGATGTTGGCTTGAAGATTTTGGACTTTACCCCACCAAGCTAAGTCCTCAAGGGACATGGTTGAATTCAAAGGAAATACTTTCACACTCCAACTCATAAATTCCAAATTATTCACCAAGTCTTTAGGTCTTGTTTAAATCTCGTTTTGTTCCCAGTGTTTAGATGGTATTCTGCAACTATATTGGTTCAAGGAACCCTGTATTCCAGGCTCTTTATACATCCAATTTCTTCTTAAATGAACAAACTCTGATACCTTATAAAAGAGCACAAATATGAATATAAAACACACCAGCCCTTGAACCCACAGGAACATCAAAACAACTTTAAACAACTTTGGATCAATAACAAATCTGATCCTGATTTCTCGACTTAGCTGCACCGTTATTTTAGGCAATGTATGCCCTTGTAGTTGGAAAATTGACCCCAAGGATTTGGGAGGCCTTACATTGGCTTGGACTCTTGGAGAATGCCCTTCACTTTTAAATTCCCTCACACAAGTAACTAGCTCCTATTCAAAATGCCCTGCTACTTCAGCATCTGAAGCCAACAAATTCAATTCGAATTGATATTGGAGTCCGGACCTGAACTCTTGATTGCCTTCACATCCCATCCTTTGAGCCTTCTTCACTTCATTTCTCAATAAGGGTCTAGTTTTGAGCTCCACATGTCCCCTCCTTCAATTCCAAAGATGAGGTTGATCATCCAAAATGTTTTGCAACACTACCTCTCTGCTAAATTTGTCTGTGTTGATCTCAACACTTTATTCCATTGCCTCTAGATTAGGAGGCCTATTGTTAGTATTCTTAGATGAATACACATCAGCTCCACTCCACAGATTCAGCACTTTGATGTGGCCTTGCAAGTTTCCCCACTGAACAGCTTGCTCTATATCAGTGACAACCTGTTGTTGCATCGAATTTGTTTGCATTGCAGTAGCATCTCCTTTTTTCTTTGTTCTGCTAATGGAATTCCTCCTCTTTCTTGCCAATCTATGTGTCCTTTTGATCCAAGCGAATGCCCCAATTCTATCAGTAGACATCATCACAGCCTTGGGCTGTCTCAAACTCAACTTCTTGATCATTATAGCCTTTCAAGAGCCTTTTCATTTTCTTAAAGAAGTAAGAAATCTGGTGCAAGTCCCTTATAAACCACATTTGGATTTTAAATTGTTCTCATTCTTTTGCTATATAATGATTGATCAAGCTGATCTCGCTTTCAAGCTGTGATGCGAATTTAACTCTCAACGTCCTTATGCTCAAGATCTTAATTTGCACCTATGGTTTCATTTCAGCAACATTAAGTGATTTGACATTTTGCACTTCTTGCTGTAAAACACCACTTTGTGGTCAAAATGCTTCAATTACATCCTCACTTGAAGTTGATCTTGTATTCCTTGACATTCCAATAGTAGGCTGCACAATATTGGCTAGATTCCAGCTCAATTAATCACAATTGTCACCAGATTCATCATTCTCAGCACAATTCCAACTTATTTGTTCTCGTTTACTCCCAAATGCACCACTAAACTCCTCCTTCCCTGGATCAAGAGGCCTTATATTTCCTTGATTTGTTACTCTCTTAATCACTCGTGTGTTCTTTGCCTGAGCTTCCACTGCAGCCTTTGTCTTCACTGCTACAACATTTGATTTCACCAAAGTAGAATAAAAAATAGTTTGTCCAGCTACTTTATTAACCTTACCATGAACTTCGAAAACTTGCTGCTCAGTATCCCGAAATTTTAGGTCATTTTGCTGAGTAACCGATCCATCTTGAACATCAGAATGCAATACTGCCACTTTAATTTGAGTTGTTGTAGCCATTTCCAAATATGAACCAGCTCCAGTGGAGGTAAGTGCTACGTGATTGCTCTTGCTATGAAACTCAAGTTCTTGATTTGTATCAAGCAATTCCTTGCACTGATCTTACTGAATCATAGAAGCCTACTGTAGAGCTTGTGGTGGAAATATAGCGTGAAGACTCGATAAAATCTTTGGCCAATATTGCTCGAAAATCTCATGAGAACTCTGCATTGTTTCAGCATTTCTATCATTCATATTCTGAAGTGATTCAACGCCCACATCCATTTCAATCTCAGTAAATGCAGGCAAGTCAAACTCAGCTGGATCGATGTTTTCGTGCCAGATCAACGGAGGTTGGAATTAACAATTCAGCTATCTAGATCTTAAGAGACCAGCTAAATGCAAAGTTAATTCAGGAAAATCAAATATAAGCCTAATTGCAGGGTAATTGCTATGGTTCAACAAGGATCAGATGTAACGTTAGCTGGACTTTCAAGCCTTAGCACCAAATCACAAAAGAACAAGATCAACAGCTTGATTCTATTAGAACTTAGAAGGTGTAAAATGCAACTGCTGAATTGAAGCCAATTCCATATCGATGATTCAGAAAACAAGAGAAATCAGAACCCGAACTATAACGATAAGACGTGAACCAAAGCCTGATCCAATGCAACCTGAATCAACATGACCTCAATCTTGAAAGCACAATCTGAAATTCTTAACAGCAAGCTTTGAGCCGTAGACTTGATCGATTGCAACCAGAGTAACAAAACTTGATTCAATACAAACTCAACCTAATTGAAGTAAATTCAACTAAGCCAAATGCAAATCCTCAACTTCTGCCTAGTAATAGCAAGAATTCAGAGAAAAATCCCAACCTCTTAATCAAAAATCCACTTATTGACTTCAAATTAAATGCAATGTGATCAAGAACTTGATATCAATTTAAAGCTTGATTCGGAATCAAATCGAGGCTCTGGCACCAATTGTCATGATCCAAGATCAAACTCTAATCATGACCTAGGGATAGTGGAATATGAGATAAGGAAGAAGTGAAAAGAGATGAGAAATAGTGAGAGAGTTTAGATGAGAGAGAGAATCAAGTATTTCATTCATCCATAATGCCTTTCTTATAAGAGAATCCCATGTTTATACTACATCTAGAATATGAATAACACATTGCCTCTAGACCTCTTCACTAAACGCACCAATTGTCATGATCCAAGATCAAACTCGAATCATGACCTAGGGATAGTAGAATATGAGATAAGGAAGAAGTGAAAAGAGATGAGAAATAGTGAGAGAGTTTAGATGAGAGAGAGAATCAAGTATTTCATTCATCCATAATGCCTTTCTTATAAGAGAATCCCATGTTTATACTACATCTAGAATATGAACAACACATTGCCTCTAGACCTCTTCACTAAACCAACTTCCCCACTCTTAGCTGCCAAACATGACTTGTTAACTAACATTTGACTAACCTTGGCTGAATTTCTCCTAAATAAAGTACTAACTGGACTAATACCAATAACTTAAACTACTTTATTACAATCAATGACTTTTAGTGCTTAACTCTAATCCCAGTCATGATAGTTTAAAGTTGTTCACGGAGAGGGGGGTTCGATGTGAGATGAGTGACCTCCTAGGATGCCCTTGTGTTAATGCGACCCTTTTCAACGCACACTTTTCATCGACACACCAAGGTTGTGCCCTCCAAGTGCTAGGCGATACCTCTTGAAAAGCAATGTTCATGCCAAGAAAGGCGGGTGTGATCTTACCAGTACTAATGCACCGAATCTCATTAGAACTCCGAAACTAAGCATCCTTGGGCGAGAGTAGTACTAAGATGGGTTATCTCTTGGGAACTCTGCTTGTTGCACCCCCTTTACAATGCGCCCTTTATAAAGATACCACGAGGAGCACCCGCTAAGGGGTTGGCTGGGCATATTTGGCAAAATTTGGCCTCTAGATGCGCTTTCGGGCCACATTCGTGTATTTTGAGTAATCATGTGGAGGTTTCTCGTAGGTTCCCACGATTCCTGGGGGGTGGGTTCGATGTAAGATGAGTGACCTCCCAGGATGTGCTCGTGTTGACGCGACCCTATCGAATACACATTTTTCATAGATGGGTCGAGGTTGTGCCCTCCAAGTGCAAGGCGGTACCTCTTGAAAAATAATGTGCGCGCCAAGGATGGCGGGTGCAATCATACCAATACTAATAAATCGGATCCCATTACAACTCCGAAGTTAAGCGTCCTTGGGCGGGAGTAGTTCTAAGATCGGTGACTTGTTTGGAAGTCCTCGTGTTGCACCCCTTTTTAGTGTGCCCTTTCTAATGACACCTCAAGGAGCACCCGCTTAGCGGGTGGTCGGGCATATTTTGTGAAATTTGGCCTCTAGTCTCGTTTTCGGGCCACTCTTGCATTTTTTAAGTTATCATGTGGAGGTTTCTTATAGTTTCCTGCTGTTCCCATGGTGGTTCAAGGTACGATGAATGACCTTCTAGGATGCACTTTGTTGCGTTTGTGGTTAATTCACAAACGTAAGCTTGGATAAGAGAGTATGAGATGAGAAAGAATATAGAGTTTAGATGCGAGAAAGAAGGGAAAGGAGATGAGGAAGTAAAGAGGATATCAAAGATATCAATTCATTCATCAAAGTTATGAGATTGCAAGCCTAAGTCTTACTATTTATACTACTTACATGATATGATCTATTACATTGCATCTAACTCATACTATAACCACCAACCACCAACTAAGCCGCCACTATTGACCGGCATTGACCATCTAAGCTCTAGACCTCACTTATTACATGACTTCACCAAAGCTTAAGCTACTAATTACAATATCAACTAGCTATTACAACTTAATAGGCTCGATTCCATGCCTTATTACATTTATACTTTATTTCCCTACTGTGAGACTCATAACAATACTCCCCCCTTTCTAAGATTGTTGTCCCCAAGAATCAAGAAGGAAAACCAAACGCACCAGAAATGCAGCAAAACATGAAGCAAAATGGCAAAATGCAGCAGCAGCCAGAAATGCAGCAGCATCCGAAGTAGCCTAAACACACTAGCAGTAGCAACTTAACCGAAGACATACTTCAAGCTGTAATTGCAACTGAAAGAAGCAGTATGACAGCAACAGAACATCAGCAACAACAAATGCACAATAGCAGCAGCGGAACAGTATAACAGATTTTAACCGTCCTAACATACTTTCTCGCCATTAATCCGATTTAAGTCCATGCCTCGGATTCTTGGTTTAAAACTTTCCCTTCCTAATGTACTTATTGCAAATGAAACGAACCAAGGCCGCCTGAATTGTGTAACGCAGCAAATCCATGAAGAAGACATCTTGTTTCGACATAAAGTTGCGTTTGAATGCATAATGCCCCTCATGAGGTCTGCACTGATCAAAACAAACATCACAACACCTCATGAAGCAGTTAACACAGCCCAAACTTCTATCTTGCTGCAGAGAATCGCCCCACGCATCAGAACTTCTGAATTTCAACTTGTAGGATGCTACACAATAGGTTTTGAATGTCATAAACCACACAAAATGGAATTTGAAGTCCTTTAACACCTCGGGAGGCCTTCCAAACTCGAACCAAGTGAACCAAACATCAAATTCTGGTTGTTGGCATTCCCAAACACAGCTCCAACAGACCCAATTCTTGATCATGGTAACCCAACACATTGCAGGTCCATAAGGATGTAGCTGTGACTCCAAAACTTCAGTGATTTCTTTGTCCTCAGCTGAAACCTTGGAGACAAACGACTTGCATATGTCCTCCTAATAGCACAGCTTCATGATAGAGACCTTGTTGATCAAAACTCCCTTCAAAAACAGAATTATTTCACCCCGAACTTGCCAATCAGCATGCCGAAAGTGCTTATTAGCCACTGAAACTTGATTCCTTGCTGATTTATAGTGCTCTGCTGCAATGTTTTCCAACAATTTCAACTCACATAACCAGCTACTAACCCAACTCATGACATGCTTAATAAATCCATGATTGTTTCCCAATTACACTGAAGGTGATGCAGAATCCAGCAGCTCAGCAGAACCAACCCGATGCAGTTCATAACAAAATATTGCAGCTCGGTGTATGTCCATGTGGAAGCTACTTGAAGTGAACAAGTTATTACATCTTCTAAAAGACAAAATAGCACCAAACAAACCAAAACTGAGCTGCTCATTCACAACTGACAGTGAAGAATCTCCCCAAGAATGTTCTGCATCTTCCAAAACCTGTAATTTACTCTTTCTAGGATCAAACAATCTGCCAGCACCAATTACATCACCTAAATCACCAAATTCGACTCTTCTCAGCTTCATATGGTCTTGAGAGTCTTCTCCCGGATCAGAAGGCCACTTATCACAAAATTTTGCACTTGGATAAGTCACAATTCTACTCAAAAGAAGGAATAGATCATGCCGAACTTACCGATCGGCATGCCAATAGTACATTTCAGCCACTATACACTCGTAATCTCTCACCCAACACAAGAGACCGTGCTCCACCTCCAAGATGATGTTGTTCTGGTCCCAAGTTAACACTCCATCATGCCCAAAAGTGAACTTAGACATGCCCTGCTCTGCATTTGATGATACTGCCACAGCAAAAAATATCTTTCCAATAGAATGACATTGCTCAACAGAGAAAGTGCCTCCATTCTGCATATAAGCTTGCCATGGGATAATGCTTAACGGGTTTGGAGATGTTTGCAATGAAATCTCAGAAGTGGCATCAATTATTTTGGTTGGAATCGCAAAATCTGCAGCAACTAACCCTTGTACACCAGCATGCATATCTTCAACATATACAGCAGTAGAAGCAGCATCATGAGTTTACTTTTGTTAATCATCAAACCTCATAGGTTGCAACACAACATTATGCCTCGATTTCTTCTTTGTAATCTTCTTTGTTTCCCAAAATTCTTTCAATGCGTCGTTAAGATGATTCCGCTTCACTTTACTCTTTGCACTCTTCAACATTCCCATGACATGAAAATCGTATTCCCATTCCTGAAGCATGTCATACTGTGGCTCATCCTTTTCAAAATACTCTAACTCTAGCAAAGAGTCTTCATAAAGATCATTACGTTCAACCTCAGGTTCATCCAACTCGTGTTCATCAATTACGGCATTACCTTGATCCAATTCTTCTTCAACTACATTAAGTGGCTCCACAATGTACACTTCAGCTACTGCGGAAGAGTTTGGCCTTCGACATTGTTCCTGAATCTCAGGTAATTTCACTTCAAGTTCTTCCTTTTGCTGATCCCAAAACTTGTTTATCCTATCCACCAATTCTTGTGATTAACAAATGACCTGATCAGATTTCTCCATTACAATTGGCTGAGCTTGTTGTTCAATCTTCACATTATTTTGCTGCCTCATTTGATGTATCCATTCAGCATTAGAATTCTGGTGTTGATCAAGCATTGTCTTCAACCAATCCGGAGTTGCATCACAACCATCCATAATCGCAATTAAACTTCACACTGAATGATTTTCAAGTTAACCACAGCACCAAGTATTGTTAAGATCAACAATTATCTGGATTTCAAGATCGGTTTTAAGAATCACCTCAGATTCCAACCCTAACTGACGCGATTCGAACAGAGGAACTCGAACAAACCCTAACCGCAATGTTAGTTGAGTAATTCGACCTAAACTTCTGAATTAAGCTAAGCTCTAGCTCGCAATCAAGTCCTCAACACAATACCTAAAGCGAACTTCACGAACGAAATCAGGTTTCAACAATTTTCGTTTCTCCTTTCTACTGTTAGAATTCGCCTATGTTGTTAGAGTTCTTGATACATAAAATTCTTAAGAATCAGTGCAGAATCTGACGAATTCTCACCACTTCTAAGCTTATCAACAAAATTTCCTCACAATCTAGCAAGAAGAACAGATTTGAATCGAGTTTGAATTTGCTGCTGAGAACAGTTACCTCAACTTTAATTTTTGAGTTGTAGAATCTGATTAAACCTCTATTCAGCTTGTTTTGTGATCTTTTGATGACGATCAGGTGCAATGTGGATCAATTAGCTCACTTGTAACTTCTTCTAAGCAGATTCAGCTGAATGGCTAATCATGATCAATTAGCTCAGCACCAAGCTTCAGCAACTGAATATTGCTTCAGCACTTAACGTCTGCAGCAATTTGCTTGATTGATACTTTTGAAATTCAATCTGAATCAGCTTGATGTTGGATATACTCAACAATACTTATCAATTGAACTTCCTTCAATGTGAAATGACCACTTTAATTTCCAACCGAAACACCTCTTAGTCACTTGCTGAAAACTAGTGCAATAACCGCGAAATCCACTTCAAAATGCAGATTTGAATTCTGATCACAAAATTTGAATTAAATTGGTGGCACAATTGTTTTTATTGATTAATTGCAATACAATTAATCATATTTTGTAATTTCTTTCCGGATATGAGCTTAATTCGGAAGCCAAATCAAGGCTCTGATACCAATTGTTATGTTTGTGGTTAATTCACAAACGTAAGCTAGGATAAGAGAGTATGAGATGAGAAAGAATATAGAGTTTAGATGAGAGAAAGAAGGGAAAGGAGATGAGGAAGTAGAGAGGATATCAAAGATATCAATTCATTCATCAAAGTTATGAGATTACAAGCCTAAGCCTTGCTATTTATACTACTTACATGATATGGTTTATTACATTGCATCTAACTCATACTATAACCACCAACCACCAACTAAGCCGCTACTATTGACCGGCATTGACCACCTAAGCTCTAGACCTCATTTATTACATGACTTCACCAAAGCTTAAGCTACTAATTACAATATCAACTAGCTATTACAACTCAATAGGCTCGATTCCATGCCTTATTACATTTATACTTTATTTCATATGCCCCCTACTATGAGAATCATAACACACTTGTGTTAATGCGACCCTTTCAAATGCACCTTTTTCATCGACGCACTGAGGATGTGCCCTCTAAATGCAAGGCAATACCTCTTGAAAAGCAATGTTCGTGGCAAGGAAGGCAAGTGCGATCATAACAACACTAATGCACCGGATCCCATTAGAACTCCAAAGTTAAGCGTGTTTACGTGAGGGTGGTGCTAAGTTGCGTGACGTCTTGGGAATCCCTCGTGTTGCGCCTTTTTTAGTTCGCCCTTTTTAACGATATTTCGAGGAGCACCTGCTAATTGGCTGGCCAGGCATATCTTAAGAAATTCAACCACTAGCCATGTTTTCAGGCCACTTTCATGTTTAATAAGTAATCATGTGGAGGTTTCTCACATTCCTCCATTGTTCCCCGGGGGGGGGGGGGGGGGGGGGGGGTGTTTGATGTAAGATAAGTGACCACCTAAGATGTGCTCGGGTTAATTTGACCCTTTCAAATGCACCTTTTTCATTAACGTGCCATGGTTGCACCCTCCAAGGGCAAGGCGATATCTCTTAAAAAGCAATGTTCGTGCCAAGGAAGGCGGGTGCAATCATACCAGCACTAATGCACTGGATCCCATTGGAACTCCGAAGTTAAGAATGCTTGGGCAAGTGTAGTACTAAGATGGGTGACCTCTACGGTAGTCCTCATGTTGCACCCATTTTTAGTGTGCCCGTTTTAATGACAAAACAAGGAGCACCTGCTGAGCAACTGGTCGGGCGTATTTTCCAAAATTCAACCTCTACCCGTATTTTCAGGCCACTTTCATGTTTTTTAAGTATTCATGTGGAGGTTTCTGGCAGCTTTCGACTGTTCCCGAGGGGCTCGATGTAAGATGAGTGACATCCTACGATGCGCTCGTGTTAACGTGACCCTTTCAAATGCACCTTTTTCATCCACGTGCCGTGATGGTGCCCTCTAAGTGCAAGGAAATACCACTTGAAAAGCAATGTTCATGCCAAGGAAGGCGGGTGCGATCATACCAGCACTACGGCATCGGATCCCATTATAACTCCGATGTTAAGCTTGCTTGGGCGAGAGTTGTACGAAGATGGGTGACCACTTGGGAAGTCCTCGTGTTGCACCCCTCTTTAGTGCACCCTTTTTAACAACACCTGTTGGAGCACCCCATCATGGGCGCTTATTTTAGTAATACCTTACTTTATTTACCTTGTACTTTTACTTTAATGCACTAGTGTAATCTAGAGCAGTGTAGAATAGTTTAGAAGGATCTAGAATTACCTAGAAGATAATGGAGGCCGTGACCCTTGGCATGGGTGAGTTAATACATGGTTGGAATTAGGAGTAGTGGGACGAGCAATGTAATTAATGTAGTTCTAGAAGCTTATTGAGGTGAAGAGGCATGGTTCATGTACTCATGCTTTGCTTAAAAAGAGAGATTGATAGGCATTTGCTCAATCATCCACAAAATACTCTCTCGCAGCTGTTTTTGTTCTAAACCATAAATACTTTTGCTTTTGTTCTGTCATAGCCCGAAGCTGTTTTGCTGTTCGAATAGAATAAGGCGGGAATGTTAGTTGAGGCTTAGTTTAGGTGGCTAGTTCTTGGTCTTGTGGCAGCTAGTTCAATTTAGTTTTTTGTCTAGATTCATTGTTTGAGCTTATATCTTGTAAGAGTATAAATAGTTGTATTCTTGTAAGATTCATTCATTCAATGAAAATTAAAATCATCTCTTGGAGATATTTTGTCTCTCTCATCCAATTCTCTCTATATTTCAATCTTCTTCACTTCTCTTCTCATCTAAACTCTTCCTCACCTAGGTCATAGCCAAGATTTTACTTGGACTACAACATTTGGTATCAGAGCCTCATTTGGCTTCTAAATCAAATGTGATTTGATATTCGATATCGTTGATAACATTGCAAATTGATTAGGAGTTCAATTTTGAATTCTAAATTGATTGATATCAAGTTCTTGAGTATTTGAAAACATATGTGAAATTACATTTAAGCAAATAAAAGAGGTTGAAATTGATATCCTGATTTGAGTCCTTGAGTGCAAGATCTCATTGTTGACTAGCTGGTGGAAGTTGCATCTGGTGTAGATCTTCAGAGCTTGAATTCGTTGTGCAAAAGCTTGTGTTTGGCTCAGGATTCAGTGTAAACATGCTGAGTGATCTTCATATTGAGATCAGATTATGTTGTCATCAGAATCGTGAACAAAGGAAAGATATTAATCATAATCAGGTTTTGGTTTTATAGTACATTCAAGCTTTTTGTGTTAGTGTTGATTGAAGTTGAGCAAGATCAACCTCAGATTGCTGCATTATCTTTGATAATTCAGATAAAGAAACTGAGCTTAATTCAGTAATTTAAAGTGTGGAGCTAAACAGAACTGAACAAATCATTGCTGATAACTTTAATCATCTTTGTACTCATCATCAATTCGTTGAAGTTATATTCCACTGTGGATTTGTGTTTCGAATTCATAATTGCAACTAAGTTCGAGTCTAGTTTAGATTCATAGTTTGAACTATTCAAGTAAGCACGACAGTTAGGGCTTGCACTCTACTACGATTGTTGAGCATAAGCAAGCTGTGGGAATTAGTGTTGAATCGAAATTGTGCTGTTTTCAAACTCGATTGTTGGATTTATAGGAAGCTAGGATTTGACTTCAGTAACTTTGTCAACCGAGCTATGGTTGTGATTCTGTGTATGCAAGGATTCAAGATCTTTTGGCAGTGAATGTGCAATTCTCATACTCTATTATCCTACTCTATTCTTGATTTTGAACCTCATGAAATTGATCTCGAACTAAGCTCCATTCTTCAGATCTTGTTAACTCAATGTGTTGTTCTTGCGATCAAGTAGCTAAAGTTAATTAGAGTTGCAGACATCTCATTAAATCGAGCCTGAACTTATGGAATTTTCACTTGACCTCACTGGATTCTAATCAAGGGTTGTCAAAATGGCACAATACACGATGTAGTGTTGGTCGACCTAGCCGCGGTTTAAGTTGCTACACTCTTAATCAAAGTATTTAAGCCTCTTTATCTTATAAAGGAAGATGTTCTCTATCAAGAAGTTGGGCCTTATGGTCCTTTTAAAAGTATCGAGGTGGTATCAACTTTTGTCATTGAGGATACGACTCACATTAGTTACTATACGAGAAGAAGTGCTAACTCAGCTCTCAACTCATTACACAGGAGAAACATCTTTGATGGATGTTGTGCTATGGACATAAGCTACCTTAAGATGTGTGATAAAATGGAGGGTGAGCTCAAGGTGGTAGGAGCTATTACTTGTCAAGCTAAGGATGAGTTCCATCCTACATGGAAGCTAATCAACATTCACATCAGACATGTGAGCATGACACATCTAGTGGTGCTGGAAACTGCTTGAATCTTGAATGTGCAGCAACAAACCCAGTTAGTGAGGCAAATTTATATTCAGAGGATCAGTTGAAAGTGGTACATGATCAGATTGAAGTGGTATAGTAGCCACATGATCGGAAAATGCAAGATACGGTTGAGGTAACCGCAGAGTTTGATGTTACAGCAGAACAACATGTGTGTGATCATTCACTGCTGCAAGAAGATGTTTTATTGGCCACAAATCAGCTTCAAAGGAGACCATTTGATTCAAGGAAAGAAGAACTCAAGGTTCCTTGGGAAAGTCAGCATAAAATGCAGTAGAAAGCTGGTACTGAAATAGAGCAAAACTTAATCAATCATATAGAATCACTGTTGGAATCAAATGAGCAAGAAAAAGTCGGCCTTGAGATTCATAATTGGTTCACTAGGGAGGATTTCCGGTAACTCATTTGGGTAGTTTCCTCACTAATTCATTGCGACTGTGTTCCCTTGCAAGTGGAAGAGCCATTGAATATTGCAGCTGAGGAATGACAAGTAGACATGGAAGTTATAAGTACCAGATTGTTGCATTTGAAGCTGAAACTGCAGCCTGATATAGAGATTTAATTGGCGATTAATCTTAGTCGCAGAAAGTGCTTTGTAACTAAGAGATGGAGAGCTTTGATCAAACCAACATTGATCTATAGGGGAAGACCATCTGATTTTCTGCTCCTCAAAACAAACAAAGTGATTCTTGATAAGCTTTATATGCTCAAGAATAATAAATTGAAGCAGCCCAAGGTGTTGTTGCGGTCAATTGATAAACTTGGAGCATCATCATGGATAAAAAGAATGTTAAAGAAGGCAAGGAGAGTGAAGAATTCTATCAACAGGGGTGCAAATTCAGCAAGAAAGTAGGTTGTTTTCTCTGCTGCACAACCAAATTCAAAAAAGAATTAGAGTGAAGATCAAATTCAGCTGGGTGGTGTGCATTAGCAGTGGTTTGTACATGCTAAATGCGATCGAGTTGGAGCTTATACTGTTATTTATGATGTTGGAAGATCCCTTGATGTATGGGCAGTGGTGGAGCATCCAATCATTCACTCAAGGAAGAAGGTGGAGATAAAGGTCTTGGCTGGTTTAAAGAGTAAATTGTGTGCTGGACTGTTGTTCAAATCTGGAGTTACATTGCAAGGAATATTGAGTAAAGAGAAATCCTAGCTGCTAAGGAACTTAGTTGGTATTAGATTACCAAGAAATTCAATCCTTGAGCTAAGAAATTTGGCTAATCGAGTTGAAGATAGGGAATATGCTCCAAGAGTGAATCCTAATGTGAGACCTCCTCAAGTTGTGCAGCATAAGGAAGGTTGGGTTTTTGTGAATCTAGAATTACAATGGCAGCAAAAGCTTAAATCTGGAATTGATGCACAAGTAGTTGGTCTTTGGAGATTATGCAAGCAGTTTGAAGTAGAGATTGGGCAATTCAAACTTTAGTGTCAAGGATTGTTTTTTAAGAGGCTAATATAAGAGCATATCTTGGAAGTTGTTAGGTCTTGGATCCAAAAGAAAGTTAAGAGGGGTAAGAAAAGAAGGCATTATACTAATAAAGATGTTATTTCAGCTACGAATCAGGTTGGTAATGCCATAAAACGCCTTGATGTCTATAAGGAATTTGTGCAGTGGCAACAACTAGAAATGCGAGGTCAGTTGAGGGCAGTTAAACTTATTCAATTTCGAAGGATCACGGTAGGCCTCGTGAATCGAAGACTCATTGTTAAAAATACCAAGAATAAGCTTGTAGATGTTGAAAGGTCAAGATTTCATAAGCATGGAGGACGTTGTTCAGCTTGATTGTATTCACTGCAGAGCTTCTATAAAGAAATTCAGTGTGAACTTCATATCATTTCCAACCGCTAGTACTGCACAGTACAGAAGGGATATATGCAGGTTGTTCACTCAAAATGCAGCAGCAAGAGCTGCAATAAGAACAACAACAGAATTCCAACATTAGGTAGCCAGATTCAAATGCAATTTAGACTCAGATTCCAATGTGCATTTGCTGCACCTTCTACAACAATAAGTGTTCCTCAAAGTCCCCACTCTGTACTAGGATTCTTGGGGGTAAGAATCTCTTAAAGGGGGAGTAATGTCACAGCCCGAAGGTGTTTTGCTGTTCAAATAGAATAAGGCGGGAATGTTAGTTGAGGCTTGGTTTGGGCGGTTAGTTCTTGGCCTTGTGGCGACTAGTTCAATTTAGTTTTTTGTCTAGATACATTATTTGAGCTTATATCATGTAAGAGTATAAATAGTTGTGTTCTTGTAAGATTCATTCATTTAATGAAAATTACAATCATCTCTTTGAGGTATTTTCTTTCCCTCATCTAATTCTCTCTATATATCTCATCTCCTTTACTTCTCTTCTCAATTAACCTCTTCCTCACCTAGATTATAGCCAAGATTCTACTTGGACTATAACATGTTCTTTCTTCTGATACTTATACACTTTCCTTGTCTTAACTTTGTATCAGGTCATATTGGGGTTTTGGGGCCGAACTTAACAAGGTAATTTTGGAGTGAAGTTAAGTGGCATCAGGGGCCATGACGAGGTTCAAGTGTCATCCCATGACAACCGGGTATCAGAGCGAGTTTCGTGTGTAACTGGGAGCTTTGTGATGGAACAAGGAAACATGAATACATCACAAGTTACGGAGGAGCCACAAAGGAGGGGACCCGAGACTCATGCAAAGAAATCCAGTAAGATTAAAGACTTGTCCATTCCACGGGAGGCCCTTACCACCCTGGATGCATGGGTTGCGATATTAGAATTAGCCATGGGAGAGGTCCATGAGCAGCTAGATACACTCGACACATTAGAAGAGAACTTTGCGCGGTGGAGGACAAGATCTTTGAGGCTGTCAATGTTGTCAAGATTGCAGTGGAGGACCAGCTTAACAAGCTGACAAATGTGGTGTTCGGGCTCAGGGAGGAGCTTGACATCCTAAAGGTTGACACTATGTTGTGCAAGACCACACTCGCACGGGGCCTTGGCTTGGGTGACGCTAGGGGTGCGTCACGGGTCAAGGTACCGGCCCCGCCTAGGTTCGGGGGAAAGCACAACACAAAGGAGGTTGACAACTTCTTGTGAAGCCTTGAATGGTACTTCGAGGCACTTCGGATCATAGATGAGGCTTCCAAAATTAGCACGGCTACCATGTATTCGGAAGGGGATGCCGCGCTTTACTGGAGGAGGCACTATAGGGACATAGCCAAGGGGGTTTGCACCATGGACACGTGGGAGGAGTTTGTCAAGGACCTTAAGAGGAAATTCTTTCCCGAGAATGCCGAGGGCCAAGCTATGAAGAGGCTTTATGGTTTGAAGCACACAGGATCCATACGAGACTATGTCACCGTGTTCCAATTCCTTATGCTTGAAGTTCCAGATTTGCCCAAGACTATCCGAATTTTCTACTTCATGGATGGCTTACAATCATGTGCCAAAGTGGAGTTGAAAAGGAGGGTAGTCCAAGACCTTGCAGGTGCCATTGTTGAGGCGGAGGACTTGATTGAATACAAAAAGGACATTGCCGAGAAGAAAGACAACAAGGGGAACAAGAGGAAGGGTGGGGGAGACAAGTCTCACAAATCCTTCATACATAAGGACAAGGGCAAGCAACATGAATACAAGCAAGGAAAGGCCAAGTCCTAGGATTTTTTGTTGTGCGGGCGTCCTCACTATGTCAGGGAGTGCCCTCAGAGCCTGGCCCTAAATGCACTGGTGGCTACCACGAAGCAAGAGGCTGAAGGCGTACGCATGGAGGCCATGTTCATCCTTGGATCCATGTCTAAGGGGGTGCACGCTGTCAAGGGAGACGGGCATAGTGCTGCACATGATAGTGCACCGAGAGCGCAGGCTCAGGGGACCAAGGCACTGGGATGCGTGGAGGTCCAGACAAGTGCGCAGACACATGGGACTGAGGCGCAGGTACGCACGGAGGTTCATGAGGGTGCACATGCCAGGAGGGCTGAGGTACGGGTGCACGCAGAGGCCCAAATGGATGCACAGGTCAAGCCAACCGAGGTGCATGTGCATGCCCCGAGTAAAAAGGGTGCGCAACGGGGTGCGCGAGGTAGCGCACAAAGACTGCACTGAAGGCAAGGACTCATGTATGTCAATGCCTTGCTGAATGGGGTTGAGACAAAGATGCTGGTGGACACTGGGGCCATGCATAACTTCATTTCCGAACAGGAGGCTGACGGCTCAATTTGAGCTTTACGAAAGAGTTGGGGTGGATGAAGATCGTGAATGCTTCATCCAAACCAACACTTGGGGTGGCACGCGTAGTGCCTATCCAGTTAGGGGACTAGCGTGATACCCTTGACTTGACAATGGTGACAATGGATGATTTCAAGGTGGTGCTTGGGATGGACTTTCTCGATACCGTGAAGCTCTTGTCCTTCCCACGTGACAATATCATGCAGATGACTCAGAATCGGGAGACCTATGCGGTGCCTTTGCTAAGGGAGAAAGTTGTGGCCAAGTTACTCTCAGTTGTGCAGTTCAGCAAGGGGGTCCGTAAGAAGCATGAGACTTTCATTGCCACTCTAGTGGAGGATGTGACTCCCATTCCTATGGAGGTGCCCGAGAAAGTGCGCAGGTGTTAGATGAGTTCCGTGATGTCATGCCACCGAAGTTACCAAAATAACTTCCTCCAAGGAGGCAGGTAGGTCATCGCATTAAGTTAGAGCCAGGCGCTAGGCCACTTGCCATGGGTCCCTACGGCATGGCCCCACCCGAGCTTGAAGAACTGCACAAATAGCTCAAGGACTTGTTGGATGCTGGGTTCATGAGGCCTTCAAAAGCCCCATTTGGTGTTCCTGTCTTGCTCCAGAAGAAGCACGTTGGGACCCTACATATGGGCATTGATTACCGGGCCTGGAACAAGGTCACCATCAAGAACAAGTACCCTATGCCATTGGTGGCTGGCCTATTTGATCGTTTGGGGAAGACATGGTACTTCTCAAAGCTGGACCTAAGGTCGGGGTATTGGCGATTGTGGATTGCTGCTGGGCACGAGCCGGAGAGGATGTGTGTCACTCGGTATGGTTCCTATGAATTTCTTATCATGCCTTTTGGGTTAACAAATGCGCCTGCAATGTTTTGCACACGCATGAATGAGATCTTAAAGCCATTCTTCGACAAGTTCGTGGTCGTATTCCTCGATGACATCGTAGTGTACAGCGAAACGTTTGAGGAACACATAGAGCAACTGAAACAGGTTTTTCAGACTTTTGGAAGACAACCAACTCTGGGTGAAGAGGGAGAAATGTTCGTTTGACCAAGAGGACATGTCCTTCCGTGGTCACCGTATTTGCCATGGGATGATTAGCATGGACCCATCAAAGGTTCATGCCCTTTAAGATTGTGAAGCGCCGAAGGGAGTGAGTGAACTAAGGTCATTTTTTTGGCTTAGTTAATTACCACCGGAGGTTCATACTCAGCCAAGGCAACACTGCTGACAAACCTGTTACCGAAGAAGACATTGTGGCATTGGGACGAGGCATGTCAGGCTACTTTTAAGTGGTTGAAGCGGGTTATGACAGAGGAACCAGTGCTGAGTTTGCTGAACTTTGGACAACCGTTTGAGGTACACACCGATGCATCCGATTTTGCCATTGGCGGAGTGCTTATGCAAGAGGGTCACCCCATTGCCTTTGAGTCCCGCAAACTCAATGACACGGAGCGCCGCTACACAACTAATGAAAAGGAAATGAAAACCATTATCCATTGCCTTAGGGTGTGGCGTCACTACTTGCTTTGAGGGAGGCTCATGATTAAGACGGACAATGTTGGTACTAGCTATTTCCAATACCAGAAGAAGCTGAGTCCTAAGCAAGCTCGACGGCAAGATTTTCTGGCTGAATTTGACTATGGGCTACAGTACAAACCGAGGAAGATAAATGTCGTGGCTGATGCACTAAGCCACAAATCAGCGCTTGCAGGGATTAGCAACATCTGGGGGAATGTCGTAGACCGAGTCCAAGAAGGCATGACATGGGGCACGCTAGCTTAAAATTTGCTGAAGTTCTTTGCGGAGGGCAAGACACAGAAGTTCTGGATAATGGATGGGCTGTTGTACACCGTGGGCTACTGGGTTTATGTTCCGAGTTAGGAAGGTCTAAGACGTGACTTGATGAAGGAGTGTCATGACACGCCGTAAGCTAGGCATCCCGGGATAGAGAGGACCATGGCAATTATGGAGGAGTTGTTTTATGGACTTGTCTATGGACAAGGCAGAACTTGGCCCACCCACTAGACGTCTTGAGCCTTTGCTGATTTCGGATCGTCCTAGTGAGAGCATCTCTACGGACTTCATTTCTGCCCTACCGAAGTCCGAGGGGTGCGGTTCTGTTGTGGTGGTGGTGGACCGACTTTTTAAGTATGGGACATTTGTTGCTGCAACGAAAGATTGCACCGCGGCTGAGGCAGCACTTCTGTTTTTTAGACATGTTGTCAAATATTGGGGACTGCCACAGAGCATAATGAGTGATAGGGATCTGAGGTTCACGAGAAAGTTTTGCGTCAAGTTGCTCCAACTTATATGCTCAAATCTTCACTATTCTACAAGTTTTCACCTGCAAATAGATAGGCAAATCGAGAGGATGAATGCTTTGCTACAACTATGCCTAAGCCACTATGTGGGTACCAATCAATGAGACTAGACATGGTTATTGGACGTTGCTTAATTTTCTTATAACCTACAGTGAAGTTAGTCCATAGGCCACAGTTCGTTCAAGCTGGTAACGGGGCAGCAACCCTTGACACCCTAAGTCGTTGCTTTTGAGTACACGGGTAGTAGCCCCCCTACCTATCAAACCGCAAAGTGGTGGAGTGAGAGACTTGACATTGCTAAAGCACACTTGGACAAGGTGCAATGGAAAAATGAAGAAATGGGCTGATAAAAGGAGGAGGCTAATCGAGTTTGAAGTTGGTGACATGGTCATGATCAGGCTTCTACCACAACAATTCAAGGCCCTACGTAAAGTGCACAAGGGCCTAGTGTGAAGATATGAAGGACCCTTTCCCGTCCTTGCTAAGGCTGTGAAGTTTTCATACCGGGTGGAGCTGTCACCTAAACTAAAGATTCATCCAATTTTTCATGTAAGCTGCTTAAGGCTTATCATCAAATGAGGAAGATCCTAGCTAGAACGAGTCAAGCCGTGCACTTACCTTAGTCATGACTGCGTTTGACAACAAGATAGATAAGATACTTGTTGAAAGAACCGTGGGACACAGGGGTGTGCCTAGGTTCACGGAGTACTTGGTGCCCTAGCAAGGGCAAACGGATGCTGAAGCTACTTGGGAAAATGAGCATGACCTATGGCAATTCAAAGACGCAAGTAAGACATTCAAGACCACTTAACATTGACGGGGACGTCAATGGATTGGGTGGGGGAGAGTGTCACAGGCTATTTATTTTAGCAGTACTTTACTTTATTTACCTTGTATTTTTACTTCAATGTACTAGTGTAATAGAGAGTAGTGTAGAAAAGTCTAGAAGGATCTAGAATAACCTAGAAGATAGTGGAAGCCATGACCCTTGGCATGGGTGAGTTAATACATGGTTGGAATTAGGAGTAGTGGGAAGAGCAATGTAATAATTGTAGCTCAAGAAGCTTCTTAATGTGAAGAGGCACGGTTCGTGTACTCATGCTTTGCTTATAAACAGAGATTGATGGGCATTTGCTCAATCATCCACAAAATGCTCTCTGTCATTCTCTCTTGCTCTAAACCATGAATACTTGTGCTTTTGTTCTCTGTTCCAATACTAAAACGCTTTCATTGTCTTCACTTTGTATCGAGTCACTTTGGGATTTTGGGGCTGGACTTAACGAGGTACTTCAGGAATGAAGTAAAGTGGCATCGCGGGCCGCGACGAGGTTCAAGTGTCATACGATGACAACCTGCTAAGCGGCAGACCGGGCATAATTTGCAAAATTCACCCCCTAGACGCATTTTCGAGCCACTTTCGTGTTTTTTACATAATCATATGTAGGTTTCTTGTGGTTTTCTGCTGTTCCTGGGGAGGGGGGTTTGATGTAAGTTGAGTGATCTCCTAGGATGGGCTCACGTTAATGCGACCCTTTCAAATGCACCTTTTTCACCGCCACCCCGAGGTTGTGCCCTTTAAGTGAATGGCGATACCTCTTGAAAAGCAATATTCGTGCCAAGGAAGGCGGGTGTGATCATACCAGCACTAATGCACCAGATCCCATTAGAAATCTAAAATTAAGTGTGCTTGGGCAAGAGTAGGACTAAGATAGGTAACCTCTTGGAAAGTCCTCATTTTGCACCACTTTTTGATACGCCCTTTTTAACGACACCTCGCGGAGCAAACGCTAAGCGATTGGCCGGGCACATTTGGCAAAATTCGGCCTCTAGACAGGTTTTCAGGAGACCTTCATGCTTTTTAAGTAATCAAGTGGAGGCTTTTCCTAGGTTTTCGATGATTCCACGGGGGTTCGATGTAAGATGAGTGACCTCCGTGGATGCACTCATGTTAACGGGACACTTTAAAGCTCACCCCTTTCAACGACTCGCCAAGGTTGTGCCCTCCATCTGTAAGTTGATACCTCTTGAAAAGAAATGTTCGTGCCAAGGAAGGCGGGTGTGATCATACCAGCACTAATGCACCGGATCCCATTAGAACTGCGAAATTCGATGTGCTTGGGCGAAAGTAGTACTAAGATGGGTGACCTCTTGTGAAGTCCTCGTGTTGCACCGCTTTTTAGTGCGCCATGTGTAACGACACCTCGAGGAGCACCCGCAACACAACTGGCCAGGCATATTTTGCAAAATTGAACCTAGCGTTTTAGGCCCACTTTCATGTACTTTAAGCAATCATGGGACGATTTCTCGTAGTTTTCCACCTTCCCCGGGGGGGGGGGAGGGGGAGTTCGATGTAATATAAGTGACCTCATAGGATGCGCTCAGGTTAACATGACCCTTCAAAACGCACCTTTTTAATCTAAGCACCAAAGTTGCACCCACCAAATGCAAGGTGATACCTCTTGAAAAGAAATGCTCATGCCAAGGATGGCGGGTGCTATCATACCATCACTAATGTATTTGATCCCATTAGAACTCCGAAGTTGATATCTTTTGATATCTCTCTCTAATTCTCATTTCCCTTTCACTTCTTATGTCTTCGAAACTCTAAATTCTCTCCTCATCTCATACTCTCACTATCCCAACCAAGGTTAAGGTCCAAGAGTAATCTTTGAATCTTAACATAGCACTAATATTTTGAAAAACTTTAAAATAAAACTTTTAACTTTTAAAATTTTAACAAAATGGACTTTTTAAGTAAAATAAAGATGAAAGAAAAAAAAAAATACAAGAAAAACAACAAAACAACACCAAACTAACAAATTTTAACAAAAACACAATTTTAGGGGTATGTTCTATACGAATTTTTCTCCTTTTTTTTCAAAGAATTTATCTTTACAAATGAATCAAATAAAAAATTTCTTACACTCAAATAAAATTTACAAATTATTAACAATTTCAAATTAGCACCAAAACTAGTTGGTATTGATATCACTCAAATAGAGACAATCTCCGGTAAAGGGGCCAAAAACTTGATGCAGACTTTGCGTATGCGCTAGCAAGTGCACTAGTCATACCGAGTAATATAGAAGTGAGTAGAGTATCTTTTCCACGAGGATTGTATTGAGTGAATACCAAATTAGTAGCTTCAATACTATTCGAAAGACCGAAAAATTTAGGATTTTGATATGAAATAAAGTAAAATAAAAATTAAAAGAAATAAATGTTAATACGAAATTGGAATGTGCTAATTTTTTATTTGTTTTTATCAGTTTATAAAGTCTAAGGCATCCAATTTCACCTTAGTTGCATGAATACGGCTTTTCTATTCTCGATATTCAAGTTGTTACTGTGTGTTGATGGATGAAAATCCTAATTTACTGAATATTCTCACTCGAGCAACATTTAGCATATTCTTTAACATATTAACCCATCACTCTTGTGCATGAATTAAAATAAGAAAAGAGTTTTTAATGCTCCATGAATTTTTTTTTTTTTAAAAAAACCACACAAATCGCGTTAATCTCTCTCGAGCATTCGCCCAATTTGTGGTGCTTATCACCTTAGCAATCATCATAAATATCCTCTCAGACTCATTATGAATGATTATAGGCCTTAAATGGTGATCAAACATTTAAAACTCATGAAGAACGGTGATAAACACTTCAACAACGCTATAATATAACATTGAATACTTTGAATCAGAAATAAGGGTATATTACAACTTAGGCTACATTGTAGCCTTATAATAACAAAATTAGTTCAGGATAAACATAACATTAAACATTATGAACACAAAATTCATGAACTTAGGAAAGAAAAAAGGATAGAAAGAACTAAAAATACAAATTTACAAACCAAACTTTCTTCCTTCCTTTTCCTTTCCTCTTTCTCACGATTTTTCTCACTTTTCTCACTAAAATATTGTGATATTTGTTTCGAAATATGATTATTAAACACCCGAAAACCATCCCCTATTTATAATAGTTGAGATGGAATTGAAAAAATGGCAAAAAAATATCAAACTTCATCCTCTTAGCTGAATGTTGCGGCTGCTGCTGAAGCTACTTTGTTCATCCATTTTATTTTTTTTTTTTTTTATTTCACCGTCCATACTCTACACAAACGCATCATGTGCATGTTTTATAAGGTGTATACAATGAATTTGTGCTAAAATATTGCATAATATAGCCGCCCAAAGTGCAGAAATAAGCAAGTTGTGCAAAACTGTCAATTTTCTGCAGCAGCAGCAGTGATGCTTGTTCATCCCTTTTTTTTCATTTTTTCTGAATTCCACAGTCAAAAACTTGCAAAATATGAGTTAATACATGTTAAATTATGTTTTTAAAATTAATTTGGGTAAAAATCACTGAGTTTTGGCTCCAAAAATGCAAGTTGAAGCTGGTTGCACCACCACCTGCACCCTGCCTCCCAGATTTTGCAATGGTTGTTCAACTCAAATTTTTTCATTTTTTTATTGCTTTTCACCGCCCAAAATCAGCTTTAACATAAACTTGAACATGTTAATGAAGTGTTAAAGAATTTATTTCATGTTAGTTGTCCATTTTTCCACCCAAAATTGCAAGTTGAATTGGATTGGTTTGGCTTGGTGTATTTTCTCTGTTCTTGTTGTTCTTTGCTGATTTTCTTTAAATTTTTGAGCCTAGGCTCACCTAAATTCAGAGTTTACTTCAACTTGTACATGTTAATGCATTGTTTAACTAATCCTTGCACTTGATTTGTGCATTTTGTTACCCATTTTTGCAAGTTGTATTGTATTGTGCATGAACTTGTTGTGTTCTTGCTTTAGCCTTGTTAATTATTATGTTTTGCCCCTTTTTTTTGCTTTGGTTTGGTGTTTCTCGCTTTTACTTGTTGATGTTAATAATAAAACCTAGCAAGATTTAGCATAAAACGAGTGTTTTTGCAAGAAAATGGCAATAAGAGTGAAAAAGGGCAAAATCGAGCAAAAAGGATAAAAATTTGATGTAAAATGTCTAAAAATATATTAAAATAATATAAAAAAATTATATATTAATTTAGACTTATCAACACCCTTTTTACTGACACCACGAGGAGCAACCACTAAGCGACTGGCTCGGCATATTTTGTGAAATTCAGCCACTTGACGCGTTTTCGGGCGACTTTGGCATTTATTAAGTAATCACGTGGATGTTTCTAGCAGTTTCATGCCATTCACGGGAGGGGGGGGGGGGGGTTTCGATCTAAGATTAGTGACCTCCTAGGATGCGCTCGTGTTAATGCGACCTTTAAAACACACCCTTTTCATCGACACGCTGAGGTTGTGCACTCCAAGTGCAAGGCGATGCCTCTTGAAAAGAAATGCTCGTGCCAAGGAAGGCGAGTGCGATCATATCAACACTAATGCACCAGATCCCATTAGAGCTCCTAAGTTAAGCGTGCTTAGGTGAGAGCAGTACTAAGTTTGGTGACCTCTTGGGAAGTCCTCGTGTTGCACCCCTTTTAGTGCGCCCTTTTTAATGATACCTCGAGGAGCACTCACTAAGCGGTCAGCATGGCATATTTTTCATAATTCAACCTCTAGACAAGTTTTTGGGCCACTTTTGTGTTTCTTAAGTAATCATGTGGAGGTTTCATGCAGTTTCCGACTGTTCCCAGTTGGGGTGGACGGGTTCGATGTAAGATGGGTGACATCCTAGGATGCACTTGTGTTAACGCAACTTTTTCGAACGCGCCGAGGTTGTGCCCTCTAAGTGCAAGGTGATACATCTTGAAAAGCAATTTTCGCGCCAAGGACAACAAGTGTGATCATACGAGCACTAATGCTCCAGATCCCATTGGAGTTCCAAAGTTATGCATGCTTGAATGAGAGTAGTACTAGCATAGGTGACCTCTCAGGAAGTCATCACGTTGAACCACCTTTTAGTACATCCTTTCTAACGACACCTCGAGGACCACATGCTAACAACACCGTGGGCGACTTTCGTGTTTTTTAAGTAATCATGTGGCTTTTTCTCCCAGTTTCCCGGTATTCCAAGGGGTTCGATCTAAGATGGCTGACCTCTTTGGATGCACTCGTGTTAATGCGACCCCTTAAAATGAACTTTTTTCATCGAGACACCAAGGTTGTGCCTACAAGTGCAAGGCAATACCTCCTGAAAAGCAATATTCCTGCCAAGGAAGGCTGGTGCAATCAACCAGCACTAATGCACTAGATCCCATTAGAACTTCGAACTTGAGCATGCTGAGGCGAGAGTAGTACTAAGTTGGCTGACATCTTGGCAAGTCATCGTGCTGAACCACTTTTTAGTATGTTCTTTTTAACGACACATTGAGGTGCACATGCCAAGAGACTAGCCCTTCATATTTTGCAAAATTCAACCTCTAGATGCATTTTCGGGCGACTTTCATGTTTTTTAAGTAAACATATGGACGATTCTCGTAGTTTCCAGCTATTCCCACAGGGGTTCAATGTAAGAGGAGTGACCTCCTAGGATGCGCTTGTGTTAACGTGACCCCTTAAAACTCGCCTTTTTCATCGACGCGTCGAGGTTATGCCCTCCAAGTTCAAGGTGATACCTCTTGAAAAGCAATATTCTGTTGGGAAAAGATATGAATTTTGTTGGAGAATAAACTCCGATTCCGACTATTGGGTTCACTGTTCTCAACTATGGTCACGACAATAGGCACCTGCTAGAGTACTTAGAGTAGGAGACTCTTCTCTCTACCTAAGCCCCTGGTCGGAGAGGCAAGCTTCCTGACACCACATGTGCGAGAGTTCCCGGGAATAGGTTTATCTCTATAAACCCTTTTCCCTAATACCGGTTGTTGGGATGAATTTCAAAAATTCTCCCTAAAGTTGTAAAGTGAATGCAGCGGAACGGGTTTAGAATTCATAACTCTAAACCTAGGGTTGATTTAAAATTCCTAATTTTAAATCTACTGAATTAAATTCATAATTTCAATCAGCAAATCTAAATTCTTAATTTAGATCTATAGGCCTTTTGCTCTAATACATTCATAACAATACATAAACTTGTGCAGGCACAATAACGAATACTATAAACAAATAGAAAAGCGAAAAAAGAATAAAGAAAGAAGAACGTACCTGGAATTGCTCCAATAATAAAGAAAACCAAGAAAATCGAGACCCCGCGATCTTCTGCGCAATGACCTCAAATTGCCCGGAGGGGGGCTCCGAAAAAAATTAAATTGAGGAAAGGAAATTTTCAATGGAAATTTTTCTCTCCAATTAGATCTCAGAAACAATTTCAGAAACCCCAAAGAAATATTTCAACTTGAATGCCAAACCTTGGAATAAGCACCTCTATTTATAGGAGTACACCGGAGTGAAAAAATCCAAATTTTTCGATGTGGGATTGCCTAGTTTAAATCAAAACGCATAGTATTGCTCAGAAAAGCAACTAAAATGCTGCGTTTCACAAACAGTTCAAAAAAAGATTATTTTATCCTTTTCCGTGTGCCACGTGTCAGCCTATGATTGGCCGGAGTACGTGCAGCCGGATCCTCCCCTAGGGTAGCCAGCGTGTGACACGTGTCGCGCGGTGATTGGACCATGATCCCTGTGCGGTTTTTCGTTAATATTTTTATTTTGCTTTGTTTCCCATATGTAAAAATTCATCCTATGAATTTTAATTTTCCAAAATTATTTTATTTTGTAATTTTCAATTCTTATTCATCTTATGAATAATATTTGGCAAAATTAAATTTACCCATCTTATGGATAAATAATTCATCTCATGAATTCTTTAATATTATTCCGATGGCAATAAATACAGAGGCTTGTGTAGGGACCTCAGGGACAATCTAAATCTAGCTCCAAATGGGTTAAATTAATCATCTTATAAAATAATTTAATTACCATTTAATGAGACTTAATTCCATTAAATAAATCTCACTGCACTCCAAACTTAAATTATTTATTCGATATCTTCCTAATAGACTGTATTGATGATAACAACTCCTCCACTAGATATCCATGACAAAGGATAAATATAACCACTACCATTATCCTTCTCACAGCTTCTCTATTAGTTACTGACTCGCCATTCACTGAATAATTCATTTATAGTTGAACACATTCACAGTATAACTTCCAAATGTCAAATACTTTGAATACTTTGGCCAAAGTTTCCGAACCATTCAAATATTTGTGAATCAACTAAGGGAACATCTGTATCTCATAAGAGACTGTAGATTCCCTATTGAATACCTGATCCTTGTCACACTTCACGCCACTACCCAGTGTATATGAAAATTCAGTCATTCGTTTAGACCTTACTCATAGTACACCAAAGTAACTAACTCTCCATGCACAAGTCCAGAATGCCCTCGGGATTTAGAGTCGTCATTCAAACAGTACAACATGAATCACTAATCTCTGATAGTAGTCTAGAAATAAGTAACCCACATTGTCTAACTCAGTGTGTCAATTTTATTAAACACACTAACCTAACGCTTTTGGATCTCCATCCACATGACCAAGACAAGACATCTAAAGCGTCACGTTATAGTCTTAACATACAAGTGGTCCAAACTTATCTTCGACTACTAGTCTTTTAAACAACAATCAATACCATTTATTCCAAGTCTATTTGTGGCTTAGTCTAATAAACCACTTAGAAAAAATATATAAATTGCAGTATGAGGACTATACCCATCTCATGGTTGTCTCCTAAAAGAAAATCACATGGAGTACAAATTCTCACATACAAGAATTTAACTAGAAAAACTACTGGAACTTCAATTTTATTTATTAATTAAAACAATATGTCCAGAATAAATATGGATTTCAAGATACTATTTCTAACAATCTCCCACTTGTCCTAAATCCAATTTATGACAAGTCCATACTCACACCTTTTAAGTTTGAACCAAAAGTCTAGTCAGCCTAACCCTTAGTAAGCACAATTACTTCATTGTGAAGTCAGCAATACAATACTGCTTGACATTTCTCTCACCAATGGCTCCCACTCCAAGGGTAAAGACATGCTTAGACATCGAACATCTATCATATATATTTGACTACAAGTCTTAAAACAATATATCCAATTAGAACCAGCTCGTCACTTTGAAAGATTAGCATATAACTTCCAGTCCCTCTTAAGTACTAAAGAAGACGCTTCATTGCCACATAGTGCATCAGACCCGAGTTAGACTGACATCTCCTTACTATACCATAGCATAGCAAATATCTGGTCTCGTGCACAATGCGGCATACCTGAGGCTCCCACTGCCAAAGCATATGAAATATTCCTCAATTGCTCCTCTTCTCGAGGAGTCCCATAACACTACTAAAATGAGAAAGGGACTCCATGCTATACCTTGACAACGTCTTGTCAATATAAGTGGCTGGAGAGAGATCCAACATCTTACTCTTATGACCTTACAGAAGCTTAATCCTAAGAGTAGAGCTGGCTTCTCCTATGTCCTTCATATCGAGCTATCCTGACAACCAAACCTTTACAGCTAATGACACCCCTACATCATTCTCAATGAGTAGTATATCGTTGACACATAACACTAAGAAAGTTACTACTTTTTCTTAATATCATTTGTACACGCATGACTTGAGCAACCGATTGCACAAAACTAGAAGACTTAATGGCTTCATTGTGGCTAAAAGGACCATATTCAATGCCACGATCTACCACTAAGGCTCCCGCTATGAACCTGTCGGTTGTCTTGACAATCCTCCCGCCACAGCTAAGCTCTCGTGTACTTGGAACATTTTTGTTCCTATCAGTAGGCGCATCTAATGCATCCACTATGCCTTGAGTTGTGTCTAGCTATTTAGAATTAGTGTCATTTTTCTTTAATATTATTTTGTTTTTGTTTTTGCAGCTTATTTGCAAAATGCTTCTCTAAGTATTTTGCATTGTATTTACAAAAGACCTTTTAAATCAAGAAAAAAAAACTGTCTTTGTTCCTTTTAGCTGCAACACCATTCTGCTGCGGTGTAACCAGAGCAGAAAGCTGAGATCTTATCTCATTTACAGTTAGGAACTATAAGGACTCACCTAAAAAATATTCACCACCTCGATCTAATCGTAGGGATTTAACTTGTTTGCCAAATTGCTATTCAGCTTCAGCTTTGTACTCTTTGAACTTTTCAAAAGTGTCCAACTAATTTCTTTTTATGTAAACATGTACATTCCTTGGGTAATCATCACTAAACGTGATTAAATACTAATACCCACCTCTTGCCTATACACGTATTGGTCCACATACGTCTATGTGAACCAGCTCAAGCAAGCCACCAACCTTGTTGCATTTACTCTTAAAGACAAAATTGGTCACCTTTCATTCTATGTAGAATTCGCAAACTGGTAATGACCTCATGCCTAAAACCTCTATCAGTCCATCTTTCACTAGTCTTTGGATCCTGTTCGAATTAGTGTAACCTCTTGGGAAGTCCTTGTGTTGCACACCTTTTGAGTACGCCCTTCTTAATGATACCTCGAGGAGCACTAGCTAAGCAACTGGCCGGGCATATTTTGCGAAATTCACCCTTCTAGATGCATTTTCGGGCGTCTTTTGTGTTTTTTAAGTAATCAAGTGTAAGTTTCTCGTAGTTTCCGCTTTTCCTTGGGGGGGGGGGGGGGGGGGGGGGTTCAATGCAAGACGAGTGACATCCAAGGTTGCGCTCACGTTAACGTGATCGTTTCAAATGGAACTTTTTCATTGACGCATTGAGGTTGTGCCATCCAAGTGCAAGGCCATACCTCTGGAGATGGAATGTTCATGCCATGGAAGGCAGGTGCAATCATACAAGCACTATTGCACCGAATCCCACTAGAACTCCTAAGTTTAGCGTGCATGGGCGGAAGTAGGTCAAGGATGGGTGACCTTTTGAGAAGTTTTCGTGTTGCACACCTTTTTAGTGCACCCTTTTTAATGACACCTCAAGTAGCACCTGCTAAACGGCAGGCCAAACATATTTTGTGAAATTTGGCCTCTGGACACATTTTCAGGCCACTTTTGTGTTTTTTAAGCAATCATGTGGAGGTTTCTCACAGTTTTTAGCTATTCCCAAAGGGGAGAGGGGAATTGATATAAGATGAGTGACCTCATAGGACGCACTCGTGTTAACCCAATCCTTTTGAACGAAAATTTTTCTTCGACGCGTAGAGGGCAAGCCCTCCAAGTGGAAGGCGATAACTCTTGAAGAGCAATGTTCGTGCCAAGGAAGGCGAGTGAGATCATACCAGTGCTAATGCCCCGGATTCCATTAGAACTACAAAGTTAATCGTGTTTTGGCGATAGTAGTACTAAGCTGGGTGACTAATTGTGAAGTCCTCCTGTTGCACTCCTTTTTTGTGCGCCCTTTTTAATGACACCTTGAGAAGCACCTGCTAAGTGGCTGGCCGGGCATATTTTGCAAAATTCAACCTCTAGACACAGTTTCGGGCCACTTTTGTGTTTTTTACGTAATCACGTGGTGGTTTCATGCAGTTTCCCATTGCTCCTGGGGATGTTCGATGTAAGATGAGTTACCTTCGCTTGTGTTAACATGACCCTTTCAAAAGGACCTTTATCATCAACGCGGCGAGGTTGCAAACGACAAGTACAAGGCTACGCCTCTTGAAAAGAAATGTTCGTGCCAAGGAAGAGGGGTGCGATCATACCAGGACTAATGCATTGGATCACATTCGAACTTCGAAGTTGAGCGTGCTTGGGCGAAAGCAGTACTAAGATAGGTGTCCTCTTGGGAAGTCCTAGTATTGCACCCCTTTTTAGTACAACCTTTTTAGCAACACCTCGAGGAGCACCCCACTAAGGGACTAGCCGGTCATATTTTGCAAAATTCAGCCTCTTGACATGTTTTAAGGCGACTTTTGTAGTTGTAAGTAATTGTGTGGAGGTTTCTCGCAGTTTCCCCCTTTTCCCCGGGGAGGGGGGGCAATGTAAGATGAGTGACCTCCAAGGATGCTCTTGCGTTAATGCGACGCTTTCCAACGCAACCTTTACATCGATGCACCGAGGTTGTACCCTCCAAGGGCAAGGCGATACCTCTTTAAAAACATTCTTTATGCAAAGAAAGGTGGTGTAATCATTCTAGCACTAATGCACCTAATCCCGATTTAACTTTGAAGTTAGGCATGCATGGGCGAGAATAGTTCTAAGATTGGTGACCTCTTGGGAAGTCATCGTGTTGCTCCCCTTTTTATGGGCCCTTTTTGACGACACCTTAAGGAGCACCCGCTTAGCAGCTGGCTAGGCATATTTTAAGAAATTCAACCTCAAGATGCATTTTCTGGCCACTTTCGTGCTTTTTGTGTAATCATGTGGAGGTTTCTCGAAGTTTTCTGTCATTCCCCGGGGGGGGGGGGGGGGGGGGGGGGGGGGGGGGGGCGGGTTCAATGTAAGATGATTGACCTTCTAGGATGTGCTATGCTCAATGTGACCCTTTCAAACATTGCTTTTTCATCGATGCGCTGAGGTACTACACTCCAAGTGTAAGGCGATACTTCTTTAACAGCAATCTTCATGCTAACGAAGATGGGTGCAATCAGTCCAGCACTAATGCACTGGATACCTGTCAAACGTCAAAGTTATGCATGCTTGGGCGAGAATAATATTTACATGGGTGACCTCTTGGCAAGTCCTCGTGTTACACCGCTTTTTAGTGCGCCATTTTTGAAGACACCTCTAGGAGCACCCTCTAAGCAGCTGGCTGAGCATATTTTGCTAAATTCATTCTCTAGACACGTTTTCGATCCACTTTCGTGTTTGTTAAGTAATCATGCGAAGGTTTCTCGCAATTTTCTGCTGTTCCCCGCGGGGTTTGATATGAGATGAGTGACCCCCTAGGATGTGATTGTGCTAACACAACCCTTTCAAATGCACCTTTTTCATCGACGCGTTGAGGTTGTGCCCTCAAAGGGCAAGGTGATACCTCTTCTTAAAGGTAATGTTCGGGCCAAGGAAAGTGGGTGCAATCATACCAGCCCTAATGCATCGGATCCCAGTATAACGTTTAAGTTAAGCGTGCTTGGACAAGAATAATGGTAAGATGGGTGACCTTTTGGCAAGTCCTCGTGTCGCTCCCCTTTTTCGTGCGCACCTTTTTACGACACCTCGAGGAGCACTTGCTAAGCAGCTACCGAGCATATTTTGCAAAATTCAACCTCTGGACACATTTTTGGGCCATTTTCATGTTTTTTAAGTAATCATGTGTAAGTTTCTCATAGTTTCCCGCTGTTCCCTGGGAGGTTCGATGTAAGATGAGTGACCTCCTAGATTGCACTCGTGTTAACGCGACCCGTTCAAACACACCTTTTCCATCAACGCGTCGATGTTGCGCCCTCCAAATGCAAGGCAATACCTCTAGAAAAGCAATATTCATGCCAAGCAAGGCGGGTGCGATCATACCAGCATTAATGCACCGGATCCCGTTGGAACAACGAGGTTAAGTGTGCTTGGGCGAGAGTAGTACTAAGACGGGACCTCTAGGGAATTCCTTGTGTTGCACCCCTTTTGAGCATGCCCTTTTTAATGACCCCTCGATGAGCACTAGCTAAGCAACTGGCCAGGCATATTTTACCAAATTCACACTTTAGATGCATTTTCGTGCAACTTTCGTGTTTTTCAAATAATCATGTGGAAGTTTCTCACACTTTCTTGCTATTCCCGAGGGGGAGGGGGTTTCGATGTTAGATGAGTGACCTCCAAGGACGTGCTCTTGTTAACGCGACCCTTCAAAGTTCATTTTTCATTGATTCGTCGAGGTTGTGCCCTCCAAGGGCTAGCCGACACCTCTCGAAAAGCAATGTTCATGCCAAGGAAGGTGGGTGTAATTAGCTTTAATGCACTGTGTTACACCCCTTTTTAGTGCACCCTTTTTAACGACAACTTGAGGAGCACCCACTAAGGGGCTGGCAGGGCATATTTTGTGAAACTTGGCCTCGTAACACTTTTTCAGGCCACTTTTGTGTTTTTAAAGTAATCATGTGGAGGTTTCTCGCAGTTTCTCATTGTTCCTTAAGGGGGTTGATATAAGATGAGTGTCCTCCTAAAATGCGTTGTGTTAGCGCTACCCTTTCAAATGCAAATTTTGCTTTGACATGCCAAGGGTGTGCCCTCCAAGTGCATGACGATACGTCTTCAAAAGCAATGTTCGTGCTAAGGAAGACGGGTGTGATCATTCCTACGCTAATGCGCCGGATCCCATTAGAACTCCGAAGTCAAGCACGCTTGGGCGAGAGTAGTACGAAGATGGGTGACCATCTGGGAAGTCCTCGTGTTGCACCCCTTTTTGGTGCTCCCTTTTCAACGACACCTCGAGGATCACCCACTAAGTGGCGGGACGGGCATATTTTGCTAAATTCATACCCTAGAAGCATTTTCGTGCCACTTTCATGTTTTTTACATTACCAGGTGGAGGTTTCCTGCAATTTCCCCTTTTTCCCAGGGATGTTCAATGTAAGACGAGTGACCTCCTCGGATGCGCTCGTGTTAATGTGACCCTTTCAAACTCACCTTTTTCATCGAGGTGCCGAGGTTTCGCCCTAGATGTGAAAGGGGATACCTTTTGAAAAGCAATGTTCGTGCCAAGGAAGGCGGGTGCGATCATACTAGCATAATGCATCGGATCCCATTCGAACTCCGAAGTAAGCGTGCTTGAGCGAAAGTAGTACTAAGATGGGTGACTTCCTGGGAAGTCATTGTGTTGCACCCCTTTTCAGTACGCCCTTTTCATTGAAACCTTGAGGAGCACCTACTAAGCGACTAGTCAGGCATATTTTGCAAAATTCAGCCTCTTGACACATTTTACGGCAACCTTCATGTTTTTTAAGTAATCATGTGGAGGTTTCTCACAGTTTTCCACTACTCCCAGGGAGGATTAATGTAAGATGATTGAGCTCCTAGGATATGCTCGTGTTAATCCGAGTCTTTCAAATCACCTTTTTCATCTACGGGCAGAGGTTGTGCCCCCAAAGTGCAAGGCGATGCCTCTTGAAAAGCAATGTTCATGCCAAGGAAGCCGGGAGTGATCATACCAGCACTAATTCATCGGATTTCAATAGAAGTCTGACATTAAGCGTGCTTGGGTGAGAGTAGTTCTCTGATGGGTGACCTCTTGGGAAGTCCTTGAGTTGCTTTCGTTTTTAGTGTGCCCGTTTAATGAAACCACGAGAAGAACCCGCTAAGCGGCTGGCCTTGTATATTTGTTGAAATTTGGCCTCTTGAAGCGTTTTCGGGTCACTTTCGTGTTTTTTAAGTAAACATGTGGGGATTTATTGCTGTTTCTCGCTGCTCCCCGGGGGGAGGGGGGGGGGGGGGGTTGACGTATGTTGAGTGACCTCCTAGGATGTGCTCGTGGTAACGCGACAATTTCAAATTCAAATTTTGTTCGAGGCACAGAGGGTGTGCCCTCCAAGTGCAAGGCGATAACTCTTGAAGAGCAATGTTCATGCCAAGGACGGTGAGTGCGATCATACCAGAGCTAATGTACCATCTCCCAGTAGAACTTTGAAATTAAGCATGCTTGGACGAGTACAGTACTAAGATGGGTAACCTCTTGGGAAGTCCTTGTGTTGAACCCTCGTTTAGTGCACCCTTCTTAATGACACCTCGAGGACCACCCGCTAAGCAGCTGGCCGGGCATATTTTACCAAATTCATCATCTAAAGGCGTTTTCGAGCCACTTTCATGTTTTTTTAGGAATCATGGGGTCGTATCTCGCAGTTTTCCACTGTTCCCCAGGGGAAAGGGGAGTTCGATGTTAGATGAGTGACCTCCTAGGACGCGGTCATGTTAACGCAACCCTTACAAATGCACCTTTCAAGTCAACGCTCCAAGGTTGAGCCCTCCAAGCGCGAGGCGATACCTCTTGAAAAGACATGTTCGTGCCAAGGAAAGTCAGTGCAATCATACTAGCACTAATGCACTGGATCCTTGTTGAACTTTGAAGTTATGTGTGCTTGGGCGAAAGAGTAGAAAGACGGGTGACCTCTTAGACAATCCTCGTGTTGCTCTCCATTTTAGTGCGCCCTTTTTAATGACACCTTATGGAGCACATGCTAAGCGGCTAGCTGGGCATATTTTGAGAAATTCAACCTCTAGACGCATTTGCCGGCCACTTTTGTGCTTTCGAAGAATTCATGTGGAGGTTTCTTGCAGTTTCCCATTGTTCCCGGGGAGGTTCGATGTAAGATGAGTGACCTCCAAGGATGCGCTCATGTTAACGCAACTCTTTCAAACGCGCCTTTTTCATTGACGGGCTGAGGTTGCACCCTCTTAGTGCAAGGAAATATGTCTTGAAAAGCAATGTTTGTGCCAAGTAAGGTAGGTGCGATCATACCCGCTCATTGCACTGGATCTCATTAGAACTCTGAAGTTAAGCATGACCCCCAAGGGAGGTTCGATGTAAGTTGAGTGACCTCCAAGGATGCGCTCGTGTTAACCCGACTCTTTCAAAAGCACCTTTTTCATCGACGCGTCGAGGTTGCGCCCTCCAAGTGCAAGGCGATACCTCTTGAAATGCAATGTTCATGCCAAGTAAGGCGGGTGCGATCGTACCAGAACTATTGCACTAAATCTCATTAGAACTTTGAAGTTAAGCGTGCTTGGGCAAAAGTAGTACGAAGATGGGTGACCTCTTGGGAAGTCCTTGTGTTGCACCCCATTTTAGTTCCCTTGTTTTAACGACACCTCGAGGAGCACACGCTAAATGACTAGCTTGGCGTAATTTGCGAAATTCATCCTCTAGGCGCATTTTTGAGTTAGTTTCGTGTTTTTTTTTTGTAATCATATGGTGGTTTCTCATAGTTTTCGTGGCCTCCAAGGATGCGCTCATGTTAATGTGGCACTTTCAAACCCAACTTTTTCAGCGATGCGTTGAGGTTGTCCCCTCCAAGTGCAAGGAGATACCTCTTAAAAGGAAATGTTTGTGCCAAGGATGGTGGGTGCAATCACACCAGCACTAATGCCCCAAATCCCATTGGAACCCCAAAGCTAAGCGTGTTTGGGCGAGAGTAGTACTAGGATTGGTGACCTCTTGGAAAGTCCTTGTGTGGAATCCTTTTTTAGTGCCCCCTTTTTAATGAAACCTCGAGAAGCAACTGCTAAGCGGCTAGTTTGGCATATCTTGCAAAATTCAGCCTCTTGGCGTGTTTTTGTGCCACTTTCGTGTTTTTTTAGTAATCATGTGGAGGTTTCTCGTCGTTGTTTACTTTTGTGCTACTTTCGGGTTTCTTTAGTAATCATGTGGAGGTTTCTCGTAGTTGTTTACTATTCCCCAAGGGGGTCGATGTAAGTTGAGTGACCTCCTTGGATGCGCTCGTGTTCATGCGACCCTTTCAAACACACCTTTTTCATCTGCGCGCCGAGGTTGTGCCCTCCAAGTGCAAGGCCATATCTCTTGAAAAACAATGTTCGTGCTAAGGAAGGTGGGTGCGATCATACCAGGACTAATACACCGGACCCCATTAGAATTCCAAAGTTAAACTTGCATGGGCGGGAGTAGTATTAAGATGTGATCTTTTGGGATGTCTTCGTGTTGCACTGCTTTTTAGTGTGCCCTTTATAGCAGCACCTCGAGGAGCACCGGCTAAGCGGCTGGCGGAGTGCATTTTACAAAATTCACCCTCTAGACGGGTTTTCGGGCCACTTTTGAGTTTTTTAATGAATCGTACAGAGGCTTCTGGCAATTTCTCACTTTTCCCAAGGATGTTCGATGTAAGATGACTGACCTCCTAGGACGCACTCGTGTTAACATTACCCTTTCAAATGCACCTTTTTCATCGATGCGCCGAGTTTGTGCTCTCCAAGTGCAGGGCTATAGCTCTTGAAAAGCAATGTTCATGCCAAGAAAGGTGGGTGCAATCATGGCAACACTAATGTACTGGATCCCATTAGAACTATGAAGCTAAGCTTTCTTTGGTAAAAGGAGTACTAAGATGGGTGACCTCTTGGGAAGTCCTTGTGTTGCACCCCTTTTAAGTACACCCTTTTTAATAACCCGTCGAGGAGCACCCACTAAACGACTGTCTAGGCATATTTTGCGAAAGTCAAACTCTAGACGCGTTTTTGAGAGACTTTTGTGTTTTTTATGCAGTCACATGGAGGTTTCTCGCACTTTCCTGCTGTTCCTGGGGAGGTACAATGTAAGATGCGTGACCTCCTAAGATACGCTTGGGTTAATGTGACTCCTTCAAATGCACCTTTTTCATCGATGCGTTGAGGTTGTGCCCTCCAAGTGCAAGGAGATACCTCTTGAAAATCAAGTTTGTTACAAGGAATGCGGGTGCAATCATACTAGCACTAATGCACTGGATCCCATTAGAACTTCGAAGTTAAGCTTGCTCAGGCAAGAGTGGTACAAAAATGGGTGACCTCTTGGGAAGTCCTCATGTTGCACCCCCATCTAGAGCGTCCTTTGCAATGACCACTCGAGCAGCACTCGCTAAGCCACTGGTTGGGTAGATTTTGTGAAATTCATCCTCTCTATGCGTTTTTGGTTGACTTTCATGTTTCTTAAGCAATCATGTGGAGGTTTCTCGCAATTTCCAATTGTTCTCGGGGGGGTTTGGTGCAAGATGATGTTAAACCTCTATGGGAACTTGAAGTTTATCCTTGTGAAAGAGAGAGTATAGGTGAGAAGAGAAGTGAAGGAGATGAGAAAATAGGGAGAGAATTAGATGAGAAAGAGAAAATATCTCAAAGAAATGTTTACAAATTTCATTGAATGAATGAATATTACACTTGAGCAAGCTACTTATACTAGATCTAGATACAATGTAAATGGACAAGCACAACCGACTCCCTAGCTCTTTAGCCGCCACAATTGACCCATACTTGACCCTTTCAACTGACTTAACTAACAAACACAGCCCTTTGGGGCCCAATAACAAACAATACGATTCAAAAATTTCCAATTACCTACGGATACCACTTATTACATCAAAACAACAACAAAACACAACATTCCTTTCCTCTTGAAAACATTCTTGTCCTCAAGAATAAAGGCTATGAAATTGGCTCTTTAAGAAGTGCAACTCTTCCCAAGTAGTGAAAGTATCAGCCAAATTACTCTAAGACACGAGAACTTTAAGTATGATCCTGCCTTTCACTATTAACTCGTGAGAATCAAGCACAGCAGCTGGGTGTAGCAGCAAGGCTCCACTTGAGCCAACTTCTAGTGGCTATAAAGAATGCCCATGGCCTTTCTTGACCGGCTTTTTAAGAAGAGAAACATGATGTATATAGGAGTTAGGGGGCAATTCAAGCTTATGGGCCACTTTGCCTATCTTCTCTAAGACTTTGTAAGGTCCAAAGAACCTCGCAAACAACTCCACATTCTTCTGCATAGCTACAGTTGATTGTCTGTAGGGCTGTAATTTCAGATAAACCATATCACCAACTACAAAAGTTCTGTCCACACGCTTTCTATCTGCGTATAGTTTCATCCTAGCTTGTGCTTGATGAAGATTATCCCTCAAAAGTTGCACAAGTTTTCTTCTTTGCTACACTAGATCAGTGACCTCAACTCTAGGTGATACAGCCCCTTTCAGCATCAAAGGAGATGGTGGGTCATAGCCATACAAAGCCTTGAATGGAATAGTGCCTATAGAAACATGAGCGTGAGTATTAGACTTATACTCTGCCAAGGACAACCATCTGTTATGATTCTCATAATAGGGGGCATATGAAATAAAATGTAAATGTAATAATTAGTATTAGCCTAAGGATGTTTTGTTAGTGTAGTTAGTTGAGGTCGGTTATGCCTTGCTCTTAGTAGTTAATAATGGCGGTTAGGCATGGGTTAGATTTCTATGTAATAGATCATGTCATGTTAGTAGTATAAATAGTAAGGCACTAGCTTGCAATCTCATAACTTTGATAATGAAAATATCTCTTTGAGATCAACTCTCTCTCTCATCTAACTCTTTCTCTATTTCTCATCTAATTTCACTTCTTTCTCACCTCATACTCTCATCTATCCTCAATTTTACTTAGCTTAAGTTTGTGATCCAATCACGAACATAACACTATCTTCCCCACACCTTTGGCTGATTAAACACCATTCTTGGAAGGTATTACACAATGCACTGATTGACCCTTTCTGTTTGGCCATCAATCCATGGATGGTATGAAGAGCTAAGAGCCAAAGTAGTTCCCAACAAACTGAACAACTCCCTCCAAAATTATCTTGTAAAAAAGCTTATCTCGATCAAAGACTATGGATTGAGTCAATCCATGTAATTTATAGATGTTGTCAAGGAAGACTCGAGGCAATTTCTCAGCTATCACTAGCCTAGCAAGGCAATGAAGTGACTAAACTTGGTAAATCTATCAACCACAACCTAAATAACCTCCTTCCTTTCTTACTTTTGCAACCCTTCAATGAAGTCCATACTTATGTTTTGCGAAACACCCTCCGCAATAGGTAGAGGTTAAAGAAGCACTTGATACCTATGATCACCACGCTTGGTTTGTTGACAAACTTCAAAAGCTTGCACCAAATCTATTACTATTTTCTTCATACCAGGCCAACTGAAATGAGCCTTGAGCCTCTAATATGGTCCTTCCACACCTGAATGACCTCCCCATGCTGAATCATGCGAGGCACTGATAATTGCTACCTTAGATAAGGGGAGGTCCCAATGTACAGCTTTGCCCTTAAGTCTGATGACTCCCTTTACCACTGTCACATCTACATAAGAAGCCAAATTACATACCCTGCCAATGTTGAAAGCAGCTATACACTCCTATGCAAAATTGTCACTCTCATAGGACTTATACACCTTTAATCTAGGATGGAAGAATTACTGAGATTGCACCATAAGATCCTTGCTCAGTGTCCTTCAATCTGCGAGATAATGCATCAACAGCCAAATTATCCTTGCCTTTCTTGTGCTCAATCATATAGTCAAGTCCCAACATCTTCAAAATCCCTTCTTCTGAATTCCGGTGACAATCCTTTGCTCAAGCAAATGCTTTGACTCTGCTGATTGTTTTTGATGATAAATCGATGCCCATCCAAATAACGTCTCTACTTATCCACTGCTAAGAGAATTGCAAGATACTCTTTCTCATAGGTGGACAATGCTTGATGTTTAGGACTTAAAGCTTGGCTGAGGTAGGCTATTGGTCTTCCTTTTTGAGATAAGACTGCTCCAATGCCATTACCACATGCTTCAGTTTCCAAAACAAACTCCACATCAAAATCTGGCATTACCAAAATTGGTGCTTCACACATAGCAGTTTTCAAAGCTTCAAATTCTCCTCGATCTTTTATCAGACCATTGGAATGCATCTTTATTTAATAAATCCATTAGAGGCTTGGAAATTGATCCATATCTAGCCATTAAATTGCGGTAATATCCAGTCAATCCCAAAAAACCCCTTAATTGCTTCAATGTCACAGGTACAGGCCATTCCTTCATTACATGTACCTTGGAAGGATTAGTAGAAACTCCTCTATAAGAGATCACATGGCCCAAATATTCTAACTGAGTCTGAGCAAATGATCATTTAGCCAATTTGGTATACAACTTGTGATTGCGCATAACCAAGAACGCCTCTCTTAAATGTTTTAGATGATCCTCAAACGAAGAGCTATATATCATATTGTGATCGAGGAATACCAATACAAACCTCCTCAAAAATTGATTGAACACTTCATTCATCAGTGCATGGAATGTGGCTGGAGCATTGGTCAAGCCAAAGGGCATAACCACAAATTTGAAGTGTCCATGTTGTGTTCTGAAAGCAGTCTTGTACACATCTTGCTCCAACACACTGATCTGGTGATAGCCTTGCCTCGGATCTAGCTTGGAAAAGACTTGTGCACCATGTAGCTCGTCCAGAAGGCCATCTGTGATAGGAATAAGAAACTTATCCTTCACAATCACTTCATTAAGCTGTCTATAGTCCATACACATCCTTGCCGAGCCATCTTTCTTCTCATCCAATATGACAGGGGAGGCAAAAGGGCTATGGCTCTGCCTTATGAAGCTTATCTTGAGCAATTCATCAACATGCCTTTCAATTTATGTTTTCTGAGCATGAGGATACTTGTAAAGCCTCAATTTCACTGGCTCAGAGTCAGACTTAAGGGCAATTGCATGATCCAGACTTCTCTTAGGAGGGAGTGCTTTGGGCTATTCAAACAAGTCTTCGAATTCCTCAATCAATACTCTCGTCTTAGGTTGAGAAGCACTATCCACTTCAATAGGTGATATTGCAAACAATTTCCCTACCCACTAAAAAGCACTCTTTCTGAATCGCCTTTCCAGCCTACTGCCCTTCATCAATTCCAATTGAGCTTGATCTTCCATGCCTTGCAAGGTAACCTTGGATGCATGTATCTCAAATGATACTATCAGCTTAGCAAAGTCGAAGAGCACTAGACTGAAAGATCTCATCCAATCAACTCCAAGGACCATATCACATCCACCCATGGGTAAAATTTTGAAGTCATACTAAAATTTGCGATCTTGCATAAACCACTGAAACCCTTGGCACCTTTTCTATGTTAATATTAAATTACAATCAGCAACAGTCACTGCCAATGGATGTGTCTTGATCACTTCATGCCCCGCTCTTTTTACAACTTTTGGATCACTGAAGCTATGGGTGCTTCCACTGTCTATCAAAACAGTGATTGATCTCTTTCCTGCCTTCCCTTTGATCCTTATTGTGTTATGAGCTCCATTCCCAGTCGATGCCTTCATGGAGATTCCAACCTCATCCTCAACAAGTTCCTCTTGTGACTCCTGATCCGAAATATCCTTTTCGGAATCAGATTCTTCACTTACAAATTTCTCTTCAGCACTCTTTCCCCTAGCTACCATGAGGAACTTTTGGCTGCATTTATGCCCAAACTTATAAGGCTAATTACTCTTGAAACAAAGCCTTTGAGCTTTCTTCCCCTTTGATCGAGAGCCTGAAGGATTAACAGGTCCCTTCTGCTGCTTGGAACCACTTCCTCGGTACTTTGGTGGTCCATCATTTGAAGCAAGAACCGTTGCTTCAAAGAGCTTAGCCTTAGCATTAGCCTTGGACAATGTCTTAGGATCAACTGCTTTCACGAGATTCTTAACTTTTGGCTATAAACCACTTATGAAACTCGAGATGTAATGAGACTCAGTGGCTTGAGGATATGTAGCTATCACGCTTGCACTAAGGTTCTCAAACCTTGTCATATACGCCTCCACATATGTTTCTTATATCACTTTGTTGAAATTATCAACAATATCAATAGAGTCTTCATCACTATATCTCTCACAAAGTTCTTTCACAAATTCAGCCCAAGAAAGTGTGGAATTACTCTTAAGCAAACTATAAAGCCATACCTCATGGTCTCCACGAATATGTACAGCTGCTATCTCAGGCTTTTCTGCCTCATCAATATGATAGAAGTAAATATACCTATCGCATCTCCTTAGCCATGATTGTAGTTGCTTTCCGTCAAATGGTTCTGTTACCAAATGACAAGTCATTACTTCCTGAGCGTTGCTGCTACCACTGATCAGGTGGATGATCTTGCTTTCCTAGATTCACACTGGTAAATCATGACTGAACATGAACAGGTGAATGATCTTGTGCCCTGGTAGTCACATCAACTTGCACATTTCGATCTTGAGGTCTAGCTTCAGCTTTTGGAGATTGATCTTGATGTCTAATAGCCACATTAGACATTTAATGATTCACTTCATAAGGGGCCTCATCTGTTGAGTTGTAGACAACATACTAGCAGGTAGTAGAGGTACTGAAATGGAAGTCACATTTTATCTCCTGAATTGATTGCGTAGTTCAGCAAACCTCTCCTCAAATTGTTGCATTTTCTTAATATATCAATTGGCAATCCTCTCTTCAAAATCCTATGATTACTGATGGACTCGATCTGCTATCTTCTCCTCAAATTGTTGTGCTCGTTAATCAAACTAATCTTTTAACCGTTGATTTAACTCACGCATCAATTCACTTTGTGATTATTGTAACTGAACGGGCATCTCTTTCATATGAATGTTCAATTGACCAGATGTAACAACTTCCTGATCTGCTGCAGCACTAGCACCAACAACCTCAGGATAGGAAGGATTTGCAGCAGCCTTTGCAGCTCCTGATCTAGTTGTAACTCCTCTTGCCATTGCTTCTCAATTTTGAATCAATTCAACCTCTTTTTAAGTTGTTTCAATGTGATTAACAACACCACTAATGTAGATGAAATTAAAGTTTAACCTTGTGAAAGAGAGAGTACGGGTGAGGAGAGAACTGAATGAGATAAGGAAATAGAGAGAGAATTAGATGAGAAGGACAAATATCTCAAAGAGCTGTTCGTAAATTTCATTGAATGAATGAATATTACACTTGAGCAAGCTACTTATACTAGATCTAGATACAATGTAAATGGACAAGCACAACCAACTCTCTAGATCTTTCGCCCCACAATTGACCCATACTTGACCCTTTCAACTGAATTCACTAACAAACAAGGCCCTTTGGTGCCCAATAACAAACAATAAAATTCAAACATTACCAATTACCTATGGATACAACTTATTACATCAAAGTAACTCCAAAACATAACAGACGAGTGACCTCCTAGGATGTGCTCCTGTTAAAGCGACCCTTTCAAATACACCTTTTTCATCGATGCACAGAGTTTGTGCCATCCAAGTTCAAGGAGATACCTCTTGAAAACCAATCTTCATGCCAAGGAAAACGGGTGCGATCATACCAGCACTAATGCACCTTATCCCATTAGGACTTCAAAGTTAAGCTTGCTTGGGCGAGAGTAGTACTAAGATGGCTGACATGTTGGGAAGCCCTCGTGTTGCACCACTTTTTAGTGCGCCCTTTTTAGAGACACCTCAAGGAGCACCCGCTAAGCAGCCGGCCAGGCATATTCTACGAAATTCTGCCTCTAGATGCATTTTCGGGCCACTTTTGTGTTTTGACTTACCTTGACTAATCTTGACTTGTACAAGTACTAAAGAGCACTTATTAGGCTAATACTAAGGACTTACAACCAATGACTTACTAGTACTTAACTCCCGATCTCGGGTCATGACAGTACTCCCCCCTTTAGAGCTTCTTGCCCTCAAGAATCTTAGTAGAGAGTTGTGACTTGAAGAATCATTAATGTTGCAAAAAAAAAAAAAGGCTAAAAGAGTGTGTCTTGGTGCTATGAGTACACTTGAAATCTGAATACTAAAATCTGAATGTGAATTACAGTTTATGCTATAGTTACTGTTGGTAGTGTATACTGCAGGAGGTCATGTTGCAAACGTGCATTGAAGGTTGACTGCCTAAGGTTTCCGTGGAAATGCAAGAAATGCATCACATGAGGATGGAAGCATTTTTTAGTGATTTTCTTGCCCTTCCATTTCAGCTTGACTAATACACATACCTAAGCCTTGCTATGTTTTCCCAGCTAACTCAGTTTTAGGAGCAATCACATTCAGCATAGATTGCCCTCTGTGTCTATCATGACCGGAGAGGATTCTTAGAGTGATTTTGATGTATTTTTCTTATTAAAGTTAGAATAAGGCTTGAAGGGATTTTTTGTCAGTTAATGTTGATATTTGGCGAGAAATGGGCATGAGTAGTGTGTGGATTCTATGTTGTTTAGCTATCTTTCAATTAGTACATATATAGAGTGCATAGAGTGTAAAGAAGAGGCATTTAATGAAAATTAAACAAACTCTTATCCCCTCGTCTCAATTTCTTCTATATTTCTCATCTCTTTTTCCCTTCTTTCTCTCATCTCAACTCTAAATTCAAGTTATAATTCAAGTTTGATCTTGAATTACAACATTTGGTATCAGAGCCTAATTGGCTATTGTTTGATTGATCTGGCTTAATGCAAGAAATCTGTTCCAATGGCTAGAGTAACTACCCGTGCTGGTACTGTCGATGCTGCAGCTCATCTCAGTTATGCTGCTGCTGTGCGAGCAAATCCTTGCGAGGGCGATGATATCAATCAATTTGAGAAATTGAGATTACAAATGCAAGAAATATTTGTGAAAATGCAGCAAACTCGGGATCGGAGGTTAGCTGAGAGGTTGGATCAACATTCTAAGTTAATTGAAGCTCGAATTCAGTGCTTACAATAGCAAATAGATTGCCAGCAACTGCTGGCGGGAGGTGGATTGCTATCAGTTGCTAGTCAACATGATCGGCCACCTGATCTTGTTTCCCTTCACTCTTTTGGAACCAATGAGCAGGGATCAGCTAGAAGAAGGACTCAAAGGACCCAGGAAACCTCGGGTGGAGACAGAGCCTTTGATAGAAAGCATCCACAGTCATGGATCAGGCGTTGTGAAAGGTACTTTCGATTTTATCACATAGATGATATGGAAAAGGTAGAATTGGCTGCAGTGTATCTTCCAAGTCAACATGAGGTCTGGTATTATAGTCTGATTCTTAGCAACCCTGGGTTATCTTGGGTTGATTTTGTTAATGAACTTTGTGAGAGGTATAGTGAAGAAAATCTGGGGGAGGTGATTGATCACTTTAATAAACTTGCTCAAATAGCTTCTGTAAGGGATTATATGACTCATTTTGAGAACTTGCATTCCAGAATGTTAACTATTTGTCCTGGTGCAAGTGAATCCAATTATATATTGAGTTTTATTAGTGGGCTTAAACTAAGAATAAAAAACTTGGTTAAAACTCTAAATCTTGGTACATTAACTCAAGCCTTCTGCAAGGCTAAGCTAATGGAGACCACAGTCTTGGTTCAGAGGCTTCTAGGACCAGATCAGGACCTGCTCCTTCTGTGTAATAGGGAAATTCTAGCCATGTACCTAGAGCTTCGAATGCGGATGAGAAAACGAATCAGAGGTTGTGCTTTAGGTGCAGTCAGAAATATTTTTTTGGACATAAATGCAATCCCAAATCATTGATGGTTGTCACTAGCACTAATTATGGTGATGGAATTGAGGTCCAATAAGATCAAGACGAAGTTGAGGAGCAGCAGGATGATGACTCTAGAAAATGGGATTATCATGAGTTGGAAATTTCAATCAAGGCTCTTACTAGCAATGGGTCTCACAATACTATTGGAATTAAAGGGGATGTTGGACACAAACACATGCTGATTTTGATAGATAGTGGTAGCACACACATTTTTGTTGATCCAAAAATTGTCAAGCAAGTAGGACATGAGATGATCAAAACTAGCCCCTTAGCTATCACTATGGTAGATGGCAATTCGATGATCACACAAATGAAGTGTAAGGGGTTTAGTTGGAGTATGCAGGGACATCCATTTGAGTATGACTTCAAAGTTCTCAAACTGGGAGGCTGCGATATGGTATTAGGGGTTGATTGGATAAAGACAATTAGTCCTTTAGTCTTTGATTTTGCAGAGCTATCTATCTCTTCTGAGAAGGAAGGGAAAAAGTGAATGTTGCAAGGAATCATGGAAAAGGGACAACTACAGCTGATGAATGGGAGCAAATTTGAAAAACTGTTGAAGAAGGGTGACTGTTGGTGGATGGGTCAGTCGTTTTCCATCCCAACTGATATAGAAGAAAAGATAGAGATCATAGACCCTCGTATTATGCAGCTGCTGTTAGAATTTGAAGACATATTTGCTCAGCCAAGTTCCTTGCCTCTCCAAAGGTCCCTAGATCATACTATTCCCCTCAAGGCTCACTCTAATCCAGATAACCTGAGGCCTTACAAGTACCCTCTCTCATAGAAGAGTGAAATTGAGAGTTAGGTGGAAGAATTGTTGAGGACAAGTTTCATAAGACATAGCCACAACCCATTTGCTTCCCCGGTGATCCTGGTAAAGAAGAAAGATGGGTCAGCTCGCATGTGTGTGGATTATAGGCACCTGAATTCTCTCATAGTCAACGATAAGTTCCCCATATCTGTCATTGATGATCTGCTGGATGAGTTGAGGGGGTCTCAATACTATTCTAAGCTTGATTTAAGGCAAGGATATCATCAGATTAGAGTGAGAGATGAAGATATTCATAACACAGCTTTTAGAATTCACCATGGCCACTATGATTTTGTGGTCCTGCCTTTTGGCTTAACTAATGCTCATGCTACATTCCAAGCTGTGATGAATTCTATGTTCAAAGCTCACTCAAGCGATTTGTGTTGGTTTTCTTCGATGATATCTTGGTCTACAGGCCCTCACAGGAAGCTCATATCAATCACTTGAGACAAATCTTTCAAATCATGCATCAGAATCAGTTGTTCGCCAATCTTGCTGAGTGTTCTTTTGCACGGGCTCAAGTGGAGTATTTGGGACACATTGTCTCAAAGGAGGGAGTTGTTACTAATCCTAACAAGGTTCAGGCAATGACAGAATGGCGTGATCCTCAGAATCTCAAGCAATTAAGGCGATTCCTTGGGTTAACAGGCTACTACAGTAAGTTTATTTGCTGGATATGGAGTATTAGCCAAACCTCTCAACAATCTGTTTAAGACGGAAGCGTTTGTATGGTCAGAAAATGGTCAAGAAGTCTTTGAAGGGCTAAAGATTGCTATGTGTTCAGCTCCTGTGCTCATCATGCAAGATTTTGAGCAACCTTTTGTTCTGGAAACAGATGCTAGCAGCTTGGGAGTTGGAGCAGTGCTCTCTCAACAAGGAAGACCAATAGCCTTCATTAGTCAGGGCCTTAGTCCCAGAAACCAACTACTCTCCATTTATGAAAAAGAGTGCTTGGTAATACTGTCAGTTGTGCAGAAATAGAGACATTATCTAGAAGGGCATCATTTCATCATAAGGACAGATCATTAGAGTCTCAAATACTTGCTTGAACAGAAGATCACCACAAAGATCAGAAGAAAGGGGCTAATGAGGATGCTTGGACTCAGATATTCCATTGAATATAGTAAAGGGAAAGAAAACATTGTAGCAGATGCTCTTTCTCGAAGATTGGGGTAAGAAACAAAATGGTCTTGCTTAGCTATTTCTTATGCCTTGTCTGAATGGATGGAAGAGATCGACAAGAGCTATAAGGGAGACCAGTTTGCTTCAGATTGTATTGCTGCCTATACAATATCCAATCCCTCTAGCCAAGAATGGGGAATTCCAGTAATAAATGAATTGTAAGAATCAAGGGAAAGATTTATGTGGACACCTCTACCAATATGAGGAAGCAGAGCATTTAGGAAAATCACTCTTAAGCTTTGGGGGGGGGGGGGGGGGCATTCTGGTATAGATGGCACTTACAAGAGGCTCAAGCAGTACTTCAGCTGGGCAGGAGCCAAGAAGGCTGTGGAGGCCTTTGTCCAGAGCTGTGATGTATGTCAAAGAACCAAAACAGAACATGTCCAATATCCAAGGCTTTTGCAACCTCTTCCTATGCCTGATCGAGCTTGGCAGCATATCAGTATGGATTTTGTGGAAGGACTGCCCAAGGCTGAAGGAAAGGAAATAATATGGGTGATTGTGGATAGATTCACCAAGTTTAGCCATTTTGTTGCCTTAAGCCATCCCATTTTTGCTAATAAATAAGCTAAGTTGTTCCTTAAGCACATCCATAAGCTACATGGATTGCCTCAATCCATTGTTTTAGATCATGATAGGATGTTTACTAGTCAATTCTGGAGAGAATTGATCTTGTTAATGGGTTCTACCTTGGCTCTCAACTCCTCATATCACCCTCAATGCGATGGCCAAACTGAGAGGGTGAATCAATGTGTTGACCAATACCTATGCAGCATGATGTTTACTTATCCTAAGCATCGGTCTAGATGGTTGGCCTTAGCATAATACTGGTACAACACTCACTTTCATTCAGCTATAGGAACAACTCCTTTCAAGGCCTTGTATGGGTACGATCCACCTACTCCTTTGGTGCTGCAAGGAGTGACTTCTCAGGTATCTGAAGTCAATGATCTCATCTCTAAAAGAAGACAGTTGATGTTGCAGTTGAAGGATAACCTCCAGCTAGCTCAAGCACAAATGAAATTTTATTCTGACAGGAAGAGGAGTGATAGATTCTTTACTGTAGGAGACAAGGTGTACCTTAAATTCCAACCATACAGATAGTCTTCTGTGGCTGTGCACGGGAATGTAAAGTTGGGAGCTCAATTCTTCAGACCTTACAAGCTATTGGAGAAGATTGGCAATGTGGCTTACAGACCAGAACTACCTCCAGATTCCCGGATTCATCAGGTGTTTCATGTTTCCTTGTTGAAGAAATCTTAGGACAAATCTTGCCCTTTTGATTTCCTTACAGCAAGGTCAGATGGTACTCTGATTCAAGCACCTGTAGCTCTCGTGGAAGCCAGAAGTGTGTAGCAGAAAGGCAAGGGAAGGAAGGAGATTTTGGTGCAATAGATTAATTTGGAACCAACATAAACCTCTTGGGAAGAATTGGAATTTCTGCGCAGCCAATTCCCTTCATCATCATCATTCTTGGGGCAAGAATGATTTTGAGGGGAAGGTATTGTCATAACTGGAGAGGATCCTTATAGTGATTGTGATTTATTTTTCTTATTAAAGTTAGAATAAGGCTTGGAGTGGTTTTTTGTTAGTTACTCTTGATATTTGGCTAGATATGGGCATGAGTAGTGTGTGGATTCTATGTTGTTTAGCTATCTTTCAATTAGTATATATAGAGTACTTAGAGTGCAAAGAAGAGGCATTCAATGAAAATTAAACAAACTCTTATCCTCTCATCTCAATTTCTTCTATATTTCTCATCTCGTTTTTCCTTCTTTCTCTTATCTCAACTCTAAGTTCAAGTTATAATTCAAGTTTGATCTTGAATTATAACAGTGTCCCAATGTATCCTCTTGATTGTTGTTGCAACCCATCCATAGGGCCTTCATTTCTTTGTTCTTTACTTGGGAGCTTGTTTTGAGCTGAGTTCCTCCACTCCTATTGCTCCAATTATGGTGTTATTCAGTAAACTTATGAACCAAAACCTCTTTGCTGCAGCATTCATCTTTGTTAAACACAAGGGCTTCTTCCCCTTCTCCTAAATCAACAGGCCCACTATTAGTGTTCTTAGATGAGTACACATCAGCTCCACCCCTTTAAGCCTGCATTTGGATCAGATCTTGCAGACTTTCCAGCTGGACAGATTGTCCTGCAGCAGTAGTAACTTGATGCCTCACTGAATTTGGTTGCATTGCAGTAGAATCACCCTAATCCCTTACTGAAACCTTCATTCTCCTTGCCTTCTTTACATCCTTTTGACCAAAGAAAATTCTCTAAGTCTATCAATTGACCACAACACTATCTTAGGTTGCCTCAATTTCAAGTTCTTGAGCATGAAAAGCTTGTTAAGAACCACTTTATTTGACTTGAGAAGAATAAAATCCGGAGGTCTTCCCTTACAGACCAAGATTGTCTTGGTCAATGCTCTTATTCTCTTGCTTGCAAAGCACACCTTACGACTTAAGTGAAGGACCAAACAGATCTCAATGTTAGGCTATAAGATTAATTTCAAATGCAGCAATTTGATGCTTATGGGCTCAATGTGTACTTGCAATTCCTTAGTTACAACATTTAATGGCCCTAACACATGCAATAGCTCACTTTTGTTTAGAATTGGTGCTGCCACTGTAGAGTTAAGCTTATGAAGTTTCTGAAGTTCATCCCTACCAAGATTGTTCTGAGTCTGAATGCATGGTGTGAAGTTAGGTTCTTGATTTACAGCTGCAGCACTCGATTTCCCACTGAATTCAGCACTGTCAATTGAATTTGCTCCCTTTATTGCTGCGTTTGCTGTACTCCTATCCAGTTACTACTAAGTCTCTCCTTTACTGGATCAAATGGTCTCATTTAAACCTAATTTGTAACTGTGAAATCATTTTCTCATAGCAATGAAGGATCCAACAAATGTTGTCCTGTGGCAACATCAACCTTTGCTACTTCCTTAACCTCATCTTTAAATTTTAGATCATGTTGCAAATGTTGCTGTTGTACCATTTCTATTGGATCTAATGAGTGCAAGTGTTGCTGCTGTACTATTTTGATTTGATCCACCGAGTACAAATCTGCCTCATTTGCTTGGTTTGTTGCTGGGAATTCCAGATTTAAGCTGATTCCAGCACAATCAATCACATTTTGCCCAATTTCTTGCTCAAACGCCTCAACTATTTCAACCATTGATTCATTAACACTTGCGAAACTTGAAATGTCATTCTTCCCACGAGGAGGTTGATCTAATGACATAGAACTTGGCCCCTTAGATTGACAATTATTAGGTCCTATCACCACTAGCTCCTCTTCCATATCATTACACATCTTGATGTAGCTTATGTCTAAAACACAACATCCATCGTAAATGTTTCTCCCATGTAATGAATTGAAGGCTACATCGGCACTCCATCTTGTATAATAACTAATATGAGCAATAACCTCATTGATGGAAGATGAGATCACTTTGAGACTTGCAACAGAACCATAAGGCCCAAATACTTGGTAAAGAATTGCCTCATCTATATGATAAAGTGGCTTGAAGATTTTGATCAAAAGCCTAGCATCACTGGAAGACTTTTCCAAAATAGCCTCCACTTTGTTTAACATAATTCACAACTTTAGGAAATCTTGCAGACAAGAAGCAATCCACCACAATTCATCCAAAACGATTCAGAGACAGCAACTGTATCAAGAATTTGATGTGTTAACCCTAGTTCACTTGTGAATTCAGGAAAACCGAACAGGTGCAACAAACCAACCGCAATACAGCAAGCTCTAACCTGAATTTGAAGCACTGAAAGTTTTATTGAATGCTCCATAACAAAAGATCTCAGGAATGTACCTTAATCTGAAGATAATTTGGCAAGCTCTTTGACAAATTCATCTAACCGTGTGCAACTTCAGCTGGACAGATGAGCTTTTTACCCCATATCACTTGAATTTCACTACCAGATTGCAATAACAGTAAGCTTTTGCCCAAGAATTTCAAAGCACTGAAGATTAACTCCAACTGCAACTTCCACCGTGCTTGATTCAATACAAACTTAACCTAATTGAAGTAAATTCAACTAAGCCAAATGCAAATCCTCAAACTTCTGTGCAGAATTGCTAAAAACAGATAATAACCACAAGCTTCTTAATCAAGAATCCAAAAATTGAACTCCTAATCAATTGCAATGCAATCAAGGAACTTGATATCAATTTAAGCTTGATCTAATGTTTATACAATTAAATTGAAATAAATCAACTTAATCGGAAGCAAAGTTGAAGCTCTAATACTAATTTTTATGATTCAAGATGAATCTTGATCATAACATAGGAATAATAGAGCATGAGATGAGAAAGAAGTGAAAGGAGATGAGAAATGGAGAGAAAGTTTAAGATGAGAAAGAGAATTCAAGCTTATCATTCAACAATCTTTCTTACATGATGAATCACTCTATTTATACTACTTTCTAAGGCTGGGGAATACATTGCATTTGGAATACAAGAACTAACCGACCTTTCCCTCTTTAGCTTCAAATCTAGGCTATTTTAACTAACATTTGACTCACGCCGACTAATCTTGACTTGTACAAGTACTAAAGAGGACTTATTAGGCTAATTAGGCCAATACTAAGGGCTTATACTAGTTTATTACAACCAACGACTTACTAGTACTTAACTCCAAATCCTGGGTCATCACATGTTCCGGGGGGTGGAGGTTTCACTGTAAGATGAGTGGCCTCCAAGGATGCGCTCATGGTAATGCAACCCTTTCAAGTGCACCTTTTTCATCAATGCGTTGAATTTGTGCCCTCCAAGTGCAAGGCGATACCTCTTGAAAAGCAATGGTCATGCGAAGGAATGGCTGGTGCAATCATACGAGCACTAAAGCACCAGATCCAATTTAAACTCCCAAGTTAAGCGTGCTTAAGTAGAGCTAACTTGGGTGACCTCTTAGGAAGTCCTCGTGTTGCGCCCTTTTTAGTGTACCCATTTTAACAATACCTTGATGAGCACTAGCCAAGCGGCTGGTAGGGCATATTTTGTGAAATTTGGCCTCATGAAGAGTTTTCGGACCACTTTCATGTTTTTTAAGTAATCATGTGGAGGTTTCTCGCAGTTTCCCGCTATTCCCGGGGGTGTTCGATGTAAGATGAGTAACCTCCTAGGGCGCTCTCCTGTTAACACGACCCTTACGAACACACTTTTTTCGTCAACGCACTGAGGTCATAATGAAATGTTCCTGTAAAGGAAGTCGGGTGCGATCATACCAATAGTAATGCACCAGATCCCTTTAGAACTTCAAAGTCAAACGTGCTTGGGCGAGAGTAGCACCATGATGGGTGACCTCTTTGGAAGTCCTCGTGTTGCACCTCTTTTTACTGCGCCCTTTCTAACGACACCTCAACGAGCACCTATTAATTGACTGGCGAGGCATATTTTTCAAAATTCATAGAAGCATTTTCGGGGGACTTTCGTGTTTTTTAAGCAATCATGTGGTCGTTTCTTGCAGTTTCCAGCTGTTCCCGGGTGGGTTTGATGTAAGATCAGTGACCTCCTACAATGTGCTCTTGTTAGCGCAACCCTTTCAAACGCACCTTTTGCGTCGATGCACAGAGGTTGCACCCTCCAAGTGCAAGGCGATACCTCTTCAAAAGCAATGTTCGAGCGAATCAATCCGGGTGCTATCATAGAACACTAATGCACCATATCCCATTAGAACTCCGAAGTTAAGCATGCTTAGGTGAGAGTAATGCTAAGATTGGTGACCTCTTGAGATGTCCTCGGGTTGCACCTCTTTTTATTGCGCCCTTTTTAACGACACCTGGAGGAGCACCTGCTATGTTAGGGATGAAGATGAATCTTGATCTTAACCTAGGAGAGAGATGAGGTAAGATGGGAACAGAAGTGAAAGAGATGAGAAAAAGAGAGAGAGTTAGATAAGAAAGAGCAATTGAAGATGTTATTTCAATCATAAAATGATTCTTACATGATAGACCCTATTTGTAATAATACATTCAAGAACACAAATAATGAATCTAGGCTCTCCAACTTAACCACAAACTGACTTACTAACTAACAACAGCTGCCCAAAAAAGACTTAAAACAAGACTAACAATGACTTAAGCAAGATTAACAACCACCAAGGATCTCCAACAACATTTCCCGCCAAGATCAGCTTCTAATTTGAATCCGAACATGACAATACCCTCCCCTCAAGCACATTCTTGTCTCAAGGATGTAGGGAGGGAAACTGAGACTTTAAGAAGAACCAATTTTCCCATGACGCATGCTCCTAACCCAAGTTTGCCGACCGAACTAGCACTTGCTTAACCTTGGCACCCTATTGCTGTATTTCACAGTGGCCAAAATTGCTTAACTGCACCACAATTCCCTACATGGTGGCCTGAAGTGGAGCTTCTGCAAAAAGTGACTCCATCTGAAATGTGCTTCTTAAGCAATGAAGCGTGAAAAACTAGATGCCCCAACTTTCCAGGGCAAGTTCCAACTTGTATGCTACCCTGCCAATCTCATCTAAAACCTTGTAAGGGTTAAAATAATGAGCACACAACTTGATGTTCTTGCGAATAGCCACTTAGCTCTACCTATAAGGCTACAATTTCAGATAAACAAGGTCTCCTACTTCAAAATTCCTGTCACATCTCTTCTTGTCTGCGAAGTACTTCATCTTATCTTGAGCGTGTTCGGGCATATTTTGCAAAATTCGGTCTCCAGACACTTTTTCGGGTCAATTTCGTGTTTTTGAAGTAACCATGTGGATTTTTCTCACAGTATCCGGCTATTTTCGTTGGGTGGTCGATGTAAGATGGGTGACCTACTAGGTTGTGCTACTGTTAACGCGACCCTTTCAAACGCACATTTTTCATCGACATGCTATGGTTGTGCCCTTCAAATGCAAGGCGATACCTCTTTACCAGCACTAGTGCACCAAAGTCCATTAGAACTCCGAAATTAAATGTGCTTGGGTGAGAGTAGTACTAAGATGGGTGACCACTTGTGAAGTCATTGTGTTGCACCTTTTCTAAGTGTGCCTTTCTTAATGACACCTCAAAGAGCACCTTTTATACAGCTGGCCAGGCATATTTTGCAATATCCAGCCTCTAGACGCATTTTCAGGGCACTTTTGGGTTTCCTAAGTAATCATGTACAACTCTCTTGCTGTTTCGAGATGTTCTGGGAGGGTCGACGTAACATGAGTGACCTCCTAGGATGGACTCGTGTTAACGTGACCCTTCCAAACCCACCATTTTCATCAACGCGTCGAGGTTGTGCCTTTCAAGTGCAGGGTGATACCTCTTGAAAAGCAACGTTCGTGCCAAGGAAGGCGGGTGCGATCGTACCAGCACTAATGCACCGGCTCCCATTAAATATCTGAAGTTAAGCATGCTTGGGCGAGAGTAGTACTAAGATGGGTGACCTTTTCAGAAGTCCCCGTGTTGCTCCCCTTTTATGTGTGCTCCTTTTAACGACACCTCGAGGAGCTCCCACTAAGCGGTAGGCTTGGCATATTTTAAGAAATTCAGCTTCTAGATGCGTTTTCGGGCCACTTTAGTGCTTTTTAAGTATTCATGTGAAGGTTTCTCTCCATTTTCCAATGTTCCGGCGGAGGGGGGGGGGGGGGGGTGTTCGATTTAAGATCGGTGGCCTCCTAGGATGCGCTCGTGTTAACGCGACCCTTCCAAACGTACCTTATTCATCGACGCACCAAGGTTGCGCCCTCCAAGTGCATGGCAATACCTTTTGAACAACAATGTTCATGCCAGGGAAGGCCGGTGCGATCACACCGGCACTAATGCACTGGATCCCATTAGAACTCCAAAGTTAAGTGTGCATGGATGCGATTAGTGCTAAGATGGTTAACCTCTTGGGAAGTCCTAGTCATGCTCCCCTTTGTAGGGCGCCAGTTTTAAGGACATGTCGAGGAGCACCTGCTAAGCGGCTAGTCAGGCATACTTTGCGAAATTCAGTCTCTAGATGTGTTTTCTTGCCACTTTCTTGTTTTTAAAGCAATCAGGTGGGGGTTTCTCATAGTTTCCCACCATTCCCGGGGGGGGGGGGGGGGGGGGGGGGGGGGGGGCGGGGCGGTGTTTTCGATGTAAGATAAGTGACCGCCAAGAATGCACTCACGTCAATGCACCCCTTTCAAACGCACCTTTTTCATCGACGTGCCAAGGTTGTGCCCTCCAAGTGCAAGGTGATAGCTCTCGAAAAGCAATGTTCTTGTCAAGGAAGGCATGTACGATTATACCAGCACTGATGCATCGGATTCCATTAGAACACTGAAGATATGGGTTTTTGGGCGCGAGTAGTACTAAGATGGATGACCTCTTTGGAAGTCCTCGTGTTGCACCCCTTTTTAGTGTACTGTTTTTAATTGTACATTGAGGAGCACCCTCTAAGCGGCCGGCTGGGCATATTTTGCAAACTTCAGCCTCTGGATGCATTTTCAGGCCACTTTTGTTTGGAGGTCTCTCGAAGTTTCCCGCTGTTCCTGGTGGGGTTCGTGATAAGATGAGTGATCTCCTTGGATGCGCTCATGTTAACGCAACCCTTTTGAATGCACCTTTTTCATCGATGCAGCGAGCTCTTGCACTCAAAGTGCAAGGCGATACCTCTTAAAAAGCAATGGTTGTGCCAGGGAAGGCGTGTGCGATCATCCCAGCACTAATGCACCGGATCCCATTAGAACTTCGATGTTAAGTGTGCTTGGGCGAGAGTAGTACTAAAATGGGGGACCTCTTGGGAATTCCTCATGTTGCACCCATTTTTAATGCGCGGTTTCAACGGTAACTCGAAGAGTTCCTACTAAGCGTGTAGCTGGGAATATTTTATGAAATTCAGACTGTAGACGCGTTTTCGGGCCACTTTTTTGCTTTTTAATTATTCAGGTGGAGGTTTCTCGCAGTTCCCTGCTGTTCCAGAGGAGCCGGGGCTGTTCAATGTAAGATGAGTGACCCCCTAGGATGCGCTCGTGTTAACGCGATCCTTTCGAATGCACCTTTTTCATCGACGTGCCGAGGTTGTGCCCTCCAAGTACAAGGCGATACCTCTTGAAAAGCAATGTTCGTGCAAAGGAAGGCAGGTGCGATCATAGCCGCACTAGTTCACCGAAGCCCGTTAGAACTCCGAAATTAAATGTGCTTGGGTGAGAGTAGCACTAAGATGGGTGACCTCTTAGGAAGTCATAGTGTTGCACCCCTTTTTAGAGCATGCTTTTTAACGACATGTCGAGGGGCACCCACTAAGTAGCTGGCCGGCCATATTTTGTGAAATCCAGCCTCTATATGCTTTTTGGGGCCACTTTCGTGTTTTTTAAGTTATCATGTGGAGGTTTCTCGCAGTTTCCCACTATTCTCCAAGAGGGGTTCGATGTAAAATGAGTGACCTCTTAGGATGCGCTCGAGTTAATGCAACCCTTTGAAATCGCACCTTTTTCATCGACGCACCCAGTTTCAACCCTTAAAGTGCAAGGCGATACCTCTTAAAAAGCAATGTTCATGCGAAGGAGGGCAAGTGCAATCATACCCACTGTAATGCATCAGATCCCATTAGAACTCCGAAGTTAACTGTGGTTGGGCGAAAGTGGTACTAAGATGGGTGACCTTATAGCGTGTCCTAGTTTTGCACCCATCTTTGATGCACCATTTTTAACGACACCTCTAGAACCACAAGCTAAGCAACTGGCCGATCATATTTTGCGAAATTCAGCCCCTAGACGCATTTTCGAGACACTTTCGCGTTCTCTAAACAATCATGTGCCGGTTTCTCATAGTTTTCCACTGTTCTCGTGGGGGAGGGGTTCGATGTAAGATGGTGACCTCCAAGGATACGCTCGTGTCAACGAGCCCCTTTCAAACGCATCTTTTTTATCGATGCGATCATACCAGGGCTAATGCACCAGAACCCATTATAACTCTATGAGTTAAGAGTGCTTGGGCGAGTGTTGTACTAAGATGGGAGGCCTCTTGCGATGTCCTCATGTTCCACCCCTTTTTAGAGCGCCATTTATGACAATGCCTTGGGGAGCGCCCTCTAAGCAGCTGGCCGAGCATGTTTTGCGAAATTTAGCCTCTAGATACGTTTTCAGGCCACTTTTGTGTTTTTTATGTAGTCACGTGGAGGTTTCTCACAGTTTCCCACAATTCCTGGGTGGGTGTTTCAATGTAAGATGCGTGGCCTGCTAGGATGCTCGTGTTAACTCGAAGCTTTCATACGCACCATTTTTATGGACGTGCTGAGGTTATGCCCTCCAAGTGCTAGGTGATACCTCTTGAAAAGCAATGTCTGTGCCAAGGTAAGCGGGTGCAATCATACTGGTACTAATGCATTGGATCCCAATGCAACACCAATGTTAAGAACGCTTAAGCAAGAGTAGTACTAAGATGGGTGACCTCGTGGGAGGTCCTCGTGTTGCACCCCTATTTAGTGCGCCCTTTTCTATGATACCTCAAGGAGCACCGGCTATGTGGCTGGCCGGGCACAATTTTAAAAATTGGGCCTCCAGACGCGTTTTCTGGCCAGTTTTGTGTTCTTTAAGTAATCATGTGGAAGTTTCTCACAGTTTTCCACTGTTCCCGGTCGGGGGGGGGGGGGGTGTCGACGTAAGATGAGTGACCGCTTAGGATGCGCTCATGTTAATGCGATGTTATGATTCAAGATAAATCTTGATCATAACCTAGGGATAGTAGAATTTGAGATGAGAAAGAAGTGAAATGGAAGATGAGAATGAGATAGAATTTAGATGAGAGAGAGAAAAGATATCAATATCATTCAACAATTGATCTTACAAGAGAGTTCTCTACTACTTATACTAACCTCAAACTAAAGATGGCTAAGCTGGATACATTGCACATAGACCACTGGAGTTAACTGACATCACCCTCCTAGCTGCCTTTCTTGACTTACAACTGACACTTTGACTATCTTGACTTATACAAGATGCCGAAGAGGCGAATTAAGCTAGAATATTACAAACCACTGACTTTTACTATATTATTACAACCCAAGGACTCATTAGTACTTACCTCCATAAACCTCTATTTTGCATAATCATGACAACACTTCCCCTTAAGATTCTTGTCCTACAGAATCTTAGTAGAGAAGTTGTGGTCTTGAAGAATCCTTGATGTAGATCTCGTCTCAAGATGTTAACACTTGCTGTTGCTTATTGACTTGTAGGTATACTAAAAAAACTTTGATTCCAATGATCCAAAATCATTCCAATCGACTTCTGCACACTCACTGCAGCCTTGCTTTCTTTTTTTTTTTTTTTTTGGTCGCATGATTTGAGAAAAGCTTACAAATCTCCTGTCAATTGAGAGGTTTTACTACAAATTTCCTGCTATTGTTGATCAAGGCGTGAGTTTGCTTAAGGCATTGGTGACTTCCACAAGCTTGCATATCATTCTCCAACTTCCTCTTCAAATTCTTCCAATTTACTGCCAAAATAACAGGAAAACAGTTTCCCAAACCAAATGACTTTTCAGCATACAACAATTCCTCTTCATGCCTTTGCATATCATTGCTCTTACTGTCAGTAATCTACACAACTTCTGATGAAATTGAACCAATGGAATGCTTACTTGTGCACAAACCCAGCACATACTCTTGAGCAATTGGACCTTGGCCTTGAAATTTGTGAACTCTATCCAACGAAGACAAGTTCTCAGGTGTCATAGCAGAACTCTAGTGGAACTCATTCAAGTTTTGAACTTTTAAGGAAGTCCAACACTCTTCACCTTTCCCATAACACCTACATATCATATTCTTCTCAAAGCCTTCACCCTTTGCCTCCTTTTGATTCTAACAATCGAGTAAACTTCTATACTTCAATAGTTTTTTGATGATCTTTGCTGAGCTGCTGCACAAATGTATCAGTTCTTAATCTTGTATTTAGCTCTTGATCAAATTTAGCTTGCTGCTTGCTAGCGAGTTGTCTACTAGCTGTATTCTCCTCACACTTTTTTTTCAAGCTGATCTTATTGCATGCACAATGAGTTGGCTGCTATACCAAACTTATCTACTTGTTGGAACAAAAGCCAAAGAAAATCAGGAGGCCTTACATTAGGTTGGACCCTTAGAGGATGCCTAATTTGATTCACACCGACAACAAGCTTCTGATGCAACAGCTTTGCTAGTTCAATATTTGAAGCCAACAAAAACAGCTTGCAATTACAATTTAGTCCACACATGAACTCTTGATTTCCACTACATACCATCCATTGAGCCTTCCTCTTCTTATTTCTCACTAAGGAGCAAGCTTTGAGCTCAATTCTTCCACTCCTTTGGCTCCAAGGAGGAAGTTGATCAACCAAAGTGTTTTCCGGCATTACTACTCTACTAAATTTTTCCCTGCTGAGTTTGACAATTTGCTCCATTATTCTTGGCTCAGGTGCCCTATTGTTAGGGTGCATAGAAGAATAAACACTTGCTCCACTCAAGGCATGCCTTTAGTACTTATCTAACCCAAATCTCAACTGAATTAGAACATCTTTGTGCACTAAAATAAGATTAGAACACCTCTATGCTGAGTGTGCTTGCACTGCTGCAGTATCAACTTTACTTCTTACCTATTTTTCATCATTGCTTATTGAATTCCACCTCTTCCTTGCTAATTTCATTGTTCTTTTAATCCAAGAACAAGCCCCAAGTCTATCAATTGACACAAACACCACCTTAGGCTGCTTGAACTTCATATTCTTAAACATGAAAAACTTTTCAAGAGTCACTTTATTTGACTTAAGATGAAGGAAATCTGGAGGTCTTCCCATGTAGACCAAGATTGGCTTCATTAATGCTCTTAGTCTCTTGCTTGCATAGCATTTCTTACGACTAAATGCAACATTCTGAAGCTATAAACTTCTATTTCCACTTGCACTTCCTTTGCTGTAACATCCATTGTTCTTGAGCTTGTAATGGCACTATATCGTTCTGAATTGTGGCAGTAACTGCAGTGTTGAGCTTTTTTATATTCAACCAAAACAAGTTTGTTCTGAGCCTTAAAGCCTGGTATGATGTTGATTTCTTGATTCACAGCTGCAGCCCCTGGTTCCCAACTGAATTCAGCACTATCAATTGAGTTTTCAGAACTATCAATTAAGTTTTGTTCCAATTTTTGCTCAATATTCTGCTGCAATTACTGAATACTTTCCCAAGGGACATTTAGTTCCTCTTTTCCTGGATCAAAAGTTCTCAAGTATTTCTTATTTGTCCCTCTATTAACCATTTGAATGTTGTGAGCTTAAGCTTCCAAATCAACTAACTGAATTTGCCACTTAGGCTGCTGAACATATATGAACTTCACTGCTGGAGTTTTCAACTATCTTTCCACTTGAGATGATTTTTTGTCTTTCACCTTGTGATGTTGATCTTGCCTCCTTGAAGGCTCACTCACTTCCTTGAGCTGAGTTTTCATACCAAATCTTGATTCTATCGATTGCACCAAAGGATATTTAAGAGCAGCAGGTTGAGATATTGCTTGATCAAACTTATCTTGACTTTGCAAGTCTTACGGATGAATAGGAATTAATTCCATTGCTGTTACATCATTTACTTGTAGTAATGAAGGATCAAACACATGTTATACTGCTGCAACTTTAACCTCTGCCGCTTCCTCAACCTCATCTTGAAATTTCAAATCGTGTTGCTAATGTACCAATTCTACTTGATCTAATGAGTGCAATGCTGCATCATCCATTTGTTGTACTGCTATAACTTCCAAATTCAAGCTGATTCTAGAACAATCAGTCACATTTTGCTCAAATTCTTCCTTCATTCTCTGTTGCAAGTGTTGATTCACTCCCTAAGTAACATTAAGTTCCTCCTTAGCTTGACAATTAGTAGATCCTACCATCTTGAGCTCACCTTTTCTATCATTACACATCTTGAAGTAGGTAATGTCTAAAACACAACATCCATGGTATATGTTTCTCTCGTGTAGTGAGTTGAGGGCTAAGTTAGCACTCCTTCTCGTATAATAGCTAATGTGAGCTGTAACCTCAATAATCAAAGATGAAACCAACTCAATACTTTCAAGAGGACTGTAAGGCCAAAATACTTGATAAAGTATTTCCTCATCTATATGGTACAAAGGCTTCAAAACTTTGATAAAAAGTCTGGCATCATTGGAAGATTTGTCTTGATCCGAAGCTAGATCAAGCCAACGCGACATTACATATTGTAACATTTTGACAACACCTTTTGTGTGCAATACTTGAAGTTCACTCCTTGACTTAAGAACCAAATTCAAACCTTGAATTCAGACCTAAACACAAAGGCTTCCTTGCATTATCCTGAATTTGTATGCAACTGTAGCCAAAGTTTCACAATTCTACTCCACTTGATGTAAGATCCTATTGCAAGCCTTGCTTGAATGTGATTTAGTGATTCAAATGCCTAAAATGAAGGACTGAAGCTTGATTTGAAGCTAATTCAGCAAGTTCAATTATTGATTCAACTAACAGAATGCAATTATAGCTTGAGATTTCAAGTGCAGAATTTAGCTTGACCGAATCTAGTGAGGTCAAATAATATTTTCAGCTAACAAGATCTCATGAAGCAGCTAAAGCACACAATAACAGCAGTGTTTGAACTGAAATTCTGACAAACGTAACCTAAATATAGAGCTTGATGTCAATGAAGCAGTGACTGACAAATCTGGACAATTAAGCATGGTATCTTGATCTCACACCAGCTGAATAGTAGAACCTAGATTAAATCATGCACAAACTGAAATTCCAAACAGTTTAAGCATAATTTCTTGATCAATGCAACCTAATCAAGAACTTGATATCAATTAACTTGATCTAATGCTTTGCAATTAAATTGAATTTAATCAACTCAATCGAAAGCAAAAATCACAAGCTCTGATGCCAATTATTATGATTCAAGATAAATCTTGATCATAACCTAAGGATAGTAGAATTTGAGATGAGAAAGAAATGAAATAGAGGATGAGAATTAGAGAGAATTTAGATGAGAGAGAGAAAAGATATCAATATCATTCAACAATTAATCTTACAAGAAAGTTCTCCACTACTTATACTAACCTCAAACTAAAGATAGCTAAGCTAGATACATTGCACATAGACCACTAGTGTTAACCAACATCACCCTACTAGCCGCCCTTCTTGACTTACAACTAAAACCTTGACTATCTTGACTTATTAAAGATGCTAAAGAGGCTAATTAAGCTAGATTATTACAAACCACGAACTTTTACTGGATTATTACATCCCAAGGACTTATTCGTACTTAACTCCATAAATCTCTATTTTGTATAATCATGACAAAACTGTATTCAAGTCACTGAATTAGGACCAATGCAATCAAGGTCACGCCTTAGCCGTCAAAGCCCTAATCAACGGCGCGAACCTATGTTCACATGACTTATGAAGTAGTGATGGTAGTGTTAAGACCAACGCAATCAAGGTTAAGCATTTGCCATCAAAGCCTTAAACTAAAGCCTCGATTCTTAACTCGTTGAAATTTGAGAATAGATTAAAATAGGAAGTTCATGCCTAGAGTTCAAAAGACTATAATACTGAAGAAGCAAGTGCAACATGTTCTATGTTAAGATGTGCTACGTTAAGTATGCTACTCCTATGGAAAAAAAGCACAAGTATGCTATAAAGAAAACTTGAAGAAGTTTGTTACAGAGTGTATGTGTTATTTTAGACTATCACAGAGTCTCTTATTTATAGAAAACTAAATAATTGCTACTTTTTAATTTTGCAGCAACTTATCTCCACATCAGGCCACTAAGCTCTTCTTGTGCGCATAAAAGATCAATGAACGTGTCCATGATTTAGTATTTGAGGGAATCCCTTGGAGCCCATGTCCAAATTTCTAGCTGAAATCCTCCTCTAGATGCCCCATGCTATCTTGGCTTAAGCTTAGTGTCCAAGCATCTAAGATTGCGGGCCAAGTAATTGTCTCAAGCTTGGAAACCACATGTCTTGCAGCCTTCTTGGCAGTCCCTGGAGCTTGAGTGCCCTTTACCCTTCAATCATTTCGAGCCTCTAGTGGTTGATACCCTTGTTAGGGTGATAATCTTCTCAATATGCTAGGCTCGAGATGCCATTATTTTAACACATAAAGGCTCCTCGAGGAGGACCTCACGTGTTAAGCACGTAGCACTTTGCTTAAAATGGCATCATCCCAACTCCCTTGGAAATAGGGTGTAAACAAGACTATTTTCCGAATTTAGAGTTACTGTCGTACATAATTAATTATTTCTGATGGTAATTAAGAAACAAATAATTCATGTGGCCCAGCTCAATGTTCTAATCTTATAGACAACTCTAATATAATACTTTTGGGTGGATTCACATGACCTAGACAAGTCATCTAAAGTATCATATTATAGTCTTATTAGATAAGTTGTCCAAACTTATTACCCACTATGAACATATACAATAGCAGCAACAACAACAATGGACCCAGTGTCTCAAGGGCTTCTGCATAAGCAGAGTCTGGGAGGGGTAGATGTACGTAGCCTTACCCCTTCAGGGTGTAACTCTGCCGAAAGGCTGTTTCCCAGGGCCCCGAACATTATAAGGTTGGCAACACAAGGACTTCCTAGAAGGTAACTTCGGAGTTCTAATTGGATCTAGTGCCTTAATGTCTGGTAAATGAACCCCACTGACTACGAAAATATGTCGCCAACATATCATTAATTTGATTTATGTCTGTTTGTAGCTCAATCCCATTAAACCAATCTTGACATGTCATCTTGGAATACATCCATCTTATGGAATGTTTTAGAAAACAATCACACATATATATGACTCGTAAAATATATTTGGACAATGAATAAATAAATTAGTTAATGTGACCCCATAAATTTTTCGGACCCGATTTGAGCTAACCAAGAGGAAAGGAGCCCGATACATGCCTGCTGCCTTCTTGACTGGTTTGTTGGACCTAGTTCAATCCCGCAAATAATTTTTGGATGTTCGTGCAGCAACGGAGGGAAGTGGGACTGTTTTGGTGGTGTCAACTTTTGGTGAACCAAGGAGGTCAAAGGCAGCGATGGAATTACTCGAGGGAGCCAAAGAGGTTCACGTGTTTTTTGAGGTGCTTGGTGCTCTTCATCCTCAAAAAGAGTACCCTGGCCCTGTTGCTGAGGAGATCTATTTCTTGCAAGAGATTTCAAAGGGATCAATGTTGGCGTAACTCTCTTAAATATATATATGTTGGCGTTACACCTTCTACGTCTCATGACGAGCTAGTTATGTGAGTGGTACTTGTGATGGCCTTCATATCGGCTAATATATGTTATTTATTAGAAGACAAATATATTGTAAAGACCTCATGAACTATTATTCAAATCCAAGTAATTTTCCCTATTTTCTTTTTTATTTGATGGAGCCTCTGTACAAGTTTGTATCTGTAAAGCCTAGTGTTGTAAACTTGTCTACAAGTAAAATTAGGTACTGTGAAATTCTAATTTAAGTACTAAGAATAGCCATTTATCACCTAAGTACCTTTATGTTTGGAGGATTAAAATTTCTATTGCCTAGGTATCTTTATGTTTTAATATATACAATTCAGTACAGGGAGGTTTGAAAGTTTTATTGCCTAGGTGAGAAAAATTTTATCAATCATTTAACCTTTGGCAAGAAGTTGATACAATTTTGTTGGAAAATGCTAGAAGTGGAATATAATTTTGATAATATATATGTATTCTTAGACTTTGATTATTTATTGCCAAAACTGCTGACAAGATACATGATCTAAGCAATATATAAATATCAGCACCATCAAATGTGATTTCTTGTGCTTGGTTTTCTCTTTTATAGACACTAAAATTGAATCTTGTTGGGGAATGTTAGGTGTATTTTAATTTTAAGTGGGAAATTTGTCCATAGAGTCTTTGATGGTAGCACATTCACTTGGATTACTCGGTATGTCCTTATATGGCCATTTGTTACTGTTTCTGACCAATATAAGCATTGAGTAAGGCCTATTGATCACCATTATTGAATTGCCTCCATTGATTTCTAGCCATTACATAAGGTTTATTGAAGCTTATATAATGACTATTTTTCTTGTTTGATTTGGACCTAAAATCTCTCTTCCTTTTCCAAAAGTCTTGTCTTCATTATTTACCAGTGTGTTAAAACTGAATTAGGTTGTATTCTAGTCCGCTACTTTAGAGTACGCTGTAGGTAGTTGCGTACAGTACAGTGGCGAATGTCGGGCTAACTTCGGTTATTGGAGTGCCACTTGGTTCCGCTTGTATCACTGCATGGTATAAAGGACTTCAGGGCAGATGATCATTACCACATTTCATTCTTATTCGTGTTTTTTAGATAAGTTCTACTTACTCAACCCTTTTTTTTTCCAACAATCAAAATAATATTCATAAAGACCCCCAACTATTGGCCAAAATCAATGTAAACCCCTACCTTCTAATTTTGTCAAGGACACACCCCAAACTTTTAACTGAAACCAATTTGACCCCGCAACTTCAAAACTTTTATTCAAGACATCTGAAATAATTTAAAAAATTCAAATAAAATTTGGTACAATTTGGTTAAGGTACCGTTAGATTTGACAATATAATTTACAAGTATCCTGTGGTTTCAAAATATTTTCACAATAAGTTAAACTATGGTAACTTTTTTTCCTATATACTATCCACATAACTTGACACTTTAGGCATAATGTAAGTAAGAGTACAAGTTCCAATTATATTTAAAACGATCTTTTGAAAATAAATTTTTTTTTAAATTATTAATTGGTAGTTTTCTTTTTATTTTACTTGTCACATCAGTATAATTTAACGGTACTCTAATGGAGTTATAAGTAAAATTTTAAAAACGTTACAAGAGCTTAGTGTCACGGATCGCTTAGTTCCGTAATAATTTTGTATAATTTTATTATGTATCGATGTACTGTGGGAATGTTCCAGAAGGCCACAGTTCGTTCTAGGCTCTTCTAGAATATTCTTACGGATATATTTATGTACGTAGTCCAATTTTGTAAGGACGCAAACCTTTGGTGAAGTGCTCGGCACAAATCCGTAAAGGGGCGGGTCCATAGGACGTTATGTAAAATACGTGTAAATATCGTATCGGGTAAAAATAAAATAAGATGTAAAGAGGGGCTTGTGAGGGGCGGCCAAAAGCAAAGGGACTTTCCCTCCAAAACCCAACACTTGTAAAGAGTAGTGTAGGAAAAGTGAAGACCAAAAAGTAAGCCTAGGACAAAAAGGACAATAGGTTGGTTGGCTAGGCAAGGACAAGGGAGACAAGAGTACAATGCTTTTACTTTATTGTCTCATGTACATTTTCTATATATAGGCAAGTATAAATACCAAAGGGGTAAGAAGCAATTCCCCATTTCACAAATCTCTTCCATCTCTCTCTCTCTCAAGCCGTGACTCTCTCTCTCTCTATGTGTATGTGTTGTTCTATTTCTTTTCCTTCCAAATTATATTATTCCGCTGCGTAACTTAACACTCTTACATTTTCGGGGTTAGCCTGACTTAGCGAGGTACTTTCGGAGTGAAGCTAAGTGGCATCACGGGTCTTAACGAGGGACCTTAGGGGTGAAGTTAAGGGCATTGGGAGGCCGTGACACTGGTGAAAGTGTCATCCCGTGACAACGTGGTATCAGAGCAAAGGTTGCTCGTAGCCGAGAGTGAAACCGAGAAGGAAAGGAGTGCGAGCACATCACAAAAGGAGGAGAAACCGAGAGGAGAGTTGGAGATCCAACCGTGTGGGCCTAAGTCAAGCAAGGGTAAGGACCGATTCATCATAAAAGGTACGCTTACTAGTCTTGACATGGACAGTGTCAACATGGGGTTGGTGCCGGGTGAAAATCTTGAAGTTCACACAACCGTGAGCACTTCGGGTAGAAGTACTTTTGGTTGTGGGGGCAAGCGACCCAGGCGTCATAACTGTTTCTCGTGTGTTGAGCCTCACTACGCACGTGAATGTCCAAAAAGACAAGCACTAGTGGAGCGGGTGGCTGCACTTGAACAAGAAACGGGGTTGGATGATGAGGGTGCTTGCTGTGGACAAGAAGGGGACAGCACGCAGGGTGGGGGAGACCTGCGTGCCGCTAAGCAGGTTGCTGTCCAGGACCGGACCCAGACATGTCAGGCAGTGTCGGAAGCACAGCAGGCAGTGTCAGGCGGACAGGTCCCAGGAACCAGCCAGGACAGGACCCAGGACCGTGCCCAGGCACAACTGACAGTGTCGAGTGCACAGGCCCCAGGGCCCAGCAGAGACCAGGACAGTGCCCAGGGACGACGAACAGGACCACGTGCACAGGTCGCAGAGTCGGACGAGACACGGGCTGCTGCGTTGGTTCAGACGCAGGCCCATGTCAGGGTCGAGACAGAGGGTGCTGCGAGTGTCATGACACAGGCCCAGGGTGCTACGACGCAGGCCCAGGGTGCTGCGTATGACAGCCCGCAGGCCCGGACCGAGGAGAGTGCACGGGGGTGCACGAATGTTAGGACACATGCTGATGGGACCGCGCATGGGTCTGAGCTGAGGGCACGGGAGTGCCTAACAAACCAGACACGAGCCGATGGGACCGAGCAAGAGTCTGGGATGGTGGTGCGTGAGTTTGCCTTGGGTGCACACATTGTGCATACCTTGGGGGCTCATGGGGCCAAGACACTTGAGAGTGTGGAGGCCCAAACAAATTTAGGTGATGTTGCATTTGGGTCAGCCACGGGTGTGCCCGAGACACAAGCCAAGGGGATCCGAGGGACTATGGCACGGGGGGGTGTTGAGGTCCGATATGGTGCACGTTGGGGCGTGCATGGATCAGCCGCGGGTGTGCATGGGGCGGAGGCCAAGGGGACTCAAGAGACCGAAACGAGTGTGTTCATGGAGGTCGAGCAAGGTGCACAACAGGGTGCACAAAGGACAACCGAGGCACATGGGTGTGCCAAGGGACAAGGGCATGCGTGTGTTTTGCAGGCCCAAGGTGCTGCTGACAGAACCGAAGCCAGGGAGCAGGTCGAGGTTCAGGACTTTGATGCTGGAACCATTGCACAGGTGGTGCACGGGGCTTCCGAGAGTGAGGCCTACGTCGGGCTTGGTAGGCAAAGGGCTGTGCAGGTCAGTGCATAGGTCCTGGGCCAGGCCCAGCCAAAGGCACTGGAATCGGAAGGCACTGGCGACAACAGAAGTAGGACACGGGTTGCTGCCCAGGGTCGGGCACAGGCCCATGTCGGGACACAGGCGCAGGGGGTTGCGCTGGTCTGGGATCAGGCCTGGGGTGCTGCGCTGGTTCAGGCGCAGGCCCAGGCGACACAGGAGCTGGCCATGGGTGCTGCACTGGTTCAGGTGCAGGCCTAGGCTACACCAATAGAGGCCCAGGGTGCTGTGTTTGCTGAAACGTAGGCCCAGGATCAGAGGACCGAGGTGCAGGCACGCACCAAGGTTCCAGACGTGGTGATGCTGACTTTGGCACAAGGGTGTGCCGGGGTCCGAAAAGGCGTGCACTTAGGTGCGCATGACTCACCAAGGACAAGGCACTCAAGAATGGGACACGGGCGTGTCAACACGGGGGTGCTTGTCGCTGTTGAGACCGAGGCACTTGATGACAAGGGTGCCAAACATGATTCCGGTTCGAGACAAGGATCGGAGGGGCTCGGATGGGGCCTTGACAGGGGGGTGAGATGGATGAAGAGAGGGGTATCTTCATCTAGGCTCATCTATGATAGGGGACGTGTAGTGTCAACTTGCACAAAGGGTTGGCACGACACACCGGGTTTGACGGTGGTCCTAGAAGATGACTTCAAGACGGTGTTGGAGATGAATTTCTCCAATGTCCTAAAATCACTTTCACTTCCTAGGCATGATGTTATGAAGATGACTCAGACCAAGGAGGAGCAAGGTGAACTTGGAGACGCAAGACCACATGACAAACCGAAGCAAACACCTTTGGGGGCAAGGGTGGAGTTCAGGACCGTGGACCGAGCAAGAGGCACACGTGAGCTGTTTTGGAGTGCGCAGGTGTTGCGCATGACAGGGCATATAGTGGGCGTGAGAGTGCTTGGCCTAGGCATGGCAAGGCATGACTTAGGACCGGAGGCACGAAGCTTGGGACTCGGGGGGCTGAGCTTGACATTGGGTGCACATGGGGTGCGCCCTCATGCATTTGGAGTGCCAATTGAGGCACAATGCTTGGGGCGGGGTGTGCATGGGATGCACGTCCTAAAATGGGACACTTCATCGAAATTTTCGAAGTCCGATGCAAAGGAGGCTGAGGCCTACACGCAAAGGACATGGGCAGAGGAGAAGTGCGACGAGCTGGAACTTCCGTGGGAGGAGGTTCGTCGCAGTGACAGGTTGGGGCCTGGGACAGGGTCCCCGACCACGCAGAGGTTTATCCAGGACCGGGCAAAGACAGTGCACAGGGGGCGCTGGGCTGTGCCTGGGCTGGACAGTGACAGAGCTGGGCGTGACATGTCGAGGACCGCACTGGCAGTGCCCAGGACCGAGCTGGGTGAGTCCAGGGCCGAACTGGGGGTGCCCAGGGAGGCGCATGTGGTGCATTTGATGGTGCACTGGATGCAAAACGTGGGGCAAGGGGTGCTCACTGCAGGGCACAACTTGTATTGTGGAGGGCATTGTCGAGACTCAAGATCGGATGTGCAAGACTTGGGCCTTGACGTGCCTAACAGGGACTTGAGTGTGCACGACCTTTTCGGGTGTGTGCACGATGGGGGCTGGAGTGCGCAGGGGCTGTGCACAAAGGCTCACGACTTGGGCTTGAGTGTGCATGGGTTGCACACGAGGGCTCTTGACTTGGACATGAGTGCGCATGGGTTGCGCACGGCTTGGCGTGACTTGTGCTTAACATGGCATGGGTTGCATTGGGGTGCACTTGACTTACAATTGGGTGCACAAGGCTTGCCCGGGGGTGGGCATGGGAGGTGCAAGGGTGCGCCTCACTTTTCAGCGCAGGGGCTGTTAAAAACAGACCCGAAAATCAGAATGCAGGGGTTTGGGACAAGCTGTGGGGGAGCTCAGACCGTGACCAGCAAGAGCGAGGCTCGAGTGGAGGAAGCACGGGTGCCCGGACCTTTGCCCATTGAAAATAAACAACTAAAACACTCGGGGTGCAAAAGCTCTCCAAACAGGGCGACGCTGCGGGACAACCGTTCTGTGGCACAACCGGCAGTGAAGCATCACGTGGAGCTGCCAACAGAGATGAAGGAACTTGTGGAACGAGGCTCGGGACGCAGGGACCGAACTAAGTACTTCTTGTACTTGGTGAAATGGAAGGGCTTTCCGGACCTGAAGGTATGAAGACAAAAGGAAGGCTCAAATAAAGAGGAACGGGGTCTAAAGAACTCAAGGCCGTCTAACATTGACGAGGTCGTCAATAGCTTAGGTGGGGGAGAGTGTCACGGATCACTTAGTTCCGTAATAATTTTATATAATTTTATTATGTATTGATGTACGGTGGGAATGTTCCAGGAGGCCACAGTTCGTTCTAGGCTCTTCTAGAATATTCTTACGGATATATTTATGTACGTAGTCCAATTTTGTAAGGACGCAAACCTTTGGTGAAGTGCTCGGCACAAATCCGTAAAGGGGCGGGTCCATAGGACGTTATGTAAAATACGTGTAAATATCGTATCGGGTAAAAATAAAATAAGATGTAAAGAGGGGCTTGTGAGGGGCGGCCAAAAGCAAAGGGACTTTCCCTCCAAAACCCAACACTTGTAAAGAGTAGTGTAGGAAAAGTGAAGACCAAAAAGTAAGCCTAGGACAAAAAGGACAATAGGGTGGTTGGCTAGGCAAGGACAAGGGAGACAAGAGTACAATGCTTTTACTTTATTGTCTCATGTACATTTTCTATATATAGGCAAGTGTAAATACCAAAGGGGTAAGAAGCAATTCCCCATTTCACAAATCTCTTCCATCTCTCTCTCTCTCAAGCCGTGACTCTCTCTCTCTCTATGTGTATGTGTTGTTCTATTTCTTTTCCTTCCAAATTATATTATTCCGCTGCGTAACTTAACACTCTTACATTTTCGGGGTTAGTCTGACTTAGCGAGGTACTTTCGGAGTGAAGCTAAGTGGCATCAAGGGTCTTAACGAGGGACCTTACGGGTGAAGTTAAGGGCATTGGGAGGCCGTGACACTGGTGAAAGTGTCATCCCGTGACATTAGGGTACCTTGGGAATACTTTAAAATCTTAGTCCTCTATAAAATTTATACCAAATATCAAAATACCTAAACCAAATTTGTTCTATTTTTTAATAATTTGGATGTCTTTGATGAAATTTTAGGAGATGATTTTGATCTTTTTTTAATTGTTTGGGGGTAATCCTTGACATAATTTAGAAGTTGAGTAGGTTGCATTGATTTTGACTAATAATTTAAGAATGTGTTTGATAAAATTAGAAGTTGAGAGTATCACATTAATTTTGACCAATAATTTGAGATTGTCTTTAACAAAATTAAAATTTCTGATTTTGATCAATAGTTTCGAGCCTCTATGAACATTACCCAAGCTATTAGTCAAGTTTTTGCAAGTGTCCTCAAGAATGGGGCCCATAAGCCCAAATAGCTGGCTAACTGATAATTCCAAGAAGAAAAGGATAAGATGCTGACCAATCACGGTTTGACAGGTGTACATTATGATTCACTGTTGTTCTCTATTTTCCATCACCAATAATTTGGTGCGAAGTCAAAGGCACAGAATAAGGCAATGGAGACCACAGGATGTAGCAGAGGGGCACTCCCATCTGTGAATTTCTGTTCTTGTCAATGGAGATTCCATCCCAGGAAGCTTCTGATTGAATCCATGGCTACCCTGAAAGCTAATCCCTCTACTAACAGAACCGCGAGTTCTAGAAAGGTCAGTTCATATTTACATTGCTATCGCTCTTTGTTTCACTTTTTATATTTGTATATGATTATACAATATTTGTGTACGAACAAAAAAGTTACGTTCTTCCTAACTTTTTCTCTTCTATTTTCCTGTCTCTTGTCACGCCATTATCAATTGATATGCCTACCCGCTCGTTGTTGTGTCCCACTAACAGAAACTTCTGGGTCTACTATGTTTGCAATACAGGATGTACCAAGTTTTCCTCTTGGTGAGCCAGGCCCACGTTATGGGAGCACCTCAGGCAGTACCTCGGTCAAGCTGTTAACAAGGGTGGAGCAACTGAGGCTTCTAACCAAAGCAGAGAAAGCTGGACTGTTATCTGCTGTAGAGAAGTTTGGATTGTCGTTATCGACTATAGAACAACTGGGTCTTCTCTCCAAAGCCGAAGAATTTGGGATTTTATCAGCAGCAGCAAATCCTGCCACCCCATCAAACTTGTTGAATCTTAGCCTTGTACTATTGCTGATTGGTCCATCCTTTGCTTATGTTGTGCCCGAGGATTCCTTGTGGGAAGTAGTAATACAAGTTGTGGTTGCTGTAGTATGTGTACTTGGAGGTTCAGCTGCTTTCGCTGCTTCAAATCTTGTATCTAATCTGCAAAAATCAAACTGACATTTCTTTTCTTAATTGTCTTTGCGTTGTATTGTACACTTGTATTTATTGTTCGAAAAAGTCATACAAACAGCAACAGGGGAGTGAAAATCAGCAAAACATCAACACAACAATTCACAAAGAAAACCCTCTCTTAATTAGAGTAAAAAAAATCAAATGGATACTCCATCCAGTGATGCAATTAAATAGTCATTTCCTTATATTAGTATATTTTGTATTAGCAGGGGTACATAAATAAAGGCCAGTAGTTGGAGAGAGGTAGGCATTTGGAGATATAAGTGCACTTTTGGGCACCGAAGTGGCCAATAAAGAACTTTTGGGGCATCTAAGTTAAATTTTTGAAAATTTAGTTACCCAACTACTAATGAAGGTCCCTTTTAATCACCCAAGTGGTTTAAAATGGACAAGTTAGTTATTCAATTCAAATTTTGAAGATTTAGTTACTCAACTTCTAGTAAAAGTTTCACTTAGTTATCCAAGTAGTTAAAAATAGACGTTGGTCGACCAGGCAATAATTTATAGAAGTTTATCATCCAACTCAATTTGTTCACTACAATGACTTAAAAATGATAAAAAAATTCATTATCCAAACAAGAAATAACTAATTTAATTAAGGTTTTGATTGATTTATTGCATTCGGCGTCATTATTTTCAAGGTCATTCATGTTTTATTTGACTTATTAGAATTTGATATTTTTTCGCCAAAAATATGAACATGACATATGATTTCGGAAACATTTAGGTGGTTTGCATGAACATTCGATGATCTTTTATTGTAATTTGCTGCATTTTTGCTAAAAATATTAACATGAGTTACATGTGTTATAATTAACTATGCATTGCATTATTATTTTATGTATAAAATTAGTCAAATTGTTGCGAAATTTATCAAATTTTGACACATGGTACCTAAGTGATAAATTCTCAAAATTTAGGGTACCTAAATAATAATTCCCTTTTACTTCAAGTCAAAATTAGTTTCTAATCCTTTAAGTTTTTTTTTTTCCTTAATACCAATAACAAGATGAGAACTAGTTTGGTTACAAATAAAACACAAAGAACTATTTTTTTTTTTTTTTTGGGGGGGGGATGGACCAAAGAAATGAATAAATTAAAAACATTATTAAGTTTGTTATTTTTTTAATTTTGGATGAATTTTGTCATGTTTTAATAACTTTAGCAACCAAAATAAGTTTTTATTAGAAGTTGGGTAATAAAAATTTTAAAACTTTGTCTTAGCTGACCAACTTGCCTATTTTAAATCACTTAGGTGACTCAAAGGGACTTCCATTAGGAACTTGGTGCCTAACTCTTCCAATATTTGACTTTGTGATCAAATAGTCAATTTTCAACTACTTGGGGTGAATAAAAGATACTTTTATTAAGAGTTAGGTAACTAAAGTTTTTCAAAATTTGACTTGGCTGAGAAAGCAATCAGTTTTTAAATTACTTGGATGACTAATAAGGACTTTTGTTAAGAGTTGGGTGACTAAGTTCCTCCAAATTTGACTTGGGTGACCAAAATATTCATTTTTCATCCCTGTTCGCTTTATTTTTTTGTAAGTAGTGTGATGTGGTTGCCTTAAATACAAATATAAACAAACGTACAAAAGGCACTCACCATGAATAGGTAATGAGCCTAAATTCGGACAGCATGTCTTTGACATCAACCACTCACCTTTTCGGAGAAAAGGAGGTCATATGTTGGTGCATCAAATTTCGTTTAATCAACACGTGGATTCAGTGTCATGATCGGAGTAGTTTTTAGTCATTTTTCCCGGATGTTCTTATTCAAATCCTACGCCAAAAGCAGTTGGCCGTTAGTAATATTTTAGTTCCTTGTCTTGTTGATTGTAATAAGGCGGTTAATGTCTAGATATTTGTTTCCCTTGCTTTGGCTATAGGTAGCTTTATCTTGTAATGAGTTGATCATTCAATGAAAAACATAATTCTTTTCCTTATTCATTTCCAATTTAGTTCAATTTCTCCCTTGTTCTATCTAGGTTAGGCTCAAGAACTACCTTGAACCTAACAAGTGGTATCAGAGCTTGACAATTACGCTCAATTGAATTGAATTCAAGCTTCAATTCGACTGCATTGTGTTCGAGGTACTGCGGCATTGTTCATTGCAATCTGGCTAGGAAGAAGAGATCTTCCATGGCACAAACAATAAAAGCTAATGCTGCTGCACAAGCAGCTGGAAACGTTGTTAACAATGCCGGTGGGGGAACCTCGACCTATGCTGAAGTTGTTGCTGGTGATAATGCTAACCAACAAGTTGATCGTGTGGAGCAAGCATTGCTGCAAATGCAGAATATGATGCGGATGATGCAGCAAGACATGAACCATAGGATTAAGTCACAATTGATGTAGTTTACTCAACAATTCTCTGGTCTCCAATAGAGGATGGATAGACAGCAATCATCCACAGGTGATGGCAGGTTCTTTCCAGCCAATCAGCAACTTAGGCCCCCGGAACCCTCCACTGCTCCCACTTGCAGTATTGATAGTTCTTCCAGTGCAAGGATCAATGGATTCCGACATCCTAGAGTTGATCTAGAACCCTTTGATGGTACTTTCCCTCAATCTTGGGTAAGAAATTGTGAAAAATACTTTCGATTCTATAACATTAGCGAGAGTGAAAAGGTTGAAGTGGCTTCTGTGTACTTACGTGGTGAAACGGAGACTTGGTGCTATGGGCTGTTGCGTACCAAACCTTCCACTACTTGGACTGAATTTTCTTATGAGTTGTGTGATAGATATGGGGGTCAGCATGCTAGTTAAGTGGTGGATAATTTCAACAAGCTAGTCCAAACCACCACAGTGAAAGAATATATGACACGGTTTGAAGGCTTAAGGGCCAGAATGCTATCGATTTATATTGAGGCTCTGATACCACTTGTTAGGCTCAAGGTAGTTCTTGAGCTTAACCTAGATAGAACAAGGGAGAAATTGAACTAAATTGGAAATGAATAAGGAAAAGAATTATGTTTTTCATTGAATGATCAACTCATTACAAGATAAAGCTACTTATAGCCAAAACAAGGGAAACAAATATCTAGACATTAACCGCCTTATTACAATCAACAAGACAAGGAACTAAAATATTACTAACGGCCAACTGCTTTTGGCGCCAAAACCGCAAGGCTTAGGATTTGAATAAGAAGTATCTAAGCCCAGAAACACTGTTCTTGGATCTCCTGCCACTAAATTCACACAAAACAACGGCAAGATTGCAGCTAGTGATGATAAGAGACCACATAAGCTTTGTTTTAAATGCAACCAAAGATATTTCTTTGGCCACAAGTGTGATCCCAAGTTTTTCATGTCAGTATCTGGAGAAGAAGCAGAGGAAGCTGAATCAGGTGAAGAAACAGATTGTGCAGCAGTTAAGAATGAAGTATCAGCAGAATCTGATGAAGAAAACGATGTAGAAATCTCTGTTAAATCCTTGACAGGGAATGGCTCCCATAACACAATATGCATCAAGGGAAATGTAGGGCAGCGAGAGCTATTGATTTTGATTGATAGTGCCGCAACTCACAGTTTTGTGGATCCTATGGTGATGAGAATAGTGGACCAAGAACTAATAGAAACTAGTCCATTGGCTGTCACAGTTGTTGATGGAAACACCATTTTGACTCACACTAAGTGTAAGAATTTCTTGTGGAAGATGCAAGGGCATAAGTTTGGGCATGATTTCAGAGTTTTAAGGCTGGGAGGCTGCAATATGGTCTTGGAAGTAGATTGGATGAAGAGTTACAGTCCAATACTCTTCGATTTTTCATAATTAACTGTCTCTTTTGAGAAAGATGGAAAAAAGAGCCAGCTGCAAGGCATTGTGGAACAGGGCCATCTGCGAATAATGACAAGCAAAAGCTTAAGGAGGGTGCTGCAGAAAGGGGATTTCAGTTGGGTTGGTCAGTTATACTCGATCTTAGCAGGTGCAGAAACTGAAGCAAATACAACCAGTGATGAATTAGAAGCTTTACTAAAGAAGTATGAGGTGTTGTTCAAGCAGCCTGATTCTTTACCACCCCAAAGAGAACTTGATCATGCAATTCCCTTAAAGGAGGGATCAAATCCGGTGAGCTTGAGGCCCTATAGATATCCACATTCCTAGAAAGATGAACTGGAGAGGCAGATTGATGAGCTATTGAAGACTAAGTTCATAAAGACATAGTCATAGTCCCTTTGCATCACCGGTGATATTGGTGAAGAAAAAGGATGGAACATCAAGGATGTGCATCGATTATTGCCAGTTGAACTCCGTTACCATCAAGGATAAGTTTTGAATACCTATCATTGATGACTTATTGGATGAATTGCATGGTGCTTAGTATTTCTCTAAACATGATCTGAGGCAAGGTTATTATCAAATCAGAGTTCAAGAGCAAGACATCCATAAGACTGCTTTTATGACTCACCAAGGGCATTATGAGTTTGTGGTGATGCCCTTTGGGTTATCCAATGCACCCTCGACATTTCAGGCGTTGATGAACCTTGTGTTTAAGCCTTACCTCACGAAGTTTGTGCTTGTGTTTTTTGACGATATCCTTGTTTACAGTCCTTCTTTGCAACAGCATTACACTCATCTGGAGCAGGTTTTCCAAACAATGCAGCAGCATAGATTGTATGCTAAACTCTCCAAGTGCTTCTTTTCCAAGAGACAAGTTGAGTATCTCGGGCACATCATCTCTGGAGAGGGTGTAGCAATAGACCCTAGCAAAGTGCAAGCCATGAGAGATTGGCCTCTGCCCAAGACACTGAAACAGCTAAGGGGGTTCTTGGGCTTAACAGGATACTACCGCAAGTTCTTCGCTGGGTATGGAATCATTGCAAGGCCATTAACAGATCTGTTAAAGAAGGATGGCTTCCTCTGGAATGATGCAGCAACTGAGGCTTTTGAAAGATTTAAGCAGGCTGTAACTATGCCCCCTGTACTTGTGATGCCTGATTTCAAGTTACCCTTCATGCTAGAAACTGATGCCTACAGCACTAGGATTGGAGCTGTTCTTTCACAAAAGGGAAGGCCCTTGGCTTTCCTCAGTCAAGCCTTAGGTCCAAAGAACCAAGGGTTGTCAATTTATGAGAAGGAATACATGGCAATTCTGTGAGCTGTGCAAAAGTGGCGGCATTACCTCGAAGGACACTTTTTTGTGATCAAGACAGACCACCAAAGTCTCAAGTATCTTCTTGAGCAAAGAATCACAACAAGATTTCAGAAGCAAGGATTAATGAAGATGTTAGGTTTGGAGTACATCATCCAATACCGGAAGGGGGATGAAAAATGTGGTAGCTAATGCCTTATCTAGAAAGTTTGAGGACCTTGAAGCTGCTAAGGGCTCTTGTGTTGCAATTACTCAAGTGGTTCCTGCTTAGATGTATGAAGTGATCAGCTCATATGAACATGATGCCTTTGCACAAACCAACATTATTCCTGATTGCATACAATCTGATTCCTCTATGGCCACTGCTGATGTGACTGTAAATCAAGGAATTATCCGGATCAAAGGGAAGATATACATTGGGAATGGTTGGGGGTTGAGAAAGCAGGCCATTAAAGCTTCACATGACTCACCGTGGGGAGGACATGCAGGTATAGAAGATACTTACAAGAGAGTCAAGCTGTATTTTCAGTGGGCCGGTATGAAAAAAGAGGTGCAAGAGTTTGAGCAGCAATGTGAGATCTGTCACCAAACAAAAGTCGAGCACACCCCTAAATCAGAGCACAGCCACTCCCCATTCCTGATGGTGCTTGGAGTCACATTGGTATGGATTTTATTGCAGGGCTCCCTAAATCAGAGGGGAAGGAGGTCATTTGGGTGATTGTGGATTGTTTTACCAAATTTGGTCACTTTATAGCTCTCCATCATCCCATTATAGCAGAGAAGCTAGCTAGAATGTTCTTGGATCAGGTGTACAGGCTCCCTGGGCTGCCACAGACTATTGTTTCTGACCGGGACAGGTTATTCACTAGCTCTTTTTGGCGTGAGTTGTTTTTGTTGTTGGGTACTACTTTGGCTATGAGCTCCTCATATAACCCTCAGTCTGATGGCCAAACTGAGAGAGTTAATCAGTGTATTGAGCAATACTTATGAGGAATGACATTCACACGCCCAAAGTAGTGGAATAGATACTTATCTCTCGCTGAGTTTTGGTATAATACTCACTTTCATTCTTCCTTGGGTGCTACACCTTTCACTGCTTTGTATGGCTATGATCCTCCTTCACCATTGCTTCAACAAAGGGCAGCATCACAGGTTGAAGGTGTTAATGAAATGCTGCAGCAGAGAATTCAGCTGGCAAGACAACTTAAGGATAACCTTCACTTGGCACAAGCTCGAATGAAATTTTTTGCAGACAAGAAGGGGATTGATAGGAATTTCAATGTGGGTGATCTCGTTTACCTTAAATTACAGCCTTATAGGCAAAGCTCAGTGACTGTCTGCAAAAATATCAAGCTATCTACAAGGTTTTATGGACCTTACAAGATTCTTGAGAGAATTGGTAAGGTTGCTTACCGGTTAGAACTGCCAGAAAAAAGTTTGGTGCACCCAGTCTTCCATGTTTCCCTACTTAAGAAGCATGTACCAGATCCATAGAAAGGAGCAGCAGCTGTTTTACAAGCTTCCCATGGACAGTTGGTGCTTAAGCCTATAGCCGTTGTGGACAGCAGGACTGTGCAGGATCAAGGAAAGCAAGTCTTGGTGCAGTGGGCCAACCTGGGTGCTGACAGTACCAGTTGGGAGAGCGGGAGGTTTATCAAGTCTCAATTCCCTTCTTTTCATTCTTAAGGCAAGAATGTGCTGAAGAGGAGGGTATTGTCATGATCGGAGTAGTTCATAGTCATTTTTTCCCGGCTGTTCTTATTCAAATCCTAAGCCTTGCAGTTTTGGCGCCAAAAGTAGTTGGCCGTTAGTAATATTTTAATTCCTTGTCTTGTTGGTTGTACTAAGGTGGTTAATGTCTAGATATTTTTTTCCCTTGTTTTGGATATAAGTAGCTTTATCTTGTAATGAGTGAATCATTCAATGAAAAACATAATTCTTTTCCTTATTCATTGCCAATTTAGTTCAATTTCTCCCTTGTTCTATCTAAGTTAAGCTCAAGAACTACCTTGAGCCTAACATTCAGCTTGTGCTCCAATTAAGGAGACTTTTTATATTTTTTTGTGTATTTTTTGATATATAAGACGACAGAAAATTAAAGGGATATAGACCAAACTCAAGTTGCAGTTACAGTAACATAGCAAGGCTAATAGACAGCTTTTATTGTGCACTTAAAAGTCAGGAACTAGGCTGAAAACAAACCCAAGATCTTGGCAGTCCAATTATAAGCCCGAATCAATCAAATTTTTAGGTCCAGAACCCTTGACTTATAATTGTTAGGAACATATTTGAAAAAAAATTTCCCGAATTGACTAGAGTGGGCACGGCAAAACACAAATTTTAAATTTAAAGCCCTGACCCAATTGAGCTATTTAATTAATTCTAGATCTTACTCTAAACGGTTCATAATATAACAAACAAAAATATTGAATAAAACAAGTGTAAACATAGTATTTAGAATAAACGAAATAAAGGAAAACAATATCATATTTAATTAGATACTGTGGAAGCAGTAATCTCAATAACAATTGAAGATTAGAAATCGGTAGAGGATTTCTTAATGCCTCAAAGATTTTTTCGCAATGACCTCTTATAATACCAAAAGTGTGGGCTCCCAAAAATATTTATTTTAGGTTCCTTAAATATAATTAGTCAATAATTTTAAAAAATTATTTTAGAAAACAATAATTATGAGAAGGGTTTTCTAGGACACGAATATTTGACTTGTAAAATATAATTAGTTAATGAATAAATAAAATAATTTTGTTTATCTAATATTTAAAATCTAACTAATAGGGTTTTCTAGGACACCATTCCAAACAATCTCTTACTTCTGCTAAACCCAGTTAGCCCTGCATTGCGTAGCTATCCGCTAGTGATCCGTCAACTCTGTTACAATAATCTGCCACTGTCTCATTTTCTTGCTTACTTGCTTTTGTCTGCTAGGAACTTATAGAGTCAGCTAGTCTACTCAACAACTTCATAGCTATCGCGCACCCAACTTTTAGAGTGAAATAAGCAATATAAGATTGCTTCACTCTTCACCATAAATGACTCCCACTATAAAGGTAAATAGGAATTCTGACATCTAACGTCTAAATTCCCTTTTAAAACAAATGATCCATGATAAACTCAATATCCTATCTTAGAAACATGCTAAAGCTTGACCCTAAGAACAAAGTGTGCTCGTTCTTTCATTTTAAACTAACTAGACAAATAAATCTTAACAGCTCATAACTATTCTACACCATTTTTAATGAGTAGAATGTCATCTATATACAACTCTTAGAATGTCTTGACTTTCTTGTCATGTCACTTGTACATTGATGGTTCATGATCATTAATTGAAACCCCTAGGACTTGATTAGCCACAATCGAATCTACCATTCAATGAACAAGGTGCCTATTTAAGTCTACAAATAGACTTTCTCAATTTTGCATGCTATACACTCCTGACTCTTGGCTACAAACTTGCTTGGTTGTATCATATACATAACCATTTCCAGATGACCATTGAGAAAATGAAGTCTTGACTTCCATTTTTCGTATCTCATCATATGAAATACAATGGATGAAAGTATCCTTATGGACTTAAACGTATAATATGGCTAGATGGTCTCATCAAAGACCATTCCTTCCTTTAAGGTATTAACCTATTGCCATCAATCTAGACTAGAATGCCTCTACCTTCTTGTCCACCCAACTCTTTATACCTGTACATCCATTCAGATCCAATCTAATGGACTTAATATCTTTTGACGCCTCTACAAGTTCACCAAATTAGTTAAAATACAATTAGTTTAACTTAACTTTTATTTCCCTGACCTATTGGTCTGCATCTTTATAATTCAGAATTTTATTATAGTTTAAAGGATTACATTCACCATCATGCGTAACCGTTAAGACTGAAGACATGAATCTATCAGGTGATCCTGACTATCCTCCCACTACACCAAAGCTCTCATGTACTCGGTGTGACAATAGTCTAGTTAAAGATATATCTAATACATTATTTACACTATCAGTTATGTCATGTTGTTGAGACAGAATATCTGATACTATGAATCAATCCAACACAAACTATCTGCTGTACTCTTAGAACTCCTTCTAAAGCTTGTTACATAACAAACCCTTTGATATGTATATGTGACTCATCATATGAATCTTGCCATATTCAATGACACATTATTGATCCGTTCGACAATACTTTATAGTAAGAAAAAATAAAAATTCTCATAAAATCACCACTTTGATCGAACTAAAGTGACTTGATATAATTACCTAGTTGATCCCAACTTTAGTCTTTAATTCTTAGAACTTTTCAAAGGATTCAAGACATCAGTTTTCATAGGTATTTTTATATATCAACTAATTGAGTTGTTATTCATGAGCATTTTATTGAATACTCATTGCTTCCACTCACTTGAACTTTTAACAATCCATAAACATTGTATGAACAAGTCCTAGCAGCTTAGTGGTTCTATTATCTTTGCGGTTAAATGCACTTTAGTCGCCATTATTCGAACATGGTTCACATACCAGCTATCATCTTAATACTTAACGATCGCATAAGACATAACAAACTAAACTAGTTTTTGAATCATACTAGATTAATGTGACTTAAGAATAATACCTCGTAAAAGCTATATGGTTTTTAGGAAATTCTTCTTTTATATGGTTATACAGCCTAGCTGGTAATATACTAGTAAATTTCCATTAACATAGTCCTGATTAAAATAAGTCAACTATCAACCAATATACCCTTTGTAATAAGCACTTTATTTACATAACTGTCAATCTATTTTTCAGAAAAATAATTGAAAGAATATATTGAAACATATAGCAAATAGAAATCAGAATTCTAAAGAAAATGGTACAATAAGATAGTTACTAAAATCATAAACTACATTCCTTGACTTAAACTACTAGTTATTGGTTCCCATACTAGCCCATTCACCAGTATACTAGTGAACTACCTACCAGTCACAACTAGAGGATATATGATATCATATATCTTGTCATGTTGGCTTTTAGTCTTGGCAACAATAGTATCTAAGTACTTAGGCAATTGCTATATTTTAATGTCCAGTGCTTTTATAAAAGAGACAAAACTATTTTGACTCATGTTTTAATTTACAATCTTGAGGTTCTTAATTCCTAAGATAAATGCTTATACTAAGTGGACTCTTTCCTCAGTTCTAATGGCACCCTTTCTCTGAAACTGTACTTTCATCAGTTTAGACAATGAGCAATCTCTATTACTCAATGTGTTTCTCCTAACCGATTGATAGACCTTGATGGAAAAATCAAGATCATATCTTGTTGAGATGCGATATCAAAATTTGTATTAAGAATTTCAATTAAATAAGCCATCATCGCACGACACGCTCTTGAATTGCACTTTCTTAACACATTCTGGTGTCTATCATCTACTTCATTAACTATTCTCATGCTGCCAGTTCTCTAATCAAACACATCTTTCAAGTATCTGATCATCTTTACTATAGTTGAATCTTCAAGTATCTAATAGTAGAAAACGTTCGACATCTAATGTCCGAATCATGCATCCAATTAACTCGTTAGTCTAGTTTAACGCTCCAAACATTCTTTTCAACTTAATAGATATAGTAGCAGCAACCTAGAGAATCCTAAGCATATCCTAGTGCTCTTCATGTACCAAGACATATCATATCATAGCAAGAAAAAAAGGAACAGACAAGTAAGACACACCACTATTGATCGCAATGCAAAAATATAACAACCAATTTGAAATCAAAAACTATAAAATAAGTCATACACCATGCAATATTACTTTTCTTACTTTTAGCAAATAATCAAAGTTCAGAGTTCAAAATCTGACACTTACATGTATGCTATGGTGACCCAACTGAACTACCCAAAATTCCCCGTCAACGAGGCCGAATTATGATATCAGAAGGGTGAGAATACTTCTCAATAAATATGTTTTCGTGTAAACTCTTTACTAAAAATATTTAACATACTACATTGCCCTCTGCCTCTAAGGTCCTATGACAGAGCTCCACAGGGAAGCTAATGTAGACCCTAGTCAACCGTACACATTATTTGAACACCCATACAAGGCCTCAATATACTCCACGTCTGGGTTCCAGTAAACGATTGCTTGGACTTCAGTTCATCTCTTTGAAGAACAACCTTGTATTCCACAAATTAACGATCGCCTCGGGGAGTCGCACCCACCTACTATGCTGCTAGACCGATAACGAAGGCCATGTGCATTCACTTAGAAGCTTGCTTCCATTTCATATTTTGAGTCTTGTGAACCTTTGAATAATTTTAGCAAACAAACAAGACATGGAATCCACCTAGCCATTCTCTGTACGTGTGCAACGAAGAGCCAACCAATCTACCGGTTACTATGGGAGAGGCCTAACAAGTAATTAGTCAAATGAGAACTATTCTCACTTAATATGTTTCCTAAATATATTTAAATCATTGTTTCTTCCTTGGTCTCTAAGACAATATCACAATGCTTCCCAGAGACTAACATACTATCATAATCAAGTGCATACCATTACCAAGATATTAGTACAAGTAAATAAGATACTCCATGCCAGTGTGGCCACACTCTTTTTCCCGTACCCCTATCTATCACTTAAGAAATCTAACCATGTATTCCACGAACAAATGCCCTCCTCAGGGAGTAGTGTCTATCCACTGGCAATGGAGACCATGAGGAATCAATTCCTAATCCCCGCTCCCCCTTAAAATTTTAAATGGCGGATCTTTTTTTAAGGGTGATTATCTCATAATCAATATCAGAATCACATTATAAATTTTATTTAACCAATAAATAAAATCCTAATCCAATTAAGTTCCTTTAATTATGCAACCTACGTGATATAACCTCATTAAATTCATTGTAAGAATTTTTTCTTTCCAATAATTCAACTTTTGAATTTTCTAATCACATTAGACCTATTTGAAAAATTCTTCCACGCAATGAAATCAAACATTTCACCAAGTTATTTAGATGGCCTTCTGAGGTTATTCAAATTACATAATATTTAACTCCTTAAAAGATATTAAACTCCTTAAAAGATATTAAACATGTGAACAAAATTTAATAAGTATCATGTAAATAAACAATTTGAATAACAACACTCAAGGACTAAAGATTAGAGCAATAAAATATTTTTCTAAACTCTTTAGAAAAGATTATTATATAATCTTAATAAGGATCTCATCCCAATTAATTTAGTTTTATTCTAATTATTTAAATTATAAAAATTAAACAAAATAATTTTTTATTAAATAAAAAAATAATCAAATATGATCTCAATCTCATTAGATCTCATATCAAACATCTAATCCTATTAGACATCTTTGTTTTGGATTATCTTGAAATATTAAACAATTGAATATTTCATACCTTGGTTCATGATCTAATCTCATTAGGCTAATAATCTAGATTGTTCAAGTCTTTGAATATCTAATCCAATTAGACCCGATTTAGAAATATGCTCCTCGATTGAATCAGGCTCATCTCAAATTTTAAACAATTTAAAACTTCAATGGACATTAAATCTTGTTATTGAACTCTTTAGCAACAATATTCAGAATTGTCATTCTGTTTGGGAGGTCTTTTATAATGAATTCATCATGAAAGAACTCAAAACGAAGTTGTAGGAAGCTTCGGAAAACCGTAGGCGAAGGAAGGAAGGAAGGAAAGTTCAGTTCGTAATTTCATATTTTTAACATATTTTTAAGTTCTTTTCTATCCTTTTCCTCACCTGTTACAAAGCTTTGCTCTTTTTTGTTCTTCTTGCCACGCCTTGCCACCCATGTTTCACTTTTTGAATCAAGTTGCTGATTTCTTCAATTCTTTTTCAACTTTGCCGCCCAAAACCAGTGTTGACATCAGCTTGAACATGTTCTTGAAGTGTATAAGAAGTTTTTGCACTAGATTTGTCCATTTTGCGGCTCAAATTTGCAATTTCTAGCAAATTGTACAAGTTTGTTGTTCATCTTTCTTTAGCAGTGTATACTGATGTGTTTAGCCCATATTTTGCTTTTTTTTTGATGTATCTTGCATTTACTCTTTGATGTTGATGATAAAACCTAGCAAAAATTAGCATAAAATGAGCATCGTTGTGAGGAAATGACGATAGCAGTGAAAAGGAGCAAAAGCGATAAAAGCTTGATGTAAAATGGTTGGAAGATGAACCTAAACGATGTGAATAATTATATACTAAATTAAAATTTTCAAAATACCCCCAAAATTAAAGCTTACTCGTCCGTGAGCAAGGCTAAACATTAAAGGATAGAATCTCACGCTTTTTACGAATTTTAAACACAATTTTAAAGCACAACTACTTCTATTAGAAAAGAATGACCGAGGTTGAAAGTTTATGGTTCTAAAGGAAAAACAATCTTTCTAAGGAAAAACCCGCCAATCACCTAAGCAACCGAATTCAATAGTTGGCTAATGTTATGATCAAGGTAATCATTGAATCATATCCTTGGATCATAAACTAAGATTAATAGAGAAATAAAGTAGAGATGAGAAGAGAATTTGAAGAAAGAGATGAGAAGCACAGAGAATCAGGGTTGAGCGAAAGAGTTAAGATCAACATCATTCATGAATATGAAAGATTACAAGAGATGCTACTATTTATACTAATCTAAGATGCAACGTACTAGAACTCTCTGAAACTAACCAAGGATGGCTAGTTGCCACCTATGACCACCAATACACTGCTATTGACCACCAAGTACTAACATGAATTATTACAATTACTCTCCAATATCCCCTATATCGTGGATCATAATAATTCTCCCCCCTTAAGAGATTCTTGCCCTTAAGAAACTTAGAGAAAAGAATATCTTCAATCAAATGATGTTGAACTACAGGGAGTTGCTTATTCTATATTTCGAGACCAAATTTCCAAGCCTTTGCAACGTTACTCACACCAATCTCTTGTGCAGACCTTCGTAGATAGCTTGCAACAAGAGCTTGTAGAGTTCAACACGTATAAAATCTTCAAGGCCTCAGTGTACTGCTACTACCATGAGTGAAAGAGTTTGCATATCTCCTCCCATTTGAGAGGCATCATAATTAAATGCTCATTACTAGGGACCATGACATGAATGCTCTTGAACCCTTGCTGATTTTCACAATTTCGCATACCATTCTCCATCTTTTCCCTCATGTCCTACCAACTACCTTGTTTATAACTCCAATACAACAGATTTTGATGGTCCTTGTTGCACTGCTACACAAAAGTATCAGTTAGGAATGATCTACATCCCATATTGAGCTCCTCGTCAATTTTAACTTGTTGCTTGCTATCGAATTGTTCAGCATCTATCCTCATTACAATCCGAACTCCCAAAGATGCAAGCTCAAGTGTGAAGTAAATTTTCATCAAACTGAGAGAAATTTGCAGCATCAATGCAACATGGAGAATCTCTGAATTCAATTTAGGTGTACGTCTAATTCTTGTGTAAAACTGAGAAATTGCATCAGCTAAGCATATGTGTCATGTCTCGTTGAACTCCTCCATAGCAGTATTGTAAAGGTGATGCCCATTATCTTTACTTTGAGACACATGAACTATCAACACCTGGTCGAATATTGCAGCAAAACTAGTCAACAGAAACCACTTGTAGGGACAATTAAAACCAAGCTTGAACTCTTGATGTCCAATATATTCCACCGCTTGAGCCTCCTCCTCCTTGTTTCTCACAAAAGAGCTATCTTTAAGCCCAATTTTTCCGCTCCTTGAGCTCCAAAAATGAGGTTGATCAATCAGTGTATGTTCCAACAGTACTTCTCTGCTGAGTTTTACCTCACTGAATTTGACAAGTTGCCTCATTATCTTGGAATCCGGTGGCCTATTGTTTTTATTCTTGGATGAAAAAGCCTCAGTTCCACTCCATTCTCCTTGCACTTTGATCAAATTTGGCAATTTCCCCAGCTGAAATGAACTTGCTGCTTGCATTGGATAAGAGACAGAATGCTTCTTTTCTGTATTTGCTTGTACTGCAATAAGAACAAGTTGATTTCTTGATGAATTTGCAAATTGCTGAATGAATCTCCCTTTGCTGGATCAAAAGGTCTCAACAAAACCTGACAATAGGCCTGATCTTGTTCAGAACTCAGCTGAATCTGAACATATATGTGCACAAAACCACATCTGGACACAACAGTGCTGAATTTGCTTGCACCGCAGTGAGAGCAAGCTGATTCGTAGTTGATTTTGCATCCTTACTGACAGAATACTTCCTCCTCTTTGCCCACTTGATTGTCCTCTTTATCCTTCAACAAGTCCCAAGACTATCTGATGACATCATAGGTTGCCTCAATTTCAAGTTCTTGAACATGTACATCTTAGGTTGCCTCAATTTCAAGTCCTTGAACATGAAAAGTTTGTCAAGAACCTTTTTATTTGCTTTGAGATGTAGAAACGTAGGAGGCCTCCCATGATGAACCAAGATTGGCTCCATCTTGGCTCTTAATCTCTTGCTTGAAAAGCACTTCCTGCTCCCAAGATTAATTACCAACTTCATCTCCACTTGTTCTGTAAAATTAGTTTGAATTTCACCCTTTTAAGGCTTAGAACCTCATGATGCACCTGCAAAACTTTAGTTGCAACATTTAGATGCTTCCCCACTTGTAATGGAACATTTACTTCCTGAATTTCGGTGTTAGCATTCTGTTCTAAAGCTGCAAAATCCAATTTCTTATACAGCACATTGCTGTCATCTGCATCCTGATCCCATTTTGACTTCAGTTTTAGGGCATGTTGATTCATCTGCTGCAAAACTGCTTGCTTAAGTTGCAAGGTTGACACACAAGCTTGTAAAGGTGTTTTCTCCATCTTGTGTTGTTCTTGCATCTTTAAAGTCTCAACCACTTCCTCGAGCTGAATTTCCATATCAACCTTTGGTTTTTCCTTCACAACCCAAGATTGCGCCTAAGGACATTCAAATGCTGCCGATTAAAATATTGCCCGAATTAGTTTATCTTGATGTTACAAACCTTATATCTGTGCTGGTGTTAATTCCATAATTTCATCAAGATCTTCTTTAAGATCAATTTCATCTTGAAGTTCCCAGTCACATTATTGTGCTGCTGCAGCGTTCAAGTTGGCACTAATTGCAACTTCTGTTGTGGCCTCTTCAAATTCTATTGATGCAGCTTTTGACTCATCTTGAGGAACTAATGCACCCTGTTGATAATTCTCCTTCAATGAACCTTCATTCTCTGGCCTTCCACAATTCTCACCATAATGTTCACAAAGTGAATTCACAAATTCTTCCCAAGTAATTGAGATCTTGCCACACATCAACCCGAAGTACCACAACTTATGATCATCCTGAAGGTATATTGCCGCAAGTTTAACCTTTTTAACCTCGGTGATTTTGTAGAAGTTAAAGTATTCTTCACAACTTCTAATCCATGAACGAGGTTGCTGTCCATCAAACGGCTCTATAACAACTCCAGACCGGGAAGATAGCCTATCAGTTAGCTTGTTATGCTCAATTGCACCCATTGTTGCCTCTAGAAAATTTGGTTCATACTTAAGATCCCAAGATTGCAACAACTTATTCTTTTCGTCCAACAAGTTCCAAATTAAGTCATGAGTAGATGTAGCTTCCATGGTGAGCTAATATTCTCTTTCAACTTACTCAACTGAATTTGATCAACCACTGATACGGCTCAGCAGCAACAATTCCTTCCTCAACAATGAAGCTCATGCGGTAATTCATGTTTAGATTCTCGAACCAACGCAGTGCTCACTGAGAGAGAATTGCACATTCACAGCCAAGAATCTTGAATCATCGCACACTCATAATCGTAACCACAGCTCAGCTGACAAAGTTACTGAAGTCAAACCCTAGCTTCACAGGAATCCAACGATCGATTTTAACAACAGCTCAATTTCGAATCAACACTAATTCACACAGCTTGCTTCCTACTCAACAATCGCCGCATTGTGCAAGCCCTAACTGCTGAACTCGCGAATCAAAGAGAACTCAACCAAAACCCTAACAGCAGTGATTAGTTGAATAATTCAGGCTATGAATCTGAATTAACTTGAACTTATTTGCAATTACTAACTTCAACACTCTACTAACCACAATCCTCAAGAACAATGTTAGATTTCTGCGATTTTGTTCCGAGTTCGTTGTTAACTCCACCTTTGAACTAGTACCTATTCAGTTTCAGATATTTCTTAACGAATCAACAAAGTTCCTATTTGCTTCTATGCTTATCAGCACAATTTTCTTCAAAATTCAACAATACTCAATCAATACTTTCAGTTCAGCAACACATAAGTGGATTCTGATCAATTGTAACATAGACGTTTAGAATCCGTTACCTTCACCTCAAGTAACTGAATTGCAAGCTTTGCTAAGCTGATTCTTCTGGTTTTGATCAAGGATAATCTGCTTCAGAAGCTCACTTCAACTTTACCAAGCCAATTGCAGACTTCTTGATCAGGATAAGATGATCCAGTAGCCCAAACACCAAATGCTTACTTCAACTTAATTCGTTAGCTACCTTTGATTGTAGTGCCAATATAACTGAATCAAGAGGGCTTGATTCAATTTGTCTCAATCCTTACTGAAGCAAAGTTTAACTAAGCCTCAATTACAATCATCAACACACACAAATGTATTGGAATGCAAAAGTAACCTCAAGCAATACAACTAAAATTCAGAACTGAATTCTAAATCAATTACAATGAGATTCAAGGATATTTGTTATCAAATTACGCTTGATTTTGAAGCAAATCAAGGCTCTGATCCCAATTGTTATGATTCAAGGTAATCCTTGAATCATAACCTAAGATTAATAGAGAAAGAGAGTAGAGATGATAAAAGAATTTGAAGAAAGAGATCAGAAGTAGAGAGAATTGGGGTTGAGAGAAAGAGTTAAGATCAGTATCATTCATGAATATCAAAGATTATAAGAGATGCTACTATTTATACTAATCCAAGCTGCAATGTACTAGGACTCTCTAAAACTAACCAAGGATGTTAGTCGCCACCTATGACCACCAATTCACCGCCATTGACCACCAAGTACTAACATGACTTATTACAGTTACTCTCAAATATCACCTATTTCTAATCTTAGGACATTCGAACTGAATAGATGATAAAAATCATGCCACTCACAACAAGACTTTTCAGCTATGTCCAAGACTAAATGTTAGCCACAAAATTCTCTCCTTTTTTTTTAATTCTTTTATTTAAGAGGGACTATTCTACCTCAGTCAACCCCAACCCATGAGTATATCTCTAGCGAGAATCGAACTTCCGATCCTTAGGCGATGATTGCATGCGTAAGAAACGCCACCAAAGAGACACCCTTAATATGACTGCGTGAGTATATCTTTAGTGAGAATTGAGCTCCTGACCCTTGGGCGATGACCGCATGGGTAAGAGATGCCATCATTGAGACACCCTCATTATGGCTTCACGAGTATATCTTCAGCGAGAATCAAACTCCAGATCCCTTGGTGATAACCGGATGAGTAAGTGATGCCATCACTGAGACACCCTCATGATGAGCAGCACATAACTTAAAATGTTTATATGGGATAGCAGTGCTATAGAGGCTTTCCTCATTTTCTCTATCTTTTTTTTTTTTTTTATATATTTTTCTTTAGACTTAGCATTACTCTTCAAAGTCTATTATGCAAATGATAATATTAATGTAATCTATTCAAATTTGCGCGTCTTTTAATCAAAAAGCGCGGTAAAATAGCCATGGTAACTAGTGAATCAGATACCATAGTTCTATCAAAATAGTGCCTTTAGAATAGATCATGTTTTGCAATTAGAACACAAAAATAATTGATTCTCAAGTTATTCAAGTCCAATTAAAGTAAACGAGCTAAAAAAGAGTTGAAAATATTCCTTAAAATAATGACGATAAGATCCTAAATTTTTTTTTATTAATTTAACTTAGTTCAAACAAAATTTTAAAATACTAATGATCTATACTGCAGAAAATAGAGAATCGTCTTGTTGGCTAATACTATCTACATCCCCATACAAAGGCTTAAAACTCTGGAAGGCATTAAAGATGACTCTAAAAGATAAAATAGGACTCAAGAAACTTTTGAAATTTTTTTTTTCAAAATTTAAAAAAATGTGATGAAATGTTTCACCCTCCCCGAAACTTAAAGCTAACATTGTCCTCAATGTTAAAAAAAGTACAAGGAACGAAGCAATTCATGAGAGATACTTCCCAGGTTTGAGAAGTTCTTTTTTATGGTGAATGTTGATATCATGCTACCCCCAAACTTGTTCAAAAACCCGTCGAACAAATTGTACATAAATATTAGAGAATAATTGAAACTAAAGGAAATTGAAAGAAAAGTAGTAAGGGATGGAAAACTTGGGTTGCCTGCCAAGAAGCACTTAAGTTATAGTTGTTAGCTAGACTTTTTGATAGTGATCTATCCTGTGTCTTGAAGGAGAATGGAACTTCCCCCCATCCACCCTTAATGACCATTTTCTTGCTTGGATCTTCCTTGTACCCTTCATTCCATGATGACCTCCACCTTCTCTAATGATTGGATCCTTGAGCTTAATGTTCCACAACTTGAATTACCTTTTCTGATCCTTTTTGTATTTTTTCACTAAGTCATCCTTGGCTCCGAAAGCCTCTAACTTTGTTAGACAAGTTTGACACTCTATTTAGATCACTAGCGGTGGTGGGTCGGCTAAGATAGGTTCGGTCTTTGGTGGTGATGGGTCGATTAAAGGGGTTATGTCATATTGAGGTGGTTCTTCTAATGTGTCCCCATCCCTCAATGCTATGGCGTTAGTTTGTTCCCCTAGGTTGGTGATGGTATTGAAAAGCATGGAATCTCTGGACCTCTCAGAAAGTCCCTCTAATGTAGCCCATATTTGAATATCTAAATTTTGGATGGAAGCTTCTTGATTTCTAAAGATAACCCTAGCTTCTTGAGCAAAATTTCTACTATCAGGCATGAACTCCCTAAACGTCTCTTCCAAGTCATAATTCTTTTCCCGAGGTGGATGAATGGGCAATCAAGGTGATTGGTGATGGTTCCAAGAAAAGTTAGAAGGGTTCATCCATCCTTAGCTTTAGGTGCTAGAGTAAGGGTTGTATTGGGCTTGCTGATAATTTGACATGTTGTTATCCTGTTTAAAACCCAATGAGGAGAAACTGTGACCCACTTGGCACTCCATACGAGCATGGTTACCTGCATAAAACTCACATCTAGGAGTACGAACAACTTTGACATGTATGTTATCCAATTATTTTTTGAATTAGTGAGAGTTGAGCAGATAACGCTTTAATTTCATAAATTTCTAGTGCTTTTCTTGGTACAGCTTGATATTGAGATCTCATATAGTTACTGCTTGCCATCACCTCTAGCAACATTATGTGCTACATTTGTAGATTTGAAGGAGTAATGTAAAAAATAAAAAAAAAATAAAAATGGAGGTTGAAAGAAAGATACAAATAATGAGAAAGTACAAAAGTACAACATTCACACATAACAAAGACCAAAATTAAGGGGGGGGGGGGGGGTAGTAATACTAATGTTTCAAAAAAATTAAAAATACAATTGTAACTTTGAAAAACTTATCTAGGTGAATTAAATAGTTAAAGAAAGATAAAACTAATTAGAAAACTTAAAAATACAATGATCTAACACAAAATTTAAGAAAAACCAATTTTTAAGGAGTGGGGGGGAAGGGGTGACAAACACCAGCATTTTAAAAATCTTTAAAATAACAATTTTTGCTTTCAAAATTTAATCAGAGTGAACTTATAAGTAAAAGAAATATGAAATACCCCCTTCTTAAGAACATTCCTGCCCCAAGAATGATGAAGGAAATTGGCTTTGAATGGACTTCAAATTTTTCCAGCTTGCATCTATTGAATCCAAATTGGCCAATTAAAATAAAACTTCTTCCACTTATTTTCCATTCCGTTGTACCAGACGAGATCCAAGCACTGCAGTAGGAGCTTGCTCCAAGGTTCTATTGCTTGTTGCTTAATCTGTTCCTTCTGTCCTATGATGTTTTATAAGAGAAACATGAAACATAGGATCAACAAAAGAATCAGGAGGGAGCTCCAACCTATAAGGCACACTCCCCAAGTTCTCTAACACCTTAGAAGAACCAAAGTAAGCTATAGAGGTCTGTCGATAAGGCCGAAGCTTGAGATACACTAAATCTCCAACTGCAAAGGACTTGTCAGTATGCTTATTATTAGCATAATACTTCATTCTTGACTGTGCCAATAGTAAATTGTCCTTTAATTGCTTACGTAATTGTCTCCTTTGTGACAGAAAATCATTCACCTTGGCTACATGAAAAGATATACCCTTAAGCACCATTAGTGAGGGGGATCATACCCATATAATGCCGCAAAGGGAGTAGTCTCTATGCCATAATGAAAATGAGTATTATACTAGAACTCTACCAAAGACAACTGCCAAGACCAGTGCTTAGGATAGGTAAATATCATGCTCCTTAGATACTGCTTAGCACACTAATTCACCCCCTTAGTTTGTCTATCAGTCTTAGGATGATATCATGAACATAGAGCTAGAGTAGAGCCCAATAGCATGAATAATTCTCACAGAATTGACTAGTAAACATCCTATCCCGATTTGAAGCAATGGATTGAGGCAACCAATGAAACTTATAGATGTTGTCAAGGAAATCTCAGCCAATTTTTCCACAGAAATAGGATGACTTAAAGCATTGAAGTGGCTGAATTGGGTAAATTGATCCACAATGACCCATATCACTTCCTTGCCATCAGCTTTAAGCAATCCATCCATAAAATCCATGGTAGTATGTTGCCAAGCTCTGTCAAGAATTGGCAAAGGTTGCAATAACCCTAGATACTGAACATGATCTGAATTGGTCCTCTGACAAACATCACACCCTTGAACATACTCTTCAACACCCTTCTTAGCTCCAGTCCAGTAGAATGGAAGGCCTGAATTATCTATCTTCTCAAGTCAGTAGAGGCTCCTACATACACCTTTCCTTTAATTCTAGCAATGCCATTAATAACTGTGACTTCTGCTTCTGCAATTGAATAGTTGTTCACACTGTAGGCTGTGACATAATCTGTAGCAAACTTATCTCCTGCATAGGACTTGTACACTTCTTCCATCCAATCAGGCAAAACACATTAAATGTCCAAGCATGAAACAGATTCACTTCCATGTAATCTTCCTGAAAGGGCATCAACAAGTAAATTTTCTCTGCCACTACGATATTCAGTTGAATAACTCAAACCCAACATCTTCATAAGTCCTATTTGTTGCACTCTAGTGGTGATCTTCTGCTCAAGAAGATACTTGAGGCTTTGATGATTAGTTCTAATGACGAAAAGATGACCCTGAAGATAATGTCTCGACTTTTGCAATGCCATAAGTATAGCCAAGTATTCTTTCTCATAAATGGAGAGTTGCTAATTCTTTTGACTAAGGGCCTGACTAAGAAATGCCACTGTTCTTCCTTTTCGAGATAGAACTGCTCCTACTCCCATACTGCTGGCATCAGTCTCCAAAACAAAGGCCTCACCAAAATCTGGCGTGATCAAGACTAGTGCCCAACACTTGTCTAGCTTGAGACCTTCAAAGGCTTCCTGAGCAGCTTTAGACCACAGTAATGCATTCTGTTTCAAAAGATCAGTTAATGGCTTAGCTAATACTCCATACCCAGCGATGAACTTCTTGTAGTATCCCATCAATCTAAGAAATCCTCTGAGTTGCTTAAGGGTTTGAGGAACAAGCCACTACTTCATTGATTGTATTTTGCTTGGATCTATTGCCATTCCCTCACTTTAAACTATGAGTCCCAAGTATTCCACTTGAGTTTGAGCAAACGACCATTTAGATAGCTTAGCATACAACTTGTTCTTGCGCATAATCTAAAAGACTTGCCTAAGGTGCTTGACATGTAATTCCAGTGAAGGACTGCAAACTAGTAGGTCATCAAAGAATACCCGCACAAACTTCCTCAGATAAGCTTTGAACACTTGATTCATCAATGCCAAAAATATAGCTGGAGCATTGGTAGAACCAAATGGCATAACCCCAATGATGTGTTCTGAAAACATTCTTGTGAATGTTCTTGTCCAACACTCGAATCTGACGATATCCCTGCCTCAGATCCAACTTGGAATAATATTGGGATCCATTAAGCTCATCTAATAGATCATCAACAATAGGAATTGGAAACTTGTCCTTGATTGTGAGAGAATTGAGATGCCTGTAATCAACACACATTCGAGAAGATCCATCCTTCTTCTTAACAAAGATCATTAGAGAACCAAAAGCAATACGATTGTGTCTAATGAAATTTGTCTTCAGATGCTCTTCAACCTGTCTTTGCATCTCACTTTTCTGAGAGTGAGGATACTTATAAGGCCTTAGATTAACTGGATTAGAGTTAACCTTCATAGGGATAGCATGATCTAAAACCCTCTTAGGTGGAAATGTAGTTGGCTGAGTAAACAAATCTTCATACTATTGTAACATTCTTCAAATACAAGGATCATAATTCACCTGAGTTGTCTCTAGACCAGTAGTAATGGAGAACAAATGCCCAATCCACAAAAATTTGCCTTTCGGGCCATCTTTTCAAGACCCCTTCCATTCAGCATTTGCAATTGTCCACGCACCATAATTCCTTGCAATGTCACATTCTGACCTTCCCTTTGAAAAGACAAAAATAGCTGAGCAAAATTAAAGGTCAACGGGCTAATGGTTTTCATCCAATCCACCCCTTAGACCATATCACATCCCCCCAACTTAAATGCTCTGAAACCATACTCAAATTAGTGTCCTTCCATCCTCCAACCGAACCCTTTACATTTCATCTTTGTGATCATGGAGTTCTCATCAGCGACTGTTGCAGCTAAAGGACTGGTTTTGATCATCTGATGCCCCACTAGCTTCAATATCTTTGGATCCACAAAACTATATGTACTACCACTGTCTATCAAAATCAACACATGCTTGTGTCCAACCTCTATTGTATTGTGTGAACCATTTCTAGTTAGAGCTCTTAAATATATCTCCATTTCATGATCCTCAGAGTCTTCTTGCTCTTCCTCTTCCTGATTCCCATCAACTTCCCCTACATCCTGAACTTCAATGTCATCACAAGCCTCTGCTCTAGTGACTATGTTAAGTATCAAGATGAATTTTGATCTTAACCTAGGTGAGAGAGAGATAAGATGAGAGAAAGAAGGGAAGGAGATGAGGAATTAGAGTGAGAGGTAGATGAAAGAGAGAAAAATATCTAAAGATATTTCAATTTGATTATTCATGAATGAAACTTATACCAACACTAGCTACTTATAGTTAATACAAGATTAAGGAACTAACAATGAATCTAGACCACTCAACTCAATACAACCAACTTAACCAAGACAACCACCAATATTGACCAAAGATCCACCTCCATTGACTCAAACAACTAGGAACCACAATCACAACTCACAACAACCAAACTGCCTTTCCCGCCAAAACACTAAACTCAAATACATTTTCGGTACATGACAATATCCTCCCGTAAAACTCATTCTTTTCTCAAGAATGGAATGGAGGAAATTTTAAATTAATTAAACACCAATTCTCCCATGAAGCTTGTTCTAGACCCAGATTGGTCCATTGGATCAAAACTTGCTTAACATCCACTCATTGCTGTTGCGTTACACTGCTATCCAGAATCACCTCAGGTTCCAGCAACAGTTGCCCACTGATTTCAGCTTGTAAGATAGCTGCTGCACCTTGATCTTTACCTGTGTAAGTCATTGACTCCTTGCACATGAGAGCTTACTTCTTGATTGGGCAAGGGAGAAGGAGGTTCTTACCCATAGAGGGCCTTGAAAGGAGTAGTACCCAAGGGGCTTTGAAAATAAGTGTTGTACCAATACTCCACAAGGGATATCCACTTATGCCATTGCTTTGGATTGGAGAATGTCATCCCATACAAATACTACTTAATACATTGATTTACCCTCTCAGTTTGTCCATCTGACTGAGGGTGATAAGATGAACTCCGAGCTAAGGTGGTTCCAAGCAATAGAAACAATCCTCGCCAAAAGTTGCTTGCAAACATCTTGTCCCTGTCTGAAACTATCGTTTGGGGAAGACCATGTAGCTTTTAAATATGATCCAAAAATAATCTGGCAAGCTTTCATACAGTAATTGGATGATGGAGTGCAATGAAGTGTCCATACCAAGTAAAACGATCTATTACTACCCATGTGATTTCCCTGCCTTTAGACTTAGGCAATCCTTCGATAAAATCCATACTAATATGGGTCCAAGAACCTTTAGGAACTAGTAAAGGTTGCAGTAACCCCTTCTAAGGAGTGTGTTCCACCTTAATCTGCTGATAGGTCTCGCATTGTCGCACAAATTCTTGCACAACCTTCTTCAACCCTGGCCAATGGAAGTATTCCTTGATTCTTTGATATGTTCCCTCCATTCTAGAGTGTCCACCCCATGGAGAATCATGTGAGGCTGCAATAATTTGCCTCCTCAACTCACTGCTTCTACCCATAAAAATCCTGCCACTGATTCTGATTATTCCCTTACTAACAGTCACACCTGCATCTGAACTTGCATACAGGGGCTGGATGCAATGAGGAACAATGTGCGATTCAGCAAAATCATCTTGCTCATAGGACTTAATTACTTCAGTCATCCATAGGGGTATCACTTGAGTGACTGGAGCACACATAGCATCTTCTTTGTCCTCTAATTCCCCTTCATCCACACAGCTAGAAAGAGCATCAGCCACAATATTTTCTGCCACTTTTCTGTATTCAATGGTATATGTTAAGATCGTGATTAAATCTTGATCTTAAGCTAAGATAAAGAGAGTATGGAATGAGAAAGAAGTGAAGGAGTTGAGAAAATAGAGAGAGTTATATGAGAGAAAGAAGGTTTAATCTCAAAGAGATTGCTTTGATATTTTCATTGAATACCTCTTCCATTACACAAGACCAATTACTTATAGGAATCTAGATACATTGGCTTAGACTCACTAAATCAGCCGCCAAAACTTACTGGCCCAAACTAACCGCTAAAATTGACTCTTGGCTCCAAGACTATTTCAAAAATTACAAGCTCACACTCCTTATTACAATTTGAATTACAACTCGAATGAAATAGAATGAGGATATGCCTTATGAACTTGGCCCTTACCAACTCATCCACCTGCCTGTCTATCTCATCTTTCTGAGAATGAGGATATTTGTCGGGGCGTAGACTGACTGGATTGGATCCTTCTTTAAGTGGAATTAAGTGATCAAGTTCCCTTCATGGAGGTAATTCTTCAGGTTGCTCAAACAAATCTTTGCACTACTCCAGCAAAGCATCCAAAGGAGCCCCTACAAGCTTCTGATCAGCTACTGCAATAGAAGAAATTGAGTAGAGTTGTCCTACCCAGTGGAAATCACTCTTCTTGAGGATCTATTGCAAATTTTTGCCTCTTATAAACTGGAGTTGGGCCGGCTCCACTATGCCTTGCAACTTAATTTTCAGACCATCCTTCTCAAAGGATACTGCTAGTTGAGAGAAATCAAAGACTATTGGACTAAAAGCCTTCATCTAAACAACCCCCAAAACCATGTCACAGCCTCCTAGTCTCAGGACTCTAAAATCATATTCAAATTTATGTCCCTGCATCTTCCAACTGAAGCTCTTACACTTAGTGTGTGTTAGGAGTGAATTCCCATCTACCACTGTAACCGTTAAGGGATTTGTCTTGATAATCTCGTGCCCCACAGCTCTCACCACCTTAGGGTCAATAAAACTGTGTGTACTCCTGCTGTCAATGAGTATCAACAATTCTTGCTATTTAGAGACTCCATTAATTCGAATGGTGTTGTGAGTACCATTGCCTATTAAAGCTTTCACTAAGATTTCAACTGCGTTTTCTTCTTCAGTGTCATTATTCTCTTCTTCCTCCTGTGGCTCTTTATTAACAACCACATCTTCATCCTCATCAGTTACTTCCCCAGTTACTGACATTAAGTACTTAGGGTCACATTTGTGACCAAAGAAGTACTTTTGATTGCATTTGTAGCACAACTTCTGTGGCCACTTGTCATCAAAGCTGCCAGTCTTACTGATAGATTGGGTAGATCTTATGGGTCAAGAACCAGGATAGTTACGTTTCACCCTTGGAGCCTCAACATTTGTCATCACAGAACACTCCACTTTCCTAGCTTTGGTGTATGCTTGAGCCAAGTTATCAGGTTCAAAAGCTTTAACCAAACTCTTGATGCGTGGTTTGAGTCCACTCACAAAACTGGACACACAAAATGCATCTGGAGCATCAGGATATACAGAGAGCATTCTATCTCGCAGCCCTTCAAAATGAGTCATATAATCCTTGACAGAAGCGGTTAGAACAAGCTTATTAAAGTTGTCAACGACTTCACTCGCATCTTCATCACCATACCATGTACACAGCTCGTTTGAGAATGTAGTCCAAGTGAGGTTAGGCTTAGTGCGTAACAATCCATAATACCCAGTCTCCATTTCAACATGCAAATAGACTACACAAAGCTCAACCTTCTCTTGATCATCAATATTATAAAACTTGAAGTACCTTTCACATTTCCTTAACCATGAATGAGGAAGAGCACCATCAAATGGTTCGAAATCGACCCGGGATTGCCTGAATGCTTAATTTCTTGCATTAGTAGCACTGTCACTTGTATCAATAGCTGGAGGAGTGAGATCCGGTGGCCTAGTTTGCTGAGTAGATGGTTGCTGACTAGCTGGAAGAAGAATTCCATCACCAGGTGGTTGTGTCTCACTTTGCCTCTGCCAACCAGAGATTTGTTGAGAGAATTACTGTGATTGATTCTTCAACTTCTGATCCAATTTCTGAGATTGATTGTCCAACTTCTGATCTAGCTTTTGCTCCATATCCTACTGGAAAGTTCTAAGCATGTTTTGCATCATTTGCAACATCTGATCCATCTAAATTCCTTGAATATTACCTCCTTCAGCTCCAGCCATCGCAGCTGCGTAAGTAGGTGCTCCTACTGCTGCACTACCAATTGCAGCATTTGGCACATTGTTCGCTGCATTAGAGCGAGTATTCAGAGCCATATCTGATCTTCTTTTCCTAGCAAGAATTGAACTGATCTCAATTCAGCTAATGTCGAACCAAAAACTACTCAAATCAATCGAATTAAAGTAAGATTCAATCCGATCAAGAGCTTAGCTTCAGGCTCTGATACCAATTGTTAAGTATCAAGATGAATCTTGATCTTAACCTAGGTGAGAGAGAGATAAGATATTAGAAAGAAGGGAAGGAGATGAGAAAATAGAGAGAGTCTTAGATGAGAGAGAGAAAATATCTAAAGATATTTCAATTTAATTATTATTGAATGAAACTTACACCAACACTAGCTACTTATAGCTATTATAAGATTAAGGAACTAACAATGAATCTAGGCCATTCCACTAGATACAACCGACTTAACCAACTAAGACAGCCACCAATATTGACCAAAGATCCACCACCATTGACTCAAACTATCGGGAAGCACTATTACAATTCAGAACAACCAAACTACCTTTCCCGCCAAAACACTAAACTCAAATACATTTTGGGGACATGACACACTATCATTAACAGCGTAGGATTACACTTATGTCATAAGAAGTACTTCTGGTTGCATTTAAAATACAATCCTTGACTCTTCTTTTCCTCCAAACTTAACGTCTTAGAGCCACTAGCAGGATTTGTCTGCTAAATAAATGATGGTTGAGGAGCCTTGGTCTTTTGTCCATCAGAACCAGCCAAGGCTGTAGCTTCCATCAGTTTTACTTTGGAGAATGCCTGAGTCGATGCCCCTGGGTTCAATGGCTTAACCAAAATTTTAATTCTTGATTTGAGGCCAGTTACGAAGCTGGATATGTAATAAGATTCATCAGCTTCGGTGTTAACTATGGACATTCGAGCCCTCAAATTTTGAAAACGAGTCATATATTCTGTCACAGAAGAAGTTTGAGCCAGTTTATTTAAATGACCGATCACCTCACCAGGTTCCCCTTCTCCATACCTCTCACAAAGTTCATTCACAAACTCAGCACGAACTCAACCCAAGTTAGGGATGGATTTCTACGTATCAAGTTGTAATACCAGACTTCCTCATCTCCGTGAAGATATACCGTAGCTAACTCCACCTTCTTTGTGTCATGTATGTGATAGAATTGAAAGTACCTCTCACACCTCCTAATCCACGACTAAGGTTGCTTTCCATCATATGATTGAATTTCAACATGCGGTTGCATGAACCCCAAACTTCTTCCACCAGTTGTTCCCTTCTCACTAGATCCAGAGGATTGAGGTTGCAGGATGTCTGGAGGACAATCACGCTAACTAGCAGCTGATAATACACCAGCTCTTACGGGTTGATTATGCCTCGTGATTTGCAGCTGCAATCCATTGAGCTTTGACTTTATGTACTGTGTTGATCTAACTTCTCAGCTAACTTTTGATCCTATGATTACTGCATCCTTACAAACATTTCGTCCATGTGAAGTTTCAATTGTTCAACTTGATCAACTTCTGCATCAGCTCTAGCAATTGCACCAACAGCAGCAGCAAAAGTAGCATTAGCTGTGGCATTTGCTCAAGTTATCACTCCACCAGCCACTTCTTGCGTCTCGCTTGCTCTAGTCAATTAACAAGAAATCAATCGCCAGCAAAACACAAGCTCTAATACCAATTGTTATGATATAAGATCAAACTTGAATAATAAACTTGAGATAATAGAGTATGAGATGAAGAAAGAAGTGAAAGAGATGAGAATTAGAGAGAAATTGGGGTTGAGAGAAGAAAGAGATCAATTTTCTATTCAATGAATCAAGAATACAAGATATTTTGCTTATTTATGCACAAGATGAACGGTGGCTAAAAGCAAAGCACCAAAACAAGGCTTAAACCAACTTAACAAGCTTTCTCGCCAAAAATTTCCCATTAAAAACATTTGAATGAACAATACAAAATTCACAGCTAAAAATGCAGAAAATCCATCACGGTCATGACAGAGAAGCTTGAATAACTGATAGATTAGAAACGTCCCCTTGAGAGGGACAGGATACCGAAGACGTTTCTCCACCCAAGCTAGCAGCGGCTGCCTTCGCTTTCTTTGATTTAGTGACCTCGGCGGGGCATACCCTCAGTTCATAAGTAGATCCTCCTTTTCCCTTCTTTTGGCCAGGTGCCTTAGGGCCCGGCTCTTTTCCTATTCCTTGATGAAGAGACTCCGCCGAGGCATGAGTGTCCACGTCAGCTTCCTCACGGCAAGGTAAGAAAAATGCAAATCAATATTTCAAGGGGTAGTAAGTTTCTCGTGACTAAGGAGTTAACTTACCACCGATGGGTCTCATGCACAAGCCTGCATTAATCAAAACCCTCTTCTGCTTCAACAACTCTTTAGTTTCTAAGAAATGAACCATCTCTTTTTCATGAGGGGATAATTCATCCTCTTGAGGGGTACGGCTTTTATTTAACGTAGTCCAAAAGGTTAGAAAAGAAGGGACCCGTGAAGGCTTCACCCACACAAACTTATTTTGCAAATAGTTCAACTTAGAGGGATTATTCTTCGTGACCTTAAAGCCTCCCTTACATTCAAAAGAGATGATGCCTTTCAATTGCTTTGTCCTAAATAAATAATCAAAATTGCATGTGGAGGTGGAAAATCCCACCACGAAACAAGTAATCACATGACCATAAATGTTTAGAAAGCCGTTGGGGTTTCTTGGCTAGGGCATACGGAATACTGCGTAAGAATCCAACAAAATTAGAAAGAGGGAATCTTTGTCCTGCATTCAAAGCATCCACGGTCATGGAAAAACAACCTATTTGTGGAGGATACAGGGCATTAGCTCTCTACTCAGGACCCTAAACATCATAATCCCCAGGAAAGAAGTTCCTTTCCCTAAATTTTCTCATCCCCTCTTCCTTAGACAATAAGGAAACAAATCACCCCAGCAGAATGATTGAGCTGCCTCCGGCAATTTTTCCCTTACCACGACCTCTTTGGGTGTCCTAATGGGAGAAGGATCAAGCTGAGAAAGAGGCTCCACCGCCATAGCCTCCCCAACCTTAGGGTCTTTAAATCAACCTTCTCGAGAATAGCTTTTGAGATGGATGCGCTTGGGAGACATTCTTCCAAAAACAAAAACAAACACAAAAAGGAGACGAGTTAGTAAAAGAATCTTACCCTGCTGACAACTTGTTTGTCCATTTAAAAGTTCATTAACACCCGATAGGGCAGGATAACCACTCTCGAGGGCGAAAGATGCATTCCCTTGGCCAGACCATTGATAAGAGGATAGATTCTCTTGAAACATCCCCGCCTCCTTTGTCTAAGTCCTCATGGGATAAAACATGGGTAAATTTCCCCACCTCGAGTAAGTCCACAAAAGAATGGGAATGCTCATTAGGGTCTCCCATGGGATTCAAAAACCCCCCAATTCAAAAACCCCTCAACGGGAGAAAGACAAAAGCTGTAAAGGTAAAAAAGGAGGTCCTAATGACCCAAAAAGTGACGGTTATTGACCTTAATTGAAAACGGAAACAGAAAATATGGTTGAGTGGGAGGTGACGAAGCTTCAAAGCCTAGGGTGAAAATCACAGAAGAATGGAGAAGGGGTTGAACATTGAATGTCTAAAAAGGTGCATTTATAATGTCGGACAAAAAGAACAGATGGTGAAACAGGCCAACGACACGTGTCTCATCCTGCCTTGGGAAAACAAGCTGCAATTAATGTTGATCTTATCATCGCCCCCATCGCATTATGGATGAGGACTTAGGGCTTATGGATTGTTTGTTCACAGTAAGTCCTGACCCAGCTAACAGCTGCAGACTGAGGGATTACGGTTTGATTACTCGCAGTACGCTCCACCCCAGCCGACGGCTATGAAGTGGGAAGCTAAGAGGTTACTCTTTCATGTTATAAGCCCTTCTAAGGCAGGCAAAGACGCACTTATAGCCGTAAACCTGGTTCAGGCAGGCGAAAGACGCCTATGTTTTAAGCCCTTCTTTGGCAGGCAAAGACACACTTGCAGCCCTAAGCCCGTTTCAAAGAACCACAAGCAGTTGTAAGCCCGTTTCAGGTAGACGAAACCCGTCTACGATATAAGCCCTTCTCAGGCAGGTCAAGACACACTTATAGTGGTAAGCCTATATCGGGCAAGTGAAACCCGTCTATGTTGTAATCCCTTCTCAAGCAGGCAAAGTCACACTTGTAGCAGTAAGCCCGTTCTAAGCAGGAGAAATTCGTCTATGCTGTAGGCCCTTCTCTGGAAGGCAAAAACATACTTGTGGCTGTTAGCCCGTTTTAGGCAGGCAAAACCCGCCTACGCTGCAAGCCCTTCTTAGGCAAGCAAAGACACACCTGTAGCCATAAAGCCCATTTAAGGCAGGTGAAATCCTCTATGCTGTATGCCCATCCCAGGCAGGCAACGACACACTTGCAGCCGTAAGCCCGTTTCAGGTAGGCGAAACCCATCTACGCTGTAAACCCTTCTCAGGAAATCAAAGTTACACCTGTAACAGTAAGGCCGTTTCAGGCAGGCAAAAATTGCCTATGCTATATGCCCTTCCCAAGCAAGCAACGGCACACTTGTAGCCGTAAGCTCGTTTCAGGTAGTCGAAATTCGTCTATGCTGTAAGCCCTGCTCAGGTAGGGAAAGACACACTTGTCACAGTAAACCAATTTCAGTTTTATGAATCATGGTAATGCTTGAATCATAACCTAGGTTTGAAGAGGAGTTGAGATGAGAATCACAAGAGAATCAAGAAAAGAGATGAGAATTGAGAGAATTAGGGTTGAGAAAAGGGGAAATCGATTTCATTCATTAACATGATCTTATTATAATAGATGACTAACTACTTATAGAAGATAACTAACCCAAAAGATGCAAAGAATTGGGACATAACAACCTCAGCACAGCCGCCACAACAAACAGAACAAAAGCAACAAATACAGCTAAACCAAGTAACAACTAATTTTTCCGCTAAAATTCCCATTTAAACACTTACAGGAATTTTTTACAAAACGACTACTGAGACAGCTCTAAATTTGCTCCAATCATAAAAATACCCTCCTCTCAAGAATGAAAAGAAAGGAATTTTGTCCTTAGAAAATGCAGTTCTTCCCACGAAGTAAACTGAGGTTCCAAATAAGTCCACTGAATAAGCATCTCCTCTCTTTTCCTAGTTTGGTGTTGTAATTCTCGAGTTTCTAGGACAGCCAAAGGACCTTGCAGCAAAATACCATTGGAAGCAGTAGCTGAAGGTGTTGTAGAATAAGAAACTCCATCAGCCAAATGTTTCTTCAAGAGAAAAACATAAAAGACCGGATGTACGTAGGAGTCAGCAGGAAAATCAAGTCTATAAGCAACCGATCCAATCTTCTCTAAGATCTCAGAAGGCCCAAAATACCCCAAGCTTGACATTCTTGGGAATAACAACTGAAGATTGTTTGCATGGTTCAATCTTTAAGTAAACCGGATCACCAACATCAAAGTTTCTGTCACAACATTTCTTATCAGCAAGAAATTTCATTTGTGCTTAAGCCACTTGCAAATTGTCCTTAAGTTATTGTATAAGCTGTCTTCTTTGCTCCAAGAACTCACTGACTTCTATTACAGCGTCCACAGCACCTTGGAGGCCCATAAGTGATGGAGGATCATAACCATAGAGTGCCTTAAAAGGAGTAGTTCCCAAGGATGAGTGAGAGTGAGTATTGTACCAAAATTCTGCTAAGGAAAGCCATTTGTGCCATTGCTTTGGATTAGAAAAAGTCATTCCCCTCAAGTATTGTTCCACACATTAATGATCTCTCTTAGTTTGTCCATCCGTTTACGGAAGATAAGAGGAGCTAAGAGCAAGCGTAGAGCCAAGCAATAAGAATAACTGTTAACAGAAGTGGCTTGTGAATAGCCCATCTCGATCTGAAGTGATAGATTGAGGAAATCCATGAATCCTATAGATGTGATCTTGAAACAAACGTGCCAATCCTGCAGTTGTAATGGGATTGTTGAGACCAATAAAATGCCCTAACCTAGTAAAACAATCAACCACAACCCAAATGACCTCCTTTCTTTCAGATTTGGGTAATCCTTCTATAAAAACCATACTAATATGTTGCCATCCTCTATCCGGAATAGGAAAAGGTTGAAGAAGGCCTTAATAAGGACTATCATCACTCTTAGTTTGTTGACATAGTGACCTCCCCAAGATGAAGAATAGAAAGCAAAAATAATCTGTTTCCTCAAATTAGTAGCACTGCCATTATACACCTTGCCCTTGATTCTGATAATCCCATTGCTACTCTTCTACAGCTGGCTTTACACTCAAGGTTGTGATACACTCTTTAGCAAAATTGTTCCCTACATATGAATCTTATACCTCCATCATCCAAGAAGGCAAAGTTACTAAAATGGCACAACAACTAGCAGCCTGTCCTTGCTCATGACAACGAGACAAAGCATCTGCTTTAATGTTCTCTCTTCCACTTCCATACTCAATTGAATAATCCAAGCCTAACATTTTTATAAGCCCTTTGCACTGCACTCTTGTAGAAATCTTCTACTCCTGAAAGTATTTTAGGCTCTGGTGATCTAACTTGATTATGAAATGGTGGCCATCCAAGTAATGCCTCCACTTCTAAACAGCTAACAAAATTGCAAGATCCTCCTTTTCGTAAATTGATAAGCTTGCATTCCTAGCACACAAAGCCTGACTGAGATTGGCTATGAGCCTCCCTGCCTATGAAAGAATAGCTCCTACTCCAAAGCTACAAGCGTCTGTCTCCAACATAAATGGCAACTTGAAGTCAGGCACCACCAACACAAGAGCGGTACACATAGCCTCCTTAAGATTCTAAAAAGCTTCATGTGATGCCTCTATCCATATAAATGCATCTTTCCTCAATAAATTTGTTAAGGGCATGGCTATCATAGCATAGCCTGATGATCTAACACTAGTTTTGGAGGAAGAACAACAAGTTGTTTCGAATAGATCCTTATAATCTTGGATAAGCTTGTCAAGTAACTGGTTTGAGTTGACCATAACATCTAATGGCCGAGCATCAACCGAGAAGAGATATCCTATACGTTGATAGCTACCTTTCTTAATTACTCCCTCCAATCATTTACTTGACAACTATGCAATTGTCCCTGCTCAACAAATTATTTGCAGCTGAACTCCCTAGCCTTCTTTATCAAAAGATACTGTCACACCCTCCCAATCTAACTCTGAAATATACAAAAATTCATGTCCTTGCATCACCTAACTGAACTGTTTGCATTTGGTTGTGTCAAAATAGAGTTCTCATATGCCACTGTAACCGCTAATGGACTAGCCTTAATCAATTCATGTCGCACGGCCCTCACTGTCCTAGGAACCACAAAACTATACATGCTACCATTGTCAATTAGAATCAACAATGGTTTATGTCCCACTTCACCTCTGATTTGAATTGTATTGTGAGATCCACTACTAGTCAAAGCTTATACTGAAATTTCCACGTCACCATCAACAAACTCCTCCAAATATACCTGGTCATGTGCCTCAATAACCTCCTCACCGATAGGCATATCAAAAGCCTCTGATGCCTTAGCACCAGTGATAGACATCAAAAACTTTGGGTTGCACTTGTGACTAAAAATGTATTTCTGATTGTATTTAAAGCACAGCTTCGGAGCCCTCTTCTCCTCTATACTTAATGGTCTGCTAACCACAGGAGTTGCTGCCTATGAGGATGCTACGCCCCGAGCAATTTTGGATCTCTAACTCCAGTTCTTAAAATTGTATTCTCAAAAAGCATGGCTTTAGAATAAGCTTGAGACAACGTAATAGGATTCAATGCCTTAACTAAGTTCTTGATTCTAGGCTTTAAACCACTAATAAAACTAGACACATAGTATCCCTCAGAGGCCCCTAGGTTGACTGCAATCATTTGAGCCTTCAAATGTTCAAATCTTGTCATATAATCTTTGACAGAAGTCACTTGTGCCAATTTGTTGAAATTGTCTATAACATCAGTATGGTCCTCATCATCATACCGCTCACACATTTCAAACACAAATTCGGACCATGAAAGATGTGGATTGCTGCGAATCACACTATAAAACCACACCTCATGATCACCACGCAAAAAAATAGCAGCCAACTCCACCTTTTTAGATTTAGCGATTTGATAGAAATGAAAATACCTCTCACATTGCCGGATCCATGAATGGGGATGAGTTCCATTGAAAGATTCCAGTTCCAATCGCGGTTGCCTGAATCCATTGGATCTAGGACCTACTACACCTTCTACCTCCAAAAATTACTGAGAGCCTGAAGGATCAGGAGGTCTATCGAGCTGACCAGCAGGCAAGAGCACTCTAGCTCCCGCAGGTGAATTTTGCTTGTTTATCTGATCCTGTAAGCCATTGAGCTTTTGAGATTGCGTCTCAAACTTCTAATCCATATTTCTCTGCATTGTAGCAATCGTCTGTTACATCTGATTCATGAATTGTGTAAGGTTGTTTTTCCTTGCTGAGGTACCGTAGTAGCTGCAACATTAACTCCAGCCGCTGTAGCCGTAGCATATGTTGCAGCTTGAGTTACAACATTGGTGGCTTCCTGAGCTCGAATAGTTAATTCTCCAGCCACTTGAATTGTCTTCTTATGCCTGGCAAGAATGTGCACACAGATCAAAATGAAAAACTCGAACAAGAGCACTCCATGCTAAACAACTGAATCCGAAACAACAGCTTGTAAAGCCACTAATTCAATCAAATTGTGAACACTCTCAACACAATCGGAAGCAATTATAAGCTCCGATACCAATTGTTATGATTCAAGGTACTTCTTGAATCATAACCTAGGTTTGAAGAGGAATTAGGGTTGAGAAAAGAGGAAATTGATTTCATTCATTAACATGGCCTTATTACAATAGATGACTAACTATTTATAGGAGACAACTAGCACAAAAGATGCAAAGAATCGGGACACAAAAACCTCAGCACAGCCGCCACAGCAAACAGAGCAAAAGCCAACAAAAACAACTAAATCAACTAACAACTAGTTTTCTTGCCAAAATCCCCATTTTAACCCTTACATCAATTTTTAACAAAATGACCACTGACACGGCTCCAAATCTGCTCCAAATTAACTCTAATCATGATAATGAAGCAGGCAAAATTCGTTTATATTGTAAGCCCTTCTCAGCAAGACAAAATACTATGCCCCACTTAAGTTCGCAGTTGACGACAGGGGGCTAGTTACTTGACTATATATGATACAATCCACCGTAACCCATGGCTGATGGCAAGGGCTGGATACTTGCCTATGTATGATATGCTCCACCTTTTCCCATGGCTGATGGCGGGGGGCTGGTTACATGACTATGTAGGATAAACTCCATCTCAGCACACGGCTGACAGCGGGGGACTGGTTACTTGACTATGTATATTATGCTCCACCTCAGCCCATGGCTGATGGCGGGGGGCTAGTCACTTGACAATGTATACTATGCTCCACCTCAGCACATGACTGACGGTAGGGGGCTATTGACTTGACTATGTATGATACACTCTACCTCAACCCACAACTGAAAGCAAGAGGCCAATCACATATCTATTCGCAGTATATTCCTCCCTAGCTCACAGCTGGAGGCAATGAGCTAGATACTTATCCTTTTAAAGTACACCTTAACCCAGCAAGAAAAATCAAAAACTTCAACAGAACATTCGTACTGCAGTTGCCAATTTGCACAGAAAAAGAGTCCTTCAGTAGTGAAACCAATAAGAACAGAAAAGCAAAAGGTTTGTATTGACAAGTAATACAAGCAGTTCATTATAAGGAAACTATAAAGTTGTGTACACAACCAAAACAATACAATACACAAAGTAGTGCATACAACCAAAACCATACAATATGAGGACGGATGATATTAACATAAAGGAAAAACCTCCGTCACACAACCCCCGCGCCGGTACTAGTCAAAGATGTCAAAAGAAGCTAAGGGATCCTCCCCATAATAGAATAACGAACCGACGTATGGAAACAACTGAACGTAGGTATCACATTGATGGTTTTCTAAGAAAAGTATACGGCCTCATGAACTCCCCTGAAGACCACAACAATGCACTTGATTACGGGTAGTAAAGGTAAGATATTCCATGACACAGCAAAACCAATAATGACAGGATTCCACTTTCTCATGGACCACGGTAATTGAATAAAAAAACGATGGCATTTTACCCAAGAATTTGGATTCTCCAAATTCTATAAAGTCCACACTATGAAAATTGGACTCCACAAGGTCACCAAAAACGAGTAAGTGCCTCAGTCGAGGTGGCCCACCACTTAGAAATCTTCGCGTCACGGCAGGAAAATAAATTCTCACAAACAGCGTCTGGAAAGGGCATCATCATCGTCACGGCACCCAGTCCCACATGCCGGCGCACCACATAGGGCCAGTTGAAAGTTCCACCAAGATATTACCCCCAGTCAGATAACATGAACAGCTCCCCATTAATACATACATGACTAGCAACAGACATCTTTCTGGGCCCGCATGGACAACACCTTTGAAAACCCACTCTTCTTCCTGAGAATACACTTGATATTCGTTTGTCAAATAACCACAACAAGGATAGTTTAGGTCTAACACCAGCAGATATATGTAGAACCAAAAACGAGGAGCTGCATTGGAGCACCCAAACACCATATTTAGCAGGGAGTCCAAATAATTAAGTGGAATCTCTTCAGGCAAAGCTATTGACTATCATAGCTTGAAAGCAGGATTGCATACGAACAACCGTGAGAGGATATAATCTAGGCATAACACTAGTCCTCCACTGGAATCCACCACCCGCATATTATCGGCCAATACCTCTGCCGCATCCGGAGGCATGACGAGAAAAAGATTTCCCGAGGAATAAAATACCTCTAAGTTGTCAAGGACAAAATCAATGTCTGGCTGCAGCAAAAAGTCATTCGCACAACGGGCATAAAGGATTGTTTATCAATAAAGTCGTGGTCCAAAAGCAAATTCATGTACATTTGGGAAATAGAGCAAAACCTTAAAAGCGACTTGGCAGGAAGCCAAGACAATATCTCATGAGTCACGTCGTCCACATAAAGCTCCGTTGATGATTGCAAAGTTGAATGAAGCTTCCATATGCTTTATGTAGGTGAAAGCACATACTTCAAAGCAGACAGAATACAAACTTCAAGGTCATAAATTCGTTTAACCTCAAAGTGGGGGGCTAGCTGTTGAGAATAAGGACAAGAAGCACCGAGAGCAAAAACCGAGAAGCATAGGAAAAGTAGCAGCAGAACCCGAGACAATGAACAGCCGGAACCGTGGTAGCAAGCATAACACCATTCCCAGGACCATACGGGGTAAGAGCTTGATGCAATGACCCGCCTTACACTAAAACCGCGATAACTTAGACAACAGCCGCAATTCCCAAAGCTGCCAGCAAAGGCGGCGCGAAAGAGTTCTAGTCCCTAGTCAAAAGAGATCAAGCTCATCCCCCTAAGCCTTACTCTTAATGCCTTATAAAACAGGAAGGGGGGGGGGGGGGGGGGGGGGGGGGGCACAAAAAGAGGGGACCAAACGAAAAAAAGACCAAAAAAAGAAGAAGAGAAAAAGTAAAAAATGGCTCAAGAATAGCCTTTCCTTCACGAACTAAAATTATGTTACAAATTAACCCTAATTTCCCTAACATATGAGAACAACCATGAGATGAGAAGACAAAAACAACAATATTATCCAGAACAGATTAACCTTAATTTTTGTAACAAAGAGGAATGACCAGAACATGAGAACATGATAAATACAAAATCATCCAGTATAATTAACCCCATTTGTAACAAATTAACCTTATTTTGTTCCTGAAGTGGCATCAAACATGAACAAAGACGAGACGAGGAGTGGAGACCAGAAGGTGCGAGCACACCAAACTTGCACCAACCTTGCATCAGGATTAGAGAGCAATTATACCTCACAGCATCGGATAACGGTGACATCCATACCTGAGCGACGCAGTGGGGACAAGAGAGAGAATGACCGGATGGCAGAGACAATCAAAGACAAGAGAGAGAGAGAGCAGAAAGAACGAAGCAGCATTAGAGCATGAGAGAGAGTGAGAGAGTGAGAGAGGGAAGAGAATGAGAGATAAAGAGGGAGGTGAGGTAAGAGATAGGGGGGAGGGACAAAAGAAAGTGATGTTATGGCATAAAATTTGTTAAGATTTCAAAGATTGCTCTTGAGCCTTAACCTTGGTTGGGATAGTGAGAGTATGAGATGAGAAGGGACTATAGAGTTTAGATGAGAAAGCAGGGAAAGGAGATGAGAAATTAGAGAGAGATATCAAAGTAAATCCAATTCATGCATCAAAATTGGTATTGAATACAAGCTAAAGCCATCTATTTATACTACTTTCTCCTAGGATGGCTTAGGCTAAAAATATCTAGAGATACATTGCATTTGGACCAAGGAGCTAACTAACTTAACCACCAACTAACTAATTAGCCGCCCCCGTTGACCGGCCATTGACCTCCTAAGCAAGTCCACACTTAAGCTCACTTATTACATGACTTACAAGAGACTTATGCCACTAATTACATCAAGACTCAATCTAGATACAATATCAACAAACTAATACAACTTTTCTACACCAAATGATAGTCACATGGCTGCAAGACAGCCACCCTTGTAGGACAGACTTGCTAATGGTAGCAGCATAGCAGCAGAACAGCATCACAGCCACCTCGAGTTCATGCCTCGGATTCTCGGATCATGACAAAATTTCACCCAGAATTTACAATTATTTATTAGAACAATTTTTGTGTTGTTGTAAATATTGGATATTTTTCAAGTACAATTTTATAGTCGAGTTCGAATATTACAAAATATCCTCAAAAATTAGAAAATATATAAAAGATCTTTGTATATATAGCTACATATACACATATAATATATGTATATATATACCACTTTTTTTTTGGACTTCAGGCTTTTTAATGTTCAATATATATATATACATGTTTTCATCGCGGTTAAGAAACCCTCACCACTAAATCTCTTTATAAATAGTGAGAGTGAGAAATGAAAAAGCAGTGAGAATTGAGAAAGAGCCGACAGAGAGAGAGAGAGAGAGATAGAAATGAAAATGAGGAGTTTGATAAATTATTTTATATAATAAAATATTGAGAGATTTATTTGAATAGAAGAAAAGCTTCTCTGGTTCTTTAGTTTTGATATAAAATACTTGCTATTTTCTTTCAAGTGTATATGAGTCCTTTTTTTATTCTCTTTCGTTTGAGTATAATATGTCCCTAGTTTTATAACACGTTATCAGCATGAGTCTCTAGCCAGCTGAGAATTGTTATATACTCGAGGTAAGTTTTCATTCCCTAATCTTTGTGATTTAAAACTTACTGATCTTGAATTTACTACTCCTGATATATCGGGAAAAAATTATTTGCCTTGTACCTTTGATGCTAAGATTCACCTAGATATTATGAATTTCAGTGATACAATTAAAAAAGGTAATAGTATATCCCTGCAGGATCACTTCGAAAGCAATGATATTTCTCGGGCATCATATCCCTAAAGGATTGAAAGCTGATTATATTACTATAAAGGGCTCGTATACCCTTTGGTTGAATTTAAAGGAGAGGGTTTGATAATCAAAGGTCTATGATCTCCCGTAAAGCTCGCTATTAATAGATTCACCTACCATTGCAGGATTTTAAAACTATAAGCGAGTATAACTCTATAGTATTCAATATTACCTCCCAATTGAAATTATTACTGTGGAGGATATGTTAGAGAAAATGTTCTCTATTTTTCATATCTTGAATATGATCCTGCAGCAGCAATATAGAGAACAGGGATTTAAAAAATACTCAGAGTTGACATCATGTCTGATTGTTGTTGAACAAAACAATGAACTATTGATGAAAATTCATCAGTCATGACCCACCGGGTCTGAACCACTCCATGAAGTGAGTGCTTCAACATACGACCATCAGGGACATGATCAAAGTTGTAAACATGGACAATGTCAAGACTGTGAATGAGGTTATAGTCACAATCATAATAATTGACACCATGGTACCCTGAATGGACCTAAATTTAAGAAGTCCACTAATGACAAAGAGTTGAAGGAAAAATAAAAACATTAGTTTTTTTGTATTTTCTACTTTGCATATTCATGGCTGGTTAAACCGCCTGTTTTTTACTTGTTCATTATTTATATGGTCGGCTATGCTGCCTACTTATTATCTGTTATTCATACGGTCGGCTATGCTGGCTACTTATTATCTGTTATTCATAGGGTCGGCTATGCCACCTACTTATTATCAGTTATTAATATTATTATATTTCTCAGTCAATCTATGTGATACCTTATTAAAGGCTCCAGAAGAGCACATATTAGGTTTTCTCAAGAAACAATACTTCATTCTGAGATATCCGTTGGGATGGTTAAACAGAAGTTAACAGACCCAAAAGGCTTTTATTATATCACATGACTATTTGAGTCATTCGAGTATAAAGATGATTAAGAGAATCATTGGAAGTTCTCACACCCATTAAAGAACTAGAAGATTCTTATGTTGGCAAAACACCATGTGCCGCTTGTATTTAGGACAAAGCAATTATTGTATCATACTCAACTGAAATTGAGTTTGAGTCCCATGTATTTTGAGGAATACTAAATAAGACATATGTGGGCCAATTATTTCATCATGTGGACTAATTCAGTATTATGTGAGCTTAATAGAGACCTCTACCCATTGGTCCCATGAGTATGGACAATACACTTATGATGTGGCATTTGTGAAACTCCTTTCATAAATAATCTGACTATGAGCTCAAGTCGTGGATGGTATGATAATGCAGGAGAAGTATCCCAAGAATTTAATGACTATTGTATGGGATAAATTGCATTATAGCCCGCCTATAGATACAAAATGGTCTTCTTAAACGTCTGCCGTGAATGGCTAGACCATTATTGTTGCCCATTTTATATGGGCATATGATACATGTTGCAGCACTAATTATGGATCTCCCCATTATAACTTGTCTCTGACAAGAACTAGATATATATCCCATCCATGAATTTTGATTATATAATGTAAGTCCCAATTATTCCACACAATGAGGAAAGATGAGTCCAGATAAGGGGACTTTGAATTTATCTGGAGATGTTAACTGGAAACATTTTACAGCATAATTTGTTGACTCTAAATTTGACAGGGTTTCCAGAATCAGGTGGAGAAAATCGAAAGTTGAAAAATGAGAATTTATTTGAAAAGCATCATCAGACCAGAAGTTCATAGAATTGTTCACTTGTAAATCATTACAAGCCAATTCACAAATGTATTCACCAATCAAAAGAGGTGACCAAATAATATATCCCCACTATAGAAGCTCCTGTTCGATTTAATATCCCAATCAACCCATATTCTAGTATATTAAAAAATGCATCTATTGCAAGCTAGAACGGTATCGGTTCTAAAGATTTGAATCTGAAAAAAAAAAAAAAAAAAAAGAAGCAATAGAAAAGGATTGGTCCCTCTATTATGGAACTCTTGAAGAGAAAAACTCTACAGAAATAATAATATTTGTAAATAAAATTTCTCAAGATTATCAGGTATTTGAAACTACTGAGACTACTGAAATAGTCAAACTATTGAAATTATGTTGATCAAAGAGATCTCTATGAGTTATGAGATATAATAGAACCGAAATAAAAATTGATCAGATGTTTGCATATACATTAGCTACTCCCTGATCAAACAAATTGATAATCTTGAACTATTGTTTGTTCAAGAAAGCCAACAAAGAAATGATTGGCTAAAATAGAAAGACGCAATTTCAGCTAAATTTGCCATGTGTAATTTTTGGACCTAAAGTTCAAATGCCTAAACAATAAAACATATATGCTACATGTGAATGTTGGTGCAGAAAATATAATAAGGTGGTGAAAAGTCCCATTTGTAGCCTAAGGTTTATCATAGAGACTAGAAATTGATGGGACATATGTATGAGATATGGATGCACTTAATCTTGTGGTCTTTGTATGCGTCTTAAGGATGTTATAATAGTTTATTTGAACATATCATTTGAGACGATATTTATGTGAAAGTCCCTGAAGGACCAATGCCAGAAGCATATAATTCAAAAACAAAGTACATATTTACTAAACGAGACATATGTTAATATCATCATAATTCTCAAATAAATTAAAGAAGCTATTATAAACCCAAACTGAGAAGTCAAGATTGAAAATCTCGGAAAAGGAAAGATTTTGTCTCGACCTGCATAATTACAATTAATATGATAGAGTATTACTGTATTGGTCAACTTTATGAGCATGGCACTTAAGTGTTTAATTATATTGTTTAGTGCCTCAATTTTGTTTGATTCCTTAATAAAGGTAAAGACCTCTTTCGGTGCAAATAAGGCAACGAATGAATTCTTGACCCTAAAATATTGTGCCTTGATTTAAGTGATGCATTGTTGCAATTGCTGCACAACCAGGTGTAGCATCTTTAATCAATAGTATGCCACTTACGTGAAGATTTTGTTATACTGTTAAACATATATACATCCTAATGCATTAACTAGTATATATTATTATATCAAACTGGCAATTTTTTGTATGCGAGTACTTGTTATTTAGTTGACCGCCATTAGGTAAGTGATAATAATGCTATGTTTTTGGCAATATACAAACAATTGCAGTTACTACTGAGACATTTGCACTTTATAAGCAAATCGAGAATGGGTAATGTCAAGGCCCTATATCCAACATATTTTATAAGCTTCTAATGATCGGGGGGAGTTAGATAGAACCATATGAAGGCAAGTTTGAGTGTATTATTCAAGCTAAAGAAAGTTGATGGAACCAAGCACATTTTAATGAAGTCCTTTCAACTCACGAGTTTTAGAAGAATGATGAAGCAAATGTTAACAAATTCGCTCAAGAACCTAGAAGAGTTATTCCAGAAAGTATCTACAACAAACTTTTGAGAAATCGACACAAGATTAGCATTCGCCAACCCTCAGACATCCCTTGTTAATGTGCACCCATGAAGGGGAGATAAATACGCACAATACTCTTTTTTCCTTCACTGTGGTTTTTCCCACTAGATTTCTTTCCTTGCAAGGTTGTTGATGAGGCAATTTAGGAAGTGTATATAACTTGGACACTATACACTTTCAAGAGTGCTATGTCCCACAATATTGTAAAGAAAAATATCCATGGGGGAGTGTTGTAAATATTAGATATTTTTCGGATTCAACATTATAGTCGAGTTGGATATTATTAAATATTGTAGAAAATAAGAAATTATGTAAAAGACCTTTGTATACATATACACATAGACACATATAATATATGTATATATATACCCGTTTTTTTCACGGTTAAGAAGCCCTCACGCCAAATCTTTGTATAAATAGCGAGAGTGAGAAATGAAAAAGTAGTGAGAATTAAGAAAGTGCCGAGAGAGTGAGAAATGAAAACGAGAAGTTTGATAGAATATTTTATATAATAAAATATTGAAAGAATTATTTGAATAGAAGAAAAGCTTCTCTAGTTCTTTACTTCTGATATAAAATACTTGCTATTTTCCTTCGAGTATATATGGGTCTTTTTTTTATTCTCTTTCTTTTGAATATAATATGTCCCTAGTTTTACAACATGTACGTAAATTTTAGAGTATTGATGGGAATGTTTTTACCCAGCTTTCTATAATAGACATGAAAATTTAAATTTTCGGCAATATTTTATTTTTGTAATGTATTTAGATGAAAACAAAAATAATGCAATTAAATTATTTACACATCTTTAAAAAATTAATAAATTTAAAAAAAAAAATTTACTTAATATTGGAGGGAACTGAAAACTTGATTATGAGATATGAAAATTTTTAGTTAGAGTAAGATTACCAACTGAAGGAAAGTATACAACAACAACAAGCCCAGTGCCTCCAAGGGCCCCCGCCAAAAGCAGGGTCTGAGGAGGGTAGATGTACGCAACCTTCCCCCTTCAGGGGCCTACCCTGAAGGGAGGCTGTTTCCGAGGACCCCCAGCCAACTGAAGGAAAGTATATTGTTTGTAATTCTATATACAATACCAACAAGCTGGTTTTTTTTTTTTTTTTTTTTTTTTTTGGGTTACAAAAAAGGTTAGTTTTACATGGTATATATATGATATTTTGAATTTGCAACAGAAAAAAAAAATTTTGTTGCCATTTATAAATCAATTATAACATAACTTTCTCCAGATGTTTCATTTGGAAACTCTTTTTGTAGTGAGAGTATTTCCTATGTAGGTTTGGTATTTCAGAGACCATCATAGTGGTCTAGGCTACAGTGTCTAACGGAGCTAAGGTAGAGGAATTCACCAAATGTTTCAATATCGAAATCTTACATCACTCAGCACCTTATTGCACTCGAGCTAATGACTAGGGAGAATCAACTAACAAGATTCTAAAAGCCAACATTCAGAAAATGATTGAGGATGACCCAAGAAGGTGGCATGAGTTGCTACAAGATGCCTTTTTAGCCTCTTGAAATTCTAAGAGAGAAGCCATTGGGACAACTCCTCTTCATTTAACGTATGGCCAAGGTGTAATGCTCCCCATGAAGACAACAATTCTATCTATTGGACTAGCTCATCAAGGGAGATTTTCTGAACTCGAGTATGAGAAGTCCATGGTCTAGACCAAGTAAGGCTCTATGCTTGATAAGTCTAATTTAGTATATAATTATTCATATAATTTAGGTTCTTTTTCAAATCATTTTATATCAAACTTTTATAGCTTTTGCTCACTTTTCTCTTTTTTGCTCCTATCATTATTTCCTTTCAAATACACTCATTTTATGCTAAATCTTGCTAGGTTTTATCATCAACATCAACAAATGAATGCAAGATACATCAACCAAAAGTAAAATTATGGGCTGAACACATCATTTTACATAGCTAAGGCACGGATGAACAACAAACATGTACAATTTGTTACAAATTGCAATTATGGCGACAAAATGGACAAATCAAGAGCAAGGATGCTTTGTACACTTTAATAAAGTGTTTAAGATGATGTAAGGACTGAATTTGGGTAGTGTAAAGATGAAAAAACTAAACAAAATTAGCAAAAGATACAAGTTGCAAAAGTGGGCGGCAAGGTGGTGCAATGAGAGCAAAGCTTATGTAATTTTTTATTTTCTAAATTTACGACCTCAAACTCTATAAATAGGAGTATTTGTGAGGTTTTTAGGCATCGACTCAATATTATGGTTCAAGATAAGTCTTGATCATAATCTGGGGATAATAGCATATAAGATGAGAAGAAAAGTAAAATTAAGATGAGAATTAGAGAGAATTAGAGTTGAGAGAGAGAAAAGAATCAATTATCATTGAACAATGAGTTATTACAAGAGACGGTTAACCAACTTAGGACCTAGTGGCCAATCTTCACTAGCCTTGACTCCTCTTACTAACTACCACCTTACATATTAACCAAAGAAGGCTAACAATAGCTATGGAAGATACTAATTATCTTAGATTATTACAACTCAAGGACTTATTAGTACTTAATCCATAAGCCCTTACTTTGTATAATCATGACAAGAATCCAAGCAGAGCTTTGATACTTGAAGATTCCCTGCTGATACTAAAAATTTTGGCTGCATAGTGCTCTTATTACTGTACACCCGAGCTATGTACACTGGAAATTGAGGTGCTCAAGCATGAAGAACCTCTCCTAACCCACTTGGATTGATTGCTTCTAAAGCCCACACACTACCTCTGCCAGTATTCTTGCTATTGATTTGAGGAGTTTACATCAAGAGGTTTGCCAATGTCATACCAGATCAGCCAAACGCTAACACCAATAACAAAACTAAAGAACCTCTAGTTGCAGCTAGTACAGCCAAACATCAACATCTCATAGTTGTTGTGCACTGATGACCTTGAGTGCAGCAGCTGTGGCTCAGAAATTACAGTGCCTATCATGAACTTCAGTTGTTCTCAAGTTCCAAGGCTTCCTGGAATCTAGCTTGCACATTTCCTTGTCCAATTAGCATCCTTAAGTGATGCTTCGAATGAGTGCAATGAGCTAATCAATGAACTTACATCGGCTTCTCTAAAATCTGTTAGCTACGCATCATGTCTAAAAACTGATGTTATGGGAATCTCGGCTCCCTTTTCCCAAACTCTTGCACATTCAACCATAAATCTACTTTGATCCTTGCTATCCTCATAGCATACTTCTATTTCCTTAACTTGCCATGACATAATGAGCTTGCACAAAAAACACCTAGCAAATTGCTTTGCAATGCAACAATCCAGCCCAAATTCTTGAGTAATTGAAACTTTGGCTTGAAAATTTTGAACTTTACTCCACCAAGCTAACTCCTCAAATGTCACGGTTGAACTCCAAGGAGATTCGTTCATAGTTTGAACCCTCAAAGTAGCCCAACTAACTACCCTTAGCCTGCAGCACAAAGATTTCATGCATTTTGCCAAGCCTTTAGCTCCTATCTGAACAGCCCTTTGTTTATTGCATTCAAAAGAGTCTATGCAGTTGAATTGATTCAAGTAAATCTGAGTTCCAAGCTTCTGAACTTCCTTTAAGACAACAAGCAATGATTTTTCATTTCCATTGGTCAGTGTAGCTAAGGCCATGTCTAGACTGCTCACCACCTTCTTACGAATTGGACTCAGTTGAACAGCAGAGATTGCACTTGTTCTCTTGTAGTATGTCTCAATAGGAACTCTTTGGTCCTTACAGTCAGGATGATCGATCTTCACAACACACAACTCACACTCACCCATCAACTCATTCTCTGTATAATCTTAAATCTCACTTAAACCTTGATTCCTTTTACAATCAATTCTAAGGCTGACTTGTTGTTTCAAACGATACTGTTGGAGTATAAGCCAAAGGAATTCTGGTAGTCTCATGTCAGCTTGTACCCTTGGGGGTTGACCCTTGCCTTTGATTTGCCTAACATAAGCTTCCAACTCCCATTCATAACTCCCATTTTTCACCCTGGTGCTGGTGCTTAACTGAGTTCCACCACTCCTATAGCTTAAAGAATGAGGTTTCCAACACAGCCCTTCATTTGAAGTCATCCCTATCCCAACCTATTCCACTACTAAAAATTTGCTTGCAAGGAGAACTAGCAGCATAGACTTGATCTTATGCTCACTGCTTGAACTTCGACCATGAAGTTTCGGGAAGTCTTACACTTGGTTGTGCTTTTGAAAGAACACCTGAATCAATCCACATAGCATGCAATCTCTTCCTCCTAGCACATTTGCAAAAGATTGGCTGACATCTCACACTTAGCCATGTTGTAAACTTCAACTTGAGCATCCTACTACTCAACAATCTTTTATTTAGAACAAATCTGAGTTTAACAGGTAGTCTTGCTCTCTTTTCACCCAAGATTGGTGCTGAATCTGAAAAACAAGATGCTTCACTTGGCACTAGAACATCTTCCACTTGCTTTACTTCCAGTTGATGAGAAGTTGTGGACTTTAGTCAAGTCTTGTTACTGCTCAATTTCCTCGCTGCCTCAGCCAACCTAGCATCTTGATCTTGAAGGAAATTAGCTGAGCATCGTGCTACCTCCATACTCAATATTGGTGCCGGTTTTGGCTGGTGAGATGTCTTTCCTTCATTACTTGATCGACTCCTCTTTGATTTACCCCCACTTAAGGAAGGATTACGGACTCAAACAACCTAGCTTTTGCATATGCTATAGCCGAGGTACTAGGATTAAGAATCTTCATAAAATATTTGAATGTGGAAGGGAGACCATCCATAAAACAAGCCACATAGTAGTCTTCACCAAATTCTTGTTGCGTAGATAACTTTGTTGCTCTCCATTCCTCAAAACGCATCACATACTCCTCAAAGGTGTTCTTTTGCAACATTTCCTCAAACACCGGTGGGTGCACAGGTTCTGGTGGTTGAAATTGTTGACTAACATCTAAAATGAATCCAATTTCCCCAGTTGAAAGCTATCTGTTGAGTTGTCCTTGCAACTCATTGATCCGCAGATGCCATTGTTGGAAGTGTTGATTCAATTTCTAATCTAATTTCTCATCCAAAGAATGCTGCATTGCTGCAAACATTTACTGCATTTGGAACTCCATTTGCCTTAATTGATTTATCTCAGCTTTGGTTCCAATTTCAGCATAACGCCCAGCAGTAACATTGGCACCAAAATTTACAGTGACTTGTTCTGTGTTTGGAGGTTTTGCAGTGCAATCTTCTTGATGTAATGCAAATCTTGAGCCTTTGCTGCTAGCTTTGTTTCCTTGACTTGCCCTCTTTATACTTCTTTGGATCAAAGAGAATGGCCCTAGCATACCAAAAGACATCAATAACAATCTTGACTGCTTCAATTTCATCTTCTTGATTATATATAACCTTTCAGGGACCACTTTATTTTCCTCAAGATGTAAGAAATCTGATGCGTTGCCTTGGTAAACCAAGATTGGCTTCTCCATTACTCTTATTTTCTTGCATGAATAACACCTTCTGCAATTTAAATGAATGATTAAGCTGATTCCTCTATTAAGCTGTGATATGAACTTAACTCTCAACTTTCTCATGCTAAAGATCTCGATTTGCACATATGGTTCAATTTCAGCAATTTTAGGTGATTCAACATCTTGCACTTCATGATGTAACGCATCAAATTAAGGCTGTAATACACCAAGTCGTGGTCAAGATTCTCCAATTACATCCTCACCTGAAGTTGATCGTGCAATACTTGACCTTCCAATAGCAGGTTGTTCAATATTAGATAGATTCCAGCTCAATCGATGATGATTGTCACCAAACTCAGCATCCTTATCACCAATTATCTATATCACTTCCCCATGTACACTTGATTCCATTAGATTCACATTAATTTAACCCGCAACAACAACATCTGGACCATAATTCAGCTCAACACCAGCTAAATATACCATTGAATCTGAAATTGCTTTTCCTAGCCTATTTCCTTGCTCTTGCACTTTGATCATCTGAGATCATCTGAGATCTTGCTTTCCTATTGATTTGCCCCAGTATTCCTTGTATTTGCTACTGAATTTGGCATTTCTTTTGCACATGCTGCTGCTGAGTTCGTTGCAATGTGAGTTTGTAATCTTATGTAGTTGATGCCTACGCTACTGCACTCGAACATCTTGTTCTTGCTGCATTAATTAAGCAACAACATCACCTACACCAATTGCTAAACTTCTGCCATAAATCATGATTGATTCAATACAAACTCAACCCAATTGAAGAAGATTCAACTAAGTCAAATACATTACTCAAACTTCTGCGCAGAAGTAGTTAATTTTAGTTAATAATCATAAATCAAGAATCCAATTGCGAAACTCCTAATCAATTTTAATGCGATTAAGAACTCAATATCAATTTAAGCATGATCTAATGCTTATACAATTAAATTGAGCTTAAACTTAATTGGAAGCAAAATTCGAAGCTCTGATACAAATTGTCATGATTCAAGATAAATCTTGACTATAACCTAGAGATAATAGAGTATAAGATGAGAAGCAAAGTGAGATGATGACAAGAATTAGAGAGAAATAGAGTTGAGAGAGAAAAGAATCAATTATCATTCATCAATGAGTGATTACAAAAGAATCACCTAATACTTATACAATACTCAAACTAATTGTGGCTAACTAGATGCATTGCACATAGAAACGTAAATCTAACCAACTTAGGACCTAGCAGCCAATCTTGACTAGCCTTGACTCCTCTTACTAACAACCACCATACATATTAACTAGAGAAGGCTAACAATAGCAAGAGATGATACTAGTTATCCTGGATTATTACAACTCAAGGACTTATTGGTACTTAAACCATAAGTCCCTTCTTTGTAGATTCATTAAACTCATCCAGCAAAAAACCATTACAAAATAGAGAAATAGGGTAGCAAACTGTAGGGAAGAAGAAGAAGGAGAAAAGAAGAAGTTTGGTTTGTAATTTCATATTTTCAAGTTCTTTTCTATTCGTGGATTTTGTCTTAGTTTTGCTTTGTATTATGTATACCATGAATTAATTTTGTCTTTCCATGGCTACGATGTAGCCTAAGTTGTAATATATGCTCTTTTCAAATTCAATGTATTCAAAGATTGTTTCTTGCATTGTTTAAGTGTTTATCATTGTTTTTCATGAGTTTTGAATGCTTGATCACCATTCAAAGGCCATAATGATTCATAATGAGTCAAAGAGGAGATTTATGATGTTTGCTAAAGAGATAAACACCACAAATTGGACGCATGCTAGAGATAGATTAGCATGATTTATGTGGTCTTAAATGAAAACCATGGATCTTCAAAACTCTTTTCGTATTTAAACTAATGCAAGAGATTAATGAGTTAATATTTAAAAGAGCATGCTAAGTGTCGCTCGAGACAGAATATTTAGTAAATTAGGGTTGTCGACCATCAACATATAATGACAACTTGAATACTGAGAATAAAAAGACGTATTAATGCAACTAGGTGACATTGGAAGCCTTGGACCTTCCTAATCAGAGAAACTTTCTAAAAATCAGTAACCTAATATTTTTTCCTTTTTAATTTTGTTTTGTTTCATATCAAAAACTTCAATTTTGGTTTCTTAAATAGTGCTAAAGCTACTAATTTCGGTACATAATCAATAATCAATCCTTGTGGGAATGATACTCTACTCACTCTGTATTACTTGATATGAATTAGTGCACTTACTAAGCAATACACCAAGCACATCAAGTTTTTGGCGCCATTACCTAGGATTGTTCTTTATTGAGTCATATTTGAGTGATATCGATACCAACTTGTTTTGGTACCAATTTCAAGTTCTTTAGTTAAACTTGCAAATTTTCTTTAAACTTGAAGAATAAATTTCATTTCTTTCATTTTTTTCATTCACTTTATTTAGTTTGTATTGTTATTTTTACTTGTTAAATTAGTATATAGCACCCCCCCCCCCCCCCCCCCCCCCCCCCCCCCCCCCCCTAAAATTGTGTTTTTGTTAAGTTTTCTTAAGTTTGTACTATTTTATTTTACTTTTTGTTTTTGTTTTCTCTTTATTTTCATCTTTCCTTTGTTTATAAGTTCACTTCTATATAATTTTGAAAGATTAAAATTGATATTTGTAAGATTTTCAAGACATTAGTATTACTACTCTCCCCTGTTTGGTTTTTGTTAAGTTCTTATGTTAGATTATTGTATTTTTAAGTTTTCTTGTTAGTTTTATTTTTCTTTTAACTTTTTAATACACCTAGTTCTATTTTTCTGTTTTTAAAACTTTTTGAAACATTAGTATTATTCCCCCCCCCCCCTCATTACTTCTTTTGAATCAAAATTCGGTATAGCACCCCCCCCAAAAAAAAGTTTGGTTTTTGTTAAGTTTTGTGTTACATGGTTGTACTTTTGTGATCACCCATTATTTTCATTTTTCTTTATTTTTATCCTAAGATTACAATGAGAAGACACTACTTACTGAGATTCTATGATTTAACACAGAATGTTGATGATGGCTAGAAATAACTATATGAGACCTCAATATCAAGTTGTGCCAAAAACACCATTGGAAATTAACAAAATTAATGCATTATCTGCCCAACTCTAACTAATTTAAAAACATCTGGTTAACATTATAAGTGTCAAAGTTGTTTGTATTCGTGGATGTGAATTTTGTGCAAGTAACCATGCTAGTACGGAGTACCAAGTTGGAAACAATTTTTCCTCATTGGGTTTTGAATAGGATACCTACGTGTCAAATTATCAACAAGCCCAATACAACCCCTACTCTAACACCTACAATCAAGTATAGATGAACCCTTCTAACTTTTTGACCTTGGTCACCTTTCATCCACATCAAGAAAAGAAATATGACTTAGAAGAGACGTTTGGGGAATTCATGCATGAATGTAAAAATTTCAATCAAGAAACTGGGGCTATCTTTAGAAACAAAGAAGCCTCCATCCGAAATTTAGAAACTAAAGTAGGGCCTATGTTTGGGGAAAAATTTGAGAGGTCCGAAGATTCCTTTCCTAACAAGGTTGTCTGCAACCCTGGCGAACAAACTAAATCTATAACATTGAGGGATGAGAACATATAAGAATAGCCACCTCAATATGACATGACCCCCTTGATCGACCCATCACCACCAATGACTAAACCTATCTTGACCAACCGACCACCATCAATGATCAAAATATAGTGTCGAGCTTGTCTTACGAAGTTAGAGGCTTTCGGTGCCAAGGATGACTCAGTGAAAAAATGAAGAATAGATCATAAATGGAAATTCAAGTTATGGAACTTTAAGCTCAAAAATCCCATCATTACAGAAGGTGGAAGTCGTCATATAAAGAAGGGTATAAAAAAGATCTACTGAAAAGAATGGTCATTGAGGGTGGATGGAGGAAACTCCATTTCTATTCAGGATATGGGATAGATCATCGGCAGAAAGTCATGCTAATGACTATAAGTTAAGCGCTTCTTGGGAGGCAACCCATGTTTTCCTTTCCTTACATTTTTTTTTCAAATCCCCTGAATTTTTGTTATTTCTAATATTTTTGTACATTTTGTTCAACATATTTTTGAAACGACTTGGGGTGTGACCTGCTGACAACATTCTTCATCTAAAAATAATCCTCAAACATGTGAAGTATCTTTCATCTACTACTTCGTTACTTGTATTTCTTTCAACATTGAGGACAATGTTAACTTTATGTTTTGGGGGTTGGAGAGACTGTTGGGAAAAGATAAGAATTTTGTTGGAAAATAAACTATGATGCTGACTATTGGGTTCACAGTTCTCAACTATGGTCACAAGAATAGGCACCTATTAGAGCACTTAGACTAGGAGACACTTCTCTCTACCTAAGCCCCTGGTCGGAGAGTCACGCTTCGTGACACCTCACATGCGAGAGTTCCCGGCAATAGGTTTATCTCTATAAACCCTTTGGCCTACTACCGTTTGTTGGGATGAATTTCAAAAATTCTCCCAAAAGATTAAGCAACGGAACAGGTTTAGAATTCATAACTCTAAACCTAGGGTTGATTTAAAATTCTTAATTTTAAATCTACAGACATAAATTCAAAATTTAAATCAACAAATCCAAATTCTTAATTTAGATCTACAGGCCGTTTACTCTAATACATTCACAACAATACATAAACTTAAACAGGTATAATAACGAATACTGTAAACAAATAGAAAAGAGCAAAACAATAAAGAAAAAGGAATATACCTAGAATTGCTCCAATAACAAAGAAAACCAGAAAGACAATAATATTCTTCAAAATCGAGACCCCGAGACCTTCTTTGCATTGACCTTGAATTGCCCGGATGGTGGGCTCCGAAAAATATTAAACTGGGCCTCCGAAATAATTTCAGAAACCCTAAAGAATTATTTTGAAGTCCAATACTAAACCCCGGAATAAGCCCCTCTAATTATAGAAATATACCAGAGCGAAAAAATCTAAGTATAATCGAAGTGGGATTGCACAGTTTAAAACAAAGCGCATCGTTTTAATTAAAAAAACAGTTCAAACGCTGCGTTTCAAACACTGTACAAAAACGCGCCTCTGTTTAATTCCAAACGCGTGCCACGTGTCGCACCACCTGTGGGCCAAAGTGTGGCACGTGGATTCCGCCCCTAAGCATCCCAGGGCGTGACACGTGTCATGCGCTGATTGGTTGCCTGGGTGCGCTGCAGATTGCGGGCTATTTTAAATGCGATTTATTTAATTTTTTTTTTGTTTTTGCTTTGTTTCCCACTTGTAAAAATTCATCTTATGAAATTTAATTTTCCAAAATTATTTTATTTATAATTTTTAACTTTTATTCATCTCATGAATAATGTTTGGCAAAATTAATTTACCCATCTTATGGATAAATAATTCATCTCATGAATTCTTTAATATTTTTCTAATGGAAATAAAATACAGAGGCTTGCGTTGGGACCTCAGGGACAATTTAAATCTAGCTTCAAATGGGTTAAATTAAATCATCTCATGATATTATTTTAATTACCATTTAATGAGACTTAATTCCACTATATAAATCTCACTGCACTCCAGACTTAAATTATTTATTTGATATCTCCTTAATAGACTGTATTGATGACAACAACCCCTCCACTAGATGTCCATGACAAAGGATAAATATTACCACTACCATTATCCTTCTCACAGCTTCTCCATTAGTTACCGACTCCCCCTTCACTGAATAATTCATTTATACTTGAAAATATTCACAGTATAAATTTCAAATGTCAAACACTTGGAATACTTTGGCCAATGTTTCTGAACCATTCAAATATTTGCGACTCAACTAAGGAGACATCTGTATCTCATAAGGGACTGTAGATTCCCTATTGAATACCTGATCTTTGTCACACTTCATGCCGCTACCCAGTGTACATGGGATTTCGGTCAATCGTTTAGACCTTACTTATTGTACTCCAAAGTAGCTAACTCTCCATGCTCAAGTCTAGAATACCCTCAGGATTTAGAGTCGTCGTTCGAACACTACAACATGAATCACTCATCTCCGATAGTAGTCTATAAATAAGTGACCCACATGGTCCAGCTCAGTGTGTCAATCATATTAAACACACTAACTTAACACTTTTGGATCTCCAGCCACATGACCAAGATAAGCCATCTTAAGTGTCTTGTTATAGTCTTAACATACAAGTGGCCCAAATTTGTCTTCGACTATGAGTCTTTCAAACAACAATCCATATCATTTGTTCCAAGTCTATCTGTGGCTTAGTCTCATAAACCACTTAGAGCAAACATGTAAACTATGGTCTGAGGACTACACCCATCTCATGGATGTCTCCCAAAAGAAAATCACATGCAGTATAAATGCTCACATACACAAATTTAACTAGGAAATAATTGGAACTTCAATTTTATTTATTAATTAAAATAATATATCCAGAATAAATCTGGATTTCAGAACACTGTTCTTAACAATCTCCCACTTGTCCTAAGTCCAATTTATGACAAAGTCCATACTCACCCCTTTTAAGTTTGAACCAAGAATCTACTGAGCCTAACCTTTAGTGAGCACAAATTACTCTATTATGAAGTCAGCAATACAATACTGCTTGACATTCCCCTCACTAATAGCTCCCACTCCAAGGGTAAAGACATACTTAGACATCGAACGTCTAACATATTAATCTGACTGGAAGTCTTAAATCAGTATAACTAACTGGAACCTGCTCATTACCTTGAAAGATCAGCATATGATCTCTAGTTCTTCTCAAGAACTAGAGAAAACATTTCACTGCCACCTAGTCCATTGGACCCAAATTTGACTGACGCCTGCATACTATCCCATAGCATGGCAGACATCAAGTCTCGTGCACAACATGGCATACCTAAGGCTCCCACTGCCAAAGCATAGGGAATATTCCTTAATTGCTCCTCCTATTGAGGTGTCCTAGAACACTACTCAAAAGTGATGGGGATTCCATGCTATACCTTGACAACGTCTTGTCAATATAAGTGGCTGGAGAGAGATCCAACATCCTACTCTTACGACCTCGCAGCAGTTTAATCCTAAGAGTGGACCTGGCTTCTCCTATGTACTTCATATCGAGCTATCCTGACAACCAAACCTTTACAGCTAATGACACCCCTACATCATTCTCAATGAGTAGGATATCGTTGACACATAACAGTAAGAAAGTCACTACTCTCTCTTAATATCATTTGTACAAACATGATTTGAGAAACCGATTGCAGAAAACTAGAAGACTTAATTGCTTCATTGTGGCTAAAAGAATTAGATTCAATGCCACGATCACCCACTAAGGCTCCCGTTATAAACCTGTCAGGTGTCCTGATAATCCTCCCACCACACTTAAGCTCTCGTGTACCTGGAACATTCTTGTTCCTATTAGTAGGCGCATCTAATGCTCCCACTATGACTTAAGTTGTGTCTACCTGCTCAGAATTATTATCATTTTTCTTTAATGCCATTTTGTTTTTGTTTTTGTAGCTTACTTGCAAAATGCTACTCCAAGTATTTTGCATTGTATTTACAAAAAAATCTTTTAAAATAAAAAAACTATAGAAAAAATCATCCTTGTTCCTTTTATTTGCAACACCATTCTGTTGCGGTGTAACCTGAGCAGAAAGTTGAGATCTTATCTCATTTTGTAGTTTGGAAATCCAGAAATTCACCCGAAAAATATTCACTACCTCGATCTGATCGAAGTGACTTAACTTGTTTACCTAATTACTTTTCAACTTCAGCTTTGTACTCTTTGAACTTTTCAAAAGAGTCCGACTAATGTTTAATTAGGTAAACATAAGCATGCCTTTGAGTAATCGTCACTAAACGTGAATAAGTACTCATACCCACCTCTTGCCTGAACACGTATTGGTCCACATACATATATGTGAACCACCTCAAGCAAGCCACCAACCCTGTTGCCTTTACTCTTAAAGAAAGAATTGGTCACCTTTCATTCTATGCAAAATTCGCAAACTGGTAATGACCTCAGGTATAAAGCCTCTATCATTCCATATTTCACCAGTATTTGGATCCTGTTCGAATTAGTGTGACCTAAACGTTGGTGCCATGTGTAGGCAATATCCCTTTCAAGGTGTTTTCTTTTAGAAGATTGAACAAGTGAACTTACGTTAAATTCACTTAAATAATTACCATAGTTTTGATAAGGAAATAACATGAATAAACAATATATTCATGTACATGTGCAAACAAACAATTTATTTCTCATATTAAAATTTTCATTATCAAAATCAATTGAATAACAATTATTCATAAAACAAGACATAGAAATCAAATTCCTATACAAAGAAAGTTTAAATAATCAATCCTTTAAAACAAAACTCTATCACTAAAGTCTAAGCTAAAATCTCCTACACTTAAGACCACCATTATTGTACTGTCCCCGACCATCAGGTACAACAACCATCGTGTAGCCTTTAGCCTAGTCTGAGCTCTTGTAACATATTGCAGACTTGGTCAGTCGTACCTGAGTCCACACACCAGGAATCTGGTGAACTCACAAGTACACAAGACTCAAATCAGTAAGATATCAACATACCTTCACCAGATAGCTTAGCAGTCTTTGTGGGAAGAGTACCTATGTACTTAGTGTAGTTTCTTTTCTAGTGGCCTATTTTTCTTGCAAAAGAAACACTTTTCTTTTGCTGGCTTCCTTATGGACTTGGTTGCTACAACAGCAACCTTGCCCTTTCCTTTCTTTCTAGTAGGTTCCTCGTGAGTAATAACCAAGTCTAACTTATTTTTTAAGGCAAAGTAATTTGGTTTAGTGAGTACATTATGTATTTAAAATCAAGCAAAGTTCACCAGCCCTATCCATATAAAATATTGTAAATGCAAACATACGTGTAATTGTCTAACAAGAGTCATGTATAATGCAGTGATGTATATTCTGTCAATTTAGCATACACAATAAGTCAGATATCGACCAAACTGTACTATCATGCATACAATGATGACCCAAACACACCACTCCTTACTTCTCGGCAGCGGGGTCGTACAAAGCTAGTTCAGGTGAGAACTATTCTTAATTAGTTTGTTTTTCTTGTAACTCTTACTAAACATGATTAACTCACCACTTTACCTTAGTCTCTAACATGACACAACAGAGCTCCTCGAGGAGGCTAATGCATCACGCTAGTCAAGTGTAAACCATTACCTAAACCTCCATACAAATACACGAAATACTCCGCGGCAGCGTGGTCGCATCACTTCGTTGCACTTTGGTTTATCCTAAAGAAGTCTAACCCAGTAATCTGCAAATTGACATCCTCCGCAGGGAAGTCCACTATACTACTAGACCGGTAATGGAGAACGTGAGATTACAACAATTGAAAACTCGCTCCCACTTGATTTTTATAACCTGTGGTTTTTAATTAACTTGCATTTACAATCTGGATTATCTCATAATCCTTTCTTGAATCTCATTCTAAGATTAATTAAAACTAATTAATTAATTTTAATTAAAATAATACCAACATTTATTTAGATTATCACATGATCTACTTTTAAAAATCTAAATCCAAAATTAAATTAAAAATAATTTTATTTAAAAACAATAGCGATTTTGTGCTTAGACTATCCCATAGTCTATTTTTCAGAATCTTATTCTAGTACCAAACAAGTTTAGACTATCCAATTGCCTAGTTTAGAATCTTATTCTAAAATGATTTCAAATAACTTTTATTTAAAATAACACTGATTTACAACTTAAAATATCTCATAATTTAACTTAGAATCTCATTCTAAAAGAAAATTAGTTGATAAAATAATTAACTTAATTATTATGAAAATCAGTACTAACGCCAACACGTGTCAAAAATAAAAAAAAGCATTTTATTTTTAATAAAATCTGACGTCAGCGTCTGCTGACCCAAATTCAAAAAAAAAAAAATTAAAATATTTAATTTGAAAATAAATTGAATTTAATCTCATTAAATTAATTTTATCCGATTTCGTATAAAATTATTAAATCTAATCTCATTAGATCAACTTTATCCAAATTTATAAAATATTTGAATCTAATCCTATTAGATCAATTTTATCCGATTTTGTAAATCATGACTGAGAACGTATAATCTCATTATATGAACAACATAATGGTAAATTCATATGTTTTTCCGAATTAACGATTTAAATAATTTAAATCGTTACTTTCCAACGATTAAATTAACTTTTAATTAATTAACGATTTAAACAATTCAAATCGTTACCTTATATAATCTTAATTAACAATTAGTTCATTAATGACTTCAACAATTTATATCATTACTTTAAGCAATCTGATTAACTATTAATTCAATAACGATTTAAACGATTTAAATCGTTACTTTAAATAACCTAGTTAACTATTAAATCTTCTAACCGATTTAAACAATTTAAACCGACACTTTAAATAACCCAGTTAACTACTAACTCTTTTAACCGATTTAAACAATTTTAATCGTTACAATAAAATAATCTTCTGAGCGAATCATTAATTCATTATCGATTTAAACAACTTAAATCGATACGTCAAATTAAACTAATTTTCCTTCTTAATAAAATCTCTATTTTATTAATTCGCAAATCTATTTATTTCGTTCTTATTATACCTATTCATGTATATTATGAATGTAAACAAAGACTGGCTCTGATACCAATTGCTGGGAAAAGATAAGAATTTTGTTGGAAAATAAACTCTGATGCCGACTATTGGGTTCGCAGTTCTCAACAATGGTCACAACAATAGGCACCTACTAGAGCTCTTAGAGTAGGAGACACTTCTCTCTACCTAAGCCCCCGGTCGGAGAGTCACGCTTCGTGACACCTCACATGCGAGAATTCCAGGGAATAGGTTTATCTCTATAAACCCTTTGCCCTAATACCGATTGTTGGGATGAATTTCAAAAATTCTCCCTAAAGATTACGCAGCGGAACAGGTTTAGAATTCATAAATCTAAACCTAGGGTTGATTAAGAATTTTAAATCACAATTTAAATCAACATATCTAAATTCTTAATTTAAATCTACAGGCCGTTTACTCTAATACATTCATAACAATACATAAACATAAACATGTATAATAATGAATACTGTAAATAAATAGAAAAGCGAAAAAGAATAAAGAAAGAAGAACATACCTGGAATTGCTCCAATAATAAAGAAAACCCGAAAGACAATAATATTCTTCAAAATCGAGACCCCGAGACCTTCTACGCATTGACCTCGAATTACCCGGAGGGTGGGCTCCGAAAACTATTAAACTGGGCCTCCGAAACAATTTCAAAATCCATAAAGAATTATTTGGAAGTCCAATACCAAACCCCAGAATAAGCCCCTCTATTTACAGAAATATACCAGAGCGAAAATATCTAATTATAATCGAAGTGGGATTGCACAGTTTGAAACAGAACGCATCGTTTTAATTAAAAAAACAGTTCAAACGTTGCGTTTTAAACACTGTTCAAAAACTAGTGTCTTTTTAATTCAAAACGCGTGCCACGTGTCGCACCACCATTGGACCAAAGCGTGGCACGCGGATTCCTCCCCTGGGCAGCCCAGCGAGCGACACGTGTCGTGCGTTGATTGGCTGCCTAGGCGCATTGCAGATCGCGGGCTGTTTTAAACGCGATTTGTTTATTTATTTTTTATTTTTCTTTGTTTCCCACATGTAAAAATTCATCTTATAAAATTTAATTTTCCAAAATTATTTTATTTATAATTTTTAACTTTTATTCATCTCATGAATAATGTTTGACAAAATTAATTTACCCTTCTTATGGATAAATAATTCATCTCATAAATTCCTTAATATTTTTCTAATGGCAATAAAATATAGAGGCTTGCGCAGGGACCTCAGAGACAATTTAAATCTAGCCCCAAATGGGATAAATTAAATCATCTCATGATATTAATTTAATTACCATTTTATGAGACTTAATTCTAATGAATAAATTTCACTGCACTCCAGACTTAAATTATTTATTCGATATCTCCCTAATAAGACTGTACTGATGACAAAATCCCCTCCACTAGATGTCCATGACAAAGGATAAATATAAGCACTAGCATTACCTTCTCACAGCTTCTCCATTAGATACAGACTCACCCTTCACTGAATAATTCATTTATACTTGAACATATTTACAGTATAAATTTCAAATGTCAAACACTTGGAATACTTTGGCCAAAGCTTCCGAATCATTCAAATCTTTACGATTCAACTAAGGAGACATCTGTATCTCATAAGAGACTGTAGATTCCCTATTGATCCTTGTCACATTTCACGCCGCTACCCAGTGTACGTGGGATTTCAATCATTCGTTTAGACCTTACTTACACCAAAGTAACTAACGCTCCATGCACAAGTCCAGAATACCCTCGAGATTTAGAGTCGTCGTTCAAACAGTACAACGTGAATCAATCATCTCCGATAGTAGTCTAGAAATAAGTAACCCACATGGTCCAACTCGGTGTGTCAATCATATTAAACACACTAACTTAACACTTTTGGATCTCCATCCATATGACCAAGACAAGCCATCTAAAGTGTCTCGTTGTAGTCTTAATATATAAGTGGTCCAAACTTGTCTTCGACTACGGGTCTTTCAAACAACAATCCATATCATTTGTTCCAAGTCTATCTGCGGCTTAGTTTCATAAATCACTTAGAACATACATGCAAATTGTAGTCTGAGGACTACATCCATCTCATGGATGTCTCCCAAAAGAAAATCATATGCAGTATAAATGCTCACATATACAAATTTAACTTGGAAACGACTAGAACTTCAATTTTATTTATTAATTAAAATAATATATCCAGAATAAATCTAGATTTTCGGGCACTGTTCCTAACAGAGACATTTTGTCACTTTTTTTAAAATTTGAACAAATTTTTCGAAAAGTTTTCTTGTATAGTCCTATTTTTTTCTTTTAGAATCGGATTTAGTGCTTCTCAACTTTCCTAGCCTTTGTATGGGGATGTAGATAGTGTCAGCCAACAAAAATATTTTCTATTTTCTACAGTTTAAGTCATTAGTCTATTTAAATTTTTAGTGCACATTTTGAACTAGTTTAAAATCATTAAAATAAATTAATAAATATATGAACAAAAAATAAATATATTTTTTTTACATCTTACCATCATGCTTTAGGCAATTTTTCTATGCTTTTTAGCTCGTTTACTTTAATTGGATTTGAATAACCAAAGAATCAATTGTTTTTATGTTCTAATTGCGAAGCATGATCTATTCTAAAGGCACTATCTTGATAAAGCCCAGGTATTTGTGTTCACTAGTTAGTATGTTGTTTTACCTTTCTCTCTTAATTAATGATGCTCAAATTTGAGTGGATTACATTATGATTATCATTTGCATAATAGAGTTTGAAAAGTAGTACCTAAGGTTAAAGAAAAATATGAAAAAAAAGATAGACAAAATAAGGGAAGCATCTATAGCACCACTATCCCATATAAATATTTCAAGATATGTGGTGCCCAACATGAGGGTGTCTCAGCGGTGGTGTCTCTTACCCAGGCGGTTATCGCCCAGGGATAAGGAGTTCAATTCTCGCTGAAAGATATACTTATGGGCCAAATTGACTGCGGCAGATCAGTCCCTCATCAATAATATATAAAAAGGAAAAGAAGAGTAAATTTTGAATATAATTTTAGTCTTAGGCATACTTGAAAAGTTTTGTTGTGAGTGGCATGATTTTTGTCATATATTCGGTTTAAATATCTTGACATCAAAAAGAGTGGACAAACTAATTTGCTTAGCCAACGGTTGAATTCGGTTACCTAGGTGATTGATAGATTTTTCCTTCGAAAGACTGTTTTGACTTTAAGAACCTTAAACTTTAACCTCGGTCATTCTCTTCTCATAGAAGTAGGCCTGCTTTGAATTGTGTTAAAAATTCTTAAAAAGCAAGAGATACTGCGCTTTAATGTTTAGTCTTGCTTGAGAACAAGCAAGATTTATGTTTGGGGGTATTTTGATGCGTCTAATTTTGTATGTAATTATTTATATCATTTAGGTTAATTTTTAGACCATTTTACATCAAACTTTTATCGCTTTTGCTCACTTTTCCTCTTTTTCGTTCCTATTGTTATTTCCTTTCAAAAGTACTTATTTTGTGCTAAATCTTGCTAGGTTTTATCATCAATATTGACAAACCAATGCAAGCTACATCAAAAAAAAAAAAATTGGTAAACGCATTTTACACGGCTAAGGTAAAGATGAACAACAAACATGTACAATTTGTTACAAAAGAAAGATGCTTTGTACCCTTCAATAACATGTTCAATATGATATAAGGACTGAATCTGGGGGGTGGAAAGATGAAATAAAGTGAACAAAATCAGCAAAACAAACAAGTTCCAAAAGTGGGTGGCAAAATGGTGCAATGAGAGCAAAGCTTATGTAATTTTTTAATTTTGAATTTGCAACCTGAAACACTATAAACAGGACTATTTGGGAGGTCTTAAGCGTTAACTCATCCTGCAAAAACCAATATAAAGTACAAAAATATGGTAGAAAACCACGGGGAAGGAGGAGATAAGAAGAAGTTCCGTTTGTAATTTCATATTTTCAAGTTCTTCTCTATCCTTTTCTTCTTTAAGTTCATGTATTTTGACTTAGTTTTGCTTTGTATTATGTATACCATGAACTAATTTTGTTTTTCCCCGGCTACAATGTAGTCCAAATTGTAATATACATTCTTTTCTAATTCAACATTTTTAAAGTTTGTTTACTGCTTTGTTTGAATGTTTATCATTGTTCTTCATGAGTTTGGAAGGCTTGATCATGATTCAAAGTCTAAAATGATTCCTAATGAGTCAGAGAGAAGATTTATGATGGTTGCTCAAGTGATAAACACTACAAATTGAGCGAATGCTAGAGATAGATCAATGCGATTTATTTGGTCTTAAGTGAAAGCAATGGAACTTCAAAACTCTTTTCGTTTAAATTTATACAAGAGATTGATGAGTTAATATGGAAAAGAGTATGCTAAGTGTTGCTTAAGAGAGAATATTTAGTAAATTAGGGTTTTCGACCATCAACATGTAAGAACAACTTGAATACCGAGAATAGAAAGACATATTAATGCAAGTAGGTAAAATCGGATGCCATGGACCTTATTTAATTAGGAAAACATTTTAAAAATCAATAACCTAATTTTGTTCTTTTTCATTTTGTTTTATTTCATATTGAAAACTTCAACTTTCGATTTTTCAAATAATGCTAAAGCTACTAATTTTGGTACTCACTCAATAATCAATCCTTACGGATACTCTACTCACTTTGTATTACTTGATATGACTTAGGGCACTTACTAAGCAATACACCAAACACATCAATGCTCTATACAAATTTGAAAATCAAAAGAAGAGGGTTGCTAAAGCCTACAACAAGAAGGTGACCCCTAGGTCTTTTGACTTGGGAGATCTAGTCTTGAATTTCGTTTTACCCATTGACTAGAATGTTCATGTCTTTAGAAAATGGTCCCCAAATTAGTAACGCCTATTTAGAGTTATGGAAGTATTCAGAGAAAATGCTTATTTGCTCCAAGACCTTGATGGGAGAACTCACCCAAGGGCCATTAATGGGAGATTCCTAAAGAAGTATATGCCTTTGACGAATAAGTCCTTAAGCATAGATTCCTAGAATTATGTGCTCAGTCTTAATATCAATGCCTAGAGGATCAATCTCTAGATCCTTAAGTAGAGTAAAAGTTAGAAAAGAACCTCCAACTTGAGAGATGTATTGAAAAAAATGCACATTTCATTAATTTTGGGATGGTTCATGGCATACTCATACAAATATTATAAGTACACAACTTGTGAAGCCAATGCCTCTTTACCAAAAATGAAAATCAAATGAGCCGTGTCCTAATCCTCATTAAGGACTCCTCTATTGAGGATAGTTAGTTTTTTATATCACCTACGTTCTGATCTAAGGAGGCAGCATCCTCTTGAAGGGCTTGGCTATTCCTCTGAGCTTTTATGATGGACTCTTTGAGTCCTCCAACCACTAAACCTTGAGAAATGTATGGTCGTCCCATGGAGAGAAGTTCATCCTTAAGGCGATGTAGTGTCTCCTCTATGTGGTGGAGTTCATCCACCAAGCCTCTGATCACTTGAGCTTGTTGGTCTTGAACTCTTCTTACAGCTCGGAATTCTTCAAATAATAGATGCATGCTTCCTATGCCAGCTGATCCCTAGGTTCTTGATGGCATCTCGGCAATGGCATTTTCTCTTGTGAAGAATTGAGACCTCTTGGTTGATCTTCAAGAGCACATCCTCAAGGACCTCAAGTTCCCTTGTAATTGAAGGAGCCACCTTCGGATCTTCCTTAAAAGATTTTATTAGGGACATGGCCTCCTCTAAAATAACCTCATCAGCTAGTGTCAAAATAGGGGAGTGCATAATTTTCCTTAGCACTTGGAGTTTGGAAGATCCTCAGTCAAGTGTTGAAAGGCTAACCTACTACTTGCTCCATGCTTCTCTATTGTAGAAGATATTCCCCCTATCTTAGGAGAGGGAATGACATGATTGGAGTTCAAATTAGAGGATATCTTTGGCGGGAAAAGCTGTTGGTGGTCTTTGGCAGTTGCTGTATTGGTTTATGTCAATTTGGGCGGCTATTTTAGTTTTGCGTTCTTTCTTGCATTGGTATAAGTAGTAGGCTCTAATGTAAGAATCATTTTAATGTATTAAATAATATTTTGATTTGTCCCTCTCATCTAACTCTCTCTTTATTTCTCATCTCTTTTACTTCTCTTCTCATCTTACCTCCCTTCTCACCAAGGTTATGATCAAGATTCATCTTGATCCATAACAATTGGTATCAGAGCCTTGAGCTTGCATACGATCGGATTGATTGATCTTCAATTCGATTGAATTGTTGAAGTTTAAGCTTGTTCGGTGCTGAATTGATTGAATCGTGTCGCAATCTGGCTAGGCATAGGTGATCTGTTGCTATGGCTGGTGGAGTAACTACTCGTGCCAATGCAGCTAATAATGCAGCTAATGACGCTACTATTTATGTTGTTGCGATTACTAGTACTGATAGTGGAGCTAATCAAGGAAATCAAATGGATCAAGTGCTGCTTATGATGCAGAACATGATGCAATGCTTCCAGCAGGATATAAATCAGAGGTTAAGAGATTTCACGGCAAATTAATGGATTGCAGAAGAGAATGGAGAGGCAATAATAAGAAGCTGGAGGTAGCATACTTTTGGCCGCAAGCCAGTAGAATAGACCTCCTAATCCCAGGCTTCCACCTGTGGATAGCAGTGATACCTCCTGTGGATAGCAATGACAATGCATCAAGTGCAGGGAGTAATGGTTTTAGATAACCTCATGTGGATCTAGAGCCTTTCGATGGTACATTGCCTCAATTTTTAATAAGGAAGTGTGAGAGGTACTTTCGTTTCTACAACATTGAAGAACGTAAGAAGGTTGAGCTGGCTGCTGCGTATTTAAAAGGAGAATTGGAGGTTTGGCATTTCAGTTTGATGCACAGTAAACCTGTAATCACTTGGACTGAGTCCGTAAATGAGGTTTGCGATAGGTATGGGGATGAAGATGTGAGTGAAGTGGTGGATAACTTCAATAAAGTAACTTAAGTCTCATATGTGAAAGAGTATATGACATGGTTTGAAGGATTGAGAGCTCGGATGCTCACTTTGTATCCCAAGGCATCGGAATCATATTATGTTTCAAGCATTGTGAGTGGACTTAAGCCCAAAACCAAGAACATGGTTAAGGCATTTGATTCCTCCACTCTTTCTCAGGCTTATTCAAAGGCAAGAAAGGTTGAGAGCTTAGTATTGACAATTCCTGATTCAAAGAAATTAAAAAGTGCCCCTAATGGATCATCTTCATTGAGATTTACACAGTCCAATAGCAAAGTAAGAATTCTTGATGGTGGAAGGCCTCAGAAGCTTTGTTTCAAATGCAATCAGAAATGCTTCTTTGGTCATAAGTGTGATCCTAAGTATCTCATGACATCCACTGGAGTAGAAGCTACTGAAGCAGAAGAAGATGAGATGTTTGATTTCAAGGAGCGACAAGAAGAGAATAAGGATGATTTTGATAAAGAAGATGAGTTTGAAATCTTTGTTAAGGCCCTAACAAAGAGTGGCTCGCATAATACCATTCAACTTAAGGGAGTAGTTGGGCAATGGGACTTATTGATACTCATTGATAGTGGGAGTACACATAGCTATATGGATCCCAAGGTTGTAAGAGCTGCGGAACAAGATTTGATCAAGACCTGCCCCTTGGCTATCACAGTGACCGATGGATATTCAATTTTGACACACACAGTGTAAGAAGTTCAATTGGAAGATGCAAGGTCACAAATTTGAGTATGACCCTAGATTTTTGAGGTTGGGAGGTTGTGATATGGTGTTGGGAATTGATTGGACTAAATCCTTCAGCCCCATACTCTTCAACTTCTCTCAGCTCACTATGTCCTTTGAAAGAGAAGGGCAAAAGATCAAGCTGCAAGGCATTATGGAGCAAGGCCAGCTACAGTTGATGAGGGGCAAGAGTCCACAAAAGGTTCTCAAGAAGGGAACGTCTTAGTGGGTAGGACAACTCTACTCAATCACTGCTATTTCAAAACTTAACCAAACTGATTCCAGCACTGCTTTGGATTCTTTGCTTTAAGGGTATGGTAATTTATTTGAGCAGCCAGAGACCCTACCCCCAAAAAGAGAGCTTGATCATGGAATTCCTCTGAAGGAAGGTTTTGATCCAGTGAATCTTTGTCCTTATAAGTATTCTTATTCTCGGAAGAATGAGATTGAAAGGCAAGTTGAGGATCTACTATTTAAGATGAGATTCATAAGGCACAGTCATAGCCCTTTTGCTTCTCTAGTAATGTAGGTTAAAAAAAATTATGGATCTTCATGAATGTGCAGTAATTATCGCTACTTGAACTCACTTATAATCAGGGATGAATTTCCAATTCCAGTCATATATGATCTGTTGGATGAACTTCGTTGTTCTTGGCACTACACCAAGTTGGATCTAAGACAAGGCTATTATAAGATTAGAGTGTAAGACCAAGATGTTCATAAAACAACTTTTAGAAAATATCAATGGCATTATGAATTTGTGGTGATACTTTTTGGACTATCTAATGCCCCTGCAACATTCCAGGCTTTAATGAATCTTGTGTTTAAGCCTTACTTCAAGAAATTTGTACTTGTGTTTTTTGATGACATTTTGGTCTGCAGCACTACTTTGCAGGACCATCTTACTCACCTGGAATTGGTATTTCAGACCATGACACAGCACAAGCTATACGCCAAACTCTCTAAATGTACATTTTCCAAGACACATGTGGAGTACCGTGGCCATGTTATCTCGGGAGATGAGGTAGCTACAGACCCAAGCATGGTCCAGGCTATGAAGGATCGGCTAGAGCCAAGATCCCTCAAGGATCTAAGAGGGTTCTTAGGTTTAACAGCCTACTACCACAAATTCATAGGTGGATATGGAATTATTGCAAAGCCACTAACAAATCTGCATATTAAAGAGGCTTTCCTTCGGAGTGATTTGGCTAAGGAAGCTTTTGAGCAAATGAAGCGGGCCATGACTATGGCTCCAGTAGTGGTAATGCAATACTTTAGCTTGCCCTTTGCATTGAAAACTGATGCCTGCATCAGTGGCATTGGAGCAATTCTTTCGCAAAATGGAAGGCATTTCGCCTATCTCAACTAAGTATTGGGTCCCAAGAATCAAAAGCTGTCCATTTATGAGAAGGAATACATGGCAATTCTTTTGGTTGTTCATAAATGGACTTGGAACGTCATCATTTCGTAATCAAAATGGAACACCAAAGTCCAAAGTACTTGCTTGAGAAAAGAGTTTCTACCAGAATTCAAAGGAAAGGATTGATGAAGATGTTAGGCTTGGAGTATACGATTGAGAATAGGAAGGAAGCTGATAATCCTGTTGCGGATGCTCTTTCAAGAAGACATGAGGAAGGTGAAACAGAAGCTTCTTGTGCTGCAATTTCTTAAGTTATACAACCGTGGATGACTAAAGTGATCAAATCTTATGATCGAGATACATTTGCTCAGACATATATAATTCCTAGCTACACACAAGCAACACCAATTGATTCTGATTTAGAGGTGATAGGCAGCAAGGGAATTATTTGAATTACAGGAAAGATCTACATTGATGAAGGAGCTGGGTTAAGGAAGCAAGTCATTAAGGCTTCTCAAGACTCTCCTTAGGGCGGGCATTCTGGATTTGAAGGGACTCACCAAAGGATCAAGCAGTACTTTCAGTGGAATGGGTTGAGCAGTATTTGAGAGGGATGACATCTTCATATCACAAGAACTGGCACAAGTGGTCGTCCCTTGCTGAGTATTGGTATAATACTCATTCACATTCTTCTTCGGGCACAACTCTATTCAAAGCTCTATATGGGTACGAACCCCTCTGTTCTTTGAACAGCTAAGGTATGGGTTCACATGTAGAAGATGTTATGAGCTTCTCTATCAGAGGACGTAGTTGCTTCGACATCTCAAAGATAATCTTCAGCTTGCTCAAGCTAGGATGAAGTACTTGTAGACAGGAAGAGATCTAACAGGATTTTGGAAGTAAGAGACCTTGTTTATCTCAAATTGCAGCCTTATAGGCAGAGCTCAGTTGCCCTTTGCAAGAATATCTAGCTCTGTGCTCGATATTTTTGTCCTTACAAGGTCTTAGAGAAGGTTCGTTGGGTAGCTGGAGCTTCCACCAGGCAGCTTGGTGCATCCAATTTTTCACATTTCACTGCTCAAGAAGCACATTTCAGATGGAACCACTTGTGCAGCAGCTCCACTTCAGGCTACTTTGCAGGGTATTCGGGTGCAGGAACCTAAGGTAATCTTAGCCAACTGTGAGGTATAGCTGCAGGGTGTAAAGGTTACGCAAGTGCTAGTTCAACGGGCAAACTTGGGTCAAGAGCATGCTTCGTGAGAGAATTGGATCTTCTTGAAATCTTAATTTCCTTTCCTACATCCTTGAGGCAAGAATGTGCTTGAGGGGAGGGTATTGTCATGATTGGAGTTCAAAATAGAGGATATCTTTGGCGGGAAAGGCTGTTGGTGGTTTTTGGCAGTTGCTTTTCTTAGGTTAAGTCAATTTCGGCTGCTGTTTTGGTCAGTAAGTCAGTTGGTAGTTAAGAATTTTCTAGATTCATTATTTTGTGTTCTCTCTTTTACTGGCATAAGTATTAGGCTCTCATGTAAGAATCATTTTAATGAATGAACTAATATCTTGAGTTCTCTCTCTCATCTAACTCTCTCTTTATTTCTCATCGCTTTCACTTCTCTTCTCATCTTACCTCTTCTCTCACCTACGTTACGATCAAGATTCATCTTGATTCATAACAGGGAATTGAGAGGAGTAACTTGAAAAGATTAACAAGATCATGTGGAGTTGTGATGTTAGAAAACAACCAATGTTAAAACGGAACGCCTTTACCTCTTAGGTCACAATCTGAGGCAAAGAAGGTGCCGCTGCTGGTAGGACTGCCCTGGGAGCTGCTTGTGATGCATAAATCATTAGAGCTTCAGCAGGTACCCAATTAAAGGGATTGTTGTTGACTCCTTAGCCACCACTATGCCTTCTCCAAGGGAAGTCTATGGGGGGCAGTACTTGCATGTTAGGACCAAACATGGTCTAAGGCATCAACGAGAAAGAAGTCAAATAAAACTCTACCTTGAACAATCTTCAATGGGGACTGAGACTCTAGTGTAAGTTCACTGATGAAGAAACATTTTCAAGAGAATAATTGAAAATTGCCTTCAAAACTGAAGTAGCCATTTCTCCTTCCTCTTCAGCACTTGAGCTCATTGATTCAGTGTCTTGAGGAAGCTCTAGAGCTGTTTGCCGGGATGGTGAATTTGGGATCTCCACAATATATGGAGTTGGCTCCTCCCATGGCGGTTTAAAGCCATGTTAGAAGTTGCTTCGGCAAAAGAAAAATTCGAATGCAAGTTAACGAAAGGGCAATACCTCTGCTATAGGGAGCATGGTTCTTCTTTTTCTTAATAATTGTGAAATGAGTTCTTCTTCTTCTTCTCCTTCCTCTATAATTGGGAAAGTCGAAGAAGCAAGATCGGTCTTCCTCTTCTTATAACTGCCGACCTTGGGGCCTAGTGAAGATATTCCTAGAGGAGACTCCTTAAGTAGCATATGAGTAAAGCTCCTAGTCCTAGCACTCCTAGGTGTCACATTGACCACTGCTATAAAGGCAAAGAACAAGGATTAGATCATGTTCGAGCCATTGGTAATTGAAACATACTTTAAAGGGGCTAACTACCTAATTGCATCTTCTGTGTAATAGGCCTAAGGATGACTGGCTAATGTATCCTCGAGCTAGGACTTGCAAGCTCACGTAGAGACATAAAATGTTGCTCGGTGCCTTTGGCCTCCAAGGAGAACTAATAGGCTTGGTGCTAAGTTGAAAAGCATGGTGCAGCACCTGGAGTATACCTATAAGACACACAATATTCATAAAGAGATCTTATCTCTTGATTCAAAGCACGAAGCTCTAGCAGCTGAGCAGGTGGAAGAGAAGCCCTCTTGGCCCATCAGAGATTCGTGGTTCTTAGAGTTGGAAAAGGAACATCTTGGACCATACTAAATTGCCTCAAAAACAACCCAAGGCTATATGTCCGAACACCAAGACTAGTCTGGCAGTGAAAGAATAAATCTTGGGAGCATAGGATAGCTTTCTAGCTTTGGGAGTTAATATTTGTTAAGAAATCATTGTAAAGGTCTAGTTTCCTGAACTATTCAGGACCAAGATTCCTTTTCTTAAAAGGAGTTCGTTGAGTCCCTCACCTTGCAGGAGAGGACATCAGAGCCTCAAGGCATTGATTAAATTACCATCCTCGAGGAAGTTGAATCTTACAGTGAGCAAGTTGCTCACCAAAATAGGAAACCCCTCTCTAGTGGGAACATAGAGGCCTTTGGGACACAGCTTAGAGAAATGGATTTGGGCCCATAACCAGACTAGCCACAAAGGGACCACTTACGTGGACAACATAGTTTTTGGCTATGATGTCTCTTAGGCATCCATATACTTGAGCCACAAACAGTGCTCCCAAGGATAGAGGGCCACTACTAAAAGCTATGTTGATTACCATGTTCTTTAGGAACTTGAGAACTGAGTTAAAAGAGTTTGCAAAGAATAACATGTTCAACCAAAATAAGTAAAAGCATAGCTCCCTCTCTCTAAGACCTTGGCCAAAGTTATGAGCTCCTATTACCCACGCTTTATCAAAAGACTCATAGCCTCTAGGCAAGTCTATGACAGATAAGGAGGAGGAAAAGGCTTCATATTTTAAAGAAACATAAGAGTTAAGGGGCAACTCTTCTTCCCCATATGAAAGGCCAGTTTGGGCTGCTATATCCTCTAGGGTGTTTCCTTGAAAGCCCTCAAAAGTGTTGTAACAGGTGTTCCAGCAGCAAGGTAGTGAATACAATTAGAAAATCATACCTAAGGCCGACGATTGAGAGCCTAAAGGCCTCTGGATGTGAAGACTATTCCATTTATTTCCATTGGTCACTAGTAGATCATGCACCCATTTAGGGTATTGTTTGGTAAAGAAATTCCATCCTTTAAAGGGTGCCACTACGTTGCAAATGTGTCGGCCTCCATAACAATGGCTTGAAGACACTACACAACAAAGAGGAGACTCGTCTGTATCATGAAACAACCCATCAAGACATGGAATGTTGTGAATAGAGCAAAGATTTGCCCCAGGGTGCAAGATGGCAAGTTCGAAGAGGGATCATTCTCTGACAACCAAGAAAGATCCCCCTATAAAATACTAAGATCAGTTGAGCCCTAAAGAACATCAGAGACGATTGAAGGGTCAGATAGAACAAATCAGGTTGGTTGCTCTAGGCCTGTCAACCTAAGGAGGGGGTGGGGTGATAAGTCTAATTTAGTATATAATTATTCATATCATTTTGTAACCATTTTACATCAAACTTTTATCGCTACTGTTGCTTCTTTTTTTTTTTCGCTTCTATTGTTATTTCCTATCAAAAGCACTCATTTTATGCTAAATATTGCTAGGTTATATCATCAACATCAACAATTAAATGCTTAAACAAAAGCAAAAAATGAGCAAAAACATGCACTTTACACGCCTAAGGAAAAGAATCACCAAGTTCATGCCGAATTCACTTTAAATTGCAAAAATGGGTGGCAAAATGCACAAATCAAGAGCAAAGATGGATTAAAAAATATATTAACATGTTCAAGTTGACTTCAAGGCTGAGTTTTGGGAGAAAAAGGCTGAAAGAAATAGAAAACAATAAGTAAGAACAGCAAAATGCAAAGAATGAACAACAAGCTTGCACAATTCACTTCAACTTCCAAATTTGGGTGGCAAAAAGGACAAATCAAGTGAAAGAAATTCTTGTACCCTTCAAGAGAACATTCAAATTTATGCAAATACGGATTTTGGGCTGCCAAACATGAAGAAAATTGAAGAAATCTACAGCAACTTAGCAACTGGCAGAAACTGGGCAGCAATGGCAGTGTGTTGGTGCAATGAGTTGAGTTTGCTATATTTTTTTATTGCAAGTAATCCAAACCTTATGTACAATAAATAGAGAAGTTTGGACGTATTTTTCATCATTAAATCTGAAAAAAAAAACTAGAAATAAAGTAGAAGATGTAGGATAGAAACCGAGAGGAAGAAGAAGGAAGGAATGAAAGTTTCGTTTGTAATTATGCATTTTTAAGATCTTTGTATCCTTTTATTCTTTAATGTTCATGAATTTCATCTTATCTTTGATTTATATTATGTCTATCATGAACTAGTTTTGTTTTTCCAAGGCAACAATGTAGGCTAAGTTGTAATATGTGCTCTTCTCTAATTCAACATTTTCAAAGTTAGTTTATTGCATTGTTTAAGTATTTATCATTGTTCTTCATGAGTTAGTTTATTGCATTGTTTAAGTGTTTATCATTGTTCTTCATGAGTTTTGAATGCTTTCTCACCATTCAAAGCCTATAATGATTCATAATGAGTCCGAGAGAAGATTTATGATGATTGCTCAAGTGATAAACACCACAAATTGACTGAATACTAGAGATAGATTAACACGATTCGTGTGGTCTTGAGTGAAACCATGGATCTTCAAAACTCTTTTCTTATTTAAATTCATGCAAGAGATTGATGAGTTAATATGTAAAAGAGCATGCTAAGTGTTACTCAAGAGAGAATATTTAGTAAATTAGGGTTTTTGACCATCAACATCTAATAATAACTTGAATATTGAGAAACGAAAGGCGTACAGATGCAACTAGGTGAAATCAGATGCCCTGGATCTTATTAATTTGTTAAACTCATCTAAAATCAAAAACCTTTTCATAATGATTAGTAAACATTTACTTCTCTTTTATTTCGCTTTGCTTCATATCAAAAACAACAATTTTCAGTTTTTCAAATAGTGCTGAAGCTACAAATTTCGGTACTCATTCAATAACAATCCTTATGGGGCGATACTCTGTTCATTTCTATATTACTTGATATGACTTAGTGCAATTTCTAAGAAAACACTAAGTGAGCATCAGGAAGCAGAGATATTGTATGAGAGTGGTGCCATTATCAAATTAAAAAGAAGCACAAGGGGGCAGATGAGATCGAGCATTAAACAATTCAAAGACAAAGGCAAGAATTTGCAAGTGTGCTTGATAGCAGCAGAGAGAAAATAGAGTAGAAAGTGAAACTTCTAGCCCTAACTACCATACTTATAGACAAGTGGGGAAGAAGAGCAAGTGACGTACGTATTCTCTCAAGGAGCCCCTGTAGCCATTATGGGTCACATCCATCATATTTTACCAGTTTAAGTTTGAATTTAGCAATGGCTAAAATGGAGGCATTTGTTTCCACCCTAATTTTGATAGGGTTGGGACAACGTCGTTTTTGGGTTAGGTACCACGTGGCCTTCACATGAGGTTCTCCTTCACTCGAATGAAGTAAGGGACTTTTTCAAAGGGAAGGATTGGACAAATAGAAGAAGGGCTCAGGCCTTTAGGTGCTATGATATCAGCATCTCGAGCCATGTACTTGGGAAGCGTTAGTACCCTTGACAAAGATATCAGCCACTCGAGGCTCGAGATAGCTTAAGGGTGAATTAAGCTCGAGCTTAAGGGCTTGCTAGGAAAGCTATAAGAACTATAGTTCCTAGGCTATAGGAAGTGACATGGAGCAAAATTTTACATGCCTGATCCCTAAGCTTAATTCAGGAGGACATGTGGCTTTCAAAGGGAACTCATACTGAGAATCTGGACGTTAGCATCAAGGATTTCCATCAAAAAACTTAAGACACGTAGGTGAAGAGTGAGCGAGTGCAAGATAAGAAACTTAATGGCCAGACATGGGTGCAGTTGCCCTGAAATTAGGGGCAGCCGTTATTTTCTTTTTCTATAAATAAAGGATTGTGTGTTAATTCTAAGTAGTACACGTACACTAATTACAAAACTTCTTCAAGTTTTTCTTTACAACATAGGTTTGCTCTTTCCTAGGAGTAACATAACTTTGCTACATAGCTCCATAGTAATACAATTCTGAGGCTTCAGGTATGAGTTTCCCGTTTTAGTCCGTGCCCACAAATCGGCAAGTTGAGATTTGAGGCTTTAGTTTAAGGCGTTTACGGCCAGGGCTTTATCCCTTGATTGTGTTGGTCATAAAATTGCTAACACTGATTGGTAGATCAGGTTAACATAGTTCGCGCCATTGATTAGGGCTTTGATGGCTAAGGCTTGTCCCTTGATTGCATTGGTCCTAATCCAGTGACCTGAACACGATTTTCTCCATTACAATGTTATCAGATAGGCTTAAAAACATGATTGACATGGGCTTGTGAGTGATTGTTAAGCTCTTGGGTTTGTCTCATTCCCACTTCTTGACTTTTAAGTGTGTGAGAGGTGTCTGTAGCCCTGCTCCATTACTGTAACTGACACTTTGTGTTAGGTCAATGTCTTCAATATTTGATCATAAAAAACACAAAAAAATCCACAAAAATATTGAATAAAGTCTTCTTAAATGAAGCATAAGAAGAACTCACGGTGTGGCCGAAGTTGGATACACCAACATATGACAACTTTGTCTCCGAAAATGATGAGTGGTTGAGGTCAAACCCGCTATTCATAATTGTGGCTCACTCCCTAGTCACGGTGCGTCCCTTTTGCACGTTTGTTTTGTTTTAACATTTATGGCGACCACACACACATCACTTGAAACAAAATATAGAAAACAAAGACATCTTCAATTTCAGGAGAAGAGTTATAAGCAACTTTATCAATACCAATAATTTTCCCTTTCTTGTTGTTGCCTAAAGTGATATTTCCTTTTCTTGGTATGATTGAAGTCAACTTGGATTTATCTCTAGTCATGTATTTTGAGCAACCACTATCCAAGTACCACTTTTGGTTTTTGCTTCTTATTTTAATACACACCTACCACAATTCAAACAGTTTTAAGTGCCCAAATTTTCTTGGGTCCTTTATTATTAGCCTTGAAATTTAGTGGTTGAGATCCTCTTAGGACCCAAACCATTTTTCTAATTTTCAAAATCCTTAGAAAAATACGTCGGTATACAACATGCCTATGGTCACCATAATACTGAAATCTTATAGAGTTTGTCGGAGAAAAGAAGGCTTTGACGAAAAGAACTTTGTAATTGAAGGAATAAATAGCTTGATCCTCATTTGTAAGAAGCATTCAATGAAACAGAAATACCTTCTTCTTTTCATCTCAACGCTATCTTCTTTCTCATCTCATATTCTCTAGGTTATGATCTTAGATCATAATAAGTGGTCTGAAAGCCCGTGTAATTACAATCATTCACGCTAGCCAAAGGAAAGAAGCAAGCTGCGATGGCTGGAGATTCAACCAGTGGTTCGAATCAAGCGAAGAAATGGCAGGTTCAGGAATTTGTTGTTGCAGTGAGTAATATGCATCAATCATAAGAGCAGATTCAGCTGCAGCTGTTGGGAATGTAAGGTCTGATTAATATTTAGGCACATCCGGGTGAAACAAGGGTTTTGCCATCCATGAGTCGTAGTGGGCGACCACTTGATCCGTTACTTCCTAAGCCAATAGAAGTAACGATAGAGGTGTTTGCACGTAGTCAATAATTCAGGGTTTAGACAACATAAGGTGGAGATAAAAATGTTTGGTAGACAACAGCCCCAGTCTTGGATTCGAAGGTGTGGGAGATACTTTCGTTTCTACGGCATTCTTGATTCTCATAGAGCGGAACTGGCAGACATCCATTTACATGGGGATCAAGAGGTATGGTTTCATAACTTTATCATGAGCAATCCCACCATTTCACGGTAAGAGTTTGTAGATGAACTATGTAAAGGATATTATGATGAAGATCTAGGGATGTAGTGGACAATTTCAATAAAGTAGCCCAAATTGATTTTGTTAAGGAATACATGACTCGATTTGAGAATTTGAAAGCAAGAATTATGTCTACAAATCCTGGTGCAAGTGAGGCTTACTTCGTGCAAAGGAGGAAAGAAAGGGAAGATTATTGTCCATTCTACTGCTCCATTGCAGTAGGTACGTAGCACCTAATGTACCCAAGCCATTGAGTTTGGAAGAAAAGAAGACCCAAAATTGGGCTTTAAGAGTAAAAAAGAGTACTTCTTTGGCCACAAATGCCATCCAGATTTGTTGATGATAATAATTGGTACTGAGACTGAAGAGGATCAAGAAGGAGCAGAAAACAGTGTTCAGCTTGAGGAGGTACAAGAGGAGTCAGATTGTGATGAGGTAGAGATCTCATTGCTTGCCTTGATGGGAAGTGGTACTCATAGTACCATCAAGATAGAGGGAGGGCTAATCACAAGCCCTTATTGATATTGATCAATATTGGAAGCACCCGTAGCTTCTTAGATCCCAAGATTGCTAAGACGGCGGGCCACTAACAGATCAAGACAAGTCCACTTACAATGACTGTGTCTAATGAAAACTCAATGCTCACACAGAATAAATGCAGGTAGTTTAGATGGTATATGTAGGGGTATTAATTTGCATACGATTTCAGGGTACTGAAGCTGAGAGGCTGTGACCTGCTTCTTGGTGTGAATTGGATAAAAACTATTAGCCCAATTGTCTTTGATTTTGCCTAAATATCGGTGTCTTTTGAAAGGGATGGAGTTTTAATCAAGTTACAAGGCATAGCTAAGTAAGGACATCTGCAGCTCATGAGCTACAAGAGGTTGCAAGGAGTACTCAAAAAAGTGATTATCAGTGGATTAGGCAGATGTTCTCTCTTAGTGTTGAACTCGTGGAAGCTAAGAACAATTCCAACCCATCTATTCGTAGGTTATTACATGACTTTAAGGATTTATTTGAGAAACCAACTATCTTGCCACAAAAGAGATCCTTAGACCATACTATAGCCCTCAAAGCAAATTCTAATACTATCAATCTTAGACCATACAAATACCCACACTCATAATAGAATGAGATTGAAAAACAAGTGGAGTTATTGAAAACCAACTTTATCAAGCATAGCCATAACCCATTTGCTTCTCCCGTTATTTTGGTTAAAAAGAAAGATGGCACTTCTTTAATGCGCATTGACTAGGAAATTAAACTCCCTCAAAAAGATAAATTTGCTATTCCAATAATCGATGATTTACTTCATGAACTCCATGTTTCTGTTTACTTCTCAAAGCTAGACTTAGGACAAGGATATTATCAAATTCGTGTGGTGGACCAAGACATACACAAAACTGCTTTTAGAACTCATCATAAACACTTTGAGTTCGTGGTTGTTCCATTTGGTTTATCAAATGCTCCTGCCACTTTTCAAGCATTAATGAATTCCATTTTGAAACCATTCTTAAGGAAATTTGTCCTTGTGTTCATTGATTATATACTAGTTCATAGCCCTTCCTTGAATTACTTTGTTTCCCACCTCCATCAAGTCTTTAACGCCATGCGTGAACACAAACTTTTTGCCAAACTCTCGAAATGTTCCTTTGCTCAAACTTAAATAGAGTACTTAGGTCATGTTATTTCCTTCAATGGGGTTGCTGCCAATGCTGCCAAGGTATTTCTGGGTATTACAGGAAGTTCATTTGTTGCTATCGTGTCATTACTAAACCGCTAACTGACCTTCTAAGGAAGGATGCTTTTGTGTGGACTACAACAGCTTAGGAAGCTTTTGAAAACTTAAAGTTAGTCATATGTTCAGCCCTGGTCTTGAGAATGCCTGGTTTCCATGAATTTGATAGAAGCAAATGCTTGCAGCAAAAGGGTGGGTGTAGTTCTATCTCAAAAGGGAAGGAAAATTGATTTCCTTAGCCAATCGCTTAGCCCAAAACATTTGAGCTTATAAATTTATGATAAAGAGTACTTGGCCCTTCTTATGATAGTATAAAATTGGAGGCAACATCTTGAAGGGCTCCATTCCATAATCAAAACAGATTATCACAGTCTGAAATATCTTTTGGAACAAAAGATAACCGCAAGAGTGGAGCGCAAGGGGCTAATTAAGATGCAAGGATTGGACTATTCTATTAAATGCTTCAAAGGGAAGGAAAATGTAGCAACAGATGCAATATCTAGAAGGCAAGACGAGGGAAATTTAGCTTCTTGTTTAGCAATTATAACTGTATTTCTTTCTTACACAATCAAATTGCTCAAGAGTACATCACAGCTTTGAGCATAGGGAATGCTTCAGCAAAGCCTGCTACGTCTGATGTCACCTTGATTAATCAAAGAATTAAGAAGAATTTGAATTAGAAGGGTATGAAAAAGGAGGTGATGAAATGTATACAAGTTTGTGGCCTGTGTCGACGCACCAAGAGCGATCATGTAACATATCAACGGTTGCTTCAACCTCTTCTTATTCCTACTAGGGCTTGGCAGCATATCATTATGAACTTCATAGAAGGGAAGGAGATCATTTGGGTAGTAGTGGTGGATCGTTTTACTACGTATGGACTTCATCCTGTTTGTGCGGAAAGACTCGCAAAGTTGTTCTTGGATTACATTTATAAGCTTCATGGTTTCCCTCAAACCATCATTTCTGATTAGGACAGATTGTTCACAAGCAATTTCTAGCGGGAATTGTTCAAGCTTTTGGAATCTTCTCTTACTTTGATTTCTTCTTATCATTCTAAAACGGATGGTCAGACTGAAAGATTGAATTAATTTGTGGAACAATACTTGCGTAGCATGACATTTAATAACCCTAAGTAATGGGGCAATTGGCTACCTTTAGCTATGTTCTGGTATAATACACATGCTCATTCTTCTTTAGGCACCACTCCTTTTAAGGCTCTATAAGGTAACGATCCTCCTTTTCTTTTTGTGTCCCAAAATAATGCCTCTACTACGGTGGAAGTGAACGAGCTCTTACAGCAAAGAAATAGTATGAAAGCTAAAGGACCATTTGCAATTAGCTCAGTCCAGAAATGAAGCTTTTAATGATAGGAAAATATTTGATCGATCGTTTCAAGTTGGAGACCTAGTTTACTTGAAATTAGAGCCGTAGCGACAGTCTTCAGTGGAAGTTCGCAAGAATGTTAAACTGTGTGCTTGTTATTTTGGTCCTTATAAGATCATATAGAATTTGGGCTCAATAGCTTATTAGTTGGACTTGCCTCCCGATGCTTCTGTTCACCCTATATTTCAGGTGTCCCTGTTGAAGAAGCATGTTGCTGATGATATCGAATGTTCAGCTAGACCTCTAACAGCCTCATGAAATGGTATCATCCCCCAGGACACTTTATCTATCCTGGATTAATGATGCTTAACTTTGCGTATGCGTTAGCAAGTGCACTAGTTGTAACAAGTTATAAAAAGTTAGTAGAGTATCATTTCCACAAGGATTATGTTTGAGTGAGTACTGAAATTAGTAGTTTAAACGCTATATGAGACACCGAAAATTGAAGTTTTGAATATGTAGCAAATAAAATGAAAAGTGCTAAAAAAATATTTACTGAATTTTTATCCAAAATCTGCTTATTTTCGTTGGGTTTTATCAATTAATAAGATCCCAGGCATCTGATTTCACTTAGTTGCGTCAATACGTTTTTCTATTCTCGATATTCAAGTTGTTATCACGTGTTGATGGTTGAAAACCCTAATTTACAAAATATTCTCTCTCGAGCAACATTTAGCATGCTCTTTTACATAGTAACCCATCACTCTTGTGCATGAATTTAAATAAGAAAATAGTTTTTAAAGATATATGATTTTCACTTAAAATCATACAAATCGCGTTAACCTCTCTCGAGCATTTGCTCAATTTGTGGTTCTTATCACCTTAGAAATTATTATAAATCCCCTCTCAGACTCAATATGGATCATTATAGGCCTTAAATGGTGATTAAGGATTTAAAACTCATGAAGAACAATGACAAACACTTCAACAACGCAAGAACAAAACATTGAATACGTTGAATTAGAAATAAGCGTATATTACAACTTAGGCTACATCGTAGCCTTGGAATAACAAAATTAGTTCATGATAAAATTAATATAAGACATATTTAACAAAAAATTCCTGAACTTAATTAAGAAAAGAACTTGAAAATGCAAAATTTCAAACCAAACTTCTTCTTTTCTCCTCCTTTCTTCCTACGAATTTTCTACCTTATTCCTCTACTTTGTATTAGATTTTTCTGGATTGAATAGTTCTAAAACACCTCCTAAGAATCCCTATTTATATTACATGGGGTTGGAATTAAAAAAAAATGCAAAAAATTGCAAGCATAAAGCTCATTGCACCGCATTCTTCTCCTTGCCACCCAGTTCTGCTGATTTCAACAAGTTGCTAATTTTTTTAATTTTTTCTTGCTTTGCACCACCCAAAATCAGCTTTAACATAAAGTGTAACATGTTAATAAAGTTTACAAGAAGTTCTTTCGCCTTATTTGTCCATTTTGCCACCCAAATTTGCAAGTTGAAATAAATTGTTCATATTTGTTGTACATTCTCTGCAGCTGCAGGTTCTTGCTTAATCTTCTTCATTTATTGCTGCTTTTGCCACAAAAAAACTGAGCCTTGACATCATTATTAACATGTACCTGGACTGTACAAAGTGTCCTTGCACTTGATTTGTTCATTTTGCCGCACAAAATTGCAAGTTGAAGTGAATTGTGCAGGCTTATTGTTCATTCTCTGCACTTTGCCGTTCTTGGCTGTTTTTCTTCAGATTTTTGAGATTTTCACCACTCAAATTTAGAGTTTACTTCAACTTGGACATGCTAGTGTGTTGTTTAATGCATCATTGCACCTGATTTGTGCATTTGGCCGCCCCTTTTTGCAAGTTGAAATGAATTGTACATGAACTTGTTGTGGTCTTGATTTAGCCATGTAAATTGTTATGTTATGCCCCTCTTTTTACTTTTTCTTGGTGAATCTTGCATTCACTGGTTGATGTTAATGATAAAACCTAGCAAGATTTAGCACAAAATGAGTGTTTTTACAAAGAAATGGAAATAGAAGCGAAAAAGAGCAAAAGTGAGCAATAGCGATAGAATTTTGAGGTAAAATTGTTAGTAAATGAACCAAAATAATATGAATAATTATATACTAAATTAGACTTATCAAAATTCCCCCAAACTTAAATCTTGCTCATCCTCGAGCAAGGGTGAGCATTAAGGCGCAGGATCTCATGCTTTTAAATAATTCTTCCACAATTTAAAGCAAGTGCACTTTTATTAGAAAAGAATAACCGAGGATCAAGGTTAAAGGTTCTCAAGGTAAAACCATCTCTTATAAGGAAAAACCTGTCAATTACCTTGGTTGTTGAGTTCGAAAGTTAGCTAAGCAAATTATGTTTGTCCATTCTTTCTAATCTCAGGACACTCAAACTGAATAGAGGACAAAAATCATATCACTCATAACAAGACTTATCAATTATGCCTGAAACTAATTTTTTTTTTTTAATGAGGAATTTATTTGCTCAAGTCAATTTTGGCTCATGACTATATCTTCAGCGAGAATCAAACTCCGACTCCTGGGCGATTACCCATAAGTAAGAGAAGCCACCACTGAGATGCCCTCATTATGGCTTCCCGAGTATATCTTTTGTGAGAATCAAATTCCGACTCCTGGGCGATGACCTATAAGTAAGAGAAGCCATCACTGAGACGCCCTCTTAATCGGTAGCACATATCTTAAAATTGTTTATGTGGGATGGTGGTGCTAGATATGTTTTCCTTCTTTTGTTTTTTTTGTTTTTTTTTTTTTTTTTTTTTTTGGTGCTTGGCTCCTTGTTAGCTTTCTAAGTACCCCGTGTAGACAGCTTTCAATGCAGCAGCTCCCGTTCCAATTGGCTCAGGGTACCAGGTGTTAAAACACCCCTGCTGATCTACTTGCTCGAGGTACCAAGGCACGAAACCATCACACCATAGCACATATCCAAATGACAGACATTTTTAATTGGATAGCGGTGCTTAGTGATTCTCTCCCACTATTTTTATTATATTTTTCTTTTATTTACACTTAGGCACAACTCTTCAAAATCTATTATATAAATAATAATCTTATTGCAATCTATTTAAATTTGAGCATCTTTTAATCAGAAAGAAAAGTGAAGCAGTCATGCTAACTAGTGAAGTCAAATACTGTGGTTTTATCAAAATAGTGCCTTAGATTAGAACGTGTTTTGCAATTAGAACAAAAAAAGAATTGATAATCAGGTTATTCAAATATAATTAAAGTAAACTAGCTAAAAAAGAGTAGAAAAATTGCCTAAAAAGCATGATGATAAGTTCTCTCCTTTTTTTTAATAAAATTTTTAAAAGACTAATGGTTAATACTGTAGAAAATAGACAATCTTTTTGTTGACTAACACTATTTACAACCCCATATAAAGGCTCTGAACTCTGGGAGGCACTAAATCCGACTCTAAAGCATAAAACAGGAAAACTTTTCGAAAAAAATTTTATTTCAAAACTTTAAAAATTGCTTTTCCCACCCCTAAACTTGGAGTTAACATTGTTCTTAATATTAAAACAACTACAAAGATTAAGTGAGGCGAGAGATACTTCCCAAGTTTGAGGAATGCTTGTTGATGGTGTATGTTGATATCTTGCTATCCCTAAACTTGTTGTAAAATACATGTTTGAAAAAATGTATAGAAACATGAGAATATAATAAAAATAAAAGGAAACTAAAATAAAAAAAGTAAGGAAAAGAGCACTTGGGTTGCCTCCCACAAGAAGCGCTTTTAGTTATAGTCGTTAGCTTGACTATTAGGGTGGACCTGTCCCATGACTTGAAGGAGAATAGAGTTTCCACCATCCACCCATAATGACCATTTTTTTCCATGGATCTTCTTTGTTCCCTTCTTTATACGACCACCTCTGCCCTCTCTAATCTTGAGATCCTTGAGCCTAATTTTCCACAACGTGGATTTTCTTTTCAGATCTTTTCTACAATTCCTCTCCGAGGCATCCATAGTTTCAAAAATCTCTGACCATGTCAAATAAGTTTGATATTCTATTTCAATGACAGCTGATGGTGGGTCAGTAAAGATAGGTTTGGTCCTTGGCAGCGATGAGTCGATTAAGGGGATTATGTCACATTGAGGTGGTTCTTTTAATGTGTCTTTATCTCTCAATGCTAAGGCGTTGGTTTGCTCCCCTAGAATGGTGACGGTATTACTAGGCAGAGATTCTTCAGACCTCTCTGATTGTTCCTTTATTGCAATCCCTACTTGAGGTTCAGGATTTTGGATGGAGGTTCTTTGACTTTTTAGGTCACTCACAGTTTCCATGAATTCCCTAAATGTCTCTTCTAGGTCATTGTTCTTTTCTTGAGAATGATAAGTGGATGACCAAGATGCTTCGTGATGATTCTAAGAAGGATCCATCCATTCTTGACTATAAGTGCTAGAGTAGGGATTGTACTGGGGTTGGTTAAAATTTGATATGTAATTACCTTGTTCAAAACCCATGGAAAAGCTATAACCTAATTGAAATTCTACACTAGCATGGTTATTTGCCCAAGATTCATATCTAGGAGTACTAGCAGCAGTTATGTCATTTCATTGTTCTTGAATTTGTGAAAGTTGGGCAAATAATGCACTAATTTCATGAATGCTCAGTTTTTTTCTCGGTACAGCTTGATATTGAGGTCTCATAAAGTTATATTGCTGAAAACTTGATGAAGAAAAGCTATTACCTATTTGACATTCCATACTAGCATGGTTACCTATACAAAATTCACATCTAGGAGTACTAGCAGTAATCATGCCTTGAATTAGTGAAAGTTGAGCAGATAATGCATTAAATACAGCTTGGTATTGAGGTCTTATAAAGTTGTAGCAAGCCATAACTTTAGCACTTTTTTTTATGAATAAATAAACTTAAGTGTTAGAGGAAAAAAATAATAAAATTTGTGAAAAAGATTAAGATAACAACAACCTTTGAAAACTGAGTTTTAAGAAAGGGGTATTAGTAATACTAAAGGTTTTGAAAAACTTTAGGATAACAAACCTAACTTTGAAAAACCTATCTAGATGACTAAGAAAAAGATTAAAATAAAGTTAAAATTAATCAGAAAACCTAAAAATACAACAATCTAAAATAAAAGTTAAGAAAACACGAATTTAAAAAAAAGGGAAGGTAGTAACCCTAATGTTTTCTAAAAAATTAAAAATATCAAATTTGACTTTCTAAAACCCTAACAAAGCAAACTTATAAGAAAAATAAAAATGAAAATAAAGACAAAATACAAGAAAAATAACAAAATAATACAAAACTAACAATTTTTTTTAGGGGGGTATATAAGAATTTATTTATTCATTTACTTATTTTTAAGAATTATCTTCACAAATAAATAAAATAATTAAAACAGATTTATATTTCAAACTTAAACAAAATTTACAAATTATTAACAATTTTAAATTAGCACCAAAACTAGTTGGAATCGATATCACTCAAATAGAAACAATCCCCGGCAACGGCACCAAAACCTTGATGCATACTTTGTGTATGCTTGGGAAGTGCACTGAGTCGTATCAAGTAAAATAGAATGTGTAGAGTATCATTCCCACAAGGATTGTTATTGAGTGAATAATGAAATTAGTAGCTCCAGTGCTATTTGAAAGACCGCAAATTATAGTTTTGAAAATGAAATAGCACAAAATAAAAAGGAACAAAAGTTTACTGATTTTTTAGTTGGTTTTTACGATTTAATAATATCCAAGGCATCAGATTTCACTCAGTTGCATCAATACGCCTTTCTATTCTCATTATTCAAGTTGTTGTTACGTGTTGATGGTTGAAAATCTAAATTTACTAAATATTCTCTCTCGAGCAACATTTAGCATGTGCTTTTACATATTAACCCATCACTATCGTGAATTAATTTGAATAAGAAAAGAGTTTTTAAAGCTCTATGATTTTCACTTAAAACTCATGAAGAACAATGATAAACACTTCAACAACGCAATAATAAAAACATTGAATACGTTGAATTACAAATAAGCATTTATTACAACTTAGGCTACATCATAGCCTTGGAATAACATAATTAGTTCATCATAAACTTAATATAAGACATATTTATCACAAAATTCATGAATTCAATGAAGAAAAGGATAGAAAAAAAACTTTAAATTGCAAAATTTCAAACCAAACTTCTTCTTTTCTCTTCCTTCGTTCTTCCTGCGAATATCTACATTATTTCTCTACTTTGTATTTGCTTTTTCTGGATTGAATGATGCTAAAACACCTCCTAAGCATCTATATTTACAGTACATAAGGTTGGAATTAAAAAAATTATAAAAAATTGCAAGCTTAAAGCTCATTGCACCTTATTCTGCTCCTTGCCACCCAGTTCTGCAGATTTTAAGAAGTTGCTTTTTTTTTTTTTTTTTTTTTTTTTTTCTTGCTTTGCACCACCCAAAATCAGCTTTAACATAAATTTTAACATGTTAATGAAGTTCTTTCACCTTATTTGTCCATTTTTCCCCCCAAATTTGCAAGTTCAAGTAAATTGTTCATGGCTGTTGTACATTCCCTGCAGCTGCTGTGCTTGCTTATTTTTCTTGATTTTTTTTCTGCGTTTTCCACCCAAAACTGAGCCTTGACATCATTATTAACATATAATTGAAGTGTACAAAGCATCCTTGCACTTGATATGCTCATTTTTCCACACAAAATTGCAAGTTGAAGTGAATTGTGCAGGCTAATCTTTATTCTCTGCACTTTGCTGTCCTTAGCTATTTTTCTTCAGATTTTTTAGCTTTGAACCACTAAAATTCAGAGTTTTAATGAAATTGGATATGTTAATGTGTTGTTTAATCCATCCTTGCACCTGATTTGTGCATTTGGCCACCCCTTTTTTCAAGTTGAAATGAATTGCGCATTAACTTGTTGTGCTCTTGCTTTAGCCGTGTAAATTGTTATGGTTTGCCCCTCTTTTTGCTTTTTTTTTTTTTTTTTTTTTGGTGAATCTTGCATTCAGTTGTTGATGTTAATAATAAAACCTAGCAAGATTTAGCACAAAATGAGTGTTTTCGCAAAGAAATGACAATAGAAGCGAAAAAGAGGAAAAACGAGCAATAGCGATAAAATTTTGAGGTAAAATGATTGGAAAATGACCCAAAATGATATGAGTAATTATATACTAAATTAGGCTTACCAATTCATGCACTGTCAAGCATAATGGCAAGGAGATTCAGCAAGCATTGATTCAGTGGTCCAATCTTCGCAAGGAAGATGCAGCTTGGGAAGATTTAATGTTCATTAAGTGCCAATTTCTTATTTTTGTCTCTTGAGATATGAATCTTTTCGAAGGGGGAAGTATTATTGTGGAGTGGGAAGGTTGGTTAGTGTTAGTGTTAGATATTTTTGTTTGTTTTGCTGCCTCTTGCAAGTGAAGGGATAAATAGCTTGATCCTCAATTGTAAGAAACATTCAGTGAAATAGAAATATCTTCTTCTTATCTCAACTCTATCTTTTTTCTCATCCCATACCCTGATTCCCTTGGTTATGATCTAAGATCGTACCATGTGCTAATACATGAGGCACATAAATTTATGTTAACCTAATCCTATCATCTTGTGCCTGCTAAGAATTCCGCCACTACTATCAAGGAGCATTATGAGCTCTTGATTAATTCCAATGATCTAACCAGCTGTTATATCTTAATAAGATGTTTGAAGGGCAAGATAGACCAGCACGATAGGAGCTTATTTGAAAGATCATTTTTATGAAAATGTCTAAAGGAAGTCCAGTTGAAGACCATGTTTTTAAAATGATGGCTTACATAAACAAATTGGAATTCCTATGTGCCAGGATTAATGGTCGATCTCAGTATAAATGATGCTTGGCTCCTTATTAGAGTCCTTTACTGAGTTCAATCGAAATTATACAATGAATAAGAAGGAATATTCGTTGCAAGAACTATTGAAAGAGCCACAAGCAGTTGAAAGGGTGATGATGGGCATGGGGACATTCCTCTTAACCTAGGAACCATGGACAGGGAACAAGAATCAAAGAGAAAGTTTGAAAATTAAAACAAGGGCTCAGCAGCTATTGTAGGCGCTATACCAATGAAAAAAGGCCATCAAAAGGAAAGTGTTCCTTTTGTAGGAAGGATGGCAACGGGAAGAAAAACTACCCTAAGTGCTTAGCAAATGCTCCTGCTACGACAAACGAACCATTTGGACAATGTATTGAGATATCTTCTCTGATTGAGTCATGTATGGTTGAAAGTCCACCAGGTTCCTGATGTGTGGACTCAGGATCAACTAACCATGTCTTCTATATGTCGCAGGAACTCAGGCTGACTCGGAATTTGCATGATGAAGAGTGTTAAGCTCCAAGATGGATCTTGAGCATAACCTAGTGATAGATTAGATTATAGATGAGAAAGAAGGGAAAGGGGATGGGAATTAGAGAAAAATTAAGATGAGGGAAAGAAAATATCTCAATGAGATAGTTGTATGTATTTCATGAATGTCTCTCTCCTCCTTACACTTTAGCTTTAATAGTATTTCTAAGTATGATATTTGGGCTAGAACATAACTAACTCCCTTTGGGCCTAAGCCCCACAACAAAACTTACAGCCTTTAACTCTTATTTACAAGCCAAGAAACCCAAAACTAAGAAAAAATATCTCGGTTTATGACATTCCCTCCCCCTTAAGAACTTTCTTTACTCAAGAAAGTATAGGTAGGGAATTGACTCTTGACGAATTGCTCTTCTCCCCAAGTAGCCTTCTCCTGCTCTAAGTTGATCCATTGGATTAGAATCTCCATGTGGCACTTGCTTGAGGACTGCAGTAGCCTAGTTCCAAGAATGGTAGCTGGTCATTAGAACCTACTTCCAGAGGCTGCTTTGCACTCACCCTGCCTTTCTTGATCTACTTCTTCAGGAGGGATACGTGGAAAACTGGATGTACATATGAATCAGGGGCTAGGTCAAGCCGATATGCAACCTGTCCAACTCTTTCTGCAACCCTGTATGGCCCAAAGTACCTAGCACTGAGCTTCACATTTTTCCTCACTGCCATTGTTGCCTGTCTGTATGGTTGGAGCTTTAAGTAGACCATATCTCCCACTTCCAAGGTCTTGCCTACACGCTTCTTGTTGGCGTAGTGTTTCATTCTTGCCTGAGCTTGGTGAAGATTGTCCTTAAGGAGCCACATTAATTGTCTCCTCTGTTGCAGCAAGTCACCAACTTCAGGTGTTGTGGACACAAATCTTTGCAGCATCATAGGAGAGGGTGGTTCATAACCATAGAGAGCCTGAAAGGGGGTGGTGCCAATAGAAGTATGGAAGTGAGTATTGTACCCATACTCAGCCAATGACAACCATCTTCCCTAAGACATAGGGTGATAGAACACCATACTCCACAAGTACTGCTGCAAGCACTGATTGACTCTCTCACTTTAACCATCGGTTTATGGATGGTAAGATGAACTTAGAGCCAAGGTAGTGCCCAAGAGGTTGAACAACTCTCTCCAGAAGTGGCTACTGAACAGCTTGTCACAATCAGGGACCCGGGTTTATGGCAAACCATGACGCTTTTAAATGTTATCATGGAACAATCTAGCTAGCTTCTTTGCTGTAATTGGTCTAGCTAGTACAAGGAGGTGACTGAATTTAGTAAATCTATCCACCACCACCCATATAACCTCTTTCCCTTCAGACTTTAGCACGCCTTCTATGAAATCCATGCTGATATTTTACCAAGATCCCTCAGGAATGGGTAGGGGTTATGGGAGGCCTTGATATCTATGATGCCCCAACTTAGTTTGCTGACAAACCTCACAGCTTTGCACAAACTCTTTAACATCCATCTTCATTCCATTCCAATCAAAGTATGCTTTTAGTCTTTGGTAGGTGCCTTCAACCCCAGAATGCCCTCTCCACACAAAATCATGGCCTGCAGCTATAATCTGTTGTCTCAGTCCAAACAAGGTCCTAATATTGAGCTTTCCTTGTAGCTAGATGATGCCTTGAACAACTAAAACATCTGTATCGGAGACCTTATTACCTTGCCCCTTAATGGAGAAAGCAGTGATACACTCTTTTGTAAATTTGTCATCTTCATAGGACTTATGTACTTCTTCCATCCAGGATGGAAAATTGATTGACACAGCCCCATAAAAACCATGTTCAACTTCCTCTAATCTTCAACCCAGCATCCTCATCAACCCCTTCTTCTGTATTCTATAGCATAAGTCAGACCCAGCATATTCATCAACCCCTTCTTCTGTATTCTAGTGATGATCTTTTGCTCAACCAAGTATTTCAAACTCTGGTGACTTGTTCTTATGATGAATCGATGGATCTCCAAATAATGTCTCCACTTGTCCACAACTGGCAACATTGCTAAGTATTCCTTCTCATATGTTGATAACTCCTGATGCTTTGCACTAAGAGACTGACTGAGATACGCAATTGGCCTTCCTCCCTGTGACAGAAAAGCTCCAATACCACTCCCACTCGCATTTGTTTCCAAGATGAACTCCTCATCAAAGTTGGGCATGGGTAATATCGGGGCTGAACACATGGCTGCCTTCAAGGCTTCAAAGGCACTCTGAGCCTTAGCAGACCACAGGAAGGCATCCATTTTTAATAGATATGTCAGTGGCTTGGCAATGGATCCATAACCAGCTATAAATTTCCTGTAGTGGCCTGTTAAACCCAAGAATCCCCTTAACTGCTTTAGAGTAATTGGAACTGGCCATTCCCTCATAGCTTGTACTTTGGAAGGGTCAGCAGCAACACCATTTTGAGAGATGACATGTCCCAGATGCTTAATCTGAGGCTGAGCAAATGAACACTTGGATAACTTGGCATACAGCTTGTGGCTTCTCATCAACAAGAACACTTCCTTCAAGTGACTCTTGTGGTATTCCAGTGAAGAGCTGTAAATGAGTATGTCATCAAAAAATACCAGAACAATTTCCTCAGCAGTGGCTTGAAAACTTCATTCATGACTACTTGGAAGGTGGCTAGAGCATTTGTCTAACCAAAAGGCATGACCATGAACTCATAATGTCCACGATGATTCCTAAAGGCTGTCTTGTAAATATCCTGCTCCAAAATTCTGATCTGGTGGTATCCCTGCCTCAAATCCAACTTGGAAAAGAAGCATGCTTCTCTCAGCTCATCAAGAAGGTCATCAATAACGGGAATTGGAAACTTGTCTTTAATGGTCATGGAATTCAGCATTCTGTAGTCGATACACATCCTAGCAGACCCATCCTTCTTCTTCACTAAGATAATAGGGGATGCAAAGGGACTGTGACTGGGACGGATGAGACAAGACTTGAGCAACTCTTCCAACTGTTTTTCTATTTCGGTTCTCTGTGAATGAGGACACCTATAAGGCCGGAGTTTCACAAGTTCTGAATTCATCTTCCAAGGAATTGCGTGCTCTAAGTTCCTCTTAGGAGGTAAAGCTTTTGGGACTTCAAAGAATTCCTTGAATCCTTCAATGAGATCGTGCACATCTGGGTGCAACTGGCTCTACACTTCAGAAGTAGAAATAGAAAATAATTGTCCAACCCACTGGTATGCCTTCTTCCTGATCCCATCACTTAACCCCTTGCCACTCAACAGCTAAATCTAGCCTTGATCTGCCATGCCTTGCAGCATAACTGTGGAGCCTTGCATATCAAAGGAAACCACCAACTAAGAAAACTCAAAGGCCTCAGGACTGACAGTCCTCATCCAATCTACACCAAGGACCATATCACACCCTCCTAAGGGGTGGATTCTGAAATCATATGCGACCTTATGGTTCTGCATAGTCCAATTGAAGCTTTGGCACTTAGTTTGAATGAAGATGGGGTTGCCATTAACTACGGTCACAGCGAATGGATGAGTTATGATGATTTCATGTCCAACCTTTCTTACTACCTTAGGATGAAACTATGAGTGCTACCACTGTCAATCAGAATCACAATGGATTTCCTACCGACCTCCCCCTTGATCCTTATGGTATTGTGAGCTCCACCACCTGTTAATGCTTTCATTGAAATCCCCACTTCATCTTCTAAGACCTCCTCTGCACTATCCACTTTAGTACTAGCCTCTTCACTGTCAGATTCCTCACTAGCTACAGCTCCTCTTGCTGACATAAGGTACTTAGCATTACACTTATGTCCAAAGAAGTAAGGTTGGTTGCATTTAAAGCACAACCTCTTGTCCTTCTTGCCATTAGAATGACCATACTTCATTTTCCCACTGTTCTTCAGTTGTGAAGAAACTCCACTGGACTTATTCCTCGATCCTTGACTTGTAGCTAAAACTGTAGCCTCAAACAACTTAGCTTTGGCATAAGCTTTAGAAAAGGTTTTTGGACCAACAGCCTTCACCAAGTTCTTAATCTTTGGCTTTAAGCCACTGATGAAGCCGGACACATAGTAAGCCTCGGCTGCTTGTGGGTAGGCAGCTATCATGCTTGCACTAAGGTTCTCAAATCTGACCATATACTCTTTCATAAAGATGACTTAAACTACTTTATTAAAATTATCAACTATATCGCTAGAATCCTCGTCCCCATATCTCTTGCACAATTCCATCACAAATTCATCCCAAGACAACGAGGGGTTGCTTTTCAAAAGACTATAAAGCCATACCTCGTGGTCACCATGGAGGTACACAGAAGCCAGTTCTACCCTCTGATCATCAGCAATGTGGTAGAAATGGAAGTAGCATTCACACCTCCTCAGCCAGGAGGGTGGTTGCTTCCCCTTAATGTTGGGAAAAACATAAAAATTTTGTAGGAAAATAAACTCTGATGCTGACTATTGGGTTCACAGTTCTCCACTATGGTCACAATAATAGGCACCTATTAGAGCACTTAGAGTAGGAGACTCTTCTCTCTACCTAAGCCCCCGGTCGGAGAGTCAGGCTTCATGACAACTCACGTGCGAGAGTTCTCGGGAGTAGGTTTATCTCTATAAACTCTTTGCCCTAATGCCGGTTGTTGGGATGAATTTCAAAAATTCTCCTTAAAGTTTACGCAACGGAACGAGTTTAGAATTTATAACTCTAAACCTAGGGTTGATTTAAAATTCCTAATTTTAAATCTACTAACATAAATACATAATTTAATTCAACGGATCCAAATTCTTAATTTAGATCTACAGGCCTTTTACTCTAATAGATTCATAACAATGCATAAATTTAAATAGGTATAATAACGAATACTGTAAATAAATAGAAACGAGGAAACTAAAAGAAGAAGGAAAGAAAAGACATACCTGAAATTGCTGCAACAAAAGAAGAACCAGAAAGACAATAATATTCTTCAAAATTGAGACCCCGTGACCTTCTACGCAATGACCTCGAATTGCCCGGAGGGTGGGCTCCAAAAAATATTAAACCAAGGAAAGCAAAATTTCAACAGAAATTTCTCTCTCCAATTTGGTCTTCGAAATAATTTTAGAATCCCTAAAGAAAATATTCAAAATTTAATACCAAACCTCGGAATAAGCTCCTCTATTTATAGTAGTATACCTGAGCGAAAAAACACAAAATAAACAATGCAGGACGTCCAGTTATTAAAAACAAAACGCAGCTTATCACGTTAAAAGGTAATTAAAACGCTGCGTTTCGTAACAGTTTAAAATCGCCTTTTTTTAAATTTTAAATAACGCGTGCCACGTGTCACATCCTGATGGACCAGACCCGCGGCATGCAGATCTCCCCTTTGGCAGCCCAACGGGCGACCCGTGGCACGCTGATTGGTTGCCCGGGGGCGTTGCAGATCGCGGGTTGTTTTAAACTCGAAAATTTTTTTTTTTCCTTTTTTTCTGCATGTATAAATTTATCTTATGAATTTTAATTTTTCAAAATTATTTTATTTTATAATTTTTAACTTTTATTCATCTTATGAATAAAGTTTGGCAAAATTAATTTACCGATCTTATGGGTGAATAATTCGTCTCATGAATTCTTTAATATTTTTTCAATGGCAATAAAATACAGAGGCCTGCGCAGGGGCCTCGGGAAAAATTTAAATCTAGCTCCAAATGGGTTAAATCAATCATTTCCTGAAATAATTTAATTACCACTTAATGAGACTTAATTCCACTAAATAAATCTCACTGCACTCCAGACTTAAATTATTTATTTGATATCTCCCTTATAGACTGTATTGATGGCAACAACCCCTCCACTAGATGTCAATGCAAAGGATAAATATAACCACTACCATTATCCTTCTCACAGCTGCTCCATTAGTTACCGACTCCCCCTTCACTGAATAATTCGTTTATACTTGAACATATTCACAGTACAAATTTCAAATGTCAAACACTTAGAATACTTTGGCCTAAGTTTCCGAACTATTCAAATATTTGTGAATCAACTAAGGGAACATATGTATCTCATAAGAGACTCTAGATTCCCTATTGAATACCTGATCCTTGACACACTTCACGCCGCCACCCAATGTACGTGGAATTTCTGTCATTCGTTTCGACCTTACTTATAGTACACCAAAGTAACTAACGCTCCATGCACAAGTCCAGAATACCCTCAGGATTTAGAGCCGCCGTTCAAACAGTGCAACGTGAATCACTCATCTCCGATAGTAGTCGAGAAATAAGTAACCCACATGGTCCAACTTAGTGTGTCAATCTTATTGAACACACCAAACTAACACTTTTGGATCTCCATCCACATGACCAAGGCAAGTCATCCAAAATGTCACGTTATAGTCTTCACATACAAATGGTCCAGACTTGTCTTCGACTACGAGTCTCTCAAACAACAATCCATACCATTTGTTCCAAGTCTATTTGTGGCTTAATCTCATAAACCACTTAAAAAAAAACATGAAAATTATAGTCTAAGGACTACACCCATCTCATGGATGTCTCCCAAAGAAAATCGCATGCAGTATAAATGCTCACATATACAAATTTAACTAGGAAACGCCTGGAACTTTAATTTTATTTATTAATTAAAATAATATATCCAGAATAAATCTGGATTTGAGGACACTATTCCTAATAATCTCCCACTTGTCCTAAATCCAATTTATGACAAAGTCCATACTCACCCCTTTTAAGTTTGAACCAAAAATCTACTGAGCCTAACCCTTAGTGAGCACAATTACTGTATTGTGAAGTCAGCAATACAATACTGCTTGACATTCCCCTCATTAATGGCTCCTGCTGCAAGGACAAAGGCATGCTTAGACATCAAACGTCTATCATTTTAATCTGATTGGAAGTCTTAAATCAGTATAACCAATTGGAACTAGGTCGTCACTTTGAAAGATTAGCATAAGATCTCTAGTTATTCTCAAGAACTAGAGAAAACACTTCATTGCCACCTAGTTCATTGGACCCAGGTTAAAATAACACCTGCTTACTATACCACAGCATAGCAGACATCAAGTCTTGTGCACAACGTGGCATACCTAAGGCTCCCACTGCCAAAGCATATGGAATATTCCTCAATTGCTTCTCCTTTTGACGTGTCCCAGAACACTACTCAAAAGAGAGAGGGACTCCATGCTATACCTTGACAACGTCCTGTCAATGTAAGTGGCTAGAGAAAGACCCCACATCCTACTCTTATGACCCCGCAGAAGCCTAATCCTAAGAGTAGAGCTGGCATTTCCTATGTCTTTCATGTTGAGCAATCATGACAACCAAGTTTTTACAGCTAATGACACCCCCACATCATTCTCAATGAGTATTTTATCGTTGACATATAAAACTAAGTCACTACTTTCTCTTAATATCATTTGTGCAGGCATGGTTCGAGCAACCGATTGCTCAAAACTATGATACATAATTACTTCATGGTGGCTAAAAGGATCAGATTCAATGCCACGGCCAACAACTAAAGCTCCCGCTATGAACCTGTCAGGTGTCCTGACAATTCTCCCACCACTCCTAAGCTTTCGTGTACCTGGAACATTCTGGTTCCTATTAGTAGTTGCATCTAATGCATCCACTATGTCTTGAGTTGTGTCTAGCTGTTTAGTATTTGTGTCATTTTTCTTTTAATACTATTTTGTTTTTGTTTTTGTTTTTGTAGCTTACTTGCAAAGTCCTTCTCTAAGTGTTTTGCACTATATTTTAAAAAAAACTTTTAAATCAAAAACTGTGGAAAACACAGTGCTTGTTCCTTCTATCTGCAACACCATTCTGTTGTGGTGTAACCAGAGCAAAAAGCTGAGATCTTATCGCTCTTGCAGTTAGGAAATCCAAAAACTCACCCGAAAAATATTCACCACCTCGATCTAATCGAAGTGACTTAACTTGTTTACCTAAGAGATTTTAAAATTCAGCTTTGTACTCTTTGAACTTTTCAAAAGAGTCCGATTAATGTCTAATTAGGTAAACATATCCATGCCCTGAGTAATCATCACTAAATGTGGTTAAGTACTCATACCCACCTCTTGCCTGAACATGTATTGGTCCACATACACCTATGTGAACCAACTCAAGCAAGCCACCAACCCTGTTGCCTTTACTTTTAAAGGCAGAATTGGTCACCTTTCATTCTATGTAGAATTTGGAAACTGGTATTGATCTCAAGTCCAAAACCTCTATCAGTCCATCTTTCACCAGTCTTTGGATCTTGTTCGAATTAGCGTGACCTAAAAGTTGGTACCATGGGTAGGCAATATCCCTTTCAAGGTGTTTTCTTTTAGAAGATCGAATAAGTGAACTTACGTTAAATTCATTTAAGCAACTACCATAGTTTTGATAAGGAAACAACATGAATCAATAATTTATTCATGTATAAGTGCAAATAAACAATTTATTTCTCATATTAAAATTTTCATTATCAAAATCAATTGAATAACAATTATCCATTAACCGAAATACAAAAATCAAATTCCTGTATAGCGAAAGTTTAAATAATCATTTCTTTAAAACAAAACTCTGTCACTAAAGTCTAAGCTAATGTCTCCTACACTTAAGACCACTATTATTGTACAGTCCCTGACCATTAGGTACAACACCCATCGTGTAGCCTTTAGCCTAGCCTGAGCTCCTGTAACATATTATAAATAAGGTCAGTTGAACCTGAGTCCACCCACCAGGAAACTGGTGGACTCTCAACTACACATGACTCAACTAAGTGACATATCAACATACTTTCACCAGATGGCTTAGTAGTCTTTGTAGGAAGAGTAGCTATGTACTTAGTGTAGTTTCTTTTCCAGTGGCCTAGTTTTCTTGCAAAAGAAACACTTTTCTTTTGCTGACTTCCATATGGACTTAGTTGCTACAATAAAAACCTTGCCCTTTCCTTTCTTTCTAATTGGTCCCTTGTGAGTAATAACCAAGTCTAACTTATTTTTCGGGGAAAATTAATTTGGTTCAGTGAGTACATTATGCATTCAAAATCAATCAAAGTTCGCCAGCCCTATCCATATAAAATATTGAAAATGCAAACATATAACTACCTTATATGAGTCATGTATAAGATAGTGATATATATTCTTTCAATTTAGCATATACAATAAGTCAGATATTCACCAAATTGTACTATCATGCATACAATGATGACCCAAACACACCACTCCTTACTCCCCAGCCACGGGGTTGCACGAAGCTAGTTCAGGTGACACCTATTATCAATTAATCTATTTTCATGTAACTCTTACTAAACATGATTAACTCACCACTTTACCTTAGTCTCTAACATGACACAACAAAGCTCTTCAAGGAGGTAATGCATCACGCTAGTCAAGTGCAAACCATTACCTAAACCTACATACAAATACACGAAATACTCCACGGTAGCGTGATCGCATCGCTTCTTTGCACTTTGGTTTATCCCAAAGAAGTCTAACCCTGTAATCTGCAAACCAACATCCTTCGCAGGAATGTCTATCGATCTACTATACTGCTAGACTGGTAATGGAAACCGTGAGGTCACAACAAAGGAAACCTCGCTCCCACTTGATTTTTATAACTCGTGGTTTTTAATTAACTTGCATTTATAACCTGGATTATCTCATAATCCATTTTAGTATCTCATTCTAAGATTAACCAAAATTAATTAATTTATTTAAAATACTAACGTTATACAGTATAGATTATCTCATAATCTTACATTAGAATCTCATTCTAGAATCCAATCAATAAAATTAATTAATTAATTATAATTAAAACAACATTAGCATCTAATTTAGATGTCACATAATCCACTTTTCAAAATCTAATTCCAAAATTAAATTAAAAATAATTTTATTAATAGCGATTTTTTGCTTAGACTATGACATAGTCTATTTTTCAGAATCTTATTCTAAAATCAAACAAGCTTAGACTATCCAATAGTCTAGTTTAGAATCTTACACTAAAATTTAATTGACAAAATTTAACTTTTATTTTAAAAATAAAGTTAACTTAGACTATTTTATAGTCTATTTTAGAATCTTATTCTAAAATAAATTCAAATAATGTTTATTTAAAATATTCTGATTCACAACTTAGATTATCACATAATCTAAACTTAGAATCTCATTCTAAAATAAATAAATATATTTAATTTAATTTATTAATTCATTATTATTATAATTAAATTTAAACTTACTTACGTCAGCGACACATCAGTGCTGATGTCATCCCATACTTGCTATATCAGAAAAAAAAATTTAAATTTTAAATCAAAATAATTTAATTTCAAAATAAATTGAATCTAATCTCTTTAAATCAATTTTATCTAATTTCGTATAAAATAAGTAAATCTAATCTCATTAGATCAACTTAATCCAATTTTATAAAAATTAATTGAATCTAATCTCGTTAGATCAATTTTATCCATTATTTAAAATATTTGAATCTAATCTTATTAGATCAATTTTGTCCGATTTCATAAATCATGACGTAGAACGTACAATCTCATTATATGAACAACATAATCACAAATTTATGGGTTGTTCTAAATTAACGATTAATTCATTAACTATTTAAACAATTTAAATCGTTACTATAAACAACCTAGTTAACTATTAAATCTTTTGATTGATTTAAACAATTTAAATCAATACTTTAAAAATATTCTAATTAACAAGTAACTGCTTTAATGATTCAAACAATTTAAATCATAAATACAAACAATCATCTGATTTTAATCATTGATTTAATCAATTTAAATCGAACCATCAAATTAAACTAACTTTCCTTCTTAATAAAATCTCTATTTTATTAAATCACAAATCTATTTATTTCGATCTCATTATACCAAGTCATGTGTATTATGAATGTAATCAGAAGGTGGCTCTGATACTAATTGTTGTGAAAAACTTAAAAATTTTGTTAAAAAATAAACTCTGATACTGACTATTGGGTTCACAGTTCTCAACTATGGTCACAGTAATAGGCACCTATTAGAGCACTTAGAGTAGGAGGCTCTTCTCTCTACCTAAGCCCCCGATCGGAGAGTCACGCTTCGTGACACCTCACATGCGAGAGTTCCCGGGAACAGGTTTATCTCTATAAACCCTTCGCCCTAATACTGGTTGTTGGGATGAATTTCAAAAATTCACCCTAAAGTTTACGCAGCGAAATGGGTTTAGAATTCATAACTGTAAATCTAGGATTGATTTAAAATTCCTAATTTTAAATCTGCTGACTTAAATTCATAATTTAATTCAACAGATCTAAATTCTATATTTAGATCTACAGGCCTTTTACTCTAATACATCCATAACAATACATAAACTTAAATAGGTATAATAACGAATACTGTAAATAAATAGAAAAGCAGAAACTAAAAGAAGAAGGAAAGAAAAGACATACCTGAAATTGCTGCAAGAAAACAAGAACCAGAAAGACAATAATATTCATCAAAATCTAGACCCCGTGACCTTCTACGCAATGACCTCGAATTGCCCAAAGGGTGGGCTCCGAAAAATATTAAACCGAGGAAAGAAAAATTTCAACATAAATTTCTCTCTCCAATTAGGTCTCCGAAATAATTTCAGAAACACCAAAGACAATCTTCCAAATTTAATACCAAACCTCGTAATAAGCTCCCCTATTTATAAAAGTATACCGGAGCGAAAAAATACAAAATCTGCGATGTGGGACGCGCAGTTATTAAAAACAAAACGCAGCGTAGCACGTTAAAAGGTAATTGAAACGCTGCGTTTCGTAACAGTTTAAAACCGCCTTTTTTATTTTAAATAACGCGAGCCACGTGTCACATCGTGATTGGCTAGACCCGTGGCACTCGGATCTCCTCTTTGGCAGGCTAGCGGGCGACCCGTGGGGCGATGATTGGCTGCCCTGGCGCGTTGCGAATTTTGGGTTGTTTTAAACGCAATTTTTCATTTTATTTATTTATTTATTTATTGTTTTTGCTTTGTTTTCGACGTAAATTATTTTATTTTTTAATTTTGAAATTTTATACATGTTATGAATAATGTTTGGTAAAATTAATCTATCCATCTTATGGATAACTAATTCATCTCATGAATTCTTTAGTATTTTTTCAATGGTAATAAAATATAGAGGCTTGTGCATGGACCTCGGGGATAATTTAAATCTAGCTCCAAATGGGTTAAATTAATCATTTCATGAAATAATTTAATTACCACTTAATCAGACTTAATTTCACTAAATAAATCTCATTAGACTCCAAACTTAAATTATTTATTCGATATCTCTTTTCTAGACTGTATTGATGACAACAACCCGTCCACTAGATGTCCATGACAAAGGATAAATATAACCACTACCATTATCCTTCTCACATCTTCTCCATTAGTTACCGACTCGGCCTTCACTGAATAATTCATTTATACTTGAACATATTCACAGTATAAATTCTAAATGTCAAACACTTAGAATACTTTAGCTAAAGTTTTCGAACTGCTTAAATATTTGCAAATCAGCTAAGGGGATATCTGTATCTCATAAGAGACTATAGATTCTCTATTGAATACCTAATCCTTGTCACACTTTACGCCGCTACCCAATGTACGCGGGATTTTAGTCATTCGTTGAGGCCTTACTTATAGTACACCAAAGTAACTAACGCTCCATGCACAAATCCAAAATTCCCTCAGGATTTAGAGTCGTCGTTCAAAGAGTACAACGTGAATCACTCATCTCCAATAGTAGTCTCGAAATAAGTAACCCACATGGTCCGACTCAGTGTGTCAATCTTATTAAACACACTAACCTAACACTTTTGGATCTCCATCCACATGACCAAGGCAAGCCATCTAAAGTGTCACGTTATAGTCTTAACATACAAGTGGTCCGGACTTCTCTTCGACTGCGAGTCTTTCAAACAATAATCCATACCATTTGTTTCAAGTCTATCTGTAGCTTAATCTCATAAACCACTTTGAACAAACATGAAAATTACAGTCCTGGGACTACACCCATCTCATGGATGTCTTCCAAAAGAAAATCACATGCAGTATAAATGCTCATACACACAAATTTAACAAGGAAATGACTGAAACTTTAATTTTATTTATTAATTAAAATAATATATCTAGAATAAGTCTAGATTTCAGGACACTATTCCTAGCACTTAAATGGCTCTAACTGAATCCGTGGTTTCCTGAATCCATTGCTCTTACTGCCGGCTGAATGGTTATTGTTCACAGAATTCTAAGGCTGTGGCTGATCCGTTTCTTGATCTTCTTGTCCCACTGTTATGCTAGCACTAGGAGCTTGACCTTGCTCTGGAGGTCGATCCTGTGGCCCAACCGCTACACTAGGAATGAGTGGTGGTTCCCGTCTTGGAGGTTGGCCAAACTGATTGGCGGGCAACAGAATTCTAGCACTTGATGATGCCTCCTGCCCGGTAATTTGGGCCTGAAGTCCAGCAATCTGATCATCAAACCTTCTGCTTTGTTGTTGCATTTGATAAGACAACTTCTGATCATGCTCCGATTGCATCACCTTCACTGGAGTCAACATCTGCTCCATTTGTTTTTTAAGCATTTCCTCTCTGACTTGAGATATAGTAAGACACTTCAGGTTTGGAGTAGCTGCTTCCTCCACAACTGCTGCATAAGTCACATTTGGAACCACATTAGCAGCAGCTGCTGCATTTGCTGCTCCTGCTCTTGTGGTTACATGACCAGCCATTGATGAATGCTCAATTCAATGATCGGATTCAACCCAATGACAGCAGCCGGCTCTGATACCAATTGTTAAGCTTCAAGAAGGATCTTAAGCTCAACCTAGTGATAGATTAGATTATAGATGAGAAAGAAGGGAAATGGGATTAGAATTAGAGAAGAATTAAGATGAGGGAAAGAAAATATCTCAATGAGATAGTTGTATGTATTTCATGAATACCTCTCTCCTCCTTACACTTTAGTTTTAATAGTATTTCTAATTATGATATTTAGGCTAGAACATAACTAATTCAACTTTGGGCTAAGCCCAACAACAAAACTTACAAACTTTATCTCTTATTTACAAGCCAAGAAACACAAAACTCAGACAAAATATCTCTAGTTATAACAGAGAGTTAGGCCTAGCAATAGTAACGGGAGGTGCATTTCAGTCTTAGCAATGGGAGACATTAGCATAGCCTTTAGGAATAAAATTTAAAATTTAAAGAGCTGTCTTTATGTACCTGCATTATGCAAGAATTTGATTTCTATGTCATGTCTTGTCAATGATGAACATACAGTTAGTTTTAGAATTGATTTTGCCGTTAAGCATAATAAATTGTTTATTTGCAAAGGTACTATTCTAGATGGTGTGTTTATTTTGATGCCTGATCAAAACTCTACTGATTGCTTGACCAAATCTAACAATAGTAGACTAAGTGTACCTCATAAAAAGAAAAGTCCATAAATTGATAATGCTTTCAAATGGCACCAACGCCTTAGTCATATTAATTCTTGTAGGATCCAAAGACTGGCACATGAAGGCCTAATAGAGCTTTTAGATTTCAAGTCCTTACTGGTCTTCGAATCCTGTATAAAAGGACAGATGAGTGTTATAAATTGATACATTTTTACTTGTAATACGTTTTAATATTTCGGCTGTAATACTTGTCTAGTTTTCCTTTGTTAAGTAGCTTCATTTAAATTCCGATTTATTATGCTTTTGGCGCCAAATTAGCTCTCGGGCAGTAAGGAGCTGGTTGTTACAGATTTAGGCAGGAAAAGCAGTTAGGCCAGGGTTCTTAGCTGGTTTTTGACGGGAAATAAGTGATGGCTTGTTTAGCTTGATTTGTCTCAATGCTTTGTACCCAAATATGTATAAATAGGGTCCTTAGCATGTAATTAGAGTATCCAATATATAAAAATCTGAATTACTTTTGGAAACTCTCTATTTCTCATCTCCTTTCTCTACTTTCTCATCCCCTTCACTTCTCTTCTCATCTCAAACTCTTCTTCTACAAGGTTAGCCTTTCAATTTCTAATTGGAAGTTAACAATTGGTATCAGAGCTGGTTTAACAATCAGTTAATTGATTAAACTAGCAAAATGAAGTAAAATCATGGCCGATGGTGTAAGAACCAGTTCTAGTGCTGGTGGAGCGAATGCAACCGGTTAGAATTTGGATTTCATTGCTGGAGTTATTGGCAATGCGACGATCGGACCTCAAAATGCTACTAAAGAAGATCTTCACGATTTATAGAAAGGTTTTAATCAAAAGATGTATCAAATTCTGGCATTGTTAATAGACAAAGATGCAAAGGATGCAAAAGTGCAAGACCGATTACAGCAAATTGAAGAAAAAATTGAGCACTTGCAAGATCAAGTTAACAAGCAAGGTGAATCGAGTGTCGAAGCCATCCTTAAGTCCGCGAGTCAGATCCATCAATCGGTTGAAGCAGATCAGCAGCAAGCTAGTGCAGACAGATCAGATGGAGTGGCACGAACTCGAGGTAAATCACCTGTGATGCAACCTGTTGTTGGACCATCAATTGACATCAGATCGGCTAAAAATAAACCTGTTCAACCTGAGGTTAATATAGAAAATCAAGATCGTGCTTTTGGACCTGTAAATTACAGATCGTATGCTGAGAATTCAGACCACAACAACAGACCGCACAATTCTGTTATGCACCAAAATATTGCAGCCGATGATTTCGAACATTGTGATAGACCACCTGATTGACATTTCCAGCATAGATCTATGACTAATGACAACACAATTGGGGGTAGGAGTGGCACTTGTAGGCAGCCAAGGGTGGAAATCGGAATCGGAATCATTTCCGTTTGATGGAAAGCAATCGGAATCATGGCTTAGGAGGTGTGATCGGTACTTCTTATATTACAACATACCTGAGGAGGGAAAACTTCAGCTGGCCGTAGTCGATCTTCATGGTGGTCATGAGGTTTGGTACTATAGTTTGTTGAAAAGCAAACCAAATTTTTCTTGGGGCCAATTCGTAGAACAAATGTGCCAACGCTATGGGGAAGGTGAATCCACGGATGTTGTGGATAACTTCAACAAGCTGGTCCAAACATCAAGTGTGGGAGAATACATGCTTAGATTTGAGAATTTGAGAGCCAATTTGATGTAAGTTCTTGCCATTGCTCCCGAGGATGCCGAATCATATTACATATCTTGCTTTGTGAGTGGATTAAAGCCTAGGATCAAGAATATTGTGAAAGCCATTGGTCCTAAGACTTTGTCAAGTACTTATAACAAGGAAAAATTGATAGAGGCAACTCAAGTTCACCCAAATGACAAGTTGAAGCAGCACGGCAACAGGCTCCGAGTTCAGCAGCACAACACTAATTCTGGTACCAAGCGAGTAGCTGACAGAAGTTCGGTAAGACTTTGTTTTCGCTGTAACCAACCTTACCAGCCTGCTCATAGGTGTAAATCACAAGCACTTATGTATGCAAAAGGGTCCCGTGCAGCTGTGGGTTTTGGTAGTGAAGCATCTGATGCTGAGGATGATAGTACATACTGTCTTTCACAAGAATCCCCAAGCAATGATGAAGTTGAGCTATCCATGAAGGCTCTAACCAGTAATGGAGCTCATAATACCATCAAAATCAAAGGCAGGGCTAGAAAACACTCCATTATTATCCTTATTGACAGTGGGAGCACTCACAGTTTCGTTGATCCCAAGTTGATTAACAAGGTCAAGCATGAAGTGACAAAAACGCATCCCTTGGCAGTAATGGTGGCTGATGGTAACTCCTTACCAACTCAAAATAAGTGCATAGCACTTCTATGGTCTATGCAAAACCATCAATTCACCTCTGACTTTAGAGTTATTCCCTTAGGTGGTTGTGACATGGTGCTCAGAGTAGATTGGATGAGAACCTTCAATCCGGTTGTGTTTGATTTTGACAAAATGACCATGGCATTTGAGGTTTATGGCACCAAAGGATCTTTGCAAGGCATCTCCGAGGAAGCTCAGCTCAAATTGATCGAAGCTAAAGATGTGCAAGGTGGAATCAAGAAGAGGGCGATCCAATGTATTGGGCACTTGTTCATGCTCAGTTCGGTTGTGGTACAGCAGCACGCACCTCCAGATGTACAGGCCTTGGTCGATGAATTTGGGGACATTTTTGAAGAGCCAAAGAGTCTTCCACTGCAAAGAAGTGTAGACCATGCCATTCCCTTGCGTATTAACACTGAACCATTCAAAATCAGGCCATACCGATACCCACATGGCCAAAAGACGGAGATTGAGCGGCAGGTTGAAGAGCTTCTTCACATGAGCTTTATTAGACCAAGCCATAGCCCTTTTTCTTCGCCTGTGATTCTTGTTAAGAAGAAGGATGGGTCGGCTAGAATGTGTATAGACTACCGACGGTTGAATGCTTCAACCGTGAAAGACAAATTTCCCATTCCAGTCATAGACGACTTGCTTGATGAGCTACATGGAGCATGCTTCTTTTCAAAGCTTGATTTGAGGCAAGGGTATCATCAAATCAGGGTCCTTAAGCCGGATATCTACAAGACAGCTTTTCAAACACATCATGGCCACTTCGAGTTCGTTGTTATGCCTTTCGGTTTAACAAATGCTCCGGCCACTTTCCAAGCGGCCATGAATGATGTTTTCAAGCCTTTTCTGAGGAAGTCAGTGCTCATTTTCTTTGATGACATACTGACCTATAGCTCAACATATGAAGCTCATCTCACACATCTCAGGCAAGTGTTTGTTTTGATGCGACAACACAAGTTCTTTGCAAAAGTGTCCAAATGTTCGTTTGCGCAAAAGAGGCTTGAGTATTTGGGTCATATCATCTCATCAGAGGGAGTAGGTACTGATCCTAGCAAGATTTGTGCCATGCAAGAGTGGCCAATTCCGATCACCTTGAAGCGTTAGAGAGAATTTTTGGGATTGACCGGGTGTTATAGAAAATTTATTAAAGGTTATGGTTCTATTGCCAAACCCTTAATGGAGCTCTTGAAGAAGGATGCCTTTGCATGGAATGAGAGGTCTCGAGCTCCTTTTGAAGCCCTTAAAACCGCCAAGTGTGCAGCTCCGATGTTAGCAATGCCCAACTTCACCGAAAGCTTTGTTTTGGAGACCGATGCAAGTGGTAATGGTATTGGGGTTGTTTTCTCTCAAGGAGGAAGGCCTATTGCTTATTTGAGCCAAGGTTTAAGTCCCAAGCATCAGGCTATGTGGACTTATGAAAAGGAGTACCTTGCAATTCTCCTAGCCGTGGAGAAATGGAGGCATTACTTGGAGGGTCGCAAGTTCATTTTTCGAACGGATCACTAAAGCCTCAAGCATCTCCTAGAACAAAAGATCGTGATGAGAATTTAAAAGAAAGGTCTCATGAAGATGTTAGGCCTTGATTATGACATCGAGTATAGAAGTGGCAAGGAAAACGCTGCTGCAGATGCACTATCAAGACGAGTTGAAGATGCCGATCAGGGTACTTGCACTGCTGTTACCGTGGTGGCACCTTCATGGGTTGAAGAGCTGCACAAGTCCTATGAGACTGATCCTTTTGCTCAGGAAAAACTTGTCGCTGCTGTCCTTAAACCTGAGGCCAATGTCGCTGCTGTAGAACCTGTCATCACTGTGCAGAAAGGTGCAATTAGAATTGATGGAAGGTTGTATGTAGGTACTACTACGGATCTGAGAAAACAGGTCATCCAGGCCTCACACGATGCTTCTTGGGGAGGTCACGCTAGTGCAGAAAGCACCTATCAAAGAATTAAAGCATACTTTACATGGCCGAACATGAAAAAAGATGTGAATGATTATGTTAAGTCTTATGAAGTTTGCTAACAAACGAAGTTGGGAGATCATCGATACAAGGGACTCCTTCAACCTCTTCCCATTCCGGATGGAGCGTGGATCCACATTAGCATGGATTTCATTGAGGGATTGCCGAAGTCCGAAGGCAAGGAGGTCGTATGGGTAGTGGTGGATCGCTTTACCAAATACAGCCATTTCATTGCTCTTGCTTGACCCGTTACTGCTAAAAAGTAGGCAAGGATCTTCCTTGACAACATTTACAAATTACATGGGTTGCCACAATCCATTGTATCGGATGGGGACAAAATTTTCACAAGCACCTTTTGGAGAGAACTGTTCAAGTTAATGGGAACCACATTGGCACTTAGTTCCTCTTATCATCCTCAAACAGATGGCCAAACCGAATGAGTCAACCATTGTGCAGAACAGTATCTTCGGAGTATGGTCTTCTTAAGGCCTAAGGAGTGGAACCAATGGCTTTCCTTAGCGGAATTTTGGTTCAATACCCACTTCCATACATCCATTGGCACCTCACCATTTCAAGCTTTGTATGCCTATCCTCCACCCTCACCTATGATGTTGCAGCAACCAAGAGCTACTGATTCTGCAGCAACCGATCTTGTGCAGTAGAGGAGACACTTGGCTCGAATGAAGTATTATGCAGATAAGAAGAGGGTAGACAAAAAACTATGACGCTGGGGACATGGTCTACCTCAAATTACAACTGTATAGGCAATCATTCGTGGCTGTCAGACGCAATATCAAGTTGTGTGCTCGTTTCTTTGGCCCGTACAAAGTCTTGGAAAAAAATTGGCAATGTCGCCTACAAGCTTGACTTATCTTCACATTCTTACATTCACCCCGTGTTTCATGTATCCCTACTTAAAAAACAGGTCAAGAGAGGTGTTGATGTTGCTCAAGACCCACCTGCTGCTAAAACAAATGGACTATTGTTGCCGCAACCGCAAGTTGTTCGAGCTGGAAGAAAACTGCAGATCAACAACAAGACTGTGCAAGAAGTATTAGTGTCTTGGAGCAACTTAAACAAGAGCTTTACGACTTGGGAATATTGCAAGTTTTTGAAAAGTCAATTTCCGAGCTTCACTTCTTGAGGACAAGAAGTTTCTCAAGAGGAAGGGAATGTTATAAATTAATACATTTTTACTTGAAATATGTTTTAATATTTTGGTTGTAATACTTGTCTGGTTTTCCTTTGATATGTAGCTTCATTTAAATTCCGGTTTATTAAGCTTTTGGTGCCAAATTAGCTCTCGGGCAGTAAGGAGCTGGTTGTTACAGATTTAGGCGGGAAAAGCAATTAGGCCAGGGTTCTTAGCTGGTTTTTGGCGAGAAATTAGTGATGGCTTGTTTAGCTTGATTTGTCTTAATGCTTTGTACCCAAATATGTATAAATAGGGTCCTTAGCATGTAATTAGAGTATCCAATATATAAAAATCTAAATTCCTTTTGGAAACTTTCTATTTCTCATCTCCTTTCTCTACCTTCTCATCCCCTTCACTTCTCTTCTCATCTCAAACTCTCCTTCTACAAGGTGAGCCTTTCAATTTCTAATTGGAAGCTAACAATGAGTAAGTCTATCTTGAAGAGAACAAACAATAGGGTTGGTGACTTGCTTGAGTTGGCTCACACAAATGTATTTGGATCATTGAATTTTCAAGCAAGGAGGGTATGAGTATTGCATCACCTTTACTAATGATTACTCTGGATATGGTTATGTTTACTTGATGAGATAGAAGTCTGACTCTTTTGAAAAGTGCAAGGAGTTTAAGGCTAAGGTAGAGAACCACACAAGTAAATATATCAAATCACTTCGATCTAATCGAGGTGGTGAGTACCTTTCATGTGAGTTTTTAGATTTCCTAACTGCAAGTAGGACTAGATCTCAACTTTCTGCAGTGGCTACACTGTAACAGAATGGCATTGCAGAAACAAGAAATAGGATGTCGTTTGAGATGGTGTTGGAACTGGTGTCCTGAGAAACCTTATTAGTTAGATTTTAATTCTTAAATAAATGAAATTCTTACTTTTATTTATTGTCTAAATATGTTTTACGAGTCAAACATGTGTGTGATATTTTTTGAAACATTCCAAGAGATAGACGTAGTCGAAGATGATATGTCAGGTTTGGTTTAAGTGGTCAATTAGATTGAACCATATATAGACTTTTGCTCGGGGATATCTACTTGAGGGGTTAATTGTTGTAATTAAAGTTATTTGGGGAATTTTTGAATGTATATATTTCAATTTAGAGTGCAGTAAAACTTATTTAGTAGAATTAAAATTTACTAAATGGTAATCAATTATTATCATAAGATGATAATCATATTTGACCCATTTGGAGCTAGAGTTAGATTGTGCCTGAGGTCCTTCCGCTATCCTCAATTTAATCATTGTTTTAAAATATTTCAAAATTAAATTAATGTGATAAATAATTTTTATGCTAACAAATATTCTTGAGATTAATATATAATACAATAAAAATCGTGTTTTAAACTGAAACAAAAACAAGAAGAGGCATGCACAACCAAAATTCTTGCATACATATGTCTTTTGAGCCTGCGTATTTTTAGATGACGTTTGTGGCTGGGATTATTTTGGCTGTTTAAATGCGCCAGTTACCATCAACTAGATATGGCTTTCAGTTTTGGAACCTAGTTTTCTTTGATGATGAAAAATAAAAAATTGCCTTAGGGATTTTTTGAATTAATGGCTAGCGTACTTTTTCTGGAAAATTGTTTTTTGGAAAGATTAAAATCAAATATTTTAGGCACTAGAGAAGTACTTCCCTAGCGTCCCTTTTATATAAGTCCCTAGATTCATCATCAAGATGGAATCTATGAGCCTCCATTTTCATCTTTCTATGTTTAACATATTCTTGAGGGTTCTTAAAGTAATCTATTAGAGGCTCCCTCCAATCCTCACATTTACTTAGGACAGTTTGATAGGTTTCAAATCATTCCAAGTGTTTACTTGGCACTACTTCACTCTCAAAATTGAAGGACTCGATGTCATGGTCCAAAATTTTGGTTTAAATGACCATGGTTTCTTCGCACCAATTCCTGGGCAATTTATACTCTGATGCTAATTGAGCCAAATCATTGGCCACTTTGTTCTATGCCCTAGGAATATGCTAAACTGCACACCACTGAATTTTCTGAATAGCTTTTGTGCCAAAAGTATTGATTCGAGGTGTCGTTGAAACATTGAAATTCCCCTTTTGCTTAGCAAAATACCAGCTGTAAATCCCCCTTTAATGATAACATTGAGAAATTGCATTTCGAAGGAGAGTTTTTAGGCCTATTATCAATGCCTCATACTCTACCAGGTAGTAGGAACATTTTCCAACTAAAGCAACGACCAATTTTGTGACGATCCCAGTAGGAGATTCTATCCTAATTCTAACTCCAGCATTTGAACTGGCCCTTGATCCATCGAAGAATAACTTCCAGGGGACCATTTCCACTACCAAGAGTTGGTCTGGTTCATAATCCATGCCAGTAGTAATATATGGGTGGTCAGATAAAAAGTACGCCAAGGCTTGACCCTTTACTGACGTTTGTGATATGTAAACCAAATCGAACTGAACTAGAGCTATACTCCACTTGTTCAACCTTCCCCTTATAAATGGTCTGTCTAGCATTTTTTTAAGGACATCTGTTAATGTCTCAATTTTACTGATGAATAGAATAATGATAGACAAAATTTCTCAATCGAAGAGTATTTTATTTCACATTCATTTAATCAACGAGTAAGATAGAACACAACCTATTAAAACCCTTTCTCACTATCTTGTACAAGCAAACAACCAACATATTCCTTAACATCAGAGACATAGATCTTCAAAGGTTTGCCTGCTTCGATTGAAGAAGCACTAAGGGCCTGATCAAGTACTCCTTGATGGTCTCGAATGCTGCTAGATGCGGCTCCTCCCACTTCAAGTCCTTCTTAGATTTGAGCCTCGGTAGTCGAGAGAAGACTTTCTTTTTTTGTGCGACAGACAAAACATCTTAGGAAATTAACCTGCCCAACGAAGCATTGAAGCTCCTTTTTATTTCAAGGTTGTCTTGCCTATAGGATGGCCTTAGTCTTATTAATGTTCCCTTCGATGCCACTTTAGGGTATTAGAGAACCGAGGAAATTTCGAGCTTGCATGCAAAAAGCGCATTTGAATGGATTCATCTTGAGGTTATGGGTCCTCAGACTAAGGAATGCACCCCTTAAGTCTTCCAAGTGTTTGACTTGGGATTTAAATTTGACCATGATATCATCCATGTGGACTTTCATGGTCTTGCCGATGAGATAATGAAAAAACATGCTCATGGATCTTTGGTAGGTGGTGCTAGTGTTCTTCAAACCAAATGGTGTAGCCACCAACTCCAACATCCTTATTTACCTAAGATACCAGAATGCCGCTATCCTTCAAAGTAATCATGACTTAGTAGTACCCATAGTGGCCATCAGTGAAGGTCAAGACTTCATGCCTTGATTCTAAGTCAATGAGAACCTTAATAACAGGCAATGGGTATTTATCCTTCAGGGTGTCTACGTTCAGATGCCTGAAGTCAATACAAACCTGATTTTACCATTCTTTTAAATGATAGGAATAATATTTGCTAGTCACTCAACATACCTCGCAATCTTAATAAACTTGGCCTTTAAGAGCCTGTGATCTCTTTCTGTACCAAATTAATAACTTGTTGGGACATTCTCCTCTGGGCCTGATTGATGGGTCCTGAACATGGCTTTATAAGAAGCCTATGCTTAAAAAAATTTCTGTCAAGGCCAAGCATCCAGTGATGATCCCAAGCAAAATAATTTTTGAATTCGCGAAGTACTGCCTGGTACTATTCTATTTGCTCTTGAGGAAGCCGAGCACTTAGATAGGTAAGTCTTGGGTATTATGTCATGCCCAAAATAACCTCATGGTAGGGATCTTGGATATTAGCCCTTAAATCTTCCATTTTAAAGGATATTTAGTCTTGATCCCTGACATGTCATGCCACGAGCCATGCAAGTGTTGAGGAAATGGCCTCCTAGGCTATCAATGGGAGGCTTTGGCCCCTTTGCATTGGCGTTCTGGTCTATCTTGAAAGTCTCCTTCTTCAAAAAGTGCCCTTATGCATCCCCTGAAGTCAGAGTCTTTAGACTCTACATCCGATTAGCCAACTTCAGCCTTAGTTAATGGACTATCAAGGTGCTATTATTTTTCCTATTGTGAATCTTGTGATCCATGAATTGAGTTTTGGGAGTCTTGTAATGTGTTAGTTATGTGCCTAGTTCAAACGTTGGTTATTTCCTTTTAGCGCCAAAGTCCATTTTAGCTGGTAGTTGCTAGTTTTGGCAGTTTAAACTTAGATCGAGATATTTTGAGTCAATGTATCTATATTTTCCTATTAGAGGATCAATCCTTGTAAGTCTTGATCATTCAATAAGAAATTTACTTCATTTTGGAGATATTTTTCTTTCTCTTCTCATCTCTTCTTCAGCTCTCATTTAACCTCACTTCTCTTCACACCTGAACTCTCTCTCTTCACAAGTTAACTTCAATTTCACAATTTGAAGCTTAATATCAGAGCTTGTTCATGCTGTTAATTGATTGATTTGAGCTGGTGAAATCTAAAATGCACAAGTCTAACATGTCAGGAGGTGTCACTACCTGATCGGGAGCTGGAGGAGCAGAAGTAGCAGGAGTTGGATAATCCATTGCCTTTATTTATCCAAATGTTTCCTATGCTGCTGTTGCAAGTGCAAATGCAACAAGAGAAGTTCAATTTGCGGCAAATGATCGATTGAAGTCACAATTGGATGATCTGTTCAATCGTTTCCTGGTTCTGCAACAACAAGGAAGTGATTGATTAAAGCAAGATCAAGCTGAGAATGTAAAGAAGTATGAAGTTTTGATTGAGCAGAAACTCCAAGGATTCGAGAGCAAGCTCTCTAATCTTCAAAATCATGTTAATAAGAAAGGTGAATCATCTTTTTTTGGAGTTCTTCGACCTGCTAGTAAGCTAACTCCTCTGGCTGAAGTGATGCAATCAGAAGTGCCGAACACAAGTGTAGCAGTCTTAAACAGACCAGGCAATGTGCCTTCAATGATTCAAGCGAATGCTAGACCTTAGGATCTTCAACAATCTGTTGAGATCATGCCACAAGGGGTTGAAGCAACTGTCAGATCACAAGATCATCCTGTTGAGCAAGTGCAACCTCAATCATCTGTCATGAACTCAAATCAAAATTTGAGCCATCCGGATTCTATTGTTCATACCAGAACTTCTCCCTATAACATTTTGCATTTGGATAGGCCATCAGATCACGACAGGTAGCAAAGATTTGGCACTAATGATGCATCTTCTGAGAATAGAAGCCATACTTTCAGACAGCCAAGGGTGCAGATTGATCCCTTTGATGGCAAGCAACCTCAGCCATGGTTGAGGAGATGTGATCAATACTTCCATTTCTGCGACATTAAAGAGTCTGAAAGGTGGAATTGGCAGCAATATATCTTCATGGTGATCATGAGGTATGATTTTACAGTTTGTTAAATAGTAATCTAAATCTTTCTTTGGCTGAATTAGTGAAGAAATTGTGTGAAAGATATGATGATGAGGACACTAGTGATGTAGAGGATAATTTCAATAAAGTCTTTCAAACCACAACTGTGAGAGAATATATGACAAGATTTGAGTACTTAAGGGCTAGTATGATAGCTGCTTATCCCCAAGCATTTGAGTCTTATTATGTCTAAATTTTATTAGTGGATTGAAGCCACGTATTATGAACATGGTGAAAGCTATTGGTCCTGAAACCTTAACAAAGGCTTATACAAAAGCCAAATTGATTGAGGCCACTGTCATTTCTTCAAGTGACAAAGGCAAGTTCAGAGGAAATGGTCCAAAACCTCGTTAGAGAGATGTAATTGGGACTAAGGCTAGTAGGTCTATTGAGAAGAGGCCCCAAAGGCTATGTTACAAGTACAATCAGCCTTATCAGCTAGGAATAAGTGCAGCTCCAAGTTTTTGATGTCCGCTTGTGGAGTTAATGCTGCATTACATTCGGACAGTGACGAAAGTGAGCTTGAGGAGGACAGTTCTAATCATGATTCCTAGGATGAATTGGCTGAGGATGAAATTGAGATTTCTATGAAGGCACTTATTGGTAATGGAGCTCACAAGACGATAAGGATCAAAGGAAAGAAGGAAAAAGCCACATCACTATCTTAATTGATAGTGGAAGTACTCAAAGTTTTGTTGATCCAAAGGTTGTTAAAAAGGTTGGGCATCAGATGATTAAAAACCATCCTTCGGCTGTAACCGTAGCTGATGGGAATTCTATCCTCATACAGAACAATTGCCAAGACTACCAATGGTCTATGCAAGAGCATCAATTCATCTATGATTTTGGAATCCTTCCCCTGGGAGGATGTGATATGGTGGTTGGAGTGGATTGGATGAGATCATTCGGCCCTGTGCTTTTTTATTTTACAAAGCTAACAGTTTCATTTGAGATTCAAGGGACAAAGGTTACTTTGCAAGGCATTATTGATCAAGCACAATTACAACTGATTAAAGGTAAGAGCTTACAAGGAGGTTTCAAGAAGTATGCTTGCAAGTGGATTAGTCATATGTTTGCAATTACTCCAACTGAGTTGTGTTCTGTGCAGCAGCCAGAGGTTAAAGCTTTGATAGAAGAATTCGAGGACATTTTTGAGCAGCCTAAGTCTCTTCCTCCATAGAGTTCCTCGATCATGCCATTCCTCTGAAATCTGGGGTAGCACCATTCAAATTGAGGCCATATAAGTGTCCTCATGCTCAGAAATAAGAAATTGAGAGACAAGTAGAAGAATTGCTCAAGACTTATTTCATTAGACCAAGCCACAGCCCTTTTGGCTCACCGGTGATACTAATAAAGAAGAAAGATGGATCTGCCAAGATGTGCATTTGCTATAGGCAACTCAATTCTTTCACAGTCCAAGATAAGTTTGCCATTCTTGTTATTGATGATTTATTCAATGAATTGCATGGAGCATGTTTCTTCTCTAAGTTGGGCCTGAGATAGGATTATCATCAGATCAAGGTTCTTGAGAAAGGCATCTACAAGACTGCATTTCAAACTCATCATGGCCACTATGAATTTGTGGTTATGCCTTTTGGTTTAACTAATGCACCGGCTACATTTCAAGCAGCAATGAATGACATCTTCAAGCCGTTCATGAGCATATTTGTGCTGGTTTTATTTTTTATGACATTCTCATTTACAGTGCCTCTTATAAAGATCATCTACAGCACTTGACGGAAGTCTTTCTCGGTATGAGAAATCATAAGTTCTTTGCCAAGCTATCCAGGTGTGCGTTTATGCAGCAGTAGTGGGACTACTTGAGACATGTCATAACCTCTAAGGGAGTTTCCACAAATCCCTCAAAGATACAAGCCATGAAAGATTGGTCAATTCCAGTCACTTTAAAGCAATTGCGAGGTTTCTTGTGGTTAACAGGCTATTACAGGAAGTTTATTGCTAATTTTGGATCAATTGCAAGACCCTTGACAAATATTCTAAAGAAGGATGCTTTCGTGTGGAGTGATAGAGCTCAAATAGCCTTTGAAGACTTGAAAATAGCTATGTGTGAAGCTCCTGTTCTTGCTATGCCCAATTATGCTAAGGATTTTGTCTTAGAAACGGATGCCTGTGGAACCGGAATTGGAGCAGTGCTTTCATAGAGGGGAAGGCCTATTGCCTATCTAATTCATTCTCTTAGTCCCAAACATCAAGCCATGTCCACATATGAGGAGTATTTGGTAATTTGGTTAGCAGTTGATAAGTAGGGCCATTATCTTGATGGTCACAAATTCATAATCAGGACTGATCATCCAAGTTTGAAACACCTGCTAGAGCAAAAGATTGTGACAAGAATACAAAAGAAGGGGCCAATGAAGATGTTGGGCCTTAACTAATGCAATTGAGTATAGAAGAGGCAAAGCAAATCAAGCTGCAGATGCTTTGTCAAGAAGATTAGAAGATGGTGAGCAAGCCTATTGTGGAGCCATTTCAGTTGTCCTTCTAGAAGAGGTTTACAAGTCCTATGAAGATGATGCTTTTGCCCTTGAGTGTGTCATTGCTAATAACATCAGTAAAGACAGTAAGAGCACTTCTAATGTAGATATTTCAGTAAGTAGGGAGTAATTCGATTGAAGGGTAGGTTGTACATTGGTTCATCAACAGAATTGAGGGATCAAATCATAAGTGCTTCTCATAACATAGCTTGGGGTGGACATTCAGGTGTAGAAGGCACATATCAGAGAATTAAAACATATTTCAGTCGGCCTAGTCTTAAAAAGGCAGCAATTGAGTTTGTGAGCTCTTGTGATGTATGTCAACAAATTAAACTTGGTGATCATAGGTACCATGGTGTTTTCCAGCCTCTCCCTATTCCAGATGGAGCTTGGGTGAACATAAGTATGGATTTCATTGAAGGCTTGCCTAAGTCTGAACGCAAGGAAGTGATATGGGTTGTTGTTGATCGTTTCAAAAAATTTATTCATTTCATTGCTTTGATCCGGACAGTCACAAATGAGAAACTAGCCAGACGCTTCTTGGACAACATATATAAGTTACATGGATTGCCACAATCCATTGTATCTGATCAAGACAGAATCTTCACAAGTCATTTTTGGAGGGAATTGTTCAAGCTTATGGGAACTATCTTGGCTCTTAGCTCTTCGTACCATCCTCAGACTGATGACCAAAAGGAAGAGGATCAATCAATGCATTGAACAATGTCTTAGGAATATGGTTTTCACTCATCCTAGGGAGCGGAACAAATGGTTATCTCTAGCTGAGTATTGGTACAATACTCATGCTTCTCTTGGCACTGCTCCTTTCAAAGCTCTTTATGGCTATGATCCTCCTACTCCTTTTTCATTGCAAAATTTGACTTCATATGCTTTGGAAGTCTCTGATCTGATGCAATAGAGGAAGCAGATACGGCATATGCTCAAAGATCACTTGTAGTAAACTCAGGCAAGGACGAAAGAGTATGTAGATAAGAAACGCGTGGACAAGAATTATGAAGTGGCTGACATGGTTTACCTCAAATTACAAGCTTATAGGCAATCTATCGTGGCTGTCAGGAGAATGTAAAGCTAAGTGCTTGATTCGTTGGTCCACACCAGATCCTTGAGAAGATTGGCAAAGTTGCTTATAGGCTTGAGCTACCTCCTAATGCATACATTCATCTAGTTTTTCATATTTGACGTAAGAGCTCAAAGTCTGCCCCAGAAGTTTGATCTAGTGGAGCTTTGGTGCTGTAGCCTGCTATTATTCATGGTTCAAGGGAGATCAAGGTAGGAAACAGGTGGATAAAGGAAGTGTTAATTCAGTGGCAGAATTTGGTCCAAGATTTTGTCACTTGGGAAGATTTGGCATTCTTGAAGAGTCAATTTCGAAATTTCTCTTCTTGAGGACAAGAAGCTTTTAAGTGGAGGGGATTGTTATGATTTTTCCTATTGTGAATCTTGTAATCCATGTATTAAGTTTTGGGAGTCTTGTAATGTGTAAGTTATGTGCCTAGTTCAAATGTTGGTTATTTCCTTTTTGCGCCAAAGTCAGTTTTAGCTGGTAGTTTGCTAGTTTTGGCAGTTTAAGCTTCGATGGAGATATTTTGGGTCAATATATCTAGATTATCCTATAAGAGGATCAATCCTTGCAAGTCTTGATCATTCAATAAGAAATTTACTTCATTGTTGAGATATTTTTCTTTCTCTTCTCATCTCTTCTCTAACTGTTGTCTAACCTCACTTCTCTTCTCTCCTAAACTCTCTCTCTCTTCACAAGTTAACTTCAATTTCGCTAATTGAAGTAGAACACTAAGATGGTAACCGTGTCATGTCACTGGGCAGATTGTGGAGCGTTCCTTCTAACATCAAGTGGTCCCATGCCATCTTCAAAGAATTTTGTCTGGACATAGTTAGAGCATGCCATGAATGGCTTATTATCAGCCATAACATCCTCATACTTGTCATGGTTCTAGATGATTAACAACTGGTGAAGTGAGGAAGGAATACAATAATTGGCATGTAACTAATCTCTCCCAAGCAAAGTATTGTAGCTCGAGATGCTATCCACTATAAAGAAAGTGGTTAGCTCACTTAAGTTACCAACTATTAAGTTAGTTAGGATGAACCCTTCGAATTTAGCACTAGCTCCAGAAAAGACACAAATTATAACATCAGAAAAAATTGGATCATATCTAGATCTACTAGTGACCTCCGCCATATATGCTGCCAGAATATTGATGCTGAGCCATTGTCCACCAAGACCCTATTCTCTAATATTCCATCAAATTTGCCTTGATGTATCAGGGCTTGATGTGTTTAGTGGCAGTGTTAGGTCCATCAAACATCATCATCATTATGTCAGGTAATTTATCAGACAATTTGCATATTGGGGTGTTAACTTTAAAAGACAAGGGATCAAGGTTACGTTTCGTGGATATCCACAAGCTCCATTTGAAGATCCTTGTCTGATGCTATAACATCTCCCTCGATGCCTTCTTTAGTGTCAGTTTCCATCAACTCCAAAGGAAGAAGTAATGCAATTTGGCATCAACTTTTTCAACGAGCATCCCAAATTATATATGGATCCCTTAGTTTGTTACACATTTTGGGCGACAACCATGGGTGTGTCCTGAACTTGGCGTTGAGAACTACCGTTCGTTGACCTATCTTGCTCCAGAGGTTGGTTTTTCTAGATCAGTCCCTGGAGTTTAAGACTCCTCCATTGGTTGGCTGAAGTCCTCCTGATGGAAATCATTCTCTATGTTAAACCATGTTGGGTTAACCTAGCCTAGAGCCTCCATTAAGTTGATGCTGAGGGGGTAGTACTCCTCTTCGTCCTCAGAGGCTCCCTAAGCAACGGAATTCCTGGAAAATTGATCCCACCGAGACTCTCACCCTTTAAAGGATGAGAGGCTAGCCCATCTCTCAAGCTTCTTGTGTGTCTACCCTTTACCAGTAGCAATAAAAGGCCTGGACTCAGTTCTTGGATCCTCCAGATCCATTTGCTCAGTTTGCTTACCCTTGCATACTCTGGCTTCCGCTTGATAAAGCCAAGTTAAGCAAGTATCGAGAAGAGTCCTTCACTGAGCTGCCTTCTCTTTTGTGTTCTAGTGAACTTAGAGGTAACCTCCCCTCATATAAGATGATTTATCCTCCAAACATTACCAAACTGACCCTAGAAGGTTATTGTCTTGAATGTTGTGGTGCATGACTGGCGCACATGTCTAGTAGGTGCTAATTCGAAATTTTTATTAGATGCCTAGTTCTCATGATGATCTGGGTCTTTTGAAGAGGATCCTTGCTAGATTCAACTAAGTGAAAATTCTTCGATGGCATCATTAATTCCAGGAGAAGGTCTACAAGAGATATATATTAAGGCAATAGCCTCAATTTTCTCATTGCCGCTTGTATCCTTCCCATAACATTGCTGGCATGCCTTGTAGGACATCCTTTCAAGATCATGGGATATTTTCTTCCAACTTGTGAGGCCTTAAGATGGCCCCTGGTTGCCATCGATCTCCGTAGCCAACTCCTTGGCCAACCTTAGCGTAATGGCAGACGTATCGCAGAGCTTCATTAAAAATTTCTAATAATAGCATACTTGCTCGTAGGATGGAGTTCAGTGGTATGCCAGTGACACATTCCATCATACAATGTGCACCCAAGTCTAGGGAAGCTTAACATCCCTCTAATGACCAATCACTGAAACAGATGGTTAGCCACACTTTTTGAATGTTTGTTATGATTCTAAGTTCCAATAAGCTGTTAAAATCATCTAAGTGCTACGCTTTGCTGATGTAATAAACTGTACGGGTCTGGTTGGTGATTTTGGTGCCAATATTTGGTTATTAGTTGAGTCAGTTGAGCTAGTGTCTAGATTCATTGTAATTCTAGATATATTTCTCTTCTTTTGGTTGGTTCTAATTGTATAAGAGTAATCTGGCTTGTATTAAAGAAGTTTATGAATGAAATTGATCCCTTTTTGCTCAACCCTAATTTCTCTCTATTTCTCATCTCTCTCACCTCTTTCTCATCTCATACTCTCTTTATCCCTTGGTTATGATTCAAGATCGTTCTTGAATCATAACAATTGGTATTAAAGCTTGTGTTTGCTATCGATTGATCTTGATTTGGTTGATTGGAGCTAGCGAGAGGAAAGAAAAGTGAACCAATGGCTGGTGGAGTTACAACATGAGCAATGCTGCTGCAAATGCTACGTATGCTACTGTTGCTGGTGCAAATGTTGGTGCAAGTACTAAAGTCAATCAATTTGAGCAGTTAAGGCTTTCAAATGATGGATATGTTTTTTAAAATGAAGTAATCACAAGAGCATAAGTTGATTGAAAAGTTGGATTAACACTCACAGCAAATTGAAGTGAGAATTCAAGGATTACATCAGCGGGTCACAAGGCAGAATTTGCCGTCTAGAGCTGGAGCTTTGTCAGCTGGAAGTCAGCCTGATCGTCCTCTAGAAGTTATGCAACCTCAGACAGCAGCTGAACAATTTGATCGTCCGCCTGATTTGATGCGTCCACAAACTTCAGGAGCGAGTGACATTGGTACAAACAGCAGCAGAAGCAATGGATTTAGACCGCTTAGATTCGAGATCGAGCAATTCGATGGCAAGCAGCCTCAGTCTGGGTTGAGAAGATCTGAGAGGTACTTCCATTTTTATCACATAAGTGAGGCTAAGAAGGTGGAATTGGTAGTAGTTAACCTTCATGGGGATCAAGATGTATGGGTTTATAGTCTACGTAGTAATTATTCATTGTCTTGGTTTGAATTTGTGGAGGAGCTTTGTGAAAGATACGGTGATGAGGACCCTAGTGATATTATGGATAACTTCAATAAGGTGGTTCAAACCACATCAGTGAAAGAGTATATGAAAAGATCTGAGAATTTGGGAGCTAGGATGATTTTTGTTAATCCTAATGCAAGTGAAGCCTACTATGTCTTGAGCTTTATCAGTGGCCTAAAGCCAAAGATTAAGAATCTTGTCAAGACCTTGAGTTCTAGTACACTATCAAAAGCATATGCCAAGCTAAATTGCTTGAACCCACGGTATTGGCAAAATCGGATGGCCAAGGGAGCAGAAGTCATCAAGGCCCCTATTAGCAGCATAATGTACCTTCTAAGGCCAAGCCCATGAGTGCGGAAGAAAATAAGGCTCAGAGGCTATGTTTCAAATGCAACGAATGATATTTCTTTGGACCGAAATGTAATCCAAAGCTTTTAATGTATGCTACTGCCGCTGAGGCAGAAGAGGATAGTGAAGAGGAACAACTGGAGGGTAATTTGATTGAGCAAGAATAGGAAATACAGGAGGAATCAGTGGATGATGAGATGAAAATTTATGCGAAGGTGCTTAAAGGGAATGGTTCTCACAATACTATTAAAATCAAGGGAGAGGTAGGACGCAAATCTATCTTGATTTTGATTGATAGTGGCAGCACTCACAGCTTTGTTGATCTTAAGGTTGTGAGGAAGGTGGGACACAAAGTGATTAAGACAAGTCCCTTAGCTGTGATAGTGGCCGATGGGAATTCAATACTCGCTCAAACCAAATGTCAAGGCTTTAGTTGGCAAATGCAGAATCACGAGTTTGTGTATGATTCTAGGATTCTTCATTTGGGAGGCTGTGACGCGGTTCTCAGTGTTGATTGTATGTCCACTGATTTTTTATTTCTTTCAACTGTTAGTTTCATTTGAAATGCAAGGGGCTATTGTTAGATTGCACGGAATTGTGAAGCAGGGTCAATTGCAGTTATTGAAAGGCAAGAGGTTCAAAGGAATATTCAAGAAAGGAGCTTGTCAATGGATAGGACAATTGTTCTCAATAGCTCATTCTGAGGTTCAGGCACCACTTCATCCATAAATTAGTCCACTAATTGATGAATACAAAGACTTGTTTGAGCAACCAGTATCTTTACCTACCAAGAGGACTCTTGATTATGCAACTCCATTGAAGTCCAATTCAGATCCTGTGAACTTGAGACCTTATCAGTACCTACATTCACAGAAGACAGAGATTGAAAGGCAAGTGGAAGAGCTGCTTAAAACTTGTTTCATTAGGAAAAGTCATAGCTCATTTTCCTCTCTAGTTATCCTAGTCAAGAAGAGGGATGGATCGGCTAGAATGTGCATTGATTACAGGAAGCTAAACTCGCTTATAGTCAAAGACAAGTTCCCCATCCCAATCATTATAGGCATTATGAGTTCGTGGTGATGCCATTTTGCTTAACTAACATTCAAGCAACATTTTAGGCTGAGATGAACAATGTGTTTAAGGCTTTCTTGAGGAAATTTGTATTGGTTTTCTTCGATGATATTCTGATTTAAAGTGCTACATCGGAGGACCATGTGGCTTATCTAAAGGAGGTGTCCAGTGTGATGTGCAGTCACAAGCTTTATGCTAAGTTGTCCAAGTGCTCCTTTGCTCAGTCACAGGCAGAGTATCTAGGCCATATCATCTCTTATGAAGGAGTATCCATGGATCCTTCTAAGACCCAAGCTATGAGGGATTGGCCAATCCCTATTACACTAAAGCAATTGAGGGCACTTTTGGGCTTGACTGGACACTACAGAAAGTTTGTAGCTAGGTATAGAGTCATTGCCAAGCCATTAATGAATCTCTTAAAGAAGAATGCCTTTAAGTGGTCCAAGGCAGCTCAAGATGCTTTTGAAGCATTGAAAGCAGCAATGTGTGCAGCACCAGTGTTGGCTATGCCTAATTTTAGTAAGGATTCTGTGCTAGAGACTAATGCTTGTGGCAAAAGAGTTGGGTAGTCTTATCTCAATTAGGGAGGCCTATGGCTTATCTAAGTCAGGCATTGATTTCAAGGCATCTAGAATTGTCTATATACGAGAAAGTGTATCTTGCTATCCTCTTAGCTGTCGAGAAGTGGAGACATTATTTGGAGGGACATCATTTTGTCATCAAAACAGATCAACAAAGCCTTAAATACTTGTTAGAATAGAAGATAGCAACAAGAGTCTAGCGTAAAGGGTTGATGAGGATGCTCAGCCCAGACTATTCAATTCAGTATTTGAAGGGCAAGGAGAATCTGGCTGCAGATGCTTTATCTCGCAGACTGGAAGAGTCTGAAACTGGTTTTTGTGAGGCTGTATCAGTGGTATTACTAGCTTGGATGGAAGAGGTTTACGGATCTTATGAAGATGATAGCTTTGCTCAGGAATGTGTGACAACTTTTAGCATTAGCAAGACCTCTCCTACTACATTAGATGCTGATATTTCAGTGATAAAAGGGATCATCGATATAAAGGGAAAATTGTATGTCGGATCTTCCACTAATTTGAGGAAGAAGATCATTGAGGCTTCCCATGATTCACCTTGGGGTGGGCATTCCGATATAGAAGGGACTAATCAGAGACTCAAGAGCTCTTTCCGTTGGTCTGGCATAAGAAAGGAGGTGATGGATTTTGTTTAATCTTGTGAAGCATGTTAGTAAACAAAATCAGATGGCAAGAAGTATCAAGTCCTGCTCCAGCCTCTTCCCATTCATGATTGTGCTTGGCAACATATAAGCATGGATTTTATTGAAGGGTTGCCTAAATCTAACGGAAAAGAAGTTATATGTGGCTTGTGGATTGTTTAACCAAATTCAGACACTTTGTAGCCTTGTCCCATCCAATTACATCTTAAAGACTTGCAGGGGTCTTCTTGGATAGCATTCACAAGCTGCATGGATTGCCACATTCTATAGTTTCTGATCATGACAGGCTTTTTACTAGCAATTTCTAGAGGGAATTGTTCCTGCTCTTGGGTGCCACCTTGGCCTTGGGTTCCTCCTATCATCCTCAGTTTGATGGACAATCAAAGAGGGTTAATTAGTGCATTGAGCAATACTTGAGAAGCATGACATTCAGCCATCCCAAGGAGTGGTGTAGATGGTTGTCCTTGGCATAGTTCTAGTTTAATACGCATGCTCATTCCTCTATTGGATATGATCCTCCTTCTCTCTTGGTCTTACAAAGGATTAACACTTTAGCGCCAGATGTCACTGATTTGTTGCTGTAAAGAAGATAGTTCAGCTTCTCCAAGATAATCTTCACTTGGCTCAGGCAAGTATGAAGTACTATGATGATAGAATGTGTTCAGATAAGAACTTTAAAGTAGGGGATTTGGTGTATCTGAAGCTACAGCCCTATAGACAATCCACAGTGGCAGTACGCAAGAATCTTAAACTCAGTGCTCGGTATTTTGGCCCCTATAGGATTCTTAAGAAGTTGGGAAAGGTTGTTTACGAATTTGAGCTCCCACCTGCTTCATATATCTATCCGGTGTTCCATGTTTCCCTCATGAAGAAACATGTGGAAAGAGGGAAGTCTTGCTCCCCTAATCCCCATGAGATTGGTTCTAGTAGAAATCTTTTTTGCAGGAACCTGATGCCAAATTGGATTCTCGAGTGATTCAGCAAGCTGGGAAGCAGATTAGGGAGGTCTTGGTGATGTGGAGCAACTTAGCTGAAGAGGACTCAACTTAGGAGAACTTGAAGTTCCTCCAAAGCCAATTTTCATCTGTCTATTCTTGAGACAAGATTGTTTTTAAGAGGAAGGCATTGTTATGATTCTAAGTTCCAATAAACTATTAAAATCATCTAAGTGCTGCGTTTTGCTAATGTAATAAATTGTAGGGGTCTGATTGGTGATTTTGGCTCCAATATTTAGTAGTTAGTTGAGTCGGTTGAGCTAGTGTCCAGATTTATTGTAATGCTACATATTTTTCTCTTCTTTTGGTTGGTTCTATTTGTATAAGAGAAATCTAGCTTGTATTGAAGAAGTTTATGAATGAAATTGATCTCTTCTTTTCTCAACCCTAATTTCTCTCTATTTCTCATCCTCCTCACTTCTTTCTGATCTCATACTTTCTTTATCCCTTAGTTATGATTCAAGATCATTCTTGGATCATAACAATGTCGCTGAGGAAATTTTTTCTAATAGAGGGGAAAAGGATTAGTCAGACTGCTGCCAGGATTACTTCTGACAGTAGTGTCGATAACATTGAGTTGAATAGCACTAGCGAAGGGGGTCTTTGTCAACACCAATACGTCCTCTTTGGAAGATTAATGCCCTTGCTTCATATGGCATTATGGACCATGTTTCTTAAGATAACACAATTTTTATTTGAATTGGTGAACAAATCGTGCCATTCAAAATATACCTTCCCTTTATTAGAATGGGAGACAAGCTTTCTATGTTTATCCCCGATCTTCAGTTTGTTATTTGCCTCAAGCCAATCAAACATTATATAGCCAATCAATCCTAGCTTTGACATCCATCTTAACACAAATATTCCAAATGATGGGAGGCCCTTGAGGTATTAAGCGACGTCATTCACATAAGGAGGATCTTCATCCTCTTCAATTAGATCATGTACATAAGTTTCATATGCGCTATTTTTTCTCAAACATTCTTCTTTAAAGACGACCTTGTATCTAGTGGCACACTTGACCAGCTATAGGAGCATTGTGAAGTTAGAACCTTCAAACTTCTTTGTAAATTCAATATCAAGGCCATTTTAGGCTAGCTTAGCATATTCTACTTCAGGGAGAGCTAATGTGCACCTTGTCTCTTCCAAAAATTCGCCAGCCATTTATCTCATTCTAGCCAAGTTAGGCATGGAACTTCCTAATTCCATTCTCGAAAACTAGGCCAGAAATTGCCTTGCCACGACATCTCGACAATGGATGGAATTAGGTGGCAGGCTAATGTACCACTTAAAAGCGATCCCAGTTAATTCTTGGAACAACCTAAGTTTGAGATACTAATTGTCAACCGCTTCTCTACACGGGCAATCAAATCTTCCCAACTGCCGAGGCAGACACAGTCCCTTCCCCGGAGCGAACTCAAGGATTTTATATCTTCAATGAGAAGGGTATTTCCTTTTTGAGTTTGGTGTGGGTTTAATGTAGAAGGGTCTATTGACCCATCTAAGGCCTGTGTTAAGTATCAAGAAGGATCTTGATCTTAACCTATAGGAGAGAGTTGAGATGAGAGAAAGAAGGGAAGGAGATGAGAGAATAGTGGGAAAATATCCAAGATATTTTGAGTCTATTATTGAATGAATGATTCTTACAACTCAACTAACCTCTTATAGCTAATATAAGACCATACAAACAACCGTACACGCGCCTACCCTTCAACTAACTTTCCCGCCACAATATAATTTCAAACTACCTTTCCCGCCATATTACAATTTCGATTATTACATATTCCGTGACATGACAATTCCCTCCCATTCAACTCATTCTTGTCTCAAGAATGAAATGAAGGGAATTGGGATGCAATGAATCCGCAATTCTCCCATGTAGCCTGTGTAGGACCCAAATATGTCCAATGGCTCAAAACTTGCTTAGTGTCTTGCTGCAGCACCACGCGACTGGCAAGGATTACTTCAGGTTCCAAAACCAACTGGCCATCAATTCCAGCTTGTAAGCTCGCTGCTACCCCCGGATCAGTACCTGCTGCTCCCCTGGACTTGTTTGTTATCTGCTTCTTCAACAAGGAGACATGGAAAACAGGGTGAACCAAGCAGTCCAGAGGAAGCTCCAATCTGTATGCTACCTTACCAATTAGTTCCAGAACCTTGTAAGGACCATAAAATCGAGCTGACAACTTAATGTTCTTGCGTATTGCCATTGAACTCTGCCTGTAAGGCTGCAATTTAATAAACACCAAATCTCCCACATTGAAACTCCTATCAAGCCTCTTCTTATCAGTATAAAATTTCATCCTAGCTTGGGCCAACTGCAAATTGTCCCTAAGCTATCGAGCTAGCTGAATTCTTTGCTGAAGTAAATCATTAACTCCTTGCACATGAGACACCATTCCTTGATTGAGCAAGGGAGAAGGAGGATCATACCCATATAGGGCCTTGAAGGGAGTAGTCCCCAAGGAACTATGAAAGTGAGTATTGTACCAATACCCAGCAAGGGAGATCCATTTGTGCCACTTCTTGGGATGTGAGAATGTCATGCCACGCAAGTACTGCTCTACACACTAATTTACCCTCTCAGTTTGCCCATCAGACTGTGGATGATAGGATGAGATCAAAGCTAATGTAGTTCCAAGCAATAGGAACAACTAACTCCAAAAGTTACTTGTAAACAATCTATCCCGGTCTGAAACTATTATTTGGGGAAGCCCATGTAGTTTGTAAATGTGATCCAAAAACAGTCTTGCAAGTTTCTCAGCAGTAATGGGGTGATAGAGTGCAATAAAATGGCCATATCGAGTGAAACGATCAATTACTACCCAAATGATTTCTCTGCCTTCATATTTGGGTAGACCCTCAATGAAATCCATGCTAATGTGGGTCCAAGAACCCTCAAGAACCGGCAAAGGCTATAATAACCCCTTATATGGAGTGTGCTTAACCTTAATCTACTGACAAATATCACATTGGTGCACAAAGTCTTGCACCTGCTTCTTCAGTCCGGGCCACTGAATATACTGCTTGATCCTCTGATATGTGCCTTCCATTCCAGAATGTCCAACCCATGGAGAGTCATGAGATGCTGTAATAATCTAGTTTCTCAGTTCACTGTTGTTACCCACATAGATCTTGCCATTGATCCTGATTATTCTTTTACTAACTGAAACGCTGGAATCAAGACTTGCAGATAAAGGTTGGATGTAGTGAGGAACAATGTATGATTGGGAAAATTCATCAAGCTCATAAGACTTAATCACTTCAATCATCCATAAAGGTATTACTTGAGTAACTGCAGCACATAGAGCTTCCTCTAGTTCTTCTGTTTTTCCTTCATCTACACGTCTAGAGAGTGCATCAGCCACGGTGTTCTCAGCCCCTTTCTTGTACTCAATGGTATATTCCAACCCCAACATCTTCGTCAAGCCTTTCCTTTGAACTCTTGTTGAGAGTCTTTGCTCTAACAAGTATTTGAGGCTCTGGTGGTCTGTTTTGATCACGAATTGATGGCCCTTCAAGTAATGTCGCCATTTCTGCACTGCTGGGAGTATTGCCATATACTCCATCTCATAGATGGAAAGCCAATGATTCTTGGGTCCCTAAAGCTTGACTTAGATAAGCCAATGGTCTGTCTCCTTGTGAAAGCACTGCCCCTATAACCAGACTGCTTGCATCTGTTTCGAGAGTGAAGGGTTGATTGAAGTCTAGCATGGCTAAGACTGGTGCCTGAGTCATAACCTGCTTTAGTGATTCAAAAGCCTCCCTGGTTGAGTCATTCTAATGGAAGCTGTCCTTCTTTAACAAATCTGTCAAAGCCTTAGCATGTAAGCCATAACCCACAATGAACTTGGGGTAATAACCTGTTAAGCCCAAGAATCCTCTCAACTCTTTAAGTGATTTGGGCTCTGGCCAACTCACCATAGCTTGAACTTTACTGGTATCAGTATCAACCCCCTCAGCTGAGATATTAAGACCCAGATATTCAACCTGAGTCTTGGCAAAGGCACAGTTGGAGAGCTTAGCAAACAGCTTGTGATCTCTCATAGTCTAAAAAACTAGCCTTAAGTGCTCAAGGTGCTGCTGTAATGTGGAGCTATAAACCAGGATGTCATCAAAGAAAACAAAGACAAACCTCCTCAAATAAGCCTTGAGCACCTTGTTCATCAAAGCTTGGAAGGTTGCTGGTGCATTGGACTGCCCAAAGGGCATTACCACAAATTCATAATGGCCTTAATGGGTCCTAAAGGTTGTCTTGTGAATGTCTCCTTCCTGCACTCTTATCTGATAGTGCCCCTGCCGGAGATATAACCTGGAGAAGTAGCATGCTCCATAAAGTTCATCAAGCAAGTCATCAATGACAGGGATTGGAAACTTGCCATTGACTATAAGGGAGTTCAATTGTCTATAATCAATACACATTCTTGATGTTCCATCTTTCTTCTTCACCAAAATCACTGGGGATGCAAAAGGAATGTGGCTATGTCTTATGAATTTGGTCCTTAGCAATTCATCAACCTGTCTCTCTATCTCATCTTTCTGAGAATAGGGATATTTGCAGGGGCGTAGATTAGCTAGATTAGCCCCTTCTTTGAGTGGAATTGAGTGATCTAGTGCCCTTCGAGGAGGTAATTCCTCAGGCTACTCAAACAAATCCTGGTACTGATCTAACAAAGCATTCAAAGGGGCTCTGGCATCCTCCTGAACAAACCTTGCAGCCAGAGCAATTAAGTAGAGTTGTCCCACCTATTGATAATCACTCTTCTTGAGGACCTTCTGCAGCTGCTTGCAATTCATGAACTGAAGCTGTCCCTGCTCAACTATACCCTGCAACTCGATCTTGAGACCATCTTTCTCAAAGGAAACTACCAATTGTGAGAAATCCAAGAGTATTGGACTAAAAGACTTCATCCAATCCACTCCTAAAACCATATCACGGCCACCAAGTCTCCAGAGTGGAAAATCATAGACAAATTTATGTCCCTGCATCTTCCAGTTGAAATTCTTACATTTAGTATGTGTTAGGAGGGAATTCTCATCAACCACTGTAACTACCAGAGGGGTTGTCTTGATGATTTCTTACCCCACAGCTCGCACAACCTTAGGATCAATAAAACTGTGCGTACTCCCGCTGTCAATGAGTATCAACAATGCCTGCTGTCTAGCAACTCCCTTGATTCGAATGGTGTTGTGTGAACCAGTGCCAGTTAGAGCTTTCATGGAGATCTCAACAGAATTGTCTTCATCAGTGTCAGTACCATCTTCCTCCCCTTGTGGTTCTTGAGGAACCATTTCATCTGATTCATCATTATCAGTTATTTCCCCTATAACTGTCATTAGGTACTTAGGATCACACTTGTGACCAAAGAAGTACTTTTGATTGCATTTGTAGCATAATTTTTGAGGCCTCGTATCATCAATGCTGCCATTATTATTACTAGGTTGTGTAGCTCGGGTGGATGAGGATCCAGGGAAGTTTCCCTTCACCCTAGAAGTCTCCACATTTGCCAACATAGAGCTCTCCGCCTTCCTAACCTTTGTGTATGTCTGAGTCAAGTCTTCAGGTTCAAACGCTTTCACCAAGCTCTTGATGTGTGGTTTGAGTCCACTCACAAAGCTAGACACATAGAAGCTTTCAGGAGCATCAGGATAAACAGAGAGCATTCTAGCTCGCAATCCTTCAAAACGTGTCATATAGTCTTTACCGGAAGCAGTTTGCACCAATTTATTGAAGTTATCAACAACTTCACTCACATATTCATCACCATACCTCGAACACAATTCATTTGAGAATGTAGTCCAAGTAAGGTTAGGCCTAGTACGAATGAGACCCTAGTACCAAGTCTCCATCTCTCCACGCAAATAAACTGCTGCAATTTCTACCCTCTCGTGATCCTCAATGCTATAGAACTTGAAGTACCTCTCACATTTCCTCAACAATGATTGAGGCAAAGTACCATCAAATGGTTCCAAATTGACCCGAGGCTGTCTATGTGCCTAATTTCTAGCGTTGGAGGCACTGTCACTTGAATCAGTAGCCGGAGGAGTGGGATCTAGTGGTCTAATTGGTTGTCGGAATGGTTGCTGGCTAACTGGAAGGAGAATGCCACCGCCTAGCTGTTGAGAATCACTTCTCCTTTGCCAATCAGAGAGATGTTGAGAGAATTGTTGCGATTGATTCTCATTTTTCTGATCCAACCTCTGAGTTTAATTATCTAACTTTTGATCCAGCTTGTGCTCCATATCCTACTGGAAATTCCGCAGCATGTTCTGTATCATCTGCAGCACTTGATCCATCTGCATTCCTTGGACATTTCCTCCATCAGCTCTCGCAACAGCAGCATAAGTAGGAGCTCCACCAGCTGCACTACTGGGTGCAACATTAGGCACGGTATTAGTTGCATTGTTAGCTGCATTAGAACTAGTAGAAGGAGCCATATCCGATCTTCTTTTCCTAGCTAGACTTGAATCAAACTCAATTCAGCTTGAAGGTGAATTAATAGTGCTCAATCAATCAAATTAGAGTGAAAATAATCTGATCAAAAGCCAAGCTCGAGGCTCTAATACCACATGTTAAGTATCAAGAAGGATCTTAATCTTAACCTTGGGGAGGGAGTTGAGATGAGAGAAATAAGGCAAGGAGATGAGAGAATACAGGGAAAATATCCAAGATATTTTGAGTTTATTATTGAATGAATGATTCTTACAACTCAACTAACCTATTATAGCTAATACAAGACCCAAACAAACAACCGAACACACTCCTACACTTCAACTAACTTTCCAGCCACAATGCAATTTCAAACTACCTTTCCCGCCATATTATAATTTCAATTATTACATATTCTGCGACATGACAGCCTGGCCCATACATCTGCCCAATGAGGGCAGCTGGTTGGACCTGGAGGAATAGCTTATGCACATGGTTATGCACTTTCCCTTGCGCCCCCCCCCCCCCCCCCCCCCCCCCCCCCCCCCCCCCCCCAAGTGGGTGAGGTTCTCAAGGGGGTTCTACAGGGTACCCCTGAGCACTCGTTACAGCCCGATGTGGGAACAGATGTTACTGCCCAAACCCGGGTAACCCCCGGATCAATATGGCCATGTGCTTGGTTGGCCTTGATGTGTGTTCCAGCCAAACCTTGGTTATATGGCATGCCTTGAAGTGGGACACTCTGGTTAGCCATAAATGGGTTTTCCGTTCACTCAGGGACATTATAGCTAACCTGAGTCGCTAGTAATCATGAGCTCGAGGGAGCCTCACGAGGATATCTAGTTGGTATTGGCGAAGGTGTTGCAGGCCTAAGTTGCATGATATCCTCTAAATGACTTGAACCAAGCCCTTATGAGTCTTAGCCTGTCTCACTAAGATAGGCTCGACTTCAACGACTTTCTGTCTTGCCACGTCCTTAGCAATAAGGGTAGCGGTAGAAGACAAAGTTAAGTTTGATATGCTTGGTGTTTATGCTTAGCAAGAGCACTAAGTCGTATCAAGTAATATAGAATGAATATAGTGTCATCCCATGAGGATTGTTTATTGAATGAGTATCGAAACTAGGCGTTTCAGCACTATTTGAAAAACCAAAATTTGCAGTTTTTGATATAAAAAAACAAAATGAAAAAGAACACTAATGTTTACTGATTTTTATGAAAGGTTTACTGATTTTTGAATGTTCTAATGGGTTAATAAGATCCAAGGAATCCGATTTCACCTAGTTACATCAATATGCTTTTCTATTCTCGATATTCAAGTTGTTATTACGGGTTGATAGTTGAAAGCCCTAAGTTACAAAGCATTCTCTCTCAAGCAACATTTAGCATGCTCTTTTACATATTAACTCATCAGTCTCTTGCATTAATTTAAATAAGAAGAGAGTTTTGAAGATCCACGATTTTCATTTAAGCCACACAAATCTTGTTAATCTATCCCTAGTGTTCGCTCAATTTGTGGTGTTTATCATTTTAGCATTCATATAAATCTCCTTTTAGACTTATTTTGAATCATTATACACTTTGAATGGTGATTAAGCGTTCAAAACTCATGAAGAACAATGATAAACACTCAAACACCGCAATAAACAAACTTTGAGTATGTTAAATTAGACAAGAGCGTAACTTAGGCAACAATGTAGCCTTGGAAAAACAAAATTAGTTCATGGTATACGTAATATAAAGATAAACTAAGAAAAAATCCATGAACTTAAAGAAGAAAAGGATAGAAAAGAACATAAAATGAAAAATTACGAACAAAACTCTTCTTTCCTTCCTTCTTTCCTCTCTTCAAGGTTTACTTATGTTTCTACTACTTTGTTCTTTTTTTTTCTTTTTTTTTTTGATTGAATTGCTGTCTGAGGACCTCCCAAGTACCCCTATATATAGTACTTAAGTTTGCAAATTCAAAAAATAAAAATAAAAATACATCAAGTTCATTCTCATTTTTTCAATTTGCCACCCTTGTCGCCCATCCCTTACAAGTTGCTGCCCTGAGCTGACTTTTTTTAGATTTTGCACCAATCCACTACCCAAAATTAGTCCTTAAATCACCATGAACATGTACTAAAGTGTAAAAAGCATCCTTGCATTGGATTCCTCCATTTTGCAGCCCATTTTTGCATTTTGTAACAAATTGTACATGTTTGTTGTTCATCATTATTTTAATTAGCTGTGTAAATCGATGCATTTAGCCAATTTTTTTTCTTTTGTTTGATGTATCTTACATTCACTTGTTGATATAGATGATAAAACCTAGCATGATTTAGTATAAAATGATTGTTTTTGCAAAGGAAATAACGATAGGAGTGAAAAAGAGCAAAAGCGATAAAAGTCTGATGTAAAATGGTTTGAAAATAAATCAGAATGATATGAATAATTGTATACTAAATTAGACTTATCAAAATACCCCCAAACTTCAATCTTGCTCTTCCTCGAGCAAGGGTTAAAGAGCAGGATCTCATGTTTTCTAAGAATTTATCACAATTCAAAGCAAGACTACTTCTATTAGAAAAGAATGATCGAGATTCAAAGTTTTAGGGTTCTAAAGGCAAAACAATCTTTCTATGGAAAAACCCATCAATCACCTAGGTAACCGAATTCAAAAATTGGCTAAGCAAATTAAGTTTATCCGTTCTTTTTAATCTTAAGATATTCAAACCGAATAGAAGACAAAAATCATACCACTCAAAATAAGACTTCTCTAGTATGCCCAAGACTAAAAGTTATTCACAAATTTTTTTTTTCTTATTTGGTTTTTTTTTTTTTTTTTTGGAGGAATTGATTTGCCCTAGTCAACCCCGGCCCATGAGTATATCTTCAGCAAAAATCAAACTCCTAACCCCTAGGCGATGATCGCATGGGTAAGAGAAGCCACCACTGAGATGCCCTCAATATGACCCCATGAGTATATCTTCAACGAGAATCAAACTCCTGACCCCTGGGCCATGACTGCATGGGTTAAGCCACCACTAAGATGCTTTCATTATGACTTTATGAGTATATCTTCAGTGAGAATTGAATTCCTGACCCCTGGGCGACGACTGCACATGTAAAAGACGCCACCACTAGGATGTGCTCATGATCGACAGCACATATCTTAAAATGTTTATATGGGATAGTGATGCTTAGATATACTTACCAAAAATTTTTTTTCATATTTTTCTTTAAATACAGGCATAACTCTTTAAAGTCTATTATGCAAACAATAATCTTAATGCAATTCATTCAAATTTGAGCATCTTTTAATAAGAAACAAAGGTAAAATAGCTATGCTAGCTAGTGAACTCAAATACCATGGTTTATCAGGATAGTACTTTGGAATATATCATGTTTTACAATTAAAATATAGAACAACTGATTCTCAGATTATTCAAATCTAATTAAAGTAAACAAGCTAAAAAGAGTAGAAAAATTACCTAAAAAGCATGATGATAAGATCTTAAATTATTTTAAGGGCTTTAAATTAGTTCAAAATGTGCAATTAAATTTAGAAAGACTAATGATTTAAAATATCGAAAATTCTTTTGTTGGCCGACACTATCTATATCCCCATACAAAGGTTTCGAACCCTAGAAGGCACTAAAGCCGACTTTAAAAGATGAAGTAGGACTGTTTGAAAAAGTTTTGTTCAAAATTTTAAAAATTTGTTACAAAATATCTCTCGTACCCCCAAACTTAAAAGTTAACATTGTCCACAATATTGAAAGAAATGTAAGTAACAAAGCCATAGGTGAGAGATACTTCCCAAGTTTGAGGATTACTTTTAGATGGTGAATGCTGACATCATGCTACCCCCAAACTTCTTTCAAAAACTTGTCGAACAAAATGTACAAAAATATTAGAAAATAATAAAAATTAAAGGAAATTAAAAGAAAAGAAGTAAGGAAAAGAAAACTTGGATTGCCTCCAAAGAAGCGCTTAAGTTATAGTCGTTAGCTTGACTTTTTGATGATATTCTATCTTATATCCTAAAGGAGAATAGAGTTTCCTCCATCCACCCTCAATGACCATTTCCTTCTATAGATTTTCTTTGTGCCCTTCTTTACATGACCACCTCCACCTTCTCTAATGATGATATCCTTGAGCTTAATGTGCTATGACTTGAATTTCGTTTTTCGATCTTTTCAGCATTTTTTTACTAAGTCATCCTTTGCTCTGAAAACCTCTTACTTCGTTACACAATCAAGGGGGTTATGTCACATTGACGTGGTTCTTCTAATGTGTCCCCATCCCCGAATGCTATGGCATTAGTTTGTTCCCCTCGATTGGTGATGGTTAGACTAGGAGTAGAATCTTTAGACGTCTCAGAAAGTTCTTCTAATGTAGCCCCTACTTGAGTTTCTATATTTTAGATGGAGGCTTTTTGCTTTCTACAAATAGCCCTAATTTCTTGAGTAAAATTTGCACTTTTTTGCACGAAGTCCCTAAACATCTCTTCTAAGTCATATTTTTTTTTCTTGAGGCGAATGAATGGGTGACCATGGTACTTATATGATTCAAGATAAATTTTTATCATAAACTAGGGATAATAGAGTATGAGATCAGAAAGAAGTGAAAAGAGATAAGAAATATAGAGAGAGATCAAGATGACAGAGAGAAAAATCAATTGTTTATACAATCAAGCTAAAGTAAGAACAGCAAGGAAATATCTAACTATGCAAAGCACCTAGACAATATAAGAATCACCACCAACTAACTAATAACTGACATTCCCTCCAACTAAACTGCTAATAGCTAAACAACTAAAGAAAGTCCTAATTTGGCGCATGCTAAGACTTGTACTACTAGATTATTACTACTAAATTATTACTACCTTATCCAATATTTCACAATCATGACAATACACCCCCCTCCCCCAGAGATTCTTATCCTCAAGAATCTTATGAGAGAGTTGTTGATGTAGATTGCATACATTAGCAGCTAAAATTTGCAGATGCTCTTATTGTGGCAGTAAGTACAACTAAGCTGTGACCAATGGAATCTGAATTGCAGCTTGAAGACCAGTTGGGTGCTGAAGTTGCAGCTAATTCTTCTCAATTCAAGTAACTTGCAACCCTCTTAAGCATGTGAACTTCTATCAACAAGAAGCTATGCAACTATCTAGTGCCTTTTGCTTGCTGCACTATGAGAAAATAACTTGCAAATATCTTCCCATTTGTAAGGTTTCACTCTTAATTGCTCAATGCTGTTGAACATGACATTAATTCTCTTGAAACCTTGAAGAATCCCACAAGCTTGCATAACCTTTTCCATCTTCCTCTTTAATTCTTTACAACCTGCTGCATCAATGCCTACACAATAGACCACATCTTGCTTTAGACTTTCAGTCCTTTCCTCCACTGTAACTTTCTGTTATGATTCAAGATCAATCTTGAATCATAACCTAAGATAATAGGAGAACTTGAGATGAGAACAAGAAGAATTGAGAAGTAGATAGAGAGTTAGGGTTTGAGAGGAAGAATCAAGTTCTATTTCATTGATTGAATCTTATTACATGAATTAGCTCCCAACTTAAACCAAAAGAGCTAAATAAAGATATACTACACTAGGAGACTTCTAATAACCGACTTAACTGCTAAAACCGCCAAACCTTACTAACTCTTAACAACCCTCCCCACCAACACTAAATTTCAAAGTTATTGCTCCTTATTCTATTAGGATATTAATAAGTAATATGACAAATCATAACAATTCCACTCCCCCCCACCCCCTCGGGATGAACTTCAAATCTTTCCAAGCTTCCTGCCCCAAATTAGCCCACTTAATCAGTACTTCCTTCCTGTCCTTGTCCTGCTGCTACATAATGCGTGAGTCCAAGATAGCTACTAGTTCCTGCTGAATAAGTCCATGAATAGAAGTAGTAGGAGGAGCTTTAGAACTTGTCTTGCCCTCAGTTAGATGCTTCTTTAAGAGAGAAACATGGAACTCTAAGCACACACTAGAGTATGAAGGCAATTGCAGCTTGTAAGCAACCTGTCCCAACTCCTCTAAGATCTTGTAAGGCCCAAAGTAACGAGCGCAAAGCTTCACATTCCTTCGCACTGCCACTGAGGATGGTCCGTACGGTTGTAATTTCAGATAAACCAAATCACCCATAGTAAAGGTTTTATAAGATCTTTTCTTGTCAGCAAAGAATTTCATCCTGGATTAAGCTAATTACAGGTTGTCTTTGAGCTACTGAACCAACTGCTGCCATACTAATAATTCATTTACTTCTTTCACCTTGGACACAGCTTCTTGTATCACTGTAGGTGATGGAGGATCAATACCATAGAAAGCCTTGAAAGGAGTAGTGTTCAAAGCGGAATGAAGGTGCATGTTATACCAGAATTCTGCCACAGAAAGCCACTTGTGCCAATTCCTTGGATGAGAAAATGTCATGCCTCTCAAATATTGCTCAACTCGTTGATTCACTCTCTCAGTCTGACCATCCATTTGTGGACGATACGATGAACTCAGTGCCAGAGTAGCGCCTTACAATAAGAAAAACTCATGGCAAAAGGAACTGGTAAGCAATCTATCTTGATCAAAAGTGATGGATTATGGTAAAATCTAAAGCTTGTAGATGCGATCCAAAAACAACTTCACAAGTCCCTCAACTGATACTGGATGATTAAGGGCAATGAAGTGTCCAAACTTGATGAAACGATCTACCACCACCCAAATAATCTCTTTCCCTTTAGATTTGGGCAATTCCTCAATGAAATCCATGCTAATATGCTCCCAAGCTCTCGCCAAAATAGGCAATGGTTGCAGCAGCCCTTGATAAGGAATGTGATCAATTTTAGTTTGCTGACACACTTCACAAACTTAAACATACTCTATCGCATCTCTTTTCATTCCAGTCCAATGAAAATACTGCCTCAATCTCTGATATGTACCTTCAACCCAATAATGTCCACCCTAAGCTGAAGCATGAATAGCTTGAATTATTTGTCTCCTCAATCTTGTCTTAGTCCTAATGTCAAACTCTTCCTTTAATCATTATGAATCCATTGCTGACGGTCATTTCAGGATTAGCTAAGGATGGATCTTTGATGCCGAAAGCCACTGTGCAATCTTGAGCAAATGGATCCTCTTCATAAGACAAGCATACCTCCTCTATCAATGCTGGAACTGCTATGGAAATTGTAGAACGGCCAGCAGGATCCTCATTCTCTTGCCTTCTAGACAAAGCATCAGCAACAACACACTCTCATTCTCCCCCATACTCAATTGAGTAGTCCAACCCAAGCATCTTCATGAGTCCCTTGATTGCACTCTTGTGGTGATCTTTTGCTCAAGAAAATATTTAAGACATGGATGATCAGTTTTGATGATGAAATGATGATGTCATGAATCGTTAGAATTTAATTGTAATTTCTTGTTGTAGGGGCTGGTTAGTGTCTCTATGCTGAGTTGTATGATTTCAAATGTTAGTTGAGTCGTTTTTAGGCGCCAAAAGTGGTTAGTTGGTAAACTCGGGTCAAACTCAAGGTCTTGCTGCAGAATTGGCTGGAATTGCAGTTAGTTTGGGTCAGTTCGGTTATTTCTTGATGTAATGTATCCTAAGGTCTATAAATAGGATCCTAAACATGTAATTCAATCATTGAATGAACATAAACTGATTTCCTTTTGAAATTCACTCTCTTTTCTCATCTCTTTCTCTATTTCTCATCCCTTTTCACTTCTCTTCTCACCTTAACTCTTTCTTCTACAAGGTTAGACTTCCAATTCCTAATTGGAAGCTAACAATTGGTATCAGAGCTGGTTCAAGCAATCAATTGATTGATTGAGGCTGGAAAAATCAAAAAAAAAATAAAAATATGATCGAAGGCATGAGAACTAGATCAGGAGCTGGAGGAGCAAATGTAACAGCTGTGGTGTTAGATTCTAGTGATGTTGCATCAATTGATCACCACCGGAAGTTCAATGACAAGTTCGAACAGCTGAATGCAAGGTTTGATCAGCAGGATGCAAAGTTTGATCAGCATAGCCTTGAGATTAGAAAACAGAATGACAACATTCAGCAAATGTTGAAGATGATGTTGGATAAAAATGCACGTTTGCAACAAATTGAAAAGAAAATTGTAAAATTGCAAGATCAGGTTAATAAATAAGGAGAATCAAGTGCGGATGTAATCTTGAAGCCTACAAGTCAGATGTTTCATCAAATGGATACAGATCAGCTGCGGGATAATGCAAGCGGACCTGAAGTGCTGGTGAGGAACCAAGGGAAGTCTCGGATAATGCAGCTGGTTATTGGACCTTCAATTAACATCAGATCAGCAGAGAATCAACCTTTGCAACCTGAATTTGATGTAGACAATCAGGATCGAGCCTCTAGACAAGCACATTGCAGACCTGAAGCTTCGAATGCAGACCGCAATTTCAGATTACAGAATTCAGTTTTGCAACGCAGTGTTGATTTTGATGAGCTCGATCATCTGGACAGACCCCCTGATCGACTTTACCAGCATAGACCAGTGAGTAATAATATTATATCCTACGGTAGGAGTGGTAATTGCAGGCAGCCAAGAGTTGAAATTGATCCTTTTGATGGAGCTACCGGAATCATGGCTGAGGAGGTGTGACCGGTATTTCATTTATTATAACATACCTGATGATGAAAAGCTCCAACTAGCTGCAGTGCATCTACATGGTGACCATGAGGTTTGGTATTATAGTTTGTTGAAGAGCAAACCGAATCTTTCTTGGGGCCAATTCGTAGAAGAAATGTGTGAACGATATGGAGAAGGTGAATCAACAGATGTTGTAGATAACTTTAACAAATTATCCCAAACATCAACCGTGAGAGAGTATATGCTTAGATTTGAGAACTTAAGAGCCAACTTACTATCTGTTTTGTCTATAGCTCCCGAGGATGCCGAGTCATATTATGTTTCTTGCTTCATAAGTGGATTAAAGCCTAGGATCAAGAATATGGTGAAAGCCATTGGTCCTAAGACTTTGTCAAGTGCTTATAACAAGGCAAAATTGATTGAAGCTACTCAAGTCCAAATGAGTGACGAGTTTAAGCAGCCGGGCAGCAAGTTCTGATCACAACCGAGAGCAAGTTCTGGTGCAGAAGCAAGTTCTGGTGCAGGTTTTAAGCATGTTGTTGACAAAAGCTCAGTAAGACTTTGCTTTCGTTGTAGCCAACCATATCAACCTGGACAAGGTCCAAAACACAAGCATTAATGTGTGCTAAAGGGACCCGTGCTGAAGCTGAATCTGGCAGTGAACAATCGGCAGCAGAAATTGACAGTGTTGGAGACTCTTCACAAGAGGATTTGAGTGATGATGAAGTGGAGATATCAATGAAGGCTTTAACCGGTAGTGGAGCTCATAACACTATCAAAATCAGAGGCAAGGCTGGAAAACATTCCATCATTATCCTCATTGACAGTGGAAGTACACATAGCTTCATGGATCCAAAGTTGATTAAGAAGGTAAAACATGAAGTGACAAAGACTCATCCTTTAGCGGTGATGGTGGCTGATGGCAACTCTTCAACAACTCATAACAAGTGCATAGCATTCCCATGGTCTATGCAAGAACATCACTTCACCTTTGACTTCAGAGTTCTTCCTTTGGGAGGTTGCGATATGGTGCTAGGGGTGGATTGGATGAGGACCTTCAACCCTGTTGTGTTTGATTTTGATAAGATGACCGTGGCATTTGAGGTTCATGGCACCAAGGTATCCTTGAATGGCATGTCAGAGGAAGCTCAACTCAAGTTAATCGATGGCAAACGTGTGCACGAGGGAATCAAAAAGAAGGCAATACAATGGATTGGTCATTTGTTCATGCTATCCACGGTTGAGCTGCAGCAAGGGATTCAACCTGAAGTGCAGGCCTTAGTGGATGAATTTGGGGACATCTTTGAGCAACCTAAGAGCCTTCCTCCTCCAATGAGTGTGGACCATGCCATTCCTTTGCGTGCAAATGTCGATCCGATGACGATTAGGCCTTATCGTTATGCCCACGGCCAAAAGACAGAGATAGAGAGGCAAGTGGAAGAGCTTCTTCACATGAACTTCATTAGACCAAGCCATAGTCCTTTTGCTTCACCTGTGATCCTTGTGAAGAAGAAAGATGGCTCGGCTAGGATGTGCATTGACTACCGTCGGTTGAATGCTCTAACAGTGAAGGATCAGTTTCCCATCCTAATCATAGATGATTTGCTTGACGAATTACATGGTGCGTGCTTCTTTTCAAAGCTTGATTTGAGGCAAGGATACCATCAAATCAGGGTCCTTGAGCCGGATATCTACAAGGCAGCTTTTCAAACTCATCATGGCCATTTCGAGTTTGTTGATATGCCTTTCGGTTTAACAAACGCCCCAGCCACTTTCCAAGCAGCCATGAATGACATTTTCAAGCCTTATCTAAGGAAGTCAGTGCTTATTTTCTTTGATGATATACTAATTTATAGCTCAACATATGAAGCTCATCTCACTCACCTCAGACAAGTGTTTGTATTGATGCGGCAACACAAGTTCTTTGCAAAGTTGTCCAAATGTTCGTTTGCTCAAAACAAGCTCGAGTATTTGGGTCATATCATCTCACACGAGGGAGTATCTACTGATCCTAACAAGATCCGTGCAATGCAAGAGTGGCAAATTCTGATCACCTTAAAGCAATTGAGGGGTTTTTTGGGATTGACCGGGTATTATAGAAAATTTATTAAGGGTTATGGTTCTATTGCAAAACCCTTAACCGAGCTCTTGAAGAAGAATGCTTTTATGTGGAATGAGAGATCTCAAGCTGCATTTGAAGCCCTTAAAGCCGTAATGTGTGCTGCACCGATTTTGGCAATGCCGAACTTTACCGAGAGCTTTGTTTTGGAGACCGATGCAAGTGGTACTGGTATAGGGGCTGTTCTTTCTCAAAAAAGAATGCCTATTGCTTACTTGAGCCAAGCATTTAGCCCCAAACATCAAGCTATGTCGACATATGAGAAGGAATATCTAGCAATTCTCTTAGCTATGGAGAAATGGAGGCAATACTTGGAGGGTCACAAGTTCATCATTCGAACGGATCATCAAAGCCTCAAGTATCTCCTTGAACAAAAGATCGTGACGAGAATTCAAAAAAAGGGTCTTATGAAGATGTTAGGCCTTAATTATGACATCGAGTATAGAAGTGGCAAGGAGAATGCTGCTGCGGATGCACTGTCACAGCAATTTGAAGACGATGTTTTGGGTACCTGCACTGCTGTTACCATGGTAATACCTTCATGGGTGGAAGAGCTACATAAGTCCTATGAGAGAGATGCTTTTGCCTAGAAAAATCTTGTTGCAGCTGTCCTTAAACCCGAGGCAAACATCGCTGCTGCAGAACCTGTCATTACCATGCAGAAGGGTGTGATCAGAATCAGTGGGCTGTTGTATGTGGGTTCTGCTACTGATTTGAGAGAACAGGTCATCCAAGCTTCACATGATGCTGCTTGGGCAGGTCATGCTGGTGTAGAAGGCACTTAACAAAGAATTAAAGCATATTTTACATGGCCGAGCATGAAAAAAGATGTGAGTGATTATGTTAAGTCTTGTGAAGTGTTCCAACAAACGAAGTTGGGAGATCATCCATACAAAGGACTCCTTCAACCTCTTCCCATTCCGGATGGAGCCTGGATCCACAGTAGTATGGATTTCATTAGGGATTACCGAAGTCCGAAGGCAAGGAGGTTATATGGGTAGTGGTGGATCGTTTCACCAAGTATAGTCATTTCATTGCTCTTGCTTGACCCGTCACCACCGAAAAATTGGTAAGGATCTTCCTTGACAACATTTACAAATTTCATGGATTGCCTCAATCCATTGTGTCCGATCGAGACAAGATTTTCACAAGCACGTTTTGGAGGGAGTTGTTCAAGTTGATGGGTACCACATTCCCACTTAGTTCCTCTTATCATCCTCAAACGGATGGCCAAACCGAACGAGTCAACCAATGTGTAGAACAATACCTTTGGAGTATGGTCTTCTTAAGGTCCAAGGAGTGGAACCGTTGGCTTTCCTTAGCCGAATTTTGGTTCAATACCCACTTCCATACATCCATTGGCACTTCACCCTTCCAAGCATTGTATGGCTACCCTCCACCCTCTCCTATGATGTTACAACCACCGAAGGTCACCGATTCTGCAGCAACAGACCATGTGCAGCAGAGGAGACAATTGTTGCAAGTGCTTAAGGACAATCTCCAGCAAGCTCAGGCTCGGATGAAGTACTATGCAGATAACAAAAGGGTAGACAAAAGCTATGACGTTGGTGACATGGTCTACCTAAAATTACAACCGTATAGACAGTCCTCCTTGGCTGTCAGGCGTAATGTCAAGCTAAGTGCCCGATACTTTAGCCCGTACAAAATTCTGGAGGAAATTGGCAATATTGCTTATAAGCTAGACTTACCTACACATTCATACATTCACCCGCGTTTCACGTGTCCCTACTAAAAAAACATGTTAAAAAGGGAGCTGCAGCTGCTCGGGATCCTCCTATTGCAAAGTCGAACGGATTACTGGTGTTGCAGCCTGCTGCAATAAAGGCTCAGAGGACGCTGCAGCATGATCACGGTGCTATGCAAGAGGTTTTGGTGACTTGGTGAAACTTGAACAAGAGTTTGATGACTTGGGACAATTGCAATTTCTTAAAGAGCCAATTCCCTAGCTTCACTTCTTGAGGACAAGAAGTTTCTCAAGAGGGAGGGAATGTTATGAATCGTTAGAATTTAATTGTAATTTCTGGTTGGAGGGGCTGGTTAGTGTCTCTATGTTGAGTTGTATGATTTTAAATGTTAGTTGAGTCGTTTTTAGGCGCCAAAAGTGGTTAGTTGGTCAACTCGGGTCAAACTCAGGGTCTTGCCGTAGAATTGGCGGGAATTGCAGTTAGTTTGGGTCAGTTCGGTTATTTCTTGATGCAATGTATCCTAAGGTCTATAAATAGGATCCTCAACATGTAATTCAATCCTTGAACGAACATAAACTGATTTCCTTTTGGAATTCTCTCTCTTTTCTCATCTCTTTCTCTATTTCTCATCCCTTTTCACTTCTCTTCTCACCTTAACTCTTTCTTCTACAAGGTTAGACTTCCAATTCCTGTTTGGAAGCTAACAGATGACCTTTAAGATAATGCCTCCACTTCTGGACTTCCATCAAAATGACCAAATACTTCTTTTCATATATGGACAAACTTAAATTCTTAGGACTTAGTGTTTGGCTTAGGTAAGCCACTAGTCAATCCTCTTGAGACAGAACTGCTCCAACCTCGGTACTGCTAGCATCTGTCTCCAAGATAAAAGGCTTCTTGAAATCAAGCATAGCTAGCACAGTTACTGAACACATAGCTAGTTTCAGCTGCTTAAAAGCCTATTGAGGTGCTTGAGTCCGAATATAGGCATCTTTCTTGAAGAGAGCTGCCAATGGTTGAGCTACCATCCCATAGCCGGCCACAAACTTGCGGTAATACCCTATCAAGCCCAAAAATCCTCTCAATTGCTTGACAGTAACTGGTGTAGGCCGATCTCTTATTGCTTGGATCTTGGATGGTTCAGTTGCAACTCATTCACTTGATATAACGTGCCCCAAATACCTATCTTATGATAGAGAAAAGAGCACTTTGAGAGTTTTGCATATGGCTCGTTCTACATCATGACTATGAACACTTGCTTTAGATGCCCCACATGAGAGTCAAGTGTAGGACTATACGCCAATATTTCATCAAAAAATATGAGGACCAATTTCCTTAGGAAAGGCTTAAAAACCTCATTCATCAAAGCTTGAAATGTTGTTGGAGCATTGGATAGCCCAAATGGTATGACCACAAACTCATAATGCCCCTGATGGGTCAAAAAGTTGTCTTGTGAAAGTCACGCTCCCATACTCTGATCTGATAGCATCCCTGCCTCATATCCAACTTGGAGAAGAAATGAGATCCATGTTACTCATCCAACAAATCTCCTATGATGAAAATCGGGAATTTGTTCTTAATTGTAAGAGAATTCAATTCCCTGTAATCAATACACATCCTTGAAATTCCATCCTTTTTTTAACCAATATCACAGGTGAGGCAAAAGGGCCATGACTATGTGTAACAAATTTAGTCCTCAAGAGTTCCTCCACTTGTTGATCAATCTCATCTTTTTGAGAATGGGTGACTGGATTTGAGCCTGATTTCAGAGGTATAAAATGATCCAAGGTCCTCTTGGGAGGAAGAGAAGTAGGCTAGTTAAACAAATCTGCATATGAACTAATAAGCTTGACAATCTTAGGATTCGAATTCACCTAAGCATCAACAGACTCAGTATTGATGGAAAACAGATGACCAATCTGTTGATAAGTTCCCTTCTTAATCACTCCTTCCATCCTTTTCCCCATCATCAACTGAAGTTGCCCTTGCTCCAAGATGCCTTGCAATCTAATCTTTTGGCCTGCACTTTCAAATGCTACTGATAACTGGGCCAAGTCAAACACAATTGGACTAATCGTCTTCATCCAATCCACCCCCAATACCATGTCACAGCCTCCTAGCTTCAACACTATGAAGTCATACACAAAAGGATGTCCCTACATCTTCCATTGAAACTGCTTGCACTGAGTATGTCACAGAATGGAACTTCCAGTAGCTACTATAACCGCTAATACCAGGAGGACACCAACACGCCGTCACCGGATCCCATTAGAACTCCAAAGTTAAGCGTGCTTGGGCGAGAGTAGTACCAGGATGGGTGACCTCCTGGGAAGTCCTCACCCTCATGTTGGGGGCACTGGGAAACAGCCTCTCTTTAGGTTAACACCCTGAAGGGGGAAGGCTGCGTACATCCCCCCCCCCCAACCCTGTGTAGGCGGGAGCCCTTGAGGCACTGGGGATGTTCCTTTACTATAATCGCTAATGGACTTGTTTGGATCATATCATATCCCACTATCTTAACAATCTTTGGATCAATGAAACTATGAATGCTACCACTATCTATTAATATCAACAATGGCTTGCCACTGACAACTCCCTTGATTCTGATAGTATTATGCGAACCACTACCAGTCAATGCCTTAACAAGAATTTCAATTTCATCCCCATCAGACTCTCCTGACAACTCCTTATCTTGTATGCAAGCCTCTGCCTCTCCAACTCCATCCTCATATTCAACTTCGGAATCAGACCCAGTCATTATCAATAGGAACTTAGGATTAGATTTGTGCCCCACAAAATAGCGCTGATTGCACTTAAAACATAGCCTCCGATCCTTCTTCTCCTCAATGCCCAAGTTCTTATTGTTCACTACACCAACTGACCGACTAGTCATGCGGTGTTCGCCATCAGAAACAGCTAATATGGTATTCTAAAATAATCGGGCCTTAGTATTGGCCTTTGACACTGTAGAAGGATTTAAGGCCTTAACCAAATTCTTGATTTTAGGCTTAAGCCCACTAACAAAGCTTGAAACATAATAAGCTTCGCTAGCTCTTGGATTAACTATCATCATTCGAGCCATCAAGCTTTCAAATCTTGTCATGTATTTGATGCTTAACTTGGTGTATGCTTAGCAAGTGCACTAAGCCGTATCAAGTAATACAGAGTGAGTAGAGTATTGTTCCCACGAGGATTGTTATTGAGCAAGTACCGAAATTAGTATTTCTAGTGCTATTTGAAAGATTGAAAATTGAGGTTTTTGATATGAAATAAAATAAAATAAAAGGAAACTGATGTGTACTTTGCGTATGCTTAGCAAGTGCACTAAGTCATATCAAGTAATACAGAATGAGTAGAGTATCGTTCCCATAAGAATTGTTATTAAGTGAGTACCAAAATTAGTAGCTTTGATGCTATTTAAAAAATCAAAAAATTGAGATATTGATATAAAATAAAATAAAATAAAAGCGAACATAATTTGTTTACCGAATTTTATCTAATGTTTAATGATTTTTTGTATTTTTTATGATTTAATAAATCCAAGGCATCCGATTTCACCTAGTTGCATCAATACTCCTTTCTATTCTTGTTATTCAAGTTGTTATTACATGTCGATGGTCGAAAATTCTAAGTTACTAAATATTCTCTCTCGAGCAACATTTAGCATGCTCTTTTAAGTATTGACCCATCACTCTCGTGCATGAATTTAAATGAGGAAAGAGTTTTAAAGCTCTATGATTTTCACTTAAAAACCACACAAATCGCATTAATCTCTCTCAAGCATTCGCTCAATTTGTGGTGCTTATCACCTTAGCAAAAATCATAAATCTCCTCTCGGACTCATTATGAATGATTACAGGCCTTAAATGGTGATCAAGCATTTAAACCCATGAAAAAAAATGATAAACGCTTCAAATGACAAAACATTGAATACGTTCAATTAGAATTAAAAAAAATGATAAACCTATTTATAGTACATAAGGTTTTAATTAAAAAAAATGCAAAAAATTGCAAGCTCAAAGCTCATTGCACCATACATCTGCAACTGCTGCCAATTCTTCAAGTTTGCAACTTGCTACTGATTTCTTCATTTTTCTTCAACTATGGTCACCCAAAATCAGAATTAACATCAACTTGAACATTTTATTGCAGTGTACAAGAGGTTCTTTCACTTGATTCATCAATTTTGCCACCCAAAATTGCAAGTTGAAGTGAATCGTGCAAGTTGGTTTTCAGTTTCTACAACTAGTTATACTTTGCTCTTTTTCTTCCTCTTTTTTTTTTTTTGGGCGTTGGCCGCCCAAAATCTGCTTTAAAATAAAGTCTAACATGTTAATAAAGTGTAAAAGAAGTTCTTTCACCTTATTTGTCCATTTTGCCACACAAAATTGCAAGTTAAAGTGAATTGTGCAGGCATATTGTTCATTCTCCGCGTTGTTGTTGATCTTGCTATTTTTTCTTCAGATTTTTGAGCATAACACGACCTAAATTCAGAGTTTACATCAACTTGGACATGTTAATGTATTTTTAATTAATCCTTGCTCTTGATCTGTGCATTTTGCTGCCCATTTTTGCAAAACTTGGTGATTTCTTGTTAAAACTAGCATTTCGATTGATTTACCTCATTTTTATGCATTTGTTTGATGTATCTAGCATTCAAATATTGATGTTGATGATAAAATGTAGCAAAATTTAGCATAAAATAAATTTTTTTTCATAGAAATGGCAATAGAAACAAAAAAAAGCAAAAGCTAGCAATAGCGATAAAATTTTGAGGTAAAATGGTTAGAAAATGAACCAAAATAATATGAATAATTGTATACAAAATTAGACTTATCAAAATACCCCCAAACTTAAATCTTACTCGTCCTCGAGCAAGGGTGAACATTACAGCGCGGGATCTTATGCTTTTTAAGAATTCTTCAACAATTTAAAGCAGGTATACTCCAAATTAGAGAAGAATAACTGAGGCTCAAAGTTCAAGGTTTTAAAGGCAAAACCATCTTTTCCAAGGAGAAATTTATCAATTATCTGGGTAATGGAATTCAGAGGTTAGTTAAGTAAATTAAGTTTATTTGTTCTTTCAAATCTTAAAATATTCAAACCTAATAGAAGACAAAATCATACCACTCATAACAAGACTTATCAAGTATGCCCAAAACTAATTATTTTTGCGCCATTTTTTGTTTTTTTTTTTTTTCTTGGGAGGAATTCATTTACTCGAGTCAATTTCTTTTCATGAGCATATTTGCGGCGAGAATCAAGCTTCGACTCTTGGGCGATGACCCATAAGTAAGAGAAGCCACCACTGACATGACTTCATTATGACTTTTCGAGTATATCTTCAGTGAGAATCAAGCTCCGACTACTAGGCGATGACCCATAAGTAAGAGAAGCCACGACTGAGACGTCCTCATAATGCGTAGCACATATTATTAAAATGTTTAGAAATGGGATAGCAGTGCTAGAGATGTTTTTTTCTTTCTTTTTTTTTTTTGGGGTGTTTAGTTCCTTGTTAGCTTTCTAAATACCCATTGTAGCGAGCTTTCAATGCGGCAGCTCCCGTTCCAGTTGGCCCAGGGTACCAGGTGTTGAAACACCCCTATGGATCTACTTGCTCGAGGTACCAAAGCACGAAACCATCACACCATAGTTCATATCCAAATAATAGATGTTTTTAACAGGATAGCGGTACTTAGTGATTCTCTTCCTCTATTATATTTTTCTTTTATTTAGACTTAGGCATAAATATTCAAAATCTATTATGTAAATGACACTCTTAATGTAATTTATTCAAATTTGAGCATATTTTAATCAGAAAGAAAAGAAAAATAATCATGCTAACTAGTGAAGTCAAATACCATAGTTTTTTCAAGAGAGTGCCATAGATTAGATTGTGTTTTGCAGTTAGAACACAAAAACAATTGATTATCAGCTTATTAAAATCTAATTAAAGTAAATGAGCTAAAAAAAGAGTAGAAAAATTGCCTAAAAGCATGATGATAAGTTCTCTCTTTTTTTTTTTCTTTTAAAATTTTTGAAAGACGAATAATTAAAACATGCAGAAAATAGACAATCTTTTTGTTGGCTGACGCTATTTACATCCCCATACAAAGGCTCTGAACTCTGGGAGGCACTGAAGCCAACTCTATATTTTTTTTAATTTATTATTATTATTATTATTATTATTATTATTATTATTATTATTATTATTATTATTGTTAACATTATTTTTCCCACCCCCAAACTTTAATTTTAAAAAGAACTAAAAAGATAAATTGGGTGAGAGATACTTCCCAGGTTTGAGGATTGCTTTTGGTGGTACATGTTGACATTGTGCTACCCCAAACTTGTTGCAAAAATACATGTTTAATCAAAAATAAACAAGAGAAAAATAAAAATAATGAAAGGAAAATAAAATTAGATAAATAATGATATAAACACTTGGGTTGCCTCCCAAGAAGTGCTTAGTTATAGTCGTCAGCTCGACTCTTTGAGTGGATCTATCCTATATCTTGAAGGAGAATAGAGTTTCCACCATCCATCCATAATGACCATTTTCTCCAATGGATCTTCCTTCTTCCCTTCTTTACACGACCACCTCTGCCTTCTCTAATCTTGAGATCTTTAAGCCTGATTTTCCACAGCTTGAATTTCTTTTTCTGATCTTTTCTGCTATTTATCACTGATGCATCCACGGTTCTGAAAATCTCTTACCATGTAAGATAAGCTCGACATTCTATTTCAATGATTGGTGGTGGTGTTTAGGTAAAGATAGGTTTGGTCATTGGTGGCTCTAAGTTGACTAAGGGGATTATATCACATTGAGGTGGTTTTTCTAGTGTGTCTTCATTCCTCAATGTTATGGCGTTAGTTTGGTTCCCTAGGTCAGTGATAATATTGCTAGGCATGAATTCTTTAGACCTCACAGAATGTTCCTCTATTGTGGTCCCTACTTGAGGTTTTGAATTTTTGATGGAGGTTCTTTGGTTCTTTAAGTCGCTCATGGTTTCCATGAATTTCCTATATGTCTCTTCTAAGTTATAGTTCTTTTCTAGGGATGGATAAGTGGGTGACCAAGATGCATCGTGATGATTCCAGGAAGGGTCCATCCATTCTTAACTATAAGTTCTAGAGTAGGGATTGTACTGGGTTTGGCTAAAATTTGACATATAATTACCTTATTCAAAACCCCATAAGGAAAAGCTATTACCTAATTGCTATTCCATACAAGCACGATTACCTACACAAAATTCACAGCTAGGAGCACGAGCAGTAATCATCTCATTTAATATTTCTCGAATTTGTGAAAGTTGAGCAGATAATTTACTATATTCATGAATGCTCAGTTTTCTTTTCGGCATAGCTTGATATTGAAGTCTCATAAAGTTATATTGCTCAAAATCTGATGAAGAAAAGCTATTATCTATTTGGCTACCTGCGCAAAATAGACTTAAAAGATAATGCATGTCTTCAATTAGTAGTAGCAGTAATCAATTAGTATGGCTACCTGCGCAAAATTCACATCAAGGAGTATTAGCAGTAATCATGTCTTCAATTAGTGAAACTTGAGCAGATAATGCATCAAATACCGCTTGGAAATGAGGTCTTATAAAGTTGTAGCAAGCCATCACTCTTAGCACTCTTCTCTTTTTTTTTTTATAATAAATAAATAAACTTAAAGTTAGAGGAAAAATAAAAATAGTGAGAAAGATTAAGAATACAATCACCTTTGAAAACCAATTTTTAAGAGAGGGGTGTCAGTAATACTAAAGGTTTTGAAAAATATAAATAAAATGAACTTAACTTTGAAGAACTTATATAGGTTAATTAAAAGTTAAAACAAAGTTAAAATTAATCAAATAACTTATAAATATAACAATTTTAAAATAAAAATTAAGAAAAATACGGTTTTAGGGAAAAGGGGAGAGGGGGGGGGGGGGGGGGGGTAGCACTAATATTTTGAAAAACTTTAAAATTACAATTTTAACTTTTAAAATTTTAACAAAATGGACTTTGTAAGTGAAATAAAGATGAAAGTAAGAAAAAAATACAAGAAAAACTATAAAATAACACAAAACAAACAAATTTTAACAAAAACACAATTTTAAGGGTATGTTCTATAAGAATTTTTTTCTTTTTTTTTTCAAATAATTTATCTTTACAAATGAATCAAATGAAAAATTTCTTACACTTAAATAAAATTTACAAATTATTAACAATTTTAAATTAGCACCAAAACTAGTTGGGAATGATATCACTCAAATAGAGACAATCCCCTGCAACGGCGCCAAAAACTTGAGGCTTACTTTGCGTATGCTTAGCAAGTGCACTAAGTCATATCAAGTAATATAGAATGAGTAGAGTATCATTCCTATGAGGATTGTTATTGAGTGAATACCAAAATTAGTAGCTTTGATGCTATTTGAAAAACAGAAAAATTAAGATATTGATAAAAAATAAAATAAAATAAAAGCAAAAAAATTTTGTTTACTGAATTTTATCTAAAGTTTACTGATTTTTTGTGTCCTTTATGATTTAATAAAATTCAAGGCATCCGATTTCACCTAGTTGCATCAATACGCCTTTCCATTCTCGTTATTCAAGTAGTTATTACGTGTCGATGGTTGAAAATCCTAATTTACTAAATATTCTCTCTCAAGCAACATTTAGCATGCCCTTTTACGTACTGACCCATCACTCTTGTGTATGAATTTAAATAAGAAAAGAGTTTTTAAAGTTCTATGATTTTCTCTTAAAAACCACACAAATCGCATTAATCTCTCTCCAGCATTCGCTAAATTTGTGGTGCTTATCGCCTTAGCAATCATCATAAATCTCCTCTCAGACTCATAATGAATTATTATAGGCCTTAAATGGTGATCAAACATTTAAAACTCATGGAGAACAATGATAAACACTTCAACAACGCAATAACAAAACATTGAATACGTTGAATTAAAAATGAGCGTATATTACAACTTAGGCTACATCGTAGCCTTGGAATAACAAAATTAGCTCATGATAAACTTAATATAAGACATATTAAACACAAAATTCACAAACGTAATGAAGAGAAGGATAGAAAAGTACTTTAAAATGCAAAATTTTAGACCAAACTTCTTCTTTTCTCCTCCTTCTTTCTTACTACCTTTTTCTACCTTATTTCTCTACTTTTTATTTGATTTTTTTGATTGAATGATGCTAAAACACATCCTAATCATTTATATTTATAGTAAATAAAGTTGGAATTAAAAAAAAGTACAAAAAATTGCAAGCTTAAAGCCCATTGCACCATACATCTGCAACTGCTGCCAATTCTGTAGGTTTGTAATTTGCTACTGATTTCTTCATTTTTCTTCAACTATGGCCGCCCAAAATCAATCATAACATCAACTTTAACATGTTATTGAAGTGTACAAGAGTTTTTTTCACTTGATTTGTCAATTTTGCCACCCAAAATTGCAAGTTCAAGTGAATTGTGCAGGTTGGTTTTGAGTTTCTACAACTTGCTATCCTTTGCTGTTTTTCTTCATTTTTTTTTTTCAGAATTGGCCACAAAAAATCGGCTTTAATAAATTTTAACATGTTAAAAAAGTGTACAAGAAGTTCTTTCACCTTATTTGTCCATTTTGCCCCACAAAATTGCGAGTTGAAGTGAATTGTGCAGGCTTATTGTTAATTCTCTACATTGTTGTTGTTCTTGATGTTTTTCTTCAGATGTTTGAGCTCAACACCACCTAAATTCAGAGTTTACATCAAGTTGGACATGTTAATGTATTTTTTTAATCAATCTTGCTCTTAATTTGTGCATTTTGCTACCCATTTTTGCAAAACTTGGTGATTTCTTGCTAAAACTAGAATTTTGATTGATTTACCTCATTTTTATGCTTTTGTTTGATGCATCTTGCATTCAAATATAGCAAAATTTAGCATAAAATAAATGTTTTTGCACAGAAATGGCAATAGAAACAAAAAAGAGCAAAACGAGCAATAGCGATAAAACTTTGAGGTAAAATAGTTAGAAAATAAACCAAAATGATATGAATAGTTATATACAAAATTAGACTTATCAGAAACTAAAATTGTTGACTGGTTTTTTTCTAAAATTTACTAATTTTTTGTAGGGTTTTATCAATTAATAAGGTCCAAGGCATCCGATTTCACCCAACTGAATTAATACGCCTTTATATTCTCTATATTTAAGTTATTATTGCATGTTAATAGTTGAAAACCCTGAATTACTAAATATTCTCTCTCGAGCAATATTTAGCATACTCTTTTACATATCAACCCATCACTCTCGTGCATGAATTTAAATAATAAAAAAGTTTTAAAGAACCATGATTCTCACTTAAGCCTACACAAATCGCGCTAGTCTCTCTCGAGCATTCGCTCAATTTGTGGTGCTTATCACCATAGCGACCATCCTAAATCTCCTGTCGAACTCATTATGATTCATTATAGGCTTCAAATGGAGATCAAGCATTTAAAACTCTTGAAGAACAATGATAACACTTCAACAATGCAATAAGAAAACATTGAATACATTGAATTAAAATAGAGCGTATACTACAACTTAGGCTATATCGTAGCCTTGGAAATACAAAATTAGTTCATGATAGTCATAAAATAAAGCATAACTAGGACAAAATTCATGACCTTAAAAAGAAAAGGATAGAAAGAACTTACAAATACAAAATTACAAACCAAATTTCCCTCCTCTTCTTCTCCTTCCTTCCCTCGGTTTTTCTCCTCTTTTTCTTCTTGCATTTTTCTTCGTTTTTGCTGAGTTGAGGGATTATCCAACTCATCCCAATCACCCCCTATTTATAGTGTTTAAAGGGTGACGCAATATGAATAAAAAAAAATTTCTCTTGCTTGCTTCTCATTTGCTCTCCCTTGCGGCACCTTTGCAACTTGAAGAGTTTGCTTTATTTTATGTGTTTTTTTCAATCTTCGACCACCCAATCTGACTTTTGTGCATCATATTGCTGCTTTTCTTGTGGCATACAATATACTTAAGCTATTTTAAGTATAAAAAAAAAAAGTTTCCACCCAAATCAATTTGCAAGAATTTATGTCATCTCATGTTGGTTCTTTGTATGAACTGCGAGATTTGGATGAGTTTTGTCCATTTTTTTCTTTTATTTGATATATCTTGCTTTCACTTGTTGATGTTAATGGTAGAACCTAGCAAGATTTGGCATAAAACAAGTGTTTTTGCAAGAAAGTGGCAATATAAGCTAAAAAGTGCAAAACTGAGCAAAAGCGATAAAAGTTTGATGTAAAATGGTTAAAAATGAATCAAAAAGATATGAATAATTATATACCAAATTAGACTTATCATACTACCCCCAAACTTAAATCTTGCTCGTCCTCGAGTAAGGCTAAACATTAAAGTGTAGTATCTCATACTTTTTAAGTATTCTACCACAATTCAAGGCAAGTATACTCTTATTAGAAAAGAATGACTGAGGCTTAAATTTTTAATGTTCTAGAGGCAAAACCATCTTTTATAAGGAAAAACCTTTGAATTACCTAGGTAACTGAATTCAAAAGTTAGCTAACAAAAATAAGTTTATCCGTTCTTTTTAATCTCAAGACATTCAAAACGAATAGAAGACAAAAATTATACCACTTATAACAAGACTTATCAAGTATGCCTAAAACTAAATTATTCACAAAAAGTGTATTTTTCTTTCTTTTTTTTTTTATCTGAGTTAATTATTTGCTCAAGTCAATCTTGGCTCATGAGTATATCTTCAGTGAGAATCAAGCTCTGACTCCTGGGTGATGACCAATAGGTAAGAGAAGCCACCACTAAGACACCCCCATTATTATCGTGCGAGTATACCTTCAGCGAGAACCAAGCTCCAACTCCTGGGCGATGACCCATAAGTAAGAGAAATCACCACTGAGACGTCCTTTTAATGGGTGGAACATATCTTAAAATTGTTTATGTAGGATAGTGGTGCTAGAGATGCTTTCCCCCCCTTTTTTTTTTGTATTAAGACATAACTCTTTGAAGCCTATTATTTGCGTGGTAGTCTTAATGCAATCCATTTAAATTTGAGCATCTTCAATTAGAAAGAAAAATAAACAGCCATGCTAACTAGTGAACTCAAATACTATAGTTTTATTAAGATAGTGCCTTAGACTAGATTGTTTTTTGCAATTAGAACATTAAAACAATTGATTATCAGGTTATTCAAATCTAATTAAAGTAAATGAGCTAAAAAGAGTAGAAAAATTGCCTAAAATGCATGGCGATAAGTTTTTCTTCTTTTTTTTTTTATAAAATTTTAGAAAGCCTAATGATCAAAACTATAGAAAATAGACAATCTTTTTATTGGCTGACACTATCTATGTCCCCATACAAAGGCTCCGAACCCTTTGAGGCACTAAAGCCGACTCTAAAAGACAAAATAGGAAAAAGTTTTGAAAAATTTTGTTCAAAATTTTAAAATTTGTATCTGTTCCACCCCCATACTTGAAGTTAACATTGTCATCAATGTTAAAAGAAAATATAAAGAACGAAGCAATGCGTGATAGATACTTTACAGTTTTGAGGATTGCTTATTTGATGGCGACAATTGACATCATATTACCCCGAAACTTGTTTTAAAAAACCAGTTTGAACAAAATATACACAAACATTGGGGAAAAAATTAATGAAAGGAAAATAAAATAAAAGAAGTAAGGAAAAGAACACTTGGGTCGCCTCCCAAGAAGCGCTTAAGTTATAGTCATTAGCTCGACTTTCTGATGATGATATATTCTGTGTCTTGAAGGAGAATAGAGTTTCCTCCGTCCACCCTCAACGACCCTTTCCTTCCTTGTATCTTCTTTGTACACTTCTTTGCCCGACACCTCCGCCTTCTCTAATCTTGAGATGCTTGAGCCTAATTTGCCACAACTTGAATTTCCTTTTTCGATCTCTTATGCAATTTTTCACTAAGGCATCCATGGTTCTGAAAACCTCTGACCATGTTAGACATGCTCGACATTCTATTCCAATAAATGGTGGTGGTGGGTAGGTCAAGATAGTTTTGGTCATTCGTGGCCATGAGTCAACTAAGGGGGTTATGTCACATTGAGGTGGTTCTTCTAGTGTGTCTTCATCCCTGAATGCTTTGGTATTAATTTGCTCCCCTAGGTCGGTGATGGTATTGCCAGGCAAGGATTCTTTAGACCTCTCAGAAAGTTCCTCTATTGTAGTCCCTACTTGAGGTTCTGGATTTTGGATGGAGGCTCTTTGGCTTTTTAATTGGGTCACGGTTTCCATGAACTCCCTAAATGTTTCTTTTAAGTGATATTTCTTTTCTCGAGATGGATAAGTGGGTGACTAAGGTGCTTCATGATGGTTCCAAGAAAAGTTAGAAGGGTCCATCCGTTCTTGACTATAGGTGCTAGAGTTGGGATTGTACTGGGATTGGTTATAATTTGACATGTAGCTTTCTTGTTCAAAATCCCATGACGAAAAGCTGTTACCCATTTGGCATTCCATACTAATATGGTTACCTGCATAAAATTCACATGTAGGAGTATGAGCAGTAATCATGTCATCTATTTGTTTTCGAATTAGTGAGAGTTGAGCAGATAATTCACTAATTTCACGAATGCTCAATTGTCGTTTTGGTACAGCTTGATATTGAGGTCTCATAAATTTGTAGCAAGCCACCACATTTAGTTCCCTTTTTTTTTTTTTATACAAAATATGAAAAAAATGAATAAATAAATAAACTTAAAAGTTAGAGAAAAATCAAAACTAGTGAAAAAGATTAAAAATACAACAATCTTTGAAAACTAAGTTAAAATTAAGAAAATGCAATTTTTAAAAACTTAAAGATAACAAAATTAGATTTAAAAAACTTATATAGGTGAATTAAAGGTCAAAACAAAGTTAAAATTAGTCAGAAAACTTAAAAATACAACAATCTAAAAAAAAGTTAAGAAAAACCATTTCTTTTTTTTAAAGAATTTGTTTTACAAGTGAATTAAATAAATGAAAGGAGATTTATTTTTCAAACTTTAAAAAAAATTTACAAAAAATTATTAACAATTTCAAATTAGTACTAAAACTAGGTGTATCAATATCACTCAAATATAGGCAATCCCCGGCAACGGCGCCAAAAACATGATGCTTAACTTGGTGTATGCTTAGCAAGTGCACTAAGTCGTATCAAGTAGTGCAAAGCGAGTAGAGTATCGTTCCCATGAATATTGTTATTGAGCAAGTATAGGAATTAGTAGTTCTAGTGCTATCTGAAAGACCGAAAATTGAGGTTTTTGACATTAAATAAAATAAAATAAAAGGAAACAAAAATTGTTTACTGATTTTTAGTTGGGTTTTATCAATTAATATGGTCCAAGGCATCCGATTTCACCAAGTTGAATTAACGCCTTTGTATTCTCGATATTCATGTTATTATTGCATGTTGATGGTCGAAAATCCTAAATTACTAAATATTCTCTCTTGAGAAAAATTTTAGCATACTCTTTTATATATCAACACATCACTCTCATGCATGAATTTAAAGAAGAAAAAAATTTTAATAATCCATGATTTTCACTTAAGACCACACAAATCGCGTTAATCTCTCTCGAGCATTCGCTCAATTTGTGGTACTTATCGCATTAGCAATCATCATAAATCTCCTCTCGGACTCGTTATGAATCACTATAGGCTTTAAATGGTGGTCAAGCATTTAAAACTCATGAGGAACAATGATAAACACTTCAACAATGCAATGACAAAACATTGAATACATTGAATTAGAATAGAGTGTATATTACAACTTAGGCTACATGTAGCCTTGGAAAAAAAAAAATTAGTTCATGATAGGCATAAAATAAAGCATAACTAAGACAAAATTTATGAACTTAACGAAGAAAAGGATAGAAAGAACTTAAAAATAGAAAATTACAAACCAAACTTTCCTCCTCCTTCTTCTCCTTCCTTCCCTCGGTTTTTCTTCTCTTCTTCTTCTATTTTCCTTTGTTTTTGCTGAGTTGAGGGATTATCCACTGAAATATGAATAAAAAAATTTCTCTTGCTTGCTTCTCATTTGCTCTCCCTAGCGGCACCTTTGCAACTTGAATGGTTTGCTTTCTTTTATGTGTTTTCTTCAATCTTCCACCGTCTAATTTGACGTTTGTGCATCATGTTGCTGCTGTTTTTATAGTATTCAACGTACTTAAGCTATTTTATGCAAAAAAACATTTCCGTCCAAATCAATTTGCAAGAATTTATGTCATTTCATGTTGGTTCTTTGTTTGAACCGTGAGATTTGGATGAGTTATGTCCCTTATTTTCGTTTATTTGATGTATCTTGCTTCGACTTGCTGATGTTGATGACAGAACCTAGCAAGAGTTAGCATTAAATTAACTATTTTTGCAAGAAAATGGCAATATGAGCGAAAAAGAGCAATAGCAATAAAAGTCTGATGTAAAATGGTTAAAAATGAATCAAAAATATATGAATACTTATATACCAAATTGGACTTATCAATATTCCTTAATTGAAGTTGCTTGGGGCACCTTGTTGAAGCTATCTACCACATCACCAAGATCTTCATCATCGTATTTCTGACACAATTCATCCATGAATTCAGACCAAGTGATGGAAGGATTGCTTAACATTAAACTTTGAAACCACACCTCCTAATCTCCGTTCAAATAAACTGCAGCAAGCTTAACCTTTTCTACATCAACCAATGATAAAATTGAAAATATCTCTAACATCTTTTTATCCAGAACTGAGGCTATGCTCCATCAAACGGTTCTATGTCCCCTTTGGCTGCATGAATCTAGAACTCCTACCTTGACTAGCATCATCTGAACTTGCATCAACTATTCTAGATTGCTGTACTGGATCAGGAGGCCTTGTGTGCTGACTAGCTGCAAAAAGAATTCCAGCTCCTAGAGGAATTGCTTGGCGGTTTAATCTGCTCCTCCATTCCAAGCAATTGCTGCTGTGATTGCTGGAAACTAGTTATAAACTCCTGCTTCTGCTTCCACATCATCTCTTGATTTGTAATGGCAATTGCTGAATCTGATAAGGTTGAATCACATTGACATTAACTCCAGCTTTAGCTTCCGGATTAGCTCTAGCATTAGCTCGTGTATTAACTCAAGCATTTGCTCCTCCATCCATTCCTTTAGCTTTCTTCCATTGGGCAAGCTGTGATCGTAGCAAATCTCAATCAAACACTCGCAATAATGCAAGTTCGATGCCAATTTTTATGATTCAAGATCAATCTTAAATCATAACCTAAGATAATAGGAGAAATTGAGACGAGAGGAAGAAGAATTGAGAAGTAGATTGAGAGTTGGGGTTTGACACAAAGAATCAAGTTCTATTTCATTGAGTGAATCATATTACATGAATTAGCTCCCCACTTATACCAAAAGTGCAAAAGAAAGATACATTGCACTAGGACACTTCTAATAACCGACCTAACCACTAAAACCACCAAATCTTACTAACTCTTAACAAACCTTCCTGCCAACACTATATTTCAAAGTTATTGCTCCTTATTTTATAAGGATATTAACAAGTAATAAGACAAATCATAACACTTTTCTCCTTTCATTACCATGCCTAGTCAAAGCCTCAAATGCCATCTTCTACATCAATTTGTGGTTTAGATGATTAGCCTCTCCAAATTGCTCCCCTATGAAAAATAACATCAAAACATCTTGGAATATTTATGAATTAAGGACTGGTCTGTTCTTGATTTTCTCGCTGAACTGCACAATTATATTAGCTGGAGATGATCTTGATCTCACGCTGAATTTCTCAATCCCAGCATTTGGGAGATTGTTACCAAGCTGATCAGTCTCCTTAACTTGTATGTAATCTTGAATGACACCTAAGTGATAATGCCCATCACAATCCTCTTAAGAATGAGCTGGTTGCTTCCAATGCAAACTTATTGCCTTTCGTTGTACATCTTCTTGTAGTTGGTATATAAACCCCAAGGATTTAGGTGGTCCTACATTGGCTTGTATTCTTAGAAGATGCCCTTTACACTTAGCATGACCAACACACGCATCTAACACCTGACCAAACTTCCTTGTTAATTTAGCTGGAGAAGCCATCACAATTAGCTTGGTCTCATCTTGAAATCCAAAGATTCGCCCCTAATTATTCCTATATCCTATCCTTTTGAACTTCTACTTCTTATACTTCACCTTGGAGTTACTTTTGGATTGAATTATTCCACATCTTTGGCTCCAAAGGTGAGATTGATCAGTAAGTTTATCTATCAACACATCAAGGCTGCTAACTTTTTCTCTGCTAATCTCAATAGCTTGTTCCTTGTTCCTTAGGTCAGGAGGCCTATTGTTAGTGTTCTTCGATGAATAAACATCATCTCCTCTCAATTGAACTTGCACTTTGACCGGGTGTTGCTAATTCCTAGCTGAAAAGATCCTGCTACTAGTTGAAATGAACCTACAGTGAGTATTGAATAAGTAACAAGATATGGCTTGGAGGAACTTGTGTGGATTGCAGTAGAAACACCCTAATTTCCTAATGAATTTGTGTCCTTGCTGGTTGAAATTCCCCTCTTCCTTGTCAATTTGATTGTGCTCTTTATCCTAGAACAAACTCTAAGTCCATCTACTAACCACGTCACCCTCTTAGGCTGCCTCAATTTCATGTTCTTGAACATGTAAACATTGTCAAGAATCACTTTATTTGATTTGATAAGTGGGAAATATGGAGGTCTTCCCTTGTAGACCAAGATTGGCTTGGTCAATGCTCTTAATCTCTTGCTTGCAAAGCACTTCTTATGACAATTATTAATTGCCACTTTGCTCTCAATGTTAGGTTGTAAAATCAGCTTGAAGTGCAACAATCTGAAGCTTATAACTTCTATGTTCACTTGTACTTCTTTAGCTTGAGTCTCAATGCCTTGTGTGATGTTAATTTCTTGATTAATAGCTGCAGCTCCTAGTTCCCAACTGAATCCATCTCCAATTTCTACTCAATGTTCTGCTGCAATTGCTGAATACTTTCCCAAGAGACATTTAGTTCATCTTTTCCCGAATCAAAAGGTCTCAAGTATGCCTAATTTGCCTCGCTATTAACCATTTGAATGTTGTGAACTCGGGCTTCCAAATCAATTACCTAAGTTTATGAATTAGGCTACTGAACGGTTACTAACTCTACTGCAGGCATTTTAATCTGCTTCGGTTCATGCTTCTAAGGCTATAAAATTGGCACACAAGCTCAAGGAGATGTTTTCTCCTTCACCTTATGATGTTTATCTTGTATCCTTAGTGGCTCATTCACAACCTTGTGCTTCATCACAATCTTCTGCTCAGCCTCCTACTACAACTTTTCCAATGTGTTAAGCATACTTTGAAGAATCTGTAATACCTTCAATAAAGCTTGCTCGAATTGAATTAGACTTGCATCACATTCCATCACTATTACATCCTTAACACTTGCAAATCTCAAAATTTCATTCTCTTTAAGAGCAGGTTGATCTAATGACAAAGAACTTAGCTTCACAATTAGTAAGTCCTATCACCTCTAGCTCCCCTTCCATTCCATTACACATCTTGAGTTAGCTTATGTCCAAAACACAACATTCATCACATATGTTTCTCGCATGTAATGAATTGAAGGCTAAGTCGGTACTCCTTTCTTGTATAATAGCTAATATAAGCAACAACCCCAATAATAGAAGATGAGACCACCTCGATCCTTTGAAGAGGACCATAAGGCCAAAATACTGGTTAAAGAATATCCTCATATATATGGTAAAGATGTTTAAGACTTTGATAAAAAAAAATTTGGCATCATTGGAAGATTTGTCTTGAACAGAAGCTGGATTGAGCCAATGGGCATTGTACATTGTAGCATGTTCTCAAACTCCTCACAAGATCACAAAGTCAACTAAAAGATTGCACTAAAAGCAAGCTTTTGAACTGAATTCTTGATTAATTCAATCTGAACTATAGTGGCACTAATACAACTCAATTTTCCTTATCCTTCAATTTTATGAATTGAATCAGTAAATGCATCAGCATACATTTTTGTCTAAGATAATTCAACAACTTCAGGAACTTCATGAATTTTGCAGACAAGAAGCAATCTAACACAATTCAGTAATCGAACACAATCTAACACAATTCAAGTCAAACCAGCTAAACCGACAACAACTTCACTTACAATGAGCTACCAAAGCTTGATTAGAGGTTAATTTAAGTGAGTTCAAAAATAGATTCAGCTAGGTCAATGCAATTTTTTGCTGGCTCAATAAAATCTTAAAAGTTCAGCTATATGATCACAATAACAGTAAGTTGAGTGCACTTTAGCTAGCCAATGCAAGACCAATGGATTTGAACGTAACTTCGACCAATTAGTTCAGTAACGCAACATGATCTGATTTAAAAACCAATGCGAGATTAGAAAATTCTTGGACAAATTCAAAACTCTAAAATCTTGATAACAAATAAACTTGTTGTAATGCTAATTCATTCAAATTCAATTCAATTCAACTCAATTGAAAGCAAATTCACAAGCTCTGATAAAAATTATTATGATTAAAGATAAATCATGATCATAACTGATAAGTTTAAATTATTATATACTTTTTTTAAATTATTTTAATATATTTTTAAACATTGTACATCAAATTTTTATCGCTTTTGCCCGATTTTGCTCTTTTTCGCTCCTATTGCCATTTTCTTGCAAAAACACTCGTTTTATGCTAAATCTTGCTAGGTTTTTTCATTAACATCAACAAGTAAAAGCAAGATACACCAAACCAAAGCAAAAAATGGGCAAAACGTAATAATTAACATGGCTAAAGCAAGAACACAACAAGTTTATGCACAATACAATTCAACTTGCAAAATGGGAAACAAAATGCACAAATCAAGTGCAAGGATTAAATAAACAATGCACTAACATTTCAAAGTTGATGTAAACTCTGAATTTAGGTGGGTCTAAGCTCAAAAATTCGAAGAAAGACAGCAAAGAACAGAAAGAACAGGCAAAATGCACCAAGCTCAACCAATCCATTTCAACTTGCAATTTTGGGTCACAAAATGGACAAATAACATGAAAGACCTTCTTGAACACTTTGTTAACATGTTCAAGTTGATGGTAAATATGATTTTGGATGGTTCAAAGAATAAATAAAATGAAAAAAATCGAATTGAACACCCATTGCAGAATCTGGGTGGCAAGGGTGCAGGTGGTGGTGCAATCAGCTTCAACTTGCATTTTGGGAGCAAAAGCTCAATGCTTTTTACCCAAATTCATTTTACAAACATACTTTAACATGTATTAACTCATATTTTACAAGTTTTGGGCGGTGGAATTCAGAAAAAATGAAAAAAAATGGATGAACAAGCAACACTACTGCAGCCGCAGAAAATTGACAGATTTTGCACAACTTGCTTACTTTCCCCAATTTGGGCGGCTATATTATGCAATATTTTAGCTCAAATTCAATGTATACGCCTTATAGTACTTGCACATGATTAGTTTTATCAGAGTTTGGGCGGTGGAATGCAAGAGAAATTGAAGAAAAATGAGGGAGAACCGGGCTTTAGCACCAGCAGCAGCTGCCGCACGTTTCCGCTAATGAGGATGAAGTTTGAAGATGTTTTACAATTTTTTTATCCTAGCTCAACTACTATAAATTGGGGATGGCGTGGGGTGTTTAAGCATCAGATTTTAAAACAAAAATCACAAGATTTGAGTGAGAAAAGAGAGAAAAACCGTGAGAAAGAGAAAAGGAGAAGGAAGGAAGAAAGTTTGGCTTGTAATTTTGCCTTTTTAAGTTCTTTCTATCCTTTTTTCTTTCTTAAGTTCATGAATTTTTTTCTATAATGTTTAATATTAAGTTTATCATGAACTAATTTTGTTATTCTAAGGCTACAATGTAGCCTAAATTGTAATATGCGCTTATTTTAAATTCAAAGTATTCAATGGTTATGTTATTGTATAGTTGAAGTGTTTATCATTGTTCTTCATGATTTTTAAATGCTTAATCTCCATTTAAGGCTTATAATGATTCATAATCAATCCAAGAGGAGATTTATGATGATTGCTGAGGTGATAAGCACCACAAATTGAGCGAATGCTCGAGAAAGATTAACGCAATTTGTGTGGTTTTTAAGTGAAAATCATAGAGCATTAAAAACTCTGTACTTCTTTAAATTCATGCACGAGAGTGATGGGTTAATACGCAAAAGAGCATGCTAAATGTTGCTTGAGAGAGAATATTTAGTAAATTAGGACTTTCAACCATCAACAGGTAATAACAACTTGAATTACGAGAATAGAAAGGCGTATTGATGCAACTAGGTGAAATCGGATGCCTTGATTTTATTAAATCATAAAAAGCACAAAAAATCAATAAACTTTAGATAAAATTCAGTAAAAAATTTTGTTGCTTTTATTTTATTTCATTTTATATCAGTATCTCAATTTTTCGGTTTTTCGAATAGCATCAAAGCTACTAATTTTGGTCCCCACTCAATAACAATCCTCGTGAGAACGATACTCCACTCATTTCTATATTACTTGATACGACTATTTCACTTGCTAATGCATGCACAAAGCAAGCATCAGGTTCTTCGTGCCGTTGCTGGGGATCGTCTTTATTTGAGTGATATCGATGCCAACTAGTTTTTGTACTAATTTGAAATGGTTAATAATTTGTAAATTTTGTTAAATTTAAAATATAAATGTGTTTTCATTCGTTTATTTTATTTCCAAAAATAGTTCTTAAAAATAAATAAATAAATAAAAATCGTATATATATATATCCCCCTAAAAAAAATGTTAGTTTTAATACTAATTATTAATAGATTGTAAATTTTGTTTAAAATTTACAAAATTAATCATCATTCATTCATTTATTTTATTTAATTTTATTTAAAATTATTGTATTTTTTTTCGTTTTTTGATTAATTTTTACTTTATTTTGACTTTTTAATGTATCCAAATAATTTTTTTTTAAATTAAGTTTGTTTTCTTTTAATTTTTTTAAATCTTTTGTATTAACCCTTACCCTTTTTAAAATATATATATATATATATATATAAACCTTGGATTATTGTAACTTTAAAGCTTTCTCACTAATTTTATCTTTCCTTTAACTTTTAAGTTTAATTAATTATTTATTTATTCATTTCTTTTTCTTCATTTAAAAAAAAAAGGAATGATGGCTTGCTACAAGTTTATAAGGCCTCAATACCAAGCTGTATTTGATGCATTATCTGCTCAACTTCTCTAATTGAAGACATGATTGCTGTTAGTACTCCTAGATGTGAATTTTGCAAAGGTAACCCTACTAGTATGGAATTCCAAAAAGGTAATAGCTTTTCTTCATCAGGTTTTTGGCAATATAACTTTATGAAACCTCAATATCAAGCTATACCGAAAAGAAAACTGAGCATTCGTGAATATAGTGATTTATCTGCTCAACTTTGACAAATTCGAGAAACATTAAATGAGATGATTGCTGCTTGTGCACCTAGATGTGAATTCTGTGTGGGTAACCATGCTAGTATGGAATGTCAATTAGGTAATAGCTTTTCCTCATGGGGTTTTGAACAAGGTAATTGCATGTCAAATTTTAACCAATCCCAGTACATTCCCTACTGTAGCGCCTATAGCAAAGAATGGATGGACCCTTCTAACTTTTCTTGGAACCATTACGAAGCACCTTGGTCACCCACTTATCCATTTCAAGAAAAGAAATATGACTTAGAAAACATATTTAGGGAGTTCACGGAAGCCGTGGCTGACCTAAAAAGCCGAAAAGCCTCTATTCCAGAACCTAAAGTAGGAACTACAATAGAGGAACTTTCTAAGAGGTATAAGGATTCTTTGCCTAGCAATCCCATCACCAATCTAGGGGAGCAAACTAACGCCGTAGCAATAAGTGATGGAGACACACTAAACCACCTTAATAAGACATAATCCCCTTAGTCAACTCAGAGCCACCAAGGACTAACCCTATCTTTACTGTCCCATCACCACCAGTCATTGAAATAGAATGTCAAGTCTATCTAACATGGTTAGAAATTTTCAGAACCATGGATGCCTTAGAGAAAAATGGCAGAGGAAATCGGAAAAAGAAATTCAAGCTGTGGCAAATCAGGCTCAAAGATCCAAAGATTAGAGAAGGTGGAGGAGGTCGTGTAAAGAAGAGAACAAGGAAGAGTCACAGAAGAAAATGGTCATTATGGAGGGATAGTGGAAACTCTATTCTCCTTCAGGACACGGGATAGATCCTCCTAGAAAGTCGAGCTAATGACTATAAACTAAGCACTTCTTGGGAGGCAACCCAAATGTTTATATCTTTATTTATCTAATTTTATTTTCCTTTCATTATTTTTTTTTTTTATTAAACAGGTATTTTGCAACAATTTTGGGGGTAGCACAAATTCAACATGCACCTTCAAAAAGCAATCCTCAAACTTGGGAAGTATCTCTCACGCAATTGATCTTTTTAGTTCTATTTAAAAAATAAAGATTGGGGGTGGGAAAAGTAATATTAATAATAATAATAAATTAAAAAAAATTTTAAAAAGTCTATTTGAAAAGTTTTCCTGTGTTATGTTTTAGAGTCGGCTTCAGTGCCTCCCAGAGTTTGGACCCTTTGTATGGGGGCGCAAATAGTGTCAGCCAACAAACATATTGTCTATTTTCTATAGTTTTAGTCATTAGTCTTTCAAAATTTTCATATATAAAAAAAAGAAAGAAAGAAAGAACTTATCATCATGCTTTTTAGGCAATTTTTCTACTCTTTTTAGCTCGTTTACTTTAATTAGATTTGAATAACCAGATAATCAATTGTTTTTGTATTCTAATCACAAAACATGATCTAATCTAAGGCACTATCTTGATAAAACCATGGTATTTGACTTCACTAGTTAGCATGGTTGTTTTACTTTTCTTTCTGATTAGAAGATGCTCAAATTTGATTAGATTGCATAATGAGTATCATTTACATAATAGATTTTGAAAAGTTATGCCTAAGTCTAAATAAAAGAAAAATAGTAAAGGGAGAGAATTACTAAGCACCGCTATATTGTAAAAACGACTGGATATGTGCTATGGTGTGACGGTTTCGTGCCTTGTTACCTCGAGCAAGTAGATCCGTGGGGGTGTTTCAACACCTAGTGCCCTGGGCCAACTGGAACGGGAGTTGCCGCATTGAAAGCTCGCTACATGGGATACTTAACAAGCTAACAAGGAACCAAGCACCCAAAAAAAGGAGAGAGGAAATCATCTCTAGCACCGCTATCCCACTTATAAACATTTTAATGATATGTGCTACCCATTATGAGGATGTCTCAGTGGTGGCTTCTCTTACTTATGGGTCATCGCCCAGCGGTCGGAGCTTGATTCTTGCTGAACATATGCTCGGGAAGTCATAGTGAAGGCATCTCAATGGTGGCTTCTCTTACTTATGGGTCATCGCCTAGGAGTAGGAGCTTTATTCTCGCTGAATATATACTCACACGATAATATTAGAGAAGTCTCAATGGTGGCTTCTCTTACTTATGGGTCATTGCCTAGGAGTCAGAGCTTGATTCTCGCTGAAGATATACTCATGAGCCAAGATTGACTTGAGGAAATAAATTCCTTAAAAAAAAGAAAAAGACCGGTTTTGTGAATAATTTTGTTTTATGCATACTTGATAAGTCTTGTTATGAGTGGTGTGATTTTTGGCTTTTATTCGGTTTGAATGTCTTGAGATTAGAAAGAACGGATAAACTTAATTTGCTTAGCTAACTTTTGAGTTCGGTTACCTAGGTAATTGACAGGTTTTTTCTTAGAAATATGGTTTTGCCCTTAGGACCTCAAACTTTGAGCCTCGGTCATGCTTTTCTAATAAGAGTATACTTGCTTTGAATTGTGGTAGAATTCTTAAAAAGCATGAGATCCCGTGCTTTAGTGTTTAGCCTTGCTTGAGGACGAGCAAGATTTAATTTTGGGGGTATTTTGATAAGTCTAAACTAGTACATAATTTTTTTATATTATTTTAATATATTTTTAAACATTTTACGTCAAATTCTTATCGCTTTTGCTCGATTTTGCTCTTTTTCGCTCATAATGCCATTTTCTTGCAAAAACATTCGTTTTATGCTAAATCATGCTAGGTTTTATCATTAACATCAACAAGTAAAATCAAGATACACCAAACCAAAGTAAAAAAGGGGCAAAACATAATAATTAACATGGCTAAAGCAAGAACACAACAAGTTTATGCACAATACAATTCAACTTGCAAAAATGGGTAACAAAATGCACAAATCAAGTGTAAGGATTAATTAAAAAATGCATTAACATGTCAAAGTTGATGTAAACTCTGAATTTGGGTGGGTCTAAGCTCAAAATTTTGAAGAAAATCAGCAGAGAACAGCAAGAACCGAGAAAATGCACCAAGCTCAACCAATCCACTTCAACTTGCAATTTTGGGTGGCAAAGTGGACAAATAACATGAAAAAACTTTTTGAACACTTCATTAACATGTTCAAGTTTATGTTAGAGATGATTTTGGGCGGTGAAAACCAATAAAAAAAAGTGAAAAAAATCGAGTAGAACGGCCATTGCAAAATCTAGGCGGTAAGGGTGCAGGTGGTGGTGCAATTAGCTTCAACTTACATTTTTGGAGCAAAACCTCAATGGTTTTTACCCATAATCATTTTACAAACATAATTTAACATGTCTTAGCTCATATTTTGCAAGTTTTAGGCGGTGAAATTCAGAAAAAAATGAAAAAAAAAAAAATCAACGAACAAGCAACACTGCTACAGCTGCAGAAAATTGACAGATTTTGCACACCTTGCTTAGTTTCCACACTTTGGGCGGCTATATTATGCAATAGTTTAGCTCAAATTCATTGCATGCACCTTATAGTACATGCACATGATGATTTTGAGCAAAATTTGGGTAGTGACATGTAAAAAAATTGAAGAAAAAGGAGGGAGAACAGGGCTTCAGCACTAGCTGTAGTTGCCGCACGTTTTAGCTAATGAGGATGAAGTTTGAAGATTTTTTACAATTATTTTATCCTAGCTCAACTACTATAGATATGGGATTGTGTGGTGGTGTTGAAGCATCAGAATTTAAAACAAAAATCACAAGTTTTGAGTGAAAAAAGAGAGAAAAAACCGTGAGAAAAAGAGGACAGGAGAAGGAAGGATGGAAGTTTGGTTTGTAATTTTGACTTTTTTGGTTCTTTCTATCCTTTTTTCTTTCCTAAATTCATGAATTTTGTGTTCATAATGTTTAATATTAAGTTTATCATGAACTAATTTTGTTATTCTAAGGCTACGATGTAGCTTAAGTCGTAATATACGCTTAATTTTAATTGAAAGTATTCAATGGTTATGTTATTGTATTGTTGAAGTGTTTATCATTGCTCTTCATGAGTTTTAAATGCTTGATCACCATTTAAGGCCTATAGTAATTCATAATGAGTCCAAGAGGAGATTTATGATGATTGCTAAGGTGATAAGCATCACAAATTGAGCGAATGCTCGAGAGAGATTAACGCCATTTGTGTGGTTTTTAAGTGAAAATCATGGAGCTTTAAAAACTTTTTTCTTATTTAAATTCATACACGAGAGTGATGGGTTAATACGTAAAAGAGCATGCTAAATGTTGCTCGAGAGATAATATTTGGTAAATTAGGATTTTCAACCCTCGACACATAATACCAACTTGAATTACGAGAATAGAAAGGCGTATTGATGCAACTAGGTGAAACAATCATAAAAAACACAAAAAATTAGCAAACTTTAGATAAAATTCATTAATCAAATTTTGTTTCCTCTTATTTTATTCTATTTTATATCAATATCTCAATTTTTCGGTTTTTCAAATAGCATCAAAGCTACTTATTTTGGTACTCACTCAATAACAATCCTCATGGGAACGATACTCCACTCATTTTTATATTACTTAATATGACTAGTGCACTTGCTAACGCATACACTCCACTCCACTCATTTTTATATTACTTGATATGACTAGTGCACTTGCTAACGCATACACAAAGTAAGCATCAATAACCTAGGGATAATAGAGTATGAGATGACAAAGAAGTGAAAAGAGGTGAGAAATATATTGAGAGATTAAGGTGAGAGAGAGCAATTAAGTGTTTATCATTCAATACCTTTTACAATGATGAACCTCCCCTATTTTTACAATCAAGCTCAAGTATGAAAAACAAGGAAACATCTAATTATGCAATGCACCTAGACAATACAAGAATCACCACCAACTAACTAATAAACAACATTCCCTCCAACTAAACTCCTAATTTGGCTCGTGCTAAGACTTATACTACTAGATTATTACTAATGAATCATTACTACCCTATCCAATATTTCATAATCATGACCTGATGGTTTCAAGAAAAGTTAGAAGGGTTCATCCATCCTTGAGTGCAGGTGCTAGAGTAAGGGCTGTATTGGGCTTGTTGATAATTTGACATGTAGTTTTCTTTTTCAAAACCCAAAAATGAAAAAGTGTCACCTACTTGACATTCCATACTAGCATTGTTACCTGTACAATATTCACATCTAGGAGCACGAACAACTTTAGCACTTATGTTATCCAGTTGCTTTTGGATTAGTGAGAGTTGAGCAAATAACATAATAATTTCATGAATTCCCAGTTGTGTTTTTGGTACAGTTTGATATTAAGGTCTCATATAATTTTTGTATGCCATCACCTCTAGCAAAACTGTATTAAATTTTTAGAAAAGAAAAAATAAACTTAAAAGTTAAATGAGAGGTAAAAATAATGAGAAAGTATAAAAATACAACATTATAACACAAACTTCAATAAAAACCAAATTGGGGTGGGGGGGGGGGGGTGTTGGGCGGGGTCGTAGTAATACTAGTGCTTTAAAAAACTAAAAAGTGCAACCTCAACTTTGAAAACTTTATGGGCGGGGGGGGCGGTAGTAATACTAGTGCTTTGAAAAACTAAAAAGTACAACCTCAACTTTGAAAACTTTATCTAAGTGAATTAAAAAGTTCAAAGAAAGATAAAATTAACTAGAAAACTTAAAAATACACCAATCAAATATAAAAACTTAACAAAAACCAAATTTTAAAAGGGCGGAGGGGAGGTACTAGCACTAATGTCTTGATAATCTTAAAGTTACAATTTAGGCTTTCAGACTTTTGTTAAAGTTGAACTTATAAGTAAAAGAAAGTTGAAAATAAAGAAAGAACATAAGGAAAACAACAAAATAACTCAAATTTAACAAAACTTAATAAAAACACAATTTTAGGGGGATTGTTGTATACAAATTTTGAAAAAAAATTTGCAAATTAAACAGAGTGAATGAAATGAAAGAAAAAAAAAGACTCTTCTTCAAATGTAAACAAAATTTACAAGTTTTTACAACAAATCCGAATTAGTACCAAAACTAGTTGGCATCGATATCACTCAAATAAGAACAATCCCTAGCAACGGTGCCAATGCCATGATGTGCATGGTGTTTATGCTTAGAAAGTGTACTAAGTCATATCAAGTAATATAGAATGAGCAAAGTATCATCTCATGAGAATTTTTTTATTGAATGAGTACCGAAATTAGTAGTTTCAGTACTATTTGAAAGACCAAAATTTGTCATTTTTGATATGAAACATAACAAAATGAAGAAAAACATAAATGTTTACTGATTTTTATGAATGGTTTACTGATATTGAAGGTTTCAATGAGTTAAAAAGATCCCATGCAGCCGATTTAACCCAGGTGCTTCAATACGCCTTTCCATTCTTAATATTCAAGTTGTTATTACATGTTGATGGTCAAAAACCCTAATTTACTAAACATTCTCTCTCGAGCAACATTTAGCATGATCTTTTACATATTAACTCATCAATTTCTTGCATGAATTTAAATAAGAAAAGTGTTTTGAAGATCCATGGTTTTCATTTAAGACCACACAAATCGCGTTAATCTATCTCTAGCATTCGTTCGATTTGTGGTGTTTATCATTTTAGCATTCATCATAAATCTCCTCTCGGACTCATTATGAATGTCTTTTAATGGTGATCAAGCATTCAAAACTCATGACGAACAATGATAAACACTCAAACAGCATAATAAACAAACTTTGAATACATTAAAATAGAGAAGAGAGTATATTACAACTTAGGCTACATCGTACCCTTGGAAAGACAAAGTTAGTTCATGGTATACATAATATAAAGCAAAACTAAGGCAAAATCCATGAACTTAAGGGAGAAAAGAATTGAAAACAACTTAAAGTAAAAAATTACAAACCAAACTCTTCTTTCCTTCATTCTTTCCTCTCCTCACAATTTCCTATGTTTCTACTCCTGTGTTTTGATTTTTCCTTAATTAATTGATTCATAAGGACCTCCCAAACACCCCTATATATAGTACTTGAGCTTGAAAATTCAAAAAATAAAAAAAATACCTCAAGTTTATTCTCATTTGTTGATTTTGCCACCCTTCCCACCCATCCCTTACAAGTTGCTGCCTTTAGCTGATTTTGTTCAGATTTTGCATCAATACACCCCCCAAAATCAGTCCTTACATCCCCATGAACATGTTCTCAAAGTTTACAAAGCATCCTTGCATTGGATTTGTCCATTTTGCAACCCATTGTTGCACTTTGTAACAAATCATACTTGTTTGTTGTTCATCCTTGCTCTAGCCGTGTAAATTGATGTGTTTAGCCCATTTTTGCTTTTGTTTGATGTATCTTTCTGCACTTATTGATGTAAATGATAAAACATAGCAAAATTTAGCATAAAATGAGCACTTTTGCAAGGAAATAATAATGGAGCAAAAAAGAGCAAAAGCAATAAAAGTTTGATGTAAAATGGTTTGAAAATGAATCAAAATGATATGAATAATTACATATTCAATTAGATTTATCAAATTTCATTTCAACTAAGACTCTGCCAATTTATCTATAAAGCCTGTCCTGCATCGAGGTTCTAGCACTGTTTAATACAACTCTTGTGATAGTAGAGCTTTCACGCTGGGGATTGCGCTCTGCTTCATCACATTATCTCTCGTGGGTTTCTCTTAATGATTGTTGAATTCTTTGGTCAACAATTTCTAAATGGAATTCCAGCATGGCCATGAAACTCTTGCAAGAAAATCCATCTATATCTATTCGTTCATCCTCTGGGATTTCATCATCACCACAGCCCTCACCGCTTTGGCTATGACCCTGTTCATCCCTTCATGTTATAGGCCCTATTCAAGAGGATGCTAAAGTTGGGATCCAATTGGGGCTATGCCCTCTGGCTGCTCATGCTCGAGAGCACTAGACCTCCTGGTTCTGACGAATGGTTTGAAACACTATTCCGATAATCCATGACGGGATAGAGATGATGAATTTTCATTTCAAGCCTTTCATTGTTGTCATAGAAAGGCGTGCTTGCTTTATTTTTTTTGTGGTTCAGTGTGATGTGGTTGTCGTAAAATGATTAAAAAACAAACGTACACTAGGGACTCACCGTGACTTGAGAATGAGCTTAATTATGAACCACGGGTCTTTGACCTCAACCCCTCACCGTTTTCCAAGCAAAGGTTGTGATGTGGTTATACCATGAGTTCTACTTATACTTCAATTAAGATGACTTTTGTTAAATATTTTTGCGGATTTTTTATATATATGTGCTGACAAAAAATAAAAGGATATGGACCTAACTCAAGTGGCACTAACAGTGACAGAGCAAGGCCCATACACTTCTCCTCGAATACTTGAAAGTCGGGAACTGGAGTGGAGACAAACCTAAGAGCACAACAGTACACTTACAAGCCGGAGTCAAACAAGTTTTTAATCCTGACACCCTTTACTTATAACAACTCGAATGAGATAAGGTCTACCAAGGTTAAGGTGGAGCAAGCCATGTTACAATCACTGTGTTAGGACTAATGCAATCAAGGTCAATCCATAGCCATCAAAGCCTTAAACAATGGCGTGAACATAATTTCAACTGATTTATTAAGCAGTGACAATAGAGTTAAGATGAACGCAATCAACTTCAAGCCTTGGCTGTAAAAGCTTTAAACTAAAGCCTCAATTCTCAGCTCATCGAAATTTGGGAACAAACTAAAACTAGAAAAACCTTTGAATTAATTTACCGAGGTAGTAGATGTGTTTTTCCTTAGAAAGATTGTTTTGCCTTTCGAACCTTAAGCTTTGATCCTCTATCATTTTGTTCTAATAAAAGTATACTTGCTAAAATTTATGTTAAAATTCTCAAAAAGCATGACATCATGTGCTCTAATGTTTTGCTTTGCTCGAGAATGAGCAAGATTTAAATTTAGGGGTATTTTGATAAGTTCAATTAAGTATACAATTGTTCATATCTTTGAGGTTACTAATCATTTTATGTCTAATTTTTTATGTTTTGCTCGCTTTTGCTCTTTTTAGCTCCTATTGTTATTTCCTTGCAAAACACGCTAATTTGATACTAATTCTTGCTAGGCTTTATCACCAAAATCAACAAATTGAAGCAAGATACACAAAACAAAAGCAAAAGAATGAGCAAAAATGCCCAAAACCACATGGTTAAGGGAGGAAGAACAAGAACATGTACAACTTGCCTCGAATTGCAATTTTGGTCATCAAATCTTGCAAATAAAATGCAAGAATCACCTAAATAATTCAAGAAAAACTTCAACGCAATGCAAGGGACTGATTTTTGGCAACCAAATCAGAGAAAAAGGAAAAAGAATTGCAAGTGTAGGCAAGTTGTAAAATGGGTGGCAATGACAAGCAATGACGATGAAGCTTATGTATTTTTTTTATTCCATGCTTACTATGAATAGGAGTGTTAGGGAAGTGTTTGAGCATCATCCAAACAGGATTCAAAGCAAAACAAATAAAGAGAAACTATGAGGAAGAAGAGCAGAAGAGAAGGAAGAGAGTTCGGTTTGTGATTTACATTCCCAAGTTCTTTTCCATCTTTTTCTTCTTTCAGTTCATGGATTTTTGTCTTAGTTTTACTTTATGTCATGACTACCATGAACTATTTTTTTTTTCCATGGCTACAATGTAGCATATTCAAAGGTTCGATTATTTCATTGTTGAAGAGTTTATTGTTGTTCTTCATGATTTTTGAATGTTTGATCTCCATTCAAATCCTCTAATAATTCATAATGAGTCGAAGACAAGATTTATGATGATTGCTAAAATAATAAGCATCGCAAATTGAGCGAATACTAGAGATAGACTAACACGATTTATGTAATTGAAAACCATGAATCTTCAAACTCTTTTCTCATTTAAATTCATGTAAAGTATTGCTTGAAAGAAAATATTTAGCAAATTTTAGTTTTTGACCATCAATACGTAATAACAACTTAAATATCGAGAATAGAAAGGCGTATTAATGCAACTAGGTAAAAAATTGGATGCCTTGGATCTTATTAAATCGAAAATCATTCAAAATAATTCAGTAACCATATTCAGTTCTTTTCATTTTATTTGTTACATAACAAAAACTATAAATTTTAGTTTTTCCAATAGCGCTGAAGCTACTAATTTTAATAGTCACTTAATAATCAATCGTTGTGGGAACGATACTCTACTCAGTTTGTATTACTTTATACCACTTAGTGCACTTGCTAAGAAACACATATGCATCAATTTCCCTAACTTAATCTAATCAATGTAGTGAAACGGTTTAAAATTTTTAATTTTAAACCCACTAAGGACTTAGAATTCTGAATTGTAAATCTATAGATTCGAAATTTCTAATTTTAAACTTACAGGCTTCTACTTTAGTACATGCATAATAAAGACTAGTATAACAAATGCAGTAAATAAATAGAAAAGCAAAAAACTAAATGAAAAATGAAAGAGGAATACCTGAATGTGGACCACAATGTTGCTCCAAAAGAGGCGAGACCTGGAGACCTTCTATGCAGTCTCCTCAGAAACTCGGTGTGTGTGCTTTAAAATATTAACTTATAGAAAATTTTCAACAAAAATTTCTACAATTTTAGTTCACCGAAAGCAAACACTTTTAGAAAACTTATTATTTTTCATTGATGCTAAACCTTAATTCCAGGACCCCGATTTAGATTAGGCTACTAGACTGATAAAAGCATGAAATCTCAATGCGGGATTGTTTAAAAATAAGGAAAAAAAATGATGTCTTATAAGTGCACAGGGAAAAAGAATTACTTGCCAAGCAAGCAAGCAAGCACCACGTGGCGCAAACTAGTTGGTCCACACCCGTAGGCGCAGATTGTTGCCTGGGATAGCCTAGCACGCGACATGTGTTGCACGTTGACTGGTCCCTCCCTGGCATGCCGAATCATGTCTCACCAATCAAAGCGCGACAAGTGTCACATTGTGATTGGCTAAGCACGCTAATATGCAGATCGCCCCGCTACTCTTTTTTTCCCCCAATCAAAAATTCATCTTTTGAACTTTATTTTATCAAAAAAAATTTTTTTATACAATTTTAATTTTATTCATCTAATGAATATTGTTTAGAAAAATTAAATTTACGCATCTCATGAAATCTTTAATATTGTTCTGATTATATAAAATAGAGGCTTGCGTAGAGACCTTTGGACAATTTAAATGTTGCTCCGATGGGTTGAAAAAATTATCATCTCATGATAAAATTTAATTATCATTTAATAGTAATAATACCACTAAATAAATCCCAGTGCACTCTAAGTTATTAATTCAATAATTCCCAATTAGACTATGTTGACAGCAACGAGCCCTCTATAAGATATCCATGAAGAGAAATAATTATAACTACTACCCTTATTTTTCTCACAGCTTTTCATTTAGTTCCCATCTCATCCATTTCTGAATAATCCATTTATAATTGAACAAATTCACAGCATGAATTCCAAATGTCAAACACTCGGAACAGTTCGGACAAAGTTTTCGAATTAATTCAAACATTTGAGAATCAGCTAACGACATGTATCTCACAAAAGACTATAGATTCCATATTGAATACTTGATTCCTATCAAACTTCATGTCGTTAACCCATGCACATAGGACTACAGTCATTTTTAGATACCTTATAGTAGACCGAGATAACTAACACTCAATGCATGAGTCCAGAATACTCTACATTTAGAGCAATCTTTCAAATAGTACATTATGAATCACTCATTTGTGGTAGTAGTCTAAAAACGAGTAACTCACTTGGTCCAATGCAACATAACACTTTTGGAACATCATCCACATGACTAGGATAGGCCATCTAAAATTATAGCCTTAGCAAACAAGTAGTCCAAACTTGTCATTGACTACGAATTTTTCAAATGACATTTCATTCCATTTGTATTAGTCTATCTGTGGCATAATCACATTACCCACTTATAACAAACATGTAATGTGGACTCACTTACTCAAATTTAGCCAAAAATGACCCGAGTTATTCTTAAGTAAAGTAACATATACACAATAAATTTGAATTTTCAAGACACTATACTGACCTTTCTCCCACTTGTCCTAAAGCCTATTTACTATACACTGTATTCCCATCCCTTTTAAATGTGATTGAAAAGTCCTTTCAGTCAAAGTCTTTCTAAAATGATCTGTAAGGTTATTGTTCATCTATCTTCAAATTTCTGTCTCACCGTTGTAGTCTGTAATGTGGTGATATTTCCTTTCAATGTGTTTGGACGTCTAATGCCTTCGAGGTGCTTTAGAGTTTGCCACCACACTTGAGTTGTCACAAAAGATTGTAATGGGCATTAGAACATCTCCAACTACCTCAAGATCTTTCAGGAACTTTTTGAACCAACATGCCTCTTTTTCAGCTTCTGAAGTTCAAACATAGTCATCTTCCATGGTTGAGTTAGCACTACAAGACTACTTGAAACTCGTCCAATTGATGGCTTCGCCTCAAAATTTAAAGACATATCAAAACATCGAACGTCTGGCATCTATTTCCGACTAAAAGTTTGAATCAATATAGCCAACTGGAACCTGCTCGACACCATGAAAGATTAGCATATTATCTCTAGTTCTTCTCAATTACTTGAGAATATGCATCACTGCCACCCAATACATCGGACCTAGGTTACACTAATATCTACTTACCATGCAAACAACATAGCAAACATCTAGAATCGTGCACAATATAGCGTACATAAGGCTTCCCACAGCCAAAGCATATGGGACATTCCTTCCTCTTGAGATGTTTGAGGACACTACTCTAAAGAAAGGGGGACTCCATATCTGAAAGGTAAAATTCATTTCTTGAAGTCCTCCATGTGATACCTTGGCAACATTTTGTCAATATAAGTGGCTAGAGAAAAACCAACATCCTACTCTAATGATCTTGCAAAAGCTTAATCCGAAGAATTTTAGTTGGCTTCTCTAAGGTCCTTTATATCGAAATTACTTTACAACAATCTTTGAAGCTGATAAGATACGTACATCATTCCCAATGAGTAGTATGTTGTCCACATATAACACTGAGAAAGTCAATGCTTTCTCGTGATGTGGTTTGCGAATGCATAATTCATCAACTAATTGTTAAAACCATAAGATTTAATTGCTTCATTGAATCTTATATTCCATAAGCGTGATGCTTGCTTCGGCCCATGTATGGACTTCTTTAATTTGCATACAGTATGCTCTTGATCTTTGCCAATGAAACCGTCTGCATGCACCATATGGATGTCTTCTTCAAGACAGACATTAAAAAAGGTCGTTTTGACATCCATTTTCCACATCTCATAATCATAATGCGTTGTAATCAATAGAAGTATCCACTTTTCCCCTTGCAAACCCATTTATATCAAAAGGGTTTAATGCCTTCCGGTACCTCTACAAGTTCCCAGACCTGATTAAATTACATAGATCATAAGGTTTGCATGTTAGAACCACATATGGTTTGAAACATTAGGAACCAAGAAACTAAAGAGGCCTTTACCATAATCAATCTCTTCACTGGATATTGGGCCTCCTAAGAGTAGAAAGGGAGCTTGCATAAGGCCCTGGATCAAGATTGCTAGGAAGGAAACACATTCAGGGGGGTGACTTACTATTGCCTCCATAACTTAGACAACCATATCACCTTCTTCTTTAGTACCTGAGCTTAACAATTCAGTATCCTTATGAGGCTCCGGTGCGGTCTCTCCAGATAGAGAATCTGGAATCTCCACAAAATATTGAGTTGGCTCTTATTATGGTTGTAAAAGGCCATGTTAGAAGCTGCTTTGATAAAGATGAACGAGAACACCGACTGAGAAAGGCTAATACCTCTAATATAAGAAGCCCACTAATTCTGAGATGGGTATCGCTTCTTCTTCTTCTTCTTCTTCTTCTTCTTCTTCTTCTACAGTAGTAGGGAGGGTTGGAGGAACAAAATCCTTCTTCCTCTTTCTTAATCCACCAACCTTGAGGGATAATAAATAGGTGCATGGAGGGGACCTCTGTTGCGGCATTTGAGAAAACTTCTAGTGCTACCGCTCCTGGGGGTTGCCTGGATAGTTGCTACAAAAAGAAAAGAGCAGAGATCAGTCTTTGTTCAAGCCACTAAAGAGAGACTGAAGCATGCTTCAAAAGTGATTGCTTGTCTGATCGTGCCATCAACGAGGTTGGCTTGATGCTGATTGGTTGGCTTCTTCCTTAGCTGGGACCTGCAAGCTCAGACAGGGGCATAAAATACTGCTTGCCGCTTCTAGCCTATAATGAGGACCCATAGGCATGATAACAAGCTACAAAAATGTGGCATGGCACATGGAATGTAACTACAAACCACATGGTAGCCATAATGGGATCTAATTTTTTGATTTAGAGCACGAAGCTCTGGAAACTGAGCAAGTTGAAGAGAGGTCCTATTGGCCCACCAGAGGTTCATGGTCCTTAGGCTTACAAAAGGGATATCTTGGACCACACCAAATTTCCTGGAAAAACAACCCAAGCCTATATGTCTCAACATTAGAGTGAGTTTGGTGATGAACGGACAAATATTGAGGGCATAAGATATCTTGCCATATTTGGGTGTTGATGTCCACTAAGACATCATTATGATAGACCCGCTTCCTAAACCATTCAAGACCTAGATTCCTTCTCTTGAAGGGAGTCCATTGAGTCCCTCGCCTGTTTCCAGGGGACATCAATCTCTCCAAGTAGTGGTCAATTGACCATCCTTACGGAAGTTGGAACTCACACTGAGCAAATTGCTCACCAAAACAAGAAACCTCCTTACCTATGGGAGTGTAAGGACTCTAAGGCATAGTTCAAGGAAATAGGCTTAGGCCCAAAGCTAGACCAGTGACAAACGACCACCTGCATGGACAACATAATTTTTGGCTATGACGTCTCTGAGGGAACCATATATCTAGCCCAAAAATAATGGTCCAAAGGATAAAGGGCAACTACTAAAAGCTATGTATATTTTATGATTGTCATTGTCTTAGCCGATTGAGATTAATGTTTTTAGCTTGTTTTAGCTCAATTGCTTTTGAATTGTCTTTTTGGCAGGTAAAATGGTTGTAATGGTTGTTGTCTTGACTTTCTTAAGTCGGTCAGCTGGTCAGTTTTGGCTGCTAAAATAGTTAGAACAGTTTAGTTGTTGGTCTTAATGCTTTGTATCTAGAATTAGTATTAATAGCTCAATCTCATGTAATAATCATTCATCAATGAAAATATCTTGGAATTCTTTCTCTTATCTCTAATTCTTTCTCTAACTCTCATCTCTTTCACTTCTTTCTCTCATCTAAACTCTACAAACCTAGGTTATAAATCAAGATTGATCTTGATTCGCAACAATTGGTATCAGAGCTTGAGATTTGCATACAATCGGATTTATCTTGCATCAAATTGATTGCATTCGCATTTGCCAAGCCTTATCTATTCTATTTTTGCTTCAATTGTTCTTAATCCTGGCTAGAAAAAAGAAATCAGTACAAATGGTAGGAGGTATGACTACATGAGCTAATGCAGCTAATAATGCTGCCAATGCTACTAATAACAATTCTACTTATGCTACTGCTGTAGCTAGAGTTGATTCAGGTAGTAATCATCCTAACCAGTTTGATTAGATGATGAATTTGATTATTTCAATGAAGCAAGACATGGATCAGAAGTTTGAAGCACAGAGATTTCTGATGCAATCACAGCATCTGGTAGGATTACAACAGTAGGTACAAAGACAGATTCCGATTGTTCGAGAGAGTATTCTTCTTCCAGCAAGTCAGAATTAGCAAACAAGGTAGACCACCTGATCCTACTCCTCCACAAGGTCCTGTTAACAATGGAGATAGTGCATCAACTGCAAGAAGTAATGAATTTAGACGTCCAAGAGTGAAATTAGAGCCTTTTGATGGAGCAATGCCTCAGTCTTGGGTGAGGAAATGCAATAGGTACTTTCGTTTCTACAACATTGCTAATGTAGACAAGGTAGAACTGGCCTCTGTTTATCTGTGTGGTGAATTGGAATTGTGGTATTATAGCTTAGTGCATAGCAATCCTACAATTACATGGCCTGAGTTTGTGGCAGAACTTTGGGAGGTATGGGGATGAACATGTAAGTGATATTGTGGATAATTTCAATAAGGTGACTCAAACAACAATTGTGAAGGAATATATGTCCATATTTGAGAGTCCAAGAGCTAGCATGTTGACTGTGTATCCTGAAGCTACTGAGGCTTATCATGCTTTGAATTTTTTGAGTGGACTCAAGCCAAAAATCAAGAATATGGTTAAGGCTTTTGATCCTACAACCTTGTCTCAAGCTTATTCAAGGCAAGGAAAGTAGAGGGGACGGTTTTGGCTACTCCTGATGTTCAGAGGGGAAGAATGGCACCAATTGGAGCTTCAACTTCCAAATCTTTCCAGTCCACCAATAGGCCCTTGAGCTTGGAAGAAAAGAGGTCTCAGAAGCTTTGTTTCAAGTGCAATTAGTGCTATTTCTTTGGGCACAAATGTGATCCAAAATACCTCATGTCAGCCTCTAGAACGATTACAATTTAAGGTGAAGTGGATGAAAGTGACTTGATCCCGGAGATAGTATAGAAGAGGAAGGAAAGTAGCTTAATGAAGATGAGATTGAGATATCTGTCAAGGCTCTGAATGGAAGTGGCTCACATAACACCATTCGAATCAAGGGAGAAGCTGTACAAAAGACCCTGCTGAGTTGATAGATAGTGGGAGCACACATAGCTTTGTAGATCCCAAGATTGTAAGGATGGTGGGGCAGGAGTTGATTAAAACCACTTCTTTGGTAGTAATAGTAGCAAATGGTAATTCCATCTTGACACAGTCTGAGGTAAGAACTTCAAGTGGCTGTTGCAGGGCATAATTTTTAGTATGATTTCAAAGTGCTAAGACAATGACAATCGTAACAGTATATGGCCATGATCCTAAGGAAGTTAAGGACAGAGTTAGAAGAGTTTGTAAATAAAAACTCGTTCAACCAAAACAAGTAGAAGCACACCTCTTCCTCTTTGGAACCTTGTCCAAAGTCATGAGCCTCTATTAGAGAATTTTTGACAGGAGGCTGATAACCTCCAAGAAAGTCTGTAATAGAGAAGGAGGAGGCAACATCTTTAGCTTCTGAAGGGACAAACAAATCGAGGGGTAACTCTTCTCCCCGAGAGAAAGACCTGTTAGGGCCACTAGGTTCTCTAGAGTGATTCTTAAAAAGCCCTCATGGAGGACAAAAGCGTCATAATAGGTATTCTAGCAATAAGTCAGTTTTGTCACAATGGAGAAATCATACCTGAGGGCGATTGTAGAGAGCGTATTGGCTTCATAAATGCAAAGATGCTTCCATTTCTCACCATAAGTCACCACAAGCCCATCTACCCATTCAGGGTGTCAGTTGGTCCGAAATGTCCATTCTTTGAATGGCGCCGCTGCGCTGCAAATGCATATGCCTAAGCAAGAATGACCTGAAGAGACTGCACAAAGAAGATAACACCCGTTAATATCTGGAAACATTCATTCAAGACTGGGAACATTGTGGGATGGATCAAAGAATGGCCTTAGGGTACAAGATGGCTAGTTCAATGAATAATCATTCTCTAAAAACCAAGAAAGATCCTCCTTGATAATGTTGAGTTCGATTGTGCTTTGAAGAGCATCAGAGATGATTAAAGGGTCAGATTAAAGAAAGAGTGTTAATTGCCCAATAAGGATGTCAGCTTGAAGAGGGGGAGCAAAGATGGCGAATAAGAGTTGTGCCATTTTTAAATGAAAAAGAAGCAAAGGATGAAGAGCGGAATGAATCAAGAATTAGAGATTCAAGATCAACAATAAGAAGTTGCAAGAGCCCTTGATGACAACAAAGAGAGAGATTAGACCAAGAAAGTGGGAATTTCTATCCCTAGCTATCATATTTGTAGACATGCATGAAAGAAAAAGCAAGTGAAATACAGTGTTCTATTAAGCTCCCTGTAGCCATTGAGGGTCAAAGCAGACAAATTTTTACCCATTGTTGATTTAACTATACCAACGGCTAAAATGGGGGCATTTGTTTACGCTCTAATTTCAAAGTGCTATGAGGATTCTGATTTGAGCAAAGTGCCCCATGTTAACATGTGAGGCTTCCTTCGAGGGGAATTAAACCTTTAGGTGCTGAGGTCAAGGAGTCTAGAGCCCAGCATCCTGAGAGAATTATTACCCTTTACAAGAATATCAACCATTCGAGGCTCTAGATTTTTGAGAGGTGATGTGAGCACGAGTTCGAGGGGCTCGCAAGAAGGCTGCAAGATAGGTGGTTTCCAAGCTTGAGCCCAGTACTTAGAGCACAATTTCAATTACTTGGGCACTAAGCTAAAATCAAGAAAATGAGGGGGTTCTAGAAAGGACTTCGTCTAAGATTACGGACATGGGCACCTAGGATTTCACTCTAATACTAAATTCAGGACACATTCATCGAAGATTGCCGTGCAAAGAAGAAGCTTAGTTGCAAGAAATGGGAGAAGTTTCTGTAGAAATATGAGCATCAGTTATTTTCAATATTCTATAAATAAAGGACTGAGCGTTAGTTTAAAGTCATGCACACACTCATTACAGAGCTTCTTCTTATTTTCTTTTTACAGCACACTTGCACTTTTCCCTAGGAATAGCATAACTTAGCTAGACCTAGTATAACATAGATCTCTTCCATACTTGCCTTCATAGTAATATAGTTCTCAGGCTTCATGTATGACTTTTAGGTATAAATCTATTCCCACAAATCAACAAATTTAGATTTGAGGTTAAAGTTTAAAGCTTTGTTGGCCAAGGCTTATAGCTTGATTGCATTGGTATTAACACCATTGTCACTGCTTGATAAGTCTGGTGAACTTAGGTTCATGCCATTAATGAGGGCATTGACGGCAAAGGCTTGTCTCGTGATTGCATTGGTCATAATCTAGTGACTTGAATACGATTTGCTCTATCTTAACCTTATCTGGCCTAAAACCATTCAAGTTATTATAAGTCAAGGGTGTCAGGCATAAAAACCAGATTGACTAAGGCTTGTAAGTGAGCTGCTGAGATCTTGGGTTTGTCTCCACCGCAATTCCTGACTTTTAAGTGTACGAGGTTAGGTGTCTATGGGCTTTGTGCTATCACTACAACTGCCACTTGAGTTAGATCCATATCTTTTATGTTTCTATCATAAAATTACATAAAAGAATTTACAAAAAACATTTAAAAAGTCTTCTTAATTGATGTATAAGCTGAACTCACAGTAGAACTGAAGCCAGATACACTAACATTTCACAACCTTTTCCATGAAAACTGTGAGTGGTTCAGGTCAAAGATGTGCGGGTCGTAATGAGGGTCACTCCCTAGTCGCAGTGTGTCCCTTTTGCATGTTTGATTTGTTTTCACATTTATGGCCACCACACACATAAAATTTGAAACAAAATTAAGCAAACACGATCGACTTCCTTTCAAGTTCTTTAACTTTTTAGTCAATCATAAGGATTTTCTTCCTACTATTTAGAGAGGCTAAATCCTAAAATGATGGCACAAGTTTTTTAGGAACCTTTCATGGATGGCCCTTGGGTGTATTCTTCCATCTAGGTCTTGCAGTAAGTAGGTATTGCTTCCAAATACCTCTATGACTCTAAATGGGCCTTCCTAGTATGGAGACTATTTCTCAACGATATGATCTTTCTGGTCAATGGATAGAACCACTTTCCAAATGAACTCTCCTAAGTCAAAAGAATTGGGTTTGACCTTTCTGTTGTAGGCTTTGGCTACCCACTTCTGCTATTTTTATAACTTATGAAGGGTGTCAACTCTAACATGGTCCAAATTAGTTAGCTCGTCCACCATAGCCTGCTCATACTCAAGTTCCAAAAACTTCCCTTGGTGAGCCAGCCTAATAGACTGAACTGTGACTTCCGTTAGATGGACGGCATCATGGCAATACGTTAAATGGAAGAGAGTTGTCCCAGTTACATAACGTTTTGATGTTTTGTACACCTAAAGAGCATCTAGTAGAAATTCATACCGCTTTCCGGGATTGTCCTTAATCATTTTCTTAATGATAACCTTCAAAATCTTGTTAGTTGACTCTGCCTGGCCATTAACTTGAGCATAGTAGGGGGTTGAGTTCAAGATTTCTATGTTGAAACTCTTTGTGAACTCTAAAATCTCAGCTCCGATGAAAACCTTAGTTTGATCCATAGTAATGGTTTTTGGTATCCCAAACCCCAATAGGATATGTTCTTTGATGAAATTAATCACATCTAGCTAATCGGGCTTCCTATATGGTTTAGCATCCAGCCATTTTGTGAAATAATTTGTGCCTATAAGGATGTAAGAGTGTTGCTCGCTAGATGGGGAAATAATCTCCCCCATGATTTTCATTGCCCAACCTTTTTAGAGCCAAGGTTTGACAGTATCACACATCTCAGCTGCAGGGACTCTTGGCACGGTGCCATGTCTTTGACATGCTCTGCAACCTTTGGCGCACTTTATGCAATCATCTATCATTGATGACCAATAATAGCCACAATGTCTGATGGGTGATGCTTACTTTCCGTATGCATTAGTAAGTGTGCTAGTCACATCAACTAATAAAGTAGTAAGTAGAGTATCGTTCCCACGAGGATTGTTATTGAGCGAGTGCAGAAATTAGTAGCTTTAATGCTATTTGAAAGATCGAAAATTGAGAGTTGATATGAAATGAAATAAAATAAAAAAGAAATAAAATATGTTAACTAATTTTTAACAAAGCTTACTGAATTTTTTGAAGTTTTTATGATTTAATAAAATCCAAGGCATCCGATTTCACCTAGTTGCATCAATACGCCTTTCTATTCCCGTTACTCAAGTTGTTATTACGTGTTCTCTTGAGCAACATTTAACATGCTCTTTTACATATTAACCCATCATTCTCATTCTTGAATTTAAATAAGAAAAGAGTTTTTAGAGCTGTGTGATTTTCACTTAAAAACCACACACATCGCGTTAATTTCTCTCGAGCATTCGCCTAATTTTTGGTGCTTATCACCTTAGTAATCATCATAAATCTTCTCTCGGACTCATTATGAATCATTATGGGCCCTAAATGGTGATCAAACAATTAAAATGCATGAAGAACAATGATAAACACTTTAATAATGCAATAACAAAACATTGAATACGTTGAATTAGAAATAAGCGTATATTACAACTTAGGCTACATCGTAACCTTGGAATAAAGAAATTAGTTCATGATAAAATTAATATAAGACATATTTAACACAAAATTCATGAACTTAATGAAGAGAAGGATAGAAAAGAACTTGAAAATGCAAAATTTCAAAGAATTTCAACCTTATTTCTCTACTTTGTATTTAATTTTTCAAGATTGAATGATGCTAAAACACCTCCTAAGAATCTCTATTTATAGTAAATAAGGTTGGAATTTAAAAAAATACAAAAAATTGCAAGCCAAAAGCTCATTGCACCACACATCTGCAGCTGCTGCCAATTTTGCAACTATGGCCACCCAAAATCCACGTTAACATCGACTTTAATATGTTATTGAAGTGTACAAGAGGTTCTTGCACTTGATTTGTCAATATTTCCACCAAAAATTGCAAGTTGAAGTGAATTGTGCAGGCTAGTTTTCAGTTTCTGCAACTTGCTATCCTTTGCTATTTTTCTTCATTTTTTTCTAGATTTGACCATCCAAAATTAGCTTTAACATAAATTCCAACATGTTAATAAAGTGTACAAGAAGTTCTTTCACCTTATTTGTCCATTTTGCCACCCAAAATTGCAAATTGAAGTGAATTGTGCAAGCTTATTGTTCATTTTCTGCACTTTGCTGTTCTTGGGTGTTTTTCTTCAGATTTTTGAGCTTTACACCACTTAAATTCAGATTTGATGTCAACTTAGGCATGTTAATGTATTGTTTAATCAATCCTTGCACCTGATTTGTGCATTTGGCCACCCTTTTTTGCAAGTAAAAATAAATTGTGCATGAATTTGTTGTATTCTTGCTTTAGCCATGTAAATTGTTATGTTTTGCCCCTCATTTCACTTTTTTTTGGTGAATCTTGCATTTACCTGTTGATGTTGATAATAAAACCTAGCAAGATTTTGCACAAAATGAGTTTTTTTTGCAAAGAAATGGCAATAGAAGCGAAAAAGAGCAAAAGCGAACAAGAGTGAAAAAATTTTGAGGTAAAATGGTTAGAAAGAGAACCAAAATGAGATGAATAATTATATACTAAATTAGACTTATCAAAATACCCCAAACCTTAAAACTTGCTCATCCTCGAGTAAGGCTAAACATTAAAGCACAGGATCTGATGCTTTTTAAGAATTTTCCACAATTCAAAGAAAGTATACTTTTATTAGAAAAGAATAACCAAAGCTCAAAGTTTTAATGTTCTAAAAGGCAAAACCATCTTTTCTAAGGAAAAACCTATCAATTAACTAGGTAACTGAACTCAAAAGTTAGCTAAGCAAATGAAGTTTATCTGTTCTTTCTAATCTCAAGACATTCAAACCGAATAGAAGCCAAAAATCATACCACTCATAACAAGGCTTATCAAGTATGCCTAAAATTAAATTATTTGCAAAAAGTGTCTTTTTTTTTTTCCTCTAGGGAATTTATTTGCTCAAGTCAATCTTGGCTCATGAGTATCTTCAGCGAGAATCAAGCTCCAACTCCTGGGCGATGACCCAAAAGTAAGAGAAGCCACCACTGAGATGCCTTCATTATGACATCCCGAGTACATCTTCAGTGAGAATCAAGCTCCGGCTCCTGGGTGATGACCCATAAGTAAGAGAAGCCACCACTGAGATGTCCTCATAATAGGTAGCACATATGTTAAAATGTTTATAAATGGGATAGCGGTGCTAGAGATGATTTCCTCTCTTTTTTTTTCCCTTTTTTTTTAGATGCTTGGTTTCTTGTTAGCTTTCTAAGTTCCCCTTGTAGTGAGCTTTCAATGTGGCAACTCCTATTCCAGTTGGCCCAGGGTACCAGGTGTTGAAACATCCCTATGGATCTACTTGCTCGAGGTACCAAGGCAAGAAACCATCGCACCGTAGCACATATCCCAATGATAGACTTTCTTAATAGGATAGCGGTGCTTAGTGATTCTCTCCCTCTATTTTTATTATATTTTTCTTTCATTTAGACTTAGGCATAACTCTTCAAAATCTATTATGTAAATGATAATCTTAATGTAATTTATTCAAATTTGAGCATATTTTAGTTAGAAAGAAAAGTAAAACCGCCATGCTTACTAGTGAAGTCAAATACAATGGTTTTATCATGATAGTGCCCTATATTAGATCGTACTTTGCAGTTAGAACACAAAATAATTGATTCTAAGGTTATTCAAATCGAATTAAAGTAAACGAGCTAAAAAAAGTAGAAAAATTGCCTAAAAATCATGATGATAAGTTATCTCTTTTTTTTTGTGTAATTTTTGAAAGACTAATGATTAAAACTGTAATCGACAATCTTTTTGTTGGCTGACACTATTTACATCCCCATACAAAGACTCTAAACTCTGGGAGACCCTAAAGCCGACTCTAAAGCATAAAACAGGAAAACATTTTGAAAAAAATTTGTTTCAAAACTCTAAAAATTGCTTTTCTCATCCCCAAACTTAGAGTTAACATTATTCTTAATATTAAAAGAACTATAAAGAACGAAGTAGTATGTGAGAGATACTACCCAGGTTTGAGGATTAGCTTTTTGATGGTTGATGTCGTGATCAAGTTATCCCCAAATTTGTTTTAAAAACCTGTCGAACAAAATGTACAAAAATATTAAAAAATAATAAAAATAAAATAAAATTAAAAGAAAAGAAGGAAAGGAAAACTCAGGTTGCCTCCCAAGAAGCGCTTAAGTTATAGTAGTTACCTCGACTTTTTGAGGATGATCTATCCCATGTCCTGGAGAAGAATTGTGTTTCCTCCATCCACCCTTAATGACCATTTTCTTCCATGAATCTTCTTTGTACCCTTCTTTACACGACTATCTCCACCTTGTCTAATGATGAGATCCTTCAACTTGATGTGCCATGGCTCGAATTTTCTTTTCGATCTTTTCTCCCTTTTTTTACTGAGTCAACCTTGGCTCTAGAGGCCTCTGACTTCGTTAAATAAGTTTGACACTCTATTTCAAAAAGTGGTGGTGGAGGGTAGGGAAAAATAGGTTTGGTCATTGTTGGCCTTGAGTTGACTAAGGGGATTATTTCACATTGAGGTGGATCTTCTAATGTGTTCTCATTCCTCAATGTTATGGTATTAGTTTGTTCCCTTGGGTCGGTGATGGTATTGCTAGGCAAGAAATCTTCAAAACTCTCAAAAAGTTCCTCTAATATAGTCCAGACTTGAGTTTCTAAAATTTGGATGGATGCTTCTTGATTTCGAATGGAAGCTTCTTGATTTCTAAAGCTAGCCCTAATTTGTTGAGTAAAAAGTGTCCATTCATGCATGGACTCCCTAAACATCTCTTCTAAGTCATATTTCTTTTCTTGACGTGGATGAATGGGTGGCCAAAGTGCTTCGTTATGGTTCCATGAAAAATTAGAAGCGTTCATCCATCCTTGACAGTAGGTGCTAGAGTAGGGATTGTACTGGGATTGGTTATAATTTAACATATAGGTATCTTGTTCAAAATCCCGTGAGGAAAAGCTATTATCCATTTGACATTCCAGACTAGCATGGTTACCTGCACAAAATTCACATCTAGGAGTATGAGCAGCAATCATGTCATCTAATTGTTTTTGAATTAGTGTGAGTTGAGCAGATATTGTACTAATTTCACAAATGCTCAATTGTCTCCTTGGCATAGCTGGATATTGAGGTCTCATAAAGTTGTAGCAATCCATCACTTTTAGCACTCCTTTTTTTTTTGAATAAATAAATAAATAAATTTAAAAGTTAGAGGAAAAATGAAATTAGTTAGAAAGATTTAGAATACAACAACCTTTGAAAACCAAGTTTTAAAAGAGGTGTGTCAGTAATACTAAAGGTTTTGATAAACTTAAAGAAAACAAACTTAACTTTGAAGAACTTATATAGGTGAATTAAAAGTTAAAACAAAGTTAAAATTAATAAAAAAACTTATAATACAACAATTTAAAAATAAAAGTTGAAAAAAATATGGTTTTAGGAAAAAAAGGGGGGTAGTAACACTAATGTTTTGAAAAACTTTAAAATAACAAATTTAGCTTTTAAAACCAGGACCAAGTGAACTTATAATCAAAATAAAAATGAAAATAGAGACAAAATATAAGAAAAATAACACAAAACTAACAAAATTTAATTTATTTTATTTTTTTGGGGGGGTATATACGAATTTATTTATTTAGTTATTTATTTATTTTTAGGAATTATCTTTTCAAATAAAATAAATGAATGAAAAGTGATTTATATTTCAAATTTAAACAAAATTTACAAATTATTAACAATCTCAAATTAGCACCAAAACTAGTTGGTATCAATATCAGTCAAATAGAGATAATCCCCAGCAACCGCGCCAAAAACTTGATGCTTACTTTGCGTATACGTAAGCAAGTGCTCTAGTCATATCAAGTAATAAAGTAGTAAGTAGAGTATCGTTCCCACGAGGATTGTAATTGAGCGAGTACCGAAATTAGTAGCTTTAATGCTATTTGAAACATCAAAAATTGAGATGTTGATATGCAATAAAATAAAATAAAAAGAAACAAAATATGTTAACTGATTTTTAACTAAGCTTACTGAATTTTTTGAAATTTTTTGATTTAATAAAATCCAAGGCATCTGATTTCACCTAGTTGCATGAATACGCCTTTCTATTCTCGTTATTCAAGTTGTTATTACGTGTTGATGGTTGAAAATCTTAATTTACTAAATCCTCTCTCTCGAGCAACGTTAAATATGCTCTTTTACATATTAAGCCATCACTCTCGTGTATGAATTTAAATAAGAAAAGAGTTTTTAAAGCTCTATAATTTTCACTTAAAAACCACACATATCGTATTAATCTCTCTCGAGCATTCGCCCAATTTTTGGTGCTTATCACCTTAGCAATCATCATAAATTTCCTCTCAGACTCATTATGAATCATTATGGGCCTTGAATGGTGATCAAACGTTTAAAACGCATGAAGAACAATGATAAACACTTCAATAACGCAATAACAAAACATTGAATACATTGAATTAGAAATGAGCGTATATTACAACTTAGGCTACATCGTAACCTTGGAATAACAAAAGTAGTGCATGATAAACTTAATATAAGACATATTTAACACAAAATTCATGAACTTAATTGAGAGAAGGATAGAAAAGAACTTGAAAATACAAAATTTCAAACCAAACTTCTATTTTTCTCCTCCTTTCTTCCTACGAATTTCTACATTATTTCTCTATTTTTTTCTGGATTGAATGATACTAAAACACCTACTAAGCATCTCTATTTATAGTAAATAAGTTAGAATTAAAAAAAAAATTTTAAAATTGCAAGCTAAAAGCTCATTGCACCACACATCTTCAGCTGCTGCCAATTCGACAAGGTTGCAACTTGCTGCTGATTTCTTCACTTTTCTTCAACTATGGCTGCCAAAATCAGTCTTAACATCAACTTTAACATGTTATTGAAGTGTACAAGAGGTTCTTTCACTTGATTCGTCAATATTTCCACCAAAAATTGCAAGTTGAAGTGAATTGTGCAGGCTGGTTTTCTGTTTCTGCAACTTGCTATCCTTTGCTGTTTTTCTTCATTTTTTTCCAGCTTTGGCCACCCAAAATCAGCTTTAACATAAATTATAACATGTGAATGAATTATAAAAGAAGTTCTTTCACCTTATTTGTCCATTTTGCCACACAAAATTGCAAGTTGAAGTGAATGTGCAGGCTTGTTGTTCATTTTCTGCACTTTGCTGTTCTTGGCTGTTTTTCTTCAGATTTTTGAGCTTTGCACCACTTAAATTCAGAGTTTACATCAACTTGGACATGTTAATGCATTTTTTAATCCATCCTTGCACCTGATTTGTGCATTTGGCCACCCCTTTTTGCTAGTTGAAATAAATTGTGCATGAACTTGTTGTGTTCTTGCTTTAGCCATGTAAATTGTTATGTTTTGCCTCTGTTTTTGCTTTTTTTTTTTTTGGTGAATCTTACATTCATTCATTGATTTTGATTATAGAACCTAGCAAGATTTAGCACAAAATGAGTGTTTTTGCAAAGAAATGGCAGCAGCAGCAGAAAAAAAAGCAAAAATGAGCAATAGCAATAAAATTTTGATGTAAAATGGTTAGAAAAAATGAATAACTGTATACTAAATTAGACTTACCAATGAGCTAATGAATTTTGTTACTAGCTAGATGGAATCCACAAATACCCTTATGGGCTCCTGTCATTATTAGCTTCCCTCTTGTACAACTCCCCAAATTCATCATCGAGATGAAATCTATGAGCTCTCATTTTTATCTTTCTATCTTTAATAGTCTTGAGGGCTCATGAAGTCATCCATTAATGGTTGACTTGCAGTAGTTTAATGGATTTCGAAGCAAACCAAGTGTTCACTTGGTATGACTTTTATCTTAACACTGAAAGACTCAGTGAATTCAAAATCATGGTCTAAACTTTAGTCTTGATCACCATAGTTTCTTCACACCAAGTCCTAGGCAACTTATGCCCCGAAGCTAACGGAGCCAAGTCATAGGCTGCATCCTTTTGTTCTCTTGGGATATGTTGAAACTATACACTATCAACTCCATTCAATTGTTTTCGTATTACTAAAACATATTTGTTCAAGGTATCGCTTAAACACTAAAATTCCCCTTCTACCTAGTGAAAGACTAACTTTGAATCCCCTTTAATGACCACATTAGGGACATGCATCTCCAAGATATTGTGTGTGCAGTCCTATGATTAATTCCTCATACTCTGCCATTTAGTTAGAACATTTTCCAACCAAGGTAACAGCTAATTTAGTGATGATCCCAGTAGGAGATTCAATCAAAATCCCGACTCCAGCACTCGAATTGGTCCTTGATCCATTGAAATATAAATTCTAAAGAACAATTTCCACCACTAGGAGCTACTTTGGCTCGCAGTCCAAGCCAGTATGAATGTTTAGATGGTTAGCTAAAATGTGTGCTAAGGCCTGACCCTTGACTTACTTTCGTGACATATAGACCAACTCAAACTAAAGTAGAGCAATACTCCACTTGTTTAATCATCCCTGCATAAAGGGTCTATCTAGCATGTATTTATGGACATCTATTTGAGCAACCATGTCTAATGTAAACGCTAAGAAATAATATCTTAATTTAACTACTGCGTAGAACAATGATAGAAACAATTTTGAATTTGAGGAGTATTTTATTTCACATTCACTTAAACAATGGCTAAGGTAGAACACAACTTGTTCAAATCCTTCCTTATTGTCCAGTACCAACAAGCAACCAATAGATTCATCATTGGTAGCGTAACAAATTTTCAAAGGTTTGCCCTACTTTGAGGGAATCAGCATTGGCAGCCTAATCAAGTACTACTTGATGACCTCAAAAGTTGCTTGATGTGGCCCTTCCCACTTGAAGCCCTTTGCATACTTGAGCGTCAAAACTGAAGAGAAAACTTTGGTTTTCCCTGCAACATTGGAAATCAAACGCCTGAGGAAGTTAACCTGCCCCAAGAAGTGTTAAAGCTTCTTTTACTTGATGGTGGTTTAGCCTGTTGAATGGCCTTAGTCCCATTGATGTCCACTTTGATGCACTTTTGGTGTACTTGAAAACCAAGAAGTTTTCCATCACGTACGCCAAAGGCACACTTTTAATGGATTCATCTTGAGGTTATGGGTCCTCATTCTAAGGAACATGCCCTCCAGTCTTTCCTAATGTTTTACTTGGGATTTTGATTTGACCACGATATCATCTATGTGGACTTCCATGGTCTTCCCATTGTGGTCATGAATGATTATGTTCATGGCCCTCAAGTAGGTGACATTGGCATTCTTCAAACCAAGACGCATAGCCACCCATTCAAAGGTCCCTACTGACCTAGGGCACCAAATTTCTATTTTTGGGTGTTCTCTAAGGCAATCATAACTTGGTAGTGCCCATAATAGCCATCCATAAAGAATAAGAACTCATGCTGAGGGTGAATCAATGAGCACATCAGCAATTTGAATTTGGTATTCATCCTTTGGATGGCTGCATTTAGATATCTGAAATCAATACAAACTCTGATTTTATTACTTTTCTCAATGACAGAAACAATGTTTGCCAACCATTCAAAATACCCGGCAATCCGGATAAGTTTGACCTTTAAGAGTCTTTCGATTTCCTTTTTGACCAAATCAATTACATGTTGGGACATCCACCTCTGGGCCTAGATGATGGGCCTTGAGCCTGGCTTGATAGAAAGTGTATGCTCAACCACCTTTCTATTTAGGCCAGGTATCTCATGATGGTCCCAAGCAAAGCAGTCCTTGAACTCGCAATGCAAGGTCAAATACTACTCTCTTTGCCCCTACGAAAGTAAAGTGCTCATATAGGTTGGTCTTGGGTCGTCTTGGGTCCTCTACTTAGCCCAATTTAAGCTCGAGAGTCTTGAACTTCAGCCCTCAAATCCTCTATCTTGGATGGTGCTGCTCTTTAGTCAACTAGGTCTAGCTCTTTTTCTTTCGTCAATTGGACATCGAAGTCATTAAATTGTTGTTCAGCCCAAAGTTGATCCTTATCATGCCAAGCCATGAGTCTTGCTGGTGCTAACGAAAATGCTTCTTAGGCCTTGAGATCTTCTTCATCAAGAAGGGATCTCATGCATCCCCTGAGATCAGAGTCTTCTAACTTCACATCAACTTGACCATCCTTAGCTTTAGTGAAGGGACTATTAAGGATGGATGTCATGTCTTACTTTTGGGAAGATTGTGGAGTGGTCCTTTTGATGTCAAGTAGTCCCATGCAATCTTAGTAGAATTTTTGCCTTGAGATAGTTGAAGCAAGCCATAAGTGACCTGCTATCTACCATAATAACCTCATACTTGTTATTATTCTAGAGGACTAACAATTGGTGCATTGAGGATGGGATATAATAATTAGCATGTAACCAATCTCTCCCAAGCAACAGTTGTTAGCTCGAGGTAGTATCCATTAAAAAGCAAGCTGTTAGCTTGCTTCAGCAGCCAACAATTAACTCAATCTGGATGACTACTTCAGATTTAGTAGAAGCTCCAGAAAAGCCACAGATCACAATATCTAAAGTAATCAAATCATTTCAAGATTTACCATTGACCCCCAACATATATGAGGGTAAGACATTAATAGCTATGCCATTATCCACCAAGACCCGATTGACCAGAATACCATCGAATTTAGCCTTGATCTATAGGGGCTTGATGTGTTTATTGGCAATATGAGGCCGATCAAACATCATCTTAATTATGACGGGTGTATCATCAGGCAATTTGGATGCTGGGGCAGTAGTTTTAAGAAAAATGACCACAGTTATCTCTGGTAGCTACTACTTCAGCTATAAGCTTCATCTATGGATCTTTGTCCAATGCTATCACTCTACCTTGAGTCCCTCTTGTGTATTAGTTGCCATGAACTCCAAAGTGGGAAGCAGGACAATTCTAAGACGTATCTTTTGCTTTCTAGGACTGCCATAAGATAGCAAATCCTAGTCAAGGGATTGGTCTTTTGGATCAACCCTTGGTGCTTGGGACTCCACTATAGGTTATGGTAAGTCCTCGTCGTGGAAGCCATTCTTGATTTTCGACCAAGTCGGGTTAACATGGTCGAGAGGTTCCAGTATATTGATGCTGAGGGGATTACTCTTCTTCACCATTAGATGACCTCCGAGCCAATTAATTCATTGCAAGCTAGTAGCACCAAGATTCTTGTCCTTCAAAAGATGAGAAACTAGCCCATTCTCAAGCTTTTTATGTGCTTTCCTTTTATTAGGGTTCGTAAAAGGCTTGGGCTAAGTTGTTGGATCTTCAAGATCCATAGGTTGTGGACCCTGGCTTCTTCTTTAGAGAGCATAATTAAGAGCCCTTCATTGGGCTGCTTTCTTTTGCAGTTGCCTCTTTTTCTGAGTTCAAGTAAGGCTCAAAGAGATAGTGTCATCTTGATTGAGGTGGTTCCACCTCCAGACATTATTGAGACGAACCCAAAAGGATGGTGTCCTCAGTGTCATGGCCCGTGGCCGGCGTCCTTGAGGAGGTTTCATTTGTGATTTCTTTGTTTAGAGAGCCGACATTCTCCTTGCATAAGGGCTCAACTTCTTCATTTCAGACACCAACTTGTGGAAACAACCCTCACAAAGGTCATATGTAAGATGCAAGAGTTTGTTCAATGCTTGCTTCTTAGTAGCGAAGATAGTTTGCCAATGGTCATCAGTGAGAATTCCCATGGCTAACTCTTCTCCCTTAGATTGGAGAATAACTCCTTCTAATTGTCCCTTTAAGAACCTACAGAACGTGGCGCAATCATGTGTTGAATGTTCAGCTGTGATGTGCCACTTGCAGTAATCGTCTGACAATACCATTGAGATTATGGGGAATCTTAGTGTTCTCGACTATAGCAGCTTATCAAATGAAGTTTTTCTTATAGCCAGATTCTCTTTGTCTCTACTAATCTTGCATGAAGATAAGCCATTAGTTTGGCTGTTATGGGACTTATAAGGTAGATATTGACTTGGGTAGGAATAGGGAAAGGGTCTTTGTCAACTTGCATCTGCTATCCTTCGAAGCCTGCACTTCTATTCTACTTGTAAGCTGCCTTCTTGTAAAGAGAAAGGGAGGAAGATGGGACACTGCCAGTGAAGCTCATCGAATGATGAATAAAGAACCTAGCCATCTTCACATTGAATTTTCCGGCCTTAATGTTCTAAATTGGAAGCATTTTCGAGACATAATCTTTCAGCTTCCCCAAGTGAGAAAGAAAAATGTCAAGTGGCCAGATTCTCTGAACAAGATTGCCCAGGGTTTTCCCATCAAATAAAGACCAAGGCTACATGGCCTTTTACTAAAATGGCTTTCTTCTTTCAGTGAGTGGTCCAGCTTCCTTGTGAAACTCTTGGCTTGCACTCATTGCATATGGAAGAAATGGACTCTAGAAGTACTACTAATTGAATTTTTAGTTGAGGAATCAATTCCTTGCATCTATAGCATCTGGAACCATGTTTTTAAAGATCACACAGTTCTTTATTGAACCGTCAATGAATCCTTCCATGTACAATATACCTTGCCTTTAGTGGAATTTGGGTCAGGCATTCTATGTTTACCCCTAATATTGAGCTTGTTATTTGCCTTAAGCCAATCGAGTATTATATCGGCTCTTGAGAGGTCAAACGAATATTCTCTCAAGCCTTGGGAGTGCTAAGACTTTGTTAAGATCGAGATTAAATCTCGATCCTAACCTAAGATAAAGAGAGTATGAGATGAGAAAGAAGTGAAGGAGATGAGAAAATAGAGAGAGTTAGATGAGAGAAAGAATGCTTAATCTCAAAGAGATTGGTTTGATATTTCATTGAATGAGTAAGAATTACACATGATCATCCTACTTATAGGAATTACAAGATATGATTTAATACATTGGATCTGAACATCACAACGAACCAACCTACCAAAATATCTAAAGCATATGGAAATATCTACTAACTTCCTTCTAGCTTATTTGGCGCCAACATTACAATTCAAACATTACACACATTATGCAGCCAGCTGCTGCAACTTATTACTAATGCTGCTAATTGAATGCAACTAACATGATTAAGCTATTACATTACTCTTAAGCTATACCAACAGCCCCTAACAACAGTAGCATAGCAGCAGCTACCGAACATAGCACATAGCCCCCACCAGCTCATGCCTCGAATTCTCGCATTCATAACATTCCCTTCCCCTTGAAAACATTCTTGTCTTCAAGAATGGAAGAGAGTTGGAATAATGCAAATCACTTAGCTTATGAAAAGATAGCTGAAGAGTTAAGCTTCTTACTGAATTTCTGCAGCTGGAAAGACATCTGAAACACCCCATCTGAACTTTATAATCACTTGTCATGCAATAGAAACTAACTTCAGTGTGATGACTGCCTTGCAATATCATACAACAGCAAGAACATGTATGTAACCCGTGCAGATCAAGAACCAAATGGTACTGCAACTGGTCCTGCTGAAATCTGTTGCAACTGAAACGAGCCCATACTAAACTCACTCCGAATTGCAGGAGGTACATGAGTATGTCTCTTGTTACGACAATATGTTTGTGCTTGAATGTATAATCCTCTTCAGGGGGTCAGCACTGATCAAACCAGACATCAACAACACACCCAAAACACTTCCTGAAGCAGTTAATACAGCTCAAAGCACTATCGTGCTGCAGAGTATCCAAAAACGCCATTCTTCAGAAATTCTTCTTATAGTATGCTGCACAACAGAGTTTGAATGTCTAAAGACCCATTCAACTGCATATTAAATCCTTTAACACCTCAGGAGGTCTTCCAAACTCAAAATAAGTGTCGAAAACTGTTTGGTAGATAGTCCTAAGTGTAGCCCAAACTGATCACCTGAGGAAGAAGCAATCTGTAACTGCTACTGCTATCAATTTCAGTTTGTGTTGGGTTCAGAAAGAAGCTTCCCATCATCAGCAAGTTCATAAGACCTCTCAAGATCACAGTTGTACCATCCATGAGTCTACTTAACACCTGATATGCAGCTGACAGTGAAAGAATTAAAATTCCCTAAGAATTTTCAGCAGCTTCCTTGCATTCTGGCAGTCCAAACTTGATCAATTGAGCACTTGTGACTTTGGTTTGAATTTCTGAACTTTTGCTCCACCAAATTAAATACTCACGGATCACACTTGAATTCCAAGGACACAAGGTCATCACTTGAATGCCCAAAGCAACCCCATTGCCAGATTATGTACTGCAGCTCACAACTTCCAGCCTGATCTCAAAACTTCCTTGGATCCCATGCTCATTCAACCACCAAACATGCCTCAAGTGATCAAGCTTTGCTTTCTTGTCAACCATCACAAGCATGAGTAACAAATATAACAAGTGGAGACACCAAAGGAACTCTTGATCCGCTGTAAACTCTTCCCATTCTAGAGCTGATCTTTTCCAAGCTCCCTTGCGGATTTCCACTTTAATTTCAGCAAGAATTATCCTCAAAGTTGCACTGACCTTTTCCTTCCAAACATTAAGAGAATATTGAAGCTTGTGCATATAATTTTTCCCTTCAAAACAACCGCAATAGATCACCCCAAAAATGTTCAGGATCTGAATCTGATCAGCAAGCTTTAGTCCCTGTATGTTCCAATTTCCAAATGCCATCATCATTGTCTTTACTTGTAATTCATCCCTTCCCGGTTCTAAGGGCCTGCCATCATCAATTTCATCATTTAAAGCACCCATTGTATTGAAGTGGAACTGATTAGAGATCTGTCTCCCCACGTTATAACCTTTGTACACATCCATCCACTCAATTGCTTGCATAGGAACCAAGCTTTGTTTGTTGTGAACCTTGAAACGCACTCTCGCAGCTCGAGTGCTTCTTTTCAGCAAAAATTTGACTCCTCTCAGCTTCATATTGTCTTGAGAGTCTTCTCCAGAATCAGGAGGCAACTTATCACAAGAACTTGCACTTGGATAAGTCACAACTCCACTCAAAATAAAGAAATAGATCATCCAGAACTTACCGATCGGCACGCCGACAGTACATTACTCCTGCTCTAAGTTCGTAACCATTCTCCCAACACAAGAGACCTTGCAAAGCATCCAAGATAATATTGTTCTGGATCTGAGTTAGCACAACAGCATGCCCAAAGGTGAACTTAAGCACACCCTGATTTGTATTTGATGACTCTGGAGCATCAACAACAAATTTCCCCACAGAATGACATTGCTCAGCAGTGAAAGCACTTCGGTTCTGCATATAAGCTTGCCACGGAGTCATACTTAACCGATTTGGTGATATACCAACATATACATCGGTAAAATCAGTTTCTTGAGTTAGTTCTTGTTGATCAACAAGCATCCTAACTTCTACCAGTGAATCATCCCGATGTTCCATAACTGAATTGGACTCGATTAAGGCAACCATAGGTTGTCAACTGTTCTGTTCTTGCAAATTCAGAAGCTCCTTAGGCTGACACACAACCTTTCACTTCGATTTCTTCTTTGTAATCTTCTTTGCTTCCCAAAAATCGTTCAATGCGTCATTGAGTTGGCTTCTCTTAGCTTTACTCCATGCTTTCTTTAACATTCCCTTGACATGAAAATCGTATTCCCATTCTGGAAACATGTCATGGTGTAGCTCATCATCTTCAAAATACTCTTGGTCCAATTCAACTTCAACTACATTAAGTAGCTCCACATTGTGCACCTTAGCTACTGCGGTTCTAACAGCCTCATAATGCACCTGATGATTCAATTCTTCAAAAGACCTCACTGGTTGAACAACAGGAGAATTTGGCCTTCTGAATCATTCTCGAATCTCAGCTAATTTCACTTCAAGTTGCTGCATATGCTGATCAAAATGCATGTTAAACCTTTCCTCCAATTCTTGTGGTTGAAGAACGACCTGGTCAGATCTGTTTACTTCAATCGGCTGAACTTGCTAATCAACCTTACCATTGAATTGACCATTCATCTTTCGATCCTGTTCTTGCAATATTTTACACAATTGTTCCTCAGATCTTTGCTCCCTTTCCAGCTGATCTTGTGATTTCTCCACTGAACTCTGTGGTTCTGCAGCAAGAACTACTCGCGTGCATCTGGCTGGAGTGATTACACCTTCATCTTGCATCAGACCTTGAGTAGACTGCAGAGGAACACCATTTTTAGCCACAAATTCCACTTGTTGATTTATTTCATTTATATTTTGGCCAACCCCTTGCACCATTTCTCTAAGTGATTGCCTAAAATGAACCATAAATTCTTCCAACTTAATTTCCAATTGACCACATGTAAGAACCTCCTGTTCTGCTGCAAAACTCATAGCAGATATCATGCTTGATTCCTTGAATCAACGATCTACAATTTCTGATTCTGCTAAAGCATTGACTGCAGAATCCCAAACCCTAACTGACGAACTTCGAACAGAACTTGGAACAGAGGAAACTTGAACAAACCCTAACCGCAATGTTAGTTGAGTAATTCAACTTACACTTCTAAATTAAGCTCAACTCTAACTCGCAATCAAGTCCTCAACACAATACTCAAAGCGATCTTCACAAACGAAATGGGATTTCAACCCTTTCGTTTCTCAGTTCCCTGTAAGATTTCGCCTGAGCAAATCTCCACTCAATAACATATAATTCTTCAGAATCAAACACATATTCTGATGAATTCTCTCCAGTTCTATGCTTATCAACACAATTTCATCACAATTCAGCAACAAAAGCAGATTCAGGTTGAGTGTGTAACTGGTAGTTCAGAAAACAATTACCTCAACCTCAATTTCTGAATTATAGAATCTGAATTAACCTCAATGCAGTTGGTTTCTGATCTTTAGATGATGATTAAGTGTAATGTTGATCCAATAGCTCGCTTAACTTCTTCTCCAATAGATCAAATGAATAATTGATCATAAGAATTAAGCTCATCACTCAACTTCAACAACTACTGGTTGCTTTAACTGGATGTGATCAATGTACTGTACTTGACTCTCAATTCTGATCACAAATACGATCAAAATGACTTTGATCTTCAAGCACTAAATTCTGCTGTTTAACTGTCAACAATGTGATCAACACAAGCTTGAATTCAGGGACTCACAACCGATCAACAACTGAACCTCTTTTTATGTGTTTTTCAAGCAACTTTTCTCTGCAATTTACAATAGAATTCAGAACTGAATTCTAAGCAAATTGCAACACAATCAAAAGATATTTGACATCAAATCATGTTTGATTTGGAAACCAAACGAGGCTCTGATACCAATTGTTAAGATCAAGATTAAATCTTGATCCTAACCTAATATAAAGAGAGTATGAGATGAGAAAGAAGTGAAGGAGATGGGAAAATAGAGAGAGTTAGATGAGAGAAAGAATGTTTAATCTCAAAGAGATTGGTTTGATATTTCATTGAATGAGTAAGAATTACACATGATCATCTTACTTATAGGAATTACAAGATATGATCTAATACATTGGATCTAGACATCACAACCAACCAACTTACCAAAATATCTAAAGCATATGGAAATATCTACTAACTAACTTCTAGCTTAATTGGCGCCAACATTACACTTCAAACATTACACACGTTATGCAGCCAGCTGCTGCAACTTATTACTAACGCTGCTAATTGAATGCAACTAACATGATTAAGCTTTTACATTACTCTTAAGCTATACCAACAGCCCCTAACTGCAGTAGCATAGCAGCAGCTACCAAACACAACACACAATCCCCACCAGCTCATGCCTTGGATTCTCGCATTCATAACTAACTTCTTGGCTTTAATATCCTTGCTAACCAAAAGATTGCAAATCATGGGAGGTCACTTAACATATTCAACAACGTCAATCTCATAAAGAGGATCCTCATCCTCTTCAATTAAATCATGCACGCAAGTCACATTCACACTATTTTTCTTAAAAAATTCTTCTTTTAAGACGGCCTCACATCTGGTGCACATTATGCTAGCCGAAGGAGAGTCATGAAGTTTAAGCCTTTGAATTTCTTTTTAAATTCAATGTCCAAGCCATTCAAAGCTAGCTTGGCATATTCAACCTTAAGAAGGGCTATAGTGCAATTTAACCTGGCTTTTTTGAATTAATTAATGTAATATTCAACTGATTCACTTGGCTTTCTTTTTTAATTCGAGTCAACTCAGACATGGAAGGTCAGAGTTCCATTCTAAGGAATTGAGCCTAGAATTTTCTTGCCCTGTCCCAAAAATAAATTGAATTATGAGGTAGGCTAATGCACCACAAAAAAGCAGTCCTTATTAAAGAACTAGAACCTAGGCCTTAGTTACTAATTGTGAGCCGCTTCTCTACACTGGCAATTGAACCTTTTCAAATGCACCAGGGCAGATATAATCTCTTCTTCTCAAAAAACGGTTAAACTCAGGGATTATTTAGCCATGAGGAAAAGGTTTACTATACAAAGGTCTATTGACCCTCGCGAGGCCAGGCCCATACATTTGTTCGATGAGGGAGGCCAATTGGTCCTGGAGGGAAGGTTAGGCACATGTGTAGGCACATAATTATGCACCTATCATTACCCCCAAAGTGGGTGAGGATCTCGAGGGAGATCTATAAGATACCCCTGAACACCCATCACAATCGCTTGTAGGAATGGTGGTTGCCTCTTGCCCCGAGGTAACGCTCTTGTTCATTTTGGCCATGTGTTGAGTTTGCCAACAAGTATTTTCCATCAGGGCCAGGGTTATATGTTACGCCTGATAGCGCACTAATATTAGCAGGCTGTTGGTTCATCCTTGCCTGATCTTGAGGACGTGGAGGGTTAGTGTTAGGAATACTGTCCTGAAATCCAAATTTCTTCCATTAATATTATTTTATTAATGAGTACGATTGAAGTTTTAGTCATTTCTTTGTTAAATTTATGCAAATGAACATATATACTACATGTGATTTTCTTTTAAGTAACGTCTATAAGATGGACAAACTCCTCAGATTACATTTTACATGTTTGTTCTAAGTGGATAATGAGATTAAGCCACAGATTTACTTAGAACAAATGGTATGGAATGTTATTTACGTAATTCGTGGTCGGTGATGAGCTTGGGCTACTTGTTTATTGAGACTATAACTTAACACTTCAGATGACTTGTCTTGGTCATGTGGATGGTGATCCAAAAGTGTTAGGTTTGTATGTTTAATAAGATTGACACGCTAAGTTAGACCATGCGGATTACTTGTTTCTAGACTACTATAGAATATAAGTGATTCCGTGTTATACTATTTAAACGTCAGCTCTAAATCGTGAGAGTATTTAAGACTTGTTCATGGAACGTTAGTTGCTTTGGTGTACTAACAGTAAGGTCTAAACTAATAACTGAATTCCCATGTACACTGGGTAACGGCGCGAAGTGTAACAACGATCAGGTATTCAATATGAAATCTGCATTCACTTATGAGGTACAAATGTCCCCTTAGTTGATTAGCAAGTATTTGAGTAGTTCGGAATCTTCAGCCAAAGTATTCCATATTGGAATAGGTATCATAGAAAAACCAATTTAGATAATTTTAAATAAATAAAATTATTTTATTTATTCATTGTCTAATTATGTTTTACGAGTTTAACATGCGTATGATTATTTTTTAAAACATTCCATGAGATGGATGTTGACCCAAATGACATATCAAGTTTGGTTTAAGTGGTCAATGAGATTGAATCCCAAAAAAACTTAGATCAAACTAGTGAAATGTTGTTAAACTATGTTCGTAGGCGATGATAAGTTTGGACAACTTGTCTGATAAGACTATAATATGATACTTTTGATGACTTATCTTGGTCACGTGGATAGGGATCCAAGAATATTTTGTTGCTGTTTTCAATAAGATTGGAACACTGATACGACCACCGGAATTAGTTGTTTCTTTACTATTATCTGAAATAATTAATTCTGTAAGACGATAACTCTTAATCCAGGAAATAGTCTAAACTCGTACATGGAATATTAATTGCTTTGTTGCCTAAAATGAAGACGTTAAAATTGAATAAGCAAGATCTTATGTTGTTGGACAATTGCATGAAGTGTAGCGGGAACGAATATATTCCAAGGGGTATACAATGTAAGATGTCCCACTAGTTGATTCCCAAATATACGAACACATTCTAAAATCTTTGGCAAGAGTATTCCATATATTCGACATTTAGAATTAATATGGAGATTATTTTTGTATTATGAATTATTCAAGAAGGGCGTGTCGGGAACTACAGTGATAGAGGTGAGAAAAATAACGATAGTAGTTAAAATTATTTTTTGCTCATAGTTATCTAATAGCGGGGTTAATTGTCACAGTAAAATTATTTAGAGAATTTTCTTGAGTAAATATATTTAATTCTAGAGTGCAGTAAAAGTTATTTAATGGAATTAAATTTTATAAAACGGCCATCAATTATTATCATGAGATTATAATCAAATTTGACCCATTTGGAGGTACAGTTATTTCTTGAGGTCCCTCCACAAGCTTTAACTTAAGCACTGCTTGAAAATATTTAAACTAAATTCATGAGATGAATTATTTGCTCAAAAGATAAATAAATTAATTTTACTAAATATAATTTATAAGATAAATTATTTATTTATAAGATGAATAAATTAATTTTTTTAAAATATTATTCATGAGATTAATTTTATATACGTGAAAATTTAAATAAAAAAAAGGCATTATCCGCGACTTCAGCCAGTGGGTCGCACGCCAGCACAGTTGGCTGCCCATCTGCGTGACTTTGTGCGAACTAATCATACTCTGACACGTGGAAATGATCCCAGAATTAAAAAAAAGAAATCTGCATCGTTGACGTCATTCTGATGTTACCGAGACAGATTCACAAGCGTAAGGGGCCCACTTTTACCTGATGTCAGGGGTTGTATTCTTGCTTATGAATACTAATTTTGAGCCGTGATTTTTTTTTTTTTTTTTTTTTGATATTTTTGAGTTTAGATTTTGGAACCTAGTTTTCTCTCACAATAAAAAGTCTAAAATTATTTTAGGATTTTTTTAAATTAATATTTAGTATAGGTTTTCCGTAAAATTATTTTTCAAAAAGACTAAAAGCAAAAATTTTGTTCCAAAATTTTTTCTTGGATTAAATATTTTAGGAACCTACACTCTAGTGCTAATAGAGGTCATTGCGGAGAAGATCATGAGGTGTTAAGAAGTTCGATATCCCAATTTCAAATCTACAAATTCGAAGTTTGAATTTGCGCTTCAGGTATGTCTAAATTAAATATTTGATATTTAATTTTGTTCTTTCCTTTATTTCGTTTATTTTACATGCCATATTTATATTTGTTTTATTTGATATTTTGATTGTTATGTTATGAGCCTAATAGAATAAGATCTAATTAAGTAGTTTAATTAGATTAAGGCATTAGATTTAAAATTGAGAAATTTAAATTGGTTTTCTGCTGCTCTCGCTCCAGCCTCTTAGGGAAAACTTTTTGAAATACATTTCCAACAATTGGTATCGGAGCTAACTCTGAATACGTTCAAATTGAAGCATGTAGAATTAGGAAACATATGAAATTAGGAATTTCACATTTGGAACAGAGAAAATGTTGAGAAAAGAAAAAAAAAGGATGAAAGTGATTTTCCTGTGTTTGAAATACACGAATAATATGAAGAAAATAAAATCCGATAGAAAATCTTAAAACTTTACAACAGAGTTTGAGGAAAATAATTTTCCTATTGAAATGGAGAGGAAAATGGGGGAAAAAATGAATATCTCAACCCCCTATGGATTGGACTTGATCTCAACTTCATGTTTAACAAACAAGGTTTGCTTTGTTTGTCACATAAGTTCATTGATTACATATGTTCGGTTTATACAAAAAGCAAAAACTGAATAGAGTATTTATCATTTAAAATACCAAATTGACGAAATACTTAAACTCGAGGTACCTGAATGTGATAATCTTTTGAGAAAATTTTGTTCAGGTACCTTGAGGTTTGATAATATATTTTTTAGCTACCTTGAGATTTGGAAATGTCTTGAGATACATTTAATTTTGTAAACTTTTCTTAGCTACCATATGCATAACTTTATTACTGTTCTATTACTTTATGCTGACTTGCATTTAAAACAATGGAAAATTATCATCTAGGCACACTAATGTTTGAATATTTATCATTTAAGTACCCTGACATTTCAATATATATAATGAGATACATTGAATTTAAACAATTTATCACTTAAGTACTCTAAAGTTTTAAAATTTTATCAATTAGGTATCATTTTTCAAAATTTGATAGATTTTTATTAGAAATTACTACGTGAAACATAATTATAACAATATATATTTGTCCTCTATCATACTCTTCTAATTTTTTTATCATGAAATACTAATATGACGTATTATTTCGCTAATATATAGTTATGTTTTGTCATAATTCAATAAAAAAGTTTCATGATCTGCTACATTTTCATTTGACAACATTAATATAACTCATATACATTGTTGTAATTATGTATTATAGCAACATTTCGGCATAGGTTACTTAAGTAATAAAGTTTTGAAAGCTTGGGGTACACCTTGTTGTGTATATTAAAATATCAAAGTATTCTAACTAATAAATTTTCTTATATTTATAATAATTTTAAAATTTTTAATATTTTTGAATTTTAAAAAATATTTAAATCCTTAAAATATTTTAAATATTAATAACTATCTAAAATGTCTTTAGACATCTAAAAATTGTTCATATATTTAAAAAATATTTAATATATTAGAAGAATATTAATATATTTAAAAAAAAAATTAAAATCATATAGTTGAGTCAAATTTTTTCTAAAATTTTTAAAGCTCAAGATTTTTGATAGTATATATTGAAATATCAGGTACTTATGTAATAGTTCAACTTGGGAGGCTTAAATAATAAATTTCTAATAGAACAACATCAAGAACGGTCACTAGAAAAAATTTACACAATTTAAATAGTATAAAGGGAATATAACTTATCAAGTTAGACAATAAATTTTTTTTCCTTTTCATTTTCTAGCAACCAAACAAAGGAAAAAATTTTGATCTTGAAAACATAATTTTCCCCCCTTATTTTTCCTTGCTTCCAAACAATTGAAAAAAAACCAGTTCGCTTCATTTTCTTTCCCTTAAACTTTTTTCCCTACATTTTTCTTTCCTTCAATTTTTTTATAATTCCAAGCGAAGCCTAAAAGAAAAGGACTATCCTGAATATTATTGTTAAAAGAGTTTAATGACAAGATTGGAGGTTCATTAAAGTTTTAAATTATTTAAAATTCTATATGAGTCAGGATTCAATCAGTAAGCATACTTTTAAATTGGATTTAATGAGATTAGATGTTCAAGGAGTTGAGCAGTTTAGATTATTAGCCTAATATGATAAGATTTTGAACCTAAGTATGAAATATTCAATTGTTGAATATTTTATAGCAATCCAAAACAAAGAATGCTCGATTATGTTAATAAAGAGTTTAATAATAAGATTGTTGTTCATCGAATTTAAATTGTTTAAGATATATTAAAATTAAAATAGTGGGTGTATATTTCTAAATAATCTAATGAGATTATATATTCAAGTAGTTCAAAGATTTAGATATATACAACATCCCAAAGAATATCTGATATGATTAAATGTTCGGTTTACGATTTAATGAGATTATGATTGGATTAAATTATTTATTTATTTTATTTAAATATTAAAATAAATCTCAGAAAAAATTAAAAGAATTGGGGGCGTTCCCAATAAAGAAACCTTTTTTATTATTTAAATATTTTAAATAAATAAATAATTAATTAATTAGGATGAGATCTTAAATGTGATTATGTGATAATCTTTTCTAAAAGAGTTTAGAGAAGTCTTTAATTGCTCCAAACTTTAGGCCTTAAGTTTTGTTATTCAAATTGTTTGATAACAGGGCACTTATTAAATTTTGTTCTCATATTTAATATATTTAAAGAGTTAAATATTATGTATGATGTGAATAAAAGTTTTAAGGCCAAATACCTTGGTGAAATATTTGACTTCATTGAGTGGGAGAATTTATTTAAATAGATCTAATATGATTAGAAAATTTAAAAGTTAAATTATTTGAAAGGAAAATTCTCATAATGTATCTAATGAGATTAGATTATATAGTTTTGATTATTAAAGAACCCTAATATGATTAGGACTTTTATTTAATTGTTATATAAAATTTAGAGTGACATTCAAATATTCATTATGAGATAATCAGGCCCAAAGAAAGATTCGCCTTTGTAAATTTCAGGTGGGAGCGAGGATCAGGAGTTTTCCTCACGGTCTCCATTGCCAGTGTAATAGTATAGTGGATAGGTGCTACTCCCCGAGAAGGGCCTTTGCTCACAGGATACACGGTTAGACTTCTTAATGCTCTCTAGCAGACTATCATACTATCCTAGTCAAGTATATTCCATTACTTCAACTAATGTCTGAGTAATGGAATATACTTAACAAGGATAGTATGATGTTATAAATCCTTTAATATTTGGTTGTAATTGGTTTTGTATCTCGTGCGTTGTTTTGAATTTCTTAAGTCTTGTTTTTAATTGTTAGTTGGCAGGCCAATTGGCGCCAAGAGTCGGGTTTAGGTCTTGCTAGGTTTGAGTGGCGGTTACTTTGTGTTTTGGCGCCAAATGCCGTTAGTCAGTTAGGGGATTTTGGAATTCTAGTGCAATGTACCTAGATCTATTATAAATAGATCTAATGCTTGTAATCCCTTTATTCATTCAATGAAAATCCTGATTTCCTTTTGGATAATCACTCTCTAATTCTCATCTATTTCTCCAACTTCTCATCCCTTTCAATTCTCTTCTCACCTAATCAATCTCTTTCCCAAGGTTAGCTATCAATTTAGGTTTTGTAGTTAACAATTGGTATCAGAGCTGGTTCAAGTTGTCTATTGCTTGAATTGAACTGGAAAAATCAAAGAAACACAACCAAAGTATGGCTGATGGAGTTAGGACACGATCGGGAGTTGGAGGTGGCAATGTAGCTTCAGTTGTTCAACCAGATGAGTCATATGCTACTGTTGCTGGTTCAAACACATCAAAGAAGTATGTTACGACTAATTAGATGAAGGAATGGTGTGATCGCATTACGAATTCGCAATTACAATAAGAAGAACGCATGTTCTCAAGATTACAACAAATGCAGTTGGAAAATCAGTAAAGAAATGATGATCGATTGTCGAAATTGGAGGATAGGCTGGCGAAATTGCATGATCAGATCAAGAAGCAGGGAGAATCATCAGTTAATGCGATTCTTAAACCTGCAAGTCAGCTCATTCCTCCAGCTACTGTGGTCCAACCGCAAGTTCATCAAGATAGGAATGAGAGTTTGGACAGAAATCATGGTAAATCTCCAATGGTACAAGCAGAAGCTGGACCTTTAGTTCATACCAGATCAGTTGATGATCGACCTTCCGTAGTTGAGGCTACTGCAGGAGCTCATGATCGAAATACAGAACCAGGCCATTCCAGATTGTTTGGCCAGTGTTCAGGGCTGCAATCCAGACCTCCTGATTCAGTTATACACCACAGGAGCTCATCCGATGACTTAGAACAATAGACTAGGCCTCCTGATTTGCATCAGCAGCAGAGATCATTGAGTATTGATGCTACATCTTGTGGTAGAAGCTACGCTCATTGACAGCCAAGGGTGCAAATCGAGCCGTTGGATGGAAAACAGCCTGAGTCTTGGTTGAGGAGGTGTGAACGGTATCTTCATTTCTATAACATCAATGAAGCTGAAAAAGTAGAGCTAGCAGCAGTGCATCTTCATGGAGACCATGAGGTATGTTTTTATAGTGTATTGAAGAGCAATCCTTGTCTTTCTTGGGGTCAATTCGTGGAAGAGTTATGTGAGAGATATGGTGAAGAGGATACAAGTGATGTTGTTGATAGCTTTAATAAAGTTTATCAAACCTCTTCCGTGAAGGAATATATGATCAGATTTGAGAATTTGCATGCTAACATGATAGCCATTAATCCAAATTCTACGGAGGCATATTATGTCTCTAGCTTTATTAGTGGATTAAAGCCAAGAATTAAGAACTTCGTTAAGGCCATTGGGCCAAAGACACTCTCCAAAGCCTATAATAAGGCTAAATTGATTGAAGCTACACTTGTATCTTCAAGTGACAAAAGCAAATTCAAGAACAGCAATTACAAAACTCATCAAAGAGACTCATCAGGCGCCAAGGCTGGCCGTATAGTGGACAAGAGGTCTGCAAGGTTATGTTATAAATGTAATCAGCCGTATCAGCCCGGACATAGGTGCAATCCAAAGTTTTTGATGTCTGCAAGAGGATCTCGTGTTGAAGCTAAATCTGAGGCTGATAGTTCAGGTTCTGTAGAGGATAGTTCTGAGCATGGCTCACATGATGAGCTGTTTGAAGATGAGGTTGAGATTTCCATAAAAGCATTGACTAGGAATGGAGCTCACAACACCATACACATTGGTGGAAAGGCAGGTAAAACGTCCACTACCCTTCTTGTGGATATTGGAAGCACACATAGCTTCGTTGATCCCAAATTGGTGAAGAAGGTGAAGCATGAAGTCATCAAAACTCACCCTTTAGCTGTGATGGTAGCTGATGGCAACTCAATTACTTCTCAAAACAAGTGCCAAGCATTCCATTGGTCTATGCAAGATCATCAATTCTCCTTTGATTTTAGAGTTCTTCCCTTGGGAGGATGTGATATGGTGCTTGGGGTAGATTGGATGAGGTCTTTTAATCCGGTGCTGTTTGATTTTGATAAAATGACTGTATATTTAGAAGTTCATGGCACTAAGGTCACATTACAAGGGATTTCAGATCAAGCACAGTTGCGGTTGATCAATGGAAAGTGCTTACATGGAGGATTCAAGAAGAATGCAATTCAATGGCTTGGGCAATTGTTTGTCATTTCTCCTGCTGAACTGCAGCCAGACATTCAACTTGAAGTTCACGCTTTAATTGAAGAGTTTGAGGACATTTTCGAGCAGCCAAAGAGCCTTCCCCCACAAAGAGGTGTTGATCATGCTATACCGCTTTGAGCTAACTCTGATCTAGTGAAGATCAGGCCTTACCGTTATGCTCATGCCCAAAAATTAGAGATTGAGAAGCAAGTTGATGAGTTGCTTCAAATGAGCTTCATTAGCCCAAGCCACAGTCCTTTTGCCTCACCCGTGATTCTTGTGAAGAAGAAGGATGGCACGGCTAGAATGTGCATCGATTATCGCCAACTGAATTCTTTGACAGTGAAAGATAAGTTTCCTATTCTTGTTATTGGCGATTTGCTTAATGAGTTATATGGAGCACATTTCTTCTCTAAGCTTGATTTGAGGCAAGGATATCATCAAATCAGAGTTCTTGAGCCGGATATATACAAGACTGCTCTTCAGACACACCATGGGCATTTTGAGTTCGTTGTTATGCCTTTTGGTTTAACAAATGCTCCGGCCACATTCTAAGCTGCTATGAACGACTTCTTCAAGCCTTACTTGAGGAGATCAGTGTTGGTTTTGTTCGATGATATATTGACATATAGTTCTTCCTATGAGGATCATCTCATTCATCTTAGAGAAGTGTTTGTAGTGATGCGGCAGCACAGATTTTTTGCTAAGTTGTCAAAATGTTCCTTTGCTCAGTCTAAACTTGAGTATTTGGGCCATGTCATCTCTCATGAAGGAGTCTCTACCGATCCTTCCAAGGTGCAAGCAATGCAAGAGTGGCCTATTCTTATGACCTTGAAGCAATTGAGAGGTTTCTTGGGATTGACCAGTTATAATAGGAAGTTCATTGAAGGTTATGGGTCCATTGCAAAGCCCTTAACTGAGCTTCTAAAGAAGGATGCATTCAAGTGGACCAAAAAGGCACAAACAGCTTTTGATGCTCTTAAGTCTGCAATGTGTGTGGCTCTGGTATTAGCTATGCCAAACTTTGCTGAGGACTTCATCTTGGAGACAAACGCAAGTGGGACTGGTTGTGGGGCTGTTCTTTCTCAACATGGAAGACCTATTGCTTATTTGAGTCGAGCACTTAGTCCAAAACATCAAGCCATGTCCACTTATGAAAAAGAGTACTTGGCAATTCTCCTAGCAATTGAGAAATGGAGGTATTACTTGGATGGTCATAGGTTCATCATTTGAACAGATCATCAAAGTCTTAAGCACCTCTCGGAGCAAAAGATAGTGACAAGAATTCAAAAAAAGGGGTTAATGAAGTTGCTAGGCCTTGATTATGGGATCGAGTATAAAAGAGGGAAGGAAAATCTGACTGTGGATGCTTTGTCAAGGAGGTTTGAGGACCACGAGCAGGGTTCTTGAGGTGCATTGTCTGTTGTTTTGCGATCTTGGATGGATGAAGTCTACAAATCTTATGAAGGGGACTCCTTTGCTCTAGAGTGTGTGGCTGCAGCTTGGGTGAAAAATCCAGATGTTGTTGACAGTAAGACTGAAGTATCTGTGCAGAAGGGTATCATTCGGGTGCAGAACAAGCTGTACATTGGCTCCTCGACTGATTTGAGAGATCAGATTGTGACGGCTTCACATGACTCAGCTTGGGGTGGACATTCCGGGTTGAAGGTACTTATCAGAGTGTTAAGGCATACTTTAGTTGGCACGGTATGAAGAAGGCAGTGACAGATTTTGTTAAGTCTTGTGAGGTGTGTCAACAAACCAAGTTGGGAGACCATAGATACCAAGGACTCTTGCAGCCACTTCCCATTCCGAAGGGCTCTTGGATCAACATAAGCATGGACTTTATAGAAGGACTTCCCAAGTCTGATGGTAGGGAGATAATTTGGGTAGTGGTGGATCGCCTCACCAAATATAGTCATTTTATATCACTTATTCGGCGTGTTACAGCAGAGAGATTGGCTAAGAGCTTCTTAGACAACATATATAAGTTACATGGGTTGCCTCAATCCATTGCTTCTGATCGGGACAAGATATTTACAAGCACTTTTTGGAGGGAGTTGTTCAAGTTGTTGGGTACGACGTTGGCACTTAGTTCATCTTACCATCCCTAAACGGATGGACAAACCGAGCTTGTCAACCAATGTATTGAGCAGTACCTTCCGAGTATGGTTTTCTCACGGCCTAAAGAGTGGAATCAATGGCTCTCCTTAGGTGAATATTGGTTTAACACTCATGTTCATGCATCAATTGGCACTTCTCCTTTCCATGCCTTATATGGGTATGCTCCTCCTTCCCCAATGATGCTGCAGCATCAGGGCACTTCAGATTCTGCAGCAGGGGACATTATTCAGCAAAGGAAGCAAATGTTGTAGGTTCTTAAGGATAATCTTCATCAAGCTCGTGCACGAATGAAATTTTATGCAGATAAAAATAGGGTAGACAAAACTTATGAAGTTGGAGACATAGTCTACCTCAAATTACAACCCTATAGACAGTCTTCTTTGGCTGTCAGGAAGAATGTCAAGCTAAGTGCTCGTTTCTTTGGCCCATACAAAATTTTGGAGAAGATCGGCAAAGTTGCTTACAAACTTGATTTACCTCCTCATTCATACATTCACCCGGTGTTCCATGTATTATTACTTAAAAAGCAGGTGAAAAATGGAGTTAGAAGCTCACGGTCTCCACCAGAAGTGGGAGCAAATGGTGCGTTGCTGCTTGGGCCCGTAGCTGACAAGAGGCAGAAGATGATTACAGGAGCTATGGGAGCTTTCCAGCAGATCGTGGTGCGGTGGCTGAACTTGGATAAGAGTGTGGTCACATGGGAGAATCCTACATTTTTGAAGAGTCAATTTCCAAGTTTTTCTCCTTGAGGACAAGGAGCTTCTCAAGGGGGAGGGAATGTTATAAATCCTTTAGTTTTTTGTTGTAATTGGTTTTGTATCTCGTGTGTTGTTTTGAATTGCTTAAGTCTTGTTTTTAATTGTTAGTTGGCAGGCCAATTGGCGCCAAGAGTTGGGTTTAGGTCCTGCTAGGTTTGAGTGGCGGTTACTTTGTGTTTTGGCGCCAAATGCAGTTAGTCGGTTAGGGGATTTTGGAATTCTAGTGTAATGTACCTATATCTATTATAAATAGATCTAATGCTTGTAATCCCTTTATTCATTCAATGAAAATCCTGATTTCCTTTTGGATAATCACTCTCTAATTCTCATCTATTTCTCTAACTTCTCGTCCCTTTCAATTCTCTTCTCACCTAATCAATCTCTTTCACAAGGTTAGCTATCAATTTAGGTTTGGTAGTTAAGAAGTATGCTAGAGAGGATTTTCATATTGTCTTAGAGACCTAGGAAGAAATGGTGAGTTAAATATGTTTAGGAAACATGCAATTTGAGAATATTTCTCATTTAACTAAATACTTGTTACGCTTCTTCCATAGCGTAACAAGTAGATTGGTTAGCTCATTGTTGCACACAAATAGAGAATGGTTAGATGGATCCATGCTTTATTTGTTTGATAAAATTTTTTTCAAGTTTACAATACTAAAAATATCAAGTGGAAATGGGCTTTTAAATGAATGCTCATGGCCTCTATTACCAATCTTGCAGTATACTAGGTGGGCGCCGCTCCCCAAGGAGAGTGTTCATTTGCAAAATACAAGGTTAGTCCTCTAAGAGATGAACTAAAGTCCAAGCAATTGAGTATGGCCACGCTAACATGGAGTATATCAAGACCTTGTACAAGTGTTCAAGTAATGGTGTACACTTGACTACGGTCTACATTAGCCTCTCCCAGGAGCTTTATTGTAGAACCTTAGAGGCTAAGAGAAAAGTGGTGTGTTTGTGTTCAGTAAAGAGTTTACAAGAAAACATATTTATTGCGAAATATTCTCATCCTTCTAATATCTCAATTCGGCCTGCCGATGGGGAGTTTTGGGTGGCTTGGTTGGGTCTCCATGGCATACATGTAAGTTTTGGAATTTTAACTCCGAACTCTAATTGTTTGTTAAAAGGTGAGAAAAGTAATCTTGTATGTTATATAACTTGTTTGACAGTTTGGAGATGCAAGATTCGGATATTACATGTAGAACTTATTGTAGTATTAGATACTTGAAATTGATTGGATACTTGAGGGAAGTGTTTGGTCAAAGAACTAGTAGCATGAGAACAACTTATGAGAAAAGGTGTTATGAAAACTGAAGAAAAAGTTCACTTAATGTAAGCATTTATCTCAGGAATTAGGCACCTCAAGAGAGCAAAACAAAACGCGAGTCGAAGTAGTTTTGTTTCTTATATAAAAGCACTAGACTTTAAAAGGAATTGCCTACGTGCTTAGATACTATAGTTGTCAAGATCGAGAACCAACATGATAAGATATTTGATATCATGTCTCCTATAGTTGTGACTAATGGGCAGTTCATTAGTGTACTGGTGAATGGGTTTTTAGTAAAGGCATAAAAAGGTAGTAGTTTAAGTCAGGGAACATAGCTTTTTATTTGAGTAACTATATTCATGTACCTAAGAAATTTGATTTCCATATGTTATTTGTCATGAAATAGTCTTTCCGTTATTTTTCTTAAAAATAGACTGATAGTTATATAAATAAAATGTTATTTAAAAAGGTATACTGGTGGATAGTTGACTCATTTTAAACAATACTACATTACTGTGAATTTATTAGTCTAATACAAGCTTGGCTGTGTAACCATGTAAAAGAAGAAATTCCAAAAACCATATAGCTTATAAGTGGTGCTTAATCTTAGGTCACGTTAATCCAATGTGATTCAAAACTGGTTTGATTTGTCTTATGGATCATTATATACTTGAATGATAACCGGTATGTAAATCATGTTCGAATTAATGATGACTGAAAGTGTCTTCAAGAGTAAAGAATGTAGGACCACTAAGCTACTATGACTAATTCATAAAGTGTTTGTGGACTACTAAAAGTTCAAGCGAGTGAAAGCGATTAGTATTTCATAAAACGTTTACGAGTGACTACTCAATTGGATAACAACAACAACAACAGCAGCAGCAACAACAACAACAAACCCAGTGCCTCCTGACTACACAATTAGATGATGTACAGATATACCTATGAAGACTGAAGCCTTGAATTTTTTGAAAGGTTAAAAGAATTAGAGACTAAAGTTGGAATCAATTAGGTAATTATATCAAGTTACTTTGATGAGATAAAGGTGGTGGTTTCAGAAGAATTCTAATTTTTCCCTTATTACAAAGAGTTGTAGAAAGGATCAACAATTTGTTACTGAATATGGTACGGTTCATACGATGAGTCACGTTTACAAATAAAAAAAAAAAAAACTTCACCATGTAAAATGTTTTAAAAAGCGTTCTAAAAGTATAACAGATTGCTTATTTTGGTTAAATTGACATTATCAGATATTGTGTCTCAACAACACAGCTCTACTTACGGTGTAAATATATCTTCAACTAGGTTACTATCACACAAGATACATGAGAGCTTTGGTGTAGTAGGAGGATGGTCAGGGTCACCTGACAAATTCATGTATTCAGTCTTAATGGTTAAGAATGCTGATGAATCTGACCTTTAAGTCTGCAATGAGACTCTTAAGTATAAAGATACAAACCAATTGGTAGGGGCAAAAATGTTAAGTTAAAGTAAGAGGAGTCGAAAGGGACTAAGTTCATTAGACACCTTCAGCGCTAGATCAGTGGCAGCAGGTTAATACCCTATAGGAAGGAATCGTCTTTGATGGGACCTTCTAGCCAAATGCTATGCTTAAATCCATAAGGCTTCTCTTTACAGTGTATCTCATTGTCATGAGGTATGGGAATGGAAGTCAAGACGACATTCTTGAAATGGTTATCTAAACGGTTGCGTATACAACACAACCAAACAATTTTGTTGCCAAGAGTCAGGAGCATGTAGTATGCAAACTAAGCTAGTCTATTTGTGGACTTAATAAGCATCTTATTCATTGCGTAGTAGATTCGATGATGGTTAATTAAGTCATAGGGATTTTAGTCAATGGTTAGTGAACCAGTAGCGTACAATTGACATAACAAGGAAGTAGAGACTTTCTAAGTGTTGTATATAGATGACATTCTACTTATTGAGAATGGTGTAGAATTGTTACGAGCAATTAAATATTTTTACTATCCAGACAGTTAATTAAAAGCGAAAGACCTAAGATGAATCAACTATGTTCTAAGTGTTCAAAGAAAGGATGCTGAGTTTATCATGGGTCATTTGTTTTTAAAAGAGAGTTTAAACTTTTGACGTCAGAATTCCTATCCATCCTTGTAATTGGAGTAGAAGTGGCCGCGGACGAGCTGGGCAGGGCGAAGCCTGGCTCTACCCCCCCCCGGCCACTTTTTTTTTCATACCACAAAAATGACACTAGTGAGATTTGAACCTCAGACCTCTAACATATAAAGCCCACCATTATCATGCGAGCTATCATTTCTTTGTGATTTTATTAGGTAAAAAAAGATTTAACATGTTTTATGAAAAAGTTGGCAAAAAATTGACACTAGTGCGATTCGAACCCCATACATCTAACATATAAAGCACACTATTACCATGTGAGCTACAATTGCTTTGTGATTTTACTGGACAAAAAAATAATTTAATATATATAGAAAAGACATTAGTGCGCTTTTGGCCCCCCAACGGGTCGGTCCGGGTCCCGGGCTCAAACCCCCCTCTTTTAGGGGGCTTGGGGCCCAGCCTGGGAGTCGGCCTAGCCCGATCGGACTGGGGCGGTTTTCGGGCTGGCCCGGCCCACTGGCCACCTCTATGGTGGAGTCATTCGATGATGAAGAGTGAAGCAATTTTGTGTTTCTTACATCATTATGGAGTCGGATACTTGACAGCTAGGGAGCTATTGAATAGACTAGTTGACTCAGAAGGTTCGTAGTAGATGAAAGCATGTAACGAAAAGAATGAGATAGTATCAGATCAATATTAGTTGAAACTTTAGGGTCAAAGAGTTGACAAATCCCTAGGGGATGGTTCGGCAATGCAGGACTGTTTAGGCTTAAGGACAAGTGGGAGATTGTTGGAGTAGGTGTCCTAGAAAAACACTATTTTGTTAGTTTAAATAAATAAAATCATTTTATTTATTTATGCTGTAATTATATTTTACGAGTTAAACTTGCGTGTGATTGTTTTTCTAAAACATTCCATGAGATGGACATTGTCCCAGATGACATGTCAAGTTTGGTTTAAGGGGTTAATGAGATTGAACCACGGAAACACTTAAATCAAACTAGTGACATGTTGTTAAATTATGCTCGTAGTCTGTGATAAGTTTGAACAACTTATCTGATAAGACTAAAATATGATACTTTTGATAATCCGTCTTGGTCATGTGGATAGGCATCCAAGAGTATTGTGTTAATGTTTTCAATAAGATTAGAACATTGAGTAGGACCACCTGAATTAGTTATTGTTTTACTGCTATATGAAATAATTAATTCTGTAAGACGATAACCCTTAATCTAGAAAATAGTCTAAACTCGTGCATGGAATGTTAATTGCTTCGATGCCCAAAATGACGAGGTTAAAATTGAATAACCAGCATCTTACGTTGTTGGGCAATTACATGAAGTGTTGCGGGAACATATATTTTACTAGGAGTCTACAATGTAAGATGTCCCCTAGTGGATTTCCAAATATATGAACAGATTTTAGAATCTTTGGCCATAGTATTCCACAAGTTTGACATTTGAAATTAATACGAAAATTGTTATTGTATTATGAATTATTCAAGAACGGCAAGTTTGGAGCCACGGTGATCGAGGTGAGAAAAATAACGACAGTAGTTAAGATTGTTTTTGCTCACAGATATCTAATAGAGGGGTTAATTGTTGCAATAAACTTATTTAGGAAAATTTTGAGTAAATATATTTAATTTTGGAGTACAGTGAAATTTATTTAGTGGAATTAAGTTTTATTAAATGGCCATCAATTTTTAGCATGAGATGATAATCGAATTTGACCTGTTTAGAGCTAGAGTTAAATTGTCTCTAAGGTCCTTATGCAATCCTCAACTTAAGCACTGTTTGAAAGTACTTAAATTAAATTCGTGGGATAAATTATTTGTTCACAAGATAAATAAATTATTTTTGCTAAATGTAATTAATGAGATGACTTATTTATTCATAAGATGAATAAATTAATTTTGCTAAATATTATTCATGTGAAGAATTTTATACAAGCGAAAATTTAAACAAAAAAGGGCATTATCTGCGACCTCAACCAGCAGCCAATGGGCGTGCCACATGTTGTGTAGTAGGCCAGGCCGGACGGGCCCACATTGGCCCTTTTTCGCCAGCTTTAAAAAAGTGCAAAATTTAAAAAATACAAAGTCATTTTGTACTTAAATTATTATAATTCATTGAAAAATAATATGATATACAAATACATTTTATCCCTAGCACTAATAATGCCAAATATATGTAATAAAATAAAATATATAATAAGTAATAGCAAATAATGGTAAATAAATAACGTAACAAGTACAATTACAACGCAGTTGGAGCATAATATCTAAATGTACAAATTCGTTTATCAAAAAAATACAAAGTAAATAATTGACATACAAAAGTGTTGATATCAGCCGCATGGGGGGGTTGCTGCGCCATCATTTGACGTATCAGTGGTGTGGTCGTCTTCTTCATCGCTTGATGAATCCAGCCTCATTTTCTGTTGCTCCCTTGCCTTAGCCAGCAGCCAATCCTTCAAGCACACGAACATCTCTAAGCTTGACGGTGATAGCTTCTCCCTCTTCGTTCCAAGCAACCTGCCACCAAGACTGAAAGCACACTCCGATGCTACTGAAGACACCGGACAACTTAGTATATCATGTGCCAAGGTGGAAAGTACGGGATACTAGCCTTGGTTTGTGTGCCACCATTGTAAAAGGTCAAAATGTGGGTTGGTCGGCGTCGCGAAAATAGCAGCAACAATGCCCGTAAATAATAATCCAGCTCGTCACATGACATGGGGGCTACTGTGGGTGTAAATTGCTCCAACAGCTTCATTGAATATGACATGTGTGAACTGCTTCCACTAGATGTGGAAGATCCTACTACAGTAGTACTAGGTTGTGGATTATTGGATGCTAATTTTCGGGAATAGTGGGAAAATAAACTGTGCAAGTTGTTATCTACTTTGGCAATGAAAGTGTCGATATTGAGACTAGGATACAAATATTTGAAAAGATATTGGAAAAACAAGTTTAAACCCCCGAGTTTATAATGACGATCTAAAATAGTTGCTAAGCAGTATGTAAGGGGTAGTTCAGAATAATATTTAGCAAACTTTTCTTTCATTGCCTTAATCGATTTGAGCAAAATGGGGTTAGATTCATTACGTGCCATCCAATTTAAATATCAAGCAATCTTGATATTGCTTGAGGTATGGTCAAAGAGTAGCAACCCGAAAAAAATGTCGTGGCCTTTTTAAACATGCAAAAAAATTTACAAATTTCATCGATTGTCTCCCATTGTGTATTGTTCTGGTTGTAATCGCCCCATTCTGAACGATTTTCCTGGGCAAATTCCATCAGAACGTCTTTATACGATAGAATGCGCTCTAACATTTCTACCATAGACGACCACCTAGTTTGGGAGTCTAGTTTGAATTGTTTATATTCTATGCCATTCAACCTACATAAATTTCTAAATCTTCTTTTTCTAGTGCCGGATGATTTAATAGATATTATTATGGATCTTAAGGTGTTAAGGGATGCGTTTACTAGCTCTAAACCATCCATTACCATTAAATGCAAAATGTGAAAAATGTAACGAAGATGGAAACACTTCCCACCTAACATGTGTCTCATGTGCCTAATTAAATGTGTAATGGATGCAGTGTTACTGGTAGCATTGTTGAACGTAATACTGAAGATACGACGCTCTATGCCCCAATCACGGACTGCGGACATAATCGCACCCGTAGTTATCTCGGCAATGTGGGGGTAATCTAAATAACCAAAATGAATTATTCTCTTTTGAAGGGTGTAGGAGTCATCGATCCAGTGTGCTGTTATGCACATATAAGGCACACCGGGTTTCGACTTCCATGTGTCCGACGTCAACGAGAACATGCTCGTATTCATCGTAAAAAGTGTTAAGACTGCAGCTTTCATCCTACGGCACTCAGTAAAAGCGTCTCGCTTTACGGTGTTTTGAGGAACCCTTACACTGGCGGGGTTCACCCATTTTTGGAGGCAGTCAAAGAAATATTGGTCTTTACCGGCATTGAAAGGACTTTCACCCAAAATTATATATATCTAGCTAGCCCCTTTCAGTTGCCCTCTTGAGAGAACCTAAAATTAGCAAGTGCACCGGTCACTTGCTATACTAGGCGTTGTTGGCTCTTATCTAGGCATTGCTCGGGGTGGCACCTAAGTATATGTCTGCTTAATGTGCCTGACCCACTGCCAAATTGATGGCTAAAGGACCTAGGTGGGTCACATAATTTACAAGTTGCTTTATTAGTTGTCCTATTAAGGGTAAAGTGATTCCATACCCCACTAGTTGTACGCCTACTAGTCCCAGTACTACTTTCAGGCTGGGCTTCGGTGGTGGGTGTGGGTTCCTCATCAGTTTGTGAGTCTCCACCCCCACCACCCTACTCATGATAATCTTGTTGTTGTTCAAAGTCCCAATCTATGCTATCATTAGTGTATGGGGGTGATAAGCCCGGTTGTATAAAGCTTAATCTTTCGTATTAAGTTCGACAATTCTACTCCTTTTAGGGATTCAGGGTGGCCAAGAAGAGCTAGAACTAGCACGGCCGGCTCCAGAGGATGATGAAAAGTTATGTGCCATATTAGTACAAGTGATTAGTATTCATAAAATGCAAGTGGTAATGCAAATTAAATAGCTAAAAATGCGGACCAAATAAAATTGCAATACTAAAATTACCGAAACGAGAGAACAATGAAATTCGAACTTCAGGCAAACACTTTATGAACTTCGAACTTTAGAGAACAATGTTGCCATTAGCAAAGTTGAAGAAGATGGAGATGATGAAGATGATGAATGTATAGAGAGAGAAGAGATGATTGAAGATTTGGTGAGGAAATGGGTTGGGGAGGATTAGGTATTTATAGAAAAAAAAAATATAATTTTTTTTTTTTAATTCGGAGGAAGGGGAACAACGGCTCTCCCCCTCCACTAGAGCCGTTGGGGGCAACAGCTCCCGGGCCGGGCCCCAAGTCCAACCCGACCCGTTGGCCCCCTCTAGCAGGAGGCCACCCATCCGTATGACTTTGTATGGGCTAATCATACTCCCACACGTGTAAATAATCTCAGAATTAAAAAAAGCAAAAAAGAAATTTGTATAGCTGACATCATGTGAGGTCAGCGACACAGATTTCACACGCGTTGAGGCCTACTTTTTGCTGACGTCAGGAGTTGTATTCTTGCTTATAAATACTAATTTTGAGCCGTGATTTTTTAATTTTTTTGATATTTTTGGTTTCGGATTTTGGAACCTGGTTTTTTCTCACAACAAAAAAGTTAAAATTGTTTTAGGGTCTTTTCTAAATTAATGTTTAGTATACTTTTTTTGAAAAATTATTTTTCGAAAGATTTAAAGGAAAAATTTTGTTCCGAAATTTTTTCTGGGATTAAATATTTTGGGAGTCCATACTCCAGTGCTAATAGAAGTTATTGCAGAGATGATCTTGAGGTGTCAAGAAGTTCCTTCTTCCAATTTCACTTTTACAAATTTAGAGTTTTGACTTGCACTTCAAGTATGTCTAAATTAAGTAGTTAATATTTAATATGTTCTTTTCTGTATTTCATTTACTCTGCATGCCATGTTTATATTTAATTTATTCGATGTTTTGATTGTTATGTTATGAGTCAATTAGAGTAAGATCTAGGTTTAATTAAATAGTTTAATGAAATTGGGGCATTAGATTTAAAATTGAGAATTTGAAAACGGTTTTACACTGTGCACGCTCTAGTCAGTATGGGAAAATTTTTTGAAATATGTTCCCAACATTTAAAGTGTTTGACATTTAAAATTTATACTATGAATATGTTCAAGTATAAATGAATTATTCGGTAAAGGGCGAGTTGATAACTAATGGAGAAGCTATAAGAAGGTCAATGATTGTAGTTATGCTTTTTCTATGGCAAGGACATCTAAGGGAGGGGTTGTAGTCATGAACACAATCTATTCTAAAAATATCATATCAATGATTTAAGTCTGGAGTGTAGTAAGATTTATTTAGTGAAATTTAGTCATATTAAATGGTAATTAAATTTTATCTTGAGATAGTACTTAATTTAACATGTTTGGAGCTAAATTTAAATTTCCCTTGAGGTCATTGCCCAAGGCTTTGATTTTATTACCATTAAAAAAATATTAAAAAATTTATGATATGAATTATTTATTCATGAGATAAGTACATTTAATTTTTTCAAACATCATTTATGAGACAAATAAAATTTAAAAATTATAAAATAAAATAATTCTTAAAATTGAAATTTATAAGGTGAATTTTTACGTGTAAAAAACAAAGCAAAAACATAATAAATAAATCGCATTTACACAGGAAGGCATCCTGTATATGCAGATGAACCAACCAGCATGCGACACGGGCGGTCCTATGGCGGATACCCGCATGCATGGGCGCAGACCAATCAGAGACCGCCACATGTCACGCTAACTAAATTTAAAAAAAGCACCTCTTGAGCTAATTTGAAAATGTGGCATTTTGACTTCAATTTTATATGAAATGGTATGTTTTGTTTTGTAATTGCGAATCGCACATCGATTTTTTGGTTGTTTTCCACTCCAATAGCTTGTTATAAATACAGGTACCAATTCTAAGATGTGGCAATCAATTCCAAAATAAAAATTAAGCATTTTTTTTAAAATATTGACTTTCGAAGACCTAATTGGAGAGAAAGATTTCGGTTGAAAATTTTCTTTCCTCAAATTAATATTTTTTGGAGCCCACTCTCTGGGCGTTTTGAGGTCATTGTACAAAACGCAACTGGGTCTCAGTTATCTCAGTTCTCTCGACATTCTTGGGGAAAATTTAAAACCCTTCTACTGCGTTAACTTTATTAAATTACGAAAAAAATTGGAAATTCATGTCAATAATTGGTATCAGAGCCAGTCTCTGATTACACTTATAGTATACATGATAGGAATAATAAGAACAAAATAAATAGACTTGCGATTCAATGAAATAGAGATTTTATTAAGAAGAAAAATTGGTTTAATTTGATTTTGATAATAATCAAAGCACCGGTTCAAATTACTCAAATAAATAGTGAATTAATATTTATTTCGTACTAGTCAATACAAATTCAGTACAATTTGCACTTATGTTGTTCGTATGATTAGATTGTATGTTCTTAATCAAGATCTACGAAATTGGATAAATTGATCTAATGAAATTAGATTAAATTAAATTTTAATTATTTTTATTAAATAAAAAAATCTGACCCTAACATCAGTCGCTGACGTCAGCACATCATTGGCTGATGTCAGCGCATGTTGACCTCAACAGTTAGCAAAGACGTTAGTGCTGATGTCAGCAAATTTTAATTTATAAAATAAATAGACGTTAGTACTGGTTTACATAATAATTAAAAAATTATTTTTTAATTAGTTAATTTAATTTTAGAATGTGATTTTAAAGTAGATGATGAGATAATCTAAATTGCAAGCCAGTAGCATTTTAATAAAATAATTAATTAATTAATTAATTTTATTAGTTACTTTTTAGAATGAGATTCTAAAGTAGATTATGAGATAATTTAAGTGGTAAGACGGTTTTATTTTAAATTAAAAAAATTATTTAATTAATTTTGTTAGTTTATTTAATTTTAGAATGAGATTCTAAAGGAGATAATGAGATTGTCTAAGTTATAAATGCAAGTTATTCAAAAACCAATATTTTATAAAAATCAAGTTGGAGCGAGGTTCAATTGATGAAACCTCATGGTCTCCAGTACTGGTCTAGCAGTATAGTAGATCGATAGACCTCCCCATAGAGGATGTCAGCTTACATATTGCAAAGTTAAACTTCTGTTTGGATAAACCAAAGTGTAAAGAAGTGATGCGACCACGTTGCCTTGGAGTATTGTATTTGTATGGAGGTTTACGTGAGGGTTTACACTTGACTAGCATGATACACTAGCCTCCCTGAGGAGCTCTATTGTGTTATGTTAGAGACTAAGTTAAAGTGTTGAGTTAATCATATTTAGTAAGATTTACAATAAAAATAAAAATAAAAAATAAAAAAGTTAATTGAGAATAGTTCTCACCCAAACTAATTTTATACAACCCCTGCTAGCAGGAAGTAAGGAGTGATGTGTTTGGGTCATCATTGCATATGTGATAGTGTAGTTTTGTAGATACCTGATTGACTGTGTTTGCTAAAATAAAAGAATAGACATCACTGCATTATACATGACTCATATAAGATAGTTACAGAATTGTTTGCATTTATAATGTTCTTTGAAATGGCTGCAACTGGTGCGCTTCATTTAATTCTGAAAGATAATGCTTCAATTGGGCCGAATTACTTCACATGGATAATGAACTTGGACATAGTATTAATACATGAGGCTCATAAGTTTATTCTCACTGATGCTTGACATATGGGGCCCACTGCCAATTCTACAATTGCTGTTAAAGAGCGTTATGAACGCTCGAATAATGTGAAGGAGTTAGCCAGATGTTATATTTTGGCCTCTATGACCAATGTTCTTGAGCATCAAATACTTAAGATGGAAGCAACAGTTGAGATGATAAAAAATTTAAAGGAAGTGTTTGGTGGTCAAGATATGGCAGCTAGGCAAGAGGTGATGAGGAAGCTCTTGAACATGAGGATGTCAAAAGAGTTGCCAGTTCAGGAGCATGTCATGAAAATGATGGGATGCTTGTCTGAGTTAGAGATTCTAGGTGATAAGGTTGATAGTCAGTCTCAGCAAGACATCATCCTTAGCTCTCTCTCTCTCTTTAGCTCTTTTACTCAATTCAGGCTCAGGCACATAATAAATAATAAATATTATTCATTGCCAAAGCTGATGAAGGAGTTGCAGGTCGCAGAGGGTGTGATGTATGCCAAGGGGACTATACACTTGACTCAGGTATCAAGGGCTAGTGGGAGCAAGCAGAACATGGGACCAATTGGAAACAAAGGCAAAGGTAAGGTTGCTAGTGTAGCGACTAAGCCTAATAGGGAGCCAGCAAAAGGAAATTGTATCTTTTGTGGAAAGATGGGCCATTGGAAGAGCAACTACACAAAGTATATAGCTACTCTTCCTGCAAAGACTGCTAAGCCATTTGCTAAAGGTAAGATGATATCTAACCTAGTTAAGTCATGCATAATTGAGAGTCCACTAGGTTCCTGGTGTGTGGTCTTAGGTTTAACTGACCATGATTGTATTATGTTAGGGGCTTAGGCTAACCATGAGGTTGCATGATGGGGAGCAATACCTGACGGATGGAGACAGTGCACGAGTAGCGATGTTAGGAGTAGGATATGTTAGCTTAGGCTTTAGTGGTAGAGTTTTTTTTTTAAGGAATTGTTTTTTTGCACTTGCACTAGCAGTAATTTGATTTATGTGTCTCATTAGTGGATAATTGTTATTAGGTCAATTTTTATTGTGAACCTATTATTATGAAAAATAAATTGTTTATTTGCAAAAGCACATGTGTCGATGGATTATTTATGTGATTTCCTTATCATAACTCTGATATTTGTTTAAATGAGTCCAACACAAACTCACTTGTTTAATCTCCTAAAAGAAAGCAACCTGAAAGGGATAATGCCTTCACTTGGCACTAACATTTAGATCATATTAATTCGAACAGGATCCAAAGACTACTAAAAAATGGACGAATAAAACCTTTGGACTTCAAGTCATTACCAGCCTGCGAATCATGTGTAGAAGGTAAGATGACCAAGTCTGTCTTTGAAAATAAAGGCAACGGGATTGGTGACTTGCTTGAGTTCACTCGCTCAGATGTATTTGGACCAATGAATGTTCAGGAAAGAGGTGGGAATGAGTACTTCATCACGTTTACTGATGATTACTCAAGGAATAGATATGTTTACATAATGCGACATAAGTCGGACACTTTTGAAAAGTCTGGGTACAGGAAAGCTTAGGTATGGTGCAAGGATTGTCAGGACACCTGACAGGTTCATAATGGGAGCCTTAGTGGTTAACTGTGGTATTGAATTTGATCCTTTTAGCCACAGTGAAGCTATTAAGTCTTCTAGTTTTGTGCAATCGGTTGCTCGAACCATGTGTGTACAAATGACATTAAGAGAAAGTAGTGACTTTCTTAGTGTTATATGTCAACGACATACTACTCATTGAGAATGATGTAGGGGAGTCATTAGGTATAAAAGTTTGGTTGTCATGAAAGCTCAATATGAAGAACATGGGAGAAGCCAACTCTACTTTTAAGATTAAGCTTCTGCAAGGTCGTAAGTGTAGGATGTTGGGTCTCTCTCCAGCCACTTATACTGACAAGTCGTTGTCAAGATATTGCATGGAGCACTCCAAGAAAGTTTTGTTTTACCTTTTGGGCATGGAGTCCCTTTCTTTCTTTTGAGTAGTGTTCTATGACACCTCAAGAGGAGGAGCAATTGAGGAATATTCCATATGCTTTGGCAGTGGGAGCCTCAGGTATGCCATGTTGTGCACGAGACTTGATGTCTGCTATACTATGGTATAGTAAGGAGGTGTTAGGCTTACCTGGGTCCAATGGACTAGGTGGCAGTGAAGTGTTTTCTCTGGTTCTTGAGAAGAACTAGAGATCCTATACTGATCTTTCAAAGTGATGAGCTGGTTCCAGTTGGCTATATTGATTTAAGACTTCCGGTCATATTAGAATGATAGACGTTCGACGTCTGAGCATGTCTTTACTCTTGGAGTGGGAGCCATTAGTGAGAGGATTGTCAAGCAGTATTGTATTGCTGACTTCACAATAGAGTAATTGTGCTCATTAAGGGTTAGGCTCAGTAGACCTTTGGTTCAAACTTAAAAGGGGTGAGTATGGACTTTGTAATAAATTGGATTTAGGACAAGTGGGAGATTATTAGGAACAGTAACATGAAATCCAGATTTATTTCTTATGTATTATTTTAATTAATAAAAAAAATTGAAGTTTCTGTAGTTTCCTAGTTAAATTTATGTATGTGTGATTTTATACTGTATTTGATTTTCTTTTGGGAGACATCCATGAGATGGGTGCAGTCCTCAGACTACATTTTACATGTTTGTTCTAAGTGGTTTTTTAGACTAAGCCACCGATAGACTTGGAACAAATGGTATGGATTGTTTTTTTGAAAAAGTCATAGTCAAAGACAAGTTCGAAACACTTGTATGCTAAGACTATAACGTGACATTTTAGATCACTCGTCTTGGTCATGTGAATGGAGATCCAAAAGTGTTAGATTAGTGTGTTTAATAAGATTGACACACTGAGTTAGACCATGTGGATTACTTATTTCTAGACTACTATCGGATTTGAGTGATTCATATTGTATTGTTTGAATGACGACTCAAAATTCTAACGGTATTCTGGACTTGTGCATGGAGCGTTAGTTACTTTGGTATATTATAGGTAAAGTATAAATGAATGACTGAAATCCCACGTACACTGGGTAGCGGCGTGAAGCGTGACAATGATCAGGTATTCAATAGGGAATCTAAGGTCTCTTATGAGATACAGGTGTCCACGTACTTGGTTCACAAATATTTGAATAGTTCGAAAACTTTGGCCAAAGTATTCCAAGTGTTTGACATTTAGAATTTATATTGCGAATATGTTCAAGTATAAATGAACTATTCAGTGAAGGGCAAGTCGGTAACTAATGAAGAAACTGTGAGAAGGATAATGGTAGTAGTTATATTTATCCTTTGTCATGGACATCTAGTGGAGGGGTTGTTGTCATCAATATTTTTTGTTAATGTTTTGAATGACACGTTTTGCTTATTTTTTTTGTCAAATGACGCGCTTTGCTTTTGTTCAGCGAATCCGACATCATAAAATTTGATTTTTTTGCTCCGGTATACTCCGATAAATGGAGGTGCTTATTCCGAGGTTTGGTATTCAATTTTGAAACAAATTTTTTGGGCTTCTGGAATTGTTTCAGAGACCTAATTGGAGGCAAAAATTTTGGTTAAAATTTTTCTTTTCTAGTCTAATATTTTCTAGAGCTTACCCTCTATACAGTTTGAGGTCATTGCGTAAAAGATCGCAGGATCTCGATTTTCTTGGTATTCTTTATTATTGGAGCAATTCCAGGTATGTTCTTCTTTCCCTATTCTTTTCGCTTTTCTATTTTTTTATAGTATTCGTTACTATGCCTGTTTAAGTTTATGTATTATTATAAATGTATTAGAGTAAAATGCCAATAGAGAATTTAGATCTGTTGATTTGAATTATTAATTTAAGTCCGTAGATTTAAAATTAAGAATCTTAAATCAACCCAAGGTTTAGAGTTAAGAATTCTAAACCTATTCCGTTGCATTATCTTTATAAAACTAGGGAGAATTTTTAAAATTCGTCCAAACAACCGGTATAAGGGCAAAGGGTTTATAGAGATAAACCTATTCCCGAGAACTCTCACACGGTAGGTGTCATGAATTGTGACTCACCGACCGAGGGCTTAGGTAGACAGAAGAGTCTCTTACTCTAAGTGCTCTAATAGGTGCATATTGTTGTGCCCATAGTTCAGAACCGTGAACCCAATAATCGGCATTATAGTTTATTTTTTCCAACAAAATCTATGTCTTTTCCCCACAATATTTAAGCAGCCTAAGTCTCTTCCTCCATAGAGTTTCCTTGATCATGCCATTCCTCTGAAATCTGGTGCAACATCATTCAAATTGTGGCCATAGAAGTGACCTCATGCTTAGAAATCAGTAATTGAGAAACAAGTAGACGAATTGCTGAAGGCTTGTTTCATTAGGCCAAGCCGCAGTCGCTTTGCTTCACCAGTCATTTTAGTGAAGAAGAAAGATGGTTCTGCCAGGATGTGCATCGACTATAGGCAGCTTTATTCTTTGACAAACAAACGCATGTTTCTTCTCTAAGTTGGATTTCAGACAGGATTATCATCAGATTAAAGTGCTTGAGCAAGACATCTATAAGACTGCATTTCAAACTCATCATGGCCACTATGAGTTTGTTGTTATGCCTTTTGGCTTAATCAACAAACTTGCAACATTTTAGGCAGCAATGAATGACATCTTCATGCTGTTTCTAAGGAGATTTGTGCTAGTCTTTTTTGATGATATTCTCATTTACAGTGCCTCCTGTGAAGATCATCTAGAGCACCTGAGGGAAGTCTTCCTTGTTATGCGAAATCACAAGCTCTTTGCTAAGTTGTCTAAGTATGCTTTTATACAGCTGCAGTTGGATTATTTTGGACATGTCATATTATCTAGGGGAGTCTCCACGGATCCCTCAAAGATACAAGCAATGAAATATTGGCCAATTCCAGTCACCTTGAAGCAATTACAAGGTTTCTTGGGCTTAACAGGCTATTACAGGAAGTTCATTGCTAACTTTGGATCGATTGCAAGACCCTTAACGGATCTGCTTAAGAAGGATGCCTTTGTGTGGAGTGATAGAGCTCAAGCAGCCTTTGAAGCTCTAAAAGAAGCTATGTGTGAAGCCGCTGTTCTTACTTTGCCCAATTTTGCTGAGGACTTTATTTAAGAGACTGATGCCTATGGAACTGGTATTGGAGTAGTGCTGTCATAAAAGCGAAGGCCAATTGCTTATCTAAGTCAATCACTTAGTCCAAAACATCAAGCAATGTCCACACACGAGAAGAAGTACTTGGCAATTTTGTTAGCAGTTGATAAATGGAGGCATTACCTTGATGGTCACAAGTCAGGACCTATCATCCAAATTTGAAGCATTTTCTAAAGCAAAAGATTGTGACAAGAATATAGAAGGAAGGGCTAATGAAGATGTTGGGCCTTGACTATGCAATTAAGTATAGAAGAAGCAAAGAAAATCAAGCTACTGATGTTTTGTAAAGAAGATTTGAAGATGGTGAGCAAGCTTATTGTGCAGCCATTTTGGTTGTTCTTTCTTCTTGATTAGAAGATGTTTACAAGTCCTAGGATGATGATGTTTTTGCTCAAGAGTGTATCGCTGCTTATAGCATCAGTAAAGACTGTAAGAGCACATCTTATGCAGATATTTTAGAAAGTAAGGGAGTAATTTGATTAAAGGGCAGGTTGTACATTGGTTCTTTAACAAATTTGGGGGATCAGATCATAAGTGCTTCTCATGACACAGCTTGGGGTGGACATTCAGATGTAGAAGGCACATATCAGATAATTAAAGCATACTGTAGTTGGCCTGGTCTGAAAAAAGTAGTAATTGAGTTTGTGGGCTCTTGTGATGTATTTTAACAAACAAAGTTGGGTGATCATAGATACCATGGTCTCTTGCACCCTCTCCCTGTTCCTGATTGAGCTTGGGTTAATATAAGCATGGATTTCATTGAAGGTTTGCCTAAGTATGAAGGCAAGGAGGTGATATGGGTTGTGATTGATCATTTCATAAAGTTTAGCCACTTCATTGCTTTGATTCGGCCAGTCATAGCTGAAAAATTAGCAAGTTGCTGCTTGGACAACATATATAAGTTACATGGATTACCTCAATCCATTGTAGCTGAAAGTGATAGAATCTTCACAAGTCATTTTTTGAGGGAATTGTTCAAGCTTATGGGAACTACTTTGACTCTTAGCTCTTCGTACCATCCTCAGACTGATGGACAAACAGAAAGAGTCAATCAATGCATTGAACAATATCTTAGGAGCATGGTTTTCACTCATCCTAAAGAGTGGAACAAGTGGTTATCTTTAACTTAGTATTGGTATAGTACCCATGCTCATGCTTCTCTTGACACTACTCCTTTCAAAGCTTTATATGACTATGATCCTCCCACTCCTTTCTCATTGTAAAGTATGACTTCATATGTGTTGGAAGTCTCTAATTTGATGCAATAGAGGAAGCAATTACAACATATGCTCAAGGACAATCTGCAACAAGCTCAAGTAAGGATGAAAATGTGTGTAGACAAGAAGCGTGTGGACAAGAATTATAAAGTTGGTGATATGGTTTACCATAAATTACAACCTAATAGACAGTCTACCGTGGCTTTCAGGAGCAATGTCAAGCTAAGTGCTCAATTCTTTGGTCCACACTAGGTTCTTGAGAAGATTGGAAAAGTGGCTTATAGGCTTGAGCAAACTCTTATTGCATACATTCATCCAGTTTTTCATGTTTCGTTGCTTAGGAAACAGGTAAAGAAAGGATGTAAAAGCTCAAAGTCACCCCCAAAAGTTGGATATAATGGAGCTTTGGTGTTCTAACCAGCTGCTGTTCGTGGGTCCAGAGAGATTAAGACTGGCAACAGAAAGATTAAAGAAGTGCTAGTTCAGTGGCAGAATTTGGACAAAGAGTTTGTTACCTGGGAAGAATTGGCCTTCATGAAGAGCCAATTCCCAAATTTCTCTTCTTGAGGTTAAGAAGCTTCTTAAGTGGAGGGGATTGTTGGGATTTTTCTAGTTTTAACTCTTGTAATCCATGTTTTGAATTGATTAGAGTCTCGTATTTCTTTGGAAGGTTGGTCGTTCAAATGTTGGTTGTTCCTTTTGGCGCCAAAGTTGGTTATCTAGCTGATATGTTGCTAGTTTGGCGGTTTAGGCTTAATTAGAGATCTTTTTGATACATTGTATCTAGATTCTCCTCTAAGAGGATCAGTCCTTGTAAGTCTTGAGGCATTCAATGAAAATTACTTTGATTCTTAAGATATGTTTCTCTCTCTTCTCATCTCTTTAACTCTCGTCTAACCTCAGTTCTTTTCTCACCTAAACTCTCTCTTCACAAGTTAACTTCAATTTCTCAAATTGAAGCTTAACAGTAGCTCGTATGAATAAGGAGATTTTGAGTACTTTACCGAGTAGTCCCGGAGATGGAAATGTCGGATCTGCCATTTGACTTTCTGTTTTGCGTTACTTTTTAGCTCTTTATGGGTATTTGCGATGTATGGGACATTGATGTCATCTTTGCTCACACCTCTATTGTTTGCAGATGTGATTTGTGTTTTGTGTAGGGAAGGGCTATAGTGTGTGCCCTATTTATTATTTACTTATGTGTGTATTGTTATAATATTTCATTGCTTGTATCTTAGGAGTAGGTGTTGTGATCGTTTTTCCGCTAAGGTGTCTATGATATTTGGAATGGAGGTCGTGTTGTGGTGTGCAATGTTGTTGCATCTTTGGATGAGATGTGTTTTATGTGTGCTTTTTTGGTGAATGACTTTGTTTCGGGTCTTTATTCATGCATAGAGTATTATTGTGCATTTTTCTCCCTTTTTATGGGGAATTCGCTTCTTGTATTAGGCAAATATCATATAATTTGTGTAGGGAAAGGCTATTGTTTTTGGCTATGATAGGTGTTTCTGATGTTATCTTGCTTCTGGGCTTTGTTAGTATGCGCGAGGCTTGTTTCGATTCGTATTCCATTTGGTCGATTTATACAGCTGATGCACTAAAGAGATAGGTGAATAAATATTGTAGTTACACGAATAATTAAGGGGTTGCTACTGTCTACTCTAGGGGCAAATGTCATTATTGCATTTTCAATATGAAAGGTTGCACCTTTGATGTAGTGTGTCGCTATCGCACCTTTCTACAAGGTGGGAGTCACGATTGCACCTTTAACGAAGTGAGTGTTGTCGTTGCACCTTGACCATAGTGGGAAACAAGGTCGCCCCTTTAATGAGGTGAGTGTCGTCATTGCACCTTGACCAAGGTGGGTGACATGGCTGCACCTTTAATAATGTGAGTGTCGTTGTTGCACCTGTAGCAAGGTGGGCAACATGGTTGCACTTTTAACGAGGTGAGTGTCGTTGTTGCACCTTCAACAAGGTGGATGTTCTTATTACATCTTAAACGGAAGTTAAAGTTGAAAGTTAGTATTCGATGTCTGGCAAGGTCATGCTAAGAAAACGGTTATTTCCAAATGGCTTGGACCTATGCTGGAGCTATCTAGGTCCTTGAGGTACGGTTTATTTTCTGTCTTCGCTTTTTGACGTTGCGTGCGTTTCGATCCTCATTTATAGCTTTGGGGATGACCCTGTGTTCTTTTTCTTGAAAATTTACCACTTAGGGATGTCATAACGATAGTTTTCTTAGATTATTGATTAAGTGCACCAGGATCTAATAGCATTAAATGAAGGGCCAACCGAGCTTCGGTGTCCTTTATTGATGCATCTCATATTTACGCACCTTTTAATTGATATTTTAAATATTTTACACCTATTTAATTATAATTTTACACTCATTTTGGCAATTTTTATGTCTAGCAGGTTTGAAATTAAAGTTCCAAAAATTGTCAAATGTTGGTGCAAATAAGACAAATTCGATGTGTAAACAATTAAATCAAGTCAATCGAGATTCGGGACAAGAACGTAAAAGCTCGACCGCACTGCTATAGTACCCGAGCCGGCACTATTCATCATCTTCAACTCCAAGCTGTGCTGCTACAGTAATTCCGGCCCGACACAACCAACACCAGGACCAACCATCACCGGCCCAGACTTGCATCCTCAAGCCCGACTCCGGCCGAACACCAACCTCACCACCAGCTTAACGCCAACTTCACTGACATCATCAACCTTGGCCCAACTCATCGTCATCTCCCGCAACCGACAGGCCCAGCTTCGTCCGCAGCCCAACATCAACACAGCCCAGCTCGCTAGGGTTTCTGGTTTGATTATAAGAAAAAGAGGACGGCCCCTGTTCGCGTGGGCATCTCTCACCTCTCAGTTTTCTCTCTCTCTCCGTCGTCCTTTTCTTGACTTTTCCTCATTTATATATTTTTTTTATTTTCGTTAAATTAGAACGAGAGCGGAATTAGCGTGAAGACCGACATGAGTTTGTTCAACTCCTCCTTCACCGGATCATCCTTGATGGAGAGCTAACTTGCTCTCTGGGGTAAGATAAAATCTTAGCCTTTACTTTTGTTTGCTTTTAATTCGGGTTAATTTGATTGTTTACATGAATTGCTTGGTTGAGATAAATACTTTGAAGTATTATATTTTTATTGTTTATTCAATTGATATGATTATTGAGTTTGTGACCTTTAATTGTTGATATTGATATTTATAAATTAATTCTTTGTGTTTGTAGCCTTATGATTAATTAATCAAGCAATAGTATTAACCGAATTGTTAATTAAAGCCTATCTTCCCTATACTTGAGTTAGATAGGGTCAATACATGATAATTAACAATACGTTAGGTAGAGCCTATTTTTCTTATGCTTTAGTTAGATAGGGTCAATACGCAATACTAACAACATTACCTTAGTAGGTTGAAGCTTGTGGCCTCGACCTCTACCTGTGTAACAATTAATATTCCCAAGTTAAAAGTTAACGCAAAAGTAATTGGCTAAAGATGGATTCGAAACCCTAGGTTCCAATTTAATACACTTTTTCTATTAGAAGTAGATTACTTTAGTTTAGTTGTTATTTTCTTAGGTTAATTAATGCAAAAACCTCTCAATTTTATTTAAAAACCTCTTAGTCCCTATGGTTCGATACACTCTCGCCCTACACTTCAATTTAGGTGTGTTTAATAGACAGGGTTTTATATTAAATTTTGATAGACGCAGAAAAACACATCAAGATTTTAGCGCGGTTGTTGGGGACTAGGCAATATTCGTGATTTTATTTTTGTGATTTTCTTTGATTTTTAAATTTCTATTTCTTCTTTAATTATTAATAAATTTATTTTATTTTTCAACCTAGGATTTGAAATCCTAATTTGATTCTTAATTTAGGTTTTTTAATTTTTAATTCTCTTTAATTGTTATTGTCTTTTTTCTATAAAAAAAAAATAAATTTCTTTTTATTAGCATTATTTTTCTTGTAATTTTCGTGCATAAGTAGAATTTAAGGTATCTTGTTATTTGCCTTTTCTTTTGGGTATTTGTTTCGTCTATTTTATCTGCTTTGCTTATTTAATTCTTAATTTACGTGATTTGTGTGGTTAATTATTCTTGCACGGTCGTCGCACTTTGTCTCTGGACCTTACTAGATTCGACCCCGAAATTGAAAGAACTTTAAGAGACCTTAGAGCCCAACACGGAGCAAAATCCGCTAGTGCTAACTCTGATTTAGTAATGGCTGACGAAACGACCACGTACACTTATGGACTACTTTACTCCCACCACATACGCTTCGCCCTCATGCATTAGGTTGCCACCCGTAGCCCATCAGTTCGAGCTTAAGCCACATACTATACAAATGCTTCCTTCATTCCACGGCTTAGGTAATGAGAACCCGTACACACACTTGGACAATTTCATGGAGGTTTGCTCCACCATTAGGATTCCTAACGTCAGTGATGATGCCATCTTGCTTTGCCTCTTTCCTTTCTCTTTAAAGGAAAATGCTAAATATTGGTTAGGCACCTTACCTAGTGGGACAATTAGTACTTGGACTCAAATGCAACAAGAATTTCTTAAGAAATTATATCCCATTAGCAAGACTAACACCGCTAGGAGAGCCATTAACACCTTTGCCCAACTACCTACTGAAGAGTTTCACGAGAGTTGGGATAGGTTTAGGGAACTTTTACGAGCCTGTCCGCATCATACTATCCCTAAATGGAAACTAGTCCAAAACTTTTATTATGGTTTAAACGAGGAGGGTCAACAAACTGTAGATGCCTCATGCGCTGGTCAGTTCCTTAGAAAGAATGAGGATGGGGCGTGGGAACTGTTTGAACTTTTGAATGAGAATTCACAACAATCTGCCGCACATGCACGTTTTAATGCTACTAGGTTAGATAGAGGAGTAAATGAGATTGCTCACACCTCCATCTTAGATAAGAATGTAGACTCTCTTGCCTCTTCCGTAGAGCAGTTAACTTCCCTATTTAAGATGACACTGGCCTCCTCTACTGCACCTAATGTGTCTCATGTTTCAAATGTGCAAAGTGTTTGTGTTTCATGCTCTAGTGTCTCTCATTCTACCCATGACTGCCCCTCTACTTCACCTAATGTGGAGTGGTCGGAGGAATAAGTCAATGCAGACCAAGGATTCCCACGAAACGACCCATATTCTAACACATACAATCCGGGCTAGAGAAACCATCCTAACTTCTTCTGGAGGCAAGGAGGAGAAGGACAATTTGTGCCACAACAACAGAACCCACGACCTCAACAACCTGGTATGACACGACCCGTTGGTTTTCAATCGCAAGGGCATGCTTCCAACTACTCTCAACCTCCCAATTTAAGCTCCAATTCGAATTTTGAAGAGAAGGTTTTGAGTGCACTGAAAGGTTTGGAAGCTAATTCCCAACTCCTCCACTCCCACACACAATCGATTGCAAAGCTAGAAACCCAAATAGGTCAACTAGCTAACTCTCTGAGTAGAAGAGATGAGGGAAGACTCCCTAGCCAGGCTGTAGAGAACCCTAGGAACTCTGTAAGACAAGATAACTATCCTTCCCAGCAAGAACAAGCAAAATGCAATACAATGTTGAGAAATGGGAAGGAGGTTGACATTGGGGTGAGCACTGAAAGTGAAGTACCCATGAGTGGTGAGGAAGAAGAGAAGAGCAAGGAGAGAGAAAAGGAGACCGATGAGGTCATGCACCCTTCTCCCACTCCTAAAGCCTCTGATCTTCCCTCGTCATATGGACCTAGGGTACCCTTCCCCCAAGCTTTAATTACGCCACATCCAAATGGGAAGGACAAGAAGTGGGAAGATATTTTGGAGACATTTAGGCAAGTAAAGATAAACATTTCTCTTCTTGATGCGATTAAACAGATTCCGGCCTATGCGATGTTTATTAAGGACCTTCTGAACCAAAAGAGGCGATCTAGAGCACATCTACCTAAAAAAGTGTTCTTAGCTGAGCAAGTGAGCTCTATTCTGAAGTGTGACACTCCAGTTAAGTACAAAGACCCTGGTGTACCCACCATCTCTTGTTTACTTGGGGACTACCCGATCAATAAAGCCCTACTGGACTAAGGTGCGAGTGTCAACATTATTCCTTTCTCGGTTTATGAGAAGTTAGGCCTGGGAGAGTTGCAACCCTTCGCCGTGACCTTGAAATTAGCAGATAGATCAACTAGGATTCCTCGTGGTGAGTTTATTAACATGCTAGTGAGCGTAGACAAAGCTTTGTTTCCTGCTGATTTCCTCGTGCTTGATATGGAACCTTCTAGTCATTCAAAAAACCATGTCCCTCTCATTCTAGGTTGGCCTTTCTTAGCGACGGCTAGTGCTACCATTAATTGTAGATCTGGGGTAATGGATGTTAGCTTTGTCAATCTGACCATTAAGTTAAATATTTTTAAGGCTTCGTTGTCACCCACTAGTGAGGATGAGTCAGAGTGTTTCTGGGTGGACATTATTGATGATTTGGTGGACCAAACACTCCCTTCTATCCTAGTTAGTGATTCCCTTGAGCGAGCACTAGTATATGATTGTTCTGATGATTTTGAGATTGAAAATGTCACTAGAGAGATGAATGATTTGCTTGAGATATGTGACCCTTTAGAGACTTGTAATTGGATGTCAGAAGTAGAAGCTTTACTACGCTTTTGGATTCCCCTGCCTTGCCTTCCATAGTTTCACCACCCAAACTTGAACTTAAGTTGTTTCCATCTACTTTTAAATATGCTTTCTTAGGACCCGATGAGACTTTACATGTGATTATCTCTTCTCTGTTGTCTAGGGAATAGGAGGATGCATTGATGATAGTGCTTAGTGATCATATGAGTGCCATTGGGTGGTCTGTGGCCGATTTGAAGGGTATAGATCCTTCCATTTGTATGCATAGGATTTTTCATGATGAGAATGCTAGACCCACTAGAGAGATGCAAAGGAGGTTGAACCCTAACATGAAAGAAGTGGTAAAGAAAGAGATTGTGAAATTGCTTGATGTGGGTATCATTTACCCAATTTTTGATAGTAGGTGGGTTAGCCCTGTTCAGGTAGTCCCAAAGAAGTCGGGTGTTACTGTGGTTAGGAGTAGTAATGGAGAGTTAGTGCCTAATAGAGAGACCACAGGCTGGTTAGTATGTATTGACTATAGGAAGCTTAAATCTGCCACTAGGAAGGACATTTTCCTCTGCCATTCATTGAACAGATTTTGGAGAAGTTAGCTGGTCATAGCTTTTACTGTTTTCTTGATGGATATTCAGGATATAACCAGGTAGCAGTCTACCCAGAGGATCCAAAAAAAATGACTTTTACGTGCCCCTTGAGCTGTTAGCTGTTGTGTTCGCTCTTGAAAAGTTTCGTTCCTATCTTCTGAGGTCAAAAGTCATTATCTATTCTGACCATGCTGCGTTGAAATATTTTCTCTCTAAGAAAGAAATGAAACCTAGGCTCATTAGATGGATTCTTCTACTTCAAGAGTTTGACATTGAGATTAGAGATAAGAAAGGTGTAGAGAATGTGGTAGCTGACCATCTCTCAAAGATTTTCTTTAAGCATCATGATCCATCTATTTCAATGCATGACTCGTTTCCCGATGAGCAACTTTTTGTTGTCTTCCATTCACGTGGCCCTTGGTTCATAGATATTGTTAACTTCCTCGCTACAGGTGTGATTCCATCTACTTGGTCTAAGCAAGAAAAGGATAGGTTTTACTCTCAAGTAAAGCACTTTTACTGGGATGATCCTGACTTGTTTGAACATTGCGCAGATCAAGTAATTCGTAGATGTGTTCCGGAGTGTGAGTATCATAGCATTTTATCTTTCTGTCACTCATATGCATGTGGAGGACACTTTGGAGGTCGTAGGACTGCTGTAAAAGTCCTACAGTGTGGTTTTTATTGGCCTACCCTGTTCAAGGATGCGCACAAGTTTTGTCTTACATGTGAGCGTTGTCAGCGCACGGGCGCAATGACCCGTCGAGACACGTTGCCTTTAAACCCCATTTTAATTATGGAAATATTGGATGTTTAGGGTATTGACTTTATGGGACCATTTCTCCCATCTTTTGGATTTGTTTACATACTTTTAGGGGTCGACTATGTGTCTAAATGAGTTGAGGCCATACCTACTAGGACCAATGACCACAAAGTGGTCATCCAATTTGTCAAGGACTACATTTTTAATCACTTTGGTACCCCCAAAGCACCCATTAGTGATGGTGGCAGTCATTTCATTTATAGGTCATTTGAGGCACTTCTTAGGAAGTACTCAGTACATCATAAGATTGCCGCCCCCTATCATCCCCAAACTAGTGGTCAAGTAGAGCTTTCAAACCGTGAGATCAAGTCTATACTTGAGAAAACGGTTCGTCCTGATAGGAAAGATTGGTCCCTTATGCTGAATGATGCTCTTTGGGCTTACCGCACTGCCTATAAGACCCCACTTGGTATGTCACTCCATAGGTTGGTCTTTGGTAAAGCATGTCATTTACCAGTTGAGCAAGAACACCATGCTTATTAGGCCACTTGAGCTTTGAATTTTGACTTAGACCAAGCTGGATCTAACTGAAAGCTCCAATTGAGTGAACTTAAGGAGTTGAGGAATGAAGCTTATGAGCATGCAAAGATTTATAAAGCTAAAACCAAGGCTTTTCATGATAAACATATTTTGAGGAAAACATTTGCTCTTGTTCAAAAGGTTTGGCTTTTTAATTCTAAATTGTGTCTTTTTTCAGGTAATTTAAGGTCTAGATGGGATGGTCCTTTTATGGTTAAGCAGGTATACCTCTCAAGTGCTATTAAGATATACAACCTAAAGATGGTCGTGCATTCACTGTAAATGGTCAAAGGCTTAAACCTGTAGTTGAGTTCGATGGCATTGCTGATGGATAGCGTATTGAAGTTGTCTCTTTGATGGATGCCATGACTGATACTTGATCTCTGCTTGATTCACTACGCCTGGCTGAAGGCATAAAACTTAGTGCTCGCAGGAGGCAGCCTAGGTCTGTTATTTTTTTTGTTTAAATTTAGTTTTGACCTAATTAGTTGCTTCGAGGCTTGTTTTCTCTCTTTTCAGGTTCTTGTGCCAGGCTGAAGGAGTCACATATACATGTCCACACCGCCTTGTCAGGTTGTATTACTCCATCTGACCTATCTCTTGTGCTTTAATGATTGATATTGTTGCATTGAGGACAATGCATGATTTAGGTGCGGGGGTGAGGCTTATTTGCATGTGCTTATTTTTGGTCAAATTTTTAAAAATTTGAACATCTTTTTGTGCAATTTGAGCGTGCATTATGACCGTTTAGCTAAATTTTCCTTGATCGACATTTATGTTATGATGACAGTGGGATTAGTTGTTTATTTCGTTCTCTTAATTCCATGAAATTAAATGATTCTACTTCATACTTGTTAATGAGTGTTGTTGATTGTTGTTGATATTAATGGGTTCTACTCATGCCGCTCACATATTCACTGAGCACAGGACTTTCATGTTGCAAAAAATCTGATGAATTTGAGTAAACAACCTTATATATCTTGAGTTTTGCAAGCCTACCCTATTGGCTTACCCTAATCCTTGCCCTTGATGTTATGTAAAGTACTGGTTGGTCAATGTCAATTGTAATGATGAAGTACGTATTATTAAAAAAAAATTCCAAAAATGGACAGAAAAGAAAGAGGAAACAAAAAGAAAAAAATGAAACGAAAAGAAAAAAAAAAAAGAAAAAAGGGGTTTCCTCCAGAAGAAAAAGGCAAAAGAAAAAGAAAAAGTGAAAAATTGATATACGTTCATGAAAAAGTTTCTTTTGCGCTATATCAAGGTTACAATGTTGTAAAGTGGTCGCTCATATGCCACATAAAATTTCTCTATGTATAGGCATGTGTCTACGTGATTCAATGGTGTGGGTGCGCAAAACCTTTATATATTTTTGGTTGGGAACGAGAATTTGAGGAGATTCTATGGCATGAAATCCTATTCACTTGCACTTATGCATTGCTTGAGTAATTCCTATTAGTTGATACAAGGTTAATAAAATTCTATGACGAGTTTTGAAGTTTAATCATCTAAATTCATGGAATTGAAAAATGCTCTAGAAGATTTAATCTTCTCTTGAATTGTAATATAGGTGTTGATCTCGGAAAACTAGGTGAAGGTTGGGGTAGTTGGTCGCTCAAGTCGTTATGTCTATTCCATGGTTTGCTCGAGGACTAGCAAACTTTAGGTGTAGGGTTGTTGATGCGTCTCAAAGTTACGCATCTTTTAATTATTTTGCACCTATTTAATTATAATTTTACACTCATTTTGGCATTTTTTATGTCTAGCAGGTTTGAAATTAAAGTTTCGAAAATTGTCAAATGTTGGTGCAAATAAGACAAATTCGATGCGTTAACAATTAAATCAAGTCAATCGAGATTCGGGACAAGAACGTACAAGCTCGACCGCACCGCTACAGCACTCAAGCCGACACTGTTCATCATCTTCAACCCCAAGCTGTGCCGCTATAGTAATTCCGGCCCAACTCAACCAACACCAGGCCCAACCACCACCGACCCAGACCTGGATCCTCAAGCCCGACTCCGGCCCAACACCAACCTCACCACCAGCTCAACGCCAACATCACTGACATCATCAACCTCGGCCCAACTCATCGTCATCTCCCGCAACTGACAGGCCCAGCTTCGTCCGCAACCCAACATCAACACAGCCCAGCTCGCTCGGGTTTCTGGTTCGATTATAAGAAAAAGAGGACGACCCCTTTTCGCGTGGGCATCTCTCGCCTCTCATTTTTCTTTCTCTCTCTCCGTCGTCCTTTTCTTGACTTTTCCTCATTTATATATTTTTTTATTATCGTTAAATTGGAACGAGAGCAGAATTAGCGTGAAGACTGACATGAGTTTGTTCAACTCCTCCTTCACTAGATCATCCTTGATGGAGATCTAACTTGCTCTATGGGGTTAGATGAAATCTTAGCCTTTACTTTTGTTTACTTTTAATTCGGGTTAATTTGATTGTTTACATGAATTGCTTGGTTGAGATAAATACTTTGAAGCATTATATTTTTATTGTTTATTCAATTGATATGATTATTGAGTTTGTGACCTTTAAGTGTTGATATTGATATTTATAAATTAATTCTTTGTGCTTGTAGCCTTAGGATTAATTAATCAAGCAATAGTATTAACCGAATTGTTAATTAAAGCCTATCTTCCCTATACTTGAGTTAGATAGGGTCAATACGTGATAATTAACAATACGTTAGGTAGAGCCTATTTTCCTTATGCTTTAGTTAGATAGGGTCAATACACAATACTAGCAACATTACCTTAGTAGATTGAAGCTTGTAGCCTAAACCTCTACCCGTGTAACAAATAATAATCCCAAGTTAAAAGTTAACGCAAAAGTAATTGGCTAACGATGGATTCGAAACCCTAGGTTCCAATTTAATAGACTTTTTCGATTAGAAGTAGATTACTTTAGTTTAATTGTTATTTCCTTAGGTTAATTAATACAAAAACCTGTTAATTTAATTCAAATCAATTCAATTCATAGAGTAAATTCACGCACTCTTAGTCCCTGTGGTTTGACACCCTCTCGCCCTACACTTCAATTTAGGTGTGTTTAATAGATAGGGTTTTGTATTAAATTTTAATAGACACAGAAAAACACATCATTTATCCCTAAATTATTGACTTTATATATAATACACATATAGATACACACGATTCTTGTTCATTTTCTACCCCACTTCAGGGGTAGTATTTGCAAAGGTTATGCGCATTCCAACTACGAGACAAGTCTATCCCATCCATTCAATGCAGCACGTAGCTGCTGCCTTGTAATATTCGAGTTACTCTGTAGGGCCTTCCCAATTAGGCGCGAGTTTTCTTGTGCTAGAGTTCTTTCCCTTGGGTTCTGCGAGTCATAAGACTAGGTCTTCTGCCCAGAAGTTGCGTGGCTTAACCTTATGATAAAAGCAATCGGACATTCATCATTTTTTGGCAGCTATTTTGACTAGGGCATTTGCTCGAACTTCATCCACCAAATCTAAAGCTCCTCGTGGGATGGCTTCATTTGTTTCTGGGTGATAATGCTTAATTCGAACATACCTCAACTAGCAACACAGCTTCAACACCGTATGCCAGCAAAAAAGGAGTTTCCCTTGTGGCCGTTTTGACCGTTGTTCTGATTGACCAAAGGATGCGAGGTAATTCCTCCACCCATCTTCCCTTAGCATCATTTAGCTGCTTTTTTAGTCCTCTCAAGATGCCTTTATTGACAGCTTCAACTTGACCGTTACTTTGTGGGTGTGCGATAGTCGCGAAATGTAGACCATTGCCTTTTTGAATAAGCCTAAAATCAGGATGACGTAAACTATGATTTGTTGTCTGCTATTAAAATTCGAGGAATCCTGAAGCATGCAACCACGCTCTTCCATCGGAAATTCTAGGTGGCCTGGTCAATTATTTTGGGCACGAGTTTGGCCTCCACCCGTTTACTTAAATAGTCCACCATGGATATCACTAATTTTCTTGTCCCAGAAGCTACTGGAAAAGCCCCTAGTATGTCTATTCCCCATTACGCGAAAGGTATTGGGAAAATTAAAGGTTGCAAAAGCGTGAGGGTGCATGATGTATAGACGCGAACTTTCGACAGGCATCGCATCAATGTACTAGATCCTTTGATTCGCTCTTAGGAGTGGGCCAAAAGTATCTTTCTCAGAAAGCCTTATTGGCTAGAGGATATCCCCCAATGTGTCCCCCACATTCTCCTTTATGGATTTCTTCCAGAATCCTGTATCCCTTGCTCTTTTCTGCACATTTTAACAGGGGGTGGGAGAACGATTTTTGTATAGTTAACCGTTCAGGGTTACAAATTGAGCTGCCTGGCACCTAGTTGTTTTAGCTTTAAGGGGTTCCTTAAGTAGCACCACTTTCTTCAAATGGTCTGTTATTCCATTCATCCACCCAAACGATTCAGCGATGCAGCATATCCTTCGAAGGACAGGTTCTTCGAACATGCTTTGATATGCTTATTTCAGCTCTACCTCTATCCCCAAATCAAGTACTGGACATGAGCTAGCCAACTTACTTAATTCATCGAAAACTCAGTTCTCACCCCTCTTGAGGTATTGTACTTTTACTTTTCTTGACTCACCAGCAAGTTTTCGGAAGGGTTGCGAGTATCTGAACATGCTTGAATCTCTAGCCTCGTATTCCTTGTTTATTTGTCTCTCTACGATTTCCGAATCGCTAAAGATAGCCATGTTTTCTGTGCCAGCTACTTGTGCTAATCTTACTCCATGGATCATGGCCTCATACTTGGCTTCCTTGCTGGTTAAAGGAAACTGAAAGCGCAAGGCATATAGGAGGGTAACCCCTTATGGGTCTTGTATATAAATTCCCGCTCCTCACCATCACCGTATGAAGAGCCATCCACGAATACTCTCGATATTTTGCGCATTCTCGTCTGGTGGGTTATCCTTGACCGAATTATTGCAGAACCCCGTACATTCGAGGTCCTTTCCCATATCCTTTTGTTTTTTTGGCACCCCCGTCTTCAGTTTCGAAGGTGCATTCAGCAAGAAAGTCAGCTAGTGCCTGTGCTTTAATGGTTGTTCGAGGTAAGTAGTGGAAGCCATATTCTGACGTCTCTAGCACCCAAGCCAACTTTCATCTCTAACATTCGAACTTTGGTAGCAATTTCTTGCTGGGCTGGTTGGTCAGTATGTTCAGCGTGTGAGCTTGAAAGTATGGTCGAAGCTTTTGGGAAGCTATAATAATGGCGAATACCAGTTTCTTGACCGGTGGATATCGCAATTCACCATCCTTCAGAACCTGACTGACGAAATAAATCAGAACTTGTTCTTGCGAACGATTAGTAGCTAATACTACACTTACAGTTTTGTTTGAGGCTGCCACGTATAGGATGTGTGTTTCTCCCAGGACTGGCTTGGCCATAGAGAGGAGACATGCCAAATACTCTTTTATTTGTTTGAAGGCTCAATTGCATTCTTCATGCCATATGTCATCCCTTTTCTTTCGCAATGCTCAGAAGAAGGGCCGCACTTCTTCCGCAAATTTGCTGATGAATCTGTTGAGTGCCGTTAAACGGCCGGTCAGATGTTGCACCACAATGACAGTCCTGGGGGTACCCATTTTTAGTACGGCATTCACCTTCGTCGGATTAGCCTCAATTCCTTGCGCACTGACAATGAATCCCAGGAACTGGTCCTCCAGTATCCCAAAACAACACTTAATAGGATTCAATTTCATACGATATTGTCTCAAGGTTTGGAAACCTTCTTCTAAGTCAAAAATGTGATCATTATGGACACGTGATTTGACAATCATGTCATCCACATATACAACTACGCCTAATCTGTTGAGTGAATATCTTATTGACTAAACATTGGTACGTGGCTTTCGCATTTTTTAATCCAAAATGGCATCACCTTGTAACAGTACGTACCTTTGCTGGTCATAAACGATGTTTTTTTCCTCATCCTCAGGACCCATCCTGATTTGGTGATACCCCGAGAAGGCATCCATGAAGCCAAATAGCTTGTTTCCAGCTGTTGAATCTAATAAGTGGTCAATTTTCGATAAAGCATAGGAATCTTTTGGGCACTGTTGGTTTAAATAAGTGAAGTCCACACACATTTGGCCAGGTTTGGTCTTTTTACAGGAACAACGTTAGATAGCCATTCGAGGTGTTTTACCCCTCGTACAAATCCTACTTTGAATAGCTTTAAAATCTTTGCTTTTATAGCTTTGTTTCTTTCCGCGAAGAAACTTCTCTTTCTCTTCTTGACAGGTATTACGTTAGGGAGCATGTTTAACTGATGCAACATTATATCTTGATTGATCCAGGGCATCTCCTCCGTGTTGCACACGAATACGTCGCGGAATTGTTTTAATAGAGATATCAGTTTACCCTTCAACTCCCCGGGTACCCAATACCCTACTTTAACCATCTTTTCTTCAGCAAGTTCCATTCCTTCTAGGCGGCCTCGGTCGGTGCTTCGTTCATCCTCCACCCCTCTATCCGTGGGGTCAGTCTTTCAATTCCCGATTGAGATGAAAGTTCACAACTAACATGTTGCAAGAATGCCTGATAACATTCCTGAACCACTTTCTAGCTCCCCCCAAGAGCAATTATGCCACCTCCATTGGCTTCAAATTTCATCAGAAGGTGATATGTTGAAATTACAACCTTTGTGCTATTTAGAGCGGGCCTCCCAAGTATTACATTGCAAGGGGAAGGAGTATCCATAATTAAGAGTTCCTCTCTCGCCGTTCTCACTGCATCATATCCGCGAAGCAAAGTGTCCATAAAAATCATCCCCATGGGTTGAACGATTTCCCTAGTAAAACTGACAACGGGGTATCCTACCGGCCCAATTCGACTACTTAGAATTTCCATCTGCTCAAAACATCAATAAAAAATGACATTGACAGCACTTCCTTGATCAACCAGAACTTGGTGTATTCGGCACTGCTCAACATCGATCGATATGATAAGGGGGTCATCGTGGGGTATCTGGACATAAAGGTTGTTTCAAAATAGACGTTCTCCTCTTAGTTGGTCTCTTTTGCGGGAGAGTCTGCCCCCTGGGTTCGGCTTCTGTAATCATGGCAATCATCTTTTTTTGTACTTTTACTAATTCCTTAGATGGCACCGGTACCAAGGCCTTGCTGACTGTTAGCTCTCATGAGCTTCCGGGGGGTGGAAGCTCCCTATTTGGATCTAGGGCCTGCTTATGTCTAGCCCTGCACTCTGCTATGGCATGCCTGTAAAATCTGTGGAATTCGTACCACTTGGTTCTAGCTTTGGAATTGAAAAATCATTTAGCCGGAGTGGTCTTTTTAAAGAGAGGGGGGGGGGGGGGGGGGGGGGGGGGGTTGGTGTATGCGCTTTCTGTCTATCTTATAATCAATCCATCTCAAGGGTCGATGTGCCTGAATTTTTAGATGGAAAATTGGTGGGGAGAGCTTTTCTCTGACTAAGTGCATAGCCTCATGCCTTTCGTTAGCCAAACCCGGTATATCAATCATTTTTCTAGCAAATCTTCTGACTAAGCCCCTAATGGATTTTGACTCTCTTAGTTGTAGCTGCATCAGCTTAGCTACCATCTTTTTCCTTCGCTCTTTACTTGCAAAATGGTGGGTGAACTTCTCTGTGAGCTGTGCAAAGCTGTTGATTGTGCCTGCAGGTAGGGACGCAAACCCTGATTGCACAACTCCTTTAAGAGTGGAAGGGAAACATTTACATTAGACCTCTTTCGAAACGTTCTATATACACATTCGAGGTTTAAATCCAGAAAAATATCCTTAGGATCTTGGGTTCCATCGAAGAGGTCTCTATTTGGAATTTTGACCTTCCTTACTGGGAAAGATAGAGTTCTCTTAGAAAACGGGGAATGAGTGCCTAGAACTTTTGGTGCCTCCCCTGTCTTGTTTTCCCCTGGAAGGAAGTTACTCCCGTTGACCAGTTATCCATGTCTCCGATAGACTAACTCTCTGATTTGCTTCCCTCCATAGGTGAGGTTGGTAGGTCTTCTTCCCACATCATCTTGGTCCTAAGTCTAACTTCTGGGTTTCCCACTCTTCCTCCCACCCAAGCGAGTTATGCCCTTGGCCCATCACTTCAGGATTTTTATCCTTGGTTAACTCGCGTGCATATTGCGGTTCCTCTTCCAACCTATGCAGCAATAGATTAAGTAAGTTTTGAACCTCCTTTAGCTGCTGCTTTGACGCGTACTCAGGTTCTTCACTCGACTTAGTGGGATTGGTGGAGCCTGGTGGTTCCATCATGGCCTCAATCCTTACAAACGACGCCAATTATGTTTACGAAAAATTTGACCAGTGTGTTTATATGTCACTGTGGAGTTCGGTGTAGGGTGGGGTCATAAGGATAAGCTGAACCCAAGCTTTCAGAGGTAAAGAAACCACCAAGCTTCCTCCTTCCTTTTAGGTGCTCCGCCTCCCCATTTTCGTCTCTTTGCTTTTGTATTTATAGGCCTTCAGCTGTCTGTTTCTGGGTGCCTTTTTCTAGCTTGCTGGTGTCTGGCTTGTCGGCGTCTAGCCCACCATCGCCCAGCTCGCCTCTGTCTAGCTCGCCTCTATCTGGCTTGCTAGTGTCTAGCTCACTAGTGTCTAGCCCGCCTTTGTCTAGCTTGCTGGTGTCTAGCCCGCCGGTGTCTAGCTCGCCTTTGTCTAGCCCCTGGTGTCGGGCCTGCCGGTGACTTGCCCCACTTTGTCTGGCTTGCCGGTGTCTAGCCCGCCTTTGTGCAGCCCGCGGGGGGGGTGGGTGGGTGTGAGTGTAACAATAACCTCGTCATGAAAGCACGATGGAAGGAACAAAAGAGTAGCAGAGCTTTTCCCTGCATCCCATGATACTATGTATGGGTAAAGTATGGAGAATCCGTGGTCAAGTAACCACTACGTTCGGATAACAAATATAATACCCCATCACAGAATACTGGGCGAGTAAAGATTATTTTACCCCCACTCGTGTTAATACTGGTCCGATATTAATAAGTGTCGCGGTCAAAGTAAAATATCGAACACCAATCTCCTTCAGCCCAGGAGTCACCTTTGAAGCCGGCCTCAAGATTAAGAGAAAGCACGAAGATACAATAATTGAAAGGACAGTGGGAAATATCTTCAGAGCACACGAACACAGTATTAGGAGTACTGCTCAAGTAACACAACTCTTCAGGACGAAAAAAGTAAGGTATGGTCGGGTAGCCGGATTGCACATGGATAAGCCCGTTGGCCCATAGAAAAGAATGCCTCGACACATATATGACTAAAAGTGTAGGGATCCAAAAGCGAGACAGGGTGAGAAGTAGGGTGAGTGCAGCGAATGTATCTCCACATATTCACTAAATGGGGGCCGATGCTCGTTTTGGATGAGCACACCATCTACTAGACATCGGAAAAAATTCATAGATTCTTCTATAACAAATCTCTCCCCTGTAAAAAGTAGACAACTAAGTTCAAAAATTACACGACACCAGTTTAGGATCTTAACTGACAACCACGAGAATACTAGGAACAAAACATCTTCTGGAAATATTTCCACAATGAGACCTAGGCATAAAAAGCAAAAGACTAAGCAAGACAAAGGAAATATTACCACACTTTTAAAGAGTACTTATAGACAAGGGAAAAAAGGGGGATAACAACAAGTTGACACTTTTCAAATGAAAAGGATAAAGGTTTGTTTGAAATTGGCTGCCTCAATTTCTAGTTCTTGAGCATGAAAAGCTTGTCAAGAACAACTTTATTAGAATTAAGAAGAATAAAATATGGAGGTCTTCCCTTGTAGACCAAGATTGGCATGCTCAATGCTCTTAATCTCGTGCTTGCAAAGCACACCTTGCGACTTAAGTAAACGACCAAATGGATCTCAGTTTTAGGCTGTAAGATTAGCTTCAAATGCAACATCCTGATGCTTAGAACTTCAATGTGTACTTGCAATTCATTAACTGCAACATTCAATGGCTGTAACAATTGCAATATTCACTTTCGTTCTAAATTGATGCTGCCACTGTAGAGTTAAGCTTTTGCAGCTTCTGAAATTCAACCAAATCAAGGTTATTCTGAGTCTCAAAACATGAAGTGATGTTAATTTCTTAATTTACAGCTGGAACACCTGATTTCCCATTGAATTTAGCACTGTCAGTTGAGTTTTAACTCCATTCCTGCTCTTTTTTCTGCTGCAAATTCTGTATTTCTTCCCAAGTGATGCCTAGTCTCTCCTTTCCTGGATCAAATGGTCTCAATTGAGCATGATTTATTACTATGAAATCATTTACTTGTGGTAATAAAGGATGAAACACATGTTGTTCTGCTGCAACAACAACCCCATCTTGAAATTTCATATCATGTTGCTGCTGTACCAATTCTACCTGATCCAATTAATGCAATTGTTGCTGCTGTACCACTTCTACTTGATCTAGTGAGTGCAAGTGTTAATGCTGTACCAATTCAACTTGATCGAATGAGCTCAACGTTGCCTCATTCATGTGATGTGCTGCTGCATGTTCCAGAACTAAGCTAATTCATGTGATGTGCTACTACCTTAGTCATTGATCCCATTTTGCTCAATTTTTTGCTCCATTCTCTGCTGCAAGTGTTGATTCACTCCTAAAGTGACATTAAGTTCCTCCTTAGTTTGAAAAATAGTAAATCCTACCACCTTAAGCTCACCTTCTATATCATTACACACCTTGAAGAGGTTAATGTCCAAAACACAACATCCATCATATACTTTTCTCCCGTGTAATGAGTTCAAAGCTAAGTCGGCACTCCTTCTTGTATAATAGCTAATGTGAGCTTTAATCTCAATGATGGAAGATGAGATCAACTCGATACTTTTAAGTGGACCATAAGGCCAAAATACTTGATAAAGAATTTCCTCATCCATGTCATAAAAAGGTTTCAAGACTTTGATAAAAGGTCTAGCATCTCGAAAACAAGCTGGATCGAGCGAACGCGGCATTGCATATTATAACATTTTGACAACACTTGAATATATTCCAATGAGGTCATGTACAAATTTCAGTAGTTCAGGCTCGATTTAATGTAATTTCGGCAACTCTAACTGATTCAGCTACTTGATCACAAGGATAACGAATTAAGCTAACATGATCTCAAGAATGGAATTTAGTTAGAGATCAATTTCACAAGGTTCAATATGTAATTAGCTAGATTGAAAGTAATTCCAGCTTAATCAATGACTCAAGTTCACAGTATCACAAGAATCAGCTACAACACACACAAACAACAAGTTTTTGAACTAAATTCTCGATCAAATATAACCTGACAATCATAATCTATTACTGATGCAGCATTGGCTGAGAATCTAGACCATTAGTACGGTATCTTGATCTAGCACCAGTCTAAAGCAAAACTAGGTTAAACGCAGCTTGAACTGAAAATCAGAACCTAGTGAAATCTGAATAGCAAAACCTCAAGTACATGAAGAGCGAACTGAAAGTTAGCACGATTCAAGAACAAATTCTGATCAATACAACATGATCAAGAACTTGACATCAATTAACTTGATCTAATGCTTAACAATCAAATTGAACTTAATCAACTCAATCGAAAGCAAATTCACAAGCTCTGATGCCAATTGCTATGATTCAAGATAAATCTTGATCATAACCTAGGGGATAATAGAGTATGACATGAGAAAGAAGTGAAAAGGTATGAGAAATGGAGAGAGGCTTTAGATGGGGGAGAGAATTCAAGAGTTTATCATTCATCAATGTTTGATTACAAGAGAATCACCTAATACTGATACAACCTAAAACTAGGATGGCTAAGCTAGATACATTTCACATAGACACCTTAAGCTAACCAACCTAGGAGCTAACCACCTATCTTGACTAGCCTTGACTCTTCTTACTAACTACGACTGTACATATTAACTAGAGAAGCCTAACAATAGCTATAGAAGATACTAATTATCCTATATTACTACAACTCAAGGACTTATTAGTACTTAACTCCAAATCCCGGACCATGACATAATGGCTCCCACTCCAAGGGTCAAGACATGCCCAGACGTCCAATATCCGGCATCTCTATTTGATTAAAAGTATGAATCAGTACAACTAACTGGAACCAGCTCACATTGAAAAATCAACATACAATCTTTAGTTCTTATATTGTACTGACTTGACAACAAAACCTTTACAGCTGATAACACCCCTACATCATTCCCATTGAGTAGTATATCATCGACATACAATACTAAGAAAGTCATTGCTTTCTCTTGATGTCGTTCGTACTGTTACAAATAGTGTCTTAAAATCAAGATTTATTCATTAATATTATTCCAATAACGAATAAAATTAAAATTTCAGTCGTTTCCTTGTTAAATTTGTATAAGCAAGCATTTATACAACATGTGATTTTCTTCTTGAAAACATCCATGAGATGGGTGTAGTCCTTAGACTACAATTTACATGTTTGTTCTAAGTGGTTTATGAGATTAACCCACAGATAGACTTGGACCAAATGGTATGGATTGTTGTTTGAAAGACTTGTAGTCGAAGAACGGTTTGGACCACTTGTACTCTAAGACTATAGCGTGACACTTTAGATGACTTGTCTTGGTCATGTAGATGGTGATCCAAAAGTGTTATGTTGGTGTGTTTAATAAGATTGACATATTGAGCTGAACCATGTGAATTACTTGTTTCTAGACTACTATCGGACATGAGTAATTCATATTGTACTATTTGAATGACGACTCTAAATCCTGAGAGTATTCTAGACTTGTGCATGGAGCGTTAGTTACTTTGGTATACTATAAGTAAGTTTTAAACGCATGACTGAATTCCTATGTACATTGGGTAGCGGTGTGAAGTGTGACAAAGATCACGTATTCATTAGGGAATCTATAATCTCTCATACGATACAGATGTCTCCTCAGTTGATTCGCAAATATTTGAATAGTTCAGAATCTTTGGCCAAAGTATTCCAAGTGTATGCCATTTGGAATTTATACTGTGAATATTTTCAAGTATAAATGAAATATTTAGTGAAGGGCGAGTCGGTAACTAATAGAGAAACTATGAAATAGATAATGGTAATAATTATATTTATCCTTTGTCATGGACATTTAGTGGAGGGGTTATTTTTATCAATACAGCCTGTTAGGGAGATACCGAATAAATGGTTTAAGTTTGGAGTGCAGTGAGATTTATTTAGTAGAATTATGTGTAATTAAATGGTACCTAAATTATTTCATAAGATGATTAATTTTACCCATTTGGAGCCAGTCCCTGAGGTCCCTACTCAAGCCTCTATATTTATTGCCATCAGAAAAATATTATAGAATTCATAAGATGAAATATTTGTCCATGAGATGGGTCAATTTAATTTTGACAAATATTATTCATAAGATGAATAAAATTTAAAATTATAAAATAAAATAATTTTAAAAATTAAAATTCATAAGATGAATTTTTACATGTGGGAAGAAAAACAAAACAAAAATAAAATTAAAAAATCGCAAAAAAAGGCTGCGATCCGCGTATGCGCGGATGGACCAACCTGGTCTTGCAGCAATCCATGTGCACACGGGCGGGCCAATGGTGGCCTGCCACATGTCACACTGATAAAATTTAAAATTAGCACAGCTTTGAACTGTGTCGAAGCGCCCCCTTTTTGCCTGTGTGTTTTTCTCAAGTGCTACGTTTTGTTTGTTTTAACTGGGTTATTTCAGCAGATCCCACATCGACTTATTTATTTATTTTCATTCCGGTATCTTGCTATAAATAGAGGTACCTATTCCAAGGGTTTGGCATTCAATTTAAACAAATATTTTTGGGTTTTTGGAATTGTTTCGGAGACCTAATTGGAGAGAAAAATTTTGGTTGAAATTTTTCTTTCCATAGTTTAATATTTTCCGAAGCCCACCCTCCAGGGAGCTCAAGGTCATTGCGTAGAAAGATCGTGGAGTCTCGATTTTGGTTTTCTTCCGAAGATTATTTTCTTTTAGGCATTCTTATATTGGAGCAATTCCAGGTACATTTTAGTTCCTTCACTTTTAGTTTTCCCTTTTCTATTTATTTATAGTTTTCATTATTATGCCTATTTAAATTTATGTATTATTATGAATGTGCTGGAGTAAAAGACCTATAGATCTAAATTGAGAATTTAGATTCGCAGATTTAAAATTGGGAATTTTAAATAAATCCTAGGTTTAGAATTAAGAATTGTAAACCCTTTCCACCATGTAGATATTATAAAATTAGGGAGAATTTTTGAAATTCATTCCATCAACTAGTATTAGAGCAAAGGAATTTATAGAGATAACCCTATTACCGGGAGCTCTCGCACGTGCAGTGTCATGAAGCGTGACTCTCCGACCGGGGGCTTAGGTAGATAGAAGAATCTCCTACTTTAAGTACTATAATAGGTGCCTTTTGTTGTGACCATAGTTAAAAACTGTGAACCCAATAATTCGCATAAGAGTTATTTTTCCCAAGAACTAGTATCAGAACTAGATTTTGATTACATTCATAATATATATGATTAGGTATAATAAAATCGAAATAAATAGATTTGCAATTTAATAAAATAGGAATTTTGTTTAGGAAAAAAGTTAGTTTAATTTAGCGGTTCGATTTATATTGTTTAAAGCGATATTGAATTAATAGTTAATTGAAAGGATTATTTAAATAGTGAATTAAATAGTTTAATCATTTAAGAATTAATAGCTAATTTGATTATTTACAATATCCGTTTAAATTATTTAAATCATTAATAATTTAATCGTTAATTCGTGTATATAAATCTATAAACTAGCAATTATGATTTTTGTGTATAATGGGATTATACATATTTGATTAAGATTTGTGAAATAGGATAAAATTAATCTAATAAGATTATATTCTATTAATTTTCAAATTAATTATTTTAATTAAAAATATTATTTTTTTAAAAAGTCAGCAAACGTTGACATCATCATGACGTCAGTGCTTGGTGAACTAACGTCTGACGTCAGCGCTTGGTGAACTAACGTCTGACGTCAGCAATATTTTTAAAAAAAATTATTTTATTTTTTTTATTTTTTGGGATGTGTAGACGTCAGTACTGGGTTACATAATAATTATAAATAAATTATTTTATAAATTGAAATCTTTTTAGAATGAGATTCTACATTTGATTATAAGATAATCTAAGTTGTAAATCAGTGTTATTTTAAATAAAAGTTATTTTAAATTAGTTTAGATTGAGATTCTAAAATAGACTATGGGATAGTCTAAGTCAATATTATTTTAAAAATAGTAATTAATTGTATTAATTAATTTAATTTTAAAATAAAATTCTAAAATAGACTATGAGATAGTTTAAGCTCCAAATTGCTATTTATTTTAAATAAAATTAATTTTATTAATTAACTTAGTTTTAGAATGGGGTTCTAAATAATAGGTTATGAGATAATCTATGGTGCTCTTTTTAAAAGTAAAATTAATTAATTAATTTTCTTGAATAAATTTAGAATGAGATTCTAAAGCAAGATTATGAGATAATCGATGTTGCGAAATGATAATATTTTAAATTAATTAATTAATTATGGTTACTTTTAGAATGAGATTCTAAAATAAGTTATAAGATAATCCAGGTTGTAAATGCAAGTTTACTAAAAACCACTAGTTTTAAAAATCAAGTGGAAGCGAGGTTTCAATTGTTGTAACCTTACGGTCTCCATTACCAGTCTAGCAGTATAGTAGATCGATAGACCTCCCTGCGGAGGATGTCAGTTTGCAGATTATAGGGTTAGATTTTTATTACGGTAAATCAAAGTGCAAAAAAGCGATGCGACCACACTGTCGTGGAGTATTACTTGTATTTGTATGGAGGTTTAGGTAGTGGTTTACACTTGACTAGCGTGATGCATTAGCCTCCCCGAGGAGCTCTATTGTGTTATGTTAGAGACGAAAGGTCAAGGGGTGAGTTAATCATGTTTAGTAAGAGTTAACAGAAAACATGTTAATTGAGAATAGTTCCCACCCGAACTAGTTTCGTGCGATCCCGCTGTTGGGAAGTAAGGTGTGGTGTGTTTGGGTCGTCATTATATGCATGAAAGTACAGCTTGGTGGATATCTGATTTATTATGTGTGCTAAATTGAAATAATAGATATCACTGTATTATACATGACTCTAGTTAAATAGTTACACAAATGGTTGCACTTATAGTATTTTGAAATGGATACGACTGGTGAACTTCACTTGATTACTAATGCATAATAAACTCATTGGACCAAATTACTTTAACTAGGAAAACTAAGTTGGACTTAGTTATTACTTTCAAGAGACCTACTGGAAAGAAAGAAAAGGACAAGGTTGCTAGTGTAGCAACGAAGTCCATAAAAAGGTCAACAAAAGGAAAGTGCTTCTTTTGCAAGAAAACTAGCCACTGGATGAAAAATTGCACTAAATACTGAGAAGCTATCTGGTAAATATATGCTGAAATCACACGTAGTCGAGCCATGCACAGTTAAGAGTCTACCAGGTCCTGGTGTGTGGACCTAGGTTCAACTGACCATGTCTATAATATGTTACAGGAGCTTAGGCTAACCAAAAGGCTGCATGATGGGGAGCTATACTTGATGGTTAGGGACAGTACAAGAGTAGTGGTCTTAAGTGTAGGAGATGTTGGCTTAGTCTTAGTGCATGCATTTTTTAATTTAAAAGATTGTTTATTTGTAGCTATTCTGCACAAGAATCTGATTTCTGTGTCTCATTTTAGAAATAATTATTATTCAGTTAATTTTGATTATGAACCTTTTAATACAAGAAATAAAATTTCAAAATATACATGTGTAAATGGCTTATTCATGTTATTTATTAATCAAAACTCTCATATTTGTTTAAAAGAATCTAACACAAGCTCACTTGCTCGATCTCCTAAAAGAAAACACCTTGAAAGAGATATTGCCTACACATGGCACTAGCATTTAGGTCACACTAATTCGAACGGGATCCAAAATTTGGTGAAAGATGGACTGATAGAGGCTTTGGATTAGAGGTCATTACCAGTTTCTGAATTCTGCATAGAATGAAGGGTGACCAAATCTGTCTTTAAGAGTTGGGACAACAAGGCTTGTGACTTGCTTAAGCTGGTTCACACATATGTATGTGGACCAATGAATGCTCAAGCAAGTGGTGGGTGTGAGCACTTCATCACATTTACTGATGATTACTCAAGGTATAGACAAGTTTTCCTAATGAGACATTAGTCGGACTCTTTTGAAAAGTTCAAAGAGTAAAAAGCTCAAGTTGAAAAGCAATTAGGCAAACAAGTTAAGTTACTTCGATCAGATCAAGGTGAAGAATATCTTTCAAATGAGTTTCTAGATTTTCTAATTGCAAATGGGATAAGATCTCAGCTTTCTACTATGGGTACACTGTAGTAGAATAGTGCTGCAGAAAGAAGCAATAAGACATTGTTAGAGACAGTAAGGTCCATGATGAGCCATGTTACCTTGCCAATCTCTTTCTTGGGGTTATCCCAAACGAACAAAGGTGGTCTTCTCTACAATCTTTTTGATCAAAAGGGTTTTTGTAAGTATGCGAAATTTTTAAATGAGGATTTTGGAGTAGACTTCAAAAGAGAAAAACAGAGTAATGTTAGAGGAGTTAAAAGAAAATGATGCCAACTCTATACAACCAGACACAACTCAACATATAATGAATGCATTAGATGCACCTATTGTTAAGGTTGAGAATGTTCTAAGTATAAGACAGCCTTGGTGTAGTGGGTGGATTATCAGGACACCTGACAGGTTCATGGCGGGAGCATTAGTGGTTGAATGTGACATTGAATCTAATACTCTCAGCTACAATGAGGCAAATTAAAGGCAAGATGCTGACCAATGAGTCTTAGCCATGAAAACTGAGATAGGATCTATGTATTCTAATCAAGTTTGGGATCTAGTAGAGGCACCTATTGGCATTAAACCCATTGGTTATAAATGGGTCTATAAGAGGAAAAGAGGGGTAGATAGGATGACAAAGACCTTCAAGACAAGACCAGTGGCTAAGGGTTTTATCCAAAAGGAAGGAATTAATTATGATGAAACCTTCTAACCAACGGCCGTGCTAAAGTCCATAAGGGTGCTCCTATCCATTGCAGCTCATCGTGAGATTTGACAAATGATGGTCAAAACAGCCCATTTGAATGGTCTTCTTAAAGAAGACATCTATATGATGCAACCAGACAGTTTCATTAGCAAAATCAGGAGCATATGATATGCAAACTGAAGGAGTCCATGTATGGACTGAACCAACCATCATGCTCATTGAATATTAGGTTCAATGAAGTGATTAAGTCTTATGGTTTTGAGTAATTGGTTGATGAACCTTCCATGTACAAACATCATCAAGAGAAAATAGTGACTTTCTTAGCATTGTACATCTACGATATACTATTCATTAGGAATGATGTGGGGTTGTTATCAGCTGTAAGGAGTTGGTGAGCTAGTTCCAGTTAGCTATACGGATTTTGACTTCCAGTTAGAAAAAGATGCTAGACGTACGATGTCTGGGCATGTCTTTACCCTTAGAATAGGAGCCATTAGTGGGAGAATTGTCAAGCAGTATTGTATTGTCGACTTCACCATAGAGGCTAAATACGTTATAGCTTCAGAACCTACAAAGATAGCATGTTGGTTTAGATAGAATATTGACCAAGTAGACTTTTGGATCATACACAAAAGCGGTAGGTGAAAAGATTGTCATAAATTGGATTTAGGACAAGTGGGAGATTATTAGGAATAGTGTCCTAAAATTTAGATTTATTCTGTTACTATTATTTTATTAAAGAATAAAATTGAAGTTCTAGTCGTTTCCTTGTTTAATTTATGCAAGCGAGCATTTATACTGTATGTGATTTTCTTTTTGGAAACATCCATGAGATGAGTGTAGTTCTCATGCTATAATTTACATGTTTATTCTAAATAGTTTAGGAGATTAACCCACAAATGGACTTGGAACAAATGGTATATATTGTTGTTTGAAAGAGTCGTAGTCGAAGACAAATTTGGACGTATACTGAGACTATAACGTGACACTTTCGATGACTTGTCTTGGTTATGTGGATGATGATCCAAAAGTGTTATGTTGGTGTGTTTAATAAGATTGACACATTGAGTTGGACCACGAGGATTACTTGTTTCTAGACTTCTATAGGAGATGAGTGATTCATGTTGTGTTGTTTAAACGATGACTCCAAATCCTGAGAGTATTTTGGACTTGTGCATGGAGCGTTAGTTACTTTGGTATACTATAAGTAAGGTCTAACTGCATGACTGAATTCCCACATACACTGGGTGGTGGCGTGAAGTGTGACAAGGATCAAGTATTCAACAGGGAATTTACAGTTTCTTTTGAGATGCATATTTCCCCTTAGTTGATTCGTAAATATTTGAATAGTTTGGAATCTTTGGCCAAAGTATTTCATGTGCTTGACATTTGGAATTTATACTGTGAATATGTTCAAGTATAAATAAATTATTCAGTGAAGCGCGAGTCAGTAACTAATGGAGAAGCTGTGAGAATGACAATTATACTAGTTATATTTTTCCTTTGTCATGGATATCTAGCGGCGGAATTGTTGTTATCAATACAATCTATTAGGGAGTATCGAATGAATGGTTTAAATCTGGAGTGCAGTGTGATTCATTTTGTGGAATTAAGTCTCATTAAATGGTAAGTAAATTATTTCATGAGATGATTAATTTAACCCATTTGGAGCTTAAATTGCCCCTGGGGTCCCTGCGCAAGCCTCTGTATTTATTGCCATCGGAAACATATTAAAGCATTCATGGGATGAATTATTTATCCATGAGATGGGTACATTTAATTTTGTCAAATATTATTCATAAGATGAATAATATTTAAAAATTATAAAATGAAATAATTTTGAAAATTAAAATTCATATGATGAATTTTACATTTGGAAAGCGAAACAAAAAAAAAATTTGAAAAATCGTAAAAACAGGCGTCGATCCTTGTATACGAGGATGGACAAACTAGCGCGCGACATTGGGTGGTCCTGGTGTGTGTGTGTATATATATATATATATAGTTTTGAACAGTGTCGAAACACCGCATTTTGTCGGTGTGTTTTACTCAAACACTGCATTTTGTTTGTTCTAACTGGGTTATTTCAGCAGATCCCATAGCAACAGTTTTTATTTTTTTTTCTTTCTCGTATCCTATTATAAATAGACGTACATATTCCAAGAGTTTACCATTCAATTGAAACAAATATTTTTGGCTTTTTGGAATTGTTTCAAAGAACTATTTGGAGAGAAAAATTTCCATTGAAAATTTTTTTTCCATGATTTAATATTTCTTGGAGCCCGCCTTCCGGGCAGCTTAAGATCATTGCGTAGAAGATCACATATTCTCTATTTTTGTTTTCTTCTGAAGATCATTTTCTTTCTGGTATTCTTATATTTAAGCAATTCCAAGTACATTTTCTTTCCTTCACTTTTAGTTTTGGCTTTTCTATTTATTTATAGTATTCGTTATTATATCTATTTAAATTTATGTATTATTATGAATGTATTAGAGTCAAAGTCTGATAGATCTAAATTGAGAATTTAGATCTGTAGATTTAAATTATGAATTTAAATCTATAGATTTGAACTTGAAAATTTTAAATCAACCGTAGGTTTGGAATTATAAATTCTAAACGTCTTCCATTGCATAAACTTTATAAAATTAGGGAGAATTTTTGAAATTCATCCCGACAACCGGTATTAGAGCAAAGGGATTTATAGACATAACCCTATTCCCGGGAGATCTCGCACGTGAGGTGTCACGAAGCGTTACTCTCTAACCGTGGGGCTTAGGTAGAGAGAAGAGTCTCGTACTCTAAGTGCTCTAATATTGCCTTTTGTTGTGACCATAGTCGAAAATTGTGAACCCAACAATTCGCATCAGAGTTATTTTTCCCAACATGTACACACATGGTTCGTCAACAAATTGCTCAAAACCATAAGGCTTAATTGCTTCCTTGAATCTAATATTCCATGCGCGTGTGATGTGTACATCAATCTATATATGGACTTCTTCATTTCACATGCCATAGGCTCCTTATATTTTCCAATGAAACCATCTTGTTGCACCATATAGATGTCTTCATTAGGAAGACCATTGGAAATTGTAGTTTTGACATCCATTTGCCAAATTTCGTAATTATAATGAGCTGCAATGGATAAGGGCATCCTTATGGACTTTAACATGGCTACTAGTGAGAAGGTCTCACTTAGAGCCACCAAGGACCCACCCTTTCTTTATTGACCCATCACCACCAGTCATTGAAATAGAATGTCGAGCCTATGGTCAGAAATTTTCAGAACCATTGATGCCTCTAAGAAAAACAGCAGAAGAAATTGGAAAAAGGAAATTCAAGCTGTGGCAAATCAGGTTCAAAGATCCGAAGATTAGAGATGGTGGAGGAGGTCGTGCAAAGAAGAGAACAAGGAAGAGTCACGGATGAAAATGGTCATTATGGATGGATGGTGGAAACTCTATTCTCCTTTAGGACACGGGATAGATCCACCTAGAAAGTTGAGCTAACGACTATAAACTAAGCGCTTCTTGGGAGGCAACCCAAGTGTTTATATCTTTATTTATCTAATTTTATTTTCTTTTGATTATTTTTATTTTTTGATTAACCAGGTATTTTGCAACAAGTTTTGGGGTAGCACAATGTCAACATGCGCCATAAAAAAGCAATCCTCAAACGTTGAAAGTATCTCTCAGCCAATTTATCTTTTCAGTTCTTTTTAAGAATAAAGTTTGGGCATGAGAAAAATAATGTTAATAATAATAATGATAATAATAAATTAAATTTTTTTTTTTTGCAAAGTTTATTTGAAAAGTTTTCCTATTTTATGGTTTAGAGTCGGCTTTAGTGCCTCCCAGAGTTCGGAGCCTTTGTATAGGGATGTAAATAGTATCGGTCAACAAAAAGATTGTCTATTTTCTATACTTTTAGTCATTAGTCTTTCAAAAACTTCATATTAAAGAAAAAAAATAGAGAGAAAGAAAGAAAGAACTTATCATCGTGCTTTTTAGGCAATGTTTCTACTCTTTTTAGCTTGTTCACTTTAAATTAGACTTGAATAACCTGAGAATCAATTATTTTTGTGTTCTAATTGCAAAACATGATCTGATCTAAGGCAATATCTTGATAAAATCATGGTATTTGACTTCACCAGTTAGCATGGCTATTTTACTTTTCTTTCTGATTAAAAGATGCTCAAATTTGAATAGATTGTATAAAGAATATCATTTACATAATACATTTTTGAAAAGTTACGCCTAAGTTTGAATACAAGAAAAATAATAAAGGGAGAGAATTACTAAGCACCGCTAAAAAGGGAAAAAAGGAACATATCCAGTGCCTTAAGGGCTCCCACCTACGTAGGGTCTTTTGGGGGGGGGGGGGGGGGGGGGGGAGATGTACGCAGCCTTTCCCCTTCAGGGTGTTAACCTGAAGAGAGGCTGTTTCCCAGTGCCCCCAACCTGAGGGTGAGGACTTCCTAAGAGGTCACCCATCCTGGTACTACTCTCGCCCAGGCACGCTTAACTTCGGAGTTGTAATGGGATCCGGTGATGGCATGTTGGTGCCCTCTTTGGTAGAATTACTAAGCACCGCTATCCTATAAAAACATCTATCATTTGGATATGCTATAGTGTGATGGTTTCGTGCCTTGGTATCTCGAGCAAGTAGATTCGTAGGGGTGTTTCTACCCCTAGTACCCTGGGCCAACTGGAACGGGAGTTGCCGCATTGAAAGTTCGCTACAAGGGTTCTTAGAAAGCTAAGGAACCAAGCACCTAGAAAAAAAAAAAAAAAAAAAAAGAGAAAAATCTCTAGAACCGCTATCCCACATAAAGAAGATATATGCTGCCCCTTAAGAGGGCATCTCAGTGGTGGCTTCTCTTACTTATGAGTCATCGCCCAAGAGTTAGAGCTTGATTCTCACTGATGATATACTCAGGAAATCATAATGCAGGCATCTCAGTGGTGGCTTCTCTTACTTATGGGTCATCGCCCAGGAGTTGAAGCCTGATTCTCACTGCAGATATGCTTATAAGCCGAAATTGACTTGAGTAAATAAATTCCTCCAAAAAAAAAAAAAAAATTAATATGGTGCAAAAATAATTTGTTTTAGGCATACTTGATAAGTCTTGTTATGAGTGGTATAATTTTTGTCCTCTATTAGGTTTGAATACCTTAAGATTAAAAAGAACGGATAAACTTAATTTGCTTAGCTAACTTTTGAATTCAATTACCTAGGTAATTGACCGAATTTTCCTTGGAAAGATGGTTTTGCCTTTAGAACCTCAAACCTTTTGCCTCAATTATTCTTCTTTAATTGAAAGTGTACCTACTTTGAAATGTGATAAAATTCTTAAAAAGCATGAGATCCTGCACTTTAGTGTTTAGCCTTGCTTGAGGACGAGCGAGATTTAAGTTTGGGGGTAATTTGATTGGTCTAAATTAGTATATAATTTTTTTATATTATTTTAATATACTTTTAGACATTTTACATCAAATTTTTATTGCTTTTGTTCGATCTTGCTCTTTTTCACTCATATTGCCATTTTCTAGCAAAAACAGCAGTTTTATGCTAAATCATGCTAGGTTTTATCATTGACATCAAGCAAAAGCAAGATACACCAAGCCGAAGAAAAAAAATGGGCAAAACATAATAATTAACATGGCTAAAGCAAGAACACAACAAGTTCATGCACAATACATTTCAACTTGCAAAAATGGGTAACAAAATGTACAAATCAAGTGCAAGGATTAATTAAACAATGAATCAACATGTCAAGGTTGATGTAAAATCTGAATTTAGGGGGGTCTAAGCTCAAAACTTTGAAGAAAATCGGCAAAGAACAGCAAGAACAGAGAAAATGCACCAAGCTCAACCAATCCATTTCAACTTGCAATTTTGGGTGGAAAAATGGACAAAAAACATGAAAGAACTTCGTGAACACTTCATTAGCACATTCAAGTTGGTGTTAAAGCTGATTTTGGGCGGTTCAAAGCAATAAAAAATGAAACAAATCGAGTTGAATGGCCATTGCAGAATCTGGGTGTAGGTGGTGGTGCAATTAGCTTCAACTTGCATTTTGGGAGCAAAACCTCAATGATTTTTACCCAAATTCATTTTACAAACATACTTTAACACGTCTTAACTCATCTTTTGCAAGTTTTGGGTGGTGGAATTTAGGAAAAATGACAAAAAAAGGATGAACAAGCAACACAGTTGCAGCTATAGAAATTTGACAGATTTTCCACAACTTGGTTAATTTCCCCAATTTGGGAAGCCATATCATGCAATATTTTAGCTCAAATTTATTGTATACACCTTAATACAACATGGAAATGATGCTTTTGTGCAGGTTTGGGCAGTGAAATTAAGAAAAAAATAAAAAAAAGGATGAACAAAATACCTTCAGCAGCGGTCGCAACATTCAGCTAATGAGGATGAAGTTTGATATTTGTTTAGCAATTTTTTAGTTCCATCTCAACTATTATAAATAGGGGATGGTGTGGGGGTGTTTAGGGATTGGATTTCAAAATAAAAATCACAAGATTTGAGTGAGAAAAGAGAGAAAAATTGTGAGAAAGAGGAAAGGAGAAAGAAGGAAGAAAGTTTGGTTTGTAATTTTATATTTTTAGTTCTTTCTATCGTTTTTTCTTTCCTAAGTTCATGAATTTTGTGTTTATAATGTTCAATATTAAGTTTTTCATGAACTAATTTTGTTATTCTAAGGCTACGATGTAGCCTAAGTTGTAATATATTCCTATTTCTATTTCAAAGTATTGAATGTTTATGTTATTGTGTTGTTGAAGTGTTTATCATTGTTCTTCATGAGTTTTAAATGCTCAATCACCATTTAAAGCCTTTAAGGATTCATAATGAGTCTGAGGGGAGATTTATGATGATTGCTGAGGTTATAAGCACCATAAATTGGACGAATACTCGAGAGAGATTAACGCGATTTGTGTGGTTTTCAAAAAAGAAAATCTTAGAGTTTTAAAAACTCTTTTCTTATTTTAATTCATGCACGAGAGTGATGGGTTGATATGTCAATGAGTATGCTAAATGTTGCTCGGGAGAGAATATTTAGTAAATTAGGATTTTCAACCATCAACACATAGTAACAACTTGAATATCGAGAATAGAAAAGGCGTGTTGATTCAACTAAGGTGAAATCGGATGCCTTAAACTTTATAAACTGAAAAAAACCAACAAAAAATTAGCACGTTCTAATCTTGTTTTAACTTTTATTTCTTTTTATTTTTATTTTATTTTATTTCATATCAAAATCCTAAATTTTTCGGTCTTTCATATTGTATTGAAGCTACTAATTTTGGTACTCACTCAGCACAATCCTCGTGGGAATGATACTCTACTCACTTCTATATTACTTGGTATGATTAGTGCACTTGCTAACGCATACACGAAGTCTGCTTCACCAAGCTTTTAGATTTTGGCTCTTCAAACATCTCATATAACGACCTTCACAAACCACTGTGAAATTATACTTTTCATACTCCAATCGCATGCAGGTACACCCGAAATTCCTCCAACATCAATTTCACACCAAATCTGAATAACTCAATGCAGAGCCATGAATTGGAGATCGATGGCACAAACTTGCCCTAAGCCTAAAAAAACGAACTAACGCACACTTCAACAACTACAAGCAGAACAAATAACACTAAAAGTTCATCTCTAGCTTCAAAATCTAGAATATCGCCAAAACATGTGCCCTAAATCAAAGAAAAAGAAAGGGAGATGGAAATGAAGATAAAGGAAATACCTGAAGTAGACATTACACCCGGGGATGACATAGAGTCAAAGATGGGATGAGAGGTGGAGCAAGAGAGACGTGAAACAGAAGAAATCATGTGCAAAAAGAGTCACAGAAAAGAACAAGAAATCTTAGGTCTCAGCATGACTATTGGGCTTAAATTGAAATCAAAAGTCAAAGAAATGCACTATATATAAGGCAGAGAAGAATCCGAGCGGATGGACGAGCCATATGGAACACCCTTAATGAGAAGATCCTAGCCAAGCCTAGAAACCTGGAGAAGCAGTGCGTGCCAGAGGATGCACTCGGCATGTGGCGTGTGTTAGGGGGATGCTTGGCACACCTCCTAGGCTTGGACTCGGGTGTTATAAGTTGTGTTTGTACCAAGGGCTCCTTGGCATGCCCCCTGGGCTTGGAAAGTAGTGTTATAAGTTATGTTTGTATTGGGGCTGCTTAGCTCGCCCCCTAGGCTAGGATTTAGGTGTTACAAGTTATGCTTATACTAGGCTGCGTGGCACGGCCCCTAGGCTTGGATTTTAATGTTATAAGTTATGTTTGTACCAAGGGTTGTTTGACATTCCTCCTCATCTTGATTTAGGTGTTGTAAAGGGTACTTGTACCGAGGGTTGCTGTGCATGCCCCCTCTGCGTAATTTAGGTGTAATAAGGCGTACTTGTACCAGGGGCTTCTTGGCACGTCCCCTTGGCTTGATTTAGGTGTTATAAAGTGCACATTTACCAGGGGCTACTTGGCATGCCCCTCGGCTTGATTAAGGTGTTATAAAGAGTATTTGTTCCGGGGGCTGCTTGGCACCCCCCCCCCCCCCCCCCCCCGGGCTACATTTAGGTGTTCTAAGTTGTGTTTTGTACTGAGGGCTGCTTGGCACACCCAATCGTCTTAATTTTGGTGTTATAAGGCGTACTTGTTCCAGGGGCTACTTGACAAGCCCCATCAGCTCAATTTCGGCGTCTTAGGGCGTATCTATACTTGGGGCCGGTTGGCACGCCCCCTCTGCTTGAATTAGGTGTTCTAAACTGTGTTTGTACCGTAAGCTTCTTGGCATGCCCCCTGGTCTTAGATTTAGGTGTTTTGAGTTAAGTTTGTACCGGGGGTTCCTTGACTCTCGCTTTGGGCTTGGATTTAGGCATTATAAGTTATATTTGTACCGGACGATGCTTGGCACACCCCTTGGCTTGATTTAGGTGTTACAAGTTGTTTTTGTAGCAGGGGCTTCCTAGTACACCCCCTGGGCTTAGATTTAGGTGTTATAGTTGTATTTGTTCCAAGGGCTGCTTGGCACCCACTCTTGGCTTGATTTAGGTTTTATATGAGATACTTATATTGGGGGCTACTTGGCACACCCCTCGGCTTCATTTGGGTGTTTTAAGGCATACTTCTATCGGGGATGCTTGGGACACCCCATGCGCTTGGATTTGGGGCTTATAAGTTGTGTTTATACCAGGGTGTACTTGGCACACCCCCTTGGCTTGATTTAGGAGTTATGAGGCCTACTTGTGTTGGGGACTGCTTGGCACGCCCGCCGGCTTGATTTAGGTATTATAAGGCGTAAATGTACCGTGGGCAGCTTGGCACGCACCCACAACTTGATTTTGGTGTTATATGGTGTATGTGTACTTGGGCCTGGTAGGCATGTTATAAGTTGTGTTTTGTACCGGTGACTACTTTGCACACTTTCGGGCTTGGATTTATGTGTTATATGTTGTGCTTGTACCAAGGGCTTCTTGGCATGCCCCCTCGACTTGATTTAGGTGTTATAAGGTGTATTTGTACTGGGGCTGCTTGGCACACCCCCTTGGTTTGATTTACGTCTTATAAATTTTGTTTGTACCACGGGCTGCTTGGCATGTTGCCGGGCTTGGATTTTGGTGTTTCAAGTTGTGTTTTTATCGAGGATTTCTTGGAAAGTGCACTTAGCTTGGATTTTGGAGTTATAAGTTTTGTGTGTACTAGGGCTGTTTTGCACGCTCCATGGGCTTGGATTTAGGTGTTATGGATTGCGTTTGTACCAAGGGCTGCTTGACATGTCCCTTGAGCTTTGATTTAGGTGTTATATGTTGTTTTACTTTGAGGGGCGAGTTGGCATGCCCTGGCTTGATTTAGGTGCTATAAGTTGTGTTTTTACTTGGGGCTGCTTGGCACCCTATGGGCTTGGATTTAGAATTTACTGTTGGGAAAAGCATATAAAATTTTGTTAAAAAATAAACTCTGATGCCGACTATTGGGTTCACAGTTCTCAGCTATGGTCACAACAATAGGCACCTATTAGAGCACTTAGAGTAGGAGACTCTTCTCTTTACCTAAGCCCTCGGTCGGACAGTCACGCTTCGTGACACCTCAAGTGCAAGAGTTCCCGAGAATAGGTTTATCTCTATAAACCTTTTGCCCTAATACTGGTTGTTGGGGTGAATTTCAAAAATTCTCCCTAAAGATTACGCAGGGGAACAGGTTTAGAATTCATAACTCTAAACCCAGGGGTGATTTAAAATTCTCAATTTTAAATCTACTGACTTAAATTCATAATTTAAATCAAAAGATCTAAATTCTTAATTTAGATCTACAGGCCTTTCACTCTAATACATTTATAACAATACAAAAACTTAAACAAGTATAATAACAATTACTGTAAATTAATAGAAAAGCGAAACTAAAAGAAAAAGGAAAGAAAAACATACCTGGAATTGCTCTAATAAAAAGAAAACCAGAAAAAGAATAATATTCTTCAAAACAGATACCCTGAGACCTTCTACGCAATAACCGCGAACTATCCGGAGGGCGGGCTCCGAAAAATATTAAACTGAATCTCCAAAACAATTTCAAAAACCCTAAAGAATTATTTTATGCGGATAAACTTAATTGCCAAAGCCCCGGAATAAGGCCCTCTATTTGTAGAAATATTCCGGAACGAGAAAATATAATTAAAATCAAAAAAGGATTGCACAGTTAACATCAAAGCGCAGCGTTTTAAATTTAAAACAGGTAAAACGCATCGTTTAAGCAAACAGTACACCGCCACTTATTTTAAATAAAGGATGGCACGTGTCGGGCCGTGATTGGTCCGTCCCAGCACACGCTGATCGCCATCCGCCTACCCAGTAAGCGACACGTGTCGCACGCTGGTTGGTCGATCCGTGAGCACGTGGATTCAGCCCTATTTTGAGATTTTTCTTTTTTTTTTTTTTTGCTTTGTTTCTCACATGTAAAAATTCAACTTATGAATTTTAATTTTATAAAAAAATAATATTTTATTTAATAATTTTTAAATATTTATTCATCGCATGAATAATATTTGGAAAAATTAATTTACCCATCGTATGGATAAATAATTCATCTCATGAATTCTTTAATATTATTCCAATGGCAATAAAATACAGACGCTTACGTAGGGACCCTGGGGACAATTTAAATCTAGCACCATACGGGTTAAATTAAATCATCTCATGATATTAATTTAATTACCATTTAATGAGTCTTAATTCCACTCAATAAATCTCACTGCACTCTAGACTTAAATTATTTATTCGTTATCTCCCTAATATACTGTATTGGTGACAACAACCCCTCCACCAGATGTCCATGACAAAGGATAAATATAACCACTATCATTATCCTTCTCACAGCTTTTTCATTAGTTACCGACTCGCTCTTCACTAAATAATTTATTTATACTTGAACATATTCACAGTATAAATTCCAAATGTCAAACACTTGGAATATATCGGCCAAAGTTTCCGAATCATTCAAACATTTGCGAATCAACTAAGGGGACATCTGTATCTCATAAGAGATTGTAGATTCCCTATTGAATACCTGATCCTTGTCACACTTCACGCCGCTACCCAGTGTACGTGGGATTGCAGTGATTCGTTTTAGACCTTACTTATAGAGCACCAGAGTAAGTAACGCTCCATGCACAAGTCCAGAATACCCTTAGGATTTAGAGTCGTAGTTCAAACAGTACAATGCGAATTACTTATCTCCGATAGCAGTCTAGAAATAAGTAACACACATGTTCCAACTCAGTGTGTCAAACACATTAAACTAACACTTTTGGATCTCCATCCACATGACCAGGACAAGCCATCTAAAGTGTCTTGTTATAGTCTTAACATACAAGTGGTCCAGACTTGTCTTCGACTACGAGTCATTCAAACAACAAAGCATATCATTTGTTCCAAGTCTATCTGTGGCTTAGTCTCATAAACCACTTAGAACAAACTTGTAAATTGTAGTCTGAGGACTACACCCATCTCATGGATGCTTCTCAAAAGAAAATCACATGCAGTATAACTGCTTACATGCCCGAATTTAACTAGGAAACGACTGAAACTTCGATTTTATTTATTAATTAAAATAATATATCCAGAATAAATCTGGATTTCAGGATACTGTTCCTAACAATCTCCCATTTGTCCTAAATCTAATTTATGACAAAGTCTATACTCACCCTTTTTAAGTTTGAACCAAAAATCTACTGACCCTAACCCTTAGTGAGCACAATTACTCTATTGTGAAATCAGCAATACAATGCTGCTTGACATTCTCCTCACTAATAGCTCTCACTCCAAGGGTAAAGACATACTTAGACGTCGAACTTCTATCATAATAATCTGACTGGAAGTCTAAAATCAGTATAACCAACTGGAACGAGCTCATCACATTGAAAGATCAGCATAGGATCCCTAGTTCTTCTCAAGAACTAGAGAAAACATTTCACTGCCGCCTAGTACATTGGACCCAAATTAGACTAACACCTGCATACTATCCCATAGCATGGCAGACATCAAGTCTCGTGCACAACATGGCATACCCGAGGCTCCCACTGCCAAAGCATGTGGAATATTCCTCAATTGCTCCTCTTATTGAGGTGTCCTAGAACACTACTCAAAAGAGATAGGGACTCCATGCTATACATTGACAACATCTCGTCAATACAAGGGGCTAAAGAAAGACCCAACATCCTACTCTTACGACCTCGCAGAAGCTTAATTCTAAGAGTAGAGCTGGCTTCTCCTATGTCTTTCATATTGAGCTATCATGACAACCAAGTCTATATAGCTAACGACACCCCCACATCATTCTCAAGGAGTAGTATATTGTTGACATATAATACCAAGAAAGTCACTACTTTCTTTTAATGTCGGTTGTACACGCACGATTTGAGCAACAGATTGCACAAAACTAGAACACTTTGTTGCTTCATTGTGGGTAAAAGGATCAGATTCAATGCCACGGTCAACCACTAAGGCCCCCGCTATGAACCTGTCAGGTGTCCTGACAATCCTCCCACTACACCTAAGCTTTCGTGTACTTGGAACATTCTTGTTCCCATTAGTAGACACATCTAATGCTCCCACTATAACTTAAGTTGTGTGTAGCTATTCATAATTATTGTCATTTTCCTTTAATACTATTTTGTTTTTGTTTTGTAGCTTACTTGCAAAAACATTCTCTAAGTGTTTCGCATTGTTCACATATGTAAGGAAAAATAAAATAAATAAATCATTAACACACGTTCCTTAGTAAATAAAAATTTTATTTCTTGAAATAAAGGTTCACAACCATATAAGAAAAATAAGTGACTATTATTCTTCAAACCACATAAATCAAATTCCTGCCCCATGCAGGTACAAATAAACAAAAACTTTTAAAACAAAATACTCTAACACTAAAGACTAAACTGACGCATCCTACTACTAAGACTGCCACTCTTGTATCGCCTTCAACTGTCAGGTACAGCTCCCATCATGTGGCCTCCTGGTTAGCCTGAGCGCCTGCAACATAGTACAGACTTGGTTAGTTGAACCCGAGTCCACACACCAGGAATCTGGTAGACTCACAACTACACAAGACTCAAATCAGTGAGATATCAACATACCTTCACCAGATGGTTTAGCAATCTTTGCAGGAAGAATAGCCAAGTGCTTTATGCAGTTTCTCTTCCAGTGACCCATCTTTCGGCTAAAATGACGCTTTCCTTTTGCTGGCCTTTTGTTAGGATTCGTTGCTACACTATCAACCTTCCCTTTACCTTTCTTTCCAGTCAGTCCCTTATTCTGCTTGCTCCCACTAGTCCTCGATACCTGAGTCAAGTGGACACTCCCCTGGGCTCGCATAACACCCTTTGCTACCTGTAGCTCTTTCATCATCTAAGGTAAACAATAATCCTTATTATTCATTGTGTAGCTCAGTCTGAACTGAGTAAAAGAGCCGATCCGAGAGCAGAGGATGATGTCCTGTTGACACTGACTATCAATCATGGCACCCAGAATCTCCAACTCACACAAGCACGCCATCATTTTCATGACGTGCTCCTGAACTGGAGACCCTTCTGACATCCTCATGTTTAAGAGCTTCCTCATCAGCTCTTGCCTAGCTGCCCTATCTTGACCACCAAACATCTCCTTTAAATGTTTGATCATTTCAGCTGCTGTTTCCATCTCAAGCAACCGATGCTTGAGTACATTGGTCACAGAGGCCAAAATATAGCATCTGGCTAACTCATTAGCCTTATTCCAGTGTTCATAACGCTCTTTAACAGCAACTGCAGAATTATAAGCGAGCACCGTAGGTCGAGCTTCAATGAGAACAAACTTATGACCCTCATGTATTAATACTATGTCCAGGTTCATTTTCCAAGTGATGTAACTTGGTCCAGTTAAAGCATTATCTTTCAGAATTGAATGATGTGCACCAGTCGCAGACATTTCAAAATACTGTAAATGTAAACAATCGTGCAACTATCTTAAATCAGTCATGTATAATACAATGATATATATATTCTTTCAATTTAGCATACACAATAAGTCAGATATCCACAAAACTGTACTATCATGCATACAATGATGACCCAAACACACCACTCCTTACTCCCCGGCAACGGGGTCGCACGAAACTAGTTCAGGTGAGAACTATTCTCAATTAACCTTTTTTCTTGTAACTCTTACTAAACATGATTAACTCACCACTTTACCTTAGTCTCTAAAATGACACAACAGAGCTCCTCGGGGAGGCTAATGCATCACGCTAGTCAAGTGTAAACCATTACCTAAACCTCCATACAAATACACAAAATACTCCACGGCAGCGTGGTCGCATCGCTTCTTTGCACTTTGGTTTATCATAAAGAAGTCTAACCCTGTAATCTGCAAACCGACATCCTCCGCAGGGAGGTCTATCGATCTACTATACTGCTAGACCGGTAATGGAGACCGTGAGATTACAACAATTGAAAACTCGCTCCCACTTGATTTTTACAACTAGTGGTTTTTAATTAACTTGTATATACAACCTGGATTATCTCATAATCCCCTTTAGAATCTCATTCGAAAATCAACCAAAATGAATTAATTAATTTATTCAAAAACAGTATCGTTTTCAAGCATGGATTATCTCATAATCTCGCATTAGAAATCTCACTCTAAAACCAACCAATAAAATTAATTAACTAATTTAAATTAAAATAATAACAATATTTGATTTAGATTATCACATAATCTACTTTTCATAATCCAATCCCAAAATTAAATTAAAATAATTTTATTTAAAACCAGTAGCGATTTGTGTTTAGACTATCCTATAGTCTATTTTAGAACCTTATTCGAAAGTTAAACTAGCCTAGGCTATCCAATAATCTAGTTTAGAATCTTATTCTAAAATTTAATTAACAAAATTTAACTTTTATTTTAAAAAATAAAGTTAACTTAGACTATCTCATAGTCTATTTTAGAATCTTATTATAAAATAATTTCAAATAACTTTTATTAAAAATACACTGATTTACGGCTTAATTATCTCATAATTTAATCCCATTCTAAAAAGAAATTAATTAATAAAATAATTGACTTAATCATTATGTAAATCAGTATTGGCGTCTTTAAGTCCCAAAAAAAAAAAAATTAATTACTGGTGCTAACGTTAGCGTCAGCCTGACGCCGACAAAACTAGTCAGATATAATTTTTTTTTAATTTCGAAATTAAAATATTTAATTATAAAATAAATTGAATTTAATCTCATTAAATCAATTTTTATCCGATTTTATAAAAGATAATTAAATCTAATCTTATTAGATCAACTTTATCCAAATTTATAAAATATTTGAATCTAATCCTATTAGATCAAATTTACCCGATTTCAAAAATTTTGACTGAGAACGTACAATCTCATTATACAAATAACACAATCGTAAATTTAAGGGTTGTTCCGAATTAACGATTAATTCATTAACGATTCAAACAATTTAAATCATCCCCATAAACTATCTTATTAACCATTAACTCTTTCTACCAATTTAAACAATTTAAATCGAAACTTTAAAATAATCTAATTAACAATTAATTACTTTAATGATTCAAACAATTTGAATCACAAATACAAACAATAATTTGAATTAATTACCAATTCATTATCAATTTAAACTGTTTAAATCGATACGTCAAATTAAACTTACTTTCCTTTTTAACAAAATCACTATTTTATTAAATCGTAAATCTATTTATTTCGATTTTATTATATCCAGTTATGTATATTATGAATGTAATCAGAGGCTGGCTCTGATATCAATTGTTGGGAAAAGCATATAAAATTTTTTTGAAAAATAAACACTGATGCCGACTATTGGGTTCACAGTTCTCAACTATGGTCACAACAATAGGCACCGATTAGAGCACTTAGAGTAGGAGACTCTTCTCTTTACCTAAGCCCCCAGTCGGAGCGTCACGCTTCGTGACACCTCACGTGCGAGAGTTCTCAGGAATAGGTTTATCTCTATAAACCTTTTGCCCTAATACTGGTTGTTGGGGTGAATTTCAAAAATTCTCCCTAAAGATTACGCAGCAGAACAGGTTTAGAATTTATAACTCTAAACCCAGGGTTGATTTAAAATTTCCAATTTTAAATCTACTGAATTAAATTCATAATTTAAGTCAACAGATCTAAATTCTTAATTTAGATCTACGGGCCTTTTACTCCAATACATTCATAATAATACAAAAACTTAAACAGGTATAATAACAAATACTGTAAATAAATAGAAAAGCGAAACTAAAAGAAGAAAGAAAGAAAAGCATACATGGAATTGCTCCAATAAAAAGAAAACCAGAAAAAGAATAATATTCTTCAAAGCCGATACCCCGAGACCTTCTACGCAATAACCTCGAACTGCCCAGAGGGTGGGCTCCGAAAAATATTAAACTGAATCTCCGAAACAATTTTAGAAACCCTAAAGAATTATTTTATTATGATAAACTTAATTACCGAAGCCCCGGAATAAGCCCCTCGATTTATAGATATATTCCGGAACGAGAATATATAATTAAAATCGAAAAAGGATTGCACAGTTAACATCAAAACGCACTGTTTTGAATTTAAAACAGGTAAAACTCGTCGTTTAAGAAAACAGTGCACCGACTCTTATTTTAAATAAAGGATGACACGTGTCGGGCAGTGATTGGCCCGTCCCAGCACACTCGGATTGACATCCGCCTACCCAGCAAGCGACACGTGTCGCACGTTGGTTGGTCGATCCGTGAGAACGCGGATTCTGCCCTATTTTGCAAATTTTCTTTTCTTCTTTTTTTTCTTGCATTTTTTCTCACATGTAAAAATTCATCTTATGAATTTTAATTTTAAAAAAAATATATTTTATTTAATAATTTTTAAATATTTATTCTTCGCATGAATAATATTTGGAAAAATTAATTTACCATCGTATGGATAAATAATTCATCTCATGAATTCTTTAATATTTTTCCAATGGCAATAAAATACAGAGCCTTGCGTAGGGACCCCGGGGACAATTTAAATCTAGCTCCAAATGGGTTAAATTAAATCATCTCATGATATTAATTTAATTACCATTTAATGAGTCTTAATTCCACTAAATAAATCTCACTGCACTCTAGACTTAAATTATTTATTCGTTAGCTCCCTAATATACTGTATTGATGACAACAACCACTCCACCAGATGTCCATGACAAAGGATAAATATAACCACTATCATTATCTTTCTCAGAGCTTTTCCAGTAGTTACCGATTCGCCCTTCACTGAATAATTCATTTATACTTGAACATATTCACAGTATAAATTCAAAATGTCAAACACTTGGAATACTTTGGCCAAAGTTTCCGAATCATTCAAACATTTACGAATCAACTAAGGTGACATCTGTATCTCATAAGAGACTGTAGATTCCTTATTGAATACCTGATCCTTGCCACACTTCACGCCGCTACCCAGTGTACGTGGGATTTCAGTCATTCGTTTTAGACCTTACTTATATACACCAAAGTAAGTAATGCTCCATGCACAAGTCCAGAATACCCTCAGGATTTAGAGTCGTCGTTCAAACAGTACAATGCGAATTACTTATCTCCGATAGCAGTCCAGAAATAAGTAACACGCATGATCCAACTCAGTGTGTCAAACATACTAACCTAACACTTTTGGATCTCCATCCACATGACCAAGACAAGCCATCTAAAGTGTCTCGTTATAGTCTTAACATACAAGTGGTCCAGACTTGTCTTCAACTACGAGTCTTTCAAACAACAATCCATATCATTTGTTTCAAGTCTATCTGTGGCTTAGTCTCATAAACCACTTAGAACAAACTTATAAATTGTAGTTTGAGGACTACACCCATCTCATGGATGTCTCTCGAAAGAAAATCACATGCAGTATAAATGCTTACATGCACGAATTTAACTAGGAAACGACTGGAACTTTAAGTTTATTTATTTATTAAAATAATATATCCAGAATAAATCTGAATTTCAGGACACTGTTCCTAACAATCTCCCACTTGTCCTAAATCCAATTTATGACAAAGTCCATACTTACCCTTTTTAAGTTTGAACCAAAAATCTACGGAGCCTAACCCTTAGTGAGCACAATTGCTCTATTGTGAAATTACGGATACAATACTGCTTGACATTCTCCTCACTAATAGCCCTCACTCCAAGGGTCAAGACGTACTTAGACGTCGAACGTCTATCATATTAATCTGACTGGAAGTCATAAATCAGTATAACCAACTGGAACGAGCTCATCACCTTGAAAGATCAGCATAGGATCCCTAGGTCTTCTCAAGAACTAGAGAAAACATTTCACTGCCACTTAGTCTATTGGACCCAAATTAGACTAACACCTGCATACTATCCCATAGCATGGCAGACATCAAGTCTGGTGCACAACATGGCATACCTGAGGCTCCCACTGCCGAAGCAAGTGGAATATTCCTCAATTGCACCTCTTATTTAGGTTTCCTAGAACACTACTCAAACGAGATTAGGACTCCATGCTATACATTGACAACATCTTGTCAATACAAGTGGCTAAAGAAAGACCCAACATCCTACTCTTACGGCCTCGTAGAAGCTTAATCCCAAGAGCAGAGCTGGCTTCTCCTATGTCTTTCATATTAAGCTATCATGACAACCAAGTCTTTACAGCTAACGACACCCCTGCATCATTCTCAATGAGTAGTACATCGTTGACATACAATACCAAGAAAGTCACTGCTTTCTTTTAATGTCGGTTGTACACGCATGATTTGAGCAACAGATTGCACAAAATTAGAACACTTTATTGCTTCATTGGGGGTAAAAGGATCAGATTCAATCCCACGGTCAACCACTAAGGCCCCTCGCTATGAACCTGTCAGGTGTCCTGACAATCCTCCCACTACACCTAAGCTTTCGTGTACCTGGAACATTCTTGTTACTATAAGTAGACGCATCTAATGCTCCCACTATAACTTAAGTTGTGTGTAGCGGTTCAGAATTATTGTCATTTTCCTTTAATACTATTTTGTTTTTTTTTTTTTGTACCTTAATTGCAAAAATATTCTCTAAGTGTTTCGCATTGTTCACATATGTAAGGAAAAACAATATGAATAAATCATAAATACACATTCCTTAGTGAATAAAAATTTTATTTCTTGAAATAAAGGTTCACAACCATATAAGAAAAATAAATAACTATTATTCTTCAAACCACATAAATCAAATTCCTGCCCCATGCAGGTACAAATAAAGAAAAACTTTTAAAACAAAAAACTCTAACACTAAAGACTAAACTGACGCATCCTACTACTAGGACTTCCACTCTTGTATCGCCTTCAGCTGTCAGGTACAACTCCCATCATGTAGCCTCCTGGTTAGCCTTAGCCTCCTGGTTAGCAAGTGACACGTGTCGCACGCTGGTTGGTCGATCCGTGAGCATGCGGATTCAGGCCTATTTTGCTATTTTTCTTCTTTTTTTTTGCATATATTCTCAAATGTAAAAATTCATCTTATGAATTTTAATTTTCAAAAAAAATATAATTCATTTAATAATTTTTAAATATTTATTCATCGCATGAATAATATTTGGCAAAATTACTTCACCCATCGTATGGATAAATAATTCATCTCATGAATTCTTTAATATTTTTCCAATGGCAATAAAATACAGAGGCTTGCGTAGGGACCCTGGGGACAATTTAAATCTAGTTCCAAATGGGGTAAATTAAATCATCTCATGATATTAATTTAATTACCATTTAATGAGACTTAATTCCACTAAATAAATCTCACTACACTCCAGACTTAAATTATTTTTTCGTTCTCTCTCTAATATACTGTATTGATGACAACAACCCCTCCACCAGATGTCCATGACAAAGGATAAATATAACCACTATCATTATCCTTCTCACAGCTTTTCAATTAGTTACAGACTCGGCCTTCACTGAATAATTCATTTATACTTGAACATATTCACAGCATAAATTCCAAATGGCAAACACTTGGAATACTTTGACCAAAGTTTCCGAATCATTCAAACATTTGCGAATCAACTAAGGGGACATCTGTATCTCATAAGAGACTATAGATTCCCAATTGAATACCTGATCTTTGTCACACTTCACGCCGCTACCCAGTGTACGCGGGATTTCAGTCATTCGTTTTAGACCTTACTTATAGTACACCAAAGTAAGTAACGCTCCATGCACAAGTCCAGAATACCCTCAGGATTTAGAGTCGTCTTTCAAACAGTACAATGCGAATTACTCATCTCCGATAGCAGTCTAGAAATAAGTAACACGCGGGATCCAACTCAGTGTGTCAAACATACTAACCTAACACTTTTGGATCTCCATCCACATGACCAAGACAAGCCATCTAAAGTGTCTCGTTATAGTCTTAACATACAAGTGGTCCAGACTCGTCTTCGACTACGAGTCTTTCAAACAACAATCCATATCATTTGTTCCAAGTCTATCTGTGGCTTAGTCTCATAAACCACTTAAACAAACTTGTAAATTGTAGTCTGAAGACTACACCCATCTCATGGATGCCTCTCGAAAGAAAATCACATGCAGTATAAATGCTTACATGCACGAATTTAACTAGGAAACGATTGGAACTTCAATTTTATTTATTAATAAAAATAATATATCCAGAATAAATCTGGATTTCAGGACACTGTTCCTAACAATCTCCTACTTGTCCTAAATCTAATTTATGACAAAGTCCATACTCACCCTTTTTAAGTTTGAACCAAAAATCTACTGACCCTAACCCTTAGTGAGCACAATTACTCTATTATGAAATCAGCAATACAATACTGCTTGACATTCTCCTCACTTATAGCTCTCACTCCAAGGGTAAAGACATACTTAGACGTCGAACATCTATCATATAAATCTGACTGGAAGTTTTAAATTAGTATAACCCACTAGAACGAGCTCATCACCTTGAAAGATCAGCATAGGATCCCTAGTTCTTCTCAAGGACTAGAGAAAACATTTCACGGCCACCTAGTCCATTGGACCCATATTAGACTTACACCTGCATACTATCCCATAGCATGGCAAACATCAAGTCTCGTGCACAACATGGCATACCTGAGGCTCCCACTGCCAAAGCATGTGGAATATTCCTCAATTGCTCCTCTTATTGAGGTGTCCTAGAACACTACTCAAAAGAGATAGGGACTCCATGCTACACATTGACAACATCTTGTCAATACAAGTGGCTAAGGAAAGACCCAACATCCTACTCTTACGACCTCGTAGAAGCTTAATCCTAAGAGTAGAGCTGGCTTCTCCTATGTCTTTCATATTGAGCTATCATGACAACCAAGTCTTTACGGCTAACAAAACCCCTACATCATTCTCAATGAGTAGTGTATCGTTGACATACAATAACAAGAAAGTCACTACTTTCTTTTAATGTCGATTGTACACGCATGATTTGAGCAATAGATTGCACAAAACTAGAACACTTTATTGCTTCATTGCGGGTAAAAGGATCAGATTCAATGCCACGGTCAACCCCTGAGGCCCCCGTTATGAACCTGTCAGGTGTCCTGACAATCCTCCCACTACACCTAAGCTTTCGTGTACCTGGAACATTCTTGTTCCTATTAGTAGACGCATCTAATGCTCCCACTATAACTTAAGTTGTGTGTAGCTGTTCAGAATTATTGTCATTTTCCTATAATACTATTTTGTTTTTGTTTTGTAGCATACTTGCAAAAACATTCTCTAAGTGTTTCGCAATGTTCACATATGTATGGAAAAACCACAGGAATAAATCATAAACACATGTTCCTTAATAAATAAAAATTTTATTTCTTGAAATAAAGGTTCACAACCATATAAGAAAAATAAATAACTTTTATTCTTTAAACCAAATAAATCAAATTCCTGCCCCATGCAGGTACAAATAAACAAAAAACTTTTAAAACAAAAAACTCTAACACTAAAGACTAAACTGACGCATCCTACTACTAAGACTGCCATTGTTGTATCGCCTTCAGCTATCAGGTACAGCTCCCATCATGTAGCCTCCTGGTTAGCCTGAGCCCCTGTAACATATTACAGACTTGGTTAGTTGGACCCGAGTCCACACACCAGGAATCTGGTGAACTCACAACTACACAAAACTCAAATCTGTGAGATATCAACATTCCAACCAGATGGTTTAGCAGTCTTTGCAGGAAGAGTAGCCAAGTGCTTATTGCAGTTTCTTTTCCAGTTGCCCATCTTTCAGCAAAAGTGACACTTTCCTTTTGCTGGCCTTTTGTTAGGATTAGTTGCTACACTAGCAACCTTCCCTTTACCTTTCTTTCCAGTCGGTCCTTATTCTGCTTGCTCCCACTAGTCCTCAATACCTGAGTCAAATGGACACTCCCCTTGGCTCGCATAACACCCTCTACTACCTATAGCTCTTTCATCATCTCAGGTAATGAATAATCCTTATTATTCACAAAAGAGCCGGACAGAGAGCTGAGGATGATGTCCTATTGAGACTGACTATCAATCTTGGCACCCAGAATCTCCAACTCAGACAAGCACGCCATCATTTTCATGGCGTGCTCCTAAACTGGAGACCCTTCTGACATCCTCATGTTTAAGAGCTTCCTCATCAGCTCTTGCCTATCCGCCCTATCTTGACCACCAAACATTTCCTTTAAATGTTTGATCATTTCGGTTGCTGTTTCCATCTCAAGCATCTGATGCTTGAGTACATTGGTCACAGAGGCCAAAATGTAGCATCTGGCTAACTCATTAGCCTTATTCCAGGGTTCATAACGCTCTTTAACAGCAACTGCAGAATTATTAGCGGGCACCGTAGGCCGAGCTTCAGTGAGAACAAACTTATGACCCTCATGTATTAATACTATGTCCATGTTCATTTTTCAAGTGAAGTAATTCAGTCCAGTTAAAGGATTATCTTTCAGAATTGAATGAAATGCACCAGTCGCAGCCATTTCAAAATATTGTAAACGCAAACAATCGTGTAGCTATCTTATATGAGTCATGTATAATACAATGATATATATATTCTTTCAATTTAGCACACACAATAAGTCAGATATCCACCAAACTGTACTATCATGCATACAATGATGACCCAAACACACCACTCCTTACTCCCTGGCAGCGGGGTAGCACGAAGCTAGTTCAGGTGAGAACTATTCTCAATTAACCTGTTTTTTCTTGTAACTCTTACTAAACATGATTAACTCACCACTTTACCTTAGTCTCTAACATGACACAACAAAGCTCCTCGGGGAGGCTAATGCATCATGCTAGTCAAGTGTAAACCATTACCTAAACCTCCATACAAATACGCGAAATATGCCACGGTAGCGTGGTCGCATCACTTCTTTGCACTTTGGTTTATCATAAAGAAGTCTAACCCTGTAATCTGCAAACCGACATCCTCCGCAGGGAGGTCTATCGATCTACTATACTGCTAGACCGGTAATGGAGACCGTGAGGTTACAACAATTGAAAACTCGCTCCCACTTGATTTTTACAACTAGTGGTTTTTAATTAACTTGTATTTACAACCAGGATTATCTCATAATCCCCTTTAGAATCTCATTCTAAAATCAACCATAATTAATTAATTAATTTATTCAAAAACACTATCGTTTTCAAGCATGGATTATCTCATAATCTCGCATTAGAAATCTCACTCTAAAACCAACCAATAAAATTAGTTAATTAATTTTAATTAAAATAATACCAATATTTGATTTAGATTATCACATAATCTACTTCTCATAATCCAATTCCAAAATTAAATTAAAATAATTTTATTTAAAACCAGTAGCGATTTGTGTTTAGACTATCCCATAGTCTATTTTAGAATCTTATTCTAAAGTTAAACAAGCCTAGACTATCCAATAGTCTAGTTTAGAATCTTATTCTAAAATTTAATTAACAAAATTTAACTTTTATTTTAAAAAGTAAAGTTAACTTAGACTATCTTATAGTCTATTTTAGAATCTTATTCTAAAATAATTTCAAATAACTTTTATTAAAAATACACTGATTTACAGCTTAATTATCTCATAATTTAATCGCATTCTAAAAAGAAATTAATTAATAAAATAATTAATTTAATCATTATGTAAATTAGTATTGACGTCTTTACGTCCAAAAAAAAAAAATTTAATTACTGGTGCTAACGTCAGCGTCAGCCTGACGCCAACAAAACTAGTCAGATTCAATTTTATTTTTTTTTAAATTTTGAAATTAAAATATTTAATTTTAAAATAAATTGAATTTAATCCCCTTAAATCATTTTTATCCGATTTTATATAAGATAATTAAATCTAATCTTATTAGATCAACTTTATCCAAATTTATAAATTATTTGAATCTAATCCTATTAGATCAAATTTATCCGATTTCGTAAATTATGACTGAGAATTTACAATCTCATGATACGAACAACACAATCGCAAATTTATGGGTTGTTCCGAATTAACAATTAATTCATTAATGATTCAAACAATTTAAATCATCCCCATAAACTATCTAGTTAACCATTAACTCTTTCAACCAATTTAAACAATTTCAATCGAAACTTTAAAATAATCTAATTAACAATTAATAACATTAATAATTCAAATAATTTAAATCACAAATAAAAAAAGTAATCCGAATTAAATACCAATTCATTATCAATTTAAACTATTTAAATCGATACGTCAAATTAAACTTACTTTCCTTTTTTAAAAAATCACTATTTTATTAAATCGCAAATCTATTTATTTCGATTTTATTATACCTAGTTATGTATATTATGAATGTAATCAGAGGCTGGCTCTGATACCAATTGTTGGGAAAAACATATAAAATTTTGTTGAAAAATAAACTCTGATGCCGACTATTGGGTTCACAGTTCTCAACTATGGTCACAACAATAGGCACCTATTAGAGCACTTGGAGTAGGAGACTCTTCTCTTTACCTAAGCCCCCAGTCGGAGCGTCACGCTTCATGACACCTCACGTGCGAGAGTTCCCGGGAATAGGTTTATCTCTATAACCTTTTGCCCTAATACCGGTTGTTAGGGTGAATTTCAAAAATTCTCCCTAAAGATTACACAGCGGAACAGGTTTAGAATTCATAACTCTAAACCCAGGGTTGATTTAAAACTCCCTATTTTAAATCTACTGACTTAAATTTATAATTTAAATCAACAGATTTAAATTCTTAATTTAGATCTAAAGGCCTTTTACTCTAATATATTCATAAGAATACAAAAACTTAAACACCTATAATAACAAATATTGTAAATAAATAGAAAAGCGAAACTAAAAGAAGAGGGAAAAAAAAACATACATGGAATTGCTCCAATAAAAAGAAAACCAGAAAAAGAATAATATTCTTCAAAACCGATACCCCGAGACCTTCTATGCAATAACCTCGAACTGCCCGGAGAGTGGGCTCCGAAAAATATTAAACTGAATCTCCGAAACAATCTCAGAAACCCTAAAGAATTATTTTATTCTATTAAACTTAATTGCCAAAGCCCCAGAATAAGCTCCTCTATTTATACAAATATTCCAAAATGAGAATACATAATAAAAATCGAAAAAAGATTGCACAGTTAACACAAAACGCACCGTTTTGAATTTAAGACAGGTAAAAAGCGTCGTTTAAGCAAACAGTGCACCGCCTCTTATTTTAAATAAAGGATGACACGTGTCCGGCCATGATTGGCTCTTCCCAGCACATGAGGATTGCCATCCGCTTACCCAGCAAGCGACACGTGTCGCACGCTAGTTGGTCGATCCTTGAGCACGCGGATTCTGCCCTATTTTGCGATTTTTCTGGTTTTTTTTTCCCTTTGTTTCTCACATGTAATAATTCATCTTATGAATTTTAATTTTCAAAAAAAAAAATTTTATTTAATAATTTATAAATATTTATTCATCGCATGAATAATATTTGGCAAAATTAATTTACCTATCATATGGATAAATAATTCATCTCATAAATTCTTTAATATTTTTCTAATGGCAATAAAATACAGAGGCTTGCATAGGGACCTCGGGGACAATTTAAATCTAGTTCCAAACGAGTAAAATTAAATTATCTCATGATATTAATTTAATTACCATTTAATGAGACTTAATTCCACTAAATAAATCTCACTGCACTCCAGACTTAAATTATTTATTCGTTATCTCCCTAATATACTGTATTGATGGCAACAACCCCTCCACTAGATGTCAATGACAAAGGATAAATATAACCACTACCATTATCCTTCTCACAGCTTTTCCGTTAGTTACCGACTCGCCCTTCACTGAATAATTCATTTATACTTGAACATATTCACAGTATAAATTCCAAATGTCAAACACTTGGAATACTTTCGCCAAAGTTACCGAATCATTCAAAAATTTGCGAATCAACTAAGGGGACATCTGTATCTCATAATAGATTGTAGATTCCCTGTTGAATACTTGATCCTTGTCACACTTCACGCCGCTACCTAGTGTACGTGGGATTGCAGTCATTCGTTTTATACCTTACATATAGTACACCAAAGTAACTAACGCTCCATGCACAAGTTCAGAATACCCTCAGGATTTAGAGTCGTCGTTCAAATAGTACAATTCGAATTACTCATCTCCGATAGCAGTTTAGAAATAAGTAACACACATGGTCCAACCCAGTGTGTCAAACATACTAACCTAACACTTTTGGATCTCCATCCACATGACCAAGACAAGCCATCTAAAGTGTCTCGTTATAGTCTTAACATACAAGTGGTCCAGACTTGTCTTCGACTACGAGTCTTTCAAACAACAATCCATATCATTTGTTCCAAGTCTATCTGTGGCTTAGTCTCATAAACCACTTAGAACAAACTTATAAATTGTAGTATGAGGACTACACCCATCTCATGGATGCCTCTCGAAAGAAAATCACATGCAGTATAAATGCTTACATACACGAATTTAACTAGGAAACGACTGGAACTTCAATTTTATTTATTAATTAAAATAATATATCCAGAATTAATTTGGATTTCAGGACACTGTTCCTAACATTTACAAGTTGTGTTTGTAACAGGGTGTGGTTGACACGCCCCATTCACTTGATGTATGTGTTATTATTGGATTTGGGCATTATAAGTTGTGTTTGTACCAAGGGTTTCTTGGCATGGCCACTAGGCTTGGATTTCAGGTGTTATAAGTTGTGTTTGTATCGAGGACTACTTAACGAGCCCCCTGCACTTTGGTTTAGGTGTTATAAGTTCTGTTTGTACAAGGGGGATTAGATGTTATATGTTTGTACTAGGGGCTGCTCTTAAGATTCAAGGTAAATCTTGATTCATAACCTAAGGATAAGAGAGTATGAGATGAGTAAGGAAGTGATATAGATAAGAAAATGTAGAGAAATTAGGGTTGAGTGAGGAAAGAGTTCAATTTTTATTATGTGGATCAAGAATACAAGATATTTTGCTTATTTATACACAAAACTTAAGACGGCTAAGACATTGAATCAAGACAAACACTTAAACGGACTTAATTAAACTAAGTGCCAAAACATACTTCACCCGCTGACCAACTAAACTACTTTTCCCGCCGAGATGACATTTGAATGAACAAATGCAAAATCACAGCAATTCACTATGACAATAGCTGCAAAAGCCTCACGGTCAAGAAAATACCCCCTCCTTGAGTTCATTCTTGCCCCAAGAATGAAGAGGAAGGAAATTGGCATTGAATGAACTTCAAATCTTCCCAACTTGCATATTTAGGATCCAAATTAGCCCATTGTATTAAGACTTCCTTCACTGGTTTGCCATTCTGCTGCACCAGATGATGCTTACTTTGTGTATGCGTTAGCAAGTGCACTAGTCGTATCAAATAATAAAGAAGTAAGTAGAGTATCGTTCCCACGAGGATTGTTATGGAGTGAGTGCCGAAATTAGTAGCTTTAATGCTATTTGAAAGATCAAAAATTAAGATGTTGATATGAAATAAAATAAAATAAAAAGAAACAAAATATGTTACCTGATTTTGAGGTAAGGCTTACTGATTTTTATAAAGTTTTATGATTTAATAAAATCCAAGGCATCTGATTTCACCTAGCTGCATCAATACGCCTTTTTATTCTCGTTATTGAAGTTGTTATTACGTGTTGATGGTTGAAAACCCTAATTTACTAAATATTCTCTCTCAAGCAACATTTAGCATGCTCGTTTAAATATTAACCCATCACTCTCATGCATGAATTTAAATAAGAAAAGAGTTTTTAAAGCTTTGTGATTTTCACTTAAAAACCACACAAATCGCGTTAATCTCTCTCGAGCATTCGCTCTATCTGTGGTGCTCATCACCTTAGCAAACATCATAAAATCTCCTCTTGGACTCATTATGAATCATTATAGGCCTTAAATGGTGATCAAGCATTTAAAACTCATGAAGAACAATGATAAACACTTCAACAATGCCATAACAAAACATTGAATACGTGGAATTAGAAATGAGCGTATATTACAACTTAAACTACATCGTAGCCTTGGAATAACAAAATTAGTTCATGATAAACTTAATATAAGAAATAATTAACACAAAATTCATGAACTTAATGAACTGAAGGATAGAAAAGAAATTGAAAATGCAAAATTTCAAACAAAACTTCTTCTTTTCTTCCTAAGAATTTCTACCTTATTTCTCTACTTTGTATTTGTTTTTTGTTTTTTGTTTTTTTTTGGATTGAATGGTGCTAAAAAACGTCCTCAGAATCCCTATTTAGAGTACATAAGGTTGGAATTAAAACAAATACAAAAAATTGCAAGCTAAAAGCTCATTGCACCACACATCTGTAGATGCTGCCAATTCTGCAGGTTTGCAACTAGCTGCTGATTTCTTCATTTTTCCTCAACTATGGCCGCCCAAAATCAGTCTTAAAATCAAATTTAACATGTTATTGAAGTGTACAAGAGGTTCTTTCACTTGATTCGTCAATTTTGCCACCTAAAATTGCAAGTTGAAGTGAATTGTGCAGGTTGGTTTTCAGTTTTTGCAACTTGCTATCCTTTGCTGTTTTTCTTCATTTTTTTTTTCAGTTTTGGCCGCCCAAAATCAGCTTTAAAATAAATTATAACATGTTAATAAAGTTTACAAGAAATTATTTCACCTTATTTGTCCATTTTGCCACACAAAATTGCAAGTTGAAGTGAATTGTGCAGGCTTATTGTTCATTCTCTACACTTTGCTGTTCTTGGACTTTTTTTCTTCATATTTTTGAGCTTTTCACCACTTAAATTTAGATTTTACACCAACTTGGACATTTTAATGTATTTTTTAATCCGTCCTTGCGCCCGATTTGTGCATTTGGCCACCCCTTTTTGCAAGTTGAAATTAATTACGCGCGAACTTGTTGTGTTCTTGCTTTAGGCATGTAAATTGTTATGTTTTGCCCCTCTTTTTGGTTTTGTTTGGTGAATCTTGCATTCACTTTTTGACGTGGACAATAAAACCTAGCAAGATTTATCATAAAATGAGTGTTTTTACAAGAAAATAGCAAAATAGTTCAAAACGAGCAAAACCGAGGAAAAGTGATAGAAGTTTGATGTGAAATGGTTAAAAATATATTAAAATGATATAAATAATTATATAATAAATTAGACTTATCACCAGACAAGAGCCCAACACTGCTATAGGACCTTGAACCAAATTCCCACTGTTGGTTGCCTCTAGAGGACTCGCTGAGCATCCTTTTCCTTCTGCCATGTGTCTTTTTACAAGGGAACCACGAAACACGGAGTGAACATAAGAGTCAGGAGGAAGTTCCAATCTGTAAGCCACACTTCCCAACTTTTCTAACACCTTATAAGGCCCAAAATAACGAGCACCTAGGTTGACATTCTTGCGCACAACTATTATGGACCGTCTGTAAAACTGCAGCTTTATATAAACTAAATCTCCCACAGCAAAAGACTTGTCAGTACGCTTCATATCAGTAAAGTGTTTCATTGCAAATTGTCCCTTAGCAGCTAAACTAGTTGCCTTCTTTGAGCCAGCAACTCATTGACCTCAACAACATGTGAAGTTACACTGTGAAGTACCATAGGTGAGGAGGGTCATATCTATATAGTGCCTTGAAAGGAGTAGTCCCTATAGCTGAATGAAAATGTATGTTGTACCAGAACTCTAGCAAGGATAACCATTGATGCCAATGCTTAGGATAGGTGAATGTCATACTTTGCAAATACTACTCAACACATTGATTACCCTCTTAGTATGTCCATCTGTCTGAAGGTGATATGATGAGCAGAAAGCAAGTGTAGAACCTAACACTAGCAAGAATTCTCACCAAAATTGACTAGTGAACAACCTATCCCTGTCTAAAACAATTGACTGAGGCAACCCATGCAACTTATAGATGCTTTCAAGGAACATTTAGCTAATTTTTCTGCAAAAATGGGATGACTTAAAGCAATGAAGTGGCCAAACTTGGTGATTCGATCCGTGATGATGCATATCCCCTGCTTGCCATCAGATTTAGGTAACCCTTCCACGAAATTCATGCTAATGTGCTGTCAAGCCCTATCAAGAACCAGCAAAGGCTGAAGTAAACCTTGATACTGAACATGATCTGTCTTGGTCCTTGGACAAACGTTACATCCTTGGACAAACTCTTCAACACCCCTCTTAGCTCCAGTCCAATAGAAATACTGCTTAAGCCTTCTATAAGTACCATCAATTCCGGAATGACCACCCTAAGTAGAGGAACGGAAGGCTTGAATTATCTGTCTCTTTAATTCAGTGGCTGCTCCTACATACACTTTACCGTTTACTCGCCAAATCCATTCACAACTGATATTTCTATTCCTGAAAATGAGGAATTTATTCACACTGCAGGTTGTGATGCAGACATTAGCAAATCTATGTTGCTCATAGGATTTGTGCACCTTCGGCATCCAATCAGCCAAAGCAAAGGAAATGGCTGAGCAAGAGCTTGATTCCATTCCTTCTAATCTTCTTGAAAGGGCATCTGCTGCTAGATTTTCTCTACCATTGCGGTATTCAATTGAATAGCTCAATCCCAGTATCTCCATAGGACCTTTTCGTTGCACTCTAGTGGTAATCTTCTATTCAAGAAGATATTTGGGGCTTTGGTGGTCAGTCCTAATATTAAAGTGGTGGCCCTCAAGATAATGTCTCCATTTCTACACTACCATAAGTACTACCAAGTATTCCTTTTCAAAAATGGAGAGCTGCTGGTTCTTTGGATTGAGAGCCTGGCTAAGGAATGCCACCCATCTACCCTTCTGAGACAACACTGATCCTATTCAAAAACTACTCGCATCAGTCTCCAAAACAAAAGACTCCCCATAATCTGGCATGATCATGACTAGTGCTGAACAAATGGCTAGCTTAAGACCCTTAAATGCATCTTGAGCATCTTTAGACCATACAAAAGCATCAATTTTAAGATCGGTTAATGGCTTAGCCAATACTCCATATCCAACTATTAACTTCAGGTAATATCTCGTCAGTCCAAGAATTCTTCTTAACTGCTTGAGAGTAAGAGGCGCTGGCCACTGCTTCATAGCTTGTATCTTTCCTAGATCTGTTGCAACTCCTTTACTTGAATGATGCACCCAAAGTATTCCAGTAGGGTTTGAGGAAAAGAACATTTGGCAAGTTTGGCATACAACTTATTCTTGTGCATAGTCTGAAAAACTTGCCTCAGATGCTTAGCATGTAAGTTCAATGAAGGGCTGAAAACCAAGATATCATCAAAGAATACCCGCACAAACTTCCTCAAATAAGGCTTGAAAACTTTGTTCATCAATGCCTGAAAGGTAGCTAGAGCATTAGTTAAACCAAAAGGCACAGCCACAAGTTCATAATGCCCAGAATGTGTTCTCAAGGCAGTCTTATGGATGTCCTTGTCCAACACTCTAATCTGGTGATATCCCTGCCTCAAATCCAGCTTGGAATAATATTGAGACCCATTAAGCTATTCTAATAGATCATCAGTGACTAGAATTGGAAATTTATCCTTGATTGTGAGGGAAATGACATGAATGTAATCAATACACATCCGAGAAGAGCCATCCTTCTTCTTAACAAGGATCACCAGAGAGGCAAAAGGGCTACGGCTATGTCTAATGAAATTTGTCTTCAGAAGCTCTTCCACCTACCTTTCCATTTCACTTTTTTGAAAGTGAGGGTACTTATAGGGCCTTAGATTACCTGGATCAGAGTTAACCTTTAAAGGAATAGCATGATCCAGGACCCTCTTAGGAGACAATGTATTTGGTTGCATAAACAAATCTTCATACTCATGCAACAATCTACCAATAGAAGGACCAAAATTCACATGAGCTATCTCAGGAACAGCACTGATGGAAAACATTTGCCCAATCCATTGATATTTGCCCTTCCTGACTACTTCTTCTAGCTTCTTCCCTTTCATCTTTTGTAATTGTCCATGCTCCACAATTCCTTGCGTTGTCACACTATGGCCCTCCCTTTCAAAGGTAACAGACAACTGAGTGAAATCAAAGACCACAGGGCTGATGGTTTTCATCCAATCCCCCCCTAGGACCATGTCACAACCTCCCAACTTAAGCACTTTGAAGTCGTACTCAAAAGGGTGTCCCTGCATCTTCCAGCAAAACCCTTTGCACTTCATCTAAGTTATCATGGAATTTCCATCAGCATCAGTAATAGCTAAAGGGCTGGTCTATATCATCTCATGCCCCACCAACTTCACTACTTTCAAATCTACAAAACTATGTGCGCTCCCACTATCTATCAATATCAGTATGTGCTTGTGGCCAACCACTCCTTTGATTCTTATTGCGTTATGGGAACCATTCCCTGTTAAAGCTGGTACTGATATCTCCATCTCATCATCCTCAGGGTTCTCTTGCACTTCTTCTTCCTGATCATTAACAACTCCCTCACTTTCTTGAATCTCATGGTCATCATTAGCTTTAGCTCTAGTGACTGTCATTAGAAGCTTTGGATTACACTTACGACCAAAGAAATACTTCTGGTTACATTTAAAACACAATCTCTGAGTCTTATTTTCCTTAAAACTTAAGGTTCTTAGACCACTAGCAAATGTTGTCTGCTGAGCAGAGGACAATTGAGGAGCCTTGGTCCTTTGTCCCTTAGAACAAGGTAAGACTGTAGCTTCCATCAATTTTGCCGTAGAGAAAGCCTAAGTCAGTGTCTCTAGATTCAATGCCTTGACCAGATTCTTAATTCTTGGCTTGGGGTCACTGCTAATGCTTGAAACATAGTAGGACTCCTTGGCTCCAAGGTTCATTGACAGCATCCTGGCTCTTAAATTCTCAAAGTGAGTCATATACTCCCTCACTGAAGTCGTTTGAGCCAATTTATTGAAGTGATCTATCACATCACTAGGATCCTCTTCTCTATATCTTCGGAAAGTTCATCCATGAACTCAATCCAAGTCAAGGATCGATAGCTGCGTATCAAACTGTAATAGCAGACCTCTTGATGTCAATGTTGATATACCGCAACTAACTTTACATTTTCTGCTTCATCTATGTGGTACAATCAAAAGTACTTTTCACACCTCCTAATCGAAGACTGAGGTTGCTTGCCATCAATTGGTTCAATTTCAATTCAAGGCTATCTGAATCCATTGCTCGTTCCGCTAACTGTTCCATTTTCACTAGATCCTGAGGCTTGAGGCTGCAGAATATCTGGAGAACGATCATGTTGACTAGCAGCTAGCAATACTCTAGCCCCTGAAGGCAAATTCTGTCTAGTAATCTACTGCTATAGTCCATGGATCTTTAATTCAATTTGCTGAGAATTTTGATCTAACCTTTCAGCTAACTTTTGATCCTATGATTACCGCAGTTTTACAAACAACTGTTCCATTTGGAGTCTTAACTGCTCAAATTGATTAACATCAACATTAGCTCCAACATTTACACCAATAACAGCAGCATAAATAGCATTAGCAGCAGCATTTGCCCAAGTTGTAACTCCACCAGCCATTGGTACACTCTTCTTACGTCTAGCCAGCTCTAATCAATCAATTAACAATCAATTGACAGCAAACACAAGCTTTGATACCAATTGTTATGATTCAAGTTAAATCTTGAATTATAACATAAGGATAAGAGAGTAAAAGATGAGAAGAGACAAGAAATAGATGAGAAACTAGAAGGAAATTAGGGTTGAGAGAGGAAAGAGATCAATTTCTATTCAATTGATCAAGAATACAAGATATGTTGCTTATTTATATACAAAATTTAAGATGGCTAAAACATTGATAAAGACAAACACTTAAACCAACTTAACTAAACTAAGCAACAAAACATACTTCACCCGCTAACCAACTAAACCAGTTTTCACGCCAATATGACATTTGAATGAACAAAAGCAAAATCACAGCAATTCACTATGACAGTTGCGGTAAAAGCCTTACGGTCATGACAACGGCTTGGCATGCGCCCTCGGCCTGATTTAGGTGTTCTAAGTTATGTTTATACCAGGGGCGGCTTGGCACCCCACCTTGTCTTAGATTATGGTGTTTTAAGTTATGTTTTTACAACGGGTTGCTTGGCACACCCCTCGACTTTATTCAGTGTTATAAGTTATGTTATTACTGAGGGCTTGCTTTGCTCACCCCTTTGGCATAGATTTAGGTGTTATATCGTTATTAACGAGGGCTGGTTGGCATGCCCCCCAGGCTTGGATTTTCGTGTTATTGGTTCCTTTTTTTTTTTTTTTTTTTCTTTGTATCCCGGGGATGCTTGGCATGCCCCCTAGTCTTGATTTAGGTGTTTTAAATTGTGTTTGTACAAGGGGGATTAGGTGTTATAAGTTGTGTTTGTACCCGGGGCAGCTTGCCCCCCCCCCCCCCCCCCCCCTCTCTCCTGATGACTTGATTTAGGTGCTATAGTTGCGTTTGTAACTGGGCTTGCTGAGCACCCCTATGCTTGGATTTAAGTGTTATCAGTTCTATTTTTATTGTGGGTGTCTTGGTATGCTCCCTCGGCCTAATTTTGGTATTATATGTTGTGCTTGTTTTGAAGGTTGCTTGGCAATCTCTTGGGGTTGGATTTAGGTGTTAGACATTGTGTCTGTAACGGGGACAACTTGGCACACCTTTTTGGCTTGATCTAGGATTTATAAGTTGTTTTTGTACTCGGAGCTACTAAGCACACCCGTTGGGCTTGGATTAAGGTGTTATTGTTTGTACCAAGGGTCGCTTGGCATGCCTCCAGGGGTTGGATTTATGTGTTATAAGTTTTTTCGTACCGAGGGCTACTTTGCGTGCCTCCCAGGCATGGATTTAGGTGTTATAATTTATTGTTGTACCGTGGCTACTTGGAATGCCCCTTGGGCTTGGATTTAGGTGTTCTAAGTTGTGTTTGTACTGAAGGCTGCTTGGCACGCCCCCTGGGCTTGGATTTAGGTGTTATGAGTTATTTTCGTCCTCGGGGCTGCTTGGCATGTGTTATGATCAAGCTACGTTTTAAGCATTACAAGCTGCGTTTTGGCTAAAAGTTGTAATTGGAAATAAGGAAGTCTTAGCGGGAACTGCAATTAGAGGCAGTTAGGAGTTTAATTGTTTATTTTGGCGCATGTTTCAACTACTATGCAAATAAGTTGGTACTAGCTTGAGTCAAGATGCAATGTTTAGTTAGATATTTTGTTCTTGCACCAAATTAGCTTGTCTAGTATAAGAATCGAGCTCTCTCTTGTAATTTGATTTATTGAATGATAATATCCTGATTCTTCTGTCTCAACCCTAATTCTAGTTATTTCTCATCTCCTTCTTGTACTTATCATCTCAATTTGCTCTCCTCTCCTAAGTTATAATTCAAGCTTGATCTTGAATCAAAACAATTGGTATAAGAGCTTGTGAAATTGTTCGAATTGAGTTGAATTGCATTCAATTTGATTGCCTTAGCATTCGATCAAGCTTAATTCGTTCCAAGATCATCTGATTAGCTTGTATTGATCAGATTCTGAGAACTTGCGGTTAGAGTGTGCACAATCTGGCTAGACCCAAGAAGGTAGTTGCAATGGCTGGTGGAGTTACTACTAGAGCTAATGTTGCCGCTAATGCTGCTGCTAATGCTGGAGTAGCAGCTGAGGATGGGAATCAGTTTGACAGGATAGCTCAACTTCAGAAGCAGATTCATGATTTGCTATTAGCAGTTGGATCAGGGAATCAAAAGGTTGGACACATGACTCAATCGCAACAATAAGTGCAATAGCAACTGATAGGATCACAAGAACGATTCTCACGTCAAGCTATGCCTCATGGAGCTGGAATACTATCAACTGGAAGCCAGCACACAAGACCTCCTGATCCTTTGGGTCCTCAAGCATCTGAGGAGAGTTCTGAAGGTGTGATTGTGGTCAGGAGCACTAGATTTCAACAGCCTAAGTTTGAGATTGACACATTTGATGGATTGCATCCTCAATCATTGATTAGAAGGTGTGAGAGCTACTTTCGCTTTTCCTATGTGATTGATGCTGAGAAAGTGGAGTTAGCAGTAGTACATTTGCAAGAAGATCGGGAAGTGTGGTTCCATATATTGATTCTTAGAAAACATGCCCTCACTTGGCCTGAATTTGTTGAGGAATTTTGTAAGAGATATGGAGATGAGGATACGACTGATGTGGTTGATAATTTCAATAAGGTAGCACATATCACTTTAGTAAGGGAGCAAATGACACGGTTTGAGAACATAAGAGCAAGGACGATGGCTGTTAATCCTGGTGCCAGTGAAGCTTATTATGTTTCCAGCTTCTTAAGTTACCTTAAGCCAAAAATAAAGAACCTTGTCAAGGCCATGACTCTATTTAACTTGTCCAAAGCTTTTAAAAAGGCCAAATTGTTCAAATCCACAGTTCTTGCTACTTCTGATACATAGAGAAGTAAAAGTGGCCAAGCCACTTCTTCTCAATAGCAAAGTACGACTACGAAGCCTAAATCAATTAGCTTGGAGGAAAAGAAGGGTCAAAGGTTGTGTTTCAAATGCAACCAGAGATATTTCTTATGGCATAAATGCAATCCAAAGCTTCTTATGTCAGTAACATGAGCTAAGGCTAAGGAAGGTGTTGCAACTCTAGAGCTCGAGGCAGGATAAAATGATCAAGCTGAAGAACTGCAAGATGATTTTGAGGAGGATGAAATGGAAATTTTTGTGAAGGCCTAGACTAGGAATGGATCTCATAACACTATAAGAGTCAAAGGGGAAGCAGGCCACAAGCCTCTTTTGATATAGATTGATAGTGGAAGTACTCATAGCTTTATCATAGCGTTATTGATTCTAAAGTTGTCAAGAGAGTGGGGCATGAAGCAATTGGAACAAGTCCTTTGGCTGTGACTATGGCAGATGGGAATTCAATTCTTACTCAGACCAAGTGTAAATTATTCAATTGGTAGATGCAGAGCCACAAATTTGTGCATGAATTTAGAATTTTGTAGTTAGGTGGTTGTGATATGGTGCTCGGGGTGGATTAGATGCAGACATTCAGCCCTTTGGTGTTGGATTTCTCTTAGCCAACAGTTCCTTTTTAGATGAATGGCAGTACTATCAAACTGTAGGGTATTGTGGAGCAAGCTCATATTCAAATAATGAAAAGCAAAGGGCGAAGGAAGGTAATCAAGATGGGAGCTTATTTGTGGATTGGATAATTCTTCTCCATTTCTGCCACATAAGATGTTGCTCAGGTGATTTCTAATCCTGCAGTTAGCCTGTTTATTAAGGAGTATAAAGACTTGTTTGAGCAGCCAACTTCCCTTCCACCTAAAAGGTCCTTAGATCATGCTATACCTCTGAAATCAAATTCAGATCCAGTTAATTTGAGACCTTATAAGTATCGTCATTCACAAAAGAGTGAGATAGAGAGGAAGGTGGATGAGCTTGTGAAGACTGACTATGTTCGACATAGTCATGGCCCTTTTCCCTCACCAGTAATATACGTCAAGAAGAAGGATGTGACTTCTAGAATGTGTATTGACTATCGGCAACTCAATTCACTGACAATCAACAATAAGTTTCCAATTCCAATCATTGATGACCTTTTGGATGCGCTTCATGGGTCTCACTACTTCTCTAAGTTGGATTTAAGACAACGGTATTATCAAAATCGAGTGTTGCAGTAAGATATACAAAAGACTACCTCCAAAACTCATAACGGGCATTATGAATTTGTATAGATGCCGTTTGGTTTGACCAATTCCCCCGCAACATTTCAAGCCTTGATGAATGATGTGTTCAAGGCATGTCTGAGAAAGTTTGTCCTGGTTTTCTTTGAGGATATTTTGGTATATAGTCCTACAATTGAGGATCATGGGACTCATCGGAGGTAAGTGTTCAGCATCATGAGTTGTCATAAGCTATATGCTAAGCTCTCTAATTTGGGTCATATCATCTCTTGTAAGGGAGTATCTACTGATCCATCTAAAATTCAAGCTATGAAAGAGTGGCCTACACCTTCTACACTCAAATAGTTGAGAGGATTCTTAGGTCTGACTAGGTATTACAGGAAATTTGGTTTAGGATATAGTATAATTGCCAAACTATTAACTGATCTTCTCAAGAAGGATGCTTTCCAGTGGTCTGCCATAGCTTAAGAGGCTTTTGAAGCATTGAAGGTAGCTATGTGCTCAGCTCTTGTCTTGGCTATGCCAGATTTTAGTGTGGGGTTTTTTCTTGAGATAGATGCTTGTGGGAAAGGTGTTGGGGCTGTCTTATCTAAGAAAGGAAGATCGGTGGCCTATCTCAGTCACGCTCTTAGTCCCAAGCATTTGAAGCTGTCCATTTATGAAAAGGAGTATCTTGCTATTCTTATGATTGTTAAGAAGTGGAGGCATTACCTAGAGATACATCATTTTATGATTCAAGTTGATCTTGAATCATAAACTTGAGATTTAAGAGTACGAGATAAGAAAGAAGTGAAAGAGATGAGAATTAGAGAGAAAATTAGGGTTGAGAGAGAACTAGATCAATTTCATTTGAATGAGTTCCAATTACAAGATATTTTGCTTATTTATACTAAGGAAAATAGACGGCTAACACTAAGGATGAAAAACAAGCTTAAATCCAAGTACAAGCATTTCCCAAAAAAAACACACTAAGCGCTAACTACCTTACCCGCCTTTCCCGCCAGAATTACAATTTGAATCCAATTGAGAATAACACAGCTAAAATCAACTAAAATGCATAAAATCCTTCATGGTCATGACAATATCCGCTCCTCAAAATCATTCTTTACCCAAGAATGAAGAAGAGGGGAAGTGACTAGGCATGAACTTCAAATTCTCCCAGCTAGCATGTGTAGGATCCAAATTAACCCACTGAATTAAAACTTCCTTCACTGCCTTGCCTTTGCTAATGCACCAAACGAGATCCCAGAACTGCTCCAGGAGCTTGTATCAATGTTCCATTGCTTGTTGCTTTTGGAGGCGTACTTGAGCAATATTTCCCTTCAACCCTGTCTCTTTTCAAAAGAGAAACATGAAATACAGGATGAACAAATGAATTAGGAGGAAGCTCCAGCCCATAAACCACATTTCCCAATTTCTCTAACACCTCATAAGGACCAAAGAAATTTTGCGCACTACAACAGAAGTCTGCCTGTAAGGTTGGAGCTTGAGATACATGAAGCCTCCAACTACAAAGGATCTGTCAGAATGCTTCTTATCAGCATAATGCTTCATCCTTGACTGAGCTAGCTAAAGATTGTCCCCTAATTGCTGAACCAGTTGCTCCCTTTATAAAAGAAGATCATTGATCTCGACCACATGTGAAGTTACACCTCGCAACACCATAGGTGAAGGAGGATCGTACCCATATAAGGCCTTAAAGGGAGTGGTCCCTATAGCAGAATGAAAGTGAATGTTATGCTAGAACTTTACCAAAGATAACAAACAAGACCAATGCTTAGGATAGGTGAATGTCATGCTCCTTAGATACTGCTCCACACATTTGTTCGCCCTCTCAGTTTGTCCATCTGACCGACGATGGTATGATGAACTGAGAGTAAGAGTAGAGCCCATCAACAAGACAAACTCTCGACAAAATTGGAAAGTAAACATCTTATCCCGATAAGGCACAATGGATTGAGGTAACCCATGTAATTTGTAGATGTGCTCAAGGAATATCCTCGCCAATTTCTCTGCAGAAATGGGATGACTCAAAGCAATAAAGTGGCTGAACTTTGGAAACTGATCCATAATAAACCATACCACCTCCTTGCCCTCAACCTTTGGTAATCCTTCCACAAAACCATGCTTATGTGTTGCCAGGCTCTGTCAGGAATGGGCAATGGTTGTAGTAGGCCTGGGTAATAGACGTGATCGGACTTAGTCCTTTGGCAGACATCACATCCTTGAAAATATTCATTGACCCCTGTCTTAGCTCCAACCCAGCAAAAGTACTACTTCAGCCTCTTGTTGGTGCCATCTATACCGGAGTGTCCACCCCAAGCAGAAGAGTGGAAGGCCTTGATTATTTGTCTTCTCAAATCGGCGGAAGCACCAACACACATTTTGCCTTTAATCCCCACAATTCCATTCATGACAGTGACATCAGCTTCTGCCATGGATGAATTAATTACACTGTAGGCTATAATACAATATGTAGCAAACTTACCCCCCTCGTAGGACTTGTACACTTCCTCCATCCAATCAGGCAAGACAAAGGAAATAGCTGAGCAGGAGCCAGATTCACTTCCTTCCAGCCTTCGAGAGAGGGCATCAGCAACAAGGATCTCCCTTCCACTGTGATACTCAATAGAACAACTCAATCCCAACATCTTTATAAGTCCCTTTCTTTGCACTCTAGTGGTAATCTTCTACTCTAGAAGATATTTGAGACTCTTGTGATTAGTTCTTATAACAAAATGATGTTCTTCAAGGTAGTGCCTCCACTTTTACACTACTAATATGATGGCCAAATACTCCTTTTCATAAATTGAGCGCTGTTGATTTCTTGGACTAAGGCCCTGACTGAGGAAGGCCGCTGGCCTCTCCTGCAAAAAAAGAACTGCCCCAATTCCCATACTGCTTGCACCAGTTTCTAGTAAAAAAGGCTTTCCAGAATCAGGCCTAATTAGGACTTATGCAGAGCACATAGCTAACTTGAGGCTTTCAAATGCTTCTTAAGAAATTTCAGACCAATGGAAAGCATCCTTCCTCAACTCATCAGTCAAGGGCTCAGCCAAAACTTCGTATCTAGCAATGAAATTCCTATAGTATCCAGTCTATCCAAGGAAACCTCTTAACTGCTTGAGGTTTTGAGGAACAGGCTGCTCTCTCATCGCTTGTATCTTACCAGGATCTGTTGTAACACATTCCTTGGAAACTATGTGTCCCAAGTATTCTACTTGAGTCTAAGCAAATTAACACTTGGCCAACTTAACATACAGCTTATTCTTGTGCATAATCTGAAAGACTTGCCTCAAATGCTTGACATGTGCTTCTATGGAGGGACTAATAATCAGTATATCGTCAAAGAATACCAGCACGTACTTCCTCAAATGTAATTTAAACACATGGTTCATCAATGCCTGAAAGGTAGCCAGAGCATTGGTCAAGCCAAACGGCATAAACACGAATGCATAATGTCCGTGATGAGTCCTAAAGGCAATCTTGTGAATATCGTGTTGGGAAAAGCACACGAATTAGGTTAAAAAATAAACTCTGATGCCGACTATTGGGTTCACAATTCTCAACTTTGGTCACAACAATAGGCACCAATTAAAGCACTTAGAGTAGGAGACTCTTCTCTCTATCTAAGCCCTAGGTCGGAGAGTCACGCTTCGTGACACCTCACGTGTGAGAGTTCCCGGGAATAGGTTGATCTCTATAAACCCTTTGCCCTAATACCGATTGTTAGGATGAATTTCAAAAACTCTCCCTAAAGATTACGCAGCGGAACAGGTTTAGAATTCATAACTCTAAACCTACGGTTGATTTAAAATTTCTAATTTTAAATCTACTGACTTAAATTCATAATTTAAATCATCAAGTCTAATTTCTTAATTTAGATCTACAAGCCTTTTACACTAATACATTCATAACAATACAAAAACTTAAACAGGTATAATAACAAATACTGTAAATAAATAGAAAAGTGAAAAAGAATAAAGAAAGAAGAACATACCTGGAATTGCTCCAATAATAAAGAAAACTAGAAAGACAATAACATTCTTCAAAAACGAGACCCCGAGACCTTCTACGCAATGACCTCGAACTGCCCGAAGGGTGGGCTCCGAAAAATATTAAACTGGATCTCCGAAACAATTTCAGAAACCCTAAATAAATATTTTGACTCTGATACCAAACCTCAGAATAAGCCCCTCTATTTATAGGAATATACCGAAGTGAAAAAATCTGATATTTCGATGTGGGATTCGCTGGTTTAATACAAAACACAGCGTAGCTATAAAAGTCGCGCAAAACGAGTTGTTTCGATGTCCCAAAAACAAGCGTGTTAGTTTAACTCAGCGTGACACATGGCGTCGAGTGATTCGTCCCCACCTGGGGACGCGGATTCCCAAAGTAGACGACCCAGCGCGCCGTTAAATCCGATACACGCGGATCACTACTATCCAGGTTTTAAATGTTATTGTTTTTTTTTTCTTTGTTTCCCACTTGTAAAAATTCATCCTGTGAAATTTAATTTTTTAAATTATTTTATTTATAATTTTTAGCTTTTATTCATCTCGTGAATAATATTTTGCAAAATTAATTTTACCCATCTTATGGATAAATAAGCCATCTCATGAATTCCTTAATATTTTTCTAATGGCAATAAAATACAGAGGCTTATGTAGGGACCCCGGGGACAATTTAAATCTAGCTCCAAACAGGTTAAATTAAATCATCTCATGATATTAATTTAATTACCATTTAATGAGACTTAATTCCACTAATTAATCTCACTGCACTCTAGACTTAAATTATTTATTTAATATTTCCCTAATATATTGTATTGATGACAACAACCCCTCCACTAGATGTCTATGATAAAGGATAAATATAACCACTACCATTATTCTTCTCACAGCTTCTCCATTAGATACCGACTCGCCCTTCATTGAATAATTCATTTATACTTGAACATATTCACAGTATAAATTCCAAATGTCAAATACTTGGAATACTTTGGCCAAAGTTTCCGAACCATTCAAATATTTGCGAATCAACTAAGGGGACATCTGTATCTCATAAGAGACTGTAGATTCCCTATTGAATACCTGATCAAATTCAATGCCACGATCAACCATTAAGGCTCCCGCTATGAGTAATCGTCACTGAACGTGAATAAGTACTCATTCCCTATTGCCTGAACATGTCTTGGCCGACATACATCTATGTGAACTAACTCATGCAAGCTACCAACCCTGATGCCTTTACTCTTAAAGACAGAATTGGTCACCTTTCATTCTATGCAAAATTCGCAAACTGGTAATGACCTCAAGTCCAATCAGTCCATCTTTCACCAGTCTATGGATCCTGTTCGAATTAGTGTGACCTAAACGTTGGTGCCATGTGTAGGCAATATCACATTCAGAGTGTTTTCTTTTAGAAGACTGAACAAGTGAACTTACGTTAAATTCATTTAAACAATTACCACAGTTTTGATAAGGAAATAACATGAATAAACAATTCATTCATGTACATTTGCAAATAAACAATTTATTTCTCATATCAAAATCTCCATTATCAAAATCAATTGAATAACAATTATTCATAAAACAGGATATAGAAATCAAATTCCTATGCAGAGAAGGTTTAAATAATCAATCCTTTAAAACAAAACTCTATCACTAAAGTCTAAGCTAACATCTCCTACACTTAAGACCACCATTATTGTACTGTCCCTGACCATCAGGTACAACACCCATCGTGTAGCCTTTAGCATAGTCTGAGCTCCTGTAACATATTATAAACTTGGTCAGTTGAACTTGAGTCCACACACTAGGAATCTGGTGAACTCACAACTACACAAGACTCAAATAAGTTAGATATCAACATATCTTTACCAGATGGCCTAGCTGTCTTTGTGGGAAGAGTAGCTAGGAGTGTAGTTCTTTTCCAGTGGCCTAGTTTTCTTGCAAAAGAAACACTTTTCTTTTGCTGACTTCCTTATGGACATGGTTGCTACAATAACAACCTTGCCCTTTCCTTCCTTTCTAGTAGGTCCCTTGTGAGTAATAACTAAGTCCAACTTATTTTTTAAGGCAAAGTAATTTGGTTCAGTGAGTACGTTATGTATTTAAAAACAAGTAAAGTTTGCCAGCCCTATCCGTATAAAATATTGTAAATGCAAACATATATGTAATTGTCTAACAAGAGTCATGTATAATGCAGTGATATATATATTCTTTCAATTTAGCATACACAATAAGTCAGATATCCACCAAATTGTACTATCATGCATACAATGATGACCCAAACACACCACTCATTACTCCCCGGCAGCGAGGTCACACGAAGCTAGTTCAGGTGAGAACTATTCTCAATTAACCCGTTTTCTCGTAACTCTTACTAAACATGATCAACTCATCACTTTACTTTAGTCTCTAACATGACACAACATAGCTCCTCGGGGAGGCTAATGCATCATGCTAGTGAAGTGTAAGCCATTACCTAAACCTCCATACAAATACACGAAATACTCCACGGCAGCGTGGTCGCATTGCTCCTTTGCACTTTGGTTTATCCTAAAGAAGACTAACCCTGTAATCCGCAAACCGACATCCTGCACATGGAGGTCTATCAATCTACTACATTGCTAGACCGGTAATGGAGACCTTGAGGTTACAGCAATTGAAAACTCGCTCCCACTTGATTTTTATAACCAGTGGTTTTTAATTAACTTGCATTTACAACCTGGATTATCATACAATCCCCTTTAGAATCTTATTCTAAGATTAACCAAAATTAATTAATTAATTTGTGCAAAATATTATCATTTTAAATTATAGATTATCTCATAATCTTACATTAGAATTTCATTCTAAAATCAAATCAATAAAATTAATTAATTAATTTTAATTAAAATAATATCAATATTTAATTTAGATTATGTCATAATCTACTTTTAAAATTCTGATTTCAAAATTAAATTAAAATAATGTTATTTAAAGTCAATAGAGATTTTGTGCTTAGACTATCCCATAGTCTATTTTTCAAAATCTTATTCTAAAATCAAACAAGCTTAGACTATCTAATAGTCTAGTTTAGAATCTTATTCTAAAATTTAATAAACAAAATTTAACTTTTATTTTAAAAATAAAGTTAACTTAGACTATTTTACAGTTGACTTCAGAATCTTATTCTAAACTAATATCAAATAACTTTTATTTAAAATTGCACTGATTTACAACTTAAATTATCTCATAATTTAATTTAGAATCTCATTCTAAAAGAAAATTAATTAATAAAATAATTAATTAATAATTGCTATGTAAATCAGCAAATAAATTTTTTTTTTAAATATTTGAAGCTGACAGAATGAGTCATAATTTTTATTTTTTTTAAAATTTTAAAATAAATTGAATTTAATCTCATTAAATCAATTTTATTCGATTTTGTATAAAATAATTAAACTAATCTCATTAGATCAACTGCATCCAAACTTATAAAAATATTTGAATCTAATCCTATTAGATCAAATTTGTCCGATTTCATAAATCATGACTGAGAACGTACAATCTCATTATATGAACAGCACAATCGCAAACTTATGGGCTGTTCCAAATTAACGATTAATTCTTTAACGATTCAAACAATTTAAATCATCACTATAAACAACCTTGTTAACTATTAACTCTTTTAACCGATTTAAACAATTTAAATCGATACTTTAAAATATTAACAATTAAATACTTTAATGATTCAAACAATTTAAATTATAAATACAAACAATCATCTGAATTAACTGTTAATTCTTTACTAATTTAAACAATTTAAATCAAATCATCAAATCAAACTTACTTTCCTTTTTAATAAAATCACTATTTTATTAAATCGTATCTATTTATTTTGATTTTATTATACCTAGTCATGTATATTATGAATGTAATCAGAGGCTGGCTCTGATACCAATTGTTGGGAAAAGCATATGAATTTTGTTAAAAAATAAACTCTGATGCCGACTATTGAGTTCACAGTTCTCAACTATGGTCACAACAATAGGCACCTATTAGAGCACTTAGAGTAGGAGACTCTTCTCTCTACCTAAGCCCCCGGTCGGAGAGTCATGCTTCATGACACCTCACGTGCGAGAGTTCCTGGGAATAGGTTTATCTCTATAAACCCTTTGCCCTAATACCGGTTATTGGGATGAATTTCAAAAATTCTCCCAAAAGATTACGCAGCGGAACAGGTTTAGAATTCATAACTCTAAACCTAAGGTTGATTTAAAATTTCTAATTTTAAATCTATTGACTTAAACTCATAATTTAAATCATCAAATCTAAATTCTTAATTTAGATCTACAAGCCTTTTACTCTAATACATTCATAACAATACATAAACTTAAATAGGTATAATAACGAATACTGTAAATAAATAGAAAAGCGAAAAAGAATAAAGAAAGAAGAACATACCTGAAATTGCTCCAATAATAAAAAAAACCAGAAAGACAATAATATTCTTCAAAAACGAGACCCCGAGACCTTCTACGCAATGACCTCGAACTGCCAGGAGGGTGAGCTCCAAAAAAAATATTAAACTGGATCTCCGAAATACTTTCAGAAACCCTAATTAAATATTTTGACTCTGATACCAAACCTCCGAATAACCCCCTCTATTTATAGGAATATACCGGAGTGAAAAAATTTGATATTTCGATGTGGAATTCGCAGGTTTAAAACAAAACGCAACGTATCATTATAAAGGCAGGGCAAAACGCGTCGTTTCGATGTCCCAAAAACAAGCGTGTTAGTTTAACTCAGCATGACACATAGCGTAGCGTGATTCGTCCCCGCCTGGGGACGGCGATTCCCAAAGTAGACAACCCAGCACGTCGTTAGATCCGATACACGCGGATCGCTACTGTGTAGGTTTTAAACTCTATTTTTTTTTTCTTTGTTTCCCACATGTAAAAATTCATCTCATGAAATTCAATTTTTTAAAATTATTTTATTTATAACTTTTAGCTTTTATTCATCTCATAAATAATGTTTGGCAAAATTAATTTTACCCATCTTATGGATAAATAATTCATCTAAAGAATTCTTTAATATTTTTCTAATGATAATAAAATACAGAAGCTTGCGCAGGGACCCCGGGGACAATTTAAATCTAGCTGCAAACGGGTTAAATTAAATCATCTCATGATATTAATTTAATTACCATTTAATGAGACTTAATTCCACTAAATAAATCTCACTGCGCTCCAGACTTAAATTATTTATTCAATATTTTCATAATATACTGTATTGATGACAACAACCCCTCCGCTAGATGTCCATGGCAAAGGATAAATATAACCACTACCATTATTCTTCTCACGGCTTCTCCATTAGTTACCGACTCACCCTTCACTGAATAATTCATTTATACTTGAACATATTCACAGTATAAATTCTAAATGTCAAACACTTAGAATACTTTGGCCAAAGTTTCCAAACCATTCAAATATTTGCGAATCAACTAAGGGGACGTCTGTATCTCATAAGAGACTGTAGATTCCCAATTGAATACCTGATCCTTGTGACACTTCACGCCGCTACCCAGTATACGTGGGATTTCAGTCATTTGTTTTAGACCTTACTTATAGTACACCAAAGTAACTAACGCTCCATGCACAAGTCCAGAATACCCTCAGGATTTAGAGTCGTCGTTCAAACAGTGCAATGCGAACCACTCATCTCCGATAGTAGTCTAGAAATAAATAACCCACATGGTCCAACTCAGTGTGTTAAACACACTAACTTAACACTTTTGGATCTCCACCCACATGACCAAGACAAGCCGTGTGAAGTGTCTCGTTATAGTCTTAACATACAAGTGGTCCAGGCTTGTCTTTAACTACGAGTCTTTCAAACAACAATCCATATCATTTGTTCCAAGCCTATCTGTGGCTTAGTCTCATAAACCACTTAGAACAAACATGTAAATTGTAGTCTGAGGACTACACCCATCTCATGGATACTCCCAAAGGAAAATCACATGCAGTATAAATGCTCAAATACTCAAATTTAACTAGGAAACAACTGTAACTTCAATTTTATTGATTAATTCAATTAATATATCCAGAATAAATCTGGATTTCAGGACACTATTCCTAACATATCCTCATCCAACATTCGAATCTGGTGATATCCCTGCCTCAGGTCTAACTTGGAATAGTACTGGGAACCATTGAGCTCATCGAGCATATCGTCTATAACAGAATTGGAAGCTTATCCTTGATGGTGAGAGAGTTAAGATGCCTAGAATCCAAACACAATCGAGATGAACTGTCCTTCTTTATAACAAGAATCACCAGAGAAGCAAAGGGACTGTGGCTATGTCGAATGAAGTTTGTCTTCAATAGCTCTTCAGCTTGTCTTTCAATCTCCCTTTTTTGTAAGTAAGGGTACTTATAAGGTCTTAAATTCACGGGATTGAAATTAACATCAAGAAGGATAGCATGATCCAGAACCTTCTGAGGAGGCAAGGTAGATGGCTGTGAAAAAACATCCTCATATTCATGTAGCAACTGTCTAATAAAGGGGTCTGAAGTCTCCTGAGCTGCATCAGAACTAGCAGTGATGGAAAACAACTTACCAATCCACTGATACTTCCCTTTTCTTACCATCTTCTCAAGGCTTTTCCCTTTCATCATCAGCAATTGTCCTTCTCCATAATTCCTTGCAAAACCACACTCCGTCCTCCCCTTTCAAAAGACACAAGTAGCTGAGCAAAATCAAAGATTAAGGGGCTAATGGTTTTCATCCAGTCAACGCCATGGACCATATCACAACCTCCTAAGTCAAGTACTCTGAAATTATACTCAAATTGATGTCCTTGCATCCTCTAACAGAACCCTTTACACTTCATCTTCGTGATCATGGAATTCCCATCAGCCATTGTGATAGCTAAGGTGCTGGTCTTGATCATTTCATGCCCAACCTGCTTCACTGTCTTTGGATCCACAAATCTATTGGCACCGTCACTGTTAATCAAGATCAACATATGCTTGTGTCCCACCTCTCCTTTGATTCTTATCGTGTTGTGAGAACCAATTCCAATGAGGGCTCTGACAGATATCTCAATTTCATCATTCTCAGATTCCTATGGATCCTCCTCTTCCTGCTGCTCAGAGGTCTCTTCTATCTCCGAAACCTCAATGTCCTCATAGGCATCTGCTCTTGTTATAGCCATTAGCAACTTAGGATTACATTTGTGTCCAAAGAAGTACTTTTGATTGCATTTAAAACACAACCTCTGATTCTTCTTCTCTTCCAAACTCAAAGTCTTTGAACCACTAACAGAAGTAGCCTACTACTAAGATGATGATTGTGGAGACTTGGTCTTAGGTCCATCAGAACCAGCAAAGACCATGGCCTCCATTAATTTAGCCTTGGGAAAGGCCTGAGTCAAGGTTCCAGGATTTAATGCTTTAACCAAGTTTTTGATCTTTGGTTTAACACCACTTATGAAGCTTGATATGTAGTAAGATTCATTAGCTCCGGGATTAACTGTCAACAACGTAGCTCTCAAATTATCAAAACGAGCCATATATTCTCTCATAGATGAAGTTTGAGCCAGTTTATTGAAGTGATCAATCACCTCACCAGGATCCTCTTCTCCATACCTCCCATAGAGTTCATTCACAAATTCAGTCCATGTCAAGCATGGATTGCTGCGAACCAGACTATAATACATGGCTTCCTGATCTCCTTCGAGATATACCACAGCTAACTCTACCTTCTCAGTCTCATCAATATGATAGAATCTAAAGTACCTTTCCCATCTCCGGATCCGTGAATGAGGTGGTTTCCATCAAATGTATCAATCTCCACACACGGTTGTCTGAATCCTTGAGTCCTTCCACCAGCAGTTCCATTCTCACTGTATCTAGATGATTGAGATTGTGTAGTATCAGGAGGACAATTGTGCTAACTGGCAGCTAATAACACTCCTACTCCACGAGATTAATTCTGTCTATTGATCTGCTGCTACAATCCATTGAGCTTCGATTCAATTTATTGAGAATGTTGATCTAACTTCTCAACTAGCTTTCGATCTTGTGATTGATGCATCCTTGCAAACATTTCCTCCATTTGAAGTCTTAATTGCTCACATTAATTGGCCTCCACACTAGCTCCAGTATTTATGCCCACAGCTGCAGCATAAGTCGCATTTTTAGCAGCATTTGCTCGAGTAGTTACTCCACCAGCCATTGGTAATATCTTCTTGCGTCTAGCCAGCTCTAATCAATCAATCAAGCAATAAATCGGCAGCAAACACAAGCTCAGACAGCAATTGTTATGATTCAAGATCAATAAACTTGAGATATAAGAGTATGAGATGAGAAAGAAGTGAAAGAAATCAGAATTAGAGAGAAAATTAGGGTTGAGAAAGAGAATTAGATCAATTTCATTTGAATGAGTTCCAATTACAAGATATTTTACTTATTTATACTAAAGCTAACATTAAGGATGAAAAATAAGCTTAAATCCAAATACAAGCATTTCCCGCCACAAACACACTTAGCCGCTAACCACCTTACCCGCCTTTCCCGCCAGAATTATGTTAGGTCTAAATTAGAATATATATATATTTTTTATATTATTTTAATATATTCTTAAACATTTTACATCAAATTTTTATCGCTTTTGCTCGATCTTGCTCTTTTTCACGCATATTACCATTTTCTTGTAAAAATACTCGTTTTATGCTAAATCGTGCTAGTTTTTATCATTAACATCAACAAGTAAAAGCAAGTTACACCGAACCAAAGATAAAAAAGGGCAAAACATAATAATTAACACAGAAAAAGCAAGAACACAACAAGTTCATGCACAATACAATTCAACTTGCAAAAATGGGTAACAAAATGCACAAATCAAGCGCAAGGATTAATTAAACAATGCATTAACATGTAAAAGTTGATGTAAACTCTGCATTTAGGTGGGTCTAAGCTCAAAAATTTGAAGAAAATCAGTAAAAAACAGCAAGAACTGAGAAAATGCACCAAGCTTAACCAATCCAATTCAACTTGCAATTTTGGGTGGCAAAATGGTCAAATAACATGAAATAACACCTTGAACGCCTCATTAACATGTTCAATTTGATGTTAAAGCAGATTTTGGGCGGTGCAAAGCAATAAAAAAATGAAAAAAATGGAGTTCAACAGCCATTGCACATTCTGGGTGGCAAGGGTGCAGGTGGTGGTGCAATCACTTTCAACTTGAATTTTGGGAGCAAAAACTCAATTCTTTTTACCCAAATTCACTTTCAAACCATACTTTAACATGCATTAACTCATCTTTCTCAAGTTTTGGGCGGTGGAACTCAGAAAAAATGAAAAAAAAAAAAAAGGATGAACAAGAAACACTGCTGCAGCTGCAGAAAATTGACAGATTTTGCACAACTTGCTTACTTTCTCCACTTTGGGCGGCTATATTATGCAATATTTTAGCTAAAATTCATTGTATAAACCTTATAAAACATGCAAATAATGCTTTTGTGCAGGTTTTGGGCGGTGAAATTTGGGAAAAAAAAAAATTTGGATGAACAATGTAGCTTCAGCAGCAGCCACAACATTCAGATAATGAGGATGAAGTTCGATATTGTTTTGCAATTTTTTTTATCCTAGCTCAACTAATATAAATAGGGGATGGTGTGGGAGTGTTTAATCATCAGATTTTAAAACAAAAATCACAAGATTTGAGTGAGAACAGAGAGAAAAATCGTGAGAAAGAGGAAAAGGGAAGGAAGGAAGGAAGTTTGGTTTGTAATTTTTGTATTTTTTGTTCTTGCTATCCTTTTTTCTTTCCGAAGTTCATGAATTTTGTGTTTATAATGTTTAATATTAAGTTTATCATGAACTAATTTTGTTATTCTAAGGATATGATGTAGCCTAAGTTGTAATATACGCTTATTTCTAATTCAAAGTATTGTGTTGTTGAAGTGTTTATCATTGTTCTTCATGAGTTTTAAATGCTTGATCACCATTTAAAGTCTATAATGATTCATAATGAGTCCGAGAGGAGATTTATGATGATTGCTAGGGTGATAAGCACCACAAATTGGGTGAATGCTTGAGAGAGATTAACGCGATTTGTGGGGTTTTGAAAAAAGAAAATCATAGAGCTGTAAAAACTCTTTTTTATTTAAATTCATGCACGAGAGTAATGGGTTAATATGTTAAAAAGTATGCTAAATGTAGTTCGAGAGAGAATATTTAGTAAATTAGGATTTTCAACCATTAACACACAGTAACAACTTGAATATCGGGAATAAAAAAGGCGTATTGATGCAACTAAGGTGAAATCGAATGCCTTCGACTTTATAAAGTGATAAAAACCAATAAAAAATTAGCACATTGTAATCCCGTTTTAACTTTTATTTTACTTTATTTCATATCAAAATCCTAAAATTTTCAGTCTTTGAAATAGTATTGAAGCTACTAATTTTTGTATTCACTCAATACAATCCTCGTAGGAATGATACTCTACTCACTTCTATAATACTTGTTACGACTAGTGCACTTGCTAACGCACATGCAAAGTCCGCATCAAGTTTTTGGCGCCGTTGCCTGGGATTGTGTCTATTTGAGTGATATCAGTACCAATTAGTTTTGGTGCTAATTTGAAATTGTAATTAATTTGTAAATTTTGTTTAAGTTTAAGAAATTTTTCATTCGAATCATTTGTAAAGATAAATTCTTTTTAGTTTTATGTGATTTTGTTGTTTTTCTTATATTTTACCCTTGCTTTTTTCTTTATTTTGCTATTAAGTTCATTTTGTTAGGGTTTTTAAAAGTTAAATTTGATAATTTTAAGTTTTCAAAAACATTTGGGTCACTACCCTTCTCTTTTTCTTCAAAATTTGTGTTTTGTTAAAATTTTTGTGTTATACCTTTATAACTTTCTTTTTATTGTTATCCTTACCTTTAACTTTGTAGTTGGTTTTTTTACGTTGCATGCAAAATTTAATTGAAGAAGAAATAACTCCTTTTGACCCTAAAATCGAAAAAACACTTCGACTGATCAGGAAAACAAAAAACACTAAAACCGTGGCTAATAATGCTGGAAATGAAGATGAAAGGACCTTAAAAGATTACACTGTACCTATTGTTGGAGGGTGCACTTCCAGCATTCTACGTCCACTAATTCAAGCAAACAATTTTGAAATTAAACCAGCTATTACACGAATGATTCAATAAACTGTTTAATTTGGCTGCCTCCCCAGTGAAGACCTAAACCAGCATATCGCTAACTATTAGAGATATGCGATACCTTTAAGCATAATGCTGTCAGCAATGATGCCGTCCACTTAAGGTTGTTTCCGTTTTCACTGAGAGATAAAACCAAAGCATGGTTAATGTCATTACGCTCAGGAACCATTACCACGTGGGATGATTTGGCTCAAAAATTTCTGGCAAAATATTTTCCACCAGCCAAATCAACTAAGATGAAGAATGACATTACTTGGTTTGTACAATACGACACAGAATCTTTGTATGAGGCGTGAGAATATTATAAAGAACTTTTGAGAAGGTGCCCCCATCATGGTTTACCTGTCTGGATGCAAGTCCAAACTTTTTATAACGGGTTGGCACCTAACACTCAAGCAATGGTAGATGCGGCAGCTGGAGGATCGCTAAACCTCAAAACTCCAGAAGATGTATACGAATTGCTAGAAGTAATGGCTAGCAATAACTATGTAAGGGCAACAGAGCAAAAAAACTATAGGAATATATGAGCTGGATGCAATAACAAGGTTAACTGCTAAGGTTGCAACGCTTGAAAAACAGATGAACATGAACGTGAATGCCATAAATTCTCCTTTACTAACGTGTTAATTTTGTGCAGGGAATCATCCTAGCATAGAATGCCAAACAGGGAATCCTTTCGCCCCATCAACCCATGAACAAGCCAATTTTGTTTCAAATTTTCAAAAAAATGATCCCTATTCCAACACATATAATCCCGGGTGGAGAAACCATCCAAATTTTTCATGGAACAATCAAGTGGATACAAAAACAACCTTTTCAGCCCCCTGAAATAAAAATTGATCTCGAGGAATTGTTCAGTAAGTTTATGCAAAACACTGAAGCAACTCTTCGAAATCAAGAAACTTTGATTAGCAATCAAAAAGCGACCACTAGTAACCTTGAGACCCAAATTGGGAAAATTTCAAATCACCTTTCTGATAGATCTATAAGTTTCTTACCCAGTAACACTGCCATTAACCCATGAGAGCAAGTAAAAGCAACAGAATTACGAAGTGGGAATATTTTGAAAGAACCAACTCAAGTTGAGAAAATCATGCCAAATGAACAACCCATAATTAACTTGTCTACTGATGTAAATCAGGAGGCAAAAAATGAGGAAGGGACAAAAATCTAAGATGAAAATGAACCAAAAAGGGTTGAACCTCAACCCTACAAACCAAAGGTCCCATTCCCTCAACGCCTGAGAAAGACAAAAGCGGATGAGCAATTTGCTAAATTTTTGGAAAATTTCAAAAAGTTACACATTAAAGTCCCTTTTGCTAACATGTTAAAATAGATGCCCAAATATGCAAAATTCATGAAAGAAATTATGTCTAACAAAAGGAAGTTGGGAGAGTTCAAAACGGTAGCACTTACTGAAGAATGCAGTGCCATAATGCAAAAGAAGTTGCCTCCCAAGTTAAAAGATCCAAGGAGTTTCACGATACCTTGCATCATTGGCTCTATTACTTTTGATAAAGTTTTATATGATTTAGGTGCAAGTATAAATTTAATGCCTCTCTCTGTTTTCATGAAGCTTGGGTTAGGGGAAGTGAAGCCTACCGCTGTATCTCTCCAACTTGTGGACATATCAATCAAGTATCCTTGAGGTGTAATTGAAAACATACTTGTGAAGATCGATAAATTCATCTTCCCGGCTTACTTCATAGTACTTGACATGGAAGAGGATCGTGAGATACCTCTTATTTTTGGCCAATCCTTCCTTGCTACGAGAAGGACCTTGATAGACGTACAACAAGGAAAGCTAATCTTAAGGGTACAAGATGAACAGGTAACCTTCAACTACTTTAATGCCGTTCAATTTCCATCTAACATAGATTCTTTTTTTGAGGTTGATATTGTAGATGAGTTGGTCACTGAGACATTTAGGGACACATTCCCGAAGTTGCGCCTTCAAGGGTGTCTAACAAAATCTGGGACCATAGACATGGAAGACGAGTTGATAAGGGAATGTGCCCAACACCTGGAAAGCTACGAACCTTTTGATTCGCACCACAAAATACGAGTGGAAGATATTCAAGCAATTGAAATTCAACAAAAAAAGGAAGAAGACGAACCTCCAATTCTTGAGCTCAAGCCATTGCCACCACATCTCAAATATGCCTATCTTGGTAATTCAAACTCTTATCCATTTATTATTAATGCCTTATTGAGTAACATTGAACAGGTAAGGTTGCTTAGAGTTCTAAGAAAGCATAAATCAGCAATCGGATGGACCCTTTCTAATATCAAGGGGATTAGCCCTCCCTATGCATTCACAAAACTCTCCGGGAGGATAGCTTCAAACCTTCTATACAACCTCAACGACGGTTGAGCCCTGCCATGAAAGAAGTGGTAAGGAAAGAAATTGTCAAACTATTAGATGCCGGGATAATTTATCCCATATATGATAGCCCATGGGTTAGCCCAGTACAAGTAGTCCGGAAAAAGGGGGGGATAACTGTAGTAGAAAATGAGAACAATGAACTCATCTCCACTAGAACTATCACCGGGTGGAGGGTTTGCATAGATTGTCGAAAGCTTAATGATTCCACCTGAAAGAACCACTTTCCCTTACCATTCATTGATCAAATGTTAGAAAAACTGGCGAGACATTCGCATTACTGTTTTCTTGATGGATATTCAAGATACAGTCAAATTGCCATAGCCCCGGAAGATCAAGAAAAGACCACTTTCACTTGTCCTTATGGTACCTTTGCCTATAGGAGAATGCCTTTTGGGTTATGCAATGCTTCTGCAACTTTTCAAAGATGTATGATGGCAATCTTTAGTGATATGGTGGAAAATTTCATTGAAATATTTATGGATGATTTTTCAGTTTTTGGGACCTCATTCGATGATTGTTTGGCTTACCTCTCTATGGTTTTACAAAGACGCACTGACACTAATCTTGTTTTGAATTGGGAGAAATGTCATTTTATGGTACAAGAGGGAATAGTGTTAGGACATATGATTTCAAAAAGAGAATTGAGGTTGATAAAGCAAAAATTGAAGTGATAGAACGATTACCACCCCTACCAATGTCATGGGCATTCGAAGTTTCTTAGGACATGCAGGTTTCTACAGAAGGTTTATTAAGGACTTCTCTAAGATCGCTAAGCCTCTCTGCAATTTGCTGATGAAAGATGTCTCTTTTAGCTTTGATTGTAACTGCATGAATGCTTTTGAGACCTTGAAGAAACAATTAGTGTAAGCACCAATAATCTTAGCAACTGACTGGACCTTATACTTTGAACTTATGTATGACGCTAGTGTTTATGCTGTAGGGGCTGTGCTAGGACAAAGAAGGAACAAAAATTTTCATGTAATTTATAATGCTAGTAAAACTTTGACAGATGCACAAATTAACTATGCTACTACTGAGAACCAGTTACTAGCTGTAGTATTTGCATTTGATAAATTTCGTTCCTACCTACTTAATTCAAAAGTAATTGTTTACACTGACCATTCTGCTCTGAAATACCTTTTGCAAAATAGGATGCAAAACCGATACTAATTAGATGGATTCTCTTGCTTCAAGAATTTGATTTAGAAATCCGGGATAAAAGGGTACAGAAAATGTTGTGGCGGATCATCTGTCACGTCTCGAACAGGAGGACAAAGTGCCCTCTATCAATGAAAAATTCCCGGATAAAAGTCTTATGATGGTAAGTGAGAATCCCAATTGTCCATGGTACGCTGACATTGTTAACTATCTAGTTGCACAGGAATTGCCTTAAGACATGACTTATCAACAGAAGAAGTTCTTTGCACTTAAAGCATTATTTTTGGGAAGAGCCATTCCTGTAGAAGCATTGTGCAGACTGGATTATCAGAGGATGTGTACCTGAGGAAGAAATGAAAAATATTCTGCGCCACTGTCACTCTCTTGAAACTAGTGGCCATCATAGTGGGACAAAAACTGCAGCTAAGGTTTTACAATTTGGGTTTTATTGGACTACACTCTTTAAAGATGCTTTTAAATTTGTTAGTAAATGTGATAGGTGTCAAAGGACAGGTAACATCTCCAAAAAATGCGAAATGCCCCTAAACAATACTTGGTTGTTGAATTATTTGACGTTTGGGGAATTGATTTCATGGGTCCTTCCCCTCATTATTTTCTAACAGATTTATTTTTGTTGTTGTATATTATGTGTCAAAATGGTTCAAAGCAGTTGTTTTTCCAACCAATGATGCTAGAGTTGTTGTAAACTTCGTAGAAAAAACATCTTTTCTTAGTTTGGAACTCTTAGAGCAATTATAAGTGATGGAGGAAAACATTTTCGTGACCGCCAACTTAAAGCTTTATTGAGTGAGTACGGAGTCACACACTATGTGGGTGCTCCATACCATCCTCAAAGAAGTGGACAAGTGGAAATTTCAAATCGAGAATTGAAAGTTATTCTTGAAAAAGCAATTAGTGCCTCTAAAAAGGATTGGCCGAAAAAGTAAGATGACGCGCTTTGGGCATATAGAACAGCATTCAAAACACCTATTGGAATGTCGCTGTATCGACCGGTTTATGGTAAGGCATGTCATTTACCAGTTGAATTGGAACACAAAGCATACTGGGCAATAAAAACCTTAAACTTCATTTTAGCTGCTGCAGGTGAAAAGTGGTTACTACAGATCAATGAGATGGATGAGTTCAGAACTGAGGCTTATGAAAATGCTCGAATTTACAAAGACCAAGCCAAAAGATGGCACGACAAGTACATTCTAAACAAAGAATTCGTGGTGGGACAAAAAGTTCTACTATTTAACTCCTGCTTACGGCTTTTTCCAGGAAGGCTATGCTCTCGATGGTTCGGACCCTTTATTGTAACCCGCATTTTTCCATATGGCACAGTTGAGATTCAGGATGAGAAAAAGGATACTTTTAAATTCAATGGGCAACGACTAAAACCTTACATTGATGGAGAGTTCGAGCAGCAGAAAACTTCCATTCATTTCAACAACGTCGAATAATCCCCTAAGAAAGTCGAGCTAACGACTATAAACTAAGCGCTTCTTAGGAGGCAACCAAAGTGTTTCTATTCTTATTTATCCTGTTTTTCCTTTCATTATTTCTATTTATCTCATGTTTGTGTATCTTTTGTGTAACAGGTATTTGGAAATAAGTTTGGGGTGGCATGATGTCCACATGCACTATCAAAAGAGCAATCCTCAAAACGGGAAAGTATCTCTCACCCAATTTATTTTTTTAGTTCTTTTTTTTAAAAATAAAGTTTGGGGGTGGGAAAAGTAATGTCAACAATAAGTATAATAAAATAATAATTAAAATTTTTTAAAAAAAAATTCAAAAAGTTTTCCTGTTTTATGTTTTAGAGTCAACTTCAGCGCTTCCCAGAATTCGGAGCCTTTGTATGGGGATGTAAATAGTGTCGGCCAACAAAAAGATTGTTTATTTTCTATAGTTTTAACCTTTAGTCTTTTAAAAAAAATTCATAAAAAAAAGAGAACTTATCAGCATGTGTTTTAGGCAATTTTTCTACTCTTTTTTAGCTTGTTTACTTTAATTAGATTTGAATAACCTAATAATCAATTATTTTTGTGTTCTAATTGCAAAACACGATCTAATCTAAGGCACTATCTTGATAAAACGATGGTATTTCACTTCACTAGTTAGCATAGCTGTTTTACTTTTCTTTCTGATTAAAAGATACTCAAATTTGAATAGATTGCATAAAGAGCATCATTTACATAACAGATTTTGAAAAGTTATGCCTAAAGTCTAAATAAAAGAAAAATATAATAAAATAGAGAAAGTGAATTAATAAGTACTGCTATCTTCATTTAGATATGTGCTATGGTGTTATGGTTTCGTGCCTTGGTACCTCGAGCAAGTACATCCGCAGGGGTGTTTCAACACCTGGTACCCTGGGCCAATTGGAACGGCAGTTGCCGCATTGAAAGCTCACTACTAGGGTTACGTAGAAAGCTGACAAGGAACCAAGCACCTAAAAAAAGAGAGAGAGAGAGAGAGAGAGATCTCTAGCACCGTTATCCCACATAAATAAGATATGTGCTACCTGTTATGAGGGTGCCTCAGTGGTGGCTTCTCTTACTTATGGGTCATCGCCCAGGAGTTGGAGCTTGATTCTCACTAAAGATATACTCAGAGAGTCATAATGAAGGCATCTTAGTGGTGGCTTCTCCCACTTATGGGTCATCATCCAGAAGTCGGAGCTTGATTCTCGCTGCAAATATGCTTATATTGACTTGAGTAAATAAATTCCACCAAAGGAAAAAAAAAAATGGTACAATAATAATTAGTTTTGGGCATACTTGATAAGTCTTGTTATTAATGGTATGATTTTTGTCCTCTATTCAGTTTGAATATCTTAAGATTAGAAAGAACGGATAAACTTAATTTACTTAGCTAACTTTTGAATTCAATTACCTAGGTAATTGACAGAATTTTCCTTGGAAAGATGGTTTTGCCTTTAGAACCTTAAACCTTTTGCCTCAATTATTCTTCTTTAATTGAAAGTGTACCTACTTTGAATTGTGATAAAATTCTTAAAAAGCATGAGATCCTGCACTTTAATGTTTGGCCTTGCTTGAGGACGAGCAAGATTTAAGTTTGGGGGTATTTTGATAGGTCTAAATTAGTATATAATTTTTTTATATTATTTTAATATATTTTTAGACATTTTACATCAAATTTTTATTGCTTTTGTTCGATCTTGCTCTTTTTCGCTCGTATTGCCATTTTCTTGCAAAAACACTCATTTTAGGCTAAATCTTGCTAGGTTTTATCATTAACATCAAAAATTAAAAGCAAGATACACCAAACCAAAGCATAAAATGGGAAAAACATAATAATTAACATGGCTAAAGCAAGAACACAATAAGTTCTTGCACAATACAATTTAACTTGCAAAAATGGGTAACAAAATGCACAAATCAAGTGCAAGGATTAGTTAAACAATGCATTAACATGTTAAAGTTGATGTAAACTCTGACTTTAGGCGAGTCTAAGCTCAAAAATTGGAAGCAAATCAGCAAAGAACAGCAAGAACAGAGAAACCAAGCTCAACCAATCCATTTCAACTTGCAATTTTGGGTGGCAAAATGGACAAATAACATGAAAGAACTTCTCGAACACTTCATTAACATGTTCAAGTTGATGTTAAAGCTGATTTTGGGAGGTGGAAAGCAATAAAAAAAATTTAAAAAAATTCGAGTTCAACAGCCATTGCACATTCTGGGTGGCAAGGGTGCAGCTGGTGGTGCAATCAGTTTCAACTTGCAATTTGGGGGCAAAAACTCAATGTTTTTTGCCCAAATTCATTTTAAAAATATAATTTAACATATCTTAACTCATCTTCTGCAAGTTTTGGGTGGTGACTTTCAGAAAAAATGAAAAAAATGGATGAACACGCAACACTGCTGCAGTTGCAGAAAATTGACGGATTTTGCACAACTTGCTTACTTTCTCCACTTTGGGCGGCTATATTAACAATATTTTCGCTCAAATCAATTGTATACACCTTATACAACATGTACATGATGCTTTTGTGCAGGTTTTGGGTGGTGGAATTCTTAAAAAAAAAAAAAAAAAAAATTGGATGAGCCATGTAGCTTCAACAGCAGCCGCAACATTCAGCTAATGAGGATGAAGTTTGATTTTTTTTTGCAATTTTTTTTTTTATCCTAGCTCAACTACTATAAATAGGGGATGTTGTGGGTCTGTTTAAGCATTGGATTTCACAACAAAAATCACAAGATTTGAGTGAGAAAAAAGAAAAAAATCGTGAGAAAGAGGAAAGGATAATGAAGGAAGGAAGTTTGGTTTGTAATTTTTGTATTTTTAGCTCTTTCTATCCTTTTTTCTTTCCTAAGTTCATGAATTTTGTGTTTATAATGTTTAATATTAAGTTTATCATGAACTAATTTTGTTATTCTAAGGCTATGATGTAGCCTAAGTTGTAATATACGCTTATTTCTAATTCAAAGTATTCAATTTTTATGTCATTGTGTTGTTGAAGTGTTTATCATTGTTCTTCATGAGTTTTAAATGCTTGATCACCATTTAAAGCCTATAATGACTCATAATGAGTCCGAGAGGAGATTTATGATGATTGCTGAGGTGATAAGCACCACAAATTGGGCGAATGCTTGAGAGAGATTAACGCAATTTGTGTGGCTGTCAAAAAAGAAAATCACAGAGCTTTAAAAACTCTTTTCTTATTTAAATTCATACACGAGGGTGATGGGTTTATATGTTAAAGAGTATGTTAAATGTTGCTCAAGAGAGAATATTTAGTAACTTAGGATTTTCAACCATCAACACATAGTAACAACTTGAATATCGAGAATAGAAAAGGCATCTTAATGCAACTAAGCTGAAATCGGATGCCTTTTTATAAATTGATAAAAAAACCAACAAAAAATTAGCACGTTCTAATTTTGTTTTAACTTTTATTTCTTTTTATTTTATTTTACTTTATTTCATATCAAAATCCTAAATTTTTCGGTCCTTTAAATAGTATTAAAGCTAATAATTTTGATATTCACTCAATACAATCCTCGTGGGAACAATACTCTACTCACTTCTACGTAACTTGGTACGACTAGTGCACTTGCTAACGCATACGCAAAGTCTTCATCAAATTACAATTTGAATCCAATTTAGAATTGCACGGCTAAAATCAACTAAAAATGCATAAAATCCTTCATGGTCATGACACATCACTTCCTCATCAAAACTGACCACCAAAGTCTTATGTATTTTCTTGAGCAGAGAATTATTACAAGAGGGCAATGTAAAGGCTTGATGAAGATAGTTGGGCTGGATTATTCAATTAAGTATCTCTAGAGAAGCGAGAATCGTGCAGCAAATGCACCATTGTCATGACCCGACTATATTAGTTATAGGATGATTTAGTATTAATAATGCAATGATTGTAACAAGTTGTAATTGTCATTAGTATGACTCAATTTGTATTCATATGGTAGTTAGTTAGTTGCAAAAGTCAAATGTTAGTTGAAGAGAGTCAATATGGGAGGATAGCTAGTAGTATGGCGGTTATAAGGACTTGTCCAAGTCCATTGTATCTAGCTTTAATTCTCTTTAGTATAAGTAGGTTGATCTTGGTTGTAAGATCATAATGTTGATAAATGATATGAATTGATCTTTCTCTCTCTTTGAGCTTGAATGCTCTCTATCTCTTTTTTACTTCTCATCCCTAATTCTTCTTGAATTCTTCTATTATCTCATCTAATTCTCTTAGTTCTTATCCTAATTTCACTTTCTAAGTGTAAATCCATGTCCAAACCCTAGGTTATGATTCAAATTGAACTTAAATCGTAACAATTGGTATCAGAGCCTTGATTTGCTTCAAAATCAAGTTAAATTAATCTCAAATTTTTTATCAAGTTGTGTTTGATCAGTGGGAAAAAAGATAAGGTATTGTGCTTTCAGTTCTGATGTTACACGGCTACATTAGTATTTTCTTGCATATGCATTAGCTCTTGCTGCATTAGTCTTTGGTGATCAGATCAAGGAATTGAGTTAAACTGTTTAGATCGTGCAGTATACACATCAGAATTTGCTGATTAGTGGCGTTCGAGCATGATTTCAGAATTGTTCTTGAGCTGATCTGTTTGATCGCTCAATTTTTGCTATAGTAAACTTGTGTCCTTTTCGGTTCTGTACTTCTTGCATCAGATCAAGCTACATTCTTGAGCTTTTGCAGGTTGAATTCGTTGTGCTTGACAAGCTGAACTGGAGCATTGAATTTGCAAATTTCAGTCCAAGTCAGCTGAAAATCTCTTATCCTGATCGTGCTACATGGAGTTCTCAAATTTCAGATTGTGAGCTGATTTCTGCCATACACCTTGCTCAAAATGAATGCTCAATCTCTCCAAGTTTCCAGCGTTGCTACTCTCTTTGTCAAAATTATGAATGTCATTTATCGTATTACCAAGGACATCCTCAATGAAGTCTTCTCTCCCTGTGGTTGCATTAAGAAAATTAAAATCAACTCAATGTCTTCCTTAGAGATTGGAGCTCAAATGACCTATTCTTCAAGGAAAGATGCTGAAAGTGCATGCAAATGGTTACAAGGAAGACACATCTATGACTATTGTTGTCTGATGGACATTCAATTCCACACTCCATCTCTTCCAGTCTCCCTTGATGCTTACCATAAATCTTGCCTTGAAGCATTATATACCTATCATAAGCAAATACGAGACTCGCAGGAGCAATTACGACAGCAAATTCAAGACTCGCGGTAGCAAATGCTAGACTTAGTGTAGGCATATGTGCAATGACATCAAATAAGGCTAGAAGAAGAACAATGGGAGCCTTCTATCAGTACGGATGCAAAATCAGAGGTTGCATTGAATGCTAGTGCAGCAGCTCAAGAAATTTCAGCAATGAAAGAGTTAACCAAGCTAGTAATAGATTCACTTTAGCTTGGGAATTTGCAAATGCTGATCGTTGGTCAGGGCCTGGTTGCAGCAGCAGACAAGTATAAAGGGAAATTTAGTTCTGGTATTGCAGTAACGCAACAGGCCAGCTTGCAGACCCATGTTAAGGAACTATAGCAGAACCTTTGGACTCACCAGATTAGATCGTTCAAATGTCCAAGGAAGGGCATACACCGGTCGTAATTCCAAGTGGCAGGCCTTTGGATCTTGGTGATGGAGTACCAATTCAAGTTATTCAAGATTGTAAGAATCTTCATAACTTCCAACGCGTTGACGTCAAGATCAAAGACACAAGTCATTTCAAGAAGAAACTCTTTTATTGGGAAGAGATATGCAAGTTGTTTACTTTTGTGGCAACTGCAGGTGTTTGGGTTCTTACTGCACATGTTAGGGGAGCGTGAAGGAAGGTTTAACAAGGAAGATGAAGTATATTAATCAAGATTGTGGCACTTTTTGTCGTTCAAGCCACATCAAAGTCATGATCAAGAACATGAGGAACTTGGTGAAGAAGCCTCTCTATTGGGAGGAGATTTGCAAAATCTTCACAATCGCAGTTGTAGGAGCGAAGGCAATGTTGAATTATGAGGCTAATGATTTAGAATTGATTCAAGATTCAGAATTGTTGCGAAATGAATAAGAGCCCGAAAACTTCTACTTCTCTCTTAAATTCTTGAGGACAAGAATCTCAAAAGGGGGGAGTATTGTCTGACTCGACTATATTAGGGATAGGATGATTTAGTATTAATAATGCAATGATTGTAATAAGTTATAATTGTCATTAGTATGAGTCATTTTGCATTCATATGGTACTTAGTTAGTTGCAAAACTCAAATGTTAGTTGAAGAGAGTCAATATGGGCGGCTATCTAGTAGTATGGCGGTTATAAGGAGTTGTCCAAGTCCATTGTATCTAGCTTCAGTGCTCTTTAGTATAAGTAGGTTGATCTTGGTTGTAAGATCATAATATTGATGAATGATATGAATTCATCTTTCTCTCTTTTTGAGCTTGAATGCTCTCTATCTCTTTTCTACTTCTCATCCCTAATTCTTTGAATTCTTCTATTATTTCATCTAATTCTCTTAGTTCTTATCTTGATTTTACTTTCTAAGTGTAAATCCTTATCCAAACCCTAGGCTATGATTCAAATTGAACTTGAACCACAACAGCTATCTCACAGATAAGAAGAGATTGACTCATGTTCTTCCTATGCAGTGTCAGTGGTTTTGCTTGCTAGGGTGGAAGACGTGCATTAATCATATGAAGGAGACAACTTTGGTCAAGATTGTTTGCTACATCTAGTACCAATAGCAATTCCTCAATAGCAAATTATGAGATTAAGTAGCAAATGGGATAAACAGAGTAAAGGGAAAAGTGTACATTGGTTCAATAACAGATTTAAGGAGGCAGATAATTATTGCTTCCCATGATTTAGCTTGGGGAGGACATTTTGGAATCAATAGAATATATCAAAGGCTTATGAATAACTTCCAATAGCCTGACATGAAGTGGGATGTAGTGGAATTTGTTCAAACTTGTGATGTGTTTCAACGAACTAAATATGATCATACGCAGTATTAGGGATTGCTCTAGCCCCTGCCAATACTAGATCATGCTTGGCAATACATAAGCATGGATTTTATTGAAGGGTTGCCTAAGTCTTAAGGGAAGGAAATTATGCGGGTGGTCATGGATCGATTTACTAAGTTTGGTCGCTTCGATGCTTTGAATCATCCAATTTTAGTTGAGAAACTTGCAAAGATCTTCTTAGATAACAATTACAAGCTCCCTCGCTTGCCTCACACCACCATTTCAGACCCAGATAGGCCATTCACTAGCCACTTTATGCAAGAGTTGTTCTTGCTGTTGGGATCCTCTCTTGCGTTAAGATCATCTTATCTCCCATAGAAATATGGACAAACGGAGAGGGTGAATTAGTACATTGAGCAGTACCTATGAAGCATCACATCTAGTCATCAAAAGAATTGGTATAGGTGGCTATCCCTAGCTGAGTTTTTGTACATGTAATGATTCTAGAAGATAGGGCATATGGAATAGAATACTAATAAGTAAAGGTGGTAATATAGTAGTTTAAATCATTAGATTAGTCAAATTTGTACTCTTTTTAGTATAATCAACCTTAATTGGCAACTGGTGTCAATTAGGTTGGTTAAGTGTTGGTTTAAGTCATGTCTAGGTGAAGTGATACGGAGATACATCGGTTTATAGTTGTCTAGGGGCATTGCATAGCCAGATATTTTATTGCGATCCTTTCTTAAGATTGAATGCATAAATAGGGGAGGTTCATTACTGTAATAGGTATTGATGAATGATAATTGAAATCTCTTGATCTCTCAACTATAATTCTCTCAATTTCTCTTCTCTGTTCTCTCTAATCTTCATCTATTTCACTTCTTATCTCATCTCATACTCTTTTATCCCTAGGTTATGATCAAGGTTTATCTTGATTCATAACAGTGGTATCAGAGCTTTGAATTTTGCTTCCGATTAAGTTGATTTAGTTCAATTTAATTATATAATCATTAGATCAAGCTTAGATTGATATCAAGTTCTTGATCGCATTGTAATTGATTAGGAGTTCAACAATTGGATTCTTGATTGAGAAGTTGGAAGTTGTTAACTGAATTTAACTACTTTTGCGCAGAAGTTTGAGGATTTGCAATTGACTTAGTTGAATATACTTCAATTAGGTTGAGTTTGTATTGAATCAAGCAAGATTTACGATAGAAGTTTCACAATTGGAGTAGGTGATGTTGTTGCTGATTCGATGTGGCAAGAACAAGCTGCTCGAGTGCAGCAGCATAGGCATCAACTCACACAAGATCACAAGCTCACATTGCAACGATCTCAGCAATAGTATGTGCAACAACAATGCCAGATTCAATAGCAAGTACAAGAACTACTAGGTCAAATCAATCGGAAAGCAAGATCTCAGCTGATCGAAGTGTCAGGGCAAAGAAATAGGCAAGGAAACACCAATTCAAGACTCAATTGTATACTCAGTTGGTGTTGAGCTGAATTATGGTCTAAATGTTGTTGCTGTGGGTCAGATTAATGTGAATCCAATGCAATCAAGTGTTCGTGAAGAAGTGAAATGGAAAATAGGTGCTAAGGAAGCTGAGTTTGGTGACAATCATGATTGATTGAGCTAGAATCTAGCTAATATTGACCAAGCTGCAGTTGGAATGTCAAGTATTACATGATCAACTTCAAGTGATGATGTAATTGGAGCACCTCGACCACGAATTGGTGCATTATAGTCTAAATTTGATGCATTACAGCCTGAAGTACAAGATATTGAATCACCTAAAGTTACTAAAATTGAACCACATGTGCAAATCGAGATCTTGAGCATAAGGAAGCTGAGAGTTAAGTTCACATCACAGCTTGAAAGCGAGATCAGCTTGATCATTCATTCAAATCTCAAAGGGCATTATTCAAGCAAGAAAAAGAGAGCAATGGAAAGACCAAATGTGGTTTACAAGGGTTCTACACCATATTTCTTGTTTCTCGAGAGGAATGACAAGGTCCTTGCAAAGCTTTACAAGATCAAGAAGTTGCATTTAAGGCAGCCTGTTGTCAATTGATAGACTTAGAGCATCTTCTTGGATCGCAAGAATGATGAAGAAGGCAAAGAAAGGAGACAACTCAAGCAACCAAGTCACAACATCAGCATTGAAGCAAGAAAATTGCACTACGGCTTTACCTAATGTAGAATAAGCTGCTGCTGCTACTTCTGATGTCAATGCCACTACTAGGTGTTGTACTAAAATTGGGTCCAAGGCTGAGGTGAATCAGGTTGAACTAATGGCGATATTACGGTAGCAAACGCAAGAGATGTTTCTAGCAATTGAACAAAAGACTTCAAACAAGGCAGGCAGAATTTGAACAAACACTTTATACGAGGTTGGAACAATTTGAGCAAGGACATAAGCATCGATTAGATAGAATGTAAGAAGAACTCAATAGACACTTTCCTCAAGTGAATGCAAGTCCTCAAGTGGTAGTGACACAAGGGGACATTGATCATGTATCAAAAGAAGCACCTCACCTTCCAAAACTAGCACTGCGCTAGTGTATAAAGGTAGCAAGGCAATTTATTCAGTTCACTCAATAATGAGAAGTGAGGTTGTTTGATGCAGGCAGAGTAGTGAGAAATGAGGGGTCAAGACGGAAGTCCACAACAAGTTCATGTTCTAGATGCAAGCTAAGCTCATTCAAGTGGACAGAGATAAAGAGGAAGCATGCAAAGTCGGTTGATCCGGGTGTTCTTCCAGCAGTACAACCAAATGTGAGGCCTCTGGAACGATTGTTATTACTTTCCCCAACGCAAAGTGGTAAAGTTGATCAGTTTTCCATAAGGACTAAGCGTGCGAATCCAGTTTGGTGGCACGTGGGGACAATAGTTGGCTCAATTCAGACTGAGAAATTGGCTCAAACTCTTCCACAACTGCTGCAATCAAAGTTGTTAGCGCACTTCAGCTTCAAAATACTAATGTATGGTTGCTCTAATCACAACAAAAGGCTCATCATTGTGCATATTGGCTGCACCAGAGTTCGGCTGCTTTGCTATGACAGTGGTAGACCTCCTGATGTATATTTCTTCAAGCTACAATTCAGATCCAATAAGCACCTTGATGCTATGCTAGCGTAACCAATAGGAGATTTGAAGATACAACTTCCCTACTAAGATTCATAGGGACAAGAATCTCCTAAGGGGGGAGTTTTGTCATGATTCTAGAAGATAGGGCATGTGGAATTTAATACTAATAAGTCAAGGTTGTAATATAGTAGTTTAAATCATTAGATTAGTTAGTACTCCTTTTAGTATAATCAACTGTAATTGGTAATCGGTGTGAAGCAGGTTGGTTAAGTATTAGTTTAAGTCATGTCTAGGTGAAGTGTTAGGGGGGATATGTCAGTTTATAGTTGTCTAGGAGCATTGCATAGCTAGATATTTTCTTGTGATCCTTTCTTGGGCTTGATTATATAAATAGGGAAGGTTCATCATTGTACTAGGTATTAATGATTTATAATTGAAATCTCTTTCTCTCTCAACTATAATTCTCTCAACTTCTCTTCGCTATTCTTTCTAATCATCATCTATTTCACTTCTTATCTCATATCATACTCTTTTATCCCTAGGCTAGAATCAAGATTCGTTTTGAATCATAACACCACACATGCTCATTCAGCCTTGGTAACCACTCCTTTCAAAGCATTCTATGGGTATGATCATCCCTCCCATATGGTGCTGCAAGCGGGAGTAGCTTCTGTTGCAGAAGTTAATGAACCACTACTTTAGAGGAGACAGTTAGTCCACCTTCTCAAGGAAAAATTGCAATTGGCTTAAGCAAGAATGAGGTTTTTTTGATGATAAGAGGTAATAAATCTTTTAAAGTGGAAGACTTGGTTTATTTGAAGCTTTAAACTTACAGGCAACCCACAGTGGCAGTGCACAAGAACGTTAAACTTAGGGCACGTTATTTTGGACCTTACAAAGTGCATGAGAAACTAGAAAAGGTTACCTACAAGCTGGAGCTACCTCCTGATTCATTTATTCATCTTGTATTTCACATGTCACTTCTGAAGAAGAAAGTACTAGAGGGAAAATCATGTTCTTCCACTCCTCCAAAAGCATGTACCAGTAGAGATATTTTGCAGGCTCTAGCTATAATTTTGGATTCCCGAGTGGTTCAGCAGCAGGGAAGAACGATTGATGAGGTATTAGTACAATGGGTTAACTTGGCTAAAGAATACTTGGGAGGAATTGAAGTTCGTTCAAAGTCAATTCCCTTTCATTCATTCTTGAGGCAAGAATGCTTTCGTGAGGGAGCGTTGTTATGATTGGGCTGCATCTAAAGCACTCCAAGCTGCATTTTGGTTAAAGGTTGTAATTAGAAATAAGAGAGTCTTGGCAGGAACTACAGTTAGAGGTCATTAGGAGTTTAATTGTTTATTTTTGGCATGTGTTTCAACTACTATGCAAATAAGTCGATATTAGCTTGGGTCTAGATGTAATGTTTAGTTAGATATTTTGTTCTTGCACCAAATTAGCTTGTCTAGTATAAGAATTGAGCTCTGTCTTGTAATTAGATTCATCCAACGATAATATCTTGATTCTTCTCTCTCAACACTAATTCTCTCCACTTCTCATCTCTTTCTTCCACTTCTCATCTCACTTTTGTCTACTATATTAGGTCATAAAATAAGGAGGTCTTGGCGGGAACTTCAATTAGAGGCAGTTAAAAATTTAATTGTTCATTTTGGTGCGTGTTTCAACTACTATGCAGATAAGTCGGTATTATCTTGAGTCTAGATGCAATGTTTAGTTAGATATTTTGTTCTTGCACCAAATTAGCTTGTCTAGTATAAGAATTAAGCCCTCTCTTGCAATTAGATTCATTGAATGACAATATCTTGATTCTTCTTTCATCTCCTTCTTTTACTTCTCATCTCAATTTCTTCTCCTATCCTAGGTTATGATTCAGGATTCATCTTAAATTATAACAATTGGTATCAGAGCTTGTGAAATTGCTTCCGGTTAAGTTGAATTGCATTCAATTTGATTGCCTTAGCATTCGATGAAGCTCAACTTGCTCCAAGATCATTTGATCAGCTTGTATTTATCAAATTCTGAGAGCTTGTAGTTAGAGTGTGCACAATCTGGCCAGATGCAAGTTATGTGTTTTTCTACATCTATCAAAATTTAATATAAAACCCTATCTATTAAACACACCTAAATTGAAGTGTAGGGCGAGAGGGTGTCGAACCACATGGACAAAGAGTGCGTGAATTTATTCTATGACTTAAATTGATTTGAATAAAATTGAGAGGTTTTTGTATTAATTGACCTAAGGAAACAACAATTAAACTAAAGTAATCTAGTTCTAATCGGAAAAGTGTATTAAATTGGAACCTAGGGTTTTGAATCCATCATTAGCAAATTATTTTTGCGTTAACTCTTAAATTGGGATTATTGATTGTCACACGGGTAGTGGTTTAGGCTACAAGCTTCAACCTACTAAGATAATATTGTTAGTATTGCGTATTGACCCTATCTAACTATAGCATAAGAAAAATAGGCTCTACCTAATGTATTGTTAATTATTACGTGTTGGCCCTATTTAACTAAAGTATGGGGAAGATAGGCTTTAATTAACAATTCGGTTAATACTATTGCTTGATTAATTAATCCTGAGGCTACAACCACAAAGAATTAATTTATAAATATCAATATCAATAATTAAAGGTTACAACCTCAATAATCATATCAATTAAATAAACAATAAGAATATAATACTTCAAAGTATTTTTCTCAACCAAGCAATTCATGTAAATAATCAAATTAACCCGAATTAAAAGTAAACAAAAGTAAAGGCTAAGACTTCATCAAACCCCAGAGAGCAAGTTAGCTCTCCATCAAGGATGATCCGGTGAAGAAGAAGTTGAACAAACTCATGTTGATCTCCACGCTAATTTCGCTCTCAATCCAATTTAACGAAAAAGAAAGAAAAATAAAATAAAAGCTAAAGAAAGAAAGAAAGGGCTGAGAGGGGGGAGAGAAAATAGGGGCTGAGAGAGAGAGAGAGGCGGTGAACCCTCCACACAGAGGCCCGAGATCCAGAGCTCAAATTTGAATTTATACTGACATTTAACAACCCTAAGCGAGGTGGGCAGTGATGACGGGCCTTAGCATGCGCTGAAGCTGAGTATTGGTGAAGACAGTGGCAGGGTCTGTGGGCTGGTGAACAGGGCTTCGCATGGTCTGGGCCGGAGTTGGGCCGGAGGTGGTGCGAGCTTGAGGTGGACGGTGATGGGCTGTGCATTTGGGCTGGGCTGAGGATGAGTCGAAGGTGATACGGTGATGGGCTGCTGGTGAACAGGGCCTGCGTTACTGTTGGGCTAGAGAATGAAGACCGAGGTGCGGGTGCTGGTGGTCGGTCCGGGCTGGTTACTGTAGCGGTGCGGCTTGGGGTTGAAGATGATGAACAGTGTTGGTGCGGGTCCGGCTTGTACGTTGTTGTCCCGAATTTTGATTGATTTGATTTAATTGTTTGAGTGTCGAATTTATCTTATTTGCATCCTAATTTGACAATTACCGTAACTTTAATTTCAAACCTGTTAAACATAAAAATTTCCAAAAATGAGTGTAGAACTATAATTAAATAGGTGCGAAATAACTAAAATAACAATTAAAAGATGCGTAAATACGAGATGTATCAGCAAGAAGGTAGTTGCAATGGCTGGTGGAGTTACTACAAAAGCTAATGTTGCCGCCAATGCTACTATTAATGCTGGACCAGTAATTGAGGATGCGAATCAATTTGACAGGATAACTCAGCTGCTAACGCAGATTCATGATTAAGTGCTAGCAATTGGATTAGTGAATCAAAAGAAAGGAGACAGGACTAAATTGCAGTAATAAGTGCAGCAGCAGCTGATAAGATTATAAGAACAATTCTCTAGTCAAGCTATGCCCTTTGCAGCTAGAATATTGTCATCTGAGGAGACTTCTGAAAGTGTGGCTATGGTTAGGCGCACTGGATTTCGACAGCCTAAGGTTGAGATTAACACATTTGATGGATTGCACCCTCAATCATGGATTAGAAGGTGTGAGAGGTACTTTCGCTTTTATCATGTAATTGATGCTGAGAAAGTGGAATTAACGACACTACATTTGCAAGGAGATTATGAAGTGTGGATCCATATCTTGATTCTTAGCAAACCTGCCCTCACTTTACTTGAATTTGTTGAGGAATTTTGTAAGAGATATGGTGATGACGATGCGGCTGATGTGGTTGATAATTTCAACATGGTAGTGCAGACCACTTCAGTGAGGGAGTACATGACACGGTTTTAGAACTTGAGAGCAAGGATGATGGTTATTAATCCTGGTGCTAGTGAAGCTTATTATGTTTCTAGCTTCATAAGTGGCCTTAAGCCAAAACTAAAGAACCTTGTTAAGGCCATTAGTCCATTAACCCTGTCCAAAGCTTATGCAAAGGCCAAATTGTTCGAATCGACAGTTCTTGCTGTTTGATGGACAGAGAAGTAAAAGTGGCCAAGCCACTTCTTCTAAATAGCAAAGTATGACCATGAAGCCTAAATCATTGAGCTTGGAGGAAAAGAACGCTCAAAGGTTATGTTTCAATTGCAACCAGAGATATTTCTTTGGACCTACATACAATCCAAAGCTCCTTATGTCTGTAGCAGGAGATGAGACTAAGGAAGGTATTAAAGATCTGGAGCTCGAGGTAGGATTAAATGATCAAGCTGAAGAACTGCAGGATGATTTTAAGGAGGATGGAATGGAAATTTCTATTAAGGCCTTGACAGGGAATGGATCTTATAACACAATAAGAATCAAACAAGAAGCATGGCTGATAAGTCTAAATTAGTACATAATTATTTGTATTATTTTGATATATTTTTAATCATTTTACATCAAACTTCAATCGCTTTCGCTCGGTTTTGCTCATTTTCAATCATATTGCTATATTTGTGCTGAAACACTCATTTTATGTTAAATATTGCTAGGTTTTATCATTAACATCAACAAGTAAATGCAAGATACATCAAATAAAAGTAATAAAATAACAAAATCACCCCAAAAAACATGGTTCATACGTGAACGTACATAAAATAACACATTTTGCAAACAAGTTGCAATGGGCAGCAACTTTAAACATATTTTACTACCTAAATTCATTGTCTTTACATACTTTAACATTTCCTAACTCATCTTTGTAGGTTTGGGCGGTGCTTGAGCAGAAAAATTGCATAAAATAATGATGATGAAACAACTAAAGCAGCAACCGCAGCACCTAGCAAATGGGAAGCAAGTTTTGATATTTTTCTTCATTTTTTTCAAACAATAAAGGATGGTTGTGAAGTGTTTAGGCATCAGTTTTTCAAAAAAAAAGTCACAAGAAGTAGGGAGAAAAGAGAGTGAAACCGAGAGGAAGAAAGAAGGAAAGGAGGGAAGAAAGTGTGGTTTGTAATTTTGTATTTTTAGTTCTTTCTATCCTTTTGCTTTCCTAAGTTCATGAATTTTGTGTTAATAATGTTTTATATTAATGAACTAATTTTGTTATTCCAAGGCTACGATGTAGCCTAAGTTGTAATACACGCTCATTTCTAATTGAACATATTCAATATTTTGTTATTGCGTTGTTGAAGTGTTTATTATTGGTCTTCATGAGTTTTAAGTACTTGATCACCATTTAAAGCCTATAATTATTTATAATGAGTCCAAGAGGAGATTTAGGATGATTGCTAAGGTGATAAGCACCACAAATGGAGCGAATGCTCGGGAGAGATTAACGCGATTTGTGTGGTTTTTAAGTGATCATATAGCTTTAACTCTTTTCTTATTTAAATTCTTGCACGAGAGTGATGGGTTAATATTTGAAAGAGCATGCTAAATGTTGCTCTAGAGAGAATACTCAGTAAATTAGGGTTTTCAACCATCAACATGTGGTAACAACTTGAATAACAAGAATAAAAAGCCGTATTGATGCAACTGGGTGAAATCAGATGCCTTGGATGTTATTAAATCATAAAAATTAGTAATCCTTACCTAAAAATTAGTTAACATATTTTGTTTCTTTTTGTTTTGTTTTATTTCATATCAACTTCTCAATTTTCGGCTTTTCAAATAGCATTAAAGCTACTAATTTTGATACTCACTCAAGCACAATCTTCGTGGGAATGATACTCTACTCATTCTTTATTACTTGATACGACTCGTGCACTTGCTAAAGCATACGCAAACTTAAGCACCAACTTTTTGGCGCCATTGTCGGGGATTGCCTCTATTTGAATGATATCGATATCAACTAGTTTCGGTGCTAATTTGAAATTTTTAATAATTCGTAAATTTATTTAAGTTTGATAAATTTTTCATTTGATTCATTTGTAAAGATAAATTCTTTAAAAAAAAATTTCGTATAGAACATGCCCCCCCCTAAAAATTGTGTTTTCAAAAAAAAATTGTTCGTTTTGTGTTATTTTGTTATTTTCTTATATTTTTTATTTATTTTCATCTTTATTTTTCTTATAAGTTCACTTTGTTAGGGTTTTAAAAGTTAAATTTGATATTTTCGTGTTTTAGAAAGCATTAGGGTTACTGCCCCCTTTTTCCGTTAAAATTTGTGTTTTCTTAACTTTTGTTTGAGATTGTTGTATTTTTAGGTTTTCTTGATTATTTTTAACTTTATTTTAATTTTTTTAATCCATCTAGATAGGTTTTTCAAAGTTAGATTTATTATTTTTAAGTTTTTCAAAAACTTTAGTAGTACCTATTTCCCCCTTAAAATTTGGCTTTGTTAAATTTTGTGTTATACTTTTGTTACTTATAAAGTTTTCTCTTGTTGTTATCCATTCCTTTAACTTTCTAGTTATTTATTTTTACTTTGTATACAAAACCAAAATGAAAAAGAAATAAATCTTTCTGATCCTAAAATCGAAAAAACACTTCGACTGAAAATAAAAAGGACAGAAACCATGGCTAATAATACTGGAAATGATGATGAAATGACCTTAAAAGATTATGCTATACCTATTGTTGGAGGGTGCACTTCCAGCATTTGATATCCACCAATACAAGCAAACAATTTCGAACTTAAACCCTCTATTATACAAATGATTCAACAAACTGTCCAATTTAGGGGTCTACCTAGTGAGGACCCAAACCTGCATATCGCTAACTTCTTGGAGATATGCGATACATTTAAGCATAATGGTGTCAGCGAAGATGCCATGCACTTAAGGCTATTTCCGTTCTCACTGAGAGATAAAGCCAAAGCATGGTTAATGTCATTACCTCCATGAACTATCATCACTTGGGACGATTTGGCTCAAAAAATTCTTTCTAAATATTTTCCACCAGCCAAATCAACTAAGATGAGGAATGACATTTCCTCATTTGAACAATACAATACAGAATCTTTGTATGAGGTGTGGAAACGTTACAAAGGACTTTTGAGAAGGTGCCCACATTGTGGTTTGCCAGTTTGGATGCAAGTCAAAACTTTTTACAATGGGTTGGCACCTAACACTCAAACGATGGTAGACGCGGCTGCGGGAGGATCCCTGATAAGTCTAAATCAGTATATAATTTTTTATATTATTTTAATATATTTTTAAACATTTTACATCAAATTTTTATTGCTTTTGCTCGATTTTGCTCTTTTTCGCTCATATTGCTATTTTCTTCCAAAAACACTCATTTTATGCTAAATCTTGCTAGGTTTTATCATTAACATCAACATGTAAAAGCAAGATATACCAAGTCAAAGCAAAAAATGGGCAAAACATAATAAATAACATGGCTAAAGCAAGAAATAACCAAGTTCATGCACAATATGGGTAACAAAATGCACAAATCAAGTGCAAGGATTAATTAAACAATGCATTAACATGTCAAATTCGATGTAAACTCTGAATTTAGGTGGGTCTAAGTTCAAAAATTTGAAGACAATCAGCGAAGAACAGCAAGAATAGAGAAAATGCACCAAGCTCAACCAATCCATTTCAACTTGCAATTTTGGGTGGCAAAATGGACAAATAACATGAAAGATCTTCTTGAACACTTCATTAACATGTTCAAGTTGATGTTAAAGCAGATTTTGGGTGGTGTAAAGCAATAAAAAAATGAAAAAATCGAGTTGAACAGCCAATTGAAAAATTTGGACAGCAAGGGTGCAGGTGCTGGTGCAATCAGCTTCAACTTGCATTTTGGGAGCAAAAACTCAATGCTTTTTACCCAAATTCATTTTAAAAACATACTTTGACATGTATTAACTCATCTTTTGCAGTTTTGGGTGGTGGTATTTAGAAAAAATGAAAAAAAATGAATGAACAAGCAACACTGCTGCAGCTGCAGAAAATGACAGATTTTGCACAACTTGCTTAATTTCTCCACTTTGGGCGGCTATATTATACAATATTTTAGCTCAAATTTATTGTATAAACCTTAAAAAACATGCACATGATGCTTTTATGAAGGTTTCGGGCGGTGGAATGTAAAAAAAATTGAAGAAAAAGGAGGGAGAGCAGGGCTTCAGAACACTGCTGCAGCTGCCACAAGTTTCAGCTAATGAGGATGAACTTTGAAGATTTTTTACAATTTTTTTATCCTAGCTCAACTACTATAAATACGGGAGGTGTGGGGGTGTTTAAGCATCAGATTCCAAAACAAAAATCACAAGTTTTGGGTGAGACAAGGGAGAAAAATCATGAGAAATTGGAAAGGAGAAGGAAGGAAGAAAGTTTGGTTTGCAATTTTGTATTTTTAGTACTTTCTATCCTTTTTTCTATCCTAAGTACAAAAAATTAATGTTTATAATTTTTAATATTAAGTTTATCATGAACTAATTTTATTATTCTAATGCTACGATGTAGCCTAAGTTATAATATATGCTTATTTGTAATTCAAAGTATTCAATGTTTATGTTATTGTGCTGTTGAAGTGTTTATCATTGTTCTTCATGAGTTTTAAATGCTTGATCACCATTTAAGGCCTATAATGATTCATAAAGTGTCTGAGAGGATATTTATTACGATTGCTGATGTGATAAGCACCATAAATTGAGCGAATGCTCGAAAGAAATTAACGTGATTTGTGTGGCTTTAAAAAAAAAAACATAGAGCGTTGAAAACTCTTTTCTTATTTAAATTCATGCACGAGATGTTGGGAAAAAGATATGGATTTTGTTAAAAATAAACTCTAATGCCGACTACTGGGTTCACAGTTCGCAACTATGGTCACAACAATAGGCACTTATTAGAGCACTTAGGTTACGAGACTCTTTTCTCTACCTAAGCCCCCGGTCGGAGAGTCACGCTTCGTGACACCTCACGTGCGAGTGTTCCCGGGAATAGGATTATCTCTCTAAACCATTTGCCCTAATACCGGTTGTTGGGATGAATTTCAAAAATTCTCCCTAAAGATTACGCAGTAGAACAGGTTTAGAATTCATAACTCTAAACCTAGGGTTCATTTAAAATTCCTAATTTTAAATCTATTGACTTAATTTCAGAATTTAATTTATTAGATCTAAATTTTTAATTTAGATCTACAAGCCTTTTTACTCTAATACATTCATAACAATACACAAATTTAAACAGGTATAACAACGAATACTGCAAATAAATAGAAAAGTGAAAAAGAATAAAGAAAGAAGAACATACCTGGAATTGCTCCGATAATAAAGAAAACCAGAAAAATAATAATATTCTTCAAAATCGAGACCCCGAGACCTTCTACGCAATGAATTCGAACTGCCCGGAGTGTGGGCTCCGAAAAATATTAAACTGGGTCTCCGAAATAATTTTAGAAACCCTAAAGAAATATTTTGAACTCCAATGCCAAACCTCGGAATAAGCCCCTCGATTTATATAAAAATACCAAAGCAAAAAAATCTGATTATAATTGAAGTGGGATTGCACAGTTTAAAACAAAACGCATCGTTTTAATTAAAAAAAAATTCAAATGCTGCGTTTCAAACACTGTTCAAAAACGCATGTCTTTTTAATTCAAAATGCGTGCCACGTCTCGCACCGCCATTGGTTCAACGCGTGGCACGCGGATTCCTCCCCTGGGCAGCCTAGGGCGCGACACATGTCGTGGGCTGATTGGTTGCCTCGGTGAGTTGCGGATCGCGGGCTGTTTTAAACGTGATTTTTATTTTTATTTTTTTGCTTTGTTTCCCACATGTAATTTTTCAAAATTATTTTATTTTATTAATTTTTAAATTTTATTCGTCTCATTAATAATATTTGGCAAAATTAATTTTACCCATCTTATGGATAAATAATTCATCTCATGAATTCTTTAATATTTTTTCAATGGCAATAAAATACAGAGGCTTGGGCAGGGACCTCGGGGACAATTTAAATCTAGCTCCAAATGGGTTAAATTAAATCATCTCATGTTAAACTTAATTCCACTAAATAAATCTCACTGCACGCAAGACTAAAATTATTTATTTGATATCTCCCTAATAGGCTGTATTGATGACAACAACCCCCCCACTAGATGTCCATGACAAAGGATAAATATAACCACTACCATTATCCTTCTCACAACTTCTCCATTAGTTACCGACTCGCCCTTCACAGAATAATTCAATTATGCTTGCGCATATTCACAGTATAAATTCCAAGTGTCAAGCACTTAGAATACTTTGGCAAATGATTCCGAACTATTCAAATATTTGCGAATCAACTAAGGGGACATCTGTATCTCATAAGAGACAGTAGATTCCCTTTTGAATACCTGATCCTTGTCACACTTCACGCCGCTACCCAGGGTACGTGGGATTTCAGTCATTCGTTTAGACCTTATTTATAGTACACCAAAGTAACTAACACTCCATGCACACGTTCAGAATACCCTTTGGATTTTAGAGTTGTCGTTCAAACAGTACAACGTGAATCACTCATCTCCGATAGTAGTCTAGAAATAAGTAATCCATATGGTCCAACTCAATGTGTCAAACACACTAACCTAACACTTTTGGATTTCCATCCACATGACCAAGACAAGTCATCTAAAGTATTACGTTATAGTCTTAACATACAAGTGGTCCAAACTTGTCTTCGACTATGAGTCTTTCAAACAACAATCCATACCATTTGCTTCAAGTCCATCTATGGCTTAGTCTCATAAATCACTTAGAACAAACGTGTAAATTGTATTCTGAAGACTACATCCATCTCATGGGTGTCTCCCAAAAGAAAATCATATGCAGTATAAATGCTCACATACACGAATTTAACTAGGAAACGACTAGGACTTCAATTAAAATAATAATATATCCAGAATTAATCTAGATTTCAAGACACTTTCCTAACAATCTCCCACTTGTCCTAAATCCAATTAATGACAAAGCCCATACTCACTCCTTTTAAGTTTGAACCAAAAATCTACTAAGCCTAACCCTTAGTGAGCACAATTACTCTATTGTGAAGTCAGCAATACAATACTGCTTGACATTCCCCTCACTAATGGCTCCCACTCCAAGGGTAAAGACATGCTTAGACGTCGAACGTCTATCATAGTAATCTGACTGGAAGTCTTAAATCAGTATAACCAACTGGAGCTAGCTCGTCACTTTGAAAGATCAGCATAGGATCTTTAGTTCTTCAGAAGAAGTAGAGAAAACACTTCATTGCCACCTAGTCCATTGGACCCAGATTAGACTAACACCTGCATACTATCCTATAGCATGGCAGACATCAAGTCTCGTGCACAACATGGCATACCTGAGGCTCCCACTGCCGAAGCATATGGAATAATCCTCAATTTCTCCTCCTCTTGAGGTGTCCTAGAACACTACTAAAAAAGAAAGGGACTCCATGCTATACCTTGACAACATCTTGTCAATATAAGTGGATAAAGAAAGACTCAGTATCCTACTCTTATGACCTCGCAGAAGTTTAATCCTCAGAGTAGAGCTGGCTTCTCCTATGTCTTTCATATTCACCTATCATGACAACCAAGTCTTTACAGCTAATGACACCCCTACATCATTCTCAATGAGTAGTAAATCGTTGACACACAATACTAAGAAAGTCACTACTTTCTCTTAATGTCATTTGTGCACGCATGATTCGTTTAACCAATTGCTCAAAAACTATAAGACTTAACTGCTTCATGGCGGCTAAAAGGATCAGATTCAATGCCACGATCAACCACCAAGGCTTCTGCTCTTAACCTATCAGGTGTCCTGACAATCCTCCCACCACACCCAAGCTCTCGTGTACCTGGAACATTCTCATTCCTAACAGTAGGTGCATCTAATGCATCCACCGTGTCTTAAGTAGTGTCTAGCTGTTTAGAATTATTGTCATTTTCCTTTAATACTATTTTGTTTTTTGTTTTTATAGCTTACTTGCAAAATCCTTCTCTAAGTATTTCGCATTGTTCGCATATGTAAGGAAAAACAACATGAATAAATCATAAACACACGTTCCTTAGTAAATAAAAATTTTATTTCTTGTAATAAAGGTTCACAACCATATTAAAAAAAATTGAATAACAATTATTCTTCAAACCACATAAATCAAATTCCTGTCCAATGCAGGTATAAATAAACAAAACCTTTTAAAACAAAAAACTCTAACACTAAAGACTAAGCTAACGCTTCCAACTACTAAGACTGCCACTCTTGTACCGCCTTCAGTTCTCAGGTACAGCTCCCATCATGTAGCCTCCTGGTTGACCTGAACCCCTGTAACATATTACGGACTTGGTTAGTTGAACCTGAGTCCACACATCAGGAATCTGGTGAACTCAGAACTACACAAGACTCAAATCAGTGAGATATCAACATACCTTCACCAGATGGTTTAGCAGTCTTTGCAGGTAGACTAGCCAAGTACTTTACGCAGTTTCTCTTCCAGTGGCCAATCTTTCAGCAAAAGTGACACTTTTCCTTTGCTGGCCTTTTGTTAGGATTAGTTGCTATACTAGCAACCTTGCCTTTACCCTTCTTTCCAGTCGGTCCCTTATTCAGCTTGCTCCCACTAGTCCTCGATGCCTGAGTCAAGTGGACACTCTCCTAAACTCGCATAACACCCTCTGCTACCTGTAGCTCTTTCATCATCTCAGGTAATGAATAATCCTTATTATTCATTGTAGTTCAGCCTGAACTGAGTAAAAGAGCCGAGCAAAGAGCTGAGGATGATGTCCTGTTGACACTGACTATCAATCTTAGCATCCAGAATCTCCAACTCAGACAAGCACGCCATCATTTTCATGACGTGCTCCTGAACTTGGGACCCTTCCGACATCCTCATGTTCAAGAGCTTCCTCATCAGCTCTTGCCTGGCTGCCCTATCTTGACCACCAAACATTTCCTTTAAATGTTTGATCATGTCAGCTGCTGTTTCCATTTCAAGCACTTGATGCTTGAGTACATTGGTCATAGAGGCCAAAATGTAGCATCTGGCTAAATTATTAGCCTTATTCCAGTGTTCATAACGCTCTTTAACAGCAACAGCAGAATTATTAGCGAGCACCGTAGGTCGAGCTTCAGTGAGAACAAACTTATGACCCTCATGTATTAATACTATGCCAAGGTTCATTTTCTAGGTGAAGTAATTCGGTCCAGTTAAAGCATTATCTTTCATAATTGAGTGATGTGCACCAGTCGCAGCCATTTCAAAAACATTGTGAATGCAAACAATCATGTAACTCCCTTATATGAGTCATGTATAATGCAGTGATATATGTTCTTTCAATTTAGCATACACAATAAGTCAGATATCCACCAAACTGTACTATCAGGCATACAATGATGACCCAAACACACTACTCCTTACTCCCCGGCAGCGGGGTCGCACGAAGCTAGTTCAGGTGAGAACTATCCTCAATTAACCTGTTTTTCTTGCAACTCTTACTAAACATGATTAACCCACCACTTTACCTTAGTCTCTAACATGACACAATAGAGCTCCTCGGGGAGGCTAATGCATCACGCTAGTCAGGTGTAAACCATTACCTAAACCTCCATACAAATACACGGCAGCGTGGTCGCATCGCTTCTTTGCACTTTGGTTTATCTTAAGGAAGCCTAACCCTGTAATCTGCAAACTAACAACCTCCGCAGGGAGGTCCATCAATCTACTATACTGCTAGACCGGTAATGGAGACCGTGAAGTTACAACAATTGAAAACTCGCTCCCATTTGATTTTTATAGCTAGTGGTTTTTAATTAAATTTCATTTACAACCTGGATTATCTTATAATCCCCATTAGAATTTCATTCTAAGATTAACCAAAATTAATTAATTTATTTATTTAAAATATTATCATTTTACAGTATTGTTCTGCGGGAGTCGCAAGACACTGGGACTGTTGTTGTTGTTGTTGACTATCGTTTTATAGTATAGATTATCTCATAATCTTACATTAGAATCTCATTCTAGAATCTAATCAATAAAATTAATTAATTAATTTTAATTAAAACAACATTTAATTTCGATTATCACATAATCTACTTTAAAAATTCTGATTTCACAATTAAATTAAAAATAATTTTATTTAAAATCAATAGCGACATTGTTCTTAGACTATCCTATAGACTATTTTAGAATCTTATTCTAAAAATCAAAAAAAACTTAGAATATCCAATAGTCTAGTTTAGAATCTTATTCTAAAATTTAATTAACTAAATTTAACTTTTATTTCAAAATAAAGTTAACTTAGACTATCTTATAGTCTATTTCAGAATTATATTCTAAAATAATCTCAAATAACTTTTATTTAAAGTACTCTGATTTCCCACTTAAATTATCTTATAATTTAATGTAGAATCTCATTCAAAAAAGAAAATTAATTAATAATTGTTATGCAAATCAGTAAATAAAAAAAAATTTAAATACCTAACACTGACAACTGTGTCAGAATTTTTTTAAATTTTAAAATTTAAAATAAATTGAATTTAATCTCATTAAATCGATTTTATCCAATTTCGTATAAAATAATTAAATCAAATCTCATTAGATCAACTTTATCCAAATTTATAAAAATTAATTGAATCTCATCTCATTAGATAAGTTTTATCCATTATTAAAAATATTTGAATCTAGTCTTATTAGATCAATTCTATCCGATTTCGTAAATCATGACTGAGAACGTACAATTTCATTATACGAACAACATAATCGCAAATTTTTGGGTTGTTCCGAATTAACGGTTTAAACAATTTAAATCCTCACCATAAACAATCTAGTTAGCTTTTAACTTTTTTAACCGATTTAAACAATTTAAATAGATACTTTAAAATAATCTAATTAACAATTAATTACTTTACTGATTCAAACAATTTAAATCACAAATGCAAACAATAATCTGAATCACTAATTCATTATTAATTTAAACAATTTAAATCGATGCGTCAAATTAAATTAATTTTTCTTCTCAATAAAATCTCTAATTTTATTAAATCGCAAATCTATTTATTTCGATCTTATTATACCTAGTCATGTATATCATGAATGTAATCAGAGGCTGGCTCTGATACCAATTGTTGGGAAAAAGATATCAATTTTATTAAAAATAAACTCTGATGCCAATTATCGGGTTCACAGTTCTCAACTATGGTCACAACAATAGGCACCTATTAGAGCACTTAGGGTAGGAGACTCTTCTCTCTACCTAAGCCCCCGGTCAGAGAGTCACACTTCGTGACACCTCACGTGCGAGAGTTCCCGGGAATAGGTTTATCTCTATAAACCCTTTGCCCCAATATTGGTTGTTGAGATGAATTTCAAAAATTCTCTCTAAAGATTACGCAGCGAAACAGTTTAGAATTCATAATTCAAAACCTAGGGTCGATTTAAAATTCCTAATTTCAAATCTACTGACTAAAATTCGTAATTTAAATCATCATATCTAAATTCTTAATTTGGATCTACAAGCCTTTTTACTCTAATACATTCATAACAATACACAAATTTAAACATGTATAATAACAAATACTGTAAATAAATAGGAAAGCGAAAAAGAATAAAGAAAGAAGAATATACCTGGAATTGTTCCGATAATAAAGAAAACCAGAAAAACAAAAATATTCTTCAAAACCGAGACCCCGAGACCTTCTATGCAATGACCTCGAACTTCCAGGAGGGTGGGCTCCGAAAAATATTAAACTAGGTCTCCGAAATAATTTCAGAAACCCTAAAGAAATATTTTGAACTCTAATGCCAAACCTCGGAATAAGCCCCTTTATTTATAGAAATATACCGGAGCAAAAAAATCTAAATATAATCAAAGTGGGATTGCACAATTTAAAACAAAATGCATCATTTTAATTAAAAAAATAGTTCAAACACTGCGTTTCAAACACTGTTCAAAAATGCATGTCTTTTTAATTCAAAACACGTGCCACATGTCACACCGCCATTGATCCAAACCGTTGCAAGTGAATTCCTCCCGTGGGCAGCCTAGCGCGCGACACGTGTCATGCGCTGATTGGCTGCCTAGGCGCGTTGCGGATCGCGGGCTGTTTTAAACGTGATTTTTTTTTTTTTGCTTTGTTTTTCACATGTTAAAATTCATCTTATGAATTTTAATTTTTCAAAATTATTTTATTTTATAATTTTTAAATTTTATTCATCTCATTAATAATATTTGGCAAAATTAATTTTACCCATCTTATGGATAAATAATTCATCTCATGAATTCTTTAATAATTTTCTAATGGCAATAAAATACAGAGGCTTGCGCAGGGACAATTCAAATCTAGCTCCAGATGTGTTAAATTAAATCATCTCATGATATTAATTTAATTACCATTTAATGAGACTTAATTCCACTAAATAAATCTCACTGCAAGCAGGACTTAAATTATTTATTTGATATCTCCCTAATAGACTGTATTGATGACAACAACCCCTCCACTAGATGTCTGTGACAAAGGGTAAATATAACCACTACCATTATCCTTCTCACAGCTTCTCCATTAGTTACCGACTCCCCCTTCACTGAATAATTCATTTATACTTGAGCATATTCACAGTATAAATTCCAAATGTCAAACACTTAGAATACTTTGGCCAAAGATTCCGAACTATTCAAATATTTAATCAACTAAGGGGACATCTGTATCTCATAAGAGACTGTAGATTCCCTATTGAATACCTGATCCTTGTCACACTTCACGCCGCTAACCAGTATACGTAGGATTTCAGTCATTTGTTTAGACCTTACTTATAGTACACCAAAGTAACTAACGCTTCATGCACAAGTCCAGAATACCCTCAGGATTTCAGAGTTGTCGTTCAAACAGTACAACGTGAACCACTCATCTTCGACAGTAGTCTAGAAATAAGTAATCCACATGGTCCAACTCAATGTGTCAAACACACTAACCTAACACTTTTGGATCTCTATCCACGTGACCAAGACAAGTCATTTAAAGTGTCACGTTATAGTCTTAACATACAAGTGGTCCAAACTTGTCTTCGACTACGAGTCTTTCAAACAACAATCCATATCATTTGTTCCAAGTCTATCTGTGGCTTAGTCTATAAACCACTTAGAACAAACATGTAAATTGTAGTACAAGGACTACACCCATCTCATGGGTGTCCCCAAAAAGAAAATCACATGCAATATAAATACTCACATACACGAATTTCACAAGGAAATGACTGGGACTTCAATTAAAATAATAATATATCCAGAATAAATATGGATTTCATGACACTGTTCCTAACACGAGAGTGATGGTTTAATGTTAAAGAGTATGCTAAATGTTGATTGAGAGAGAATATTTAGTAAATTAGAATTTTTAACCATCAACACACAGAAACAACTTGAATACCGAAAATAGAAAAGAGCGTATTGATGCGACTAAGGTGAAATCGGATGCCTTAGACTTTATAAACTGATAAAACCAACAAAAAATTAGCACGTTCTAATCCCGTTTTAACTTTTATTTCTTTTTATTTTTATTTTACTTTATTTCATATCAAAATCCTAAATTTTTCACTCTTTCAAATAGTATCGAAGCTACTAATTTTGGTATTCACTCAATACCATCCTCATGGGAACGATATTCTACTCATTTCTATATTACTTGGTACGACTAGTGCACTTGCTAACGCAAACGCAAAGTCTGCATCAAGTTTTTGGCGCCATTGGCGGGGATTGTCTCTATTTGAGTGATATCAGTACCAACTAGCTTTGGTGCTAATTTGAAACTACTAATAATTTGTAAATTTTGTTAAATTCGAAATATTAAACTATTTTCATTCATTTTATTTTTTTTATAAAGGTAATTCTTAAAAATATTAATTAAATAAAAATTTGAATATTAAATTTTTTTTTTATTTTTTAGTTTTGTGTTATTCTATTATTTTTCTTATATTTTGCCTTTGTTTTTATCTTGTTTTGCTATTGAGTTGATTTTGTTAGGTTTTTAAAAGTTAAATTTGATAATTTTAAGTTTTCAAAAACATTAGGGTTATTACCCTCCTCTTTTTTTTAAAAAATTTTTGTTTTGTTAAAATTTCTGTGTTATACTTTTATAACTTTCTTTTTTTTATTTATTGTTATCCCTACCCTTTAATTTTCTAGTTGCTTATTTTTACTTTGTATGCAAAATTTAATTGAAAAAGAAATAACTCCTTTTGACCCTGGAATAGAAAAAACTCTTCGACTAATTAGAAAAACAAAAAGGACTGAAACCATGGCTAATAATGCAGGAAATGATGATGAAAGGACCTTAAAAGATTATACTGTACCTACTGTTGGAGGGTGAACATCCAGCATTCGACGTCAACCAATTCAAGCAAACAATTTTGAAATTAAACCATCTATTATACAAATGATTCAACAAACTATTGAATTTGGTGGTCTACCTAGTGAAGACCCAAACCTGCATATCGCTAACTTTTTAGAGATATGCGATTACTTTAAGCATAATGGGGTCAGCGATGATGCCGTCCGCTTAAGGTTATTTCCGTTTTCAGTGAGAGATAAAGCCAATGCGTGGTTAATGTCATTACCCTCGGGAACCATTACTACCTGGGATTATTTGGTTCAAAAATTTCTAGCAAAATATTTTTCACCAGCCAAATCAGCTAGATAAGGAATGACATAACCTCGTTTGTACAGTACAATACAGAATCTTAGTATGAGATGTGGGAACGTTACAAAGAACTTTGAAGAAGGTGCCCCCATCATGGTTTACCTGTCTGGATGCAAGTCCAAACTTTTTATAACGGGTTGGCACCTAACACTCAAACGATGGTAGACGCGCCGGCTGAAGGATCGCTAAACCTTAAAATTCCAGAAGATGCATATGAATTGCTAGAAGTAATGGCTAGCAATAACAATGCAAGGGTAGTAGATCAAAAGAAACCTACAGGAATATACGAGCTGGATGCAATAACAAGGTTAACTGCTAAGGTTGCATCGCTTGAAAAATAGATGAACATGAACGTGAATGCCATAAATTCTCATGTACTAATGTGTGAATTTTGTGCATGGAATCATCCTAGCATAGAATGCCAAACAGGAAATCCTTTCGCCCTATTAACCCATGATGAAGCCAATTTTGTTACAAATTTCCAAAAAATTATCCCTATTCCAACACATATAATCCTGGGTGAAGAAACCATCCAAATTTTTCATGGAACAATCAAGGGATGCAAAAACAACCTTTTTAGCCCCCTGAAAGAAAAACTGATCTCGAGGAATTGTTTAGTAAGTTAGTGCAAAACACTGAAGCAACTCTTCGGAATCAAGAAACTTTGATTCGTAATCATGAAGCGACCATTAGAAACCTTGAGACCCAAATTGGGCAAATTTAAAATCACCTTTCTGATAGATCTCAAGGTTCCTTACCCAGTAACACTGTCATTAACCCACGAGAACAAGTAAAAGCAATAGAATTACGAAGTGGAAAAATTTTGAAAGAACCAACTTAATTAGAGAAAACCATGCCAAATGAAGAACCCAAAATTGGCCAGTCCACTGATGTAAATCAGGAGGCGGAAAATGAGCAAGGGACAAAAATTCAAGACGAAAATGAACCAAAAAGGGTTGAACCTCAACCCTACAAACCGAAGGTCCCATTCCCCCAACGCCTACGAAAGACAAAAGCGGACGAGCAATTTGCTAAATTTTTGAAAATTTTTAAAAAGTTACACATTAATGTCCCTTTTGCCGACATGTCAGAACAGATGCCCAAATATGCGAAATTCATGGAAGAAATTCTGTCTAACAAAAGGAAGTTGGGAGAGTTCGAAATGGTAGCACTTACTGAAGAATTCCGTGCCATACTACAAGATAAGTTGCCTGCCAAGTTAAAAGATCTAGGGAGTTTCACGATACCTTGCACCATTGGCTCTGGGGAGTTTTGATAAAGTTTTATGTGATTTAGGTGCAATTATAAATTTAATGCCTCTCTCTGCTTTCAGGAAGCTTGGGTCAGGAGAAGTGAAGCCTAACACCGTATCTCTCCAACTTACGGACATATCAATCTAGTATCCTAGAGGTGTAATTGAAGACGTCCTTGTGAAGGTCGATAAATTCATCTTCCTGGATGATATCATAGTACTTGACATGGAAGAGGATCATGAGATACCTCTCATTTTAGGCTAATAGATGTACAACAAGGAAAGCTAATCCTAAGGGTACAAGATGAACATGTAACCTTCAATGTTTTTAATGCCATTCAATTTCCATGTAACACGGTTTCTTGTTTTGAGGTTGATATTGTAGATGAGTTGGTCACGGAGACATTCAGGGACACATTCCCGAAGTTTCCCCTTGAAGCGTGTTTAACAAAATCTGGGACCATAGACACGGAAGACGAGTTGATAAGGGAATGTGCCCAACACCTAGAAAGCTACGAACCCTTTGATTCGCATTCAACGTATTCAAGGCCTATAATGATTCATAATGAATTCGAGAGGAGATTTATGATGATTGCTAAGGTGATAAGCACCACAAATTGAGTAAATGCTCGAGAGAGATTAATGCGATTTGTGTGGTTTTTAAGTGAAAATCATAGTGCTTTAAAAACACTTTTCTTATTTGAATTCATGCACGAGAGTGCAAGGTTATTATGTAAAAGAGCATGCTAAATGTTGCACGAGAGAGAATATTTAGTAAATTAGGGTTTTTAACCATCAACACGTGATAACAACTTGAATAACGAGAATAGAAAGGCCTATTGATGTAACTGGGTGAAATTAGATGCCTTAGATGTTATTAAATCATAAAAACTTCATAGAAATCAATAAGCCCTACCTAATAATTAGTTAACATATTTTGTTTCTTTTTATTTTATTTTATTTCATATCAACATCTCAATTTTCGGTTTTTCAAATTGCATTAAAGCTACTAATTTTAATACTCGCTCGAACACAATCATCGTGGGAACGATACTCTATTCATTCTTTATTACTTTATACAACTAGTGCACTTGCTAAAGCTTATGCAAAGTTAAGCATCAAGGCCACAAGCCACTTTTGATATTGATTGATAGTGGAAGTACTCATAGCTTTATTGATCCCAACATTGTCAGGACAGTGGGGCATGAAACAACCAGAATAATTCCTTTGGCTGTGATTGCGGCAGATGGGAATTTGATTCTTACTTAGACTAAGTGTAATGGATATAGTTGGAAGATGCAGGGCCACCAATTTGTGTACGAATTCAGAATTTTGCAGTTAGGTGGTTGTGATATGGTGCTTGGTGTGGATTGGATGCAGACATTCAGCCCTTTGGTGTTTTATTTCTCTCAGCTATCAGTTTCTTTTGAGATGAATGGCAGTACTGTCAAACTATAGGGTATTATGGAGCAAGCTCAGCTTCAAATGATGAAAGGCAAAGGACTAAAGAAGGTGATTAAGAAGGGAGCTTATTAGTGGATTGGACAATTCTTCACCAATTCTGCCACATAAGATGTTGCTCAGGTGAATTCTAATCCTACAAATAGCCTTTTGATTAAGGAGTATAAAGACTTGTTTGAGCATCCAACTTTCCTTCCACCTAAAAGGTTTCTTAGATCATGCTATACCTCTAAAATCAAATTCTTATCCAATTAATTCAAGACCTTATAAGTATCCTCATTCACAAAAGAGTGAGATAGAGAGGCAAGGGGATGAGCTTCTAAAGATTGACTCTGTTCAACACAGTCATAGCCCTTTTGCCTCACCCGTAATATTAGTCAAGAAGAAGGATGGGACTTCTGGAATGCGTACTGATTATAGGCAGTCAATTCGCTGACAATCAAAGATAAGTTTCCAATTCCAATCATTGATGACCTTTTGGATGCGCTTCATGGGTCTCATTACATCTCTAAACTAGATTTAAGACAAGGGTATTATCAGATTCGAGTGCTACCTCAAGATATACATAAGACTGCCTTCAGAACTCATCACGGGCATTATGAATTTGCAGTGATCCCATTTGGCTTGACCAATGCTCCGGCAACATTTTAGGCCTTGATGAATGACATGTTCAAGGTATTTCTTAGAAAGATTGTCGTGGTTTCCTTTGATGATATTCTGGTATACAGTCCTACAACTGGGGATCATGTGACTCATCTGAGGCAGGTGTTCAGCATCATGCGCAGTCATAAGCTATATGCTAAGCCCTCTAAGTGTTCTTTTTCCCAATCTCAAGTGGGGTATTTGGGTCATATCATCTCTTGCAAGAGAGTATCTACTGATCCATCTAAAATTGAAGCTATGAAAGAGTGGCCTACACCTTCTACACTCAAATTGTTGAGAGGATTCTTAGGTTTGCCTGGGTATTACACAAAATTTATGGTAAGATATGGTATAATTGCCAAAACACTAACCGATGTTCTCAAGAAGGATGCTTTCTTGTGGTCTGCTGCAGCTCAAGAGGCTTTTGAAGTAACAAAGAAAGCCATGTGCTAGGCTCTTGTCTTGGCTATGCTGGATTTTAGTTTGTGGTTTGTTCTTGAGACAAATGCTTGTGGAAAAGGTGTTGAGGCTGTCTTATCTCAGAAAAGAAGACCGGTGGCCTATCTCAGTCGAGCTCTTAGTCCCAATCATTTGCAGCTATCCATTTATGAAATGAAGTATCTTGCTATTCTTCTGGCTATTAAGAAGTGGAGGCATTACCCAGAGGGGCATCACTTCATTATCAAAACTGACCACCAGATTCTTAAGTATTTGCTTGAGTAGAGAATCACCATAAGAGTGTAGTGCAAAGGCTTGATGAAGATCCTTGAGCTGGATTATTCAACTGTGTACCTCAAGGGAAAGGTGAATCATACAGCAGATGCACTATCTCCTAGACAAGAAGAGGTTGAATCAGGTTCTTGCTGTGTAATGTCAGAGGTTTTGCCTGCTTGGGTGGAAGATGTGCATAAATCATATGAAGGAGACAGCTTTGCTCAAGAATGTGTGTCTGCATCTAGTATCAATAGTAATTTCTATACAGGGAATTCTGAGATTAAAGTAGCAATTGGAATAATCAGAGTGTACATTGGTTCAATGATAGATTTAAGGAGGCAGGTTATTATTGCTTTCCATGATTCAGCTTGGGGAAAAGGTTTTGGAATCAAGGGAACATATCAGAGGCTCAAGAATTACTTTGGCATGGCATGAAAAGGGATGCAGTGGAATTTGATCAAACTTCTAATGTGTGTCAGCAAACTAAATTTGATCAATAAGTAGTATCAGAGATTGCTCTAGCCCCTGCCAATACCAGATCGTGCATGGAAACATATAAGCATGGATTTCATTTAAGGGTTACCTAAGTCTGAGGGGAAGGAAATTATATGGGTGGTTGTGGATCGATTTACGAAGTTTGGTCACTTCATTGCCTTGAATCTTCCAATTTTAGCTGAGAAACTTATGATAATCTTCTTGAATAAAATTTACAAGCTCCATGGCTTGCCTCACTCACTCATTTCAGACCTGGACAAGCTGTTCACCAGTCACTTTTGTCGTGAGTTATTCTTATTGTTAGGATCCTCTCTTGCCTTAAGTTCATCTTGTCATCCACAGACAGATGGACAAACAGAGAGTGTGAATTAGTGCATTGAGCAGCACCAGAGAAGCATGACATCTAGTCGTCCTAAGAATTGGTATAGGTGGTTATCCCTAGCTGAGTTTTGGTACAACATACACACTCATTTAATGAACTACTACTTCAAAGGAGACAGTTGGTGTAGCTTCTCGTGGACAATTTGCAATTGGCTCAAGCAAGAATGAAGTTTTTTGATGACAGGAGGCATTTTGACAAATCTTTTGAGGTGGGAGACTTGGTTTATTTGAAGCTTCAATCTTACAAGCAATCCATAGTTGCAGTGCGCAAGATTGTTAAAATTCAAGCTATTTTGGACCTGATAGAGTGCTTGAAAAACTGGGAAAGGTTGCCTACAAGCTTGAGCTACCTCCGGACGTAATTGTTCATCCTATATTTTAGGTGTCACTTCTAAAGAAGCATGTAGCAAAGGGAAAATCCTATTCTTCCACTCCTCCAGAAGCATGTACCAGTGGAGATATTTTGCAAGCTACAGCTGCAATTTTTGATTCTAGAGTGGTTCAATAGCGGTGATGAAAGATTGATAAGGTATTGGTGTAAGGGGTCAACTTGGCCAAAAAAGACTCTACTAGGGAGGAATTAAAGTTCATTCAAAATCAATTCCCTTCCACTCATTCTTGAGGCAAGAATGCTTTCAAGAGTGGAGCATTATTGTGATTGTAACTTTTTTAGCATTACGCTGCATTTTGGCTAAAAGTAGTAATTAAAAATAAGGGGGTCCTGGCGGGAATTGCAGTTAAAGTTAGTTAGGAGTTTAATTGTTTATTTCGGCACGTGTTTCAAGCACTATGCAAATAAGTCGGTATTAGCTTGAGTTAAGATGCAATGTTTAGTTACATATTTTGTTCTTGCACCAAATTTTCTTGTCTAGTATAAGAATTGAGCTCTCTCTAGTAATTAGATTCAATGAATGATAATATCTTGATTCCTGTCACTCAATCCTAATTCTCTCTATTTCTCATCTCCTTCTTCTACTTCTCATCTCAATTTCCTCTCCTATCCTAGGTTATGATTCAAGATTGATCTTGAATCATAACAACACGCTCCCTAGGCTTTGATTTAGGTTTTATGAGTTGTGTTTGTAACGAGGGCTACTCTGCACACCCCCTGGGCTTGGAATTGGATGTTATAAGTCATGTTTGTACTGGGGACTACTTGGAGTGCCCTCAGACCTGCATTTAGTTTTTATAAGTTGTGTTTTTATTGGAGGCTGCTTGGCATGCCACTTCGGCCTGATATAGGTGTTATAAGTTGTGCCCCTCTAATTGATTTGGGTGTTATAAGTTTTGTTTGTACCGGGGGCTAGCTTAGCATGGCCCATGGGCTAGGATTTAGGCGTTATAAGTTATATTTGTACCAGAGGATTCTTAGCATTCCCCCCGAGCCCGGAGTTTAGGAGTTATAAGTTGTGTTTGTATCGCAGACAGCCTGGCACGCCCTGGGCATGGATTTGGGTGTTATAAGTTGTGTTTCGACAGAGGGGATTAAGTGTTATTTGTTATGTTTTGTTATGGCTCAAGTATGATCTTGAACCATAACTTAGGATTTAAGAAGAATAGAATAGAGTTGAGAAGAGAATTAGAGATTAAAGGATGAGAGATAGAGAGAGTTACGGTTGAGAGAAGAATAGAATCAATTCATCATTCATCAATATGGTATTACAAGCAAGATCTCACTTATTTATAACCAGATAAATGCATTGAACTAGTTAACCGCCTTAGCTCAGCCACCAAATAAGACCAACTAACTCAACTACCTTGACCAAAGACTTAACTACCATTCCCGCCTAAACCTTACTAGCCAAATATAATAATGTAAGCAATAATACTCCTTAATGATCATAACAATCCCCTCCCCTTAACAACATTCTTGGCCTCAAGAATAAAATAGAGGATATTGACTTCGAAGAAATGGCAAAGCTCCCAAGTGTTGTGCGTAACCTTCAAATTGGCCCACTGATTCAATGCTTCTTCTGTGTTCTTCAAGGCAGGACTTGGTCTAGCAGCCAATATAGCCACGGGAGACTGTTGATAAGTGCAATATTTAGCTATTGCTGGCGGAGTTACGGAGTTGTAGGACCCCTCTTTCATCTGCTTCTCCAAGACTGAAATGTGAAATACATGATGCACCAAGCTATCCGATAACAACTCCAACCTGCATGCAAATGCTCCTACTCGCTGCAGAACCTTGAAAGTGCCAAAATACCGTGCTCCCAGCTTTACACTCTTGCGTACAGCAACAGAAGATTGTCTATAAGGATGCAACTTTAAGTAAACCAGGTCACCTACAGCAAAAGATTTGTCAGTTCTATGCTTATCTGCAAAGAATTTCATTCGGGATTGAGCTAGCTGCAGATTGCCCTTGAGCTGAAGCATAAGTTGCCTTCGTTGCTTTAGAGTCGGTTCCCAAAATAATGATAAAAAATAAAAAAATAAAAAAAATAATGCTAAAAATAAATATTTACCAATCTACTGTTGAACCGCGTTTAGAAAACGCAGTTAGGTACGATTTAAAGCGCATTAAGTAAACCGCGTCTTAAAGACACGGTTTTGCTTAAATAAAACCGTGTCTTGAAGACGCGGTTTTATTTAAAGTTATCCGCGTTCTAAAGAATCGGTTTAATTCTAAATAAACCGCGTCTTTAAGAAGCAATTTTCTGTAAAACCGCGTCGTTACGAAGCGGTTTAGATATAGGTGAACCGCGTCTTTAGGACGCGGATCACTTAAACGAACCTCCCCATTCTCCTGCTCATGCATTCACGAACCTCCCCATGCTCCTGCTCATGCCTCTGTCTCGTTCTCCCGCTGCCGGTCACGTCGTTTCGTTCATACGCTGGAGATTTTTCAAGTGATCCTTGTTGGAGTTATTTGATCACTACTGCATTTCTTCACAGAAAAGATTAACTGCGGTAATTTTAACTTCTTGTTTTTGAAATATTATTTTTTCTTGTTAAAAATACATAGGATTATATTATAACAATTTTTATTTAGTTCTCTAGGTTTATTTTGCGGAGTTTAGTTAGAATTTGTGATTGTTTGTATTGTGATGTTGAATGTTGCTAAAATTTTACTTTTTTTATACGTATTGAAGTTTGTTGATCAAAAAATACATATTGAAGTTTATATTATTGTAAACATTTTCAGAATATGGCTTTTTTGCATCCTATTATTTGTCATTGGGGTGGAAAAGCCGAGAAAAATGGAGAGCATGTCAATTATGTTGGAGGGTATAGCAGTATGATATTTGTTAGAAACGACATCAATTTTAGTGGATTAATCAGTATGTTGAGAGAGTGTTGTAATATTGACCGAAATATTGTTAATTTGAATGTGAAATGGGGTACTTGTATTGCGCATGGACATCAAATGATTGATCTTTTCAATGACACTTCGTTACAAGTTATGTGGTCATACATTGAGCTAAAGAAGCAGTCGACAACAGATTTTTATATAGAAGTAGCACCAGAAAATCTGAATGTTAATATGAAAAATCGTCTACCTGAATGTCAATCAGCTTATCCTATATCTTACCTTGGGTATGGGGCTGCTCCAAGTATGCCCCAAACTTATGTGACCGATACTAGTATTACAGTAAGTCCAACTTTATTATTTGAATGTCCGGCGAATACTGCAATTCCATGTACGTCCGGAATGGGTCAAATGGGTGCATCAAGTAGCCATATTAGGCAAGCTGCGAGTATCCCTAATGAAGGATGCCCGATGTCACAATCTAATCCTGTGAGAGAATATGTAGAACAAGGTGGTGATGGTGACGGAGTATTTGTTAGTACAGCTTACGATGACAGTGATCAGGGTTATTCGATCGAGGATGAAGACAGTGAGCAAATGGATGAGATCGAAAGGGAGCTTGAACAGGACGATGGAGATGACGATATCGTTCATGAGCAAATTAATGAAAATGAAACCGAGTTTGCACGTAATGATGTGGATGAAGATCCTGTTAGTGCTTATGCTCCTGTGCCTGAATTTGCTCATGTCAATGAAAATCCCTATGTCGAACCTGATGAGCTTAATTTTCACTATGATCATGAGGGCGAATTTGCAGTGGGACAACTTTTTCATGCCAAACAAGATGTCATAAACGCTGTGCGACAATATTCGGTGAGAAACAATCAATTTTGTAAGACAGTTGAATCAACTCCGCAGAAGCTAGTGTGCAAATGCAAGAAGAGTGATTGTCCATGGTGGTTAAGGGTTGTTGTCAAAGATCCACAATTCCCTTACTTCTTAGTTGTAAGGTACAGAGGTCCTCACACATGTGTCAATGATGTGTTTGCCCAGAACCATGCTTGGTAAGCTCATCCTTTGTTGCCCAACATGTAATGGAGCTTGTTAGAACACAAGTGTCAATTTCTGCAAGTTCTATTGCTCAAGTTATTTCCGATCAGTTTCGATTAAAGATTACATATAAAACGGCTTGGTTGGCGAAACAAAGGGCAATTGGCAATATATTTGGCACATTTGAGGACTCTTATGCAAAGCTTCCCCAAATTTTGAGAGCAATTAAAAGATCAAATCCTGGTACAAAGACTGTATTCAGAAGTATTCCAACTTCAGACCCTTCTGTCCACTTTTTCGACAAAGCTTTTTGGTCGTTTGGGCAGGCTATACAAGGGTTTCAATATTGTCGTCCTGTCATATCTATTGATGGTACCCATCTTTATGGGAAGTATAAGGGAGTGTTATTACTTGCTGTTGCTTCTGATGCCAATAATCAAGCGTTTCCATTAGCATTTGCTCTCATAGAAGGCGAGAGTAATGCTAGTTGGTCATGGTTTATGAAGTACTTGAAAAAACATGTAATAGGGGAAAGACAAGTCTGTGTAATTTCAGATCGTTACGCTGGAATAATGAATGTAATGACTAGAAGAGAATGGAGGGAGCCAAATGCCTATCATAGAATTTGTTCGAGACGCCTTGTGTCTAATGTGAATGTAAGGTTTCGAAATACGACTTTGAAAAATATGACACACTTTGCTGCAAGGCAGGCTCAACCCAGGAAATTCAACTCTACATTCGATAGAATCGGGGAGTCAAATATCGATGTCCGCAGATACCTTGGTGAAATTGGCCTGAACAAGTGGGCTCTTTGCCATGATCAGGGGAAGAGATATGGGCTTATGACTACCAATATGGCTGAAATCATGAAGGCTTTACTGAGGGGAGTTCGTAGTTTTCCTGTCACTTCAATTGTGGAGTTGACCTTTTATCGGACAAATAAGTGGTTTGTTCGACGGTGGGGAGTTGCGGGTGAACTTCTTGCGGAAGAGAAAGCTTGTTGCCCCACAATCAATGAGATATTGGAGCCAAATAAGGCCAAGGCGCGATATCATCGCGTTGAAGTATTTGACTACCGAAGAGGTATATATGAGGTCATCACTACAGCAGGTGGTAGGGAGAGAGGAAAAGGGGGACATAAACAAACCATTAACCTGGAAGGAAGGACATGCTCTTGTCAAAAACTGCAGCTGTATGGCATTCCGTGTTCTCATGTTCTTGCCGTATGCTACAGTAGAAATTATGATCCTTTGTCATTCTTGAACCCATATTATTCTCTTCCTATGTATCGTGATTCATACGAGCCGACATTTAGTCCAATTCCGGACAAGGGATATTGGGAGACATATGATGGACCTAAAATAATCCCGAATCCTAGTTTAAAGCGAAGTCAAGGACGCCTACGCTCGAAACGAATTCAAAATGAAATGGATGAGAACGATGGTACACGAAGGGTCACATGTGGGTTCTATAAGAGAAAGGGTCATAACATATTGACATGCAAGAGGAAAAAAGAGCACGAGGCTCGGCTAGCAGCTAGTAGCAGTGAAATATATGACGGTAATATTTATTTATGTTTCATTTTTTTGAACATTTATTTATGTTTTATGTATATTGTTTTTTACATAGTAGTTCGTTATTTATATATATCGATTAATTTTAATAAACCTTATTGTGCGACAGCATAGATGGAGCCAGGCCCAATTGACCGCAACCTCTTCCAATTCAATCAAATGAATGCGCTCGCTGTAGAGGAGAACCGTAGATCCGCAGTTCAAGGTGTACGACATGTAGGACGGAACTATCTTCTCCAAGGGCCTTTTTTTGATAACCTCGTCTCATTTTCTACCACCTCTACTTATGATGTTGGAGCTTCATCGGGAGGGACATGAGATCAACGTGACAATCATCAACAGTTTCACAATGTGGCCTTTGAAAATGTTGATGAATAAACTAATTATGAAAATTTAATGTAGATTTCATATTTGTACAGTGCATATATACATTTTATTTGAATGAAAGATATTATTTCACGATTCAAATGTATGATAATTTCTTCTCGTAGACTATTGTTTTGATATTAAGTGATTGTTTGTATTAGTTGCTGCTGTAGAGATACTATAATTGAATGACATCAATGAAAAAAATTGTTGTAATACAAAATTTTAATGTAATTGACTTTGATTTTGGCTTACTGGCAGGCAATGTATTGCGAGCAAAGTTTCTGAGAGTAAACCGCGTTTTATTAACGCGGGTTATGATAAAACCGTATTTTTAAAAAGCGGTTCATTTTGAGTAAAACCGTGTTTTCTAAAACACGGTTCACTTTGAATTAAACCGTGTTTTTAAAACGCGGTTCAATATGAGTAAAACCGTGTTTTTAAAACGTGGTTAACGTTTAACTAAACCATGTTTTAAAAATGCGGTTCACTTTGAATTGAACCGTGTTTTTTAGATGCGGTTTATAGAGAATTCAAACGGGTTATTGTGATGCGGTTTATATAGCCGCATTTTCTAAACGCGGTTCAACAGTAGTTTGGTAAATATTTTTTTTTGGGCATTATTTTTTTATTTTTTTTTTTATTTTGCATTATTTTGGGAACCGGCTCGTTGCTTTAGAAGATCAGAAACCTCAGTAACAGAAGATACCATTCCTTGAAGACCCATTGGTGAGGGAGGATCATAATCATATAATGCTTTAAAAGGGGTTGTTTTGATTGCTGAATGTGTGTGTGTGTGTTGTACCAATATTCTGCCAAAGCAAGCCATCTAAACCAATGTTTAGGAAGAGTGAAAGTCATGCCACGCAAATACTGCTCCAAACAGTGATTTACTCATTCAGTTTGGCCATCTGTTTAGGATGGTAAGAAGAACTTACAGCAAGTTTAGTTCCTAACAATCCAAACAACTCAGTTCAGAAGTTGCTGATAAAAAGCCTGTCCCGATCAGAAGTACTTGATTGAGGCAGTCCATGTAAATGATATATATGATCCAAGAACCCATTAGCAAGTCTTGCTGCTGTAATGGGATGATTGAGCCCAATAAAGTGTCCAAACTTGGTGAATCTATCAACCACAACTCAAATCACTTCCTTTCCATCAGATTTAGGCAAATCATCGATGAAATCCATGCTTATGTGTTGCCGAGCTCTCTCTGGAACCAGTAATGGCTGTAGTAATCCTTCATAGGCACACGTTCACTTTTGGTCTGTTGACAAACCTTACAAATTTGAACACATTTCTCCACATCTTTCTTCATTCCTACCCAATAGAAGTATTGCTTGACACGCTGATAGGTGCCTTCAATGCCCTCATAACCGAGCAGAAGAATGAATGGCTAGGACTTCTGCTACCTCAAGTCTGAGCAAGAACCCACATATATCTTCTCTTTGATTCTGATTAGACCATTACTTACCGTAACCCCTGATTCAGAGCTGGCAGGTGCTTTAACTTGAGTAGCCAGGATGCAATTTTGAACAAACTCATCACTTTCATAAGTCTGCAGAACTTCTTCAGTCTACGAGGGTATTGTTACTGATATTGCACTGCAATGAGCCTAGCCATGTCCTTCTCGACAGCGTGACAGAGCATCTGCTGCTGCATTATCTCTTCCTGCTCTATACTCAATCGAATAGTCCAGCCCTAACATCTGCATAAGTCCCTTGCGTTGTACTCTCATAGCGATTTTTTGCTCCAAGAGGTATTTAAGGCTTTGGTGGTTAGTTCTAATAACAAAATGATGCCCCTCAAGATAATGTCTCCATTTCTGCATGGGAAGAAGAATTGCTAGATATTCCTTCTCATAAATTGATAATCTCAAATTCTTTGGACCCAATGCTTGGCTCAAATAGGCAACTAGCTTCCCTCCTTATGACGGGACTGCTCCAATTCCAATACTGCTTGCATCAGTTTCCAATACAAATGGAAGCTTAAAGTCGGGCATAGCTAGCACGGGAGCTATACATAAGGTTGATTTGAGCTGTTGGAAGGTTGACTGAGCCTTACTATTCCATCCAAACGCATCCTTTTTAAGCAATTAAATAAGAGGCTTGGCCATCAAGCTGTACCCATAGATGAACTTGCAGTAATAGCTAGTTAAACCCAAGAAACTTTTTAATTACTTGACAGAGATAGGAACTAGCCACTCTTGCATTGCCTTGAGCTTGGCTAGATCTGTTGCGACACCATTTTGTGACAGAATATGTCCCAAGTATTCGACTTGTGAACTTGCAAAAGAACACTTGGACAATTTGGCATACAACTGGTGTTGCCTCATGAGCTCAAGTACTTGTTGCAGATGGATCCAATGACTGTCAAATGAAGGACTATACACCAAGATGTCATTGTAGAAGACAAGAACAAACTTCCTCAAATAGTCCCTGAATATTTCATTCATTAGTGCCTGGAAGGTTGCAGGAGCATTGGACAAACCAAACGACATTTCCATGAACTCATAATGTCCATGATGAGTGCGAAACGCAGTCTTGTTGACGTCTTTACTCTTAACCCTCACTTGACAATATCCTTGATGCAAGTCTAGCTTGGAGAAACAATTGGCTCCATGAAATTGATCAAGCAAGTCATCAATAACTGGATTAGAAAACTTTTCTTTAATGGTAAGAGAGTTAAGATGTCGGTAATCAATACACATTCGAGATGATCCATCCTTCTTCTTCCCCAATATGACAAGTGATGCAAATGGGCTGTGGCTATGTCGGATAAAGTGAGTTTTGAGGAGATCTTCCACCTGCCGTTCTATCTCATCCTTTTGGGCATGAGCATATTTGTAAGGCCTTAAACTCACTAGTAGAGCATCATTCCTCAAAGGAATAGCATGATCCGATGTCCTTTGAGGAGGAAGTGAAGTGCGAGGTTTGAACAAGTCACTATAATCTTGTAAAAGCTTGAGTAATTCAGGGTGTTGCGGCTGGTCCTACTCAACTTCTGCAACTCCAGTCGAGACCAATTTCCTAATCCATTGGTTGTTCTTCTTCCTAATTGCATTCTCGAGTCTTTTCCCTGTCATAATTTGCACCCTACCATGCTCCATGAGCCATGCAGCTGCTTCTGACCATTTTTGTCAAATGAGATTGTAAGCTTAGCAAAGTCAAACACAATTGGACTTATGGTTTTCATCCAATCAACTCCTAAGACCACATCACATCCTCTAAGCCTTAATAATCGAAAACCATAAGTAAAGCTATTCTTTTGCATTAACCATGAAAGCTGCTTGCACTTAGTCTGCATTAAAATGGAGTTCCCAACAGCAACCGTGACTGTCAGGGGGTTGGTTTTGATCATCTCATGTCCACTTGCTAGCACAATCTTTGGATCAATGAAGCTATGTGTACTCCCATTGTCCACCAAGATCAATATTGGTCTATGTCGAACCTCTCCTTTAATTCTGATATTTTTGTGGAAACCACCACCAGTCAAGGCTTGCGCTAAAATTCTAAGCTCATCCTCATCAAAGTCCCCAACTTCCACTTGCTCCTGATCCTCTAACGGATCTAGTTCCTCACTTTCCTCAGGTAAATCTTCCAATTCCTCCTCGTATTCCATCCTAATGATAGCCATTAGGAGTTTAGGATCACACTTATGGCCAAAGAAGTACTTCTGATTGCACTTGTAGCATAAGCATTGATCCTTTTTGTCCTCCACATTACGACTTCTATTGCCTCTAGCTATTAATGAAGGGGTGGTTGATGTTCCTTGTCCACCTCTGGAACGCAAACTGTCAGTTGTGGACAAGATGGTATTCTCAAAGAGCCGGGCCTTAGAATAAGCTTGAGAAAGAGTTGTAGGCTCTAAAGTCTTAACAAGATTCTTGATCTTGAACTTCAAAACACTAATGAAGTTTGAAATGTAATAAGCCTTGGAGGTCTTAGGATAAGCAATCAACATGCATGCTCTCAAGTTCTCAAATCTGTTCATATACTCCTTAACTGAAGTTGTCCGTATTACTTTGCTGAAAACATTCACATATCTCTTTCACAAATTCAGCCCAAGTAATGGCAGTTCTGCCCCTCATCAGCCCAAAATACCAAGTCTCTTCATCACCTGTCAAATAAATTGCAGCATGGTCCACTTTTTAAACCTCAGATATATGATAGAAGTTAAAATACCACTCACATCATCTAATCTAGGATTGTGGCTGCGTTTCATCAAATGGTTCCATGTCAATTCTTGGCTGCCTCAGTCCATTTCCTCGAGCCACAGTAACATCTCCACTGCCTTCAGATTTATTTTGCGTAATTGGAGTGTGTATCGGAATAGTAGGATGCAGAATTCCACCAAGAGCACCCTGCCTATCCAACTGCTACTGTATTTGGTTAATTTGTGTTCACAAACTTTGAGTTTCCTCAAGTGCGACACCTTGCCTATCCAGTAACTGCTGCATTTCACTGACTTGTGTGGTGAGGTTTTGAGTTACCTCCCTGTTGTGCTAGAGAGACAAGACAATTGTATTGACTTGGCGAGCCATGTTGGCCATTGCATCAGATTATCCATCAGCAACAAAATTTCAACCATTTCCAGCGTCATTCGTAGTAGCTCAGGCTACTGCAGCAGCATATGAAGCTGCACCGGATCGTGTAGTAGGCATAGCATATCTTTACAATAATAATGTACACTATTTGATGAATTTGAAAAGCAAACAAGCAAAAAACAGTACAATACAATTGTATTGAATGTATCATTTTGATATGTCACTGCACTCAGTTGTATTGGATCCATAATCAAGGATCAGATTATCATATTTGTAGATGAATGAACTTATAGTTATGTAAATGCACTCAACTGTATTGGATCCTAATTTAGGATTAGTAAAGTAAGGCTTTAGCTGCTGAATTTTAATCCGCCAGTTGTTAAATCCTTAATTTGAGTCAAATTTTGATCTTGATCAACATCTAATGATCAATCCTCACACAACACACAACTGCTGGTTATTCAAGAACAACATAGCAACTTGAACAATTTCAGCTACGATTCTTCACAATTTCTTACACTCAGTAGTTCACTTATGCAAAATTAGAGCTAAACTTAACCTCTGATACCAGTTGTTAATGTTCAAGTATGATCTTAAACCATAACCTAGGATTTAAGAAGAAATAGAGTAGAGTTGAGAAGAGAATTAGAGATTAAACTATAAGAGATAGAGAGAGTTAGGGTTGAGAGAAGAATAGAATCAATACATCATTTGTCAATATGATATTACAACCAATATCTCACATATTCATAACAAGATAGATGCATTGAACTAGTTAACCGCCTTAGCTCAGCCGCCAAGTAAGACCAGCTAACTCAACTACCTTGACCAAAGACTTAACTAACATTCTCGCCTAAACCTTACTAGCTAAATACAAGAATGTAAGCAATAGTACTCCTTAACGATCATAACATGTTTGTACCAGGAGCTACTTACCATGCCGCTTTGGCTTGATTTTGGTGTTATACGTTATGTTTGTACCAAGGGTGTTTTGGCACCCGACCTGGGCTACGATTTATGTGTTATAAGGTCTGTTCGTACTAGGGGTTGCTCCGCACTTCTCCTCGACATTATTTAGGTGTCATAAGTTGTGTTTGCAGCGAGGGCTTTCTCGGCTCTCCCCTTAGGCTTAGATTTAGGTGTTAAAGTTGTGATTGCAATAGGGGCTGTGTTAAGATTCATATGATGATTCATGTTTACATATCAAAATGTTTGTTATGCGAGAGGTGATAGAAAATTGTAATGGTTAGCTTGTGTTTGAAAAACTTACAGTATGGGATATTGCATTTCAACAGCATGATACAACTTATAGTTTAGCTGATGTATTAGATATATTTTCAACCAAGTTAATGTTGCACCAAGTGCTTGAGAGCTTTACCGTAATGGGAGGATGGTTAGGGCCACCTAACTGATTCATTGTAGGTTTTTTGGACTTGTTAGGGGTATGCCTCTGTACAATTGTACTTGTCTTCGCTTTCTACAAAAAAAAAAATCAAAAATACTGACTTACACAGAAAAAAAAAAAAAAAAAAAAAGATTGATTCATGTCTTCATTCTTAATGCTAGAGTATGATAATGAATGTTATCCTCTAGACTGCAATGAAACTCTTAGGGATAATGATGCAGACATATAGGTTAGGGCAATAAGAGCTAAGTACAATAATTATATTTTATCTATGTTTGGCATCTTGTAAAGGCATGGAAAGGCATTAAGTCCTTTAGATTGGATCTAAGTGGATTTATAAGAGTAAAGAGTTGTGTGGACGAGAAAGTTGAGAACTTAATAGTCAGATTGATGGCAGTGGGTTATGCCCTAAATGATGGAATCGTCTTTGATAAACTGCCATGACCCAAGATTTGGAGTTAAATACTAATGAGTCCTTAAGTTGTAATAGTCTAGGATAATTAGTATCTTCTATAGCTATTGTTAGCTTTCTCTAGTTAATATGTACTGTGGTTGTTAGCAAGAGAAGTCACGGAAGGACAAGATTTGCAGCTAGGTCCTAATTTGGTTAGCTTGATGTGTCTATTTACAATATATCTAGCTTAGCCATCCTCATTTAAGGTTGTATAAGTATTAGGTGATTCTCTTGCAATCAAGCATTGATGAATGAAAACACTAGAATTCTCTATCTCGTCACAACTCTCTCTCTATTTAACATCTCTCTTCACTTCTTTCTCATCTCAAATTTTATTATCCCTAGGTCTTGACTCAAGTTTGATCTTGGATCATGACAATTGGTATCAGAGCTTATGAATTTGATTCCGAATGAGTTGATTAAGTTCAATTTGATTGTTAAGCATTAGATCAAGCTATTGATATCAAGTTCTTGATCAGGTTGTATTGATCAAGAATTTGTGCTTAAATTGTGCTAACTTTCAGTTCATGCAACATGTACTCGTGATTTTACTGTTCAGATTTCACTAGGTTCTGATTATCAGTTCAAACTACGTTTAACCTTGTTTTTGCTGTCTGACTTGTGCTGGATCAAGATACTATGTTACTTGTCCAGAATTTCAAACCATACTATCAAGATTTAGGTCACGGCTTGCTGTTATTGTTTGGTAGCTGCTTTTGTGTGATCTTTAATCATTGATCAAGCTAGAATTGGCTTCAAGTCAGCTGTTGCATATTACACCTCTCGAATTAATATTGAATCAAGCTGTTGATCTTATTCTCTTGTAATTTGGTTCTAAAGCTTGAAGGTCCAACTAACATTACATTTGATCGTAGTTAAACCACAACAATTAACCTCGAATCAAACTTATAGTTGAACTTACTGAATTAACTTTGAATTTAGTTGCACTCTTAAGATCTAGTTAGCTGAATTGCTTATTTTTTATCTCTGATGATCTGGCACGAAAGCATCGATCTAGCTAAGTTTTGATTTGCTTGCATTTACGGAGATAGAAATAGATACGGAAGCTGTGGCAGAAGCACTTCAGAATATGAAGGCCATAAATGCTGAAATAAGGCAGAATACTCATGAGATTTTCGAGCACTTTTGGCCAAAGATTTTACAGAGTCTTCAAGCTATGTTTCCACCTCAAGCATTGCAGTAGGATACTATGGTTCAGCAAGATCAGTGCAAGAAATTGAATGATAGAAATCAAGAACCAACTCAAATTAAAGTTGCGTTATTACATTCTAATGATCAAGTTTGATCCGAAAATCAGCAAAATGACTTGAAGTTTCATGATATTGAGCAGCAAGCCCTTAAAGGACATGATATGGTTGATATAGTAGCTGGAAAACTTGTTTTTGATTCTACCTTGGTGAAATTGAATGTTGTAGCAGTGAAGACAAAGGCTACAATAGAAGCTTAAGTAAAGAGCACACAAGAGGTTAAGAGAGTAACAAGTCAAGCTAAACTAAGGCCTCTTGATCCAGGTAAGGAAACGTTTAGTGATGCGCTTGAGAGTAAATAGAACAAATGAGTTGGAATCGTGTTAAGAATCATCAAATAGCTGTGGGATGCCTAATGACCAGATTAACTGCGATTAGGAATGAATCTGAAGCAATTCGATTAGGTTTTAGGGTACTACAATCTAAAGTAGGTGCATCACAATCAAGAATTGGTGCATCATAGCTCGAGGAGCGACTTGTGGAATCAAGGTTTAGTGTTGCACGCTAGACACAGGTGCGAATTGAGGTGCTGAGCACAAGGAACTTACGGCTTAAGGTCCTATTACAGCAATGTGAGAACATGAGTTTGATCCTTTAACTAAATCGAAAGAAATGTTATTCAAGCAAGAAATTGATAGAGATGGAAAGGCCAATTTTGATATATAAGGGAAATACTCTAGACTTATTAGAACTTGAAGAAATTAAAGAGGTTTTAAAAAGCTTATACAGGAGTAAGGAATTGGAATTGAAGCAACCAAAGGTGTTATTGATGTCTCTTGATAGATTAGGGGCATTCTCTTGGATCCAAAGAAGTATTAAGAGGGAAAAGAAAGGAAGCAAAGTTAGCAGCCAAGGCTCAATATCGGCAATACAGTAAGAAGATTGCCCTGCAGTATTTCCAAACACAGATTAAGTAGTTATCAATTCTAGTATCAATGCTACGGCTGAAGGCTGCACTGAGATTTGATTCATTTCAGAGGTTGGGCATCAAGTTCAACCACCAGAAGTTGCTCACCCTCCTATGTTTGAGGACATGTTAGAGAGGAAAACTAGATTGTTTGAGCCATCAGTTCTTCCTCAAGTGGAAGAAATTCCTCCAGTGGTCCCATCAGTTCTTCCTCAAGTGGAAGAAATACCTCAAGTGGTCATTGGAGGGGACATTGATCAAGTATTAAAAGAAGCACCTCACCTTCCCAAACCAGCACTAAGTTTATGTGTTACAGTAGTAGGGCACTCTGTTAAGTTCACTAAAGACTCAGATGCAAGGTTGTGTGATGCAGGCAGTGAAGTGAGCTATGATATGCCAAGACTAAATCCACCACATGTTCTTGTGCTATATATATGCTATGCCCATTCAAGTGGACTGAGATGATTAGGAAGCGTGCTAAGTGAGATGATCCGGGTGTTCTTCCAGTAGTACATCCCAATGTGAGACCTCTGGAACGATTGTTGTTGCTTTCCTCAATACAAGGTGGCAACAAGGAGCAACTTGTTGAGCTTAATAGGGGTGAATTCAACAGCACTGATGTGTGTGTAGACAAATTTATTGAGCAACCTCACTTGTGGAGCCAAGGGAGTGAAAGAACTCAATCCAAGAGCAGCTTAAAGGTGAAAATTAAGGGGAGGAAGCTCCAAAGGAATAGACATAAAGAACAACCAAGGGAAAATCCTTGGAATTCTTGATGAGGGCAAGTTGAATCTGTTGGTTTTTTCTGCTGAAGCAACAGAGAAATTGGATCAAAAGTTAGATGCTTGGATTAGTCAAGTGAGGAATAAAGAACATCTCCCTAGAATACAAGCCAATGTAAGGCCACCTGAATCCTTGGATCCTATACTTCAATTACAAGAAAAGGGTTCAAGCAAAGCAGGAACTTCACTTGGGAAACGATCAACCCACCTTGATGAGAATGATGATGGCATTGCCAATTAAGTCTAGTTCAAGACTACGTAAAAGTTGAGGGAATTGAGCTTCTCGAAAGTAGTCATCAAAATGTTGTTATGAAGGAATTCAACGTGAGATCAAAAACATGTTTTGCTGATATAATTTTGTAGTTCAACAAAAGAAATAGAAATACATTAGTATTGAAATCTGAGAGGCTCCAAGCCATGTTGATGCTTCAGATTTCTCACAGCCTGTCATGTTTTGACATCAAACTTGTTCTTACTAATCTGGAAGCTTGGGTTCCTAGGTGTATTTTGTGCAATCTCATTTCATCTCAGCAAGCAAAGGGAGTGGAAGTATGCAATGAGGATAGCAAGTATCAAGATCAACCTTTTGTTAAATGTGTTATAGGTTTGGAAAAGAAGAATGAGTCTTCCATAGAAGCAATGGGTAAATCTGGTATGCAGCTAGCAGATTCCGAGAAGGCCAATGTTAGTTCATTGGTAAGTTCAATTGAACCATGGGAATCAGTACTAAAGGAGGCTAAAAGAGTAATGGATATGCAAGTCCGGTTACAGAGAGCCGTTGGAACTTCAGATCTGCTGTGAGCACTTTTGCAAAGTAAGAAAGTGAGCCTTTTCCAAAGCAAGAAAGGAGCTGTATTTTGAAGGGCTAACTGTAGCAGACCTCTTGAGTTTATGATGGAATGATCAGACTATTGAAATTTAGATTGGGACTTGGGAAATTAGGCTCCAGCTGCTGCATCTCTAGCCATCAATTCACCTCAGCTGCAAGAAAGTGTGGTTTGGCTGCATTCATCACAGCAAGGGGTTTAACAGTAAGGTTATGGGCTGCACTAGAGTTTGGTTGAATTGGTATGGTAGTGGAAGACCTCTTGAAGCATACTCTATAATTAGGTACAAGCCTTGTGGCACTACAATCAGATGTAATCAGGTGCAGCAAGAAGAAGCTAATTCAGATCTTGATTTAAAAGCAACAAACTCAGGTGTACTCAGAGCACCAATAAGTACTCTTCAGCTCCAGTTTCTGTAGCAACAAGGAGTCTTCAAGTGACAACTCTCGACTAGGATTCTTGAGGACAAGAATCTCTAAAGGGGGGAGTATTGCCATCACCCGGGATTTGGACTTAAGTAGTAGTAAGTCTTGGAATTGTAATGAGTCTTTGAGTTGTAATAATATAGGATAATTAGTATGTTCTATAGCTATTGTTAGCTTTCTCTAGCTAACATGTAAGGTGGTTGTCAGTAAGAGAAGTCATGGATGGTCAAGATTAGCGGCTAGGTCGTAAGTTGGTAAGCTTGATGTGTCTATGTACAATGTATCTAGCTTAGCCATCCTAGATCGAGGTTGCATAAGTATTAGGTGATTCTCTTGCATCCTAGTTCGAGGTTGTATAAGTATTAGGTGATTCTCTTGCAATCAAGCATTGATAAATGAAAACACTTGAATTCTCTCTCTCATCTCAACTCTCTCTCTGTTTCTCATCTCTCTTCATTTTTTTCTCATCTCAAATTCTGTTATTCCTAAGTCATGACTCAAGTTTGATCCTGGATAATGGCAAAAAGCTTCAGGCTAGATGCTATGCTTAAGTCCATAAGGATGCTCGTAATAAGATATGGAAAATGGATGTCAAGACGACGTTTTCTGAATTGTGATCTTAAAAACACTAGGTATTATATTATTGGGACGTATTTCAAAATATTCCCTAAATTAATTAGAATTAATGTAGTGCCACGATTTGAAATTTCTAATTTTAAACCAACTGGTGATTTAAAATTCCCAATTTTAAATCTGAAAATGATTAAAGATTCCTAATTCTTAATATACGGGCCTTTACTCATAATAATAACATGAAGAATTAACTAGTATAAAAAAAATTGTAAATAAATAGAAAAACGAAGAACAAAAGGAAAAAGATAGGAAAGAAAAATACCTGCATGCAGATCGCAGTGTTAGTCCTAGAAATCACTGGGACCGCGAGAACTTCGATGCAATCTCCCCTGAACACTCGTAGCGTGGCTCTAAAAAATATTGAACTATCGAGAAAAACTTTCAATGGAAAATTTTTCACTTTTAATTTTCTGAAAGTCATCACCCTTGGAAAATTATTTAATTTTTAATTGATGCCAAACCTTAATTGCACGACCCCTATTTATAATAGGCTACTGGACTAAAAAACTCATAAATTTTCTATGTGGGATGCAAAGCCAATAGCAAAAACGATGTCGTTTAGCTGAACGCGTGTTATGATTTTATTTCAATTTTGAGTATCAAATGTATGTGTTTTTATTAATGTAATAGCCGTAGGATTCCAAGTGAGTTTTGGCGCCAATAATGCTATTTAGTTAAGTCGGTTAGGGAAGTTGTCCGGCCGCATTGTAACCATAGATATTTTCTTCCTTATTTTTGTTTATCTTGTTCTATAAAGCTAGCTAGCTTGTATTGATGATCTCATATAATGAAATTGATATCTGTCTTCTTTCAACCCTAAATTCTCTCTATTTATCATCCCCTTCACTTCTTTCTCATCTCATATTCTCAAATCCCTAGCTCATAGTTTAAGATTGTTCTTGAACTATAACAATTGGTATCAAAGCTTGTGTTGTGCTATCGATTGATTTGGATTTGATTCGCTGGAGCTGGCTAGACGTAAGAAAATTGTATTAATGGCTAGTTGAGTGACTACTTGAGCTAATGCTGCTGCAAATGCTGTCACAAATGCTTCATACGTTGAAGTTGCTGGTACAAACATTGTAACTGATGCTGAAGTTAATCAACTTGAACAATTGAGGCTTCAGATGGTGGAGATGTTTTCTCAGATGCAACAATCACAGCAATCTCAGGAGTAGAAGCTAGCTAAAAGAATTGATCAACAATCGCAACAGATTGAAGCAAGATTCAAATGATTGCAGCAGAGCACAAGGTAGACTTTGCCTTCGGGAGCTGGAGTCTTATCAGTAGCTAGTCAGCCTGATTGACCTTCTGATGTTGTGTTACCTCATGATCCAGGTGTAGTAGTTGGACAATTGGTTCCTCCTGCACCTAATTTCATGCAGAGTTCAAGAGCGAGTGACAATGTTACAGGCAATAATAAGAGCAGTGGATTCAGACAGCCGAGAGTAGAGACTGAGTAGTTTGATGGTAGGCAACCTCAGTCTTGGCAAAGAAGATGTGAGAGATATTCCCATTTCTATCACATCAGTTAGGCTAAGAAAGTGGAATAAGCGGTGGTGCATCTCCATGGAGATCAGGAGGTATGGTTCTATAGTCTCATAAGCAGTAATTTTTCATTGTCTTGGTCCGAATTTGTGGAGGAATTTTGTGAAAGATATGGTTATGAGGATCCTAGTGATGTTGTGGACAATTTCAATAAGGTAGTGCAAGCCACTTCTGTGAAAGAGTATATGGCCAGATTTGAAAATTTGAGGGCTAGGATGATGACTGTGACTCCTAATGTGAATGAAGCCCATTATGTCTAAAGTTTTATAAGTGGTTTGAAGCCAAAATCAAGAATCTTATAAAAGCATTAAGTCCTAAAACTTCGTCTAAAGCATATTCCAAGGCCAAGTGGTTTAAGTCCACGGCTTTGGCAACTTTGATGATCAAAGAATTAGAAGTAATCAGGGGTCTTGCTAGCATTAGAGCGCTCCTGCACCATCTAAGCCTTTGAGTGTGGAAGAAAAGAAGGCTCAGAGGCTATGTTTCAAATTTAATAAGCGTTATTGCTTTGGCCACAAGTGTAATCCAAGCTTCTGATGTTAGCTAGTGGAGCAGAGGATGAAGGAGATATTGAATAGGAGGAAATGGAGACTGAATTGGCTGAATAAGAACATGAGCTGCAGGAAGAATTGGTATATAATGAAATGGAAATTTCAGTGAAGGCCTTAGCAGAGAGGGGTTCTCACAACACTATTCGAATCAAGGGAGAAACAGGATGCAGATCTATACTTATTTTGATTGATAGTGGCAGTACTCACAACTTCATTGATCCTAAGGTTGTGAGAAAGGTGGAACATGAGGTGATTAGAACAACTCCTTTGGCTGTGACAGTTACAAATGGGAATTCAATTCTCACTCAAACCAAGTGCTAAGGCTTTAATTGGCAAATGCAGAATCATAAGTTTATGTATGACTTCAAAATTCTTCAGTTGGGAGGCTGTGACATGGTGCTCGGTGTTGATTGGATGAAAACTTTCAGTCCATTGGTTTTTGATTTTTCTCAATTTACAGTTTCATTTGAGATGCAGGGGGTTAATGTCAGATTGCAGGGAATTATTGAGCAAGGCTAGTTACAGTTAATGAAGGGCAAGAGGTTGGAGGTAAGTGCTAAGAAAAGAGCATGTTAGTGGGTTGGGCAATTGTTTTCAATAGCTTAAACTGGGGTTCAAGCATCACTTCACCCTCAAATATGTTCACTGATTGATGAGTACAAGGACTTATTTAATCAACCAGTATCTTGACCTCCACAAAGGACTCTTGATCATGCAATTCCATTGAAGTCTAATTCAGATCCAGTGTACCTAAGACCTTATAAGTACCCACAATCACAGAAGACTGAGATTGAAAGGCAAGTCGAGGAGCTGCTGAAAACTTGCTTCATTAGGCAAAGCCATAGTCCATTTGTTTCTCCAGTTATCTTAGTCAAGAAGAAGGATAGATTTGCTAGAATGTGTATTGATTATAGACAGCTAAATTCGCTTACAGTCAGGGACAAGTTCGCTATTCTATTCATTCATGAGCTTTTCGATGAACTCCATGGTTCACACTTCTTTTCTAAGCAAGATCTGCGACAAGTGTACTATTAGATCAGAGTTTTGGACCAAGACAACCATAAGACTGCTTTCTTAAGGAAATTTGTGCTGGTTTTCTTCAATGATATTCTTATTTACAGTTCAAATCTAGAGGACCATTTGGACCATTTGAGGAAGATGTTTAGTGTTATGCGTAGTCATAAGCTCTATGCTAAGTTGTCCAAGTGCTCTTTCGGTTAGTCACAAGTGGACTATTTAGGCCATATAATTTCTTATGAAGGTGTATCCACAGATCCGGCTAAGATTCAAGCTATGAAAGACTGGCCAATACTTGTTACCTTGAAGCAATTGAAGGGATTTCTGGGTTTAATAGGTTATTATAGGAAGTTTGTAGCAGGATATGGAGTTATTGCCAAGCCATTAACTGATCTATTGATGAAGGATGCCTTCAGGTGGTCTGAGGCTGCTTAGGAAGCCTTTGAAGCACTAAAAGTAGTGACGTGTGCAGCTCCAATTCCGGTAATGCCTGATTTCAGGAAAGATTTTGTGCTGGAGACTGATGCTTGTGGTAATGGAATTGGAGCAATCTTATCACATATAGGAAGGCCATTAGCTTATCTTAGCCAAGCTTTCAGCCCCAGGCATTTGAAATTGTCTATATACGAGAAGGAGTATCTTGCTATCCTTTTGGCTGTCAAGAGGTGGAGGCATTATTTGAAGGGTCACAATTTTGTCATTAAAATAGACCATCAAAGCTTTAAATACTTGTTGGTAACAAAAGATAGCCGCCAGCGCAAGGGATTGATGACGATGCTTGGTCTTGAGTATTCAATTCAGTATTTGAAAGGCAAGGAAACTTTGGCTGCTGATGCCTGGTCTCACAGATTAGAGGAGTCTGAAGTTGGTTTTTGTGGGGCTATATCTCTTGTGTTACCAGCCTGGGTGGATGACATTTATAGATCTTATGAAGAGGATGGTTTTGCTCAAGAATATGTGACTGCCTATAGCATCGGCCTCCTCCGGGTGCACCTGAGGCTGGTATTATGTGGCCAAGGGAATCATGAGGACTAGGGGGAAATTGTATGTTGATTCATCCACTGGTTTGAGGAAACAAATCCGTGAGGCTTCCCATGATTTTGCGTGGGGTGGGCATTTTGGTGTAAAAGGAACCTATCAAAGACTCAAAAGCAATTTTAATTAGCCAGGTCTGAGAAAGGAGTTGGTAGACTTTTTTCAATCTTGTGAAGCTTGTCAGCAAACCAAACTATTAAGAATAGTGTCCTAAAATCGAAATTTACTTTATAATATTATCTTATTTATGAATAAAATTGAAATTCCAGTTGTTTCCTAATTAAAGTTGTGCAAAGTGAGCTTATATACTACATGTGATTTTCTTTTTAGTATTGTCCATGAGACGGACGAAGTCCTTGGATTATATTTTACATATTTGTTCTAAGTGGATAATGAGATTCACCCACAGATAGACTTGGAACAAATGGTATGGAATGTTATTTGAATAACTTGTGGTCAACGATGAGCTTGGACTACTTGTCCATTAAGACCATGACCTAAGACTTTAGATGACTTGTCTTGGTCATATGGATGGAGATCCAAAAGTGTTGGGTTGGTATGTCTAATAAGATTGACACGCTGAGTTGGACCATGTGGGTTACTCATTTCTAGACTACTATTAAAGATGAGTGATTCACGTTGCACTATTTGAACATCGACTTTAAATCCTAAGGGTATTCTGGACTCTTGCATGGAGCATTAGTTACTTTGGTGTACTATAAGTAAGGTTTAAATGCATGACTAAATTCCCACATACACCAGGTAGCAGCGTGAAGTGTGACAAGGATCAGATATTCAATAGGGAATCTACAGTCTCTTATGAAATACAGTTGTCCCCTTAGTTGATTCGCAAATATTTGAATAGCTTGGAAACTTTGGCCAAAGTATTCCAAGTGTTTGACATTTGAAATTTATACTATGAATAAGTTCAAGTATAAATGAATTATTCAGTGAAGGGAGAGAGTCGGTAACTAATGGAGAAGCTATGAAAAGAATAATGGAAGTAGTTATATTTATTGTTCGTCATGGACATCTAGTGGAGGGGTTGTTGTCATCAATACAGTCCATTAGGGGGATATCAAACAAATGGCTTTAAGTCTGGAGCGCAGTGAGATTTATTTAGTAGAATTAAGTCTCATTAAATTATAATTAAATTATTTTATGAGATGATTAATTTAACCAATTTAGAGCTAGATTTAAAATATCCCCGAGGTCCCTACGCAAGCCTCTGTATTTATTTTCATCAAAAAAAAATTCAAGAATTCATGAGATTTGCAAATTTAATTTTGCGAAATATTATTCATGAGATGAATAAAATAGAAAATTATAAAATAAAATAATTTTGGAAAATTAAAATTCATAAAATGAATTTTTTACATGTGGGAAATAAATCAAAATAAAAAAAGAGGAAAAATCGCATAATAGGTCACGATTCGTGTGTTTACGGATGGGTAAACCAACGCGCAACATGTGGGGTTGATCCGTGTGCACGGGCCTCGGCCAATCAGGCTGCGACAATGGCACGTCGTGGCAGGGTCAGTGATGCGTGCACTATGCATTAAAATGCGTCATTTTGAATTCCCTTTTGAATGAAGTGATGCGTTTCATTTTAAACTGGGAAATCCCATGTCAAAAAATCAGGGCTTTTTTTGCTCCAGTACGCTACTATAAGTAGAGGTACCTATTCCAAGAGTTTGGCATTTAATCAAACAAATTATTTTGGGTTTCTAGAAATTATTTCAAAGACCTAATTGGAGAGAAAATTTTCCATTGAAATTTTTTTCCTTAGTTTAATATTTTTCGGAGCCTAGCCTCCGGGCAATTCGAGGTCATTGCATAGAAGATCGCGGGGTCTCGATTTTCTTGGTATTCTTGTTATTGAAGCGATTTCAGGTATGTTCTTTTTTCCTTCTTCTTTTAGTTTTTGCTTTTCAATTTATTTACAGTATTTATTATTATGCCTGTTTAAGCTTATGTAATATTATGAATGTATTAGAGTAAAAGGCCTGTAGGTCTAAATTAAGAATTTATATCCATAGATTTAAATTATGAATTTAAATCTGTAGATTTAAAATTATGAATTTTAAATCCACCCTAGGCTTAGAATTATGAATTCAAAACCCCTTCCGCTGCATAAACTTTATAAAACTAGGGAGAATTTTTGAAATTCGTCCCAACGACCGGTATTAGTGCAAAGGGTTTATGGAGATAAAACTATTCCTGAGAACTCTCGCACATGAGGTGTCACGAAGCGTGACTCTCCGACCGGGAGCTTAGGTAGAGAGATGAGTCTCCTCCTTTAAGTATTCTAATAGGTAGCCATTGTTGTGAACACAGTTGAAAAATTGTGAACCCAACGATCGGTACCAGAGTTTATTTTTCTCGCAAAAGTTATTTTTTTCCCAATAATTTGTATCAGAGCCAGTCTCTGATTACATTCATATTATACATGAATAGGCTTAATATGATCGAAATAAATAGAATTGTGGTTTAATAAAATAGAGATTTTATTAAATATGAAGGTTTTCTTAAATAACAATTTAAATTGTTTAAATTGTCAAAAGAGTTAATCGTTAACTACATTGTTTAAAGTTACAGTTTAAATTGTTTTAATCGTTCATGAATTAATTGTTATTTCGGGTATTTCAATTTGTTAAATAATGATTGTGTTATTTGTATAATGAGATTATGCATGCTTGATTAAGATTTACGAAATCGAATAAAATTAATCTAATAAGGTTACATTCAATTATTTTTTAATTATTTCTATTATTAAAATAAATTTTCTGGCGACGTCAGCGGCTGACATCACCTGCTGACGCTAACGTCAGTAGGTTAGGGCTGACATCAGCGCAGATGTGGTGCCGACATCAGCAAGTTTAAATTAAAAAATAATAATAAATTTATTTATTTATTTAGTTTTTGAATGGGAATCTAAGGAATAGGTTATGAGATAATCTATGGTTATAATTTTAAAAGTAAAATTAATTAATTTTATTGAATAAATTTAGAATAAGAGTCTAAAGGGGATTATGTGATAATCTAGGTTGTAAATGCAAGTTAATTTAAAACCACTAGTTATAAAATTCAAGTGGGAGCAAGGTTTCAATTGTTGAAACCTAACGGTCTTCATTACAAGTTTAGCAGTATAGTAGATCGATAGACCTCTCTGTCGCTGATCTCGGTTTGCAGATCACAGGGTTAGACTTCTTTTAGGATAAACTAACGTGCAAAGAAGCGATGCGACCACGTTTTCGTGGAGTATTACGTGTATTTGTATGGAGGTTTAGGTAATGTGTTGTGATCTCTTTAATTTGGGTTGCTTTCGAGTCATGTATTGGATGTAAAGTTTTAATGATGCGTTTAGATGTAATAATTCAAATAGGAGTTAAGTGTGTCTTTGGCGCCAAAGTCGGTTAGTGGTCAAACAAAGTCAAATATGGCAGCTTAGTTGGTTTTTGGCGAGAAAACATGTTGCTAGTCGGTTAGGAGCTTAGTGGGAGTCCAATGTATCAAGATCTATTATAAATAGATCCCAATCATGTAATATCTTCATTCAACCAATAAAAATCTGATTTCCTTTTGGATAATCTCTCTACTTCTCATCTCTTTCTCTATTTTCTCATCTCAAATTCACTTCTTTCCTCATCTTACCTCTCTTCTATAAGGTTAGCTCTCAATCTTTCGAATGGAAGCTAACAATTGGTATCAGAGCCTGATCAGGCGCTTCTTTGAATCTGATTTTTTGTGATCATCAATGACAGGAAGGCCTAATACTAGATCTGGAGGTGTAAATGCAGCTTCAGCTACTAATGTTGATCCTAATGAAATATTTGCTTCGATTGTTAGAGGAAATTCTGCAGTCAGACCTAAGCTTATCACTCACACTCAGTTTAGGGTGCGTGCAAATGGATGAAATGTACAAGTTACAGTTGGACATGATGATGAATCGAATTCAGCAGGTGCAGGATGAAAAAGATCTGAAGATTTCAGATCAAATGCACCAACAAACTCTGCGTCTTGAGGACAAGATTGGTGGATTACCGGATCAAATCAACCAAAAATTGGAACAAGATCAGAAGTTTGCTGAACAAGTGCTGCTGCAATCCTTGCGTTTTGAGGAAAACCTGATTGAGTTGCAAAATCAGGTTAACGAACACGGTGAATCTTCTATAAATGGAACTCTACGACCTGCTAGTCAATTAGTTCCTCCAGTAGAACTGAGGCAGCCGCAAGTTCACATTGATAGTGTTGAAAGTCTAGACCGAAATCGCAGTGGATCTCCTCTGATTCCAGCTGAGGTTAGACCTCCAGATCGTAATAGAACAGTTGAGACTCGACTTCCAGTGGTTGATGCTGCTGCAAGGACTCATGATCAATCCATAGAACAAGCACATTCTCAATTATCTAGACAGAATTCAGGTCTGAATAGCAGACCTCCAGATACGGTGTTGCCCAACAGGAATTTGAGCATCTAGACAGGCCACCAGATCAACATCATCAACGAAGAGCAGTGAGTAATGATGCTACATTTTGTAATAGGAGCAATGCTTTCAGACAACCTGAAGTGCAAATTGAACCTTTTGATGGCAAGCAACCTCAATCATGGTTGAGAAGATGTGATCGATATTTTTCACTTTTACAACATAAGTGAATCTGAAAAGGTAGAATTGGCAGCAGTGCATCTTCATGGAGACCATGAAGTGTGGTTCTATAGTGTTTTAAAGAGCAATCCAAGTCTTTCTTGGGGTGAGTTCGTGGAAGAATTATGTGAACGATATGGAGAGGAGGACATTGGTGATGTTGTTGACAACTTTAACAAGGTTTATCAAATGACCACTGTGAGTGAATATATGACAAGGTTTGAGAACTTAAGAGCTAGCATGATAGCCACTTATCCACAAGCTACAGAGGCATACTATGTCTCTAGTTTTATTAGTGGATTGAGACTAAGAACTAAGAACATGGTGAAGGCAATTGGACCAAGGACTTTTTCTAAAGCATATGCTAAGGCTAAGTTGATTAAAGCCACTGTTGTATCATCCAATGACAAGAGCAAATTCAATGGAGGAAATTCCAAACCTCAGTACAGAGATTCATTTGCTTCCAAGGCAGGTCGTGCTGTTGGTAAGAGGTCTTCAAGGCTTTGTTACAAATGCAGCCAACCTTATCGGCATGGAGATAAATGTAACTCTAAATTCGTGACGTCTATGAGAGGTGCTCGAGTTGAAGTTCAATCTAACAGTGATGAAATAGAGGCAGTAGAGGATATTTCTGAGCAGGAGTCACAAGAAGAATTGTTGGAGGACAAAATTGAGATTTCTATGAAAGCTTTGACGGGAATGGAGCTCACAATACCATTCGAATTAAAGGAAAAGTTGGAAAGACTTCCATTACCATCCTTATTGACAGTGGGAGCACTCACAGCTTCGTTGATCCTAAATTAATGAAGAAAGTGAGACATGAAGTGCTTAAGACTCATCCATTAGCTGTGACTGTGGCTGATGGAAATTCCATTCTCACTCAGAACAAGTGTCAGGCGTTTCCGTGGACTACGCAAGAACATCAGTTCATCTTTGATTTCAGAGTTCTTCCTTTGGGAGGATGTGACATGGTGCTCGGTGTTGATTGGATGAGATCCTTTAATCCAGTGATGTTCAACTTTGAAAAATTGACTGTTTCTTTTGAAGTTCATGTAACTGAAGTCACATTGCAAGGCATGGTTGATGGTGCACAATTATAGTTGATCAAAGGCAAAAAGTTACAAGGTGGATTTAAGAAGAGTGACATTCAGTGGATTGGGTAATTGTTTGTTATTTCCCTGCTGAGTTGGGATCTGTTACCCAACATAAAGTGTGAGCCTTGATTGAAGAGTTTGAAGATATCTTTGAGCAGCCAAAGACTCTACCTCCTAAGAGAAGTGTTGATCACGCCATTCCTCTTAAGGCTAATTCAGATTCAGTAAAGATGAGGCCTTACCAGTATCCTCATGCTCAGAAGACAGAGATTGAGAAGCAAGTTGATGAATTACTCAATATGTGCTTCATCAGACCTAGCCACAGTCCTTTTACCTCTCCCGTTGTCCTGGTAAAGAATAAGGATGGAACGGCTTACAGGTGCATTGATTACAGGAAGCTTAATTCTTTGACAGTGAAAGATAAGTTCCCTATTCCTGTCATAGATGATTTACTTGATGAGTTATATGGAGCACATTTCTTCACTAAATTTGATTTGGAGTAGAGATACCATCAAATTAGAGTTCTTGAGCCGGATATATATAAGATTGCTTTTCAGACTTATCATGGACACTTCGAGTTTGTGGTTATGCCATTCGGTTTAACCAACGCTCCAGCCACTTTTCATGCCACTATGACTGAAGTTTTCAAGCCCTACCTGAGGAGAACAGTGCTAGTTTTCTGCAATGATATTTTGATATACAGTTCTTCCTTTGAGGATCATCTCAAGCATCTCAGGGGAGTGTTTACAGTAATGCGCAATCATAAGTTCTTTGCCAAGATGACCAAGTGTACTTTTGCTTAGACACAGTTAGAATACTTGGGCCATGTTATCTCATGTGAAGGAGTTTCAACCGATCCTTCACAGGTTCAAGTAATGCAAGAATGCCCTATTCTAGTATCACTGAAACAATTGAGGGGATTTTTGGGACTGACCGGCTATTACAAGAAATTCATTGTAGGATATGGATCTATTGCAGAGCCTTTGACTGCACTGCTTAAAAAGGATGCATTCAAGTGATCAGATCAAGCTCAATCAGCTTTCGTAGCTCTCAAGGCAGCTATGTGCACAGCTCCGGTTCTAGCAATGCCTAATTTTGTTGAGGACTTCATCCTTGAAATAGATACTAGTGGTTCAGGCATTGGACCAGTCCTTTCTCAGCATGCAAGGCCTATTTCTTATTTGAGTCAAGCTCTTAGTCCAAAACATCAAGCAATGTCTACTTATGAAAAAGAATATTTGGAAATTCTTTTGCTGCTGAAAAATGGCGACATTACTTAGATGGACACAGGTTCATTATCAGGATAGACCATCAGAGTCTCAAGCATCTTTTGGAGCAGAAGAAAGAAGGGATTGTTGAAAATGTTGGGTTTTGATTATGCTATTGAGTATTGAAGGGGCAAAGAAAATTTGGCAGCTAATGCTCTTTCACGAAAATTTGAAGATTGGGAGCAAGGCTCTTCTTGTCCTGTGTCCATTGTCTTACCTACATCGATGAAAGAAGTTTGTAAGTCTTATGAAGAGGATTCCTTTGCGCAAGAATGTATTATTGCTGGCAGTATGAAGAATTCAGGCAGTGAAGATGTTAATGCTGAGAAATCATTCCACAAAGGCATCATCCGATTGAAGATCATACTCTACATTGGTTCTTCAACAGACTTGAGAGATCAAATTGTCAGTGCTTCACACAACTCAGCTTGGGGAGGACATTCTGGAATTGAAGGAACATATATGAGGGTTAAAGCACATTTCACTTAGCCTGGTATGAAGAAGACAGTATCAGATAATGTGAGAGCTTGCGAAGTTTGTCAACAAACCAAATTGGGAGAACATCGTTACCAAGGTCTTTTACAACCACTTCCTATTCCTAAGGGTGCTTGGATTAACATAAGCATGGATTTCATTGAAGGATTGCCAAATTCTAATGGCAAGGAAGTAATTTGGGTTGTTGTGGATCAATTCACCAAATATAGTCACTTTATCTCCTTGATTCGACCTGTTACTATAGTTAAGTTGGCCAAAAGCTTCCTTAACAATATATATAAATTACATGGATTGCCTCAATCCATTGTGTCTGATCGGGACAAGATCTTCACAAGCAATATTTTGAGGGACCTATTCAAGTTGTTGGGAATGACATTGGCTCTTAGCTCCTCCTACCATCCCCAAACAGATGGACAAATCGAAAGAGTCAACCAATGTATTGAGTAATACCTTAGAAGTATGGTTTTCTTGCATCTAATGGCGTGGAATCGATGGCTTTCTTTGGCTGAGTATTGGTTCAATACTCACATTCATGCATCAATTGGCACTTCTCCTTTCAAGGCTCTCTATGGATATGATTGTCATGATCTGAGATCAAACTCGAGTCATGACCTAGAAAGAAATGCAAGAAAGCCATAAGGGAATGTAAAATGCGAAAAGAAAGGTAATATCTCCAGGAGATAGTTGAATTTTCATTTAATGATTCCCAAATTTAAAAGACAATGTCCTACTTATACTAAGCCTAGCCCTTAATGGTGGTTAAAAAGATGCATGTACTTGGACAGCCAAATAACCGACTAAGCCATCCTTAACAGCCGCCAAACCAGGACTTCACATATCCACTAACTAATTGACTTCAACTAATACCGCTAATGGACCAACATAGCTACTAAACACATCTTAACAATCCTCAAAAGTCACCCATACTAATTACATGACTTATTTCCATTACTTAAGCTAATCTATAACAATTCCTTATTTTCTAATATTTCCCGATCATGACAATACTCCCCCTTAAGAGATTCTTGTCCTCAAGAATCTTAGAGAGAAGTATAGCTTCAAGATCTTATCAACACAAGTGACAACTTCAGCTTAATATTCTTGTACTATATCTGCAATTTCCCACTCTAAATCAGTAACCTTTCAGCAACACTGCAGCAGCACCACTATCAGATTTTGCAAATGTCCTCCCCTTTCCAAGGTTCCTTTATGTGGTTCTGGGAGTTCTTGATGAATGTATGCAGACTCCTGCTTTGGGATTGATTCACAGCTAATCTGGGGTCTTCAAGGTTCCAAGGACGAAGTGGATCAACCAAGGTATGTTGTAACAGAACTTCCCTGCTGAATTTAACAACTAGCTCCAATTGTTTTTGATCAGGAGGCCTGGAGTTGGTGTTCTTAGAGGCATAAACATCAACTCTACTCCTTTGTGCCTGCATTGGAATCAAATCGTGCACATTTCCCGGCTGAACTGTTTGTTCTGCAGCAGTAATACACTTCAATTAAGTTAAAGGTTGGTTGGTTACTGCAGTCAGGACATTTTGATGTGCTGATTTTGCTGCTACAGCCCTTGAATGTGACTCAAGGACTTGCGTTTCCCTCATCTCAGCAAGTTCAAGTTGAATCTTTACATCAACAACCTGTTTTGCTGCTGTAGTTTTCATTTTCAAGCTAACTCCACCCTTATCAAATGTGCCCAGCTCACCTTTCAGGTTTTGATTAGCTTCCACGTCCCCACCAAACTCCTTTCCCAGATCAAAAGGTCTCCAACAAGTGTGATTCGTCACTCTATCCAGCTCTTGAGTACACTAAGCTTGAGCCTTTCTATCATAACTTTGGGGAAACACATGAGAGCGCTGCACAGGTCTTTGTTATAACCCGAGAATCCGAGGCATGAATTTAAATTGGTATTTGGGCGGGAAAATCAGTTAGAATCTGGCTGCTTGAAATTCTGTTAAAGCAAGCCTGTTATGTGGTCTGTTACTGCTGCTACGGTTCTACTGTTGTTCTGCATTACTACTGCTGCCGTTAGTTGTTTGGCGCCAATAAAGGAGTTCAAATAGTAGTCAGTTAGTTTCTAGAGTCTTCTAGATGTTTCATCTAATAAGATGTGTAGTATGGTGTCTTGATTCATTGTAAGGCTAGCTTAAGAGCTTATAAATAGGAGATAAATATAATGATCAGGATCAATCAATGAAATTCATAAACAAATATCTCATTTTGAGATCAATTCTCTCTCTCATCTAACTCTCTCTATTTTCTCATCCCCAATGCTCTATTTCTCATCTAATTTTCCCTCTTTCTCATCTCAAATTCCCAACCTATCTCAATTTTACTTAGCTTATGTTTGGGAATCGATCCCGATCATAACAATTGGTATCAGAGCCATGTTTGGCTTCCAATCGAGTGCATAAACAAAAGAAATTTTTTTTAAAAAAAATTCGGATTCAGAAACCTGAATTTAGTGCAGTACCAGCTGATCAAGTGCAGGTTCCAGTCAAAAAAAAAAAAACCAGATCAGCTCAAGACAATTTGATCAAGATCAATTCCAATTTTGATTCAAACATTTGATGTTAAAAATTTTTTAAAATTGTAGATCACATTTGAAGATTGTATTGATCCAAATCAGCATTGTTCAGATCTGAAGTTTCAGTGCTGCATTTGATCGAGATCAGTTCAGCTTTGTTCACGGCCTAAGCTCAAACCGATCAATTCCAATTAAGGTGCATTTCTGGACATTTCAAAGCACAAGTGCAGAGAGCACAATCAGACCAAGCATTGCCAGCTCGAAGCAATTGGATCAAGATTAATCCAGTCCAATTTAGATATAAATCCGGAACTGGTGAGCTCACGTTTGAAGTGCAGATGGAATCCGGTGCTGTGGTGAGGTCTGGAGGAGTCCTTACGCGTGCTGCGGCAACCCGTGCATCAACCAATCCGTCATATGCTGAAGTTGTTGGAGGAAATGCAGAGAGCGAACTTCAAACTAGCAATAGCGATGGAGTAAGTGCTCAATTAGCAGCTTTGATGAAGCAAATGGCTCAAATTAATCAATCAGTTCTGGAAACAAATCAGGCCGTTAATCAATCAACTCTGGAAATAAGTCAGACCGTGCGGGAAAATGAGCAAAGGAATGATATACGAATGCGTCTCATGTTGAAAGAGCAAGAGCAGGCCTTCATTGAAAGGTTTAGCTTACACTCTCAACAAGTAGATGATAAGATCGCAGCTCAAATCAAGCAACACCAGCAACAATTGGAGGACATGGTCACTGGTGGAATTGAATAGCAGGCACGGATGTTTGATGAGAAGATAGCCGAGATTCAAAAGCAGTTCAATAGGCCAATTCTTGGAGGAAGTAATCTAGACAATGAAAGTTTTTTGTCTCAAACATTGCAAGGTGTTGAAGGAATGATAACTGAGCAAATGAATCAGCAAGTTCAGTTGTTGGAGGGAAGAATCACCAACCGTTTGAACCAACAAACTTCGAACATTGAAGAAAGGCTTAAGGAGTTGCGTAGCGTAGTTGATGATCAAAATGTGGCATCTCGTTTTGCACCTTTGATGCCATCAAGCCGATTAAATCGACCTAATGTGGAGTTGGAACCTCAAGTTGGTAAGGCTACAGCTGGTACGCAAATGTATCCTCAAGATCAGCTTCAACCGAACCACAACAGGAATCAGAATTAATTTATGCAGGTCTGGAAGTTAACGGGCAGTGTGGTTTCACTCTTGGATAGGAAGCTCACCCTTCAGACTTTCCGGGACGACCACCTGGACCTGCTGTTCAGACTAGAACCGATGGTGAAAATGCAGGACACCTTGATCCTCCCCATGATCCAACTTGCTCACAACCTGTTCGCTTGAGTGCCATATACAATGTGCAAACATCAGATCTGGGACAGCAGTATAACATGGGGCAAAATGCATCTGAATTTGTTATTAATCGAAGCAATGAAGTCTCTTATGGTAATGGACGCAATGGCTTTCGACAACCGAGAGTTCATCTCAAAAATTTTGATGGGAAGCAACCTCACTCGTGGATAAGAAAATGCGAGCGATATTTCCACTTTTATTCCATTCTCGATGATCAAAAGGCGGAATTGGCTGCGGTTTATCTTCAAGGAGATCATGAAGTTTGGTTCTATAATCTATTGAAGAGCAATCCCACTCTTACTTGGGACGGGTTTATGATCGAGTTATGTGAGCACTATGGTGATGAAGAAGTGGGTGATGTAGTGGATAGCTTCAACAAGCTAACTCAAGTCACTACCGTGAAGGATTACATGACAAAGTTTGAAAATCTCCAAGTCACTACCGTGAAGGATTACATGACAAAGTTTGAAAATCTCCGAGCCAGTATGATTACTTTTGCCCCTCGAGCCCCTGCGTCCTTTTATGTCTCGAGCTTCATCAGTGGACTAAAGCTTAGAATCAAGAGCTTGGTAAAAGCACTTGAACCTACTTCCTTAACCCAAGCTTTTGCAAAGGCAAAGTTGGTTAAGGCCACTGATTTCACATCCCTTGATCGACCAAGGCATCGGGAGGAAAACTTCCAACATTATTACAAGGGGATTGAACAAAAAGGGGGAGACGAACATAAAGATCCACAAAACTTCGAGAAGGGCCTCGACCCCACTGTTTTAAGTGCCATCAGCCTTATGTACCTGGTCATAAGTGCAATCCTAAATCTCTCATGGCAGCTAGGGGAGTTGATATTGAAGAGCAAACCAAAGGTGATGAAAGTGCTACTGATGTTGATGGATCAGTTCGGAATACCGGTAGTGAAGAAGAGGTTGACATCACGGTTTGAAGCAAGGAAGGAAGGAACGTGTTCAAGAAATTGTCAAAGTCCAAAGCCCTCCAGTTTCTAAAGGGAAATTTCCACAACAAGTGATCCTCAAAGTCTCATTCTCTTTCATTCTTGAGGACAAGAATGTTTTCAAGGGGAAGGGAATGTTGTAACCCAAGAATCCGAGGCATGGATCTAAATTGGCATTTGGGCGGGAAAATCAGTTAGAATCTGGCTGCTTGAAATTCTGTTAAAACAAGCCTGTTATGTGGTATGTTACTGCTGCTGCGGTTCTGCTGCTGTTCTGCATTACTACTGCTGCCGTTAGTTGTTTGGTGCCAATAAAGGAGTTCAAATAGTAGTTAGTTTCTAGAGTCTTCTAGATGTTTCTTCTAATAAGATGTGTAGTATGGTGTCTTGAGTCATTGTAAGGCTAGCTTAAGAGCTTATAAATAGAAGATAAATGTAATGATCAGGATCAATCAATGAAATTCATATACAAATATCTCATTTTGAGATCAATTCTCTCTCTCATCTAACTCTCTTTTTTCTCATCCCCAATTCTCTATTTCTCATCTAATTTCCCTTCTTTCTCATCTCAAATTCTCAACCTATCTCAATTTTACTTAGCTTATGTTTGGGAGTTGATCCCGATCATAACAATCTTTCATTCATAGATGCAGAATCCTTTTGATGACCTTCAGCTGGTGGATTTTGTGTAAGTGTCACCCATTCTTGAGCAATTGTCTTCTCTTTTGCATTTACACTTGCGTTAGAACTTATAGCAGAATTCCCATCAACCTCTAGCACTTTAACCTGCTCATCTAGCTGCTTGATCTGATGAGTACCTTGATGTCTCATTCAATTGATGAGCTGATGCGTTTATACACGGATTCAATGCTAAGTGTGGTAGGTAAGGAACTTCTCTTGATACTTGATCAATGTCCCCACACAGCACCTCCTTTTGGGGGCTTAATTCCACTGAAGCACTTTGTCCATTGAGCTGTTCAAATAAGCCATCGAGTTTCCGATGCATTCCTTCGAAGTGCCGATCCAACCTTTCCTCCCATGAACGTTTCATTGCAGCAAACATCTCCTGCATCTCCTGCATTTGAAGGCCAAATTGCTCAATCTAATTTGCTTCGATTTTAACTTCCACTTCAGCAATACCCCCTGCGGTAGCTCTAATAGCAGAATCATCCGCAACATGTTCTACATTTGTGAGTTCTACACTGTCATTTTTATGGTGTAAGGCTGAATTTGTATCATGGTTGCCTAACTTGGATCTTCTCCCAGCCCTCATGATACTTCTTTGGATCCATAAGGAAGCTCTAAGCCTATCAATAGACATTAATACTACCTTAGGCTGCTTCATTTCCCCCTTCTTATACTCATATAGCTTTCCAAGAACTTCATCGTTTGCTTCAAGTTGTAAAAATTCTGGTGCAACTCCATGGAAAACAAGGATTGGCTTCTCCAATGCTCTTATCCTCTTGCTAGAGTAGCACTTCTTACGATTTAAATGAATGATCAAACTAATTTTCTCACACTGCTGTAACAGAAACGTCAACCTCAATTTCCTTATGCTGAGAATCTCGATTTGCACTTGTGATTTGATTTCGGCACCAAAATTTGGTTCCTCAACCTGCACTTCAGGCTATATTGCCTCATTTTCAGATTGTTCTGCACTATAACCTAATTGTGCTACTTTGATTACATCACCAATTAATGTTGATCTTGTTGTAATTGGCTCCCCAAACGCAACCCGATCATCGTGAGCTTGACTCCAACTAAAATTATCTTGCTCATTCTCAATCGCAGCAATCTTATCATCACAATTCTCAATCAACGCATCATACACAACTTGATTAAATGGCAATACCTTAAACTGACTGAAATTACATCCATGTCCAACCAAATCTGCAAAATTGTTTGGAATTGTTCCAAAATCTTGCTTGTATACCTCAGTCAACTGGAGTTCTGCATTACTTTGGAATTGTTGCTGAATTTCTTGTTGATTCTACACAAACCGTTGCTGAGACTGTTGCAAAGTAAGCTTGTAACCTCGTGGAATCTGTTGCTAGTACTGTCGAACATAAGAGATCTATTCTTGTTGAATTGCATTGACGGCAACATCACTTGCGACTCCTAAACGGCTCGAGCTGTAAGTCATACTTGAAATCTTTAGCCAACACACAACTTTAGCTCAATTTGCTCACTATTAAACTACAACAGATCACAATTGTGATGTCAATTCCATGCAATTCTTCAAGATCACATTTCAAGAATCAATTAATCCTGAAATGTCGATCAACCGTGAGGTCTTGAATTCAGGATCTCAAGTTGAAATCAATTTCAACCTCTATTTTTCTTTTTCTTTTTCTTTTTTTCATAGATTGCAACCAGCACCAAAGCTCGACACAATACAACTCAATTTAGTTGAAATAGATTCAACTAAATCAAATGCCAAAGCATCTAAAGTCCTTGCGCAGCAACAATAAATCGATTATGAATTTTTCTGAATTAAGAGCTTGATTTGGAATCAAATCAACAAATCAAGGCTCTGATACCAATTATCATGATCTGAGATCAAACTAGAGTCATGACCTATCAAGAAATGCAAAAAAGTGATAAAGGAATGTAAAATGCGAAAAGAAAAGGAAATATCTCAAGGAGATAATTGAATTTTCATTTAATGATTCCCAAATTTACAAGACAATGTCCTACTTATACTAAGCCTAGCCCTTAATGGCGGTTAACAAGATGCATGTACTTGGACAGCTAAATAACTGACTAAACCATCCTTAACAGTAGCCAAACTTGACTTAACGTACCCACTAACTAATTGACTTCAACTAATACTGCTCGTACACCAACATGGCTACTAAACACATCTTAACAACCCTTAACAGTCACCCATACTAATTACATGACTTATTTCCATGACTTAAGCTAATCTATAACAATTCCTTATTTTCTAATATTTCCCGATCATGACAATGATCCTCCCCCTCCTTTCATGCTTTAGAAGGTAACCTTAGCAGTACCTAAAGCTACTGATTTGATAGAACAAAGGAAGCATATGATGCAAGTTCTCAAGGACAATCTCTTCCAAGCGCAAGCAAGGATGAAACTTTATGCTGACAAAAAGAGGGTAGACAAGAATTATTAAGTTGGTAATATGGTCTACCTCAAATTACAGCCTTATAGACAGCCCTCCTTGGCTGTCAGGAAAAATGTCAAGCTAAGTGCTCGTTTCTTTAGCCCATACAAAGTATTAGAAATGATTGGCAAAGTGGTGTACCGGCTTGACTTACCTCCTAACTCATACATTCACCTAGTGTTTCATGTGTCTTTACTTAAAAAACAGGTGAAGAAAGGAGTTAAAAGCTCAAACGAGGCACCGAAAGTTAGATCAAATAGCTCATTGTTGCTGCAACCTATTGCTATTAAAGCCACCCAAAAATTAAATGTTGCAGATAGATAAGTACCTGAAGTGCCGGTGCATTGGCATAACTTGGACAAGAACTTTGCTACATGGGAGGAACTTGCATTTTTGAAGAGTCAATTTCCCAATTTTTCCCCTTCAGGACAAGGAGCTTTTCAAGAGAAGGGGAATGTTATGATCTCTTTAATTTGCGTTGCCTTGGAGTCATGCATTGGATGTAAAGTTTGAATGATGCGTTTTAATGTAATAATTCAAATAGGAGTTAAGTGTGTCTTTGGCGCCAAATTCGGTTAGTGGTCAAACAAATTCAATTATGGCAGCTTAGTCGGTCTTAGGCAGTAAAACCTATTGCCCATCGGTTAGGAGCTTAGTCTGAGTTCAATGTATCAAGATCTATTATAAATAGACCCCAATCATGTAATATCTTCATTCAATCAATAAAAATCTGATTTCCTTTTGGATAATCTCTTTACTTCTCATCTCTTTCTCTATTTTCTCATCTCAAATTCACTTCTTTCCTCATCTTACCTTTCTTCTACAAGGTTAGCTCTCAATCTTTGGATTGGAAGCTAACATAATGGTTTACACTTGACTAGAATGATACATTAGCCTCCCCTAGGAGCTTTGTTGTGTCATGTTAGAGATAAGGTAAAGTTGTGAGTTAACCATGTTTAGTAAGCGTTACAAGAAAAATAGGTTAATTGAGAATAGTTCTTACCCAAACTAGGTTCGTGCGACCCCACTGTAGGGGAGTATGGAGTGGTGTGTTTAGGTCATCATTATATGCATGATAGTACAGTTTGATAAATATCTAACTTATTGTGTATGCTAAAATAAAAGAGTATATATCACTGCATTGTACATGACTTATATGAGACGGTTACACGATTGTTTGCATTTACAGCGTTTTTAAAATGGCTGCAACTGGTGCGCTTCATTCAATTCTGAAAGATAATGCCTTATCTGGACCAAATTGCCTCACATGGTAAAACAACATAGTTATCACTAATAAGGGACTTATTCGCCACTGGAAATAAACTGCAATGTACTTAGCTTCTCTTCCTGCAAAGACTGCTAAGCCATCTAGTGACGATATGTTGATATCTCACTTAGTTGAGTCTTGCACAGGTGAGAGTCCACCAGGTTCCTGGTGTGTGGACTCAGGTTCAACTAACCACGTCTGTAATATGTTACAAGGGCCAAGCAAACTAGGAGACTATATAATGGGGAATTGTACCTGACGGTTGAAGATGGTACAAGAGTAGCAGTCTTAGGAGTAGGAGATGTTGGCCTAGTCTTTAGTGGTAGAGTTTTGTTTTTGAGGTGGTGAATATCTTTCAGGTGATTTTCTGGATGGTACAAGAGTAGCAGTCTTAGGTTAAGTCACTTCAATCAGATTGAGGTGGTGAATATCTTTCAGGTGATTTTTTGGATTTCCTAACTGAAAATGGGATTAGATTTCAACTTTCTGCTCCATGTACACCACAACAGAATGGTGTTGCAGAAAGAAGGAATAGGACATTGTTAGAAATGGTAAGGTCCATGATGAGTCATGCTACTCTACTAATCTCTTTTTAGGGTTATGCCTTAGAGACAGCAGCATATCTTCTTAACTTAGTTCCATCTAAGTCAGCTCATAAGACACCTGTGGAATTATGGGCTATGCGAAAGCCAAGTCTAGGGTACCTTCGTATTTGGGGGTGCCAAGCACATGTGTTGAAAAAGAATTTTAACAAGCTGGAATCAAGGACAAAGGGGTGCATGTTGTTAGTTATCCTAAGGGAACATGGGGTAGTCTTTTCTATAGTCCTTCTGATCAAAAGATTTTTGTAAGTACAAATGTGAAATATTTAGAGGAGGATTTTGTAGTAGGCTACAAAAGCAAAAGCAGAGTAGTGTTAGAGGAATTAAAAAAAATGACACTTATTTTGAACAGCTAGGCACAGCTCGGGATACAGTGGATGCATTAGATGCACCTACTGATGGGGTCGAGACTATTCCAGGTAAGCGAGAGCCTAGGCTTAGCGGGAGGATTGTCAGGGCACCTGACAGGTTCATGGCGGGAGCCCTAATGGTTGATCATGAAATTGACTCTGATCCTCTCAATTACAGTGAGGCAATCAAAGGTAAGGATGCCGACCAATGGGTCTTGGCAATGAAATCTGAGATAGGATCTATGTATTCTAAAGGATCTTGTAGAGATGCCTATTGGAATTAAACCCATTGGTTGTAAATCGGTCTACAAGAGGAAAACAGGAGTGGACGGGAAGGTAGAGATCTTCAAGGCAAGGCTAGTTTCTTAGGGTTTTACCTAAAAGGAAGAAATCGATTATGATGAGACCTTCTCACTAGTAGCCATGCTAGAGTCTATAAGGATACACCTATCCATTATAGCTCATTGTGATTATGAGATTTAGCAAATGGATGTCATGACGGCCTTTCTGAACGGTCGTCTTGAAGAAGACATCTATATGGTGCAACCAGATGGTTTCATTGGCAAGAATCAAGAGCAAATGGTATGCAAACTGAAGAAGTCCATATATGGACTGAAACAAGCATCACGCTCATGGAATATTAGATTCGATGAAGCAATTAAGTCTTATAGTTTGGATCAATCAGTTGGCGAACCATGCATGCACAAACAACATCAAGAGAAAGTAGTGACTTTTTTAGTATTATATGTCGACGATATACTGCTCATTGGGAATGATGTGGGGGTGTTATCGGTTGTAAAGATTTGGTTCTTAGGCCATTTCGATATGAAAGGCTTAGGAGAAGTCAACTATGTTCTTGGGATCAAGCTTTTATGAGATCGTAAAAGTAGGATGTTGGGCCTTTCTCAGGCCACTTATATTGACAAGATGTCGTCAAGGCACAGAGTCCCTCTTTCTTTATAGTAGTGTCCTAAGACCCCTCAAGAGGAGGAGCAGATGAGGAATGTTCCTTATGCTTCGGCAGTGGAAAGCCTCATGTATGCCATGTTGTGCACGAGACCAGATATCTGCTATGCTGTTGGTATGGTAAGCCGATATTAGTCTAATCCGGGTCCGATGCACTGGGTGGCAGTGAAGCATATTCTTAAGCACTTGAAAAGAACTAAAGATTATATGCTGATCTTTCAAAGTGACGAGCCGGTTCTAGTTGCCTATACTGATTGAGACTTCCAGTTAGATAGAGATGGAAGACGTTCGATGTCCAGATATGTCTTTACCCTTAGAGGGGGAGCCATCAGTTGGAGAAGTGTTAAGCAGTCTTGTATTGCTGACTCCACTATGGAGGCCGAGTATGTTGCAGCTTTAGAAGATGCAAAGGAGGCGTGTTAGCTCAGAAAATTCCTGTTAGATCTTGAGGTAGTTACAGATGGTCTAACACCAGTTATGGTCTTTTGTGATAACTCGGGTGCAGTGGCTAATTTTGAAGAGCCTAGAGGACACACGACATCCAAGCACGTTGAAAAGAAGTACCACCTCATTAGAGACTATGTGGAGAAGGGTGAGTTGGCCATCTTGAAGATAGACATGAGCCATAATCTTGCAGATCCTTTTACAAAGACTCTGACCTAGAAGATTTTGAGCCACAGTTAGAGGGGATGTGAAAGAAGTATATAATCAATTGGATTTAGGACAAGTGGGAGATTTTTAAGAATAGTGTCATGAAATCAAATTTTATTTTTTAATAGTATTTTATTTATGAATAAAATTGAGGTTCCAGTCGTTTCCTAATTGAATTTGTGTAAAGTAAGCTTATATACTACATGTGATTTTCTTTTAAGTATGGTCCATGAGATGGATGGAGCCCTCATATTATATTTTATATGTTTGTTCTAAGTGGATAGTGAGATCTACCCACAGATAGACTTGAAACAAATGATATGAAATGTTATTTGAATAACCCGCGGTCAATGATAAGCTTGGACTACTTGTCTGTTAAGACCATGACCTAACACTTTTGATGACTTGTCTTGGTCATGTGAATGGAGATCCAGAAGTGATAGGTTGGTGTGTTTAATAAGATTGATACACTGAGTTGGACCTTGTGAGTTATTTATTTTTAGACTACTATCGAAGATAAGTGATTCACGTTGTACTATTCGAACGACGACACAAAATCCTAAGGGGATTCTGGACTTGGGCATAAAGCATTAGTTACTTTGATGTACTTAAGTAAGGTCTAAACGCATGACTAAATTCCCACGTACACTTGGTAGCGGCTTGAAATGTGATAAGGATCAGTTATTCAATAGGGAATCTACAGTCTCTAATGAGATACAAATGTCCCCTTAGTTGATTCGCAAATATTTGAATAGTTCGGAAACTTTGGCCAAAGTATTCCAAGTGCTTGGCATTTTGAATTTATGCTATGAATATGTTCAAGTATAAATGAATTATTTAGTGAAGGGCGAGTTGGTAACTAATGGAGAAGCTGTGAGAAGGATAATGGTAGTAGTTATACTTGTTCTTCGTCATGGACATCTAGTGGCGGGGTTATTGTCATCAATACAGTTTATTAGGGAGATATTGAATAGATGGTTTAAGTCTGGAGTGCAGTGACATTTATTTAGTGGAACTAAGTCTCATTAAATGGTAATTAAATTATTTCAAGAGATGATTAATTTAACCCATTTGGAGCATGATTTAAAATGTCCCTAAGATCCCTGCACAAGCCTCTGCATTAATCTCCCTCAAAAAACTACTAAAGAATTCATGAGATGAGTTATTTATCTATGAGATGGGTAAATTTAATTTTGCCAAATATATTCATGAGATGAATAAAATTAAAAATTATAAAATAAAATAATTTTGAAAAATTAAAATTCAGATGAATTTTTTACATGTGGAAAATAAAGCAAAACAAAGAAAAAGGAAAAACCGCATTAACAGGTCACGATTCGCGTATTTGTGGATGAGCAAACCAGCGCGCGACATTGGGCGGCCCTAGGGTGGATCCACGTGCATGGACATTAGCCAATCTGGCCGTGACATGTGGCAGGCAGTGATAGGGTCGTTGACGTGTGCACTGTGCATGGAAATGCGTCGTTTTGAATTCCTTTTTGAATGAAGTGATGCGTTTCGTTTTAAATTGAGCAATCCCACATCAAAAAGTCAAGGTTTTTTCACTCCAGTATACTACTATAAATAGAGATACCTAATCTAAGGGTCTAGCATTCAATCAAACAAATTATTTTAGGTTTCTAGAAATTATTTCAGAGACCTAATTGGAGGAAAATTTTCCGTTGAAATTTTTTCTTTCCTTAGTTTAATATTTTTTGGAGTCCACCCTCCTGGCAGTTCAAGGTCATAGCGATCCTAGGCCTGTTCTTCTTTCCTTTTTCTTTTAGTTTTAGCTTTTCTATTTATTTACAGTATTCGTTATTATGCCTATTTAAGCTTATATATTGTTATGAATGTATTAGAGTAAAAGGCCTGTAGGTCTTAATTAAGAATTTAGATATGTAGATTTAAATTATGAATCTTAAATCAACCCTAGGCTTAGAATTTTGAATTATAAACCCCTTCCGCTGCGTTAAATTTATAAAACTGCGAGAATTTTTAAAATTCGTCCCAACAACCGGTATTAGGCTTTTTTTTTTTATACAAATAGACCTATTCCTGGGAACTCTCGCACGTGAGGTGTCATGAAGTGTGACTTTCCGACCTGGGGTTTAGGTAGAGAGAAGAGTATCCTACTTTAAGTGCTCCAGTATGTACCCCTTGTTGTGACCACTACTGAAAAACTGTGAACCCAACAATCAGTATCAGAGTTTATTTTTACCACAAAAGTTACTTTTTTCCAAACACAAACCAGATGGTAAGAAGTATCCAGGCCTGCTTCAGCCTCTTCCAAATCTTGATTGTGCGTGGCAACACATTAGCACAGATTTTATTGAGGGGTTGCCTACATCCGAGGGAAGGAAAGTCATATGGGTAGTGGTGGATCACTTCACCAAATTCAGTCACTTTGTAGCATTGTCCCGTCCAATTACAACTGAAAGACTAGCTAGAGCCTTCTTGGATAGCATTTACAAGTTGCATGGTCTACTAAAGTCCATAATTTCTGACCGTGATAGGCTTTTTGCTAGCAATTTCCAGAAGGAATTGTTCCTACTCTTGGGTACTACCTTAGCCTTAAGTTCCTCCTATCATCCTCAGACTGATGGACAATCAGAGAGGGTTAACCAGTGCATTGAGCAATACTTGAGGAGTATGACATTTAGCTATCCCAAGGAGTGATGTAGGTGGTTGTCATTGGAAGAATTTTGGTTTAACACGCATGCTCATTCATCTATTGGCAGATCTCCATTCTAGGCATTATATGGGTATGATCCTCCCTCTCCATTGGCATTACAAAGGATCAACAGTTTAGTACCAGAAGTGTCTGATTTGCTATAGTAAAGGAAGCAGTTAGTTTAGTTACTCAAAGATAACCTTCACTTGGCTCAAGCAAGGATGAAATATTATGCAAACAAGAAGCGCTCAGACATGGTTTTAGAGGTGAGAGATCTGGTATACTTGAAGTTACAGCCTTATAAACAATCACAGTGGCTGTGCGCAAAGGTGTTAAGCGCATTGCTTGGTATGTTTGTCCCTACAAGATACTTAAGAGGTTGGGCAAATTTCTTATAGATTGGATCTTCCATCTAGTACATACATTCATCATATGTTCCATGTTTCTCTCCTAAAGAAGCACGTGCAAAGAGAGAAGCCTTGCTCTCCTAACCCTCCCGATACTGGATTCGATGGAGCTCTTTTGTAGGTAACCGCTGCTACCTTGGATTCTCGAGTCATTTAGCAAGGTGGGAAGCTTGTTGAAGACGTCTTGCTAATGGGGAGTAACTTAGCCTAAGAAGATTCAACTTGGGAATCTTAAGTTCCTTCAAAGTCAATTTCCACCCTTTCATTCTTGAAACGAGAATGATCTTAAGAGGAAGGCATTGTTATGATTCTATTTCAATGTTGAGTATTAAATGTTGGTGTATTTACTGATATAATAGCCGTAGGATTCAAAATGAGTTTTGGCTCAAATAATGCTAGTTAGTTAGGTCGGTTAGGGAAGTTGTCTGGATGCTTTGTAACCTTAGATATTTTCTTCCTTATTTCGGTTTATCTTGTGCTATAAAGCTAGCTAGCCTATATTGATGATGTCATATAATGAAATTGATATCTCTCCTCTCAACCCTAAAATCTCACTATCTCTCATCCCCTTCACTTCTTTCTCATCTCATATTCTCAAATATCCAGGTTATAGTTCAAGATCGTTCTTGAACTATAACAACGTGCGTGCCACGTTCTGGTTCGTCCACGCCAATTGGCACAGATTAAACCCATGGGATGTGCCCGCGTTGGTTCTTCCACACTAAGAGGCGTAGATCATGCTTCTCCTCTCCTCATGGCACGACGTGATTGGCCGAACCTTTTAGCGCACAATTTTTCAAATTTTGGGTTTTTTTTTTTTTGTTTCCTACATGTTTAAATTCATCTTATGAATTTTATTTTAACAAAATTATTTTATTCATCTAAAAAATATTGTTCAGCATAATTAAATTTACTCATCTCATGAATTCTTTCAATGTGTAAATTTAGAGGATTGCATAGAGACCTCAGGGGCAATTTAACTCTAACTCCAAATGGGTGAAATTAATTTTCATCTTATGACAATATTTGATTACCATTTAACAAGGCCTAATTCCAATAAATGAGTCCTATTGCACTCTGGAATTAAACTTATTTATTTATAATTCCTAAATAAACTATTTTGACAATAACCCCTCTATTAGATATCTAAGAGAAAAATAATCATAGATAGTACCTTTATTTTGCTCACAGCTTTTCCATTAGATCTCGACTCACCCTTCTTCGAATAATTCGTTCGTACACTAAAAAATTCATAGTATAAACTCTAAATGTAAAACACTTGCAATACTTTCCCCAAAGTTTCGAATTAATTTAGACACTTGCGAATCAACTCAGGGGAACTCTATATCTCGTAAAAGACTACAAATTTCATATTAAAAACCTGTTCCTTGTCACACTTCATGCCGTTACCCAATGCACGTAATACTTCAGTCACATTTAGAGACTCAACGTTTTGTACACCAAGATAACTAACACTCTATGCACAGGACCAGAATAAATCACTCATTTCCAATAGTAGTCTAGATACAAGTAACTCACTTGGTCAAATTCAGAGTATCAATCTTATTGCAAACGTCAATACAACACTTTTGGATTGCATTCACATGACCAAGACAGGTCATTTAATGTTTCATATTATAGCCTTGGTAGACAAGTAGTCCAAACTCGTCACTAACTACGAAATTTTCACATAACATTTCATTCCATTTGATTTAAGTTTGTCGGTAGCATAATCTCATTACCCACTTAAAACAAAAATTGAAGTGTAATTTGAAGACTACATCCATCTCATGCATGTTACTTAAAGGAAAATCACATGCATGATGAAGACACAAACATAATGAAAATGAAAATAAAAATATTTTACTCTATTTGCTTTATTTTGTTTGCAGTTAAGTGTGATGTGGTCACCATAAAATTATAAACAAAACAAATGTGCAAAAGCAACTCACTGCAACTAGGGAGTGAGCTTAATTATGAGTTACACATCTTTGACCTAAACCACTCACCGGTTTCGACGAAAAGGTTGGGATATGTTGGCGCGTCTGACTTTGGTTACACAGCGAGTTCTGTTTATGCTTCAATTAGGAAGAATTTTGTAAAATATTTTTGTGAATTTTTATATATATGTTGACCGAAAATAAACAGATATGGATCTAACTCGAGTGGTAGTCACAATGATGGAATTGGGCCCACAGGTACCTTTCCTCGTACACTTAAAAGTCAAAAACTAGGGAGGAGATAAACTTAGGAGCTCAGCCCTCTAGTTGCAAGCCCGAGTCAATCAAATTTTCAAGCCTAGCACCCTTGACTTATAATAACTTGAATGAGTTAGGGTCCAATAAGATTACGGTGGAGCAAACCATATTTAGGTCACTAAGTTAGGACCAACGCAATCAAGGTCAAGCCTTGTCCATCAAAGCCCTAAATAATGGCGTGAAACTAAGTTCTCCTGACTTATTAGGAAGTGACATTAGTGTTAAGACCAGTGCAATCAAGGTCAAGCCTTGGCCAAAACAATCGTAAACTAAAGTCTCAATTCTCAACTTGTCAAATTTTGGAACATATTAAACTATAAAGTCATACCTAATGCCTGAGAAACTCTATTACCATTGAAGCAAGTATACCAAGTTCTACGTCAATCTACGTTAAGCTAAGTTACACTACGCCTAAAGAAAAAATACAAGTATGCGGTAAAGAAAGCTTGAAGAATTTTTGTAATGAGTGTGTGTGCTACCATGGACTAATGTGGATTCCTTTATTTAAGGAAAACAAAAAATAACAGAGGCTCTTGTTTTTGTGGAAACTTCACACATGTCAGGCTATTAGGCTCCTTCTTTACGTGCGCAAATCTTCAATGAACGTGTCATGAATTCAGTATTGAAAGAAAATCCTTGGTGTCCACATCTGTAACATTAGTAGATGTCCCTTCCGGAACCCCACGTCCTCTTAGACTAAGCTTAGTGCCTAAGCATATGCGGTTGCGCTCCAAGCAACCACCTCGAGCTCGGAAACCTCCTATCTTACAGCTTTCTTGGAAGTCATTATGAATCAAGATCAATCTTAATTTATAACCTAGGTTTTGGACAGTTTAGATCAGAAAAGAAGTGAAGGAGATGAGAATTAGAAAGAAATCTAGAGATGAGAGAGAGATATCATCAATTTTATAATTCATGAATCCAGCTTTACAAAAGATCTTCCTATTTATACTAATATAAGATTAAGAGCAAAACACTGAATCTAGACTTACTCTTTAACTGCCTAAATTGACTTAACCATAAGTCTAGCCACCAAACTTGACTTAGGACAATACAAGTCATACAAACATGAACTACCTAACTAACTTTCTTGCTTTATTACTTTGAATTGACATGGTACAGAAATTATTCTTCAATTAGCTCCAATCATGACAATATCCCCCTCTCAAGCACATTCTTGCCTCAAGAATGGAGAGAAGGAAATTGAGATTTGCGGAAGGACCACTCTTCCCAAGTAGCATTCTCGTGGCCCAAATTCGACCATAGCACCAGCACTTGCTTGACTTGTACTCCTTGATGTTGCACCTTGCGTGTTGCCAAGATCTTCTCTGGTTCCTGCACAAGTATACCTTGCATAGAAGCTTACAATGGCCCTACTTAACTACTTGCTCCAGCTGCAACATGTTTCCTAAGCAAGGATACGTGGAAGACTGGATGCACCAGAGAGTTAGACGGTAGTTCCAATCGATAAGCCACCTTGCCAGTTTCCTCTAAGACTTTATATGGACCTAAATAACGAGCACATAGTTTGATAAACCTATGTACGGCCACTTAACTCTACCTGTAACGTTGTAATTTAAGGTTGACAAGGTCTCCCACAGCGAACTTCGTGTCAGTCCTCTTCCTATTTGCATAATACTTCGTCCTTGCTTAAGTAACCTGTAGAATGTCCTTGAGTTGTTGAACCAATTGCCTCCTTTGATTGAGAAGGTCATTAACTTCCTCCACATGGGAAACTGTTCCTTGACACGTCAATGGTGAAGGAGGATCATAACCATACAAGGCCATGAACGGAGTTATGCCTAAGGAAGAATGTGAATGAGTATTGTACCAAAATTTTGCAAGAGATAACCATCTATGCCAATTCTTAGGATGACAGAATGTCATTCCCTGCAAATACTGCTCAATACATTGGTTCACCCCTCTCTGTTTAGCCATCTGACTGTGGATGATAAGAGGAACTCAAAGCTAAGGTTGTGCCAAGCAGCAGGAACAGCTCACGCAAAAAGTTGCTAGTGAACAACCTATCTTTGTCTGACAAGATCGATTGGGGAAGCCCTTGAAGCTTATAAATGTGATCCAAGTAGAGCCTTGCTAATTTTTTAGTTAAGACTGGATGTTAGAAAGCAATGAAATGGCTGAACTTAGTGAAGTGATCAACCACCACCCATATAACTTCTCTTCCTTTAGATTTCAACAATCCCTTAATAAAATCCATACTAATGTGTGTCCAAGCTCCATCAGGGACTGGCAAGGGCTATAGCAAACCCTGGTAAGGCATGTGATCATGCTTAGTTCTTTGACATACTTCACACTGCTGAACAAAAGCTTACACCTCCGTCTTCATGCCAACCCAATGGTAATATTGCTTAATCCTTTGATAAGTTCCTTCAATTCTAGAATGTCCTCCCCAAGGAGAGTTGTTTGAAGCCACAATTACTTGTTTTCTCAATACTGTGCTTTTGCTAATATAAATCTTCCCTTTGATGCGTATAATTCCATTGCTGACTTTAGTATCTGAACTATAATTAAATATTGCTTGTATGGAGCTGGGAATGACACAATTTTTAGTAAAAGCATCATTTTCATTGGACTTAATCACTTATGTCATCCACAATGGCACAACTTGCGTTATGGCAGCACATGAAGCATCCTCAACCTCTTTATCAGCAAGAGCAACATCTTGCCACCTTGAGAGAGCATCAGCAACTGAGTTGTCAGCTCCCTTTCTGTATTCAGTAGTATAGTCCAACCCTAACATCTTCATCAATCCTTTCCTTTGAATTCTCGTAGAAATTCTTTACTATAACAAATATTTGAGACTTTGATGATTTATTTTGATTATGAATTGATGACCCTCTGAATAATGCCTCCATTTCTGCACTGCTAATAAAATTGTCATGTACTCCTCATAGATTGAAAACTCTTATATATGAGCCCTAGAGCCTGACTGAGATAAGCCAAGGGCCTTCTATTCTGAGATAGTACTGCTCCAATTCTATTGCTACATGCATCTGTCCCCAATACAAAAGGCAAGCTAAAATCTAGCATGACCAATACTGGTGCAGTGATCATAGCATTCTTCAACCACTCAAATGCTTCCCTTGCCATATCATTGTAGATGAAAGCGTCTTTCTCAAGCAAATCTGTCAAGGGTTTGGCAATAAGTCCATGTCCAGCTACAAATTTGCGATAGTATATTGTGAAGCCCAAAAATCCGCTTAACTGCTTAAGAGATCATGATTCTGGCCATTCCTTCATGACCTGGACCTTGCTTGGATCTGTAACTACCCCATCACTTAAAATCACATGGCCTAAGTACTCCACTTAAGCCTTTGCAAACGTACATTTGGATAGCTTAGTAAAAAGCTTGTGCTGTCTCATAGTTTGAAAAGCAAGCTCAAGATGTGTGACATGCTCTTGCAAGGAAGAACTGTAGACCAAGATATCATCAAAGAACACAAGAATGAACTTCCCCAAGTATGTCTTAAACACTGAGCTCTTCAAGGCTTGAAAGGTGGATGGAGCATTAGACAGCCTCAAGGGCATCACCACCAACTCATAATGCCCATGATGTCTCCTAAAAGCAGTTTTGTGGATGTCATGGTCTTGCACTCTAATCTAATAATAGCCTTGCCACAAGTCCAATTTGGAGAAATACTTGGAACCATATAACTCATCCAAGAGATTGTCAATGATTGGAATTGGAAATTTATCCTTGATGGTAAGAGAATTCAGTTGACGATAATCAATGCACATTCGAGAGTTCCCATCTTTCTTTTTAACCAATATCATTGGAGAGGCAAAGGGGTTGTGACTATGCCTTATGAACTTGGTCTTCAATAACTCCTCTACTTGTCTCTCAATCTCATTCTTTTGGGAATGTGGGTACTTGTAAGGGCGAAGATTCACCAGATGGGAGCCTTCTTTCAAGGGAATGGCATGATTAAGCTCCCTTGTAGGTGGCAAAGAATCCGGTTGCTCAAATTTGTCACCATACATCTATAACAATGAATCTCAAGCAGTGCTGGAACCCATTTAATCAAGTTCAGAAGCAGACGTGATAGAGTAGAGTTGTCCAACCCACAATAACTCCCTTTCTTGAGCACATTCTGCTACCGTTTACCCTTCATCATTTGAAGTTGGCCCTGCTCCACGATACCTTGACGCTTCACCTTCTGTCCACCTCTATCAAAGGGCACTGTAAGCTAAGTGAAGTCAAATAGTAATGGGCTAATGGTCTTCATCCAGTTAACCCTTAACACCATGTCACAACTTCCCAATCTTAATACTCTAAAATGATATTCAAAATTGTGACCTTGCATCTCCAAGTTGAAGTGTTTACACTTGGTGTGTGTTAAGATTGAATTACCATCAACCACCATGATAGCCAAAGGGCTGGTCTTGATCAAATCTTGCCCCATTGATCTTACTATCTTGGGATCTAGGAAGCTATGTGTACTTCCGCTATCAATAAGTACCTCTATCCCACTTCTCCCTTAATTCGTATGGTATTATGTGAACCACTCCCTGTCAAAGCCTTGACAAAAATTTCAGACTCATCTTCATTAGTTTCATCATCCTTCTCCTCAATCTGATCCTCTAAATCACATACATCATCCTCTTCCTCCAATTCCATAGCATCCATACCCGAAGCTGACATAAGATACTTTGGATCACACTTGTGGCCAATGAAATACGCTGGTTGCATTTGAAGCAAAGCCTCTGAGGCTTCTTCGCATCAAAAGTCACAGATCTGTTATTAGACTGTGGAAATCTTGCCGAAGAATATCCAATTGGAGCATTTGGAACCCTCTGAGATTCAAGAGTAGTTAAATCCGTGCTCTCAATCTTCCTTGCCTTCGAATAAGCTTGAGCTAGAATGCAAGGATCAAATGCCTTTACCGTATTCTCGATTTTAGGCTTGAGTCCACTCACAAAACTTGAAACATAATAGGCCTCCGGTGCTTCTGGATATACAGACAATATCCTGGCTCTCAGCTCTTCAGATCTTGTCAGATAATCCTCAACAGTCGAGAATTGACTCACCTTATTAAAATTGTCCACAACCTCACTTATGTCTTCATCCCCATACTGATCCAAGAGTTCACTAACAAATCCAGGCCAAGTTATTGTAGGTTTACTTCACCTCAAACTATAATACCACACCTCTAATTCCCCATCCATCCCCCCCCCCCCCCCCCCCCAGATGCATAGCAGCCAATTCTACCATGTCATGTTCCTCTATCTTATAGAAACGAAAGTACCTTTCACACTTCTTCACCCAAGGTTGAGGCGTTGTGCCATCAAAAGGCTCTAAATCCGAATGAGGCTGTCTGAAACCATTGTTCCTCCCACTTTTTGTACTATCTGTTAGGGGTGGTGTTCTAAAATCCACATTTATTCTATTAATATTATTCGATTAAAGAATAAAAATTGAATAAATTTAGAATTAGATTCAAAAGCAATATTATAAGATAATCGATGTCGTAAAACGATAATGTTTTGAATAAGCAAATAAAATAATTTTGGTTAAATTTAGAATGAGATTCTGAAGGGGGTAATGAGATAATCCATGTTGTAAATGCAAGTTAATTAAAAACCATTAGTTCTAAAAATCAAGTGGGAGCGAGGTTTCAATTGTTGTAACCTTATGGTCTCCATTACCGGTCTAGCAGCTTAGTAGATTGATAGACCTCCCTGCGGAGGATGTCCATTTGCAAATCACAGGGTTAGGCTTCTATTAGGATAAACCAAAGTGCAAAGAAGCGATGCAATCACGTTGCCATGGAGTATTATGTTTATTTATTGGAGGTTTAGGTAATGGTTTACACTTGACTAGCGTGATGTATTAGCCTCCCCGAGGAGCTCCGTTGTGTTATGTTAGAGACTAAGGTAAAGTAGTGAGTTAATCATATTTAGTAAGAGTTACAAGAAAAACATGTTAATTGAGAATAGTTTTCACCCGAACTAGCTTCATGAGACCCCACTGCTTGGAAGTAAGTAGTGGTGTGTTTGGACCATCATTGTATGCGTTATAGTACAGTTTGGTGGATAACTGACTTATTGTGCATGCTAAATTGAAAGAATAGATGTCAATGCATTATAGTTACATGAATATTTTCACTTATAGTATTTTGAAATGGATACGACTGATGAACTTCACTTGATTACTAACGCATAATGAACTCATTGGACCAAAATACTTTGCGTAGAAAAACTAAGTTGAACTTCTTTCTTTTCACTTATAGTATTTTCACAAGGGACTGACTAGAAAGAAAGGAAAGGGCAAGGTTGCTAGTGTAGCAATGAAGTCCATAAAGAAGTCGACAAAAGGAAAATCTTTCTTTTGCAGGAAAAATTGGTTGCTGAAAGAAAAACTTTACTAAGTACTTAGCTTCTCTTCTTATAAAGACTACTGAGCTATCTGGTGAAGATATGTTGATATTTCACTTAGTTGAGCCTTGCACAGTTGAGAGTCCACTAGATTCCTAGTGTGTGGACTCAGGTTCAACTGACCATGTCTGTAATATGTTACAGGGGCTCAGGCTAATCAAAAGGCTGCATGATGGGGAGCTGTACCTGATGGTCAGGGACAGTATAAGAATAGTGGTCTTAAGTATAGGAGATGTTAGCTTAGTCTTTAGTGCTAGAAATTTTTGATTTCAAAAGGTTGTTTATTTGTAGCTACTATACACATGAATTTGATTTCTGTATCTCGTTTTATGAATAATTGTTATTCAGTTGATTTTGATTATGGACCTTTTAATACAAGAAATAAATTTACAAAATATACATCCATAAAGGGTTTATTCATGTTTTTTGATAAGTCTAATTTAGTATATAATTATTTATATCATTTTAATATATTTTTAATTATTTTACATCAAACTTCTATCACTTTTGCTCGGTTTTGCTCGTTTTGAACTATTTTGCAATTTTCTCGTAAAAACACCCATTTTATGCTAAATCTTGCTAGGATTTATCATCAACATCAATAAGTGAATGTAAGATTCACCAAACAAAAGCTAAAAGAGAGGCAAAACATAACACTTTACATGGCCAAGGCAAGAACACAACAAGTTCATGCACAATTCATTTCAACTTGCAAAAAGGGGTGGCCAAATGCACAAATCAGGTGCAAAGGTGAATTAAACAATACATTAACACGTCCAAGTTGATGTAAACTATGAATTTAAGTGGTCCAAAGCTCAAAATCTGAAGAAAAACAGCCAAGAACCGCAAAGTGCAGAGAATGAACACTAAGCCTGCACAACTCACTTCAACTTGCAATTTTGTGTAGGAAAATGGACAAATAAGGTGAAATAACTTTTTGCACACTTTATTAACATGTTATAATTTATGTTAAAGCCAATTTTTGGCAGCCAAAAATGAAAAAAAATGAAAAAAAACAGCAAAGGATAGCAAGTTGCAGAAACTAAAAACCAACCTGCACAATTCAATTCAACTTGCAATTTTGAGTAGCAAAATTGACGAATCAAGTGAAATAACCTCTTGCACACTTCAATAACATGTTCAATTTGATTTTAATACTGATTTTGGGCGGCCATAGTTTATGAAAAATGAAGAAATCAGCAGCAAGTTGCAAACTTGCAGAATTGGCAGATGCAGCAGATGTGTAGGGCAATGAGCTTTTAGCTTGCAATTTTTTGTATTTTTTTTCAAATTCCAACCATATGTACTAAAAATAGGGATTCTTAGGAGGTGTTTTAGCATCATTCAATCCAAAAAAAAAAAACAAAAAAATACAAAGTAGTATAAGGTAGAAATTCGTAGGAAGAAAGAAGGAGAAGAAAAAAAGAAGTTTGGTTTGAAATTTTGCATTTTCAAGTTCTTTTCTATCCTTCACTTCATTAGGTTCATGAATTTTGTGTTAAATATGTCTTATATTAAGTTTATCATGAACTAATTTTTTTATTCCAAGGCTACAATGTAGTTTAAGTTGTAATATACGCTCATATCTAATTCAATGTATTCAATGTTTTGTTATTGCGTTGTTGAAGTGTTTATCATTGTTCTTCATGAGTTTTAAATGCTTGATCACCGTTTAAGGCCTATAATGATTCATAATGAGTCGAGAGGAGATTTATGATGATTACTAAGGTGATAAGCACCACAAATTGAGCGAATGCTCAAGAGAGATTAACGCGATTTGTGTGGTTTTTAAGTGAAAATCATCGAGCTTTAAAAACTTTTTTCTTATTTAAATTCATGCACGAGAGTAATGGGTTAATATGTAAAAGACATGCTAAAAGTTGCTCGAGAGAGAATATTTTGTAAATTAGGGTTTTTAACCATCAACACATAATAACAACTTGAATAACGAGAATAGACAAGCGTATTGATGCAGCTGGGTGAAATCTGATGCCTTGGATGTTATTAAATTATAAAAACTTCATAAAAATTAGTAAGGCTTACCTAAAAATCAGTTAACACATTTTGTTTCTTTTTATTTTATTTTATTTCATATCAACATCTCAATTTTCGATCTTTCAAATAGCATTAAAGCTACTAATTTCGGTACTCTCTCAATAACAATCCTCGTGGGAACGATACTCTGCTTACTACTTTATTACTTGATACGACTAGTGCACTTGCTAACGCATGTACAAAGTAAGCATCAAGTTTTTGGCGCGGTTGCCGGGGATTGTCTCTATTTGAGTGATGTTGATACCAACTAGTTTTGGTGTAAATTTGAAATTGTCAATAATTTGTAAATTTTGTTAAATTAAAATATAAATCACTTTTCATTCATTTATTGTATTTGTAATGACAATTCTTAAAAATAAATAAATTTAAAAAAATTGTATATATATATTCCCCTAAAAAAATGTTAGTTTTTATACTAATTATTAATAGATTATAAATTTTGTTTAAAATTTGAGAAGTTAATCTTCATTCATTCAATTATTTAATTTAATTTAATTTTAGATTGTTGTATTTTTTATTAAATTTAACTTTATTTTGACTTTTTAATTGGTCCAGATAAATTTTTTTTAAGGTAAGTTTTTTATCTTTTAATTTTTCAAAATATTTAGTATTACCCTTACCTTTTTTAATATGTATATATTATTTTAATTTTAAAGCTTTCTCACTAATTTTATCTTTCCTTTAACTTTTAAGTTTAATTAATTAATTATTTATTCATTTTTTTTTCTTCGTTAAAAAAAAAAAAAAGATTGATGGCTTGCTACAACTTTATATAACCTCAATACCAAGCTGTAGTTGATGTATTATCTGCTTAACTTTCACTAATTGAAGATATGATCACTGCTAGTACTCCTAGATGTGAATTTTGAGCAAGTAACCATAGTAGTATGGAATGCCAAATAGGTAATAGCTTTTCTTCATCAGGTTTTGAGCAATATAACTTTATGAGACCTCAATATCAAGCTATACCGAAAAGCAAACTGAGCATTTGTGAATATAGTGAATTATTTGCTCAACTTTCACAAATTCGAGAAACATTAAAGGAGATGATTGCTGCTCGTGCTCCTAGATGTGAATTTTGTGCAGGTAACCAAGCTAGTATGGAATGTCAATTAGGTCATAGCTTTTCCTCATTGGGGTTTTGAACAAGGTAATTACATGTCAAATTTTAACCAACCCCAGTACATTCCCTACTGTACACCTATAGTCAAGAATGGATGGACCCTTCTAACTTTTTCTGGAACCATTACGAAGCACCTTGGTCACCCACTTATCCATTTGAAGAAAAGAAATATGACTTAGAAAAGACATTAGGGAGTTCACGGAAGCCGTGGCTGACCTAAAAAGCCGAAGCCTCCATCAAAAATCCAAAGCCTAAAGTAGGAACTATAATAGAGGAACTTTCTAAGAGGTATAAAGATTCTTTGCCTACCAATACCATCACCGATCTAGGGGAACAAACTAATGCCATAACATTGAGGGATGGAGACACACTAGAAAAACCACCTCAATATGACATAATCCCCTTAGTCGACTCAGAGCCACCAAGGACCAACCCTATCTTTACTGACCCATCACCACCAGTCATTGAAATAGAATCTCGAGTCTATCTAACTTGGTCAGAAATTTTCGGAACCATGGATGCCTCAGAGAAAAATAGCAAAAGAAATCGGAAAAGGAATTTCTAGCTGTGGCAAATCAGGCTTGAAGATCCCAAGATTAGAGAAGGTAGAGGAGTTTGTGTAAAGAAGAGAACAAGGAAGAGTCACTGAATAAAATGATCATTATGGATCGTTGGTGGAAACTCTATTCTCCTTCAGGACACGGGATAGATCCACCTAGAAAGTTAAGCTAACGACTACAAACTAAGTGCTTCTTGGGAGGCAACCCAAGTGTTTATATCTTTATTTATCTAATTTTATTTTCCTTTATTTTTATTTTTTCACGTTTATTTTTGATTAAACAGGTATTTTGCAACAAATTTGGGGGTAGCACAATGTCAACATGCATCATCAAAAAGCAATCCTCAAACCTGGGAAGTATCTCTCACCCAATTTATCTTTTTAGTTCTTTTTAAAAATAAAGCTTGGGGGTGGGAAAAGTAATGTTAATAATAATAATAATAATAATAATAATAGTAAATTAAATTTTTTTTTTAACAAAGTTTATTTGAAATGTTTTCCTGTTTTATGTTTTAGAGTTGGCTTCAGTACCTCCCAGAGTTCGGAGCCTCTATATGGGAATGTAAATAGCATTGGCCAATAAAAAGATTTTCTATTTTCTGCTATTTTAATCATTCCGCATTCAAAATTTTCAAAAGAAGAAAAAAAAGAGAGAGAACTTATCATCATGCTTTTTAGGCAATTTTTCTACACTTTTTTAGCTCGTTTACTTTAATTAGATTTGAATAACCTGATAATCAATTATTTTTGTGTTCTAACTACAAAACACAATCCAAAGCACTATCTTGATAAAACCATGGTATTTGACTTCACTAGTTAGCATGCCTGTTTTACTTTTCTTTCTGATTAAAAGATGCTCAAATTTGAATAAATTACATAAAAGAGCATCATTTACATAATAGGTTTTGAAGAGCTATGCCTAAGTCTAAATAAAAGAAAAATAGAATAGAGGAAGAGAATCACTAAGCACCGCTATCCTATTAAAAACATCTATAATTTGGATATGTGCTATGGTGTGATGGTTCCATGCCTTGGTACCTCGAACAAGTAGATTCGTAGGGGTTTTTCAACACCTGGTGCCCTGGGCCAACTGGAACGGGAGCTGCCGCATTAAAAGCTTGCTACAAGGGGTACTTAGAAAGCCAACAAGGAACCAAACGCCCCCCAAAAAAAAAAAAAAAAAAAAAAAAGATAGAGGAAATCATCGCTAGCACCGCTATCCTATTTATAAACATCATAATGATATGTGCTACCCATTGTGAGGACGTCTCAGTGGTGGCTTCTCTTACTTATGGGTCATCACCCAGGAGTCGGAGCTTGATTCTTACTGAAGATATAATTGGAAAGTCATAATGAAGGCATCTCAGTGGTGGCTTCTCTTACTTATGGGTCATCGCCTAAGAGTCGGAGCTTGATTCTCGCTGCAGATATGCTCATGAGCCGAAATTGACTTGAATAAATGTATTCCTCCAAAGAAAAAAAAAATTTGGCCCCAAAAATGATTAGTTTGGGGCATACTTGATAAGTCTTATTATGAGTGCTACGATTTTGTCCTCTATTCGGATTAAATATCTTAAGATTAGAAAGAACGGATAAACTTAATTTGCTTAGTAACTTTTGAATTCGATTACCTAGGTAATTGACATATTTTTCCTTGGAAAAGATGGTTTTTCCTTTAATACCTTTAACTTTGAGCTGCAGTTATTCTTCTCTAATTTGGAGTATATCTGCTTTGAGTTACGGAAGAATTCTTAAAAAGCATGAGATCCTGTGCTTCAAAATTTAGCCTTGCTCGAGGACGAGCAAGATTTAAGTTCGGGGGTATTTTGATAAGTCTAATTTATTATATAATTATTTATATCATTTTAATATATTTTTAAACATTTTACATCAAACTTCTATCACGTTTGCTCGGTTTTGCTCGTTTTGAACTATTTTGCTATTTTCTTGTAAAAACACCCATTTTATGCAAAATATTGCTAGGTTTTATCATCAATATCAAAAAGTGAATGCAAGATTCACCAAAAAGAAGTGAAAAGAGGGGGAAAACATAACAATTTACATGGCTAAAGCAAGAACACAACAAGTTCACGCACAATTCATTTCAACTTGCAACAAGTGGTGGCCAAACGCACAAATCAGGTGCAATGATGGATTAAACAATACATTAACATGTACAAGTCGATTTAAACTCTGAATTTAAGTGGTGCAAAGCTGAAAATCTAAAGAAAAACAGGCAAGAATAGCAAAGCACGGAGAATGAACAGTAAGCCTGCACAATTCACTTCAACTTGCAATTTTGTGTGGCAAAATGGACAAATAAGGTGAAAAAACTTCTTTTACACTTTATAACATGTTATAATTTGTGTTAAAGCTGATTTTGGGCGGCCAAAATGGAAAACAAAAAGAAGAAAAACACGAAAGCATAGCAAGTTGCAGAAACTAAAAACCAACCAGCACAATTCACTTAAACTTGCAATTTTGGTTTGCAAAATTGAAGAATCAAGTGAAAGAACCTCTTGTACACTTCAAAAATATGTTCAAGTTGAATTTTAGACTGATTTTGGGCGGCCATAGTTGAAGAAAAATGAAGGAATCAGCAGCAAGTTGTAAACCTACAGAATTGGCAGCAGCTGCAGATGTGTGGTGCAATGAGGTTTTAGTTGTAAACCTCTTATATTTTTTTTAGTTCCAACCTTATATACTATAAATGGTGATTCTTAGGAGTTGTATTAGCACCATTCAATCAAAAACAAAAAGTACAAAACAGAGAAATAAGGTAGAAATTTGTAGGAAGAAAGAAGGAGAAGAAAAGAAGAAGTTTGGTTTGAAATTTTGCATTTTCAAGTTCTTTTCTATCCTTCACTTCTTAAAGTTCATGAATTTTGTGTTAAATATATCTTATATTAAGTTTATCATGAACTAATTTTGTTATTCCAAAGCTACGATGTTGTCTAAGTTTCATTTTTCATTCAACATATTCAATATTTTGTTATTGCGTTGTTGAAGTTTTTATCATTGTTCTTTATGAGTTTTAAATACTTGATCAGCATTTAAGGCCTATAATGATTCATAATGAGTACGAGAGGAGATTTATGATGATTGCTAAGGTGATAAGCACCACAAATTGAGCGAATGCTCACGAGAGATTAACGCGATTTGTATGGTTTTTAAGTGAAAATCATAGAGCTTTAAAAACTCTTTTCTTATTTAAATTCATGCACGAGAGTGATGGGTTAATGTTTAAAAGAGCATGCTAAATGTTGCTCGAGAAAGAATATTTAGTAAATTAGGGTTTTCAACTATCAACACGTAATAATAACTTAAATAACAAGAATAGAAAAGTGTATTGATGCAGTTGGGTGAAATCAGATGCCTTAGATGTTATTAAATCATAAAAACTTCATAAAAATTAGTAAGCATTAACTAAAAATTAGTTAACATATTTTGTTTCTTTTTATTTTATTTTTATCAACATCTCAATTTTCGATCTTTTAAATAGCATTAAAGCTACTAATTTCGGTACTCGCTCAATAACAATCCTCATGGGAACGATACTCTACTTACTACTTTATTACTTGATACGACTAGTGCACTTGCTAACGCATACGCAAAGTAAGCATCATTGTTTATTGGTTAAAACTTTCATATTTGTTTGAAAGAATCTAATACAAGCTCACTTGTTTGATTTCCTAAAAGAAAACACCTTGAAAGGGAGATTGGCTACACATGGCACCCATGTTTGGTCACACTAATTCGAGCAGGATCCAAAGACTGGTGAAAGATGGACTGAAAGAGTCTTTGGACTTGAAGTCATTACTAGTTTCCGAATTCTTTATTGAATGAAAGGTGACCAAGTCTATCTTTAAAAAGGCAACAAGGTTGGTGACTTGCTCGAGCTGGTTTTCACATATGTATGTGGACTAATGAATGTTCAAGCAAGAGGTGGGTATCAGTAGTTCATAACATTTAGTGATGATTACTTAAGATACAAATATTTTTACCTAATGAGACATTGGCCGGATTCTTTTGAAAAGTTCAATAAGTACAAAGCTGAAGTTGAAAAGTAATTAGGTAAGTAGGTTTAGTCCCATTATTTAGATCAAAGTGGTGAATATCTTTGGGGTGAATTTCCAGATTTCCTAATTGCAAATGGGATAAGACCTCAACTTTCTACTCTAGGTACACCGTAGTAGAATAGTGTTGCAGAAAGAAGGAATAGGACATCGTTAGAGATGGTAAGGTCAATGATGTGTCATGCTGCTTGACCAATCTCATTTTAGGGCTATCCCAAAGGAACAAGGGTGGTCTTCTCTATAGTCTTTTTGATCAAAAAGGGTTTTTGTAAGTATGTGAAGTTTTTAAAGGAGGATTTTATAGTAGACTACAAACGCAAAAATAGAATGGTGTTAGAAGAGCTTAAAGAAAATGATACTAATTTTGAACAGCTAGACACAACTTGGCATACAATGGATGCATGAGATGCACCTACTATTAGGATTGAGAATGTTCTAAGTACATGAGAGCCTAGGTGTAGTGGGAGGAGGTTTCATGGCAGGAGCCTTAATGGTTGACCATGACATTGAATCTAACACTCTCAACTGTAATGAGGTAGTTAAAGACAAGGATGTTCACCAATAGGTCTTCGTAATGAAATCTGAGTTAGGATGTATGTATTTTAACCAAGTCTGGAATCTTGTAGAGGCGCATGTTGGCATTAAGCCCATTTGTTGCAAATGAGTCTACAAGAGAAACAAAGAGGAATGGAGTGGAAGGAAGAAAACCTTAATGGCAAGATTGGTCATATGGTATGCAAATTGAAGAAGTCCATGTATGGGCTGAAGCAAGCATTATGCTCATTGAATATTAGATTCAATAAAGTGATTAAGTCTTATGGTTTTTAGTCATTGGTTGATGAACCATCCGTGTATAAACAATATCAAGAGAAACTAGTGACTTTCTTAGTATTGTACATCGACGATATACTACTCATTAAGAATGATGTAAGGGTGTTATCAGCTGTAAAGATTTGGTGAGCTAGTTCCAATTAGCTATACGGATTCAAACTTCCAGTCAGATAGATTTGGTGCACCCATCTCAATGGTATTCTAAAATCCAGATTTATGCTGTTAATAATATTTTATTAAAGATAAAATTAAAGTTCCAGTTGTTTCCTTGTTAAATTTTTGTAAACGAGCATTTATACTGCATGTGATTTTCTTTTTGGAAACACCCATGAGATGGGTGCAGCCCTCAGACTCCAATTTACATGTTTGTTCTAGTGGAGGGGCTGTTGCTATCAATATAGCCTATTAGAAAAATATCGAATAAATGATTTAAGTCTGGAGTGTAATGAGATTTATTTAGAGGAATTAAATCTCATTAAATGGTAAATAAATTATTTCATGAGATGATTAATTTAACCCATTCGGAGCTACATTTGAATTGTTCCCGAGGTTCCTGAGTAAGCTTTTGTATTTATAGCCACTGGAAAAATATAATAGAATTCATGAGATGAGTAGATTTAAATTTGCCAAACATTATTCATGAGATGAATAAAAAATTAAAACATATAAAATCAAATTAGTTTTTGAAAATTAAAATTAATAAGATGAATTTTTACATGTGGAACAAAAAAAAATAACCAAAACATAAACGCAAAGGGGTTGATCCGCGTAGCATGTCGCGCGCTGGGCTCACCTAGGGAGGATCTGTGCCTTCGGGCACGAACCAATCACCGCGTGCCATGTGACAAGCCAAAAAGGAAGTGCTTTTTCCCCTGTGTAAAACACATTGTTTTTGTTTCTTTTATATATTAAATGATGCGTTTTGATTTTAACTGGGCGAATCCCACATCGAAAATCAGCCTATTTTTCGCTGCGGTACACTATTATATATAGGGATACCTTTTCCAGAGGTTTGGCATTCAATTGAAATTAAATTTTTGGGTTTCTGAAAATTGTTTCGGAGACCTAATTGAGGAGAAAAATTTTCCGTTGAAGTTTTTCTTTCCTAATTTAATATTTTTTGGATACCACCCTCCGGGCAGTTCGAGGTCATTGGGTAGAAGATCGCGGGGTCTTGATTTTTGTGTTCTTCTGAAGAAGACTATTTCTTTTTGGTATTCTTTTTATTGGGGTAATTCCAAGTATGTCTTCTTTCCTTCACTTTTAGTTTTCGCTTTTCGATTTATTTACAATATTTGTTTTTATGTACGTTTAAGTTTATGCATTGTTATGAATGTATTAAAGTAAAAGGTCTTGTAGATCTAAATTAAGAATTTAGATCTATATATTTAAATTATGAATTTAAGTATGTAGATTTAAAATTATGAATTTTAAATGAACTCTAGATTTAGAATTATGAATTCTAAACCCCTTCCGTTACGTAAAATTTATAAAATTAGGGAGAATTTCTAAAATTTCTTCTAACAACCGGTATTAAAGTAAATGGATTTATATAGATAACCCTATTTCCGAGAGCTCTCCCACTTGAGGTGTCACGAAGCATGACTCTCCGACCGGGGGTTTACGTAGAGAGAAGAGTCTCCTAATCTAAATGCTCTAATAAGTGCCTTTTGTTGTGACCATAGTTACGACCTGTGAACCCAACAGTCGGCATTAGAATTATATTTTTTCCAGCACCATCTGCATTGTCAACAGGACCTGATGGAGGACTAAGATCCGGTCGTCTAGCTTATTGGCTTAATCTCACATGCTGACTTGCAGGAAGCAAAATACTCTTTCCAACAGGCGGAATCTGTCTTTGTGCCTGCTGTTGTACTTGCTGTTTTAAGCCTACAAGCTGCTGAGTTTTTGAATCCAACCTCTGTGACTGTGCCTCAAACTTGCGGTCCATCTCTTGCTTCATTGACAAAATCAAATTCATCATCTGCTTAATCCGATCAGCTTGATTACTTCCTGAATCAGTTCTAGCCACAGCAATAGCATAAGTAGCTTTGTTATTGGCAGCATTAGTTGCTACATTAGCTCTCGTAGTCACTCCTCCTACCAGTGGTGCTGATTTCTTATGCCTAGCTTGAATTGTAACAATTGAACAAAATCGAACAAATAAGGCTTGGTAAATGCAAACGCAATCCAATTAAAGCAAAGCCAATCTGATCAAATGCAATCTCAAGCTTTGATACCAATTGTTATGAATCAAGATCAATCTTGATTCATAAACTAGGTTTTGGAGAGTTTAGATGAGAAAAAAATGCAAAGGAGAGGAGAATTAGAGAGAAATCTACAGATAATAGAGAGAAGTCATCAATTTTATCATTCATGAATCCAACTTTACAAGAAATCTTCCTATTTATACTAATACAAGATTAAGAGCAAAGCATTGAATCTAGACTTACTCTTTAACCGCCTAAACCGACATAACCTTATGTCCGACCACCAAACTTGACTTAGGTCAATACAAGTCATACAAACATGAACTAACTAAGTTTGCCACTTTATTACTTTGAATTGACCCAGTAGAGAAATTATTCTTCAATTAGCTCCAATCATATGACAGAAGTCCCTTGAACTTGAGCTCCTTTGTACCATTCAACCATCTCGAGTCCTAGAGTGGTTCATACCCTTGTCCGGGTGATCATCTCCTAGGGATACTAGGCTGTGGACACTGTTACTTCAGCTCCTAAAGGCTTGATTCTCCTCGAGGGAGGCCTCACGTGTTAAGCACGTCACACTTTGCTCAAAACGAGTTCATCGCAACCCTTTCGAAATTAGGGTATAAACAAATGCTCCCTTTTTAGCCGTTATAAAATTCAAATGGATACTGCTAGGGCTTGAAATTTTTGCTTTTCTGTTGTTCTCTCTCTCAAGCGCTTCTTTAAAATTCTTGCTTTCGTTCTTTGAATGTCTAAATCTCGATTCAATTTGCTTTCTATCCTTTGCTTCCTCTGATCTAACGATGGTCAAATCTCGTTTGATATCTCTACACATGTTGCTCCAGCTAATAGCCCAATTGAGCAATTGATGTGTCTGCTTCAATCAAACCTTTTGACAGTCTTTCATGTGCTTTAGAGCCCAATAGATATTAACACCATTAATGACGATCCTTCTTGGTTATCAAAGAATGACTCTTCATGTTCCTTCCCGTCTTATATCCTTCGAGAATTTTTATAGATACTGACTCATGTGTTTCATATTTACGCATCTTTTAATTACTGTTTTAATTATTTTGCACCTGTTTAACTATAGTCTACACTCACTTTGGCAATTTTTATATTTTTGTAGGTTTGAAATTAAAGTTTCAGAAATTGTCAAATTTTGGTGCAGACAAGACAAATTCGATGCATAAATAATTAAATCAAAATGCAAGAACATATAAGCTCGGCCCGCTGCCGTACCATCAGCAACCAATGAAGCCCAGCAAGCCCATCAACGCCCGTACAGCAGTTCACCGATACTAGGCCCTTGTTTTAGCATCAACACCACCTGCATAGACCCAATACATTCAAGTCCAATAACTACCAATACCATACCCGCCCAAACCTATGCAGCTCAGCTGCATCCTGTTCACCAGCACAGCCAAATCCAGCCTGTCACACCTCAGCCCAAACGCAAGGCCCAAGGTCGCACTAGACCTATGTTCAAGCGAACCATTATCTCCAACATCATGCAAGCCCAGCCCTAGCCTGACGGCAGACCCAAGCTCACTCGTGAACATTAGCCCATGTCCAGCACGATCAGCCCAGCTCGCTTAAGGTTGTTAACTGTAAGTATAAATCAGGATAGGGGGGACTCTGTTTTGGCTCTCAATTTTTTTATGAACGCAGCAGCACCTCTAACACTCTTTCTCTAAGTTCTTTCTCTCTTTTTTTTATATGAACTTTCCAGTTTTTTGTTAAATTGGAACGGGAGCGAAATTAGCGTGAAGACCAACATGAGTTCATACATCTCCTCCTTTACTGGATCATCCTTGATGGAGAGCTAACTTGCTCTCTGGGGTTAGATGAAGTTGATAACCTTAAATTTGTATATATTTATTTATATCATTTTAATATATTTTTAATCATTTTACTTCTAATTTTTATCAATTTTGCCTGGTTTTGCTCATTTTGAAATATTTTCCTATTTTCTTGTAAAAAACTAATTTTGTATTAAATATTGCTAGTTTATCATTAATATCAATAAGTTAAAGCAAGATAAATCCAAAAAATTGCAAAATAGTAACAAAAATTATACAAAATTACAAAGAACACCTAACTTACACCCTATTTCACAAGTTTTGTATTAATTTTTAGCTAAAATTTAAGCTTTTATCCTCATTATTCATCTTTTATGTATTGCATAATACAATTAAACATTACTTAAAGATATTTTAAGCACTCTTTTACATAAAAAAACCAGAAAAATTCGACAAATATAAAAAAATTCTCAACTTGCAGCAACTTGCACCTGCTGCAGCATGTCACTTTGCAGCTCGATTTTGGCAAATTGTTTTCAGCTAAATTCACTGAACCAAAGCTTAAATACGTTATTTAACATCTTTTTAACATGTTTTTGCAGCATTTGAGTGGAGAATTTCGTGAAAAAATGGAGAAAAACGAGCTGAAAATCAGTTGCAGAAAATTTTGACAGATTTCAGCTTTTCATGAACAACTTGCATTTTGGCAATTGAAACTCAATTTTTTTCAACTAAATTCATTTTAAAAACATCACAAAAAATCAACATGATGTTTTGGATCTGAATTTGGGCGGTGGAGTGTAGAAAACATCAAGAAAAACAATAAAAAATCAGAACCGCAGAATTGCCTCATGATGCACAAATGGGAGCTGATTTTTGAGATTTTTTCCAATTTTTTTTACCCAAATCATACTTTTATAAATAGGGGATGTTGCAAGGAGCTTAGGAATAAATTATTTAGACCAAAAGACACAAAAAAAATCGAGTGAGAAAGGGCCAAGAACAGGGCGGGTTTGGGCACCTGCAGACCTGTTCTTTGGTATCCTGTTTTTTTTTTTTTTGGTTATTTTTGTTTGTTTTATCATTTTTGTTCATTAGTTCATGTATTTTGATGTTTTTAATGGTTAATATTAAGTTTAACATGAACTAATTTTGTTAATCTATGGCTACGATGTAGCCTAAGTTGTAAAATACGCTCATTTCTAATTCAAAGTATTCAATGTTTATGTTATTGCGCTGTTGAAGTGTTTATCATTGTTCTTCAAGAGTTTTAAATGCTTGATCACCATTTAAGGCCTATAATGATTCATAATGAGACCGAAAGGAGATTTATGATGAGTGCTGAGGTGATAACCACTACAAATTGGGCAAATGCTCGAGAGAGATTAACGCGATTTGTGTAGTTTTTAAAAAGAAAATCATAGAGCTTTTATAACTCTTTTCTTATTTAAATTCATGCACGGAAGTGATGGGTTAATATGTTAAAGAGTACGCTAAATGTTGTTCGAGAGAGAATGTTTAGTAAAGTAGGATTTTCAACCATCAACACACAGTAACAACTTGAATATCGAGAATAGAAAAGACATATTGATGCAAGTAAAGTGAAATCGGATGCCTTGGACTTTATTAACTAAAAAAATAACTTAAATCGGCTCATACTAGTCTAGTTTTAACTTTTTATTTTTATTTTATTTTATCTTACTTTATTTCATATCAAATCCCCAATTTTTCGATTTTTTAAATAGTATTAAAGCTATTAATTTTAGTACTCACTCAGCAATCCTTGGGGGAACGATACTCTACTCACTCTGTATTACTTGAAGCGACTAGTGCACTTGCTAGTAAAAAAAACGCATCATGGTTTTGGCGCCGTTACCGGGGATTATTTATAATTGAGTGATATTGATACCACATAGTAATAATTTGTAAATTTTGTTAAATTTGAAATATAAATTTCTTTTCTTTCCTTCATCTTATTTATAAAGATAATTCTAAAAAAAATTCCAAATAAAAAAAAATTGTATATAAAAAAATTTTTTTTTTGTCTGTTTTTATCATTTGAAATTATTAATAGATTGTATATTTTGTTAAAACTTTGAAAAATTAATCTTCGTTCATTTATTTATTTCATTTTTATTTTATTGTAGATTGTTATTTTTTTAAAGTTTTTTTGTTTAATTTTAACTTTATCTTAACTTTTTAATCATTCTATATAATTTTTTTTTAGTTATATTTGTTATCTTTAAATTTTTCAAAGCCTTTTGAATTAAATTTTTTCTTTTAAAAAAAAAAAAGTGATGGCTTGCTGCATATCTATAAAATCTCAATACCAAGCTTTATCTAAATCATTATCTACTGAACTTTCACTAATTGAAGATAGGATTGCTGCTGGCACTCCTCAATGTGAATTTTGTGCAGATAACCATGCTAGCATGGAATGTCAATTGGGTAATATCTTTTCTTCCTTTTGTTTTGAGCAATATAACTTCATGACACCTCATTATCAAGCTGAACCAAGAAGAAAACTGAGCATTTATGAAATTAGTACAATGTCGGTCCAAAGTTCACAAATTCATGTGTTAATAGATCAAATGAGTGCTATTGGTGCTCGTAGATGTAGATTTTGTGGAAATAACTATGCTAGCAAAAAAGATCTAGTAGATAATAGCTTTTCCTCATGGGGTTTTGAACAAAGTAATTACATGTCAAATTTTAATCAACCCTAGAACAATCCCTACTCTAGCACTTATAATCAACAATGGATGGACCCCTCCTGTAACCATCGCGAAGCATTTTGGTCACCCACTTATCCATCCCAAGAAAAAAGCTATAACTTGGAAGAAACATATAGGGAATTCATGGAAACCGTAAGTGGCTTAAAGAACCGAAAAGCCTCCGTCCAAAATCCTGAGCCACAAGTAGGGATCATAATAGAGGAATATTCTGCGAGATCTGAAAAGTTCATGTCTTGCGATACCATCACTAAATTAGGGGACGAAACTAACGCCACAATATTGAGAGATAGAGACACATTAGAAAAGCCACCTCAATGTGACATAATCCCCCTAATCAACTTTAAACCACCAATGACCAACACTATCTTTACCGACCCACCACCACCAGCCATTAAAATAAAATGTAGAGCTTATCTAACATGGTCTGAAATTTTCAGAACCATGGAAGCCTCAGTGAAAAATAACAAAAGAAACCAAAAAAAAGAAATTCAAACTATGGCAGATCAAAGCTCAAGGAGCCCAAGATTAGGGAAGGTGGGGGAGGACGTGTAAAGAGGAGAACGAGAAAGCTGCATGGTAGAAAATGGTCATCATGGATGGATGATGGTAACTCTATTCCTCTTCAGGACACAGGATAGATCCACCCAGATAGTCGAGCTAACGACTATAAACTAAAGTGCTTCTTGGGAGGCAACCCAAGTGTTTTTTTTTTTCATTTTCCTTACATTATTTTGTCTCACATTTATTTTTGTTTAAATAGGTTTTACACAATAAGTTTGGGGGTGGCACGATGCCCACATGTATCATCAAAGAGCAATCCTCAAAGCAGGAAAGTATTTCTCTCTCGCTCACTCTGTATATTCCTTTTAATTTAAAAATAAATCAGTGTTAAATTCTATGTTAAGGAGTAGGAAAAGCAGTTTTTATAATTTTTTTTTTTTAAATTTTTTGAAAAGTTTTCCAGTCTTATGTTTTGGAGTCGGCTTAAGTGCCTCCCAGATTTTGGAGCCTTTGTATGGGGATGTAAATAGGGCCGGCCAACAAAAAGATTTTCTATGCTTTAAGTTTTACTGCATTTTGAATAATAATAATACAATAACAGCAATAAATTTAAAAAAAAAAAATCCCCTATTTATAACCAATTTAAAACTTATCATCATGCTTTTTAGGGTATTTTTCTACTCTTTCTTAGCTTGTTTACTGTAATTTAATTGGAATAACGTAAGAATCGATTGTTTTGGTGCTTTAATCGTGAAACAAAAATCTAAGGCATTATCTTGCTAAAACCATGGTATTTGAGTTCATTAGTTAGCATAGCTGTTTTACCTTTCTTTCTTATTAAAAGATATTCAAATTTGAATGGAGTGCATTAAGGATTATCATCTTATAATGAGCTTTGAAGAGTTATGCCTGAATCTAAAAGAAAAATATGAAATTAAAAAAAAAAAGTAGAGACAATTGTATCTCTAGCACCACTATCTAGCATAAAATAAAGATATGTGCTATCCAATATTGAGGGCATCTCAGTGGTGGCTTCTCTTGCTTATGGGTCATCGCCCAGGAGTCGGAGCTTAATTCTCACTGTAGATAAACTCAGAAGAGTCATAGATAAGGAATCTCAGTGGTGGCTTCTCTTACTTATGGGTCATCGCCCAGGAGTAGGAGCTTGATTCTCGCTGAAGATATACTCACTTGGTAATGTTGGGGACAACTCAGTGGTGGCTTCTCTTACTTATGGGTCATCGCCCAGGAGTCGGAGCTTGATTCTGGCTGAAGATAAACTTATGAGCCGAAAGTGACTTAAGCAAATAAGTTCCTCAAAAAAAAAAAAAAAGAAAAAAAAGAATGTTTTAGTTTTGGGCATACTCGATAAGATTTGTTATGAGTGCTATGAATTTTTTCCTCTATTCTGTTTGAATGTCTTGAGATTTGAAAGAACGGATAAATTTAATTTGCTATCATAACTTCTGAATCTCAGCTGCCTGGGTGATTGACAGGTTTTTCCTTAGAAAAGATGATTTTGCCTTTAGAGCCCTAAACATTGATTTTCGGTTATTCATTTCTGAATTAGAGTGCGCTTGCTTTAAACAGTAGAAAAATTCTTGAAAAGCATGAGATATGGTGCTGAAATATTCAGTCTTGCTCAGGGACGAGCAAGATTTAAATTTGGGGGTATTTTGATAACCTTAAATTTGTATATATTTATTTATATCATTTTAATACAATTTTAACCATTTTACTTCTAATTTTTATCAATTTTGCCTGGTTTTGCTCATTTTGAAATATTTTCCTATTTTCTTGTAAAAAACTAATTTTGTATTAAATATTGCTAGTTTATCATTAATATCAATAAGTTAAAGCAAGATAAATCCAAAAAATTGCAAAATAGTAACAAAAATTATACAAAATTACAAAGAACACCTAACTTACACCTTATTTCACAAGTTTTGCATTAATTTTTAGCTAAAATTTAAGCTTTTATCCTCATTATTCATATTTTATGTATTGCATAATACAATTAAACATTACTTAAAGATATTTTAAGCACTCTTTTACAAAAAAAAAACCAGAAAAATTCGAAAAATATAAAAAAATTCTCAACTTGCACCTGCTGCAGCATGTCACTTTGCAGCTCGATTTTGGCAAATTTTTTTCAACTAATTTCACTGAACCAAAGCGTAAATACTTTATTTAACATCTTTTTAACATTTTTGTGCAGATTTTGGGTGGAGAATTTCGTGAAAAAATGGACAAAAAACGAGCTGAAAATCAGTTGCAGAAAATTTTGACAGATTTCAGCTTTTCATGAACAACTTGCATTTTGGCAATTGAAACTCAATTTTTTTCCACTAAATTCATTTTAAAAACATCACAAAACATCAACATGATTTTTTGGATCTGAATTTGGGCGGTGGAGTGTAGAAAACATCAAGAAAAACAATAAAAAATCAGAACCGCAGAATTGCCTCAGGATGCACCAATGGAAGCTGATTTTTGAGATTTTTTCCAATTTGTTTTACCCAAATCATACTTTTATAAATAGGGGATGTTGCAAGGAGCTTAGGAATAAATTATTTAGACCAAAAGACACAAAAAAAATCGAGTGAGAAAGGGCCAAGAACAGGGCGGGTCTGTGCACCTGCAGACCTGTTCTTAGGTATCTTTTTTTTTTTTTTTTTTTTTGGTTATTTTTGTTTTTTTTATCATTTTTGTTCATTAGTTCTTGTATTTTGATGTTTTTAATGGTTAATATTAAGTTTAACATGAACTAATTTTGTTAATCTATGGCTACGATGTAGCCCAAGTTGTAAAATGCGCTCATTTCTAATTCAAAGTATTCAATGTTTATGTTATTGAGCTGTTGAAGTGTTTATCATTGTTCTTCATGAGTTTTAAATGCTTGATCACCATTTAAGGCCTATAATGATTCATAATGAGACCGAAAGGAGATTTATGATGAGTGCTGAGTTGATAAGCACTACAAATTGGGCGAATGCTCGAGAGAGATTAACGCGATTTGTGTAGTTTTTAAAAAGAAAATCATAGAGCTTTTATAACTCTTTTCTTATTTAAATTCATGCACGGAAGTGATGGGTTAATATGTTAAAGAGTACGCTAAATGTTGTTCGAGAGAGAATGTTTAGTAAAGTAGGATTTTCAACCATTAATACACAGTAACAACTTGAATATCGAGAATAAAAAAGGCGTATTGATGCAACTAAAGTGAAATCGGATGCCTTGGACTTTATTAACTAAAAAAAAAACTTGAATTGGCTCATACTAGTCTAGTTTTAACTTTTTAATTTTATTTTATTTTATCTTACTTTATTTCATATCAAAATCCCCAATTGTTCAATTTTTTAAATAGTATTAAAGCTATTAATTTTAGTACTCACTCAGCAATCCTCGTGGGAACGATACTCTACTCACTCTATATTACTTGAAGCGACTAGTGCACTTGCTAGTAAAAAAAATGCATCAGAAGTCTTAGCCTTTTTAGCTCTGTATTACTTTTAATTTCAAGATAATTTATTTGTTACATGAAGGGCTTGATTGTGAGAAATATTATGAAGTATTGTGCTTCAATTAATGTGATTATTGCGTTTGTAACCTTTAATTGTTGATATTGATATTTCTAAATTAATTCTTTGCGCTTGTAGCCTCTGGATTAATAAATCAAGTAATAGTATTAACTGAATTGTTAATTAAAGCCTATCTTCCCTATGACTTAGTTACATAGGGTCAATACGTAATAATTAACAATACGTTAGGGAGATCCTATTTTCTTTATGCTTTAGTTAGATAGGGTCAATGAGGGATACTAGCAACATATCCTTAGTAGGGTGAAGCTCGTAGCCTAGACCACTACTCGTATGACAATCAATAATCCCAATTTAAAAGTTAAGGTAAAAAGTAACTGGCTAATGATGGATTCGAAACCCTAGGTTCCAATTTAATACACTTTTCCTATAAGAATTAGATTATTTTAGTTTAATTGTCACTTTCTAGAATAATTAACATAAAAACCTCTCAATTTTATTCAAATCAATTTAGGTCATTGAATAATTTCACGTACTCTTAGTTCCTATGGTTCGACACCCTCTAGCCCTGCACTTCAATTTAGATGTGTTTAGTGATTAAGGTTAAATGCTAAATTTTGATAGACGCAGAAAAACACATCACTGATGAGTCTCCCCTAATTCGCGCAATGTCTGCAGGTTCTTCTTAGGGAGGAAGACAAGTCTTAAAGGAAGCAGCTCCTTTGAAAGGACATACTTTCATGACAAATTGATACGCCGAGTGGGTGGATAGCCTAATATTGACCCACGAAGAGAAATGGAAGAATCTTCGTATACGAAACCATCAAGCTCTCCACCATCACTCTCAAGTATGATTACCCTATCATGACGGCACTCACTTGCTGCTAGAACACGAACACTTTTGTCCTCCCTAAGGGATTTCTTGGCATTACCTTGGAGGACATAACGGCCTTAACAAGTCTTTCACCAGAAGAAGAGGATTCACCTCTAAATTCTTTTGGTCTAATGTGGCTTAAGCTTTTTCCTCTTCCTTCTTCATAACTAAATTGCCCAATGGTTATGAGTCCTTTTTGAAGATGTTTATAATACGGGCTCATGACTTTAGGCACGATTCAAGAGAAGAAGAGGCATGCTTGTACTTGTTTTGGTTAAACAAGTTTTTCTTTTAATCCTCCAACTTAGCTTTGAAGTTTTTAAAGACCATGCCTGTAAACTTAGTTTTTAGCACTGGTCCATTGGCCTTGGGGCCATTATTCTTGGCCCCAGTATATGGATGCTTAGGGACGCTATAGCCAAGAACTACGTTATCCAAACAGGTGATTCCTTGTAGCTAGTCTTGCTTTAGGCCCTAGCCCATTTTTGTGAGCTTTGCCCAGGGGCCCCTGTGCTCTCACTAGTTAAGGAGTTCCCTGCTTTGGGGAGTACTTTTCCTGTTGTGAGGTCCAACTACCCCTAGCACTATCCTTTAACCAATGCCTTGAGAGACTAATGTCTCCTTGAGGTAGAAAGGGGACTCAATGGACTTCTTTTGAGGAGAGGAATCTTGGTCCACTATGGTTCAAGAAACTGGACCTTCATTATGATGTCTCTGTGGACCTCAACTCCCACATCTAGCAAGTAATCATGTGCCCCAAAGATTTGTTCTTCTATCACTAGACTCATCCTAGTGTGGAAACGTATAGGCTTAGATTGTTTGCAAAGCTGTTTGGTGTGGTCCAAGACATCCCTTTTTCGAGTCTAAGGACCAAAAACCTATATTGGGCTAAGAGGTTCTCCATCTAACCTATCCATCTTAGGGAGCTTTGCGAGCGGAACCAAGAGGTGAAATCCATTTATGGGTGCCATGTTGTTTATAGGTACACCCCGTGTGCCACACCATGTTTTGTAGCTTGGTTTCGAGCCTATTGGTCCCTTTTGGAGGCCAGACATGCCAAGTATTATTTTATGCCTTGATATGAGCGAGCAGGTCTTAGCTTGAGAAGAAGCCAGCCCATCAGCATCAAGTAAATTTTAAGATAGTTTATTAGTTGTTTTTCTTTTCAAGTGTTCTATTTTGTCTTGTTTATTTTTATTTTGTTTTGTTAGCATTGGTTTTTAGTTTGACTTGCATCTCGCGGTTGTTTATTCATCCACATTCATCGCTCTTTATCTCTTGATTTCACCATATTCGACCCTGAGATTGAAAGGACCTTAAGAGACTTTAGAGCCCAACACCGAGCACGAACCGCAATAGCTAATGAGCAACAACCACATCCACTTATGGAGTATTTTACTCTCACCACATACACCTCATCTTCATGCATTAGGTTGCCACCTGTAGCCCATCAGTTCGAGCTTAAGCCACATACCATACAAATGCTTCCTTCATTCCATGGCTTAGGCAATAAGAACCCGTACACACAGTTGGGCAATTTCCTGGAGGTTTGCTCAACTTTCAGGATTCCTAATGTTAGTAATGATGCCATCCTACTTTGTCTTTTTCCTTTCTCTTTGAAGGATAAAGCTAAGTATTGGTTAGGCACCTTACGTAGTGGGACAATTAGTACTTGGACTCAAATGCAACAAGAATTTCTTAAGAAATTCTATCCAATGAGTAAGACCAACACTGCTAGAAGAGCCATTAACACCTTTTCTTAACTTTTGAGTGAAGAGTTTTATGGGAGTTGGGATTGGTTTAGGGAACTACTAAGAGCTTGTCCACGTCATGCTATCCCTAAATGGCAAGTGGTCCAAAACTTTTATTGTGGGTTGAATGAAAAGGGTCAACAAATTGTTGATGCCTCTTGTGGTGGTTAGTTCCTTAGGAAGAATGAGGATGAGGCGTGGGAATTGTTTGAACATTTGAATGAGAACTCACAACAGAATGCCGCACATACACGTTCAAATGCTGCTAGGTTAAATAGAGGAGAGGTACAAGAAATTGCTCACACCTCTATCTTATATAAGAAAGTACACTCTCTTGCCTCTTCTATGGAGTAGCTTACTTCCTTATTTAAGATGACATTGGCTCTCTCTACTATACCTAATGTGTCTAATGGTCAAAACATGCATAGTGCTTGTTCTTCATGTTCTAATGTCTCTCGTTCTACACTTGGTTGCCCCTCTGCATCACCTTTTGTTGAGTGGTTGAAGGAACAGGTTAATGTAGCCCAAGTATTCTTGAGGAATGATCCGTACTAGAACACATACAATCCGGGCTGCAAAAGTCCAAACTTATCCTGGAGGCTAGGAGGAGAAGGACAATTCATGCCACAACCACAAAATCCACAACCTCAGCAATCCGGTATGCCACAACCTCTCGGTTTTTAATCGCAAGGGTATGCTTTTGACTACTCTCTACCCTCTAATTTAAGCTCTAATTCGAATCTTGAAGACAAGGTCTTGAGTGCGTTGAAAGGTTTAGAAGCTAATTCCCAACTCCTCCTTCTATTGAAAGAACGGACTACAATAAAGGAAAAGGTATAGACTGATTCCCTCCCGTGGCTGTAGTCAAGAGAGAGTCTCTTACGGTTATGAAAGAAGATCCCTATCCTACTCCTATACACAGTAGATCTCAAAGCTAGAAACCCAAATAGGTCAACTAGCCAACACTTTGAGTAGAAGAGCCGAGGGAAGACTGATAAGTCTAAATTAGTATATAATTTTTTATATTATTTTAATATATTTTTAAAAATTTTACTTCAAATTTTTATCGCTTTTGCTCGATTTTGCTCTTTTTCACTCATATTGCCATTTTCTTGCAAAAACACTTGTTTTATGCTAAATCTTGCTAAGTTTTATCATTAACATCAATAGGTAAAAGCAAGATACACCAAATCAAAGCAAAAAATGGGCAAAACATAATAATTAACATGGCCAAAGTAAGAACACAATAAGTTCGTGCACAATACAATTCAACTTGCAAAAATGGGCAACAAAATGCACAAATAAAGTGCAAGGATTAATTAAACAATGCATTAACATGTCAAATTTGATGTAAACTCTGAATTTAGGTGGGTCTAAGCTCAAAAATTTAAAGAAAATCAGCAAAGAACCGCAAGAACATAGAAAATGCACCAAGCTCAACCAATCCATTTCAAATTGCAATTTTGAGTGGCAAAATGGACAAATAACATGAAAGAACTTCTTGAACACATCATTAACATGTTCAAGTTGATTTTAAAGATGATTTTGGGCGGTGCAAAGCAACAACTAATGAAAAAAAATTGAGTTGAACAGCCATTGTAGAATCTGGGTGCAGGTGGTGGTGCAATCAGCTTCAACTTGCATTTTTGCAGCTCTAACTCAACTTTTTTCACCCAAATTCATTGTACAAACATACTTTAACATGTATTAACTCATATTTTGCAGGCTTTGGGTGGTGGAATCGCAGAGAAAAGTAAAAGAATGGGTGAAAAACGCAACTTGCAGCAGTAGAAAAAAAAACATATTTTTTTGATCATCAACTTACAAATTTTCCTCACTTTGGGCATCAATATTATGCAATATTTTAGCTTAAATTCATTTGATACACCTTATAAAACATGCACATGATGCTTTTGTGCAGGTTTTGGATGGCGAAATTCAGAAAAAAAAAAAAAATGGATGAACAAAGTAGCTTCAGCAGCAGCCGCAACATTCAGCTAATGAGGATGAAGTTTGAAGATTTTTTACAATTTTTTTTTATCCTAATTCAACTACTATAAATAGGGGATAGTTTGGAGTTGTTTAACCATCAGATTTCAGAACAAAAATCACAAGATTTGAGTGAGAAAACAGAGAAAAACCGTGAGAAAGAGGAAAGGAGATGGAAGGAAGAAAGTTTGGTTTGTAATTTTGTATTTTTAGTTCTTTCTATCATTTTTTATTTTCTAAGTTCATGAATTTTGTATTTATAATGTTTAATATTAAGTTTATCATGAACTAATTTTGTTATTCTAAGGCTACGATGTAGCCTAAGTTTTAATATACACTTATTTCTAATTCAAAGTATTCAATGTTTATGTTATTGTGTTGTTGAAGTGTTTATCATTGTTCTTTATGAGTTTTAAACGCTTGATCACCATTTAAAGCCTCTAATTATTCATAATGAGTCCAAGAGGAGATTTATGATGATTGCTCAAGGTGATAAGCACCACAAATTGGGCGAATGCTCGAGAGAGATTAATGCAATTTGTATGGTTTTCAAAAAGAAAATCATAGAGCTTTAAAAACTCTTTTTTTATTTAAATTCATGCACGAGAGTGATGGGTTAATATATTAAAGAGTATGCTAACTGTTGCTCAAGAGAGAATATTTAGTAAATTAGAATTTTCAACCATCAACACACAGTAACAACTTGAACATCGAAAATAGAAAAGGCGTATCGATGCTACTCAAGTGAAATTGGATGCCTTAGACTTTTATAAACTGATAAAAACAAACAAAAAATTAACAAACTTTAATCTCGTTTTAACTTTTATTTCTTTTTATTTTATTTCACTTTATTTTGCATCAAAATCCTAAAATTTTCGGTCTTTTAATTAGTATTGAAGCTATTAATTTTGGTATTCACTCAATACAATCCTCGTGGGAACGATACTCTACTCACTTCTATATTTATTGGTACGACTAGTGCACTTGCTAACTCATACGCAAAGTTTGCATCAAGTTTTTGGGGCCCCAAACTTATAAATATAACAACTTTAAAATAAAAATTAAGAAAAATATGGTTTTAGGAAAAGGGGGGATAGCAGCACTAATGTTTTGAAAAACTTTAAAATAACAATTTTAACTTTTAAAATTTTAACAAAATGGACTTTTTAAGTAAAATAATGATAAAAGTAAGAAAAAAAATACAAGAAAAACAACAAAATAACACAAAACTCACAAATTTTAAGAAAAACACAATTTTAGGGGTATGTTCTATACGAATTTTTCCCTTTTTTTTTTTCAAAGAATTTATATTTACAAATGAATCAAATGAAAAATTTCTTACACTTAAATAGAATTTACAAATTAGTAACAATTTCAAATTTGCCCCAAAACTAATTGGTATTGATATCACTCAAAAAGAGACAATCCCCGGCAATGGCACCAAAAACTCGATGCAGACTTTGCGTATGCGTTAGCAAGTGCACTAGTCGTACCAAGTAATATAAAAGTGAGTAGAGTATCATTCCTACGAGGATTGTACTGGGTGAATACAGAAATTAGTAGCTTCAATACTATTTGAAAGATCGAAATATTTAGGATTTTGTTATGAAATAAAGTAAAATAAAATAAAAAGAAATAAAAAGTTAAAACGAGATTAGAATGTGCTAATTTTTTGTTGGTTTTTATCATTTTTTGAAGTCTAAAGCATTTGATTTCACCTTAGTTGCATCAATACGCCTATTCTATTCTCGATGTTCAAGTTATTGTGTGTTGATGGTTGAAAATCCTAATTTACTAAATATTCTCTCTCGAGCAACATTTAGCATACTCTTTAACATATTAACCCATTGCTCTCTTGCATGAATTTAAATAAGAAAAGAGTTTTTAAAGCTCTATGATTTTCTTTTCTGAAAACCACCCAAATCGCGGTGATCTCTCTCAAGCATTCACCCAATTTGTGAGGCTTATCACTTCAGCAATCATCATAAATCTCCTTTTAGACTCATTATGAATCATTACAGGCTTTAAATGGTGATCAATCATTTAAAACTCATGAAGAACAATGATAAATACTTCAACAACACAATAACATAAACATTGAATACTTCGAAATAGAAATACGCGTATATTACAACTTAGGCTATATCGTAGCCTTAGAATAACAAAATTCATTCATGATAAACTTAATATTAAACATTATAAACACAAAATTCATGAACTTAGGAAAGAAAAAAGGATAGAAAGAACTAAAAATACAAAATTACAAACCAAACTTTCTTCCTTCGTTCTCCTTTCCTCTTTCTCACGGCTTTTCTCTCTTTTCTCACTCAAATCTTGTGATTTTTGTTTTGAAATCTAATGCTTAAACACTCCCACACCATCCCCTATTTATAGTACTTGAGCTAGGATGAAAAAAATTGTAAATAAGCTTCAAACTTCATCCTCATTTGCTGAATGTTGCAGCTGCTGCTGAAGCTACTTTGTTCATCCACTTTTTTATTTTTTTATGAATTCCCCCCGCCCAAAACTTGCACAAAAGCATCATGTGCATGTTGTATAAGGTGTATACAATTAAATTGAGCTAAAATATTGCATAATATTGCCGCCCAAAGTGAGGAAAATATGTAAGTTGATCAAAAACATCTTTTTTTTTTTTTTTTTTTTATGCTGCTGCAAGTTGCGTTTTTCACCCAAGCTTTGAATTTTTTTTTTTCTGCAATTCCACCACCCAAAACTTGCCAAACAATGATTTAATACATGTTAAAGTATGTTTTTACAATGAATTTGGGTAAAAAAGTTGAGTTAGAGCTGCCAAAATGTAAGTTGAAGCTGATTGCGCCACCACCTGCACCCAAATTCCGCAATGGCCGTTCAACTCGATTATTTTCATTTTATATTGCTTTGCACCTCCCAAAATCAGCTTTAACATCAACTTGAACATGTTAATGAAGTGTTCAAGAAGTTCTTTCATGTTATTTGTCCATTTTACCACCCAAAATTGCAATTTGAAATGAATTGGTTGAGCTTGGTGCATTTTCTCTGTTCTTGCTGTTCTTTGCTGCTTTTCTTCAAATTTTGAGCTTGGACCCACCTAAATTCAAAGTTTACATCAACTTTCACATGTTAATGGATTGTTTAATTAATCCTTGCACTTGATTTGGGCATTTTGTTACCCATTTTTGCAAGTTGAATTGTATTGTGCATGAACTTGTTGGGTTCTTACTTTAGCCACGTTAATTATTATGTTTTGCCCATTTTTTTGCTTTGGTTTGGTGTAACTTGCTTTTACTTATTAATGTTAATGATAAAACCTTGCAAGAATTTGTATAAAACGAGTGTTTTTGTAAGAAAATGGCAATATGAGAGAAAAAGAGCAAAATCGAGCAAAAGCGATACAAATTTAATGTAAAATGTTTAAAAAGATATTAAAATAATATAAATAAATTATATACTAATTTAGACTTATCAAAATACCCCCAAACGTAAATCTTGCTCATCCTCGAGTAAGGCTAAACATTAAAGCGCAGGATCTCATGTTTTTTAAGAATTTTATCAAAATTCAAAGCATGTACACTCCAAATTAGAGAAGAATAACCGAGGCTCAAACTTCAGGGTTCTAAAGGCAAAACCATCTTTCCCAAGGAAAAACCTATCAATTACCTGGGTAATCGAATTCAAAAAGTTAGCTAAGCCAATTAAGTTTATCTATTCTTTCTAATCTTAAGATATTCAAACCGAATAGAGGACAAATATTATACCACTCATAATAAGACTTATCAAGTATGCCCAAAAACGAATTATTTTTGCACCTTTTTTTTTTCTTTGGAGGAATTTATTTACTCAAGTCAATATAAGCATATCTACAGCGAGAATTAAGCTCCGACTCCGGGGCGATGACCCAGAAGTAAGAGAAGCCACCACTGAGAAGCATGTATTATGACCTCCCGAGTATATATTCAATGAGAATCAAGCTTCAACTCCTGGGAGATGACCCGTAAGTAAGAGAAGCCACCACTGAGAAGCCCTCTTAACTGGTAGCACATATCTTATTTATGTGGGATAGTTGTGCTAGAGATGTTTTCCTCTTTTTTTTTTTTTTTTTTTTTTTTTTTGGTGCTTGGTTCCTTGTTAGCTTTCTAAGTATCCCTTGTAGCGAGCTTTCAATGAGGCATCTCCAGTTCCAGTTGGCCCAGGGTACCAGGTGTTGAAACACCCCTACGGATTTACTTGCTCGAGGTACCAAGGCACGAAAACATAACACCATAGCACATATCCAAATGATAGATGTTTTTAACAGGATAGCGATGCTTAGTTATTCTCTCCCTCTATTTTTTATTATATTATTTTTTAGATTCAAGCATAACTCTTCAAAGTTCATTATAAAGATGATAATCTTTAATGTAACCTATTCAAATTTGAGCATCTTTTAATAAGAAAGAAAAGTAAAACAGCTATGCTAACAATTGAACTCAAATACCCTGGTTCTATCAAGATAATGCGTTAGATTAGATCTTGTTTCGCAATTGGAACGCAAAAACAATTGATTCTTATGTTATTCTTAATCAAATTAAAGTAAACGAGCTAAGAAAAGTAGAAAAATTCCCCAAAAAGCCTGACGATATGTTTTTAAAATATATGGGGTTTTTTTTTAATTATAATTAAATATTTTTTATTTTTTATTTAAACAAATGATTAAAACTGTAGAAATAGCAGGCACTGGGTTTGTTGTTGTTGTTGTATTAAAACTGTAGAAATAGGCATTCTTTTTGTTGGCCGATACTATTTACATCCTCATACAAAGGCTCCGAACTTTGGGAGGCACTGAAGCTGACTCTAAAACATAAAACAGGAAAACTTTTCGATTTTTTTATTTTTTATTCAAAAATTTTAATTATTATTTTATTTTCCTTATTATTAATATTACTTTTCCCACCCCGAAACTTTATAAAAAAAAGAACTTAAAAAGATAAACTGGGGAGAGATGCTTCCCCGGTTTGAGGATTGTTTGTTGATAGTGCATGTGGACATCGCGCTACCCCCAAACTTGTTTCAAAATGCCTGTTCAAACAAAATATACACAAACATGAGTCAAATAAAAATAATGAAAGGAAAGAAAAAAAAAATAGATAAGTAAGGATAGAAACACTTGGGTTGCCTCCCAAGAAGCGCTTTAGTTATAGTCGTTAGCTTGACTTTTTGAGTTGCTTATTCGACATTGTTGAGATGAATGGAAGTTTTCTGAGGCTTGAGCTCTCTATCAATGTGAGGCTTCAGTCTTTGCCTATTGACCTTAAAAGTACCCTTTTTCTCATCCTGAATCTCAACCGTGCCATATGGAAAAACACGGGTCACAATAAAAGGTCTTGACCATCGAGAGCGCAGCTTTCCTGGAAAAAGTCGTAAGCGGGAGTTAAACAGTTGAACTTTTTGTCTCTGTACGAATTCTTTGTTCAGAATGTGCTTGTCGTGCCATCTTTTGGTTTGGTCTTTACAAATTCAAGCATTTTCATAAGCCTCATTTCTGAACTCATCCATCTCGTTGATTTGTAGCAACCTCTTTTCGCCTGCAGCTGCTAAATTGAAGTTCAAGGTTTTTATGGCCCATTATGCTTTGTGTTCCAATTCTATTAGTAAATGACAGGCCTTGCCATAAACCAGTCAATATGGCAACATTCCAATAGATGTTTTTTAATGCTTTTCTATGTGCCTAAAGTGTGGCATCTAACTATTTCGACCAATCCTTGCTAGAGGCACTAACAGTTTTTTTCAAGAATAACTTTCAATTCTCGGTTTGAAATTTTCACTTGTCCAATTGTTTGAGGATGGTATGGAGCACCCACATAGTGTGTGACTCTGTACTTACTAAATAAAGCTTTAAGTTGGCGGTCATGAAAATATTTTCCGCCATCACTTATAATTGCTCTAGGAGTTCCAAACCGAGAAAAGATGTTTTTTCTAACGAAGTTTACAACAACTCTAGCATCATTGGTCGGAAAATGATGTTAGAAAATGTTAGAAAATAAATATGTTAGAAAATGATGAGGGGAAAGGACCCATAAAATCAATTCCCTAAACGTCAAATAATTCAACAACCAAAATGTTATTTAGGGGCATTTCATATTTCTTCGAGATGTTACCTGTCCTTTGACAACTATCACATTTACTAACAAATTTAAAAGCATCTTTAAAGAGTGTAGGCCAATAAAACCCAGATTGTAAAACCTTAGCTGCAGTTTTTGTCCCACCATTATGGCCACCAGTTTCAAGAGAGTGACAGTGGCGCAAAATGTTCTCCATTTCCTCCTCAGGTACACATCTTCTCATAATCTGGTTCGCACATTGCTTATACAAGAACGGTTTTTCCCAGAAATAGGGCTTTAAGTCAATGAAGAACTTCTTCTTTTGTTGATAAGTCATGTCCTTGGGCAATTCCTGTGCAACCACATAGTTAACAATGTCAGTGTACCATGGACAATTAGGATTATCGCTTACCACCATATGATCTTCATCCAAGAATTTTTTGATGATCGAGGGACCTTCGTCCTCCCATTCGAGACGGACAGATGATTTGCCACAACATTTTCTGTACCCTTTTTGTCCCGGATTTCTAAATCAAATTCCTGAAGCAGGAGAATACATCTAATTAGTCTCGGTTTTGCATCCTGTTTTGCAAAAAAGGTATTTCAGAGCAGATGGTCAGTGTAAACATTTACCTTTAAATTGAGTAGGTAGGAAAAAAATTTATCAAATGCAAATACTACAGCTAGTAATTCTTTCTCGGTAGTAACACAGTTAATTTGTTCGTCTGTCAAAGTCTTACTAGCATAGCAAATTACATGAAAATTTTTGTTCCTTCTTTGTCCTAGCACAGCCCCTACAGCATAATCACTAGCGTCGCACATAAGTTCGAAGTGTAAAGTCTAGTTAGGTGCTACAATTATTGGTGATGACACTAGTTTCTTCTTCAAGGTTTCAAAGGCATGCATGTAGTCACTATCAAAGTTAAAAGGGACATCTTTCATCAATAAATTGGAAAGAGGCTTAGCAATCTCGGGGAAGTCCTTAATGAACCTTCTGTAGAAACCTGCATGTCCTAAGAAACTCCGAATGCCCTTGACATTGGTAGGGGGTGGTAATTGTTCTATCACTTCAGTTTTTGCTCTTTTAACCTCAATTCCTCTTTTTGAAATCATATGCCCTAGCACTATTCCTTCATGTACCATAAAATGGCATTTCTCCCAATTCAAGACAAGATTAGTGTCAGTGCATCTTTGCAAAACCATAGAGAAGTTAGCCAAGCAATCATCGAATGAGGTCCCAAAGACTGAAAAATCATCCATAAATACTTCAATGAAAATTTCCACCATATCACTAAAAATTGCCATCACACATCTTTAAAAAGTCGCAGGAGCATTGCATAACCCAAAATGCATTCTCCTATAGGCAAAGGTACCATAAGGACAAGTGAAAGTGGTCTTTTCCTGATATTCTAGGGCTATAGCAATTTGATTGTATCCTAAATATCAATCAAGAAAACAGAAATACGAATGTCCCACAAGTTTTTCTAACATTTGATCAATGAATGGTAAGGGCAAGTGGCCCTTTTGGGTGGCACCATTAAGTTTTCGATAATCTACGCAAACCATCCACCCGGCGACAGCTCTAGTAGGAATAGTTCATTGTCCTCATTTTCTACTACAGTTATCCCCCCTTTTTCGGAACTACTTGTACTGGGATAACCCATGGACTATCGGATATGGGATAAATTATCCCGGCATCTAATAGTTTGACAACTTCTTTCATTACCACTTCTTTCATGGCAGGGTTCAACCGCCGCCGAGGTTGTATAAAAGGTTTAAAGCTATCCTCCATGAGAATTTTGTGCATGCATATGGAAGGGCTAATCCCCTTGATATCAGAAAGGGTCCATCCATTGCTGATTTATGCTTTCTTAGAACTCTAAGCAACCTTTCCTGTTCAATGTTACTCAATGAGGCATTAATAATAACAGGATAAGAGTTAGAATTACCAAGATAGGAATATTTGAGATGTGGTGACAATGGCTTGAGCTCAAGAATTGGAGGTTCGTCTTCTTCCATTTTTTGTTGAATTTCAATTGCTTGAATGTCTTCCACTCGTATTTCGCGGTGCGAATCAAAAGATTCGCAGCTTTCCAAGTGTTGGGGACATTCCCTTATCAACTCATCTTCCGTGTCTATGGTCCCTGACTTTGTTAGACACGCTTCAAAGGGTAACTTAGGAAATGCGTCCCAGAATGTCTCAATGACCAACTTGTCAACAATATCAACCTCAAAACAAGAATCCATGTTAGATGGAAATTGAATGGCATTAAAGACGTTGAAGGTTACCTGTTCATCTTGTACCCTTAAGATTAGCTTTCCTTGTTTTACATCTATTGGGGTCCTTCCTTTAGCAAGGAAGGGTCGGCCTAAAATAAGAGGTATCTCACGATCCTCTTCCATGTCAAGTACTATGAAGCCAGCCGGGAAGATGAATTTATCGACCTTCACAAGGACGTCTTCAATTACACCTCTAGGATACTTGATTGATCTGTCCGCAAGTTGGAGAGATACCATGGTAGGCTTCACTTCTCCTAACCCAAGCCTCCTCAAAATAGAGAGAGGCATTAAATTTATACCTTCACCTATATCACATGAAACTTTATCAAAACTAATAAAGCCTATGATGCAAGGTATCATGAAACTCCCTGGATCTTTTAACTTGGAAGGCAACTTCTTTTGCAGTATGTCACTACATTCTTCAGTAAGTGCTACCATTTCGAACTCTCCCAACTTCCTTTCGTTAAACAGAATTTCTTTCATGAATTTTGCATATTTGGGCATCTGTTCTAACATGTCAGCAAAAGGGACATTTATGTGTAATTTTTTGAAAATTTCTAAAAATTTAGCAAATTGCTCGTCCGCTTTTGTCTTTCTCAGGCGCCGAGGGAATGGGACCTTTGGTTTGTAGGGTTGTGGTTCAACCCTTTTTGGTTCATTTTCGTCTTGGATTTTTGTCCCTTCCTCATTTTCCGCCTAATGATTTACTTCAGTAGACAAGTCAATTATGGGTTGTTCATTTGGCATGGTTTTCTCTACTTGAGTTGGTTCTTTCAAAATTTTCGCACTTCGTAATTCTATTGCTTTTACTTGCTCTCGTGGGTTAATTACAGTGTTACTGGGTAAGGAACCTTGAGATCTATCAGAAAGGTGATTTGAAATTTGCCCAATTTGGGTCTCAAGGTTTCTAATGGTCGCTTCTTGCGAATCAAAGTTTCTTGATTTCGAAGAGTTGCTTCAGTGTTTTGTATAAACTTACTAAACAATTCCTCGAGATCAAGTTTTCTCTCAGGGGGCTAAAAAGGTTATTTTTGTATCCCTTGATTGTTCCATGAAAAATTTGGATGGTTTCTCCACCCGAAATTATATGTGTGAGAATAGGGATTATTTTTTTAAATATTTAAAACAAAATTGGCTTGTTAATGGGTTGATGGGGCGAAAGGATTTCCTGTTTGGCATTCTATGCCAGGATGATTCCCTACACAAAGTTCACACGTTAGTACAGGAGAATTTATGGCATTCATGTTCAGGTTCATCTGTTTTTCAAGTGTTGCAACCTTAGCAGTTAACCTTGTTATTGCATCTACCTCGTATATTTCTATAGGTTTCTTTTGCTCTGTTTCCCTTGCATAGTTATTGCTAGCCATTACTTCTAGCAATTCATATGCATCTTCTTGAGTTTTGAGGTTCAGTGATCCTCCAGTCGCTGCGTCTACCATCGTTTGAGTGCTAGGTGCCAACTCGTCATAAAAAAGTTTGGATTTGCATCCAGACAAGTAAACCATGATGGGGGGCACCTTCTCAAAAGTTCTTTGTAACATTCCCACGTCTCATACAAAGATTCTGTATCGTACTGTACAAATGAGGTAATGTCATTCCTCATCTTAGCTAATTTGGCTGGTGGAAAATATTTTGCTAGAAATTTTTGAGCCAAATCATCCCAAGTGGCAATGGTTCCTGAGGGTAATGACATTAACCACGCTTTGGCTTTATCTCTTAGTGAAAATGGAAATAGCCTTAAGCAGACGGCATCATCGCTGACACCATTATGCTTAAAGGTATCGGATATCTCTAAAAAGCTAGCGATATGCAAGTTTGGGTCTTCACTGGGTAGACCGCCGAATTGAACAGTTTGTGGAACCATTTAAATAATAGCTGGTTTAATTTTAAAATTGTTTGCTTGAATTGGTGGACGTCTGATGCTGGAAGTGCACCCTTCAACAGTAGGTATAGTATAATCTTTTAAGGTCCTTTCATTATCATTTCTAGTATTATTGGCCATGGTTTCAGTCCTTTTTGTTTTCCTGATTAGTCGAAGTGTTTTTTCGATTTCAGGGACAAAAGGAGTTATTTCTTCTTCAATTAAATTTTGCATACAACGTAAAAATATACAACTATAAAGTTAAAGAAAAGGATAACAACAAAGAGAAAAGTATAACACAAAATTTAAAGAAAAAGAGGTGGGTAGTAACCCTAATGTTTTTTAAAACCTAAAATTATCAATTTTGACTTTTAAAAACCTAACAAAGTGAACTTAATAGCAAAATAAAGATGAAAATAAAGACAAAATATAAGAAAAATAACACAAAACTAAAAAGAATTTATCTTTACAAATGAATCAAATGAAAAATTTCTTGAACTTAAATAAAATTTACAAATTATTAACAATTTCAAATTAGCACCAAAACTAGTTGGTATCAATATCACTCAAATAGAGACAATCCCCGGCAATGGCACCAAAAGCATGGTCAATGTCATTACCCTCAGCAACTATTACCACCTGGGATGATTTGGCTCAAAAATTTCTAGCAAAATATTTTCCACCAGCCAAATCAGCTAAGATGAGGAATGACATTACCTCGTTTGTACAATACGATACGGAATCTTTGTATGAGGCGTGGGAACGTTACAAAGAACTTTTGAGAAGGTGCCCCCATCACGGTTTACCTGTCTGGATGCAAGTCCAAACTTTTTATAACGGGTTGGCACCTCACACTCAAACGATGGTAGACACGGTGACTGGAGGATCGCTGAACCTCAAAACTACAGAAGATGCATATGAAGTGCTAGAAGTAATGGCTAGTAATAACTACGCAAGGGCAACAGTGCAAAAGAAACCTGCAGGAATATACGAGCTGAATGCAATAACAAGGTTAACTGCTAAGGTTGCAACGCTTGAAAAACAGATGAACATGAACGTGAATGTCATAAATTCTCCTGTACTAACGTGTGAATTTCGTGCAGGGAATCATCCTAGCATAGAATGCCAAATTGAAAATTCTTTTGCCCCATCAACCCATGACAAGCCAATTTTGTTTCAAAATTTAAAAAAAAAAATCCCTATTCGGGAGAAACCATCCATATTTTTCATGGAACAATCAAGGGATACCAAAACAACCTTTTCAGCCCCCTGAAAGTAAAATTGATCTCGAGGAATTGTTTAGTAAGTTTATGCAAAACACCAAAGCAACTCTTCGAAATCAAGAAACTTTGATTCACAATCCAGAAGCGACCATTAGAAACCTTGAGACCAAATTTGGCAAATTTCAAATCACCTTTCTGATAGATCTAATGGTTCCTTACCCAGTAACACTGTCATTAACCCAGGAAGTAATAGAATTACGAAGTGGAAAAATTTTGAAAGAACCAACTCAAGTAGAGAAAACCATGCCAAATGAACAACCCATAATTGACCTATCTACCGATGTAAATCAGGAGGCGGAAAATGAGGAAGGGACAAAAATCCAAGACAAAAATGAACCAAAAAGGGTTGAACCTCAACCCTACAAACCAAAGGTTTCATTCCCTCAATGCCTGAGAAAGACAAAAACGGACGAGGACTTTGCTAAATTTTTGGAAATTTTCAAAAAGTTACACATGAATGGCCCTTTTGCTGACAAGCTATAATAGATGCCCAAATATGCAAAATTCATGAAAGAAATTCTGTCCAACAAAAGGAAGTTGGGAGAGTTCAAAACGGTAGCACTTACTGAAGAATGCAGTGCCATACTGCAAAAGAAGTTGCCTCTCAAGTTAAAAGATCCAGGGAATTTCAGGATACCTTGCATCATTGGCTCTATTAGTTTTGATAAAGTTTTATGTGATTTAGGTGCAAATATAAATTTAATACCTCTCTCTCTTTTTAGGAAGCTTGGATTAAAAGAAGTGAAGCCTACCACTGTATCTCTCCAACTTGAGGACAGATCAATCAAGTATCCTAGAGGTGTAATTGAAGACGTCCTTGTGAAGGTCGATAAATTCATCTTCTCGGCTGACTTCATAGTTCATGAGATACCTCTTATTTTAGGCTAACCTTTCCTTGCTACAGGAAGGACCCTGATAGACGTACAACAAGGAAAGCTAATCCTAAGGGTACAAGATGAACAGGTAACCTACAACGTCTTTAATGCCATTCAATTTCCATCTAACATGGACTCTTGTTTTGTGGTTGATATTGTAGATGAGTTGGTTACTGAGACATTCAGGGACACATTTCCTGAGTTACCCCTTGAAGCGTGTCTAACAAAGTTAGGGACCACAGACACGGAAGACGAGTTGATGAGGGAATGTGCCCAACACCTGGAAAGTTGCGAACCTTTTGATACGAGTGGAAGACATTCAGGCAATTAAAATTCAACAAAAAATGGAAGAAGACGAACCTCCAATTCTTGAGCTCAAGCCTTTGTCACCACATCTCAAATATGCCTATCTTGGTCATTCTAACTCTTATCTTGTTATTATTAATGACTCATTGAGTAACATTGAACAGGAAAGGTTGCTTAAAGTTCTAAGAAAGCATAAATCAGCAATCGGATGGACCCTTTCTAATATCAAGAGGATTACCCTTCCGTATGCATGTACAAAATTCTCATGGAGGATAGCTTCAAACCTTCTGTACAACCTCAGCGGTGGTTGAACCCTGCCACGAAGGAAGTGGTAAGGAAAGAATTTGGCAAACTATTAGATGCCGGAATAATTTATCCCATATCCGATAGCCCATGGGTTAGCCTAGTACAAATAGTTCCGAAAAAGGGGAGGATAACTGTAGTAGAAAATGAGAACAATTAACTCATCCCTACTAGAGCTGTCGCTGGGTGGTGGGTTTGCATAGATTATAAAAAACTTAATGATGCCACCCAAAAGGACCACTTCCCCTTACCATTCATTGATCAGATGTTAGAAAAACTTACGGGACATTCGTATTACTATTTTCTTGACGGATATTTAGGATACAATCAAATTACCATAGCCCCAGAAGATCAGGAAAAGACCACTTTCACTTGTCCTTGTGTTATCTTTGCCCATAGGAGAATGCCTTTTGGGTTATGCAATGCCCCTGCGACTTTTCAACGATGTATGATTGCAATCTTTAGTGATATGGTGGAAAATTTCATTGAAGTATTTATGGATGATTTTTCAGTCTTTGGGACCTCATTCGATGATTGCTTGGCTAGCCTCTCTATGGTTTTGCAAAGATGCACTGACACTAATCTTGTCTTAAATTGGGAGAAATGTCATTTTATGGTACAGGAAGGAATAGTGCTAGGGCATATGATTTCAAAAAGAGGAATTGAGGTTGAAAGAGCAAAAACTGAAGTGATAGAACAATTACCATCCCCTACCAATGTCAAGGGCATTCGGAGTTTCTTAGGACATGCAGGTTTCTACAGAAGGTTCATTAAGGACTTCCCCAAGATCGCTAAGCCTCTTTCCAATTTATTGATGAAAGATGTCTCTTTTAACTTTGATAGTGACTGCATGCATGCCTTTGAAACCTTGAAGAAGAAACTAGTGTCAGCACCAATAATTGTAGCACCTAACTGGACTTTACACTTCGAACTTATGTACGACGCTAGTGATTATGCTGTAGGGGCTGTGCTAGGACAAAGAAGGAGCAAAAATTTTCATGTAATTTGCTATGCTAGTAAGACTTTGACAGATGCACAAATTAACTATATTTCTACCGAGAAAGAATTACTAGCTGTAGTATTTGCATTTGATAAATTTTGCTCCTACCTACTCAATTTAAAGGTAATTGTTTACACTGACCATTCTGCTTTGAAATACCTTTTTTGCAAAACAGGATGCAAAACCGAAACTAATTAGATGGATTCTCTTGCTTCAGGAATTTGATTTAGAAATCCGGGATAAAAAGGGTACAGAAAATGTTGTGGCTGATCATTTGTCACGTCTCGAATGAGAGGACGAAGGTCCCTCTATCAACGAAAAATTCCCGGACGAAGATCTCATGGTGTTAAGCGAGAATCCTAATTGTCCATGGTCCGCTGACATTGTTAACTATCTGGATGCCCAGGAACTGCCCAAGGACATGACTTATCAACAAAAGAAGAAGTTCTTCGCTGACTTAAAGCACAATTTTCAGGGAAGAACCATTCTTGTATAAGCATTGTGCACACCAGATTATTAAAAGATGTGTACCTGAGGAGGACATGGAGAACATTCCGTGCCACTGTCACTCTCTTGAAACTGGTGGCCATCATGGTGGGACAAAAACAACAGCTAAAATTTTACAATCTGGGTTTTATTGGCCTACACTCTTTAAAGATGCTTTTAAATTTGTTAGTAAATGTGATAGATGTCAAAGAAAAATTAACATCTCCAAGAAACATGAAATGCCCCTGAATAACATTTTGGTTATTGAATTATTTAACGTTTGGGGAATTGATTTTATGGGTCCTTTCCCCTCATAATTTTCTAACAGATTTATTTTGGCTGATGTAGATTATGTCTCAAAATGGATTGAAGCAGCTTCTTTTTTGACCAATGATGCTAGAGTTGTTATAAACTTCATTAGAAAAAAACATCTTTTCTCGGTTTGGAACTCCTAGAGCAATTGTAAGGGATGGAGGAAAACATTTTCGTGACTGCCAAGTTAAAGCTTTATTTAGTAAGTATGGAGTCACACACTATATGGGTGCTCCATACCATCCTCAAACAAGTGGACAAGTGAACATTTCAGACCGAAAATTGAAAGTTATTCTTGAAAAAGCAGTTAGTGTCTCTAGAAAGGATTGGTCAAAAAAGTTAGATGACGCACTTTTGACATATAGAACAGCATTCAAAACACCTATTGGAATGTCGCCATATCGACTGGTTTATGGCAAGGCCTGTCATTTACCAATAGAATTGGAAAACAAAGCATACTATTTTTTCAATTTAGCAGTCGCAGGCGAAAAGTGTAAAAACCTTAAACTTCAATTTAGCAGCTGCAGGCGAAAAGAGGTTTCTACAAATTAACGAGATGGATGAGTTCAAAAATAAGGCTTATGAAAATGCTCGAATTTACAAAGACCGAACCAAAAGATGGCACGACAAGAACATTCCAAACAAAGAATTTGTAGTGGGACAAAAAGTTCTACTGTTTAACTCCCGCTTATGACTTTTTCCAACAAAGCTGCGCTCTCGATGGTTAGGACCTTTTATTGCAACCTGTGTTTTTCCATATGGCACCGTTGAGATTCAGGATGTGAAAAAGGGTACTTTCAAGGTCAATGGGCAAGGACTGAAACCTCACATTGATAGAGAGCTCGAGCCTCAGAAAACTTCCATTCATCTCAACAATGTCGAATAAGCCACTCAAAAAGTCAAACTAACGACTATAACTAAAGCGCTTCTTGGGAGGCAACCCAGTGTTTCTATCGTTATCTATTTTCTTTTCTTTCCTTTCATTATTTTTATTTGACTCATGTTTGTGTATATTTTGTTTGAACATGTATTTTGAAACAAGTTTGGGGGTAGCACGATGTCCACATGCACTATCAACAAGCAATTCTTAAACCGAGGAAGTATCTCTCACCTAATTTATCTTTTTAAGTTCGTTTTTTTTTATGAAGTTTGGGAGTGGGAAATGTAATGTTAATAATAAGTATAATAAAATAATAATTAAAATTTTTGAATAAAAAAATAAAAAAATTGAAAAGTTTTCCTGTTTTATGTTTTAGAGTCGGCTTCAATGCCTCCCGAAGTTCGGAGCCCTTGTATGGGGATGTAAATAGTGGCCGCCAACAAAAAGAAAGTATATTTCTACAATTTTAATAATTAGTTTAAAAAAATAAAAATAAATAATTAAAAAAAAACCCCGCATATTTTAAAAACTTATCATCATGCTTTTCGGGGAATTTTTCTACTTTTTCTTAGCTTGTTCACTTTAATTTGATTTGAATAACCTAAGAATCAATTGTTTTTGTGTTTTAATTGCGAAACAAGATCTAATCTCCCGCATTACCTTGTTAGAACCAGGGTATTTGAATTCAATTGTTAGCATCGCTATTTTACTTTTCTTTTTTATTAAAAGATGCTCAAATTTGAATAGGTTGCATTAAAGATTATCATATTTATGATGAACTTTGAGGAGTTATGCCTAAATCTAAAAAAAATATAATAAAAAATAGAGGGAGAGAATAACTAAGCACCGTTACCTTGTTAAAAACTTCTATCATTTGGATATGTGCTATGGTGTGATGGTTTCGTGCCTTGGTACCTCGAGCAAGTAGATCCGTAGGGGTGTCTCAACACCTGGTACCCTGGGCCAACTGAAACAGGAGCTGCCTCATTGAAAGCTTGCTACAAGGGGTACTTAGGAAGCTAACAAGAAACCGAGCACAAAAAAAAAAAAAAAAAAAAAAAAAAGAGAGGAAAACAACTTTACCATTGCTATCCCACATAAATAAGATATGCGCTACCCGTTAAGAGGGCGTCTCAGTGGTGGCTTCTCTTACTTATGGGTCATTGCCCAGGAGTCGGAGCTTGATTCTCACTGAAGATATACTCAGGACGTCATAATACAGGCATCTTAGTGGTAGTTTCTCTTACTTATAGGTCATCGCCCAGGAGTCAAAGCTTGATTCTCGCTGCAGATATACTTATATTGACTTGAGTAAATAAATTCCTCCAAGGAAAAAAAATGGTGCAAAAATAATTAGTTTTGGGCATACTTGATAAGTCTTGTTATGAGTGGTATAATTTGTGTGCTCGATTTGGTTTGAATATCTTAAGATCAGAAAGAACGGATAAACTTAATTTGCTTAGCTAACTTTTGAATTCATTTTCCTAGGTAATTGACAGATTTTTCCTTGGGAAAGATGGTTTTGCCTTTGGAACCCTGAACTTTGAGCCTCAATTTCTCTTCTCTAATTTGGTGTATACCTACTTTGAATTGCGATAAAATTCTTAAAAAGCATGAGATCCTGCGGTTGAATGTTTAGCCTTGCTCGAGGACGAGCAAGATTTAAATTTGGGGGTATTTTGATGAGTCTAAATTAGTATATAATTTTTTTATATTATTTTAATATATTTTTAAACATCTTACATCAAATTTTTATCACTTTTGCTCGATTTTGCTCTTTTTCCCTCATATTGCCATTTTCTTGCAAAAACACTCGTTTTATGCTAAATCTTGCTAGGTTTTATCATTAACATCAACAAGTAAAAGCAAGATACACCAAACCAAAGAAAAAAAATGGCAAAACATAATAATTAACATGGCTAAAGTAAGAACACAACAAGTTCATGCACAATACAATTAAACTTGCAAAAATGGGCAACAAAATGCACAAATCAAGTGCAAAGATTAATCAAACAATGCATTAACATGTCAAAGTTGATGTCAACTCTGAATTTAGGTGGGTCTAAGCTCAAAAATTTGAAGAAAATCAGCAAAGAACAATAAGAATAGAAAAAATGCACCAAGCTCAACCAATCCTTTTCAACTTGCAATTTTGGGTGGAAAAATGGACAAATAACATGAAAGACCTACGTGAACACTTCATTAACATGTTCAAGTTGATGTTGAATCTGATTTTGGGCAGTGCAAAGCAATAAAAGATGAAAAAAATTGAGTTGAACTGCTATTGCAGAATCTGGGTTCAGGTAGTGGTGCAATCAGCTTCAACTTGCATTTTGGCAGCTCTAACACAACTTTTTTCACCCAAATTCATTGTACAAACATACTTCAACATGTATTAACTCATCTTTTGTAAGTTTTGGGCGGTGGAATTGCAGAAAAAATTAAAAGAATGGGTGAAAAATGCAACTTGCTGCAGCAGGAAAAAAAAAAACAGATTTTTTTGATCAACTTACAACCTTTCCTCACTTTGCGCAGCAATATTATGAAATATTTTAGTTTCACTGTATACTCCTCATACAACATGCACATGATGCTTTTGTGCAAGTTTTGGATGGTGGAATTCAGAAAAAACAAATAAAAAAATGGATGAACAAAGTAGCTTCAGCAGCAGCCGCAACATTCAGCTAATGAGGATGAAGTTTGAAGATTTTTTACAGTTTTGTTTATCCTAGCTCGACTACTATAAACAAGGGATGGTGTGGCGGTGTTTAAGCATCATATTTCAAAACAAAAATCAAGGGATTTGAGTGAGAAAAGAGAGAAAAACCGTGAGAAAGAGGAAAGGAGAAGGGAGGAAGAAAGTTTGGTTTGTAATTTTGTATTTTTAGTTCTTTCTATCCTTTTTTCTTTCCTAATTTCATGAATTTTTTGTTTATAATGTTTAATATTAAGTTTATCATGAACTAATTTTATTATTCTAAGGCCACGATGTAGCCTAAGTTGTAATATACACTTATTTCTAATTCAAAGTATTCAATATTTTTGTTATTGTGTTGTTGAAGTGTTTGTCATTGTTCTTCATGAGTTTTAAATGCTTGATCACCATTTAAAGCCTATAATGATTCATAAAGAGTCCGAGAGGAGATTTATGATGATTGCAGAGGTGATAAGCATCACAAATTGGGCGAATGCTCGTGAGAGAGTAACGCGATTTGTGTGGTTTTCAAAAAAGAAAATCATAGAGCTTTAAAAACTTTTTTCTTCTTTAAATTCATGCACGAGAGTGATGGGTTAATATGTTAAAAAGTATGCTAAATGCTGCTCGAGAGAGAATATTTAGTAATTTGGATTTTCATCCATCAATACACAGTAACAACTTGAACATCAAGAATATAAAAGGCGTATTGATGCAACTAAGGTGAAATCAGATGCCTTAGACTTTATAAACTAATAAAAATTAACAAAAAATTAGCATGTTCTAATCTCGTTATAACTTTGTTTTCTTTTTATTTTATTTTACTTTATTTCATATCAAAATCCTAAATTGTTCGATCTTTCAAATAGTATTGAAGCAACTAATTTTTGTATTCGCTCAATACAATCATCGTGGGAACGATACTCTACTCGCTTCTATATTACTTGATACAACTAGTGTACTTGCTAACGTATATGCAAAGTTTGCATCAAAGATTCCCTAGCCAGACTGTAGAGAACCCTAGGAACTGTGTGAGGCAAGAAAACTATCATCTCCATCAAGAACAAGTAAAGTCCATTATAATGTTATGAAGTGGGAAGGAGGTTGACAAAGGGGTGACTGCTAACAGTGAAGTACCCATAAGTGCCGAGGGAGAAAAAAGGAGCGAGGAAAGAGAGGAGACCAATGAGGTCACGCACCCATTTCTCATTCTTAAGACCTCTGATCTTCATTCCTCATATGAACCTAGAGTACCCTTCCCCTAGGCTTTAGTTGCACCACATCAAAATGGGAAGGACAAGAAGTGGGAGGACATTTTGGAGACATTTAGGCAAGTAACGATAAACATCCCCCTTCTTGATGCGATCAAATAAATCCCGGCCTATGCAAAGTTTATTAAGGACTTACTGAACCAAAAGAGACGATTAAGAGCACATCTGCCTAAGAAAGTGTTTTAAGTTGAGCAAGTGAGCTCCATTCTGAAGTGTGACACTCCAATTAAGTACAATGGCCCTAGTGTCCCCACTATCTCTTGTTCACTTGGAGACTACCTGATTGATAAAGCTTTACTAGAATTAGGAGTGAGTCTCAACATTAGTCCTTACTCGGTATATGATAAGCTAGGCCTAGGAGAGTTACAATCCACCACAGTAACCTTGTAGTTAGCAGATAGATCAACAAGGATCTTCCAAGGTGAGTTGATTGACGTGTCAGTGAAAGTAAACAGAGCCTTGTTTCTTGCTGATTTCTTCGTGCTTGATATGGAACCTTCTGGTCATTCAAAAAACCATGTCCCTCTCATTCTAAGTTGGCCTTTCTTAGCGACGGCCAATGCTACCATTAATTGTAGATTTAGGGTAATGGACGCTAGTTTTGCAAACATGACTATTAGGTTGAACATTTTTAAAGCTTCGTTGTCACCCATTAGTGAGGATGAGTTGGAGTATTTCTGGGTGGATGTTGTTGCCGAGTTGGTTGACCAAACACTCCCTTCTATCCTAGTTAGTGATTCTGTTAAGCGATTGTTAGTATACGATTGTTCTGATAATTTTGAGTTTGAAAATGACATTAGAGAGATGAATGATTTGCTTGAGTTGTGTGCTCCCTTAGAGACTTTCCAATGGTTGTGTTATAAACTGAAAACCCGAGGCTTGAATTTAGATTGTGGTAATGGCGAGAATGGTAGCTGATATCTAAAATTCAGTTAAAATCTGTTAAACTCTGCTCTGTTGCTGTTGTCTGCTTTCTACCTGCTGCTGCTGCATTGTACTGTTGGGCTGTGCGGTTAGTTAGTTGTTTAGTAGTTAAGTCAATGATGTATTAGCTTGGTATTGTTGCATTGTGGGTCTAGTTGAGTTGTAATAAGCTGTTAGTATTTCTGCATTGTAATAAACCAGCAGTGGGCGAGGCTTGCTTGCATCTGATCTGGTGGCTTTGGCGCCAGATTTGGCTTAGGTGGTTGTTAAAGTTAGATATTAGATATTTTCTAAATGTTCTAGTTAGTTCCTAAGTCTGTTACTAGGATTTATCTAGGTTCATTGTATTAATTTGTTTGATCTTGCCTATAAGTAGCAACCTCTTGTAATAAACTGAGGCATTCAATCAAATATCAAACACAATCTCATTTTGAGATCAATATTCTCTCTCTCATCTAACTCTCTCTATTTTCTCATCTAATTTCCCTTCTTTCTCTCATCTAAATTCTATATTCTTTCTCATCTCATATTCTCACTATCCCAACAAAGGTTAAGGCTCAAGAGCTAATCTTCAAAACCTTAACAATTGGTATCAGAGCCTTGATTTGGCTTTCGAATCAAGCTCGTATCTGAAAAAAAAATTATAAAATCTGATTAATTGTATTGCAATTAATCAACAAAAGAGGTTTTGATATTGCATTAAGTCAAATTTGGATCAGAATTCAAATATGAGAAATTGAAGTAATTTTGGCTCGTATTGCATCAGTTTCTGCATCAGCATGGGTATATCACTTGCGGTAGGGATTATGGTGATCAATTGCATTGAAGAAGGTTGATTTGATCCACATTATACTTGATCTTCATCCAAATAGCAGAAAATCATCTGAATTGAGGTTTATTCAGGTTCTGCAATTCAGAAGTGGAAGATTGAGGTAATGCTTTGTGATCTTCAAGTTGCAATTCATTGAGAAATTTGTGTTTGTTGTTGGATGATGTCGAATTTGTGTTGCTGAGCTTGGAAGTAGTGAGAATTTATCAGAATCTATGGTGATCTTGAAGAATTACGTGTTATTGAGTCGAGATTTTGCTTAGGCGAAAATTTGTCAGCAGCAGGCGAAATTTGACAGGCGAAATGAGAGTGTTGAAATCCGATTTTGTTAGTTGAGATCGCTTAAGTGTTGTGTTAAGAACTTGATTTTGGGTTAGAGTCGAGCCTAATTCAGCAAGTATAAGTCGAATTACTCGACTAAACATTCCTGTCAGAGGTCGTTCGCAGTTAGGGTTTGTCAGTGTTCTGTTCGAAGTTTATCAGTTAGGGATTACAATCATTGACGATCATAGAACCAATAGTAAATGCTTGTTTGTGCGATCGAAGGAGCACAATTTCATTGAGCTAGTGATTGTTGACGAGTTGCAAAACAAGTTTTACATTTGTGCGATTTTCGAACTCATTTTCTGCGAACTGAGCTGGTTCAAGTTTGAAGTTGTTCATTCTCGATATGGCTGAGTTGAAAGAGTTGTTGGAGACTGTAATAAAGCAGCATCAAGAATGGATTCAAGCACAGGAAGAATGGAAACAAGAATTTAAGCAGCTAATGGGGGAACTGAAATATCCAGTTCAAATGGTAGCTAACATCAGTGGTGATTATGCTAGTGTTCTTGATGCAAATGAGTTTCCGGAGTTAGATGATAGCGTTAGACAACCAAAGTTCGTTGTTGAGCAAAAAGAGGAGGTACAATCTGTTGTTGTTGAAGATGAACTTAATCACAACAATGTCGAAATTGTAGAACACAAGCCAGAAGAATCTGAATGTGAACAAGAGGATTCTTATGAAGACTCTATGCGAGAGTTAGAGTCTCTTGACGATGTTGAGAAGCAATGCGACGTGCATCCGGATTGGGAATTTGATTCACATGTCCGAGGAATGATTAAGAGAGCAAAGAGTAAATCGAAGAGGAATCGACTAAGTGTAGCATTGGGAGATGTTGTGGGGAAAAAGAAGTTGTTCAAGCCAAAATTGAAGCATGTGGTTGTGTTTCAGCCTATGATGCTTGATGATCAATAAGAACGAACTCAAGTCGCTGATCTTATCAATGTATATGCTAGTATACAAGGTTCAGATGGTATACAACGAGTTGGTATGCAGAATCAGAACTTAAGGCCTACTGTCGAGCTGATTTTGGATCAAAATTGCAGCAATTTCAAGGCTGATCGATTACATTATGTTGGCCAATTAGATGTTGCTGCTGTGGTACTACCGGATACCGAGCAAAGTGTGCTTTTGAGGAGAGTATCGGTGTGTTCAAAGACCCATTCATATGAAGAGTTACCTCCTGATCCGAGAGAAGATTTTCACGTTTATACAAAGCCAAAAAGGGTTGATTCTCTGTTGAAAACAACTAATCAAGCTGGAGAGTGCGTTTCAAAGTCCAACAAAGGAGAGGCAATGTGGTCGAATACGCAATTGAGTTGTTAGATGCGTATAAATGCAGTAACCTGCAGGGACTATATTCAGATGTTCAGAGGCTGTCCAGCAGGGGTTTTAGCTAATGTAACTGATGTTGGATGTCCCTTTGACCTGGGAAAGAATGAATTACAAGTATTTGGAGGAGCTACGCACCCGGTGTTGTTGTTTGATGTTGAAAAAGGCAATGTCGGTACAAGCTTTGGTGGGGAAATGGTTGAGGCTATGGGACATTGTGTAGTTAACATCAAAGCCAATTATAAAGACAGAAATTATACATTTCACAAGCTACATAATTCGTGTGACGATGAAGTTCCCATTGTCCCGAAATTCGTGTTGTTCCGGTTCATACACAAGCACTTATCTACTGGTACCTTTTGCTTGTGGGTTGAAGAGTTGTGGATGGTTAGAGGAGGTATTGGGCCTCGAATATGACTTCACAGCTGAAGCTCAAGACCAAGTAAAGCCAACAGTGATAGCATTTGAAAATCGAAACCGAATGCAAATGGAAGCTGCTGTTCGGGTGCCGAACCCCGTGGCGCTTGGGGTGACCTGTTGTGATTGTTCCGAATGGAAAAATAATATGCGCAAGCTTAATACTTTCTCAATATATGGATGAGAGAGTACAACAAGGAAACAAGATCCTTTCTAGCTGAAAATATTTTACATTTCAGCAGTAAGGATCAGGACAGATGTTCTCTTGCACTGAAGTTATTTTCAATTATGTAGTTGTGTCATTGGTGCCTTGATTGGGAGTACATCTTTAAGTCTGATGATAGGAATTTGATTGTGACCTGTGAGTATTCAATTTGGTGGAGCAAGAGCCCAGATATTCTAGCCAATGCCACGAAAGCTCAGTTAATCAAGGTGGGGCAGCAGGAGTTCAAGTTAGATGCTGTTATGGCTGGGAGAATTACAATTGATTCTTAGTCAGCATTAGATGAGCTGCTCAGATTGAGTTTGTTTGATGCTATTATGTCTTCTAGAAGGTGTAATAACTTGTTCACTTCATGTGGCTTCCATATGGACATAAACCGAGCTGCAATATATCATTATGGCCTACATCAAGCTCACAATGCTGGATTATTGGACTCTGCAGTAGCTTAGGTGGAATTAGGAAGCAATCAAGGTTTTGTTGAGCATGTTATGAGTTGGTTCAGGGTGTGTGAGCTGAATAAGTTGAATATCTTTGCGACAGAGCACATTAAATCAGCAAGGAATCAAGTTCCAGGGGCTAATATGCATTTTCGGCATGCCCATCGACAAGTTCGAAGTGAAATACTTCTGTTTTGGAGCTGTTTGAACGGCATTTGGGAATGTTTACAAGAAGAAATTAATGTTTGTCTCTCTTGGTTTGAGTTTGGAAGGCCTCCCAAGATGCTCAAGGACTTCATATGCAATTTAATTGGGCCAAAGAGACACAAAATCGGTAATGAAGCTTACTACATGCATAAACTCAGAATTGTATCTGTATTTGTGAATTTTAGCAGCGAATCTGGGATTTGAGCCGTGTTAACTGCAACAAGAGAGGTTCGGAATGTGTTGGTGATGTTTGGTTTGAACATAGTAGACCTCCTGAAGAGCATTATGTACTCAAGTGCACATCACGATCAATTGAAGTGCTTATGGGGTGTCTCAGCTGCAGATTTCAGCAGACTTTGTCACTTCAGGTGTATTTTCATTTGCAATAAGTGTCTTCATTGTGACAACTCTCTTCTATTCTTGAGGACAAGAATGTTCTCAAGGGGAAGGGAATGTTATAAACCGAAAACCCGAGGCTTGAATTTAGATTGTGGTAATGGCGAGAATGGTAGCTGATATCTGAAATTCAGTTAAAATCTGTTAAACTCTTCTCTGCTACTGTTCTCTGCTTTCTACCGGCTGCTGCTGCATTGTACTGCTGGGCTGTGCTGTTAGTTAGTTGTTTAGTAGTTAAGTCAATGATGTATTAGCTTGGTATTGTTGCATTGTGGGTCTAGTTGAGTTGTAATAAGCTGTTAGTATTTCTGCATTGTAATAAACCAGCAGTGGGCGAGGCGTGCTTGTATCTGATCTGGTGGCTTTGGCACCAGATTTGGCTTAGGTGGTCGTTAAAGTTAGATTTTAGATATTTTCTAAATGTTCTAGTTAGTTCCTAAGTCGGTTACTAGAATTTATCTAGATTCATTGTATTAGTTTGTTTGATCTTGCCTATAAGTAGCAACCTCTTGTAATAATCTGAGGCATTCAATCAAATATCAAACATAATCTCATTTTGAGATCAGTATTCTCTCTCTCATCTAACTCTCTCTATTTTCTCATCTAATTTCCCTTCTTTCTCTCATCTAAACTCTATATTCTTTCTCATCTCATATTCTCACTATCCCAACCAAGGTTAAGGCTCAAGAGATAATCTTCCAAACCTTAACAGGTTGTCAAAAATAGAAGCCTTATCTATGCTTTCGGATTCCCCTGCCTTGCCTTCCATATTTTCACCATCCAAACTTGAACTTAAGTCGTTTCCATATACTCTTAAGTATGCTTTCATAGGACCCAACGAGACTTTACCTGTGATTATCTCTTCTCAGTTGTCTAAGGAATAGAATGATGCATTGATGATAGTGCTTAGTGATCATATGAGTACCGTTGGATGGTCTTTGGCTGATTTGAAAGGTATAGACCCTTCCATTTGCATGCATAGAATTTTTCTCGATGAGAATGCTAGACCCACTAGAGAGATGCAAAGGAGGTTGAACCCTAACATGAAATAAGTGGTAAAGAAAGAGATTGTGAAATTGCTTAATGCGGGTATCATTTACCTAATTTCTGATAGTAGGTGGATTAGCCCTATTCACGTAGTCCCAAAGAAGTCGGGCGTTACTGTGGTTAGGAGTAGTGATGGGGAGTTAGTTCCTACTAGAGAGACCACGGGCTGGAGAGTTTGTATTGACTATAGGAAGCTTAACTCTACCACTAGGAAGGACCATTTTCCTCTACCATTCATTGACCAGATTTTAGAGAGGTTAGCTATTTAGAGCTTTTACTGTTTTCTTGATAGATATTCATGATATAACTAGGTAGCAGTCTACCCAAAGGATCAACAAAAGGAGACATTTACGTGCCCCTTTGACACGTTAGCATATCGTAGGATGCCATTGGTTTATGTAATGCACCCACTACATTTCAGAGATGCATGATGTCTATCTTTGATGACATGATAGACAGATTTCTTGAGGTTTTCATGGATAATTTCTCTATTTTTGGACCATCATTTGATGAATGTTTGCAAAATTTCAGGCTTGTGCTGAAAAGATGTGAAGAGACCAATCTTGTTTTGAGTTGGGAGAAGAGTCACTTTATGGTTCTAGAGGGAATTGTATTGGGTCATAGGGTGTCCAAGAAGGGTACTTAGGTTGGTAGGGCTAAGGTAGATCTAATTACTAACTTACCACCTCCCTCAAATGTGAAGCAAATTAGATCCTTTCTAGGTCATGCAAGTTTCTATAGGAGATTCATTAAGGACTTTGGGATGTTAGCTAGACCTTTTACTAGCTTGCTAGTTAGGGGCATATCTTTTTAGTTCGATGAGTCTTGCTTAGAAGCTTCCAAAATCTTAGATCATTACTTATTTCAGCCCCTATTTATGTGGCCGCCTGATTACTCCTTCCCTTTTGAAATTATGTGTGAAGCTTTTGATGTTGCTATAGGTGCCGTCCTAGGTCAAATAGTTAACAAAGTGCCGCATATCATTTACTATGCTAATAAAACTCTTAATGATGCCCAACGCTATTACACCATCACTGAAAAGGAGTTGCTAGCTGTTGTGTTTGCTATTGACAAGTTTCATTCCTATCTGTGAGGTCAAAAGTCATTATCTATTCTGACCATGCGGAACTGAAATATTTGCTCTCAAAGAAAGAAACAAGACCTAGACTCATTAGATGGATTCTTGTACTTCAAGAGTTTGACATTAACATAAGAAATAAGAAAGGTGCAAAGAATGTGTTAGCTGACCATCTCTCTAGGATTGTCTTTAAGCATCATGATCCATCTGTTTCATTGCATGACTCCTTTCCTAATGAGCAGCTTTTAATTGTATCCTGCTCACATGGCCTTGGTTTGCTAATATTGTTAGCTTTCTCGCCATAGGTATGATTCCATCTAATTGGTCCAAGCAAGAAAAAGATAAGTTTTATTCTCATGTAAAGCACTTTTATTGGGATGACCCTGACTTGTTTAAACATTGTGCTGATCAAGTCATTCATAAATGTGTTCCGGACTGCAAGTATCATAGCATTTTATCTTTTTGTCATTCAAATGCATGTGGAGGACATTTTGGAGGTTGTAAGACTGCTGCAAAAGTCCTAAAATGTGGTTTTTATTAGCCTACATTGTTTAAGGATGCTCACAAGTTTTGTCTTGCAAGTGAGCATTGTCAACGCAGGGGTGCATTGACACATCGAGACATGATGCCTTTGAACCCTATTTTGATTGTAAAAATATTTGATGTTTGGGGTACTAACTTTATGGGACCATTTCCCCCATCCTTTGGGTTTGTTTACATACTCGTAGGGATTGACTATGTGTCTAAGTTGATGGAGGCTGTACCTACTAGGACCAATAACCACAAGGTGGTCATGCAATTAGTTAGGGACTACATCTTTAACCGTTTGGGTACCCCTAGAGCACTCATTAGTGATGGTGGTAGTCACTTTATTCACAGGTCATTTGAGGCACTTCTTAGGGAGTACTCGGTGCATCATAAGATTGCTGCCCCATATCACCCCCAAACTAGTGGTCAAGTAGAGCTTTCAAATTGTGATATTCAATCCATACTTGAGAAAACGGTTCTTCCAGAGAGGAAAGATTGGTCACTTAGGTTGAATGATGCTCTTTGGGCGTACCACACCACCTAGAAGACCCCACTTGGCATGTCACCCTATGGGTTGGTCTTTGGTAGGTCGTGTCATTTACCTGTGAAGTTAGAACACCATGCTTATTAGGCCACCAGGGCTATGAATTTTGACTTAGACCAAGTCGGTTCTAATAGGAAGCATCAATTGAGTGAACTTGAGGAGTTGAGAAATGAATCATATGAGAGCCCAAAGATCTACAAAGCTAAAACCAAGGCTTTTCATGACTAACATATTTTTAGGAAAACAATTGTTCCTAATCAAAATGTTTGGCTTTTTAATTCTAAATTGGGTCTCTTTCCTGGTAAGTTCAGGTCTAGGTTGGATGGTCTATTTGTAGTTAAGCAGGTGTACCCCTCGAGTGCCATTGAGATATACCACCAAAAGATGGTTGTGCTTTCACTGTGAATGGTCAAAGGCTTAAACCTGTAGTTGAGTTGGATGACATTGTTGATCGACAGCTTATTGAAGTTGTCTCTTTGGTTGACACCACGACTGATACTTGATGTCTACTGGATTGATTACGCCTGGCTGAAGGCGTAAAACTTAGCGCTCCTAGGAGGCAGCGTAGGTTTTGTTAATTCTTGTTTTTAGTTTAGTTTTTCAAATAATTAGTTTCTTGGAGACTTGTTTTCTCTCTTTTTAGGTTCTTGTCCTGGGTTGAAGGAGTCATATATCAATGTTCTCTTCACCTTGTCAGGTTGTATCCCTCGATCTCACCTATTTCTTGTGATTTAATAGTTAATGTTGTCGCATTAAAGTCAATGCATGATTTAGGTGTGGGGCTGAGGCTTATTTGCAAGTGCTCATGTTTTGGTCAAAATTTTAAAATTTTGAACATCTTTTGTGCATTTTGAGCATGCATTATAACCTTTTTAGCCAAGTTTTTCCTTGATTGATGTGTATGCTATGACGATTATGGGATTAATTGTATGTTTCATTCTCTGAATTCCATGAGAGTAAATGATTCTACTCCATACTTGTTGGTGAGTATTATCGAACATTATTGATATTAATGGGCTCTAGTCATGCCGCTCACACATTCGCTATGCACAGGACTTTCATATTGCGAAAAATCTAAAGCATTTGAGTAAACAATCCTATGTGTCTTGAGTTTTGCAGGCCCCCCTATTGGTGTATCCTAATCCTAACCTCTTGATGAGATGTAAAGTACTTGTTGATCGATGTCGGATGTAATATTGAGGTACTTGTTATGCAAAAGTCCAAAAAATTGGACAGAAAAAGAAGCAAAAATGAAAAGGGAAAAAAAAAAAAGAAAAGAATAAGAGAAAATGAAAAAATGAAAAGAAAAAAAAAAAGTTTCCTCCAAACAAAAGCAAAAGCCAAAAGAAAAAGAAGAAAGTGAAAATTAATGTACATTCATGATAAAGTTGTTCTTCTTTTGTGCTGTATCATGGTTAAAATTTGGTAAAGTGGTCACTCATAGCCCACTTAAAATTCTCTATGTATGTGTTTAGGTGATTCAATAGTTTGAGGCATACCAAACCTTAACATATTTGGTTGGATGCGATAATTTGCGAAGATTCTATAGCATGAGAGCCCATTCACGTTCACTTGTGTGCTTAAATTGCTTGAGCAGTTTCTATTAGTTGATGTACGGTTAATGAAATTCTATGATGAATTTTGAAGTTTACTCATCTAAATTCATGGAATTGGACTGAATCTTGTCTTGATTTGTAATATATGTATTAATCTCGAAAAACTTGGTGAAGGTTGAGGTAGTTGATTACTTGAGTATTTGAGTTTATCCTATGCTTTGCTTGAAGGCTAGCAAAGATTAGGTGTGGGGTGTTGATGCATTTCATAATTATGCTTCTTTTAATTACCTTTTTAATTATTTTGCACCTGTTTAATTATAGTTTTGTACTCACTTTGGCAATTTTTCTATTTTTATAGGTTTGAAAATTAAAGTTTTAAAAACTGTCAAAATTTGATGCAAACAAGACAAATTTGATGCATAAACAATTAAAACAAGTCTATGGAGATTCGAGACAACAATTTATAAGCTCGGCCCTCTACCGCACCATTACCTACCAGCGAAACCCAGCAGGCCCATCAACACCCACACAGCATCTCACCGACACCAGACCCTTGCTTCAATGCTCACACCACCTGCGTAGACCTAATATAGGTCAAGCCCAATCACCTCCAACACTAGATCATCCTAAACCCACGCACCTCAGCCTGCATCCTTTTCACCAGCACCGCCCAATAAAGCCCATCACACCTCAGCCCAAACGCAAGGTCTAAGTTCGCACTAGACCTATGTTCAAGCCCACCGTTATCTCCAACCTCACACAAGCCTAGCCTAGGCTCGACGCAAGACCCAAGCTCACCCGTGAACATCAGCCTATGTCCAGCACGGTTAGACTAGCTTGCTTAGGGTTGTTAACTGTCAGTATAAATTAGGATTAGGGGACTCTATTTTATTTTTTGATGAATGCAGCAGCACCGCCAACTCTCTTTCTCTTAGTTCCCTCTCTTCTTCTTATATGAATTTTCTGTATTTTATGTTAAATTGAAACAGGAGAAAAATTAGCATGAAGATCAACACGAGTTCATACATCTCCTCCTTGACCGGGTCATGCTTGATGGAGAGCTAACTTGCTCTCTAAAGTTAGATGAAGTCTTGGCCTTTTTATTTTCGTATTACTTTTAATTTCAGGACAATTTCTTTAGTACATGAATTGCTGGATTGTGAGAAATACTATGAAGTATTGTGCTTTAATTGTATATTCAATTAATATGATTGTTAGGTTTGTAACCTTTAATTGTTGATATTGATATTTATAAATTAATTATTTGTGCTTGTAGCCTTAGGATTAATTAATCAAGCAATAGTATTAACCAAATTGATAATTAAAGCCTATCTTACCTATGCTTTAGTTAGATGGGATCTATACGTAATAATTAACAATACGTTCGGTAGAGCCTATTTCCTTGTGCTTTAGTTAGATAAGGTCAATACATGATACTAACAACATATCCTCAGTAAGTTGAAGCTTGTAGCCTAAACCACTACCCTTGTGACAATTAATAATCCCAATTTAAAAATTAATGCAAAAATAAATGGCTAATGATGGATTTGAAAGCCTAGATTCCAATTTAATACACTTTTCCGATTAGAAGTCGATTATTTTAGTTTAATTGTTGTTTTCTAGATTAATTATCATAAAAACCTTTCAATTTTATTCAAATCAATTACTCTTAGTCCCTATGGTTTGACACCTTCTTGCCATGCACTTCAATTTAGATATGTTTATTGATTAGGGTTAAATATTAAATTTTGATAGGCGTAAAAAAACACTTCATTGACGAGCCTCACCTACTTCGCACAATCTCTGCACGTTCTTCTTAGGAAGGAAGACACATCTTAAAGGAAGCGACTCCTTTGTAAGGAAGTACTTTCATGACAAATTGATACACCGAGTGGGTCGATAACCTAATGGTGACCCACAAAAAGAAATGGAAGAATCTTTGTATACGAAGCCATCAAGCTCTCCACCACTGCTCTCAAGTATGATTACCTTATCATGACGGCACTCACTTGCTACTCGAACACTAACACTTTTGTCATCCCTGAGGGATTTCTTGTCATTATCTTAGAGGACATAGAGGCCTTAACAAGTCTTTCGCCAGAAGAAGAGGATTCACCGCTAAATTCTTTTATTTCTAATGAGGCTTAAACTTTTGCCTCTTCCTTCTTCATAACTAAATTGCCTAATGGTTATGAGTCCTTTCTTAAGATGTTATAACAGGGCCCATGACTTTGGGCACGGTTCAAGAGAAGAACAGGCATGCTTGTACTTCTTTTAGTTAAACAAGTTTCTTTTCTAGCTCCTCCAAATTAGTTTTGAAGTTTTTAAAGACCATGGCTGTAAACTAAGTTTTTAGCACTGGTCTATTGGAATTGGGACCATTATTCTTAGCCCAAGTATATGGAGGGCCTTAGGGATGTCATAGTCAAAAACTGCGTTATTGAAACAGGTGGTTCCTTTTGGCTAGTCTAGCTTTGGGCCCAAACCCATTTTTTTGAGCTTTGCCCAGGGGCCCCTATGCTCTCACAAGTGATGAAGTACCTTGCTTTGGGAGTACTTTTCTCATCGTGAGGTCCAACTACCCCTAGCACAGTCCTTTAACCAATGCCTTGAGAGTCTAATGTCTTCTCAAGGTAGGAAGGGGACTCAACAGACTCCTTTTAAGGAGAGGAACCTTAGTCCACTGTGGTTCAAGAAGCTATTCCTTCATTATGATGTCTTTGTGGACCTCAACTTCCACATCTAGTAAGTAATCTTGTGCCCCAAAGATTTGTTCTTCTATCACCGGACTCATCCTAGTGTGGAAACATATAGGCCTAGATTGTTTGCGAAGCAATTTGGTATGGTCCAAGGCGTCCCTTTTTCATGTCTAAGGACCAAAAACCTATGGTGGGCGAAGGGGTTCTCCATCTGACTTGTCCAGCTTAGGGAGCTCCGTGAGCTGAACTAAGAGGTGAAATCCATTTATGGGTTCCCTATTGTTTGTAGGTGCACCCCGTGTGCCGCACCCGTTTTGCAGCTTGGTTTTGAGCCTATTGGTCCCCTTTGAAGGCCAAACATGCCAAGTAGTATTTTCTGCCTTTATATGAGTGTGCAGATCCTTGCTCGAGAAGAAGCTAGCCCATCAGCATCAAACCAACCTCGCAGAAGGCACAATCAGGTAAACAACCATCTCTGAAGTATGCTTCAGTCTTATTTTAGTGGCTTAAAAAAATACTGATCTCTATTCTTTTCTTTTTCAGCATCTGTCTGGCCAACCCCTAAGAGTGCTAGGACTAGAGGTTTTACTCAAATGCTGCTAGAGGAGTCCCCTCCAAGCACCTCTTCACCAACCCTCGAGGTTGGTGTTTCGAGAAGGAGGAAGAAGGATGTTGTTCCTCCAACACTCCCTACTGCAGCTGAAGAAGAAGAGGAAGAAGAAGAAGACGAGATACCCATCTTCACAATTGGTGAGAAAAAAGAAGAGCCAGGCTGCTTATATTAGAGGTATCGGCTTTTCTCAATTGGTGTTCTCGTTCATCTTTGATAAAGACACTTATAATGTGGCCTATTAGAGCCACAGGAAGAGCCAGCTCTGTATATTGTGGAGATACCCTAATCTCCATCTCAAGAGACTGCACCAGAGCGTCATCAGGATAGCGAATCATTGGTCTCAAGTACTAAGGAGGAAGGTGATAGGGCTACCTCAGTTGTGGAGCCAATCATAAGTTGTCCTCCTAAAGAGGTGTCCTTCCCAGCTATCTTGTGCCAGGGTCTTGTTTAAGCTCCCTTTCAACTCTTAGCGAGCCTAATCTCTACTGCAAAGATTGCTAAACGTAAAGGCATGTACGGTTTCCCAATTCTTGATGTTTCAGACCATATTTGGCCCTAACATGCGTGCCTTATTCTCCAGAAGTCCCTCCCCGGGAAGGTGTATAAGCGGCTTGAAGAGGCAACAACAATTCCCATGGTTGAGATGCCTATTGAAACTTCAGTGACGGATGTACCATTAGTAGCTCGCATGGTAGCAATGTTAATAGAGGCCCCTTCTGCACCTAAAATTGAGTTTTATGATTTAAGATTAATCTTGAATCATAACATAGGATAGATGTAGAATTAGAATGGAGATAAGAGGAGAATTAGAGAATTAAGACGACAATTAGAGAATTGAGATAAGTTGAGAGTTAGTGTTGAGAGAAGAAGAATTAGATCTTATAATTCATCAATAACTATTACAATGGAATAGCTTGTACTTATACTAAAGGCAAGCTTATGTCAGTTGCAGAAGAAAAATAGAAGAAAATATATAGACAATGCATTGAACCTAGACAAACAATAACTAACCTCAACTAACCTTCCCTCCTTCCACTAACCGCCACCTTGAGCTCTTAGTAACAAGCCTAGACTCCCCAATATAAGAAGATCAATCAGCCAAAGGCACATAAAGACTAAAGACTTGTACTACTTTATTACAACCTTGACTTATTAGAACTCAATTTCATACACCCCATCTTCTCAAATCATGACAATACTTCCCCCTTTAAAAAATCTTGTCCTCAAGCATCTTAATAGAGAAGGTGTACTCTTGAAGAAGCCTTGATGTTGATCTGTCTCAAGATGTTAGCTGCTCCCAAAACCCATTTCCCATCGACTTCAGTAGACCTACTGCAGTCTTGCTTTCATTTTCTGCAGCTTGAGATAAGCTTGCAAATCTCCTCCCATTTGAGAGGCTTCATCATGAAATGCCCATTGCCTTTGAGCTTGTCTTGAATGCTCTTGGGACTTTGATTTTGACAAGTTCCCTAAACTTGCATCTCCTTTTGCATCTGCCTCTCCAATTATGTGCAACCTGTTACAGCAATGCTTACACAACATACCACAATGTTCGGTTTTAAACCTTGCCTCCATTTCTTAGTAGGAGCTATCCTTCTTTCATTCCTGTACTCAACCAAATCCTCAATTTCCATCTTCTGCATCAATACTTGGCTTAGTTTGCTCACCTTAATTGCATACACTGCACAGACAACACCTTCTGATTGTTTTCTCCATTGGCATATTAGCTGTTTAAGTAAAATTCCAAGGTGTTCAAGAGGCCCAACATTAGCTTGTACTCTGGGAAGATGTCCTTTGCTCTGGGCTTGGCCAATACAAGCTTCTAACTCTTGATTAAACCTATTTGCTAATTCAGCATCGAAAGTAATCCAAATCAACATGGCCTCATCACCAAATCCAATGATTTTTCCTTGATTGTTCTTATATCTTATTCCTTAGAACTTCCTTTCTTCATTCTTCACCTTCGAGCCACTTTTTGACTGATTTATTCCACTCTTTTTGCTCCAAAAATGAGGTTGTTTAGCCAACATGTTTACTTGCCCAATCTCACTGTTGATTTCCTTGTTGCTGATCCTAACAGCAAGCTTCAATTCTCTTTGACCATGAGGCCTGTTGTTAGTGCTCTTAGTTGAATAAACATCAGCTTCACTCATTTGACCCTGCATCTTGATCGGATTAGGTAAATTTCCCATCCAAACTTGAACTTCTACTTGCCTGGAGGAGTGACAAAATGCTTCTTAGCTGAGTTTCCTTGTACTGCTATAAGAATAAGATGATTTCTTCTTGATTTGGCCTCATTACTGATAGAATTCTTTCTTTTCTTTACCAACTTGATTATCCTTTAGATCTATAAGCAACCCCTAAGTCTATCTATTGACCACAACACCATCTTCGGTTGCCTCAATTTCATCTTCTTGAGCATGTAAAGCTTGATAGGAAACACTTTATTTTACTTGAGAAAAAGAAAATCTAGAGGTCTTCCCTTGTAGACCAAGATTGGCTTGATCAAAGCTCCTAATCTCTTGTTTGCAAAACACTTCTGGCTACTAAGACCAATTGCTAATTTAATGTCAATGTTTGGCTATAATATCAGCTTCACGTGCAACTGTATGAGGCTTAGAACTTCAATGTGTACTTGCAATTCCTTAGCTGCAACATTCAATTGCTCTTCAACCTACAATGGTAAACTTTTATTCTGAATTGTTAATTTCTAATTCTAAGAGCCTCGTATGGTGTTAATTTTCTGATTTACAGCTACAGCTCCCAATTCCCAACTGAATCCAGCACTGTCAATTAAGTTTTGCTCCCATTGCAGCTCCATTTTTTTTGCTACACCTTCTATATTCCTTCCTAAATGACATTAAGTTTCTCCTTTCCTGGATCAAGGGGTCTCAAGTTTGTTTGATTTGTCACCCTGTTAAACCCTTGATTTTTATGAACTTGAGCTTCCAGCCCAACTAACTGAATTTGCAACTTAAGCTACTGAACAAATATGAACGGCTGGAGTTTTCATCTATTTCGGTTCCACTCAAGAAGATGGTTTCTCCTTAACCGTATGATGTTGATCTTGCCTCTTTAAAGGCTCAATCACTTCTTTGAGCCGAGTTTTCATAACAACCTTTGATTCTACCACTGCAACACTCGATTGCACCCAAGGATATTTAAGTACAGCAGGTTAACGGGTTTCAAAGCTTTCCAAGTGCTCAATTGGGACTACTTCACTCTCAAGATTGAAATACTCGATATCATGGTCCAAAACATTGAATCTAATGACCATGTTTTCTTCGCCTCAAGTCCTGGGCAATTTATACCCTGAAGCTAACTGAGCCAAGTCATTAGCTGCTTTGTTCTGTTCCATAGGAATATGTTTAAACTGCATTCCATTGAATTTATTCAATAGCTTTTGTGGCACTGATAAGTATTGATTCGAGGTATTGCCCCAATATAGAAATTTCCGCTTTACTTGGCAAATTACTCGCTACGGGTCCCCCTTGATGATAACATTGAGGACTTGCATTTCCAAAAGAGTTTGTAGGCCTATTATCAATGCCTCATACTTTGCCATGTTGTTGGAATATTTGCCAACTAAAGTAATAGCCAATTTGGTGATGATCCCGTAAGGAGATTCTCTCACAATTCTAACTCCAACACTCGAATTGGTCCTTGATCCATTGAAGAATAACTTTCAAAGGAACCATTTCCACTACCAAGAGCTAGTCTGATTCATAGTCCATGCCAGTATTGTATTTGGGTGGTCAGCTAAGAAGTCTAATAAGGCATGGCCTTTTATTGACTTTTGTGATACATAAGCCAACTCAAAGTGAAGCAGAGCTATACTCCACTTGTTCAATCTTCCACTTATAAATGGTCTATCAAGCATGCATTTAAGGACATCTATCTAAGTGATGCGTTGTGTTTGCTTAACAGGTGCACTAAGTCATACTAAGTAATAAAGAGTGAGTAGAGTATCATTCCCACAAGGATTAATTACTAAGTGACTACTGAAATTAGTAATTTTAGTGCCATTCGAAAGACCGAAATTCGTAGTTTTCGATATGTAACAAATAAAATGAAAAGAACTAAAGATGGTCACTGATTTTTTTGGAAATGTTTTCTGATTTAATAAGATCCAAGGCATCTAATTTTACCCAGTTGCATCAATATGCCTTTCTATTCTCTATATTCAAGTTGCTATTACATATTGATAGTCGAAAACCCTAATTTACTAAATATTCTCCCTCGAGTAATACTTAGCATAACACTTTTATATATTAACTCATCAATCTCTGGCGTGAATTTAAGTACGCAAAGAGTTTGAAGATTCACGGTTTTCACTTAAGACCACACAAATCGCGTTAACCTATCTCTAGCATTGACTCAATTTGTGGTGTTTATTACTTTATTAATCATCATAAATCCTCTTTTGGACTCATTATAAATTATTACAAGCTTTGAATGGTGATCAAGCATTCAAACCTCATGAAGAACAAGAATAAACACTTCAACAATGCAATGAACAAACTTTGAATATTTTGAATTAGAATAGAGAGTGTATTACAACTTAGGCAGCATCGTAGCCTTAGAAAAACAAAATTAGTTTATGATAAACATAATATAAAGTAAACTAAAACAAAATGCACGAGCTTAAAGAAGAAAAAGATAGAAAAGAACTTGGAAATGAAAATCACAAACCAAACTTTTCCTTCTCTTGCTTTCTTCTTCCTACCTAAACTACTATCTATTTTGCTTTGAATTTGTTTGAATGATGATAAAACACTACCCTAACACCCCTATTTATAGTATATGGGGTTGGGAATTCATGAAAATAAAAATTACACAAACTTCATCCTCATTTGCTCTCTTTGCCACCCATATGTGCTACTTGCTTCAACTTGGCTATTTTTTCCATTTTTTTCCACTTTGCTATATCTATATATATATATATATATATATATATATATATATAACTTACATCAAGTTATACTTGTTTACAAAGTGTTTAACTAGTTTTTTTCTTGATTTGTCCAAATTGCTGACCAAAATTGCAAATTGCAACAAGTTGTTCATGATCTTACTCATTTCTTCCTTATCCGTGTGGTTTAGTGCCTTTTTTGCTCAATTTTGGCTTTTTTTTTTTATGTATCTTGCTTTCATTTGTTGATGTTGATGATAAAACTAGCAAGATTTAGTATAAACTGAGTTTTTTCGCAAGAAAATAACAATAGGAGTGAAAAAGAGCAAAAGTGATAAAAATTAGATGTAAACTGATTAATAATTAAACCTAAAAGATATAAGCAATTGTATACTAAATTGAACTTATCAAAATACCCCCAAACTTAAATCTTGCTTGTCCTCAAGCATGGATAAACATGAAAGCGCAGGTTCTCATACTTTTTTTTAAGAATTTAGTGCAATTTAAAGCAATTACACTTCTGTTATAAAAGAATAACCAAGTTTCAAATCTCAATGTTCTAATGGCAAAGCAATCTATCTAAGAAAAAACCCATCAATCACCTAGGTAAATGAATTCAAACATTGGCTAAGAAGATTAAGTTTATCATTTCTTTCTAATTTCAAGACATTCAAACCGATTAGAGGACAAAAATCATGCCACTCCCAACAAGATTTCTCTGGTATGCCCAAGACTAAAGCTAAAAGCAATTATTTACCAAGTTTTTTTCACTCTTTTTTTTAAATTTAATTTTTTAATTTTTATTTATTTTATTTTATTTTATTTATTTATTATTATTATTGTGCTCTGTTCCTTCTTAGCTCTCTAAGTACCCCTTATAGTGATCTTTCAATGCGTAGCTCCTGTTCCAATTGGCCCAGGGTCCCAGGTGTTGAAACACCCCTACGGATCTACTTACTCAAGGTACCAAGGCACGAAGCCATCACAACTGTAGCACATGTCCAAATGATAGACGTTTAAACAAGATAGTGGTGCCTAGTGATTCTCTTCCTTTTTTTTCATAATAATCTCTCTTTTTAAGTGCTTAGTTCCTTGTTAGCTTTCTGTGTATCCCTCATAGCGAGCATTCAATGGGGCAGCTTTCGTTCCAGTTGGCTTAGGGTACCAAGTGTTAAGACTCCCCTACAAATCTACTTGATAGAGATACCGTGGCACGAAATCATCAGACCATGGCACATATCCAGAAGATAAACATTTAAACAGGATAGCGGTGCTAAGAGATGCTTTCTTTCTTCTTCTTTTTCCCTTTATTTATTTCCTATTTTGCTTTTATTTAGACTTAGCCATAATTATCGAAGTGTATTATGCAAATGATAATCTTAATGCACTCTATTCAAATTCAAGCATCTTTTAATCAGAAAGAAAGGTAAAACAGACATGCTAACTATTACACTCAAACACCGTCGTTTTATCAAAATAGCGCCTTAGAATAGATCATGCTTTGCAATTACAACACAAAAACAACGTTTCTCAGGTTATTTAATTCTAATCAAAGTAAACAAGCCAAGAAAGGTAGAAAATTCTCATAAAAAGCATGATGATAAGATCTCAAAATTATTTTATGATTTAAAATTGGTTCAAAATGTGCAACAAAATTTAGAAAGACTAATGATCTATAGAAAATAGAAAATCTTTTTTGTTAGCCAACACCATCTATAATCACATACAAAGGCTCTGAAAACTGAGAGGCACTAAAGACAACTCTTAAAGATAAAATAGGACTAGACAAGAAAACTTTTTGAAAATGCTTATTCAAAATTTAAAAAAATGTAAAAAAAAATAAAAATAAATTTTCTATCCCACCCCCAAACTTAAGAGTTAACAATGTCCACAAAGTTGAAAGAAATACAACGAACGAAGCAGTAGGTGAGAAATACTTCCAAGGTTTGGAAACCTATTTGAAAAAAATGTTTCCAACAAAACCTATTTGAAAAAAATGCACAAAAACATAAGAAAATGATAAAAAATAAACATAAATTAAAAGAAAAGAAGTAGGGAAATGAATGTTGGGTTGCCTCCCAGGAAGCGCTTAAGTTTTTGGGTGGATCATTCTGCTTCATAAGATGAATGGATGTCTTTTGTAGCTCGATCTCTCTATCAATATAAGGCTTCAGCCGTTGACCATTAACTTTGAATGTACCCTTCTTCTCATCTTGAATCTCGGTCGTGTCATATGGAAAGACACGAGTTACAACAAAAGGTCCTAACCATCTGGAGCGCAACTTCTCTGGGAAAACTCATAATAGAGAGTAAAAAAGTAAAACATTTTGCCTGACTATGAATTCCCTAAACAGGATGTGCTTATCCTGCCATCTTTTGGTTCGGTCATTGTAAAATTCGAGCATTTTCATAGGCTTCATTCCGAAACTCATCCATTTCATTAATTTGTAGTAACATCTTCTATTATGTAGCTTCTAAATTGAAATTCAAGATTTTTACGGCTCGGTATGCTGTATGTTCCAATTCTACTGGTAAATGACATGCCTTCCTATAAACCAATCAGTATGGAGACAATCTAATTAGAGTTTTGAATGATGTTCTATATGCCCACAGTGCGTCATCTAACTTTTTCGACCAATATTTTCTAGAAGCACAAGTGGTCTTCTCAAGAATAGTTTTCGAATCTCGTTTTGAAATTTTCAATTGATCACTTGTTTGAGCATGATATGGAGGACCCACATGGTGTGTCAGTTCGAACTTTCTTAATAAAGCTTTAAGTCGACGATCATGAAAATGTTTCACTCCATCACTTATAATTGCTCTCCGAGTTCCAAATCAGGAAAATATGTTCTTTCTTACAAAGTTGCATTAGTTGGAAAAGTAGTTGTTTCAACACACTTTGATACATAATCTGCAGCAACTAAGATAAATTTGATAGAAAATAACGAAGGAAAACGACCCATGAAATCAATGCCCCAGACTTCAAATAATTTAACAACTAAGATGATGTTTAGGGGCATTTCATGTCTCCTACAAATATTTTCCGTTCTTGGACGCCAATCACATTCACTAACAAATTTGAAAGCATCTTTAAAACGTGTAGGCCAATAAAATCCATATTGTAAAACCTTAGCTACAGTCCTTCTTCTATCATAATGACCATCGAGTGCCCATGGAGTGGCAACGACACAGAATCTCTTCCATTTCTTCTTTAGGTACGCACATCCTAATGATTTGGTCTGCACAATGCCTATATAAGAATTGTTCTTCCCACAAATAATGCTTTGAATTAGGGAAGAAATTCTTCTTTTGGTTATATGTTATGTCTTTGGGCAGTTACTGTGCCACCAAATAGTTAACAGTGTCAGCGTACCATAGACAAATAGGATTTTTGCTTACAATCATAAGACTCTCATCCAGAAACTTTTCATTGATAGAGCGACTTTCGTCCTCTCATTCAAGGCGTGATAAATGATCTGCCACAACATTCTCTGTTCCTTTGTGTCCAGGATTTCAAAATTAAATTCGTGAAGCAACAAAATTCATCTTATCAGTCTCAGTTTCACTTCCAGTTTCGCAAAGAGGTATTTAAGAGCAAAATGATTAGTGCAACCAATTACCTTGGAATTTAGCAAGCGGAAATAAAATTTGTCAAATACAAAAACAACAACTAGTAATTCCTTCTCGGTGGTAGCGTAGTTAATTTATGCATCCATTAAAGTCTTACTAGCATAGTAAATTATATGAAAATTTTTGTTCCTTCTTTGCCCTAGCATGGTTCCTATTGCATAGTCACTAGCATAACATATAAGTTCAAAGTGTAGGGTCTAATCGGGTGCTACTATTATTGGTACTGACACTAGTTTTTCTTTTAACGTTTCAAAAGCATGCATACAGTTACTATCAAAGTTAAAAGGGACATCCTTCATCAATAAAGTACAGAGAGGCTTAATGATCTTACAGAAATCCTTAATAAACCTTCAATACAAACTTGCATAGGAAACTTTGAATGCCTTTAACATTAGCAAGGGGTGGTAATCTCTATCACTTCAATTTTTGCTTGGTCAACCTAAATTCCCTTTTTTAAAATCATATGCCCTATCACAATCCCTTCCTGCACCATGAAATGACATTTCCTCCAATTCAAAATAAGATTAATGCCAGTGCATCTTTGCTAGACCATAGAGCTGTTAGCTAAACAATCATCAAATGAGGCACCAAAGATTGAAAAATCATCCCTAAATACTTTTATGAAAATTTTCAACCATGTCACTCAAGATTGTCATCATACACTACTAAAATATGGTAGAAGCATTGCATAATCTGAAAGGCATTCTCCTATTGGCAAAGGTACCGTATGGACAAGTAAAAGTGGTCTTTTCTTGATCTTCAAGTGCTATGGCAACTTGGCTATATCCTGAAGAACCATCAACGAAACAGTATTATGAATGTCCCGTAAGCTTTTCTAACATTTGATCAATGAATGGTAAGGGAAAATGGTCTTTTCAGGTAGCTTCACTAAAATTCTGTAATCTATGCATATTGTCCACCCCATGACAGTCTTAGTAGGGATGAGCGCGTTCTCATTTTCCACTACATTTACCCCCTCTTTCTTTGGAACTACTTGTATTGGACTTACCCACGGACTATAAACTATGGGATAAATGATCCCGACATCTAATAACTTGAAAACTTCTTTCCTTACCACATCCTTCATGGCATGATTTAACCAACATTGTGGTTATAAAGCACGCACAAGGGCTAATTCCCTTCATATCCGAACGGGTCCATCCAATGGCTGATTTATGCTCTCTCAGAACTCTAAGCTACCCTTCCTATTCGACATTACACAAAGAAGCATTAATAATAACAGGATAAGTGTTAGAATCGCCAAGATAAGCATACTTCAGATGAGACAAGAATGGCTTGAGCTCAAGATTTGGAGGCTCATATTTCCCTATTGTCTATTGAGTTCCAATCACTTGTATATCCTCCACTCTTGCTTCATTGTTCAAATCGAAAGGTTTACAATCATCCAGGTATTGGGACACATTCACTTATTAATTCATTCTTAGTGTCTAAGGTCCCTAACTTTGTTAGACACACTTCAAATGGTAATTTAAGGAATGTTCCCCTGAGTGTCTCGGCTACCAAACTCTTTATAATATCAACCTCAAACCAAGAATGCATGTTAGTGGCCAATTGTATAGCATTAAGAACATTAAAAGTTATTTGTTTATCTTGCACTCTTAAAATAAATTTCCCTTGTTGCACATCGATCAGGGTCATTCTCGTAGTAAAGAAGGGTCTGACAAGAATAAGAGGTATCTTATGATCCTCTTCCATATTGAGTACTATGAAATCGACAGGGAAGATGAATTTGTCAACCTTTACTAAGGCGTCTTCTACCACACCACTTGGATACTTGATTGATCTGTCCAGAAGTTGGAGAGATATAGTCAAGGGCTTCACATCTCTTAAGCTAAGCTTCCTGTACACAGAGAATAGCATTAAATTGATGCTTGCACCTAAATCACACAAAAATTTATCAAAGCTAATGGTGCGAATGGTACAAAGTATTATGAAATTCCCTGGATGTTTTAGCTTAGGAGGTAACTTCTTTTGAAGTATGGCACTACACTCTTCAATTAGTGCCACTATTTCGAATTCCCCTAACATTCTTTTGTTGGACATGATTTCCTTCATAAACTTTACGTACCAAGGCATCTGCTCCAACATGTCAACAAAAGGGACATTAATATGTAAATTTTTGAAAATTTTCAAAAATTTCACAAATTGTTCGTCCGCTTTTGTCTTTTTCAAACGTTGAAGAAATGGGACCTTCGGTTTGTATGGTTGAGTCTCAACCCTTGAAGGTTCAACTTCTTCTTGGATTTTTGTCCCTTCTTCATTTTCGGTTTCTTGGCTTATGTCTGTGGACAGGTCAATTATGAGTTGTTCGTTTTGTGTGGTTTTGGTTACCTGAGTTTGTTCATTCAAAATTTTCCCACTTTCAATTCAATTGCTTTAACGTGCTCTTGTGGGTTAGTAACTGTGTTACTTGGCAAAGAACCATGAGACCTTTTGGAGAGTTGGTTTGAAGCTTCTTGATTTTGAATAGAAGCTTTTCTAAGATATGTTCGTATTTCTTGCATGAAATTTATGATTTCTTGCATAAACCTGCTGAACATTTCTTCGAGATTAATTTTCTTTTCTAGTGGTGGGTGAATGGGTTGTTTTTGAATCCCTGGGTTACTCCATGAAAAATTTGGGTTGTCCCTCCACCGGAGATTGTAAGTATTGAAGTGGAGACTGTGTTGTGATTTCTGAAAATTTGTGACAAAATTGGCTTACTCATGACTTGATGAGGCAAAAGAGTTCCCCATTATTCTATGCTCACATGATTTCTTGCACAAAAGTCACATGTTAGCATAGGAGAATGATTGGATTTAACACCTATGTTACCCAGTTGTTTCTGAATCATCAAAAGTTGAGCGGATAACATTGTGAATGCATCTATTTCATGAATACCTATAGGTTTCTTTTGCGTTGTTCGATCAGCTGTTCTTATATAGTTGTTGCTAGCCATTACCTCTAGCAACTCATATGCTTCTTCAGGTCTCATGTTGTTTGAGGCTCCTTGAACAGTCATGTCTACCATTGTTTGGGTATTAGGTGCCAAAAATTTAGACTTGCGTACAAACTTGTAAACCAGGGTGTGGAAAACTTCTTAAAAGCTCTTTATAGCATTCCCACGTATTGTGTAAAAGAGGTAATGTCATTCCTCATTTTGGCAGATTTGGCTGGTGGACAATATTTAGCAAGAAACTTTGTGCCAAATCCTCCCATGTGGTGATAGTAGCTGGCGATAATGACATTAACCATGCTTTAGCATTGTCTTTTATTCAGAACGGGAACAATCTTAAGCGAATTGCATCATCATTGATGCCATTGTGCTCAAATGTGTCATATATCTCTAAGAAGTTAGTGACATGTAGATTCGGGTCCTCACTAGGTAGACCGCAAAACTAAACAGTCTGTTGGATAATTTGTATGATCGCAGATTCAATTTCAAAATTGTTCACTTGGATGGGTAGACGTTGAATGCTTGGGGTGCATCCACCAATTGTCGGGATAGCATAATATTTTAAAGCTCTTTCATTATCCCTATTTGGATTAGCCATTATTTCAGTTTCTTTTGTTTTCCTGATTTATCGAAATGTTCTTAAGATTTCAAGATCTAAAGGGATTTTTTTTCATATTTATTTTGCACACAAATTAAGAAAATTAAATGTCAAAGTTAAAAGAAAGATAACAATAATTAGAAACCTTCAAAAGTATACAAACCATAAAAAATACGGTTTTTTTTTGGGGGGGGGGGGGGGAGGGTATACAAATAATTACAAAGATGTTGGAAGTAAAACCGGCAGGAGGGGTTAATGATACTAATGTTTCAGAAAACTTAAAAATAATGAACTTAACTTTCAAAAATTTATCTTGGTGAATTAAAAAGTCAAAACAAACATAAAACTAATTAAAAAACTTAAAAATACAACAATCTAATACAAAAGTTAAGAAAAACCATTTTTAGGGGGTGGGGGTGCGATACGAATTTTACAAATAAAAATAACTATACAAATCAAATAAAGTGAATTAAAAAATGTAAAAAAAAAAGGAGATTTTTGCTTCAAAAGTTAACAAAATTTACAAGTTATAAAAGTTGGTAAATTTTGTTGAATTTTGAAGCAAAAATCTCCTTCTTTTGCACTTTTTTTTTTTATTCAACTTCAAATTAGTACTTAAACTAGGTGGTATCAATATCACTCAAATAGAAACAATCCCCAGCAATGGCGCCAAAAACTTGATGCATTATGTTTGCTTAGCAAGTGCCCTAAGTCATATCAAGTAATAAAAAATGCGTAGAGTACTGTTCCATGAGGAGTGATTTTTAGTGACTATTTAAATTAGTATTTTTAGCGTTATTTGAAAGACCGAAGCTTATAGTTAATAAAAGATCTATGGCATCCGATTTTACCTAGTTTAATCAATAGCCTATCTGCTCTCAATATTCAAGTTATTATTACTTGTTAATGGTCGAAAACCCTAATTTACTAAATATTCTCCCTCGATCAATGCTTAGTGTACTCTTTTACATATTAAATCATCAATATCTTGCATGAATTTAAATAAGAAAAGAGTTTGAAAATTCATGGTTTTCAATTAAGACCACACAAGTCACGTTAATTTATCTCTAGCATTCAGGTTGGGGGTCCCCAGAAATAGTCTCCTTTCTAGCCGGAAGGGGTAAGGCTGCGTACGTCACCCCTCCATACCCTGCTTCTTGCAGGAGCCGCGAGGCACTGGGACTGTTGTTGTTTGTTTGTTTGTTATTCATTCAATTTGTGGTGTTTATTACTTTAGCAATCATCATAAATCTCCGCTCAGACTCATTATGAATCATTACAAGCTTGCAAGGGTGATCAAGCATTAAAATCACATGAAGAACAATAATAAACACTTCAACAACACAATAAACAAATTTTGAATTTGTTGAATTAGAAGAGAGGGTATATTACAACTTATGCTACATTGTAGCCTTGGAAAAAAAAATAGTTTATGGTAAACATAATATAAAACAAAACTAAAATAAAATCCATGAACTTAAAAGAAGAAAAGGATGGAAAAGAGCATGGAAATGAAAAATCACAAACCAAACTTTTCCTTCTCTTCCTTTCTTCTTCCTACCTAAACTACTATCTAGTTTGCTTCGAATTTGTTTTAATTATTATAAAACACTCCCCTATCACCCCTATTTATAGTACATGGGGTTGGGAATTCATGAAATAAAAAATGACACAAAGTTCATTCTCATTAGCTCTCTTTGCTGCCCATATGTGCTACTTGCTACAACTTACTTATTGTTTTCATTTTTTTCCACTTTGCACCACCAAAACATGCAACTTGATACTTGTACTTGTTTATGAAGTGTTTAACTAGTTTTTGTTCTTGATTTGTCCAACTTGCCGCCCAAAATTGCAAATTGCAACAAGTTGTTCATGATCTTGCTCATTTCATCCTTAGTCGCATGGTTTTGTGCCTTTTTGCTCATTTTTTGCTTTTGTTTTATGTATCTTGCTTCCACTTGTTGATGTTGATGATAAAACCTAGCAATAATTAGCATAAAATGAGTGGTTTTTGCAAAGAAATAACAATAGGATTGAAAAAAAGCAAAACCAAGCAAAAGAGATACAAATTAGATGTAAAATGATTAGTAATTGGACCTTATGAACAATTATATACTAATTGGACTTATCCCTAAGCAACTATATATATCGTAAATGCCAAGAAGTAATGTCTCAATTTTATTGATGCATAGAATAATGATAGACAATTTCTTAGTTGAGGAGTATTTTGTTTCACATTCTTTTAAACAGCGGCGAAGGTAGAACATTGCCTGTTCAAACGCTTGCTCATTGTCTTGTAAAAGCAAACAACCAATAGATTCCTTTGAAGCAGAGACATAGATCTTAAAAGGTTTGCCCTGCTTGGTAGAATAACCACTGGGGCTCTGATTAGCTACTTCTTGATGGCCTCGAAGGCTGCTTAATGTGGCTCCTCCAACTTAAAGTCCTTCTATGATTTTAGCCTTAGTAGTGGAGAGAATACTTTTGTTTTTCTTATAACATTTGAGATGAAATATCATAGGAAATCAACCTACCTAAGGCAGCATTGAATTTCCTTATTATTTGAAAGAGGTTTGGCCTTTTGGATGGCCTTAATCTTATTAATATCCACTTCGATGCCTCTTTGATGCAGTGGAGAACTAAGGAAATTTCTAGCTCGCACACCAAAAGAAAATTTCTATGGGTTCATGTTGAGGTTATTGGTCCTCATTCTAAGGAATGCACCCCTCAAGACTTCCAAGTGTTTAACTTGGTATTTGGATTTGACCATGATGTCATCTATGTAGACTTTCATGGTCTTGCCAATGAGATCATGAAAGATCATGTTCATGGCTCTTTGGTAGGTGGCGCTAGTGCTCTTCAAACTAAATGGAATAGCCACCCGCTCAAACGTCCCTATTGACCTAGGACACTTTAATGTTGTCTTGTGGGCACCTTCCAAGGCAATCATCACTTTGTAGTACTCACAATAGCCACCCATGGAAGACAAGACTTCATGCCTTGAAGCTGAGTCAATGAGCACGTCAGCAATCGGCATTAGGTATTCATCTTTCAGGGTGGCTATATTCAGATCCCTAAAATCAATACAGACCCTAATTTTTCCACTCTTTTTTAAAGACATGAACAATATTTGTCAGCCATTCAACATATCTATCAGTCCTAATAAACTTGGCCTTTAAGAGTCTTTTGATCTCTTCATTGACTAAATTGATAACTTGTTAGGACATTCTCTTCTAGGCCTGAATGATGGGTCTCGGACCTAGCTTGATACGAAGCCTGTGCTTAACCACCTTTCTGTCCAAGCCAAGCATCTAGTTGTAATCCCAAGCAAAATAGCCCTTAATTCCCAAAGCAAAATGAGGTACTACTATGTCTGCTCTTCAAAAAGCAAAGCACTTCTATATGTAGATCTTGGGTCTTCTATCGAGGTCAAATTAATCTATAGGAGGGGATCTTGGACTTCGGCCATCAAATCCTCCATTTTGGATTGGTGGTGCTCTTAAGTTAGAGAATTCTAGCTACTTCATTTGTGTGTTACGCACTTGGAAACCATTGAAAGACTGCTCGATCCAAAGCTGATCCTTGGCCCGACAAGCCATTAGCCTTGCTAATGCTGAGCAAATGGCCTCTTAGGCCACAAATGGGAGGTCTTGGCACCTCCACATTGGGGTTCTGGCGTGCCATCGAAGTGTCCTTCTTCAAGAAGGCCCTCATATATATCTAGAAGTCAGAGTCTTTAGATTCTATATCCAATTGATTAACCTCAACCCTAGTCAATGGGCTATCGAGGATGGAAATCATGTCATGTCGCTAGGCAGATTATGGAGTGTTCCTCTTAACATCAAGTGGTCCCAAGCCATCTTCGTAGAATTTTGCATCCATGTAGTTAGAGCAAGCCATACTTAAAAAGAAAAACACTATAAACAAGTAACAATAACATGAACTTAAAGCAAGCTTAATAAAAACACTATAAATAAATAAAAAAGCAAAATACTTAAAAAGAAAAGGAAAGAAAGACATACTTGAAATTACTCAAATATTAAAAAAAAGAATAATAAGAACTCCAAGAAAGTAGAGAAAACAGAGACCCAGTTGTCTTCTACGTAATGACCGCAAGATGCCAAAAAACTGGGCTCTGAAAAATATTAAACTTTGAGAAAAGAAAATTTTCAAAATAAATTCTTGTCTCTCACTAGGCCTCTGAAAGTCAAGCCTTTTAGAAAACTATAATTTAATTTTACTTTAATGCCAAACCTTGTAGTAGGTACCTATACTTATAGTAATATATAGGAGTGAAAATCCTGATTTTCGATGTGGGACGCAGAAAAAAAAAATGAAGCATTTTGTTCAAAAATATAGTTAAAATGGTGCATATCATGAAAAGTTCAAACGCATTGTTTGGCTTGCACCACGTGCCATGTGGCAAGCGGTGATTGGCCTGCACCCGAATGCCGGGATTCCGCGGATCGTGATTTTTTTATTTTTTCTTTTTTTTTTTCTATATGTAAAATTCATCTTATGAATATTTATTTTTCAAAATAAATTTTAATTTTTTAAAAATTATTTTATTTTAAATTTTTTAATTTTTATACATCTCATGAATAATGTTTGGAAACTTTTAATTTACTCATCTCATGAATTCTTTAAAATTTTTCCAATGGCAATAAATACAGAGGCTTACACAACAACCTCAGGACAATTTAAATCTAGCTCCAAATGAGTTAAATTAATTACCATCTCATGATAAAATTTAATTGCCATTTAATGGCACTTAATTCCATTAAATTTATCCCATTGTACTCTAAACATGAATCATTTATTCGATATTTCCAAAATAAACTGTATTGATGAAAACAACGCCTCCACTAGATGTCCATGACAAAAAATAAATATAACTATTACCAATATCCTTCTCACAGCTTCTCCATTAGTTGCCAACTCGCCTTTCATTGAATAATTCATTTATAGTTGAACGCATTCGTAGTATAAATTTCAAATGTCAAATACTTGGAATACTTTGGCCAAAAATTCCGAACTATTTAAATACTTGCAAATCAACTGAGGGGACATCTGTACCTCATAAGAGATTGTAGATTCCGTATCGAAAACCTGATCCTTATCACACTTAACGCCGCTACCTAGTGTACATGGGAATTCAGTTGTTCGTTTATACCTTTCTTTTAGTACACCAAAGTAACTAACATTCCATGCAAAAGTCCAGAATACTCTCAGGATTTAGAGTCATCGTTCAAATAGTGCAACTTGAATAACTCTTCTCCTATAGTAGTTTAGAAACAAGCAACCCACATGGTCCAACTCAGTATGTCTGTCTTATTAAACACACCAACATAACACTTTTGGATTACCATCCACGTGACAAAGACAAGTCATCTAAAGTCTCACGTTATAGCCTTAGCATATGAGAGGTCCAAACTTGTCTTTGACTATGAGTTTTTCAAACAACAATCCATACCATTTGTTCCAAGTCTATCTGTGGCTTAATCTCATAAACCACTTACAACAAATATGTAAATAGCAGTCTAAGGACTACACCCATCTCATGAATGTTGCAGTATATATGCTCACTTATACAAATTTATTAAGGAAAAGATTGGGGCTTCAATTTTAATCTTTAATAAAATAACATTTGCAGGATAAATCTAGATTTTAGGACACTAATCCTAACAATAACAGCCTCATACTTGTCATGGTTCCAGAAGACTAACAACAAGTGAAGTGAAGAAGGATACAATAATTGGCATGTAACCAATCTCTCTCGAGAAAAGCATTGTAGCTTGAGGTAGCATCCAAGACAAAGAAAGCTGCTAGCTTACTTAGGTTGCCAACTGTTAAATCAATCGAGATGAGCCCATTGGATTTAGTAGTAGCTTTAGAGAGGCCATAGATGGCAGCATCCGAAATAATTAGATCATCTCAAGATTTACCAATGACCCTCAACAAATATTTTTGCAGAACGATGATGGCTGCGCCGTTATCCACCAAGACCCTATTCACCAATATGCCATCAAATTTGGCCTTGGTGTCTGGCATCTCTGTATGACCGGAAGTCTGAATCAATATTGACAATTGGAACTAGCTCACCAAATCTTTACAGCTGATAACACCCTACATCATTCCAAATGAATAGTATATCATCGACATATAATACTAAGAAAGTCACTACTTTCTCTTAATGTCGTTTGTACACCCATGGTTCATCAACCAATTGCTCAAAATCATAGGACTTAATCCCTTCATTAAGTCTAATATTCCATAAGCGTGATGCTTGCTTCTGTCCATATATGGACTTCTTTAGTTTGCATACCATATGCTCTTGATTCTTGCCAATGCAACCATTTGGTTGCACTATATAAATCTCTTGTTTAAGGCGACCATTCAAAAGGGCCTTTTTGACTTCCACTTGCCAAATCTCATAATAAGCTGCAATGGATAGGAGTATATCAGTAAGAAGGTTTTATCATAATCTATTCCTTCCTTTTGGGAAAAACACTTAGCAACCAGCCTTGCCTTTAAGGTCTCAACCTTTCCATCCACTCCCCTTTTCCTCTTGCAGACCCATACATAAACAATGGGCTTAATGCCAACAGGTGCCCCTACAAGATACCAAACTTGATTGGAATACATTGATCCGATCTTAGATTTCGTTGCCAAGGCCCAGTGGTCAGCAATTGCCTCATTGTAACTAAGAAGATTAGATTCAATGTCTCGATTAACCATTAAGGCTCCCGCCATGAACTAGTCAGGTGCCCTGACAATCCTCCCACTATGCCCAGGCTCCCCGTTGTATACTTAGAACATTCTCAACCCTAACATTAGTTGCATCTAATGCATCTGTTGTACCCCGAGTTGTGTTTAGCTTATCAAAATTAGCGCCATTTTCTTTTAATTCCCCTAACAATACTTTGCTTTTACTTTTGTTTTCTACTATAAAATTCCTCCTCTAAACATTTCACATTAACCTTTAAAAAAAAATTTTTATCAAAAGGATTGTAGATAAGACCACCCTTGTTTTTTTGGGATAACCCTAAAAAAAACATTGGTAAAGTAGCATGACATATCATTGACCTTACCATCTCTAATAATGTCCTATTCCTTCTTTCTGCAATGCTAATCTACTACAGTGTACCAGGAGTAGAAAATTATCCAATTTGTAGTTTGGAAATCCTGAAACTCACCAAAAGATATTCACCACCTCGATCTAATTGAATTAACTTAACTCGTTTACCTAAATGCTTTTCAACTTTAGCTTTGTACTCTTTCAACTTTTCAAAAGTGTCCATCTTATATCTCATTAAGTAAACATATCCATATCTTAAGTAATCATTAGTGAATGTGATGAAGTACTCATACCCACCTCTTGCCTAAACATTCATCAGTCCACATACATTTTGTTAGCATACAATCCAAAAGGATTGAGATCTAACCTTGTGTAAGAGAGGTAGGATGAGAAGAGAATTGAATGAGATGAGAAATAGAGAAGGAGATGAGAGTTAGAGAGAGATTATCTAAAAGGAAATCAAATTTTTATTGATTGAATGAAGATATTGCATGGTTGGGATCTATTTAGAATAGACCTTGATACATTGAACAAACACCTTGCTCCTAACCAACTTGAACCAGCTTTTATCGCCAAACACAGCTAAGCTGGCACATTTGACCTTGCTTGACCAACTAACCGATTTTGGCGCCTAATAGACTCACTAACTTCTACTTGAACATTACATCAAAACGCATCAATTAAACTATACACCCATTACATGAATTAAGAGTAAGAAAAACTAAAAAATTCACAACATTCCCCTTCGCTTGAAGAGCTCCTTGTCCTCAAGGAGAAAAATTGGGAAATTGACTCTTCAAAAATGCAACTTCCTCCCAAGTACCAAAGTTCATGTCCAAGTTCTGCCATTATATAAACACTTCACGAAAAACTCTATTTGCAACATTTAGCTTCAAGGTGGCTTTAACAGAACTAGGTTGCAGTAGCAGCAAGCCATTTGATCCAACTTCAGGTGCCTCCTTTGAGCTTTTAACTCCTTTCTTCACTTGACATTTCTCCCGACAGCCAAAGAGTACTGTCTATAAGGCTGTAATTTATGGTAGACCATGTCACCAACTTCATAATTCTTGTCTACCCGCTTTTTGTCAGCATATAGTTTCATCTTTGCTTGTGCTTGAAGCAGATTGTCCTTAAGAACTTGCATCATATGCTTCCTTTGCTGTATCAAATCAGTAGCTTCGAGTATAGCTGAAGTTACTTTCTGAAGTATGAAAGGAGTGGGGGGATCGTATCCATAGAGAGCTTTGAAGGGAGAAGTGCCAATAGATGCATGAACATGAGTATTGAACCAATACTCAGTCAAAGAAAGCCAACAGTTCCACGCCTCTGGATGTAACAAAACCATACTTCTAAGGTATTGCTCAATGCATTGATTGACTAGTTCGGTTTGACCATCTATCTAGGGATGGTAGGACGAGCTAAGAGCCAATGTCGTTCCCAACAACTTGAACAATTCTCTCCAAAAATTGCTTGTAAAGATATTGTCTCGATCAGATACAATGAATTGAGGCAATGCATGTAATTTGTACATGTTATCAAGGAAGCTTTTGTTAAGTTCTAGATTAAATCTGAACTTAACCTAAGAATCAATAGAATTTGGGATGAGAAAGAAGTGAAGGAGATGAGAAAATATAAGAGCTAAAATGAGAGAAGGAAGTTTTAATCATAAGGATGAGTATGTATTTCATTGGATAGTCTAATTACAAGTATCGGAACTTATTTATAGAACTAAGCAAACACAAACTCCACTAGCTGATTCTTCCCACCAAAACCTGCAACAGCACTAACCGAACTAACAAACTTTCCCGCCTAAAGAAGTACTTAAGCCCACTAATTACTTAATTGAATTACAACGATTAAAAACATAACAATCCCCTCCCCTTACAATTTTCTTGTCCTTAAGAAATAAAAGAAGGAAATGGACTTAACAAAAAATGTTTATCTTCCCATGTCGTGAATGCTTGGTCTAAATTGCACCAATTAACTCGAATTTGCTGCTTGTTCTTGTCATTGGAGCTGGTATGTATAGCTTCGACCACTGCTGCTAGCTGTAAGATCAGAGAACCGTTCTGTCCAACTTCAGGAGGTGCTGCAGAGGCCTTGTTATCACGCTTAACCTGTTTCTTTAGAAGAGAAACATGAAAAACAGGGTGAATATATGAATCGGGTGGAAGCTCTAGCTTGTATGCCACTTGACCAATCCTTTCCAAGACCTTGTATGGCCCAAAGAACCGAGCACAAAGCTTGACATTCTTCCTCATAGCTGTTGTTGACTGTCGGTATGGTTGAAGTTTCAACTATACCATGTCATCAACATTAAAATTTCTGTCCACCCTCTTGCGGTCTGCATACCACTTCATCCTGGCCTGAGTGTGAGTGAGGTTGTGCTTTAGAAGCTACATCAGATGTTTTCTTTGATGTAGCAGGTCATTTACTTCATACACTTGTGTTTGTTCTCCTTGTAACAGCAATGGGTTGGGAGGATCATACCCATATAGTGCCTTGAAAGGTGTTGTACCCAAGGAAGCATGAAAATGAGTGTTATACCAATATTCCGCCAATGAAAGCCACCTACTCCACACCTTCGGATGGCTAAATACCATGCTTCTAAGATATTGTTCAATGCATTGGTTTACCCTTTCAGTTTGACCATCGGCTTGGGGATGGTAGGCTGAGCTAAGGGCCAATGTAGTTCCCAAAAGACTAAACAACTCTTTCCAAAAACGACTTGTAAAGAGTTTGTCCCTATCTGAGATTATGGATTGAGGCAACCAATGAAGTTTGTATATGTTATCAAGGAAAACACAAGCTAATTTCTCTGCAGTAATGGGTCGAGTTAACACTATGAAGTGACCAGATTTTGTGAACCGATCAACTACCACCCATATCACCTCCTTCCCTTCAGATTTGGGCAAGCCTTCAATGAAATCCATGCTGATATGTTGCCATACACTCTCTGGAATAGGTAGAGGCTGGAGAAGACCCTGATATCGATGATCCCCAAGCTTGGTTTGCTGACAGATCTCACAGCTTTGCACAAATTCTGTTACTTCTCTTTTCATACCGGCCCAATTGAAGGATATCCTCAGCCTTTGATACGTGCCTTCCATGACTGAATGACCACCCCAAGATGAGTCGTGAGCAGCACTGATCACCTGCTGTCTCAACCCAGAAGAGTTACCAATGTATAGCCTCCCTTTGATCATGATGATTCCTCAGGTAACTGTCACTTCTGCACCAGCACCCAGATTGGAAGCCTTGCTAACACTAGCAGCGGTTATACATTCCTGAGAAAACGTATCATTCTCATAGGACTAATATACTTCTTCCATCCAAGCAGGAGAAATCACGGAAATTGCCCCAAGAGAGCCCTGCTCAAGGTCTTCAAATCTGCGTGACAGAGCATCTGCGGCTGTGTTTTCTTTGCCTTTTTTGTACTCGATATCATAATCCAGCCCAAGCATCTTCATCAGCCCTTTTTTTTGTAATCTTATGACAATCTTCTGCTCTAGTAAGTGTTTGAGGCTCTGGTGATCAGTCTTGATAATGAAATGGTGCCCATCCAAGTAATGCCTCCATTTTTCTACCGCAAGAAGAATCGCAAAATATTCTTTTTCATATGTGGAAAGGGCCTGATATTTTACACTCAAGGCTTGGCTAAGATAATCTATGGGTCTTCCTTTTTGTGACATCACTACCCCGACACCATTCCCACATGCATCTGTCTCCAATACAAAACTTGAAGAGAAATCAGGCATTGCTAATACCGAAGCTTTGCCCATTGCTGATTTGAGAGCTGTAAAGGCTGCTTGAGCTTCTTATGACCATCTGAAAGCTTCCTTCTTCAATAAATCAGTAAGTGGCTTGGCTAAAGCTCCATAACCAGCTATAAATTTGCGGTAATACCCTGTCAACCCCAGAAAACCTCTCAGCTTCTTCAATGTGACCGGAACAGGCCAATTCAGCATAGCTGCAACTTTTGAAGGATCGGTGGCAACTCCTTCACAAGAGATTATGTGACCAAGATACTCCAAGTGAGTTTGAGCAAAAGAACCTTTGGCCAATTTAGCATACAACTTATGCTTACGCATGACCAAAAAGACTGCTCCTAAGTGCTCCAAATGCTCTTCAAAAGTTGGGCTGTAGATCAGGATCTCGTCAAAGAAAACCAACACAAATTTCCTAAGAAATTGTTTTAAAACATCATTCATAAGAGCTTGGAATGTAGCCGGGGCATTTGTCAAGCCAAATGGCATGACTACAAACTCAAAATTACCAAGGTGCGTCCGGAATGCTGTCTTGTGCACATCCTCTTCATTCACCCGGATTTGATGATAGCCTTGCTGTAAGTCCAACTTGGAGAAGACATGAGCTCCATACAATTCATCCAACAAATCATCTATGATAGGTATAGGAAATTCGTCCTTAACTGTCATAGCATTAAGTTGTCTATAATCCACACACATACGAGCCGTACCATCCTTCTTTTTGACAAGAATGACCGAAGAAGCGAAGGGGCTGTGGCTTGGTTGTATGAAATTTGTTTTGATCAACTCATCAACCTGTTTTCCTATCTCGGTTTTCTGAGCATGTGGGTAATGGTAAGGTTGCAACCTCACTGGTTCAGCATCCTTCTTGAGAGGTATGACATGATCTAAGCTCCTTTTGGGAGGCAAGGATTGACGTACCTCGAACAAATCCTCAAAGTCAGTAACTAAGGATTGCACCTCAGGTTCAGAAATGCTTATTAACTCGGTAGGAGCTATAGCAAAGAGTTGGCCTACCCAACGAAATGAGAATTTCTTCATTCCTTTCTGCAGCTTGCTTCCTTTCATGAACTGTAAGTGGCCTTGTTCAACTACACCTTGCAGATTCACCTTCTCCCCTTGTATTTCAAATGACACTGTGAGGTTAGCAAAATCAAACAGCACCGGGCTGTAAGTTCTCATCCAATTGACCCCAAGCACCATATCACATCCTCCCAAGGGAAGGATTCTAAAGTCGTAAGTGAATTTTCTGTCCTGCATTACCCAGCCAAACCCACGGCACTTGTTCTGGGTGATGACAGACTTGCCATCAGCTACGGTGACAGCAAGGGGATGGGTCCTAATCACCTCATGACCCACCTTCTTCACCACTTTAGGATCAATAAAGCTATGAGTGCTTCCACTATCAATGAGGATGATGATAGACTTTTTACCCACCTTCCCTCTGATCCTGATCGTGCTGTGGCCTCCATTTCCTGTCAAGGCTTTCATGGATATTTCCACTGCTGCCTCATTTGCACTGTCATCATTGTTCAGATCAAGATCAGTCCCCTCAGCCTCAATTTCTTCTTCATCATACTCCTCACCAGCACTCACTCCCTCAGCAGACATGAGGAATTTGGGGTTACACCGGTGGTCAAACTGATATGGTTGATTGCAACGGTAACACAAATTTTGCTGCTGCTTGTCATCAGGTATGTTGGTCCGGACCCTGGCAGCACCTTGTTGTTGCGAGGTTTGAGAGACTCATTTGAAGACAAAATTATGGATTCATAAAGTTTGGCTTTAGCATTAGCCATGGATAATGTTTTAGGATCAATGGCCTTAACCAAGTTCTTCACCCTTGGTTTCAATCCACTAATAAAAGCTCACACATAATAAGACTCGGATGCTTGAATTTCAGTTATAATGCTAGCTCGTAGATTCTCAAATCTGGTCATATAATCCCTAACAGATGTCTCTTGTTTCACCTTATTGAATTTATCAATAATATCACTATCATCATCATCACTAAAGCGATCACATAGTTCTTTTGCAAATTCATTCCACGTAAGGGATGGATTACTCTTCATCAAACTATAAAACCACACCTCATGATCACCAAGGAGATAAACAGCCGTGATTTGTACCTTTTCAGAGTCATCAATATGGTAGAAATGAAAATAACGCTCGCACCTCCTTAGCCAAGAATGAGGTTGCTTCCCATCAAAAGCATCAATCTGTACCCGAGGCTGTCTATGACCATTGCTTCTGCTGTTGGAGACCTCATCATTACTTCCAGAGCGTGGCTGAGGCTAATCGTCAGGTGGTCTATCAAAGTGATCCACATTCATTCCCCTCGGTCTATGTACATCTTCATTTTCAGTGGACCGCACACCAGGACCAGAATTACAGTTGGAAGGTCGAGAAAACACAGGCTCATTGCGCCCTTGCCTTTCAGATACTTCAATCTCAGGGTTTGGATCAGGAATTCTCACTTCAACACCAGAATTTACCATCGGAATTGGCGCATTTTGCCTTCCTTCCTCTCGAGGTCTGATCGGCTGATTTGTGTGTAAGACACCAGCTGGTATTAGTGGATCAGCAACAACAGAGGGCATGGGCCTCATAACTTGCTCTCTAATCTCCGAGAACTTCTCATCTAGCAACTGCCTTTGTTGATCGAGCCTCTGATTGAACTTCTCCTCCAATTCACGTGATTGCTCCAAGAATTGTTCAGCAATTTTAACTTCTACGCGTTGAACTTGCTGATCGACCTTTGCCTCAATCTGCTGAGGAATGGCTTCATCAACAATCCTCTTGAATTGAGACAGTATTGCCTCAAATCTGCTCTCAAGTCTGCTATCCATGTGCCACACTGTCACAACCTCATCAGCATCGGATGATCTTGCAGCTGCTCTTGCTGCTGCTGATCGGGTGGTGACACCTCCACTCAAGGAAACTTCATTTATATCCATTAATTTGTGAATCGAACTAGCTCTGATACCAATTGTTAAGTTCTAAATTAATTCTTAAACTTAACCTAAGAATCAATAGAATTTGGGATGAGAGAAGTGAAGGGGATGAGAAAATAGAAGAGTTAAGATGAAAGAAAGAAGTTTTAATCAGAAGGATTAGTATGTATTTCATTGGATAGTCTAATTACAAGTATCGGAACTTATTTATAGAACTAAGCAAACACAAACTCCACTAGCTGATTCTTCCTGCCAAAACCTGCAGCAGCACTAACCAAACTAACAAACTTTCCCACCTAAACAAGTACTTAAGCCCGCTAATTACTTAATTGAATTACAACGATTAAAAACATAACAGCTTTTGGCTGACTTTACTGCAGTAACAGGTCGAATTAAGGAGATAAAATGACTATATTTGGTGAAGCGATCCACCACAACCCAAATTACTTCCTTGCCATCTGAATTTGGCAACCCTTCCATAAAATCCATACTTTTGTTAATCCAAGCACCCTCAAGAATAGGAAGTGGCTGTAGAAGACCTTGGCAATGATGATCTCCCAATTTAGTTTATTGACAGACTTCGCAAGCTCGCATAAAATCAGATACGTTTTTCTTCATTCCGAGCCAAGCGAAATGTGCTTTAACACTAATATGTTCCTTTGATTCCAGAATGATCTCCCTAAGCTGAATCATGTGAGGCACTGACAATTTGATCTCTCAGATCTGTAGAAGAACCAATATAAAGCCTATTCTTCCATCGGATGATGCCTTTTTGGACTGATTTCTCTGCATCAACACATGCATTGCACGAATCTTTCACACTATTGGCCATAACACATTCTGAAGCATAGGAATCATCTTCATAGGACTTATAAACTTCTTCCATCCAAGATGGTAGGACAACAGATACTGCACCACAAGAACCTTGCTCACAATCTTCAAATCCTCGTGAAAGTGCATCAGCTACCAAATTTTCTTTTCCTCTTTGATTCTCACTAGCATAATCAAGACCTAACATTTTCATCAATCCCTTCTTTTGGATTCTTGGCACAATCTTTAGTTCCAAAAGATGCTTGAGACTCTAATGCTCTGCCTTGATAATGAACCTGTGTCCATCAAAGTAATGTCTCCATTTCTTAACAGCTAAAAGAATCGCCAAGTATTCCTTTTCGTAAGTAGACATTGCTTGATGTTTTGGACTGAGAGCTCGACTCAAATAGGCAACTAGTCTTCCATTTTCAGAAAGGACTGCTTCAATGCCTGTACTACTAGCATCTATCTCAAGAATGAACTCCTTAGCAAAATTCGGCATTACTTGAGCAGAAGCTGTGCACATAGCTGCCTTGAGAGCTTTAAAAGCTGATTGAGCTTGATCTGAACATTTGAATGCATCTTTTTTAAGAAGTTTAGCCAAAGGCTTGGCAATAGATCTGTATCCTGCAATGAACTTCCTGTAGTAGCCAGTCAGTCCCAAGATTCCCCTCAACTGTTTCAACGACATTGCAGTAGACCAATCTTGCATCGCTTGAACTTTAGAAGGATCGGTTGAAACTCCCTCATATGAGATCATATGGCCCAAATATTCTAGCTAAGTCTATGCAAAAAAACATTTGGCCAACTTGGCAAAGAACTTATGACTGCGCATTCCACTTCCTAGAGATGCCTAAGGTGATCCTTAAAAGAAGAACTGTAAATTAGAATGTCATCGAAGAAGACTAGCACGGTTCTCCTCAGGAAAGGCTTAAAAACTTCTTTCATAGTGGCTTGAAAAGTAGCAGGAGCATTGGTTAAGCCGAATCGCATAACCACAAACTCGAAGTGTCCATGATAAGTCTAAAAAGCAGTCTTATATATGTCCGGCTCAAGAACTCTGATTTGAGCCTCAAATCAAGTTTAGTAAAGAAATGTGCTCCATATAACTCATCAACTAAATCGTCTATGACAGGAATAGAGAACTTATCTTTCATTGTCAAAGAATTAAGCTTTCTGTAATCGATGCACATCCTTGCCATTCCATCCTTCTTCTTTACTAGAAAAACGGGAGAGGCAAACGGACTGCGACTAGGCCTGATGAAGCACATCATGAGCAATTCATCCACTTGCTTCTCAATCTGTCTTATGAGCTTGAGGATACTGATAAGGCCTCATCTTCACTGGATCTGAATTAGCCTTAAGAGGAATAGCGTGATCAACACTTCTTTGAGGGGGTAGAGCCTTTGGCTGCTCAAAGATACCCTCAAATTCTTCAATCAAGGCTCGCACTTTAGGCTAAGTAACAAATTCCAACTCTGTAGGAGAAATAGCAAACAATTGTCCAATCCACTGAATGGCACTCTTCTTAAATCATCCTTGTAAGCTTTTTCCTTTGATCAATTGTAATTATGAATGATCAGTCATGCCTTGCAATGTGACTTTAGTTCCATGAACTTCAAAAGAAATAGTCAGTTTTTCAAAGTTGAACATCACTGGATTAAAGGATCTCATCCAATCAACACCGAGCACCATGTCACATCCACCCAAGGGAAGAACTTTGAAATCATAGGTGAACTGATGTTCTTGCATGGTCCATTGAAATGCCTGACACTTATTCTGAGTGAGAATGAAATTTCCATCAGCCACAGTCACAGCTAATGGATGGGTCTTGATCACTTTATATCTCACTTTCTTCACCAATTTAGGATCAATGAACCTGTGAGTGCTCCCACTGTCTATAAGAATATTAATCGAGGTCTTTCCAGCTTTTCCTTTAATTTGAATGGTATTGTTAGCTCCATTCCCGGTCAAAGCCTTCGTAGAAATCTCTATTTCATCCTCCAACAATTCATCTTGTGACTCCTGCTCAGAACTATCTTCTACCGCTTGTGTTTCTTCACTATCAGATTTAACTTCAACTCGAGCACCTCTTGTAAACATCAGGAGTTTGGAGTTACATTTATGCCCTGGCTGATAAGGTTGGCTGCATTTGTAATAAAGCCTTGAAGATCTCTTATCAACAGTACAACTTGCCTTGGAGCCAAATGAATCTTTGTGCTGAGGTTTAGAATTGCTTCCTTTCAATTTACTCGTCACTTGAAGATACAACCGTGGCTTCAATCAACTTAGCCTAGGCATATGCTTTAGACAAAGTCCTTGGCCCAATGGCCTTCACCATTTCTTGATTCTTGGTCTCAATCCACTAATGAAGCTAGAGACATAGTATGCCTCCATAGCTTGTGGATAAGTGGCTATCATGCTAGCTCGTAGGTGCTCAAACCTCATCATGTACTCACTCAAAGCAGTCATTTGATATACCTTGTCAAAGTTGTCAACAACATCGCCAATGTCCTCTTCTCCATAGCACTCACATAATTCTTCAATGAACTCGCCCTAAGAAAGATTTGGATTGCTTTTCAACACACCATAGAACCATACTTCATGATCTCCATGAAGATGCACTGCTGCCAATTCTACCTTTTTAGCTTCACTTATGTTGTAAAAATGGAAGTATCGATCACACCTTCTCAACCACGATTGAGGTTGTTTGCCATTAAAATGTTCAATTTGCACTCGAGGTTGTCTGAAAGCATTGCTCCTATTGCTGAATGTAGCATCATTACTCACTGTTCTTCATTGATGATGCCGATCTGGTGGCCTGTCTTAATGTTCAAATTCTTCAGATGGATTTCTGTTGTGCAAAACAGAATCCGGAGGTCTTGTATTCAGACCTGAATTCTATCCAGATAACCGAGAATGTGCTTGTTCTAGGGATTGATCATGAGTCCTTAGAGCAGCATCAACCTCTAGAAGTCAAGAATTAACTTTCCTGTTGCGATCTGGAGGCCTAACCTCAGTTTGAATCAAAGAAGATCGACCGTAATTTCGGTCCAAACTTACAACACTGTCAATGTGAACTCGCGGTTCCCTTAGTTCTGCTGGAGGAATTAACTGACTAGCAGGTCCTAGAGTTCCACTTATAGATGATTCACCATATTTGTTGACATGATTATGCAATTCAATCAGCTTTTCCTCAAAACGCAAGGATTGCTGCTGCACTTGCTCTGTAAACTTCCAATCTTGTTCCAGTTTCCTATTAATTTGATCCTATAATCCACCAATCTTGTCCTCAAGACGCAGAGTTTGTTGTTGCATTTGATCAAAAATCTTCAAATCTTGTTCATTCTGCACCTGTTGAATTCGATTCATAATCATATCCATCTACGACTTGTACATTTCATCCATTTGCGCCCTAAACTGAGCATGGGTAATAAACTCGAGCCTGGCTGCAGGATTTCCACCAATAATCGAAGCAAATGTAACATTTGGATCAACACTAGCAGCAGAAGCTACATTTACACCTCCAAAACGAGTATTAGGCCTTCCGGTCATTGATGATCACAAAAATCAGATTCAAAATTGTGCCTAATCTGGCTTTGATACCAATTGTTAGCTTCCAATCCAAAATGATTGAGATCTAACCTTGTGAAAGAGAGGTAAGATGAGAAGAGAATTGAATGAGATGAGAAATAGCGAAGGAGATGAGATTTAGAGGCTATCCAAAAGGAAATCAGATTTTTATTGATTGAATGAAGATATTACATGGTTGGGATCTATTTATAATAGACCTTCATACATTGAACCAACACCTTGCTCCTAACCAACTTGAACCAGCTTTTACCGCCAAAAATAGCTAAGCCGCCACATTTGACCTTGCTTGACCACCTAACCGACTTTGGGGCCTAAAAGACTCACTAACTCCCACTTGAACATTACATCAAAACGCATCAATTAAACTATACACCCATTACATGACTTAAGAGCAACCAAAATGAAGGAAATCACAACACATTTGTGTGAACCTGCTCAAGCAAGTCACAAACCATATTTCGTTTACACTTAAAGACGGACTTGGTCATCCTTTCTTTTTATACAAGATTCGCAGACTTGTAATGACTTCAAGTCTAAAGCCTCTATCAATCTATCTTTCACCAGTCTTTGGATCTTGCTCGAAGTAATGTGATCTAAACGTTGGTGAAATGTGTAGGTATTATCCCTTTCGAGATGTTTTCTTTTAGGAGATTGAACAAATGAGCTTGTTTTAGATTCATTTAGGCAAATACAAGAGTTTTGATTGGAAATAACATCAATAAACCATTTACACATGTTCTTTTGAAAATAAACAATTTATTTCTTGTAACAACAGGTTCATAACGAAATTAACGAAATAACAATTATCCATAAAGTAAAACACAGAAATCAAATTCTTATGTAATGCAGGTACAAATAAGCAATCCTTTAAAAAAAAACACTATCACTAAATACTAAGCTAATATATCCTACTCCTAAGAGCACTACTCCTGTACCGTCTCCAACTGTCAGGTGCAACTCCCCATCATGCTGTTGGGAAAAGAATATAAATTCAGTTGAAAAATAAACTCTGATGCTGACTATTGGGTTCACAGGTCTTAACTATGGTCACAACAATAGGCACCTATTAGAGCACTTAGAGTAAGAGACTCTTCTCTCTACCTAAGCCCCCGGTCGGAGAGTCATGCTTCGTGACACCTCACGTGCCAGAGTTCTTGGGAATAGGTTTTTCTCTATAATACCTTTACCCTAATACCGGTTGTTGGGACAAAATTCAGAAATTCTCCCTATAGTCTATGTAGCGAAAGGGGTTTAGAATTCTTAAGTCTAAACCTAGACTGATTTAAAATTCCCAATTCTAAATCTACATATTTAAATTCATAAGTTAAATGTACATATCGATATTCTTAATTTAGATCTACTGACATTTTACTCTAATGCATTCATAACAATACATAAACTTAAACTGGCATAATAACGAACACTGAAAATAAATAAAAAAACAAAACTAAACAAAGAAGAAAAAAAGAACATAGCTGGAATTGCTCAAATAATAGAATACCAAAAGAAAATAATAATCTTGCAAGAATACCAAAATGGAGGCCGCGCGATCTTCGATGCCATAACCTCAAACTGCCCAGAGGGTGGGCTCCGAAAAATGTTATATTAGGAGAGAAAAATTTTTACAGAAATTTTTCTACCCAATTAGGTCTTTGAAACAATTTCAGAAACCCTAAAAATATATATTTTAGTTGAATGCCAATCATTTAAACAAGCACCCCCTATTTATAGCAGTTTACCAGAGCTAGAAAACCCTGATTTTTCTATGTGGGATTGCCCAATTTAAATCAAAACGCGTCGTATCATTAAAAAAGGCAACGAAAACGCTGCGTTTCATCGCCAAGCTCACTCGTGCTCTAGCCTGTCACCGCATGCCACGTGGCACGCGATCATTCGTCCACGCCCAAAGGCACGGATGCATGCCTTGGGCAGCCTCACGTGTCGCGCGCTGATTGGCTGCTGCGTTTTACACGGATGGCGGTCCTGTGCGATTTTTCCCTTTTTTTTCTTTTGCTTTATTTCCCATATGTAAAAATTCATCTTATGAATTTCAATTTTTTAAAAATTATTTTATTTATAATTTATAATTTTTATTCATCTCACGAATAATGTTTGGCAAAATTAATTTACTCATCTCAAGGATAATAATCCATCTCATGAATTCTTTAACATTTTTTCTATGGCAATGAATACAGAGGCTTACGCAGGGACGTTAGGAACAATTTAAATCTTGCTCCGAATGAGTTAAATTAATCATCTCATGAAATAATTTAATTACCATTTAATGAGACTTAAATCCACTAAATAAATCTCACTACACTCCAGACTCAAACCATTTATTCGATATCTCCCTAATAGAAAGTACTGATGACAACAACCCCTTCACTGGATGTCCATGACAAAGGATGAATATAACCACTACCATTATCCTTCTCACAGCTTCTCCTTTAGTTACCGACTCGCCCTTCACTAAATAATTCATTAATACTTGAACATATTCACAGTATAAATTCCAAATGTCAAACACTTGGAATACTTTGGCCAAAGTTTCCGAACTATTCAAATATTTGCCAATCAACTAAAGGGACATCTATATCTTATGAGAGACTGTAGATTCCCTATTGAATATCTGATCCTTGTCACACTTCACGCCGCTACCCAGTGTAGGTGGGAATTCAGTCATGCGTTTAGACCTTACTTGCAATACACCAAAGTAACTAACACTCCATGCATAAGTCCAGAATACCCTAAAGATTTGGAGTCGTTGTTCAAACAATGCAACGTGAATCACTCATCTCCGATAGTGTTCTAGAAATAAGTAACCCACATGGTCTAACTCAGTGTGTCAATCTTATTAAACACACCAACCCAACACTTTTGGATTGCCATCCACATGACCAAAACAAGTCATCTAAAGTGTCACGTTGAAGTCTTAGAATACAAATGGTCCAAAGTTGTCTTCGACTACGAGCCTTTCAAACAACAATCCACACCATTTGTTCCAAGTGTATCTGTGGCTTAGTTTCATAAACCACTTAGAACAAACATGTAAATTGTAGTCTGAAGACTATACCCATCTCATGGATGTCTCCTAAAAGAAAGTCACATGCAGGATATATGCTTGTTTACACAAATTTAACTAGGAAACGACTTGGACTTCAATTTTATTTATTAGTTAAAATAATATATCCAGAATAAATTTGGACCTCAGGGTACTGTTCCTAACAATCTCGCACTTGTCGTAAATCCAATTTATGACAAAGTCCATACTCACCTCTTTTAAGTCTGAACTAGAGGTCTACTGAGCCTTACCCTTAGTGAGCACAATTACTCTATTGTGAAGTCAGCAATACAATGCTTCTAGACATTCCTCTCAGTAATGGCTCCCACTCCAAGGATAAAGACATGCTCAGATGTCAAACGTCTATCATTTTAATCTGACTGGAAGTCTTAAATCAGTATAGCCAACTGGAACCAGCTCGTCACTTTGAAAGATCAGCATATAATCTCTAGTTCTTCTCTAGAACTAGAGAAAATGCTGCACTACCACCTAGCCTATCGGACTTGGGTAAGACTAAAATCTACTTACTATACCACAGCATAGTAGACATCAAGTCCCGTTTGCAACATGGCATACCTAAGGCCTTCCACTGCCAAAGCATATGGAATATTCCTCAATTGCACCTCCTCTTGAGGTGTCTTGGAACACTAGTCAAAAGAAAGGGGGACTCCATGCTATACCTTGACAGCGTCTTGTCAATATAAGTGGCTGGAGAGAGACCCCAACATCCTACTCTTACGACCTCGCAAAAGCTTAATCCTAAGTGTAGAGCTGGCTTCTTCTATGTCCTTCATATCGAGCTATCCTGACAACCAAACCTTTACAGCTAATGCTGCCTCAACATCATTCTCAATGAGTAGTATATTGTTGACATACAATATCAAGAAAATCACTACTTTCTCTTAATGGCATTCGTACACGCATAGTTTGTTTAACCAATTGCTCAAAACTATAAGACTTAATTGCTTCATTATGGCTAAAAGGTTTAGATTCAAAAGCCACGGTCAACCACTAAGGCACCCACAATGAACCTGTCTAGTTAGAATCTTATTCGAAAATTTAATTAATAAAATTTTACCTTTATTTTAAAAATAAAGTTAACTTAGACTATCATATAGTCTATTTTAGAATCTTATTCTAAAATAATTTAAATTAACTTTTATTTAAAATAATACTGATTCACAACTTAGATTCTATCATAATCTAATTTAGAATCTCAATCTAAAAAGAAATTAATTAATAGAATAATAAATTTATAATTATTATGTAAATTAGTACTGACTTTTACACGTCTCAAAAATAAAATAATAAAAAAAAATTTTTATAGCTGACGTCAGCACTGACATCAGACGTCAGACGTCAACAGCAGGCGCTGATGTCAGCATGATATCAGCATCTACTAACATTTTTTTGTTAATTCTAAAATAAATTTAATGTAATTTCATTAGATCAATTTTATCTGATTTCGTAAAAAAAAAAATTATTGAATCTAATCTTATTAGATCAACTTTGTCCAATTTCTTAAAAATTTGAATCTAATCTTATTAGATCAATTTTGTCCGATTTCGTAAAAATTAATTGAATCTAATCCCATTATATGAACAACATAATCACAAATTTATAGATTGTTCCAAATTAACGATTAATTCGTTAACGATTTAAACAATTTATATCGTCACTATAAACAACCTAGTTAACTATTAAATCTTTTAACCGATTTAAACAATTTAAATCGAAACTTTAAATGACCTAGTTAACTATAAACTCTTTTAACTGATTTAAATAATTTAAATCGTTACTTTAAAATAATCTAATTAACAATTAATTACATTAACGATTTAAACACTTTAAATCGCAAATTCAAACAAGTTTTTCATTCTTAAAAAAAATCTCTATTTTATTAAATTGCAAATCTATTTGTTTCGATATTATTATACCTATTTATGAATATTATGAATGTAATCAAAGTCTAGCTCTAATACCAATTGCTGGGAAAAGAATACATAAATTCTATTGAAAAATAAACTCTGATGCTGACTATTAGGTTCACAGTTCTCAACTATGGTCATAACATGAGGCACCTATTAGAGCACTTAGAGTAGGACACTCTTCTCCCTACCTAAGCCTGAGGCCGGAGAGTCACGCTTCGTGACACCTCACGTGCGAGAGCTCCCGGGAATAGGTTTATCTCTATAAACTCTTTGCCCTAATACCGGTTGCTGGGATGAATTTCAAAAATTCTCCTTATAGTTTACGCAGAGGAAAGGGTTTAGAATTCTTAAATCTAAACCTGGGTTGATTTAAAATTCCTAATTTTAAATCTACATATTTAAATTCATAATTTAAATCTACAAATCTAAATTCTTAATTTAGACCCACAAGTCTTTTACTCTAATACATTCATAACAATACATAAGCTTAAACTGGCATAATAACGAATACTGTAAATAAATAGAAAAGTGAAACTAAAAGAAGAAGGAAAGAAGAACATACCTGAAATTACTCCAATAATAGAATACCGAAAGGAAATAATAGTCTGTAAAGAATGCCAAAATCGAGAGCCAGCTATCTTCTAAGCAATGACCTCAAGCTATACGGAGGGTGGGCCCCGAAAAATATTGAATTAGGAGAAAAGAATTTTCACAGAAATTTTTCTCTCCAATTAAGTCTCTGAAACAATTTCAGAAACCCAAAAATATATATCTTAATTTAATGTCAAACCTCTAAACAAGCACCCCCCATTTATAGTAGTTTACTTGAGCAAGAAAACCCTAATTTTTTTATGTGGGATTGCCCAGTTTAAATAAAAATGTGTTGTATCGTTAAAAAAGGCAACTAAAACACTGCATTTCATCGCCCAACTCACGCGTGCTCTAGCCTATCAACCCGTGCCACGTGGCACGCGATGATTCGTCCACCCCCAATGGCCCGGATGAATGCCTTAGGTAGCCTCGCGACACGTGGCGCATGCAGATTGGCTACTGCGTTTATACATGGATCGCTGTCCTGTGCAATTTTCCGCATTTTTTTTTTGTTTTGCTTTGTTCTCCACATGTAAAAATTTATATTATGGATTTTAATTTTTTAAAAATTATTTTAATTATAATTTTTAATTTGTACTCATCTCATGAATAATATTTGATAAAATTAATTTACCCATCTCATGGATAAATAATTCATCTCATGAAGTCCTTAATATTTTTCCGATGGCAACAAATACAAAGGCTTGTGCAGGGACCTCGGGGACAATTTAAATCTAGCTCCAAATGGATTAAATTAGTCATCTCATGAAATAATTTAATTACCATTTAATGAGACTTAATTCAACGAAATAAATCTCACTACTCGCCAGACTTCAACGATTTATTCGATATCTCCCTAATAGACTGTATTGATGACAATAACCCCTCCACAAGATGTCCATGACAAAGGATAAATATAACCACTACCATTATCCTTCTCACGGCTTCTCCAGTAGTCACCAACTCACCCTTCACTGAATAATTCATATGTACTTGAACTTATTAATAGTATAAATTCCAAATGTCAAGCGCTCGGAATACTTTTGCCAATATTTCCGAACTATTCAAATATTTTCGAATCAACTAAGGGGACATCTGTATCTCATAAGAGACTTTAGATTCCCTATTGAATACCTTGTCCTTGTTAAACTTGACACTGCTACCCAGTGTACATGGGAATTCTGTTATGCATTTAGACCTTACTTATAGTGCACAAAAGTAACTAACACTCCATGCACTAGTCCAGAATATCCTTAGGATTTAGAGTAGTCGTTCAAACAGTACAACGTGAATCACTCACCTCCGATATTAGTCCAGAAATAAGTAACCAACATGGTCCAAATCAGTGTGTCAATCTTGTTTAACACACCAACCCAATAATTTTGGATCTCCATCCAACATGACCAAGACAAGTCATCTAAAGTGTCACGTTATAGTCTTAGCATACAAGTGGTCAAAACTTGTCTTTGACTATGAGCCTTTCAAACAACAATCCATACCATTTGTTCCAAGTGTATCTGTGGCTTAGTCTCATAACCCACTTTGAACAAACATGTAAATTGTAGTATGAGGACTACACCCATCTCATGGATGTCTCCCAAAAGAAAATCACATGTAGGATATATGCTTGCTTACACAATTTTAACTAGGAAATGACTGGGACATTAATTTTATTTATTAAATGAAATAATACATCTAGAATAGATTTGGATTTCAGGACACTATTTCTGATACATGCAGCCTTCGAGTTGGCCTAAGCCCCTGTAACATATTACAGACATGGTTAGTTAAACCTGAGTCCACACACCAGGAACCTGTTGGAGTCTCAACTGCGCATGATTCAACTAAGTGAGATATCAACATATCTTCACCAAATGTTTGCAAAAAGAGAGACTAAGTACTTAGTGTAGTTCCTCTTCCAGTGATCAGTCTTCCCACAGAAACAAACACTTAATGTTTTCTGGCTTCTTTATGGACTTCATTGCTACACTAGTGACCTTGCCCTTTCCTTTCTCTTCGGTACGTCCCTTGTGAGTATAACTAAGTCTAACTTACTTTTTCAGGCAAATTAATTTAGTCCAATGAGTACATTATGTATTACAATCGAGTGAAGTTCATTAGCCATATCCATTTTAAAACACTAATTCCAAAGAGGGTACTAGCATGCCATAACTAGATCCCATTAGAACTCTGAGGTTAAGCGTGCTTGAGCAAGAGTAGTACCAAGATGGGTGCCCTTCTAGGAAGTCCTCACCCTCACATTGGGGGCACTCGGAAATAGCTTCTCTTTAGGGGTAATACCTTGATGGGGGAAGGTTGCATACACCCCCCCCCCCCCCCCTCCCCAACCCTACTTAAGCGGGAGCTCTTGGGGCACTGGGTGTGTTGCTTTTCTTTTTTTATAAATGCAAATATTTGTATAATTGTCTAACAAGAGTCATATATAATGCTGTGTTATCTATTCTTTTATTTTAGCATACACAATAAGTCAGGTATCTACTAAACTATACTATCATACATGCAATGATGACCCAAACACACCACCCCTTACTCCCCGGCAGCGGGGTCGCACTAAGCTAGTTTTAGTGAGAACTATTCTCGTTTAACATGTTATCTTGTAAGACTTACTAAACATGATTAACTAAATACTTTATCTTAATCTCTAACACAACACAACAGAGCTCCTCAGGGAGGTTAATGCATAAAGCTAGTCAAGTATAAACCATTACCTAAATCTCCATACAAATACACGTAATACTCCACAGCAGCATGGTTGCATCGCTTCTTTGCACTTGGTTTATCTTAATAGAAGCCTATCTCTATAATCTATAAACTGAAATCCTCCGTAGGGAGGTCTATCGATGTACTATACTGCTGAAGCAGTAATGGAGACCTTGAATTTTTGGACGAGATACAGGTGGGGGGAGCTTTTCTCTTACTGACTGCATAGCTTCATGCCTTTCTTTAGGTTTTTTGGTGATTCCCAGTCGAAACCTTCCTACCATGCTCATTACATCTTCGGCAGATATGTATTTGTTGGCTTTGTCCTATAGTTCCTCAACCGTCAAGGGTTATTTTTTGCTAGCGCGAATTTAAAGTCAGAATTTTGCAGCCCATTAACAAAGTCTCTTATTGCCGTCTCGTCAGCCAAGCCCAATATATCAATCATTTCTCTAGCAAATCTTCTGCCAAAGTCCCTTAGGGATTCTGACTCTCTTTGTTGTAGCTGCATCAACTGAGCTGCCGTCTGTTTTCCTTCGTCTGTTACTCGCAAAATGGTGGGAGAACTTCTCTGTAAACTGCGCAAAGCTCCCGATTGTGCCCGCAGGCAGGGACGCGAAACCATGATTGTGCAAACTCCTTTTAGAGCGGCAGGGAAACATATACACAAGACGTCTTCCGCATCCTGTATATGCATTTGAAATTTAAATCCGGAAAGATGTTCCTCGGGACCTTGGGTTCCATCAAAGAGGTCTATATTTGGAATTTTGACCTTTCTTACGGGGAAAGACAAAATTCTCTTAGAAAACCGGGAATGAGTGCCCGGAACCTTTGGTGCCTCGCTTGATTTGTTTTCCCTCGGAAGAAATTTAACTCCCTGTGACCTGTTATCTGTGTCTCCGATAGACTCACTTTTTGATTTGCTTCCCTCCATAGGGTGGGGTTTGTAGGTCTTTTTCTCACGTCATCTTGGTCCTAAGTCTAACTCCTAGGTTTCCCACTCTTCCTCTTGGCCACGCAATCTGTTATGCCCGTGGCCCATAACTTTGGGAACTTTATCCTTGGATAAACGGGGTGCGTGTTGCTGTTGCTCTTCCAACCTATGCAACAAATGATCAAATAAGCTTTGAACCTCCTTTAGCTGCTGCTTTGACACATACTGAGGTTCTTCACCTGACTTAGTGGGATCGAGGGAGACTGGTGGTTCCGTCATGGCCTCGATCCTTCCCACAAACGGCAACAACTATGTTTACGACAAATTTGACTAGCGCGTTTATGTGTCGCAGTGGGGTTCGGTGTAGGGAGGGGTCGTAAGGGTAAGCTGAACTCAAGCTTTCGGAGGTAAAGAAGCCACCGAGCTTCCTCCTTCCTTTTGGGTGCTCCTCACCATTTTCTTCTCCTTTCTTGGGTATTTATAGGCCTTCAGCTGTCTACTTCTGGCCACCTTTTTCTAGCTCGCCGATGTCTACCTCGCCGATATCTAGCCTGTCGATGCCCAGTCCATCTCTATCTAGCTCGGTTATGTCGAGCCCGCCGGTGTCAAACCCACCTTTGTCTAGCCCGACGGTGTCTAGCCCACCTTTGTCTAGCCCGCCGGTCTCTAGCTCGTCGGTGCCTAGCCCGCCGATGTCTATCTCACCTTTGCCTAGCTCGCTGGTGTCTAGCTCGCCTTTGTCTAGCCCGCGTTTATCTAGCCCGCCATTGTCTAACCCACCGAGGAGGGTGTGAGTGTAACAGGTTGCTTGTTGTAAACGTGATTCTAGGAATTTGATGTCAAAATTAAAGTTTACTCCAGGAGTGGGAGTCAATATATGGTGAAGTGTGAAGTAGTCTTGTGTTGCTTAGTTCACTATGGAAGTTTGGTACTACACAACTCATGAACTTGTATAGTAGACTAGTTGACTTAGAAAGTTCCTAATAGATTAAAGTTTGTGAGCAAAAAATCACATAGTGGAGCATCGTTTTTAACAAAGTTTATAGTCAATGAGTTAACAGATCCCTGGGGGATAGTTATGCAGTGCAAAGCTAATTGGGTTTACGACAAGGGGGACATTGTTAGAAACAATGTCCTGAAAACCTAATTATTTGGTTAATTAAATATATTTATTTTATTCATTTATTGTCTGAATGTGTTTTATGAGTCAAATGTATGTGTGATTATTTTCTAAAATATTTATGTAAAGTTTGGTTTAAGTGGTCAATGAGATTGAGCCACAGATAGATTTAAATCAAATTAGTGATATATTATCAAAGTATGTTCGTAGTCGGTGATAAGTTTAGACAACTTGTCAGATAAGACTATGTTAAGATTCAAGGATTTCCTTAAATCTTAACCTTGACTGGGATAGAGAGAGTATGAGATGAGAAAGAATATAGAGTTTAGATGAGAGAAAGAAGGGAAAGGAGATGAGAAAATAGAGAGGATATCAAAAATATCTATTCATTCATCAAAGTTGTCTGGATTACAAACTAGAGCCTCCTATTTATACTACTTACAAGATAGGATCTAAAGCAATGAAAGTATCTAAATCAACTAAGAATATCTAACTAACATAACACTAACTAACTCATTTATTACATGACACAACCAAGCTTACTACTAATTACAATACCAACACACTAATACAACTATCAACTACACCAAAAGGCCACAATGCAGCCGCAACGGCAGCAACAACACAGCTAACAGCAGCAACTTAGCAGCAGGACAGCTTCACAACCACCACGGGATCATGCCTCGGATTCTCGGATCATAACTTTTCCTTCCCCTTGAAAACATTCTTGTCCTCAAGAATGGAAGAGAATGAAGATGTGGACACAATCAATGCAATTTGTACAGCTGAACAACCAACAATGAACTAACTCGGAATTGCAGCAGTACTCCGCAATATGATGCTTGTTCTGCACAAGGACCCCGTATGGATGTGTTGCACCTTCAGGTGGTCTACACTGATTAAACCAAGCATCAATGACACACCCACGACCCCTCAGGCTGCAGTTAACATAGCTCAGAACTCTAACTTGCTGCTGAGAATCACCAATTGCCTCTGTAATTCTGAAATCTTATTTGTAGAATGCTGATCAACAGACTTTGTATGTTATTAACCACACAAAAATGCATATGAAGTCCTTTAACACCTCAGGAGGCCTTCCAAATTCAAACCAAGAGAACCGCGCATCAAAATCGGCTTGTAAAAATGTTCCATCGCAACCGTCAAAACCCAATTTCTTGATCATGGTGACCAAACCCAAAGCAATCCCATAAGAGTGCAGCAGCCAATCTTTCATCTTGGATTTTATCCAAAATTTGTATTGCTTAAACATCCATTTACAATTCCATCTCAAACCAAACTCAGCCACTTCTTGATTATTTCTCAAATTCACACGTTGATTTGATGCAGAATTCAGTAATTCAGCAGTGTACCCCAAATGCAGCTCATAATGACAGATTGCAGCTCGGTTTATGTCCATATGGAAGCCAATTGACGCGAACAGGTTATGACATTTTCCCATAATCACAATAGCACCAATCACATCCCATTTGAGCTTCTCATCTGCTGCTGTCAATGAGGGAAGTGGAATCCTCTCAGAATCTTTAGCATCCTCAGCAGCTACCTTGCAAACCTGCTATCCCCACTTTATCAAATGAGCTCTTGTGACATTGGCTTCAATATCAAAGTTCATAAGACCTCTCAAGATCAAAGTTACACCATCCATGAATCTACTTAACTTTTGATATGCAGCTGACAGTGAAGGAATCAAAATTCCCCAAGAATTTTCAGCAGCTTCTGTGCACTTTTGCTGTCCCAAATTGATCACTTGAACACTCGCAACTTTGGTTTTCATTTCTGAACTTTTGCTCCACCAAATTAAGTACACTTGGGTCATAATTGAGTTCCTATCTTCAACCTTGAAAATGAACCACAGATCAGGACACAAATGACACCCCATTGTTACTAAGAATAATTTCAGAACCAAAGGAGTTCCATCTTGATCTTTACTCATGAAATGTAAAATATTTTCAATTAGAATTGCTCTTGTTCTCTTGTTGTACTCCTTCAACCACACATTGTGAAGGTATTGAAGATTGTGCATATTATTTTTCCACTCAGCATAAGCACAACAGACCACCACAAAAACCCTCAGATCAATTGCTTGCAAGGGAACCCAGCTTGGTTTGTTGTGAACCTTGAGGCGCACTCTTGTAGCTTGAGAGCCTTTTTTTAGCAAAAATTCGACTCCCCTCAGCTTTATATAGTCTAGAGAGTATTCTCCCTGATTAGGAGGCAACCTATCATAAGATTCTGCACTTGGATAAGCCACAATTCTACTCAAAAGAAGAAATAGATCATTCCGAACTTGCCAATCAGCATGCCGATAGTACATTTCAGCCACTATACATTCGTAATCTCTCACCTAACACAAGAGACCTTACTCAACATCCAAGATGATGTTGTTCTGGTCCCAAGTTAACACTCCAGCATGCCCACAAGTGAACTTAGACACGCCCTGCTCTGTATTTGATGACACTGCCGCAGCAACCACTGACTTTCTAACAGAATGACATTGCTCAATAGAGAAAGTGCCTTCATTCTGCATATAAGCTTGCCATAGGATAATGCTTAATAGGTTTGGAAATGTTTGCAATGAAATCTCAGCAGTGGCATCAATTATTTTGGTTGGAATCACAGAATCTGCAGCACCCAACCCTTGTACACTAGCATACATATCTGAAGCTTGTGTACCAGCATATACGTCAGTAAAAGCAGCATCTTGAGTTAGTTCTTGTTGATCAACAAACCTCTCAGGATGAGACATCACCTTACGCTTCAACTTCTTCTTTGTAATCTTCTTTGTTTCCCAAAAATCGTTCAATGCGTCATTGAGTTGGCTTCTCTTAGCTCTACTCCTTGCTTTCTTTAACATTCCCTTGACATGGAAATCATATTCCCATTCCGGAAGCATGTCATGTTGTAGCTCTTCCTCTTCAAAATACTCTAACTCTAGCCAAGAGTCTTCAGAAAGATCATCTCATTCAACCTCAGGATCAACCAACTCGTGTTCATCAATTTCAGCATTACCTTGGTCCAATTGTTCGTCAACTACATTAAGTGGCTCCACATTGTGCACTTCAGCTACTGCGATTTTATCAGCCTCACAATACACCTGATGATTCGATTCCTCAAAAGGCCTCACTGGTTAAATAGCAGCAGAGTTTGGCCTTCTAAATTGTTCTTGAATCTCAGCTAATTTCACTTCAAGTTGCTCCTTTTGCTGATCCCAACACTTGTTAATCCTATCCACCAATTCTTGTGATTGAAAAATGACCTGATCAGATCTCTCCATTACAAACGGTTGAGCTTGCTGTTCAATCTTCACGTTGTTTTGCTGGTTCATTTGTTGTATCCATTCAGCATTGGATTTCTTGAGTTGATCAAAAATCGTCTTCAGCCAATCCGGAATCATTGCATCACTACCATCCATAATCGCTCTTAACTTCACACTCAGATTATAACCCTACTGACGAACTTCGAACAGAGGAAATTCGAGCAAACCCTAACCGCAATGTTAGTTGAGTAATTCGACTTACACTTCTGACTTAAACTCGAATCAAGCTCGCAATCAAGTCCTCAACACAATACCTAAATCGAACTTCATGAACGAAATCAAATTTCAACAGTTTTCGTTTCCGAGTTCCGATGTCAGATTTTTGCCTTCGCTGTCAGATTTTTCGCCTAAGCCAATCTCGACTTAATAACATAAAATTCTTAAGAATTAATGCAGAATCTGACAAATTCTCACCACTTCTAAGCTTATCAACACAATTTCATCACAATTTAGCAAGAAAAGCAGATTTGAATCGCGTTTGAACTTGCAGTTCAGAAACAGTTACCTCAACTTCAATTTCTGAGTTGTAGAATCTGATTAAACCTCAATTCAGCTTGTTTCTAATCTTTTGAGGATGATCAAGTGCAATGTGGATCGATTAGCTCACTTGTAACTTCTTCGCAACAGATCAAATGAGCGACTGATCAAGAACAGTTAGCTCAGCACCAACTTCAGCAGCTCAAACTTGCTTCAGCACTCAACTTCTGCAGCAAATTGCTTGATCGATTCTTTTGAATTTCAATCTGAATCAGCTTGATGTTGAATATACTCCACAATACTGATCAATTGAACTTCCTTCAATGTAATATGATCACTATTAATCCCAACCGATACACCTCTCAGGCACTTACTGAAAACTGGTGCAGTAACCACCAAAATCCACTTCAAAATTCAGATTTGAATTCCGATCACAAAATCTGAATTAAATCAGTGACACAATTGTTTTATTGATTAATTTCAATGCAATTAATCGTATATATATATATATATATATATATATATATATATATATATATATATATATATATTTTTTTTTTTTTTTTTTTTTTGTAATTTATTTCCGGATATGAGCTTGATTCGGAAGCCAAATCAAGGCTCTGATACCAATTGTTAAGATTCAAGGATTTCCTTGAATCTTAACCTTGATTGGGATGGAAAGAGTATGAGATGAGAAATAATATAGAGTTTAGATGAGAGAAAGAAGGGAAAGGAGATGAAAAAATAGAGAGGATATGAAAGATATCAATTCATTCATCAAAGTTGTCTGGATTACAAACTAGAGCCTCCTATTTATACTACTTACAAGATAAGATCTAAAGCAATGAAATTATCTAAATCAACTAAGAATATCTAATTAACATAACACTAACTAACTCACTTATTACATGACACAACCAAGCTTACTACTAATTACAATACCAACACACTAATACAGCTATCAACTACACCAAAAGACCACAATGCAGCTGCAACGGCAACCACAACACAGCTTACATCAGCAACCTAGCAGCAGGACAACTTCACAGCCACCACAGGAACATGCCTCGGATTCTCGGATCATAACAGACTATAATATTATACTTTAGATGACTTGTCTTGGTCATGTGGATAGAGATCCAAAAGTGTTTTAATGGTGTTGTCTAAGAGATTGGAACACTGAGCTGAATCTCCAAAATTATTTGTTTCTTAACTACTTAATTATGTAAGATGATAACTCTAAATATAAAAAATAGTTTAAACTCATGCATGGATTGTTTGTTGCTTTAATGTGCTAAAAGTACTAGTCACAATATGTGACCTAAATCTTACGTGCGTTGAGTAACGTCACGAACTGCAGTGAGAACAGGTATTTTACTAGGAATCTATAGTCTTTTAGAAGATAACAATGGCCCCTTAGTTGATTCGCAAATATATGAATATATTCAAGAATCTTTGGCCAAATTGTTTCCATATTTTTGACATTTGGAATTAGGACATAAATTATTTTACGTTTTAATGAATTGTTTGAGAAGGGCGAGTTAAGAACTACAGTGAAAGATTTAAGAAAAACAATGATAGTAGTTAAACCTTTTTTTTTTCCCTCAAGGATATCTAATAAAGGGGTTAGTTGTCATAATAAAAGTTATTTGGGAATTTTTGAGCGAATATATTTAATTCTAGGGTGCAACAATATTTATTTAGTGTAATTAAATGGTAATCAATATTATGAAGTGTTGATAATTAGATTTGACCCATTTAGAGCTACAATTGGATTGTCCCCAAGTTCCCTAAGTAAGCCACAACATTAAGCACCGTTAGAAAATATTTGAAGTGAATTCATCAGATGAATTAATTATTTGTGGGATAAATTAATTTTATGCTAAACAAAATTCATGCGATGAAATTATACATGTGGGAACTTAAAGAAAAAAGGTAATAAAAGAGCCCTGCACGCATGGGGATTCAGCCTCAGTAGCTTAGGTGGGCACGTGCACTACACGCGCCTCAACTCCTTATTCACGCAGCGCATGATCTGCGCCTTTTGGTGTCGTCCAATAACACGATGACACGTGTCAGTGTTTGTTGTGAATATTGCATTGCCCCTGCAGGCTACCCGGCTGCCCACACTTCCTCTTAGCCATTCACTAGAGTTTTTTCTTTTTAAAGAAAGGGATGGTAGAGCAATATTCGCATCCAAAAGAGGGGCAAATCCTGACCCTCCAACGTAATAACGACCAAGATTTGTTGAACATTAAAAAATACTAATTTATGGCTCATACCCCTTCATACGGCAGAAAGAGAAAAGGGGTAAGGGAGGAAAAATTTTTTTTTTTCAATACTCAACAAATCTTGGCAATAAATTGGTATTTTTAATGTCCTGCAAATCTTAGCCATCCATTACAATGGAGGGCCAGGATTCGCCCATCTCACACTCTCGCCCTCTCATAAAAATGCCATATATATATATGCACATTTTAGGTTTTTGCATACGCAACAAAAAAAAATTTTTTAAAGAGGCTTTATATTGGACACATGCATATAAGTTTAGCATGATTTTCTGAAAATTTGCTTTTTAGGAATAACGGAGGGAAATTTTTGTTCCTATAATTTTTCCTAAATTAAATATTTTGGGAGCCCACACTTCTAGTGCTCCAGTGTTGGGGACCTATTTCAAAAAGTTTCACTAGATCGGCCTGAGCAAGCATAGCAGAAACCAATCTAAAATTCTTAATTCTAAATCTAAAGCCCTAAATTAATTATACTATTTAATTAAATCCAGATCATATTCTAATAAGTTCATAATAAGACAAACAAAACATCAAATAAAACATATACAAATATAGTATGTAGAATAAATAAAATAAAAGAAAACAAATTAAATGTTGAATACTTAATTTAGATGTATCTAAAGCACAAATCCCAAATCTGATTTGAACATCTGAAATTGCAAGAAAGTTTCTTGACACATTAAGGTCTTCTTCACAATGACCACTTTTTGCAGTGAAGTGTGCATTCCCAAAATATATTAACTTTGGAAAATTTTATAACAAAATTTTTCCTTTAATGTTTCTGAAAAATAATTTTGCAAAAAAATTATGCTAAACAATAATTTAAAAAATTCCTAAATTAATTTTAGGATTTTCATCGTGTGAGAATATTAGTTTCCAAAACTCTAAATCCCTAGTGTTAAAAACCCATGACCAAACACCCTTTACAAAACAAATATACATATATGTATATTGGCCCCACATGGGCCCCCATCCCAACGCATGTGTAAATTTATTATTATTTTTTTGTTTTAATATTTATCATATTCTGTATTCATCCCAAGAATATTTATTTACCATAAAAACTATTGATCTTATAACTAAATAATTCATCTCATAAATTCATTTTAAAATATTCTCGAATAGTGCTTATGTTGAGGCATTCGAAAGGATCTCAGAGAAAATTTAACTCCAGATCCAAATGGGTTTAATATAATTATCATCTCATAATAATAATTGATTTCTAGTTAGTAAAACTTAATTTCATTAAATAAGTTTTACGGTACTTTAGAATTAAATATATTCTATTATGATTGGGGTTTATTTGCTATTGGTTAGGCTTTGTTTAAGTCTTTAGTTGCTGCTGTTCAAGTCTGGTCAAGGCATGAGTTAGTTAAGTCGGTATTTTAGTCCATTTTAGCGGCTGTTACTTTTAATTCGGTTTAATCAAGTGTCTGGCTGCATTGTATCTTAGTTGGTATTAATAGGGTGAGATGTTGTATGGTGAATTCATAAATGATAATATCTTTGATTCTTTCTCTCATCTCAAGTTTCTCTCTAATCTCTCATCTCTTTCACTTCTCTTCTCATCTTACTCTCTTCTCTCCTCGGTTATGAATCAAGTTTGATCTTGATTCATAACAATTGGTATCAGAGCTAAAGGATTGATAAGGCGTTGCAATAACATCATATCATTGTTTTTGAGCTTAATCTGATGATTAAGCTTAGAATTGGATTGATTGAACTTAAAAGTTAGATCACAATGGTGACAACGAGAGCTGGCACAGCTACTGATAACAATGTAGATTCAAATGTAGCTACATATGCTGATGTTGTCACTGGAAATGAGGTTAGAACTGTTGTCAAAGATAGACATGATGAACAGTTCAATCGGATGACAGCAGCAGTATAACTTGATTGCTATATTCTAGTAGAGTCAGGTGCAAATCAATCTAAAATTTGAAAGGCAATCACAACAATCTAAGAGGCAATAGCAACAAATGGAAGGAATTGAGGACATAATTCATCAGCAACAACAATCTCTTATTGCAAGATTGCTCGCTCCTACTAGTCAGCTTGAAAGGCTTCGCAATTTAGCTCCAACACATGTTTCACTGCCTGATTCTTCAAACAATGGTACGAACTCAGCTAATTCCAGGGTATATAGCAATAGGCAGCCCCGAATTGGACTGGAAACATTTGATGTAACGATGCCTCAATCATGGATCAGGAAATGTGAGAGTTACTTTCGGTTTTATAACATTCTTGAGTCAGAAAAGGTAGAAATAGCAGCAGTATACCTGAAAGGAGAAATGGAGGCGTGGTACTATAGACATTTTCAAGTTAAACCCTTGATAACATGGCTAGAATTCGAAAAAGAGTTGTGTGAGCGATATGGAGATGAGGACATCATTGATTTTGTTTACAATTTTAATAAGCTAGTTCAGACCTCTTCAGTGAAGAAGTACATGTCAAGGTTCAAGGACCTAAGAGCAACAATGCTAGCAGCTTATCCAGCTACAACTGAGGATATTACATCTCCAGTTTCATTAGTGTCTTGAAGGCCAAAGTGAAACATTTGGTTAAGGCATTCAAACCTACTACCTTGCTACAAGCTTATATCAAAGCAAGGAAGGTTATAAAAATAGTCCTTATCTCAAGTGAAGTTCCTAGAGTCAAAACTTTCCAATCTAGAGGACCTTCAACTAGGTCAGTTGCAACGAGAAGTAAGCCATTGAGTATTGAGGAGAAGAGGTCCCAGTGGCTCTGCTTCAAGTGCAACCAAAGATATTTCTTGGGCCATAAGTGTGATCCCAAGTATTTGATGTCTACTTTGGGATATGGTGCCGAGGAAGAAGTTTGGTAAGAAGAAGTGGTTGGAGATGAAGAACTACAAAACAATAAGGCAGCTGATGAGCTAGAAGATGATAAAGTAGAGATTTTGTTCAAGCTTTGACAGGAAATGGCTCTCACAACACAAGCGAGATTAAGGGAGAATCTCAAAGTAAAGCCTTGCTGATCTTAATCGACAGTGGAAACACACACAGCTTCATTGATCCGAAGATTGTAAGAAGTGCGGGGCATGATATGATCAAAACTACACCATTAGCAGTGACTGTGGCTGATGGAAATGCTATATTGACTCTTACCAAATGCAAAAATTTCAAATGGATGATGCAAGGTCAAGATTTTGGGCTTGATTTCAGAGTGTTGAGATTCGAGGGGTGTGATATGGTCTTAGGAGTTGATTGGATGAAGACCACGAGTCCATTACTCTTTGATTATACTCTATTGACTATCACTTTTGAAAGAGGAGGGCAATCTGTGAAGTTACAAGGGATAAAGAAGCAAGGACAATGTCAAGTGATAAGTGGGAAGCAATTGTAAGCAATGTTTAAAAAGAAGAATTACCAATGGATGGGACAAATCCACTTCATCAATGCCTTTAGCAAGGAAAAGGAGATGAATGCAAATCCCGCTATTAATCCCTTGTTGCTGCAGTATTAAGAATTATTTGAGCAGCCTTTACATTACCTCCTCAAAGGGAGTTTGATCATGCCATTCCCTTGAAAGAAGGGTCTGACCTAGTGAACCTTCGACCCTATGGGCATCCACACTCTCAAAAGAGTGAAACTGAACGACAAGTTGAGTAATTGTTGAAAACAAGATTCATAAAAAAAACAGCCATAGTCCTTTTGCCTCGCCTGTTATATTGGATAAGAATAAGGATGGAATGTCAAGAATGTGTATTGACTATCGGCAATTGAACTCAGTTGCAATAAAGGATAAATTTCCCATTCCAATCATTAATGATTTATTGGACGAACTTCATGGATCTAAGTTTCTCTCCAAGTTGGACTTAATGCAAGGCCATTACTAGGTCAGGATTAAGGAGAGTGATGTATACAAGATAGCTTTTCAAACACATCATGCGCATTATGAATTCTTGGTAATGCATTTTGGATTGCCTAATGCTCTAGCCACATTTCAGGCATTGATGAACTCAGTGTTCAAGCAGTTCCTCAGGAAGTTTGTTCTGGTATTTTTTGGTGACATATTAGTTCACAGTCCTTCAATGGAGATGCACTTGGATCATCTTGAGGCGGTCTTTTGGCTTATGAGGCATAATAAATTGTATGCTAAACTCTCCAAGTGTTCATTTGGCAGAAGGCAAGTGGAGTACCTTGGCCACATTATTTCTGAGAAGGGTGTAGCAACTGATATGAGCAACGTGCAAGCTATGAAAGAGTGGGCAGTTCCGAAGACCCTCAAGTAGTTGTGAGGCTTCCTTCGATTGACAGGGTACTATAGGAAGATCATAGCTGGATATGGAGTCATTACAAAATCCTTGACTGAGTTGTTAAAGAAGGATGCTTTTAAGTGAAGTAGCCAAGCAGAGGAAGCTTTTGAATTGCTCAAAGAAGCAATGCCTACAGCACCTGTTTTAGCACTGCCAGATTTTGCTCAACCTTTCGTCTTGGAGACTGATGCTTATAGCAAGGGGATTAGTGCAGTGCTATCACAAAATGTCAGGCCTTTGGCATAGTTGAGTCAAGCTTTGAGTTTTAGAAATCAAGGGCTCTGCATATACGAGAAGGAGTATTTGGCAATACTGCTGGCAGTTCAAAGGTGGCGACATTATTTGGATGGGCACCATTTCATAATTAAAATTGATCACCAAAGCTTAAAGTATCTGTTAAAGCAGAGGATCAGTACAAGATTGCAAAAGAAGGGCCTCACGAAGATGCTAGGATGACATTATAAAATTAAGTATAAGAAGGGAAAGGACAATAGCGCAGCTGCTGCCTTGTCAAGAAGATTGGAAGATTTGGTGTTGGCTGATTGTGTAGCTCTATCTAAAGTCTTGCTTTCCTGGATGTTAGAAGTGATTAAGTCTTATGATGGGGATGCTTTTGCTCAACAGCATGTTACAGCTCAGCTATTGAAATAATTTCAGAGGTTTTCCTGACTTTGTCCGTGTCAACAAACAATTCGAAATACATTCATATATCGAATCGGAGATCACTGTCTTGCAAGGGGTGATTAGAATTAAGGGGAAGATTTATGAGGTTTCTGGTCCAAAATTGAGGAAGCAAGTCATCCTGACAGCACATAGCTCAGCTTGGGGAGGTCATTCAGGCATTGAAGGGACCTACCAAAAGGTTGAAGCAGTATTTCCATTGGCTTGGATGAAAAAAGAAATTCATGACTTAATTCACAATGTAAAGTTTGTCAAAGAACCAAGAGTCAGCATCAGCCCTATCAAGGTCTATTACAGCCATTGCCTATACCAGATAAGGCTTGGCAACACATTAGCATGGATTTCATTGAAGGCTTGTCCAAATCAGAAGGAAAGGAGGTCATCCAGGTGGTTGTTGATAGATTTACCAAGTTCAGTCACTTTGTGGCTTTCAGTCATCCCATTACTACTGAGAAGTTAGCTAAACTTTTCCTAGATCACATCTACAAGCTGCATGGATTTCCTTAATCCATAGTTTCAGATAGGGACAAGCTGTTTACAAGTAATTTTTGGCGTGAACTTTTCCTGTTGTTAGGAACTACCTTAGCTATGAGTTCCTCTTATCATCCACAATCGGATGGTCAAACTAAGAGAGTAAATCAATGTGTTGAGCAATATTTAAGGAGCATGACATTTACTCATCCTAGAAATTTGCACAAGTGGCTTTCCCTCGTGGAGTTCTGGTATAATACCCACTATCATACAGCCCTTGCAACAACTCCATTCATGGCCATGTATGGATATGATCCACTAGCACAAGTGATGCTTCAAGGGATAGTTTTGCATGAAGTAAATGAATGGTTGCAACAGAGGAAACATGGCAACTGAAAGATCATTTGCAGGTGGCTCAGGCACGAATGAAGTATTTTGCAGATAGAAAGAGATCTGAGAAGTCTTTTAAGATTGGGAGCCTTGTCCTTTTGAAACTACAACCATACAGGCAACCTTCTTTTGCTGTGAGCAAAAACATCAAGTTAAGTGCTCTATTTTTTGGTCCTTACAGGGTACTAGAGAAGATTGGGAAGGTTGCTTATCGGTTAGAACTACCAGCTGACTCCACGATGCATCCTGTTTTCCATATATCCTTGCTTAAAAAGTACATAGCAGTAGGGGTGAAGGTTGCTATGGAACATCCACAAGCAACGTTGTAGGGCATGTTGATTCTATAGCCTCAATGTATCTTACAATCCAGAGTGGTTCATCAGCAAGGCAAACCGAAGCAGGAAGTGTTAGTTCAATGTAGCAATTTTGGTCCTACCAGAGTTACTTGGGAAGCTTTGTCCTTTCTTCGATCCCAATTCGCTGACCTTCATTCTTGAGACAAGAATGGTCAGAAGGGGGAGAAATTGTTATGATTGGGGTTTATTTGTTGTTGGTTGGGTTATCTTGAAGTCTTTAGTTGCTGTTGTTTAAGTCCGGTCAAGGCATGAGTTAGTTAAGTCAGTATTTTAGTCCATTTTGGTGGCCACTACTTTTAAGTCGGTTGAATCAAGTGTCTAGCTGCATTATAGCGTAGTTGGTATTAATAGGGTGAGATCTTGTATGGTGAATTCATAAATGATAATATCTTTGATTCTTTTCCCTCATCTCAAGTTTCTCTCTAATCTCTCATCTCTTTCGCTTCTCTTCTCATCTTACCCTCTTCTCTCCTAGGTTATGAATCAAGTTTGATCTTGATTCATAACATATTCACCCAAGAATTTCCTAAATAACTTTTATTATGACAATTAACCTCTCTATTAGATATCCATGAGCAAAAGTAATTTCAACTACTATTGTTACCTTTCTCACATCTCTCGCTATAATTTTCAACTCGCCTTTCTCGAACAATTAATTAATAGAGAAAAAATTTCTGTACTGATTTCAAATGTCAAACATATAGAATAATTTGGGTAAAGATTCTAGAATCAGTTCGTATATTTGCAAATCAACTAAGGGGACATCTTTATCTCGGTAGAGACTATAGATTCTACGTAAAGTAACTGTTCTCACTACACTTCATGCTATTACCCAACGCACATAAGATTCAAGCCAAAGTACTTTGACTAATCTTTTTAGCACATCAAAGCAACAAGCAATCCATGCACGAGTTCTGACTATTTCCTAGATTTAGAGTTATCCTCTTTCAGAATTATTATCTCTGATAGCAGTTAAGAAACAAATAATTTAGTTAGTCAATCTCAGTATTCCAATATTATTAACAACACAAACATAATACTCTTGGATCCCTATCCACATGACCAAGAAACGTCATCAAAAAGTATCATAATATAGTTTTATTAGACAGGTTGTTCGCACTTGTAACGGACAACGAACATATTTTGACAACATATCACTTGTTGATTTAAGTCTATCTCTATATCCATCTCATGGAATGTTTTACAAAAAAATCACATGCATGTTTAACTCGAAAACAAAATTAGACGATGAGTATTAATAAAATTTTATTTATTTAATATTTAAAACTAACTAATTCGGCTTTCTAGGACACCAATTCCAACAACGTCCAGTTGTCGTAAACCCAATTAGCCTTACATTGCGTAACTATCCCCCTAGGGATCTGTCAACTCTTTGACTATAAACTTTAACCAATACCGATCTGTCACTGTCTTATTACTTTGCACACAATCTTTGATCTACATGGAACCTTCTGAGTTAAGTAGTCTACTTAATAACTTCATAGCTATTAAGTACCCGACTTCCATAGTGAAGTAAGCAATATAAGACTGCTTCACTCTTTAGTATCTGATGACTCCCACTATTTGGGTAAACATGGTTTTCATACATCTAACGTCTAAACCCCCTTTTAAAAATAAATGACCCATGATAAACTCAACATCCTTTCCACAAATCTCGCAAAAGCTTGATCCTAAGAACATAGTTTGCTTATCCTAGGTATTCAAATTTTAATTAACTGGACAATTAAACCCTAATAGCTCTTAAGAATTCAACATCATTCTTAATGAGTAGAATGTCATCTATATACAACACTTAGAAAGTCTCTACTTTCTTGTTATGTCACTCGTACACTGATGGTTCACTAACCAATGATTCAAATCCCTAGGACTTGATTACCTGTCCTCGAATCTACTACTCAATGAACAAGATGCTTATTCTTGGCAACAAACTTGTCTGGTTGTATTATATATATAACTTTCCAAGACGACCATTAAGAAAATGTCATCTTCAGTTCCATTTCCCCTATCTCAGCTTATGAAATACAATAGATGAGAGAATTCTTGTCGACTTAAATATGACATCTGGCTAGAAGGTTTCATCGAAGACGATTCCTTTTATTAGGGTATAACCCACTACCATCAATCTAGCCTTGAAGGTCACTATCTTCTCGTCCACCCAACTCTTTATACTTATATATCCATTCAGACCAAACCTAATAGACTTAAAATCTTTCGACGCCTATATAAGTTCCCAAACTTAGTTAAATTACTTTAACTTAACTTTTATTGCCCTGACCCATTGGCGTCTTTATACTTAAGAATTTCTTTATAGTCTGAAAGATCAGATTTACCATAATGCTTAACTATTAAGACTGAAGATCTACATCCTTTAAGTGACTCTGACCATCCTCACACTGTTTATAATGGTACCCCAATATTTAAAATATCATCTAGATATTTTTAATGCTTATAAAACTAGCCCGATATCCACTCACTCAAACACCTGTACAACAAAACAAGAGCCCTAAAAGCCAAACATCTTGGCACCTACAGCTGGGAACTGAATTGGATGCCCAAAAACCAGGTGAACAGCTGGCCGCCCAAGGACAGGGAGACCAGCTGGTTGCCCATGGATCAGGCGACCACTAGGTCGCCTTACTTGTGGGCAACCAACTGGTCGCCCATGACGCGGGCTGCCATCAAGTCATCCTAACTGTGAGTGACCTGTGGTCGCCGCACTAGTCGCCAACGGCCAACTGGGTGCCCAACATACTGGCTCCCAGACAGGCCTGCGACTCTATGTAAAGTGGGAAGGCCCCGTTCTTTCCCTCAACTCGATCTCTCTCTCCTTCCCTCTCCATCAGTCTCTTTCTCTCTCTCTCTTGAGCCTAGCCTCGCATAAGGTAGGCCACTCTATGCCTCAACCTCCCATCGTCCTTCACGTTCATGTCTTTGGAGCAATAACTACTCAAACTTGTACTCTTCTCAAGCTAACTCTGTTATATCTTTTATATGTATTTAATACTTGCTTTTAATATTAATTCATGAGATAAGTACTGACTTGAGCATCGGAGGGGTCCCCCGTGGGTTACCCCGCGGGTCCCTCTAACCGTATGCTTGAATCTTGCAGGGAATATCAAGTCGGGTGTGCAGCTCTAGCTTGAGTCCAACTCATCGTTATGGACCCCATCTCATATCGGACTCCTATTCAATGAACAAGCTTACTGACTAAATTCGTCGAAAACATAATTGGAGCTATCTGTGGGAAGGATTACAAGCTCACGCCTGGCTTGATATTTCTTATAAGGATGAAACGTCTTAAGGGTCAAGCAAGGTAATTTTTGGGTTCCTTGGCCCTCTCTACGAAGGCCCACTTAAAATAAAATTTATAAAGAAAGCTCGATTGAACAAGTTTAAGTGTGGCTGTACATTTTACGCCTCTTTTTTGTTTTTTCATTGAGAAAAAATTCTGAACAATCATGATAAAAACCTAGATCTCTTCAAGAGCTTTGTTTGGATATATAATTTTATCTGTAACTCTTCACGGATTAAAAGTTATGTCCGTTTTATTTTGAAAGGTTGGCTATACGCCTTATATGCGTCTAGCTCGCCCAAATCCTTTTTCGGGTGCTTTTGTCATAATTCAAGATCAAACTTGAATTATAACTTAAATTTAGAGTTTAGATGAGAGAAAGAAGGGAAAAAGAGATGAGAAATGTAGAAGAAATTGAGATGAGAGGATAAGAGTTTGTTTAATTTTCATTGAATGCTAATTTTCATTAAATGCCTTTTCTTTACACTCTAAGTCCTCTATATATACTGATTGAAAGATAGCTAAACAACATAAAATCCACACACTACTCATGCCCATTTTCCGCAATATCAAGAGTAACTAATAAAAAACCACTCCATGCCTTATTCGAACTTTAATAAGAATAATATATCAAAATCACTCTAAGAATCATCTCCTGTCATGACAATACCTTCCCCTCAAAATCATTCTTTCCCCAAGAATGATGCTGATGAAGGGAATTGGCTATGCAGAAATTCTAATTCTTCCCAAGAGGTTTGTGTTGGTTCCAAATTAGCCCATTGCACCAAAATCTCCTTCCTTCCCTTGCCTTTCTGTTGCACACTTCTGGCTTCCAGAATAGTTGCTGGTGCTTGAATAAGAGTACCATCTAACCTTGCTGCAAGAGAATCAAAAGAGCAAGATTTGTCCTCATCTTTTTGTTTATTCAACAAGGAAACATGAAACACAGGATGAATCAGGGAATCTGGAGGTAGATTTAGTCTGTAAGCGACATTGCCAATCTTCTCCAATATCTTGTAAGATTCGAAGAATCGAGCTCCGAACTTTATATTCCTGTGCACTGCCATAGATGACTGTCTGTATGGTTGGATTTTGAGGTACACTAAGTCTCCTATATTAAAGGATCTATCACTCCTCTTCCTGTCAGCACAAAATTTCATTCATGCTTGAGCTAGCTAGAGGTTATCCTTCAACTGCAACATCAACTGTCTTCTTTGAGAGATGAGATCATTGACTTTAGATACCTGAGAAGTCACTCTTTACAGAACCAAAGGAGCAGGTGGATAGTACCCATATAAGGCCTTGAAAGGAGTTTTGCCTGTAGCTGAATGAAAGGGAGTGTTGTACCAGTATTTTGCTAAGGCCAACCATCTAGACCAATGCTTAGGATAAGTGAAGGTCATGCTACGTAGGTATTGGTCAATACATTGATTCACCCTCTCAGTTTGGCCATTGGATTGAGGGTGATATGAGGAGCTGAGAGCCAAGGTAGAACCCATTAACAAGAAACATTCTCGTTAGAACTGACTAGTCAACATCCTATCACGATCTGAAACAATGGATTGAGGCAATCCATGTGGCTTGTAGATGTGCTCAAGGAACCGCTTAGCCAATTTCTCTGCAGAATGGGACTGCTTATGGCAACAAAATGGCTAAACTTGGTGAATCTGTCCACGATCACCCATATTATTTCCTTTCCTTCAGCCTTGGGCAGTCCTTCCACAAAATCCATACTGATATGCTGCCAAGCTCGATCAGGCACAGGAAAAGGTTGCAAAATCCCTGGATATTGGACATGTTCTGTTTTGGTACTTTGACATACAGCACAGCTCTGGACAAAGGCCTCCACAGCCTTCTAAGCTCCTGCCTAGCTGAAGTACTGCTTGAGCCTCTAGTAAGTGCCATCTATACTAGAATGCCCACCCCCCCCTCCCAAAAAAAAATGAAGAGTGAAATGCTTGAATGATCTGCTTCCTCAGATTGGTAGAGGCACCCACATAAATCTTTTCCTTGATTCTCACAATTCCATTTAATACTGAAATTCCCCCTTCTTGGCTAGAGGGATTAAAGATTGTATAGGCAGCAACACAATCTAAAGCAAACTTGTCTCCCTCATAGCTCTTGTATATCTCTTCCATCCATTCAGGCACGGCATAAGAAATAGCTGAGCAAGACCCTTCTGTTTCTTCCCCCAATGTTCGAGAAAGAGCATTTGCTACAACATTTTCTTTCCTTTTACGATATTCAATGGAATAGCTGAGTCCAAGCATCCTCATTAGTCCCTTTCTCTGGACCCTCATGGTGATCTTCTGTTCAAGTAAGTATTTGAGACTCTGATGATCTGTCCTTATGTTGAAATGATGCCCTTCTAGATAATGTCTCCATTTCTGCATAGCTAATTGTATTGCCAAGTACTCTTTTTCATAAGTAGAAAGCTGTTGGTTTCTGGGACTAAGGCCCTGGCTAATGAAGGCTATTCGTCTTCCTTATTGAGAGAGCACTGCTCCAGCTCCCAAGTGCTGGCATCTGTTTCTAGAACAAAAGGTTGCTCCAAATCTGGCATAATGAACACAGGAGCTGAACACATAGCAATCTTGAGCCCTCCAAAGGCTTCCTGAGCATTTTCTGACCATACAAAAGCATCCTTTTTCAACAGATTGGTGAGAGGTTTGGCTAATACTTCATATCCAGTAATAAACTTACTGTAGTAGCCTGTTAACCCAAGGAATCCCCTTAATTGCTTGAGATTCTGAGGAACAGGCCATTCTCTCATTGCCTGAACCTTGTTAGGATCAGTAGCAACTCCCTCCTTTGAGACAATGCGTCCCAAACACTCCACTTGAGCTTGTGCAAAAGAACACTTAGCAAACTTGGCAAAAAACGGATTCTGATGCGTGATTTGGAAGATTTGTCTCAAGTGACTGATATGAGCTTCTAGTGAGGGGCTATAGACCAAGACATCATCGAAGAAAACCAGCACAAATCTCCTAAGGTGAGCTTGGAACACAAAATTCATCACAGCTTGGAATGTAGCAAGAGCATTGGTTAAGCCAAAAGGCATGACCACAAATTCATAATGGCCATGCTGAGTTCTGAAGGCTGTTTTATGAATATCTTCATCTCGCACTCTAATATGATGATAGCCTTGCCTTAAGTCAAGCTTAGAATAGTACTGAGACCCCCTCAACCCATCTACTTGATCATCAATGACAAGTATAGGGAATTTATCTTTGACTGTGAAAGAATTCAGGTGCCTATAATCCACACACATGTGAGCTGATCCATCTTTATTCTTTACCAAGATCACCGAGGAAGAAAATGGGCTATGGCTATGTCTGATGAAGCTTGTCCTCAACAATTTGTTATGATCCGGATCGATTCCCAAACATAAGCTAAGTAAAATTGAGATAGATTGAGAGTATGTGATGAGGAAGAAGTGAAATTGAGATGAGAAAGTAGAGAATTAGAGTTAAGATGAGATAAGAAGGGAAAGGAGATGAGAAATAGAGAGAGTTAGATGAGAGAGAGAATATTTGATCTCAAATAGAGAGAGATTTCACGTATTTGATTGAATGATTCAGATTATTACATGAGATCACTACTTATAGGCAAACTAATACAAGCTAATACATTGAACCTAGACTTAAGCTACTAACCGACTAGGAGACCTCTAGAAGCATCTAGAATTAAAGCTAACTAACATTTAAATGGTAGTTTGCGCCTATTAACCGACACTGCAACAGCAACAGACTTGGCTAACAGCTTATTACAAGACAACTAGCAGCTTATTACAATATCAGCAACTAAAGACAATACAAAGCAACATATAACACCATTTACTAAGCTAATCCACAACTAATAACAGCCCAAAGCAAATCTGCAGCAGAAAATAGAACAAACATCCCAACAGCCGCACCGAACAGAACAAACAGCAACACAGACCCAAACCTTGAATTCTAGGATCATAACATTTCCTTCCCCTTGAAAGCATTCTTGTCCTCAAGAATGGAAGAGAGTTGAGACTTGAAGAACACTTATTGATGTGGAAATTGTAGCTGAAAGTGAAAGAACTTCTGAGATTGCAGTAAACTTGATGCAAATATCATGCTATTTACGCCGGCTGTTGAATGTTTTGCTAGAACAGATCATGAGGACATATGTATCTGCTGATCTGCAATAACCTGATGCAAGTATTAACATCAGGGGGTCTGCCCACTTCATACCAGATCAACCACCCTCTAAAGAGTCTTGTTTTACCACTTCTACAACCCAACGTTTGTAATTTGCAACTAAGATTCCAGTTCTTCAATGCACTGCTGCAGTTTAAGCAATGGTGAAAGAGTTTGCATATCTCCTCCCATTTGAGAGGTGTCCCCTTGAAATAATGGAGGTGCTTGAAGACAACTTGAAGTCTCTTGAAGCCTTGGAAAAAACATTGAGACAATTGCAGCACAAACTCCCAATTTGCATACTTCATGTTCTTTGTTGCATAAACATCAGCTCCCCCACATCTCACTTTCAGATCTTGATCTGGCAAAGCAACAATTTGGCAGTGAACTGTCATCAAGTCATAACACGTTGATTTTTCTTCAACCTTATCATATATCCAATCATCAGGATCTGGTTGGAAATCCATAACAAAACTTTGGATTGATGCAGCTTCATTCTTGTCTTGCATTTCCACAATTTGCTGTTGCATTGATTGGAGATAATTCTCCTCAAAGTCACTCAATTCATGTGACAGTGAATTAATCTCAGGCTTTGCTGACTTGTAACCGTCTACTATGGCATTATCAAGCATCATAACTTCTTCCAGTGGCTCATCGCGATGTCCCCTGGCTGAATTGGACTCAATTACCGCAACAACCGGTTGTCCATGGTTTCGTTCTTGCAAATTCAAAAGCTCCTTAGGCTGACACACGTCCTCACACTTCAATTTTGGCTTTGTCAACTTCTTCTTACCCACAACATCTTTCAATGCTTCACTTAGGTGACTTCTCTTCGATTTACTCTTTGCTTTCTTAATCATTCTTTTGACATGTGAATCATATTCCCATTCCGGATGCATGTCATAGTGTGCCTCAACATCATCAAGATACTCTAACTCTAGCAAAGAGTCTTCATAAAGATCATCTTGTTCAACCTCAGGTTCTTCTAGCTTGTTTTCATCAATTTCGGCATTGTCGTTGTCGAATTCATCTCCAACAGCCACAGGTTCCACTTTCTTTCTTTGCTCAACATTGAACTTTGGTTGTCTAACGCTATCCGCTAGCTCCGGAAACTCATTTGCATCAAGAACACTAGCATAATCACAACTGATGTGAGGGTAAGCTAAACATTGCCGAATCATAATTCGCTGCATCATTTCGTCCCATTCCTGTCTCCTTTTCTGCTCACGTTCTTGTTGCTTTTTCTGCCAAAACTCCTCACGTTCTTGCCTAAATTTCTCAAAAATCTCATCCAACCTTGATTGAAAAGAGCTCATATCAGCCATATGGACAATGAACAACAACTTCAATCTTGAACCAGCGCGGTCCGCAAAATACAGTTCGAACGCAGAAATGTGAAACTTGTTTCGCAACTCTTCAACAATTGATTGTTTTATGAAGTTGTACTCCTTAGTTTGCACAAACAATCCCTTGCTATCGGTTCCATGATCGTCAATGATTATAAACCCTAACTGACGAACTTCGAACAAACCCTAACTGCAACGTTTAATTGAGTAATTCGACTTACACTTCAGAATTAAGCTCGACTCTAACTCACAATCAAGTCCTCAGCATAATACTCAAAGCGATCTTCACGAACAAAATTGAATTTCAACACTTTCGCTTCTCCGTCCACTGTCAGATTTCACCTTCGCTAACAGATTTCACCTCAAGCTCAGTTTCTGAATTTTAGCATCTGAAGCACCTCAATGCAGCTGGTTTCTGATCTTTTGATGATGATCAGGTGTAATGTGAATCAATTAGCTTCACTTTAACTTCATCACAACAGATCAAATAATTTTGCTTGCACGTAACTTCAGCAACCAGTACTTGCTTCAGCACTCATCTTCTGCAGCAAATGCTTGATCAATCCCATTGAATTCGATCGGAATCAGCTTCAATGTTGAATGTACTCAACAAATACTGATCAATTGAACTTTCTTCAATGTAATTCGATCACTTTAATCCCAACCGAAAGCAACTCCCAAGCACTCGCTGATCACTAGTGCAGTAACCGCCAAATCTCAATTCAAAAAACTGAACTAAATTAGCAATGAAATTTTTTTTCTAATTTTTTTTTTCTTTTTGTTTATGCACTCGATTGGAAGCCAAACGAGGCTCTGATACCAATTTTTACCCTCGAGATTGAACCACAAGCGTAAACTAAGTGAAATAGGGATAGATTGAGAGTATGAGATGAGGAAGAAGTGAAATTGAGATGAGAAAGTAGAGAATTAGAGTTAAGATGAGATAAGAAGGAAAAGGAAATGAGAAATAGAGAGAGTTAGATGAGAGAGAGAATATTTGATCTCAAATAGAGATAGATTTCATGTATTTGATTGAATGATTCAGATTATTACATGAGATCACTGTGTATAGGCAAACTAATACAAGCTAATACATTGAACCTAGACTTAAGCTGCTAACCGACTAGAAGACCTCTAGAAGCATCTAGAATTAAAGCTAACCTACATTTAAATGGTAGTTTGGCGCCTGTTAACCGACACTGCAACAGCAACAGACTTGGCTAACAACTTATTACAAGACAACTAGCAGCTTATTAAAATATCAGCAACTCAAGACAATACAAAGCAACATATAACACCATTTACTAAGCTAATCCACAACTAATAACAGCCCAAAGCAAATCTACAGCAGAAAATAGAACAAACAGCCCAACAGCAGCACCAAACAGAACAAACAGCAACACAGCCCCAAACCTTGAATTCTCGGATCATAACACAATTCTTCCACCTGACTCTCAATTTCACTCTTCTGTGAGTGAGGGTACTTGTAAGGCCTCAAGTTTAGTGGATTAGAGTGAGCCTTGAGGGGAATAGCATGATCAAGGGACCTTTGGGGAGGTAAGGAACTTGGCTAAGTAAATATGTCTTCAATTCTGATAGCAGTTGCTTAATACGAGGGTCTGTGACCTCTGTCTTTTCTTCTGTATTAGCAGTGATGGAAAAAAACTAACCCATCCGTTGACAATCACCCTTCTTCAACAGTTTTTCAAATTTGCTCCTATTCATCACCTGTAGTTGTCCCTTTTCCATGATTCCTTGCAACACTACCTTTTTCCCTTCTTTCTCAAAAGAGATAGATAGCTATGCAAAATCAAAGACTAAAGGACTAATTGTCTTCATCCAATCAACACCTAATACCATATCGCAGCCTCCCAGTTTGAGAACTCTGAAGTCATACTCAAATGGATGTCCCTGCATACTCCAACTGAACCTCTTACACTTCATTTGTGTGATCATCGAATTGCCATCTGCCATAGCGATAGCTAAGGGGCTGGTTTTGATCATCTCATGTCCTACTTGCTTGAGAATTTTTGGATCAACAAAACTGTGTGTGCTACCACTATCTATCAAAATCAGCATGTGTTTATGCCCAACAACCCCTTTAATTCTAATAGTACTGTGAGACCCACTGCTGGTAAGAGCCTTGACTGAAATTTGAATCTCATCATAATCCCATTCACCAGAGTCATCATCCTACTGCTCCTCAACATCGTCTTGATCATATTGGACCTCAATTCCCTCACCAGAATCAATGCCAGTGACAGCCATCAATGATTTGGGGATTGCATTTATGTCCAAAAAAGTATTTCCAATTGCACCTCAAGCACAGCCTCTGATTCTTTTTCTCATCCACATTCGAAGCTCTAGGTACATGGCAAGAATTTCCCTACTGCACAGAAGGAGCAAGTCTTGATCTAGTCCCAGGAGCCTCTGAACCACCTAAAATTGTGGCCTCCATCAACCTAGCCTTAGAGAAGGCTTTAGTTAATGTACCAGGATTTAGAGCTTTAACCAAGTTTTTGATTCGTGGTTTAAGCCCACTTAAAAAAATCAATATATAATAGGATTCACTTGCATCAAGACAAACAGTTAACATTCTAGCACGCAAGTTCTGAAAATGAGTCATATAATCCCTTATGGAAGTTGTTTGATCAAGTTTTTTGAAGTGATCAATCACCTCCCCTGGATGTTCTTAACCATACCTCTCACAAAGTTCATTAGCAAAATCATCCCAAGATAACCCAGGGTTGCTGCAAATCAAACTATAATGCCAGACCTTATGTTTACCTAGAAGATAAACTACAGCCAATCTTACCTTCTCCACATCATCTATGTGATAAAATCAAAAGTACCTTTCGCAATGCCTAATCCAGGACTGTGGATGCTTTCCATCGAAGGGCTCTAGCTCCACCCGAGATTTCCTAGGTCCTTGAGTCCTTCCTCCAGTAGATCCCTGCTCACTGGTTCCAGAAGAGTGAAGGGAAATAGGATCTAGTGGTCGATCATGTTGGCTAGCAGCTGACAACAATCCATTTCCCACCGGCTGATGCTGGCTATCCATTTACTACTGTAGGCCCTGAATTCGAGCTTTAATTATCGGAGAATGTTGATCCAACTTCTCAGCTAACCTCCGATCCTGAGTTTGCTACATTTGCACAAACATTTCTAGCATCCGTAACCTCAATTGCTCAAATTGATTGATCTTACCCCCACGCGAAGATTAGCTCCCACAGCAGTAGCATAACTAGGATGACCTGCAGCAGCAGCAGCACTCGCACGAGTAGTTACTCCAGCCATTGGAACTGATTTCTTGCGTTAAGCCAGATCAATCAAACAGTAGCCAATTAGGCTCTGATACCAAATGTTATAATTCAAGACCAAACTTGAATTATAACTTGAATTTAGAGTTGAGAAGAGAGAAAGAAGGGAAAAAGAGATGAGAAATATAGAAGAAATTGAGGTGATAGGATAAAAGTTTGTTTACTTTCATTGAATGCCTTTTCTTTACACTCTAAGTGCTCTGTATGTACTAATTGAAAGATAGCTAAACAACATAGAATCCAAAACTACTCATGCCCATTTCCCACCAAATATCAAGAGTAACTAACAAAAAATCACTCCAAGCCTTATTCTAACTGTAATAAGAAAAATACATCAAAATCACTATAAGAATCCTCTCTGGTCGTGACAGCTTTTTGTTACAAAATATTCAAAACATTTATAGAGTAGCTATATCTCTTCAATAGCTTCATTTTGATATAAAATTCGATCTGTAACTCTTCACGGATTAAAAGTTATGTTTGTTTTAAGTGGCAAGTTAAGTTATACGCCTTACCTGCGTCAAGCTGGCCCAAATCATTTTTGGGTACTTTCTGCCACCAAACCTTCAAAACATTTATATGGATACCTATATCTTATCAAGAACGTCAATTTGATATAAATTCAATCCGTAACTTTTTACGAATTGAAAGCTATATCCGTTTTAAGTTACAAGGTAAGTTGTCCGCCTAGTACGCGTCTAGCTTGCCGTAAGCCTTTTTCAGGTACTTTCTATGATAAAACATTCAAAAACCTTTTACAGATACCTATAGCTTCTCGAGAGCTTCTATTTGATACAAAATTCGATCCGTAACTCTTTATAAATTGAAAGTTATGTCCATATTAAATTACAAGTTAAGTTGTACACCTAGTACGCATCTAGCTCGCCCAAAGCCTTTTTTGGGTACTTTTTTTTTGGTAGGTTAGTGAAATATATAGATGAAATGAAAAAAGTACAAACTACAAGGGGCATGCCCCAGGACACGGCCGAAGCCTACAAATATGAAACAACGTCAAAAAAGTCCATACAAAAACAACCAAAGTACAACTAAGGGAACAAAGAGGAAACTAAGACGCAAAACCCCAGTGCCAAAGCAAGGAGGTGTGACAATGAGCTCCTCTGAACGAAGGAGCAGCAAGTAAGCAGCTCTTGACCAAACCCGTAATCTTCTCTCGTATGGCCGCAACTGATCTGGACTGAGATTGCTGAACCCGAAGGTTGCACTCATACCAGATAGTATACACAGTCGCAGAGAGGCAGAATCGAGCAATGATACTGCCAATCTCTTGCCCCCTAAGATGCTGAGCAGCCCATGTGACAATTGTCCCAAGGAAGGGTAGGCCAAGCAATAGATGTACTCTGAGTGACAGAGCTCCAGACCGAGGCAGAAAAGGAACAGGCAAAGAAAAGGTGCTCATGGGTCTTGTCGGTAGAACCACAGAGAACACAAACACTCTGAACCTCTAATGCTCCGAAACGCTGAAGCCGGTCCTGGGTCCAAAGCTGCTGCCGAGACGCGAGCCAGAGAATAAAGGAGTGCCTCGGAATATGCATCTGAAACCACAGAAGGTGGTGAATGGTATCCTCCTCTCTCCTACTCCGCAACATCTCCCAAGCGGACTTGGTGGTGAAGTTCCCCGAGGTGTCACCCAACCATCGGATGGAGTCCGCTACACCTGCCCGAGGGCGAAAATCAATCATGTCCCAAATGGGTGGGAGCTCCAAACAACCATGTGGAAACCTCCACCGACCACCCTCAATAATGGATGAGACCCGAGAATCCCAATGAAGTCCAAAGGAGGTGAGCAGTCAAGCAGGGAAGCGCTCCGAAAGACCACCACATGGCAGCCAGTAATCAGTCCCAGGGGCAGTGTCAAGGCCATCACCTATGACATGATAGATCGCACCAGAGCAAAGGCGGGGGACCAATAAAATCTGATGCCAGCACCAAGAAGTAGAACTCGTCGCCCGAATAGTCTAGAAGCTCCTCCCTCGAAGCCGGTTCAAATGAACCCAACACGGCCATAACGAGGAAGGGTTAGAAAGGAGGAACCAGATATGCTTCATAATCGAAGCCTAGTTCCACTCAGCAAGGCGACGGAGCCCAAGACCACCCTCCCGCCGAGGGTAACACTGGTGCCTCCAAGCAACCTTCGCCCCTCCCGGGGCTAACGAAGATCCTCTCCAAAGGAAAGCCGCAAGAGTCAACTCGATCTTCCTGATCATCATCTTTGGGAGCATGAAGATCGATGACCAGTAGACCTGAGCGGTGAAAAGAACAGATCGGAAAAGCTGCAGACGACCAGCATACGATAGAGAACGGGAGGTCCAGAGCCGTATACGAGAGAGAATGCTATCTAGCAGTGGCTTGCAGTCAACGTACCACAGCCGAGAAGTGATAAGTGGTACTCCCAGATATCAAACGGGGCACTGCCCAAGGCTAAAACCAAGAATACCCAAAATGTCCCGCTGAGTCGCAGAGTCCACCCCTGCTAGAAAAACTGAGCTCTTCGCTGCATTCGAGGACAGCCCCAAGAGTACAGCAAAGTGGTCTAAAACATCATGAACAACAGATACACTACCCATATCACCCCGACAGAAGATCATCAGGTCATCAGCAAAGCACAGGTGTGTCAACCCAATACGACGGCAACACGGATGATAGCGAAACCGCGGTCATCGATAGCACGACGAAGCAGCCCTTGAAGACCCTCCATAGCAATAACAAACAAATAAGGAGAGAGAGGGTCACCCTGACGTACACCTCGACTGGAGGGGAAGAAACCCTGGAGCTCGCCATTGATGGCGACCGAAAAGCAGGCTGTAGAGAGACACTCACGGATCCAACCAATCATGACCACGGGAATCCCCATACTTTTCATACCAGCTAGAATGAAATCCCAACGAACAGTGTCAAAAGCCTTACGGATATCGACCTTCAGTGCACAACGAGGCGAGACCTGAAGGTGATAACCGCGCATCAACTCCTGTGTCAAAAGGATGCTGTCAGAGATCCGACAACCTAGAACAAACGTTGTCTGAGCATCGCTAATCAACTCGGGAAGGACACCTTTCAACCTGTTTGCAATGATCTTAGTGATACACTTATAGATCACGTTGCAACAGGAGATAGGGCGGAAGTCGCCAAAGGTGGAGGGAGTCTCCACCTTAGGCACAAGACATATCCTAGTGGTGTTCAGGGCACCCAGCATAAGCCCTGAGATGAAGAAAGACTACACGGCCCTAATCACCGCTCCTCCTACCACCTCCCAAGCCCTCTTAAAAAAGAGGGAGGTTTAACCATCAGGCCCCAGGGCCGTGTCATCACCTATGGAAAAAAGAGCATCACGAACCTCAGCTGCAGAGATCGCGAAGATAAGCGGGTGAGCCTGATCCTCAGAAATGTGAGCCTCAAAAATGTCAGAAACATCCTTAGTCAGCGGACCACTTGGCTCAGTCAACAAATCCTGGAAGAAAGTAACCCCGGCACGAGAGATCAACTGCGGATCCTACGTCCTCACACCATCAGAACCAACAATCAACGAGATCCTGTTCCGGGCCTGCCGATGGAGAACAAACAGATGAAAGAACCAAGTACTCTGATCCCCGAACAAAAGCCACTGAATACGCTACTTCTGACGGTAGAACGCCTCCTCATCCCTACACAAAGCGGAATACTCACGAAAAAGACAGCGCTCCTCAAGATGAAGAGAGGGACTCTCAGGGTCCTCGTCTAAGGCCCTCTGGCTCATGGCCCAAGCATCACGGGCCACCTCGACTCTGGCCGAGATGTGACTGTCTTTTTTTTTTTTGGCTACTTTCCGTAATCAAACATTCAAAAAATTTATATGGATGTCTATAGCTTCTTAGGAGCTTCGATTTTATATAAAATTTGGTCCATAACGCTTCACGGATTGAAAGTTACGCATGTTTTAAATTGCAAGGTAAATCATATGCCTTACTTACATCTAGCTCGCCCAAGTCACGTTTCATGTACTTTGTTTTTTTTGAAAGTTCAAAAACGTTGCTATGGGTGCATAGAACACTTCAAGAGCTTCGTTTTGACATAAAATTTGGTTTATAACTCTTCACAAATAAGAATTTACGCCTGTTTTAAATTGTACAGTAAATTACCCAACAACAACAGGCAATCTGTTGACTCAATTCACCTTTATATGCTTTCTTCGATCCAGAAGCTCAATAAATCATTATAGTTATCTAGAAATATTCAAGAGCTTCATTTTGATAGGTAATTTGGCTCGTGCCTCCTTAGGGATTAAGAATTATGATTGTTTAAGTCCCAGGGTCAACTTATATATGCCATCAATCACTACCATGTTAAATAAACGCCAACCACATCCTTGCTATCTTTTCTTTAAAATATAGGAAATATTCCAATGAGGCCAGTTCTCATCACAATCCTAAACTACTCAATCCTGATATTCGAACAAATTATGTTCGTTAGTCAGTAGGAAAGCTTGTCTATGCCTACCGGCCGCTATACCGAGCAATCAATTTCACTATAATGCATCTTTCACATCCGAAGCCATACTTCATTATAACTATACTTGCAAATTGTGAAACCAATAATCAAGGATAAAAATTCTAAATTAAGAGTATTAAAGGAACGAAGTCATCAATCCTACCTTTTATAATGCTAGCATACACAGTCTAACCCTGGAACACAAACCATACACGGCCCAATGCCGAAACACAAGTGCCAATCGAAAAATACTTACAAGCACCAAATTCAGAGGTGCCAAAAGCACCAATGGAAAGATGACAAAGTTACATGGTTTGCTCTAAAGACTTTGCCGGGAAATACAAGAAACCTCATAACCCTTTCGGGAACTACAAAATAGGCTTGCTATCTCTTTCCGCACCTGATTAATCCAATTACTCTATGGATTTCTCACCCATAAAGCAACTCCAAAGCATACCATTCATAAAACGGGAATACAGAACATCATTGCCACCATCTACAAAGCACTAGCAAGGGTTATTTAGTCAAAAAGATAAAATTCCACCATACTTGACTTACTTCATAAGCTGTGCGATGTCACCATCTCTCGATTAGTACATTTTAGGAGATATCTCTTAGCCTCGCCAAATGAAGTAAAAGCAGAAATTAAAAATACATCCAAGTAGGTGAAGCTGAAAGACTTAGCCTTCATTTGTGATTCCCTATTCATGGTGGCACAAATCATTTTAAGGCTAGGGGACTTTGTCCCCATTCACAGCCTGAACTTCATTCCAACAGTAGCATAAATCATTTTAAAGACTGGGGAACTCCACCTCAATCGTTTTCTTAACGATAGCGCAAATCTTTTTAAGACCGGGGGACTTCGCCTCAGTCATTTCCATAGTGGTGGTGTAAATCATTCTTAGAATTGGGAGACTTCGCCTCAGTCGTTTCCTATTCCGGTGGCAAATCATTTTAAGATTGGGGAACTTTAGCTCAGTCATTTCCTTATTCTAGTTACATATTATTTTAGGACTAGAGGACTTCATCTCAGTCATTTCCTTATTCTAGTGGCAGTTTATTTTAAGATTGGGGAACTTTGTCCTAGTGCATAACGTAGACTTCCTTATCCTAACAGCGTAAATCATTTTTAGAATTGGGGGACTTCCTCCCGATTCACAAACTTTGACTTCTTTGTCTTGATGACACAAATCATTTTTCACGACTCTGGGACTTCACCCCTAGATCGCAGGCTAGATATCATTTTCATCACAAAAGGTAAACCGTTCCAAAATTGAGAGAATTCACAATCAGCAATGAGTGAGAGTACATCTCTTTCGCACGATGCAAATCATGCTAGAGCAACTACAAGTCGGGAACCACTCATCCATGAGATACAATCCATTTCAAAGCTAAGTGAGCTTCACCTCAATCATATCGCTTAACACGACATAGCAACATACTTAAGAGACTTCGTTCACTGCAAGTTAATGATCAAATTGTACTTAAGCAACTTAACCTCTTCTCCTGACCCAATAAAATATTTCAAAACTGAAAAGTCCAACATGGACCACACATATTACTATACCTAAACAACTTATACTTTAACCAACTTTCTACTAAGCCATTTAATACCACTGCCAGTCATCAACTTGGTAAGTGCAGTATAATATATCATCTTGATCTGCTTAGCACCACCTTTGCAGTCGCATACCTTTTATGGTATCACGTAATCGATACTTCTAAACCACAAAAACAACTTGTTAACAATCATAAGAACTCAATAGTAAAAACCTCTTCAGAGGGTAACAATCTAAATAAGTAGCAATAAGGAAAAAAATAGTCCAATATGCATGACAGTCTAATGTCTTGAACTTTCTTACAAATAATCCAAAACTCCTCTCACAGCCTATTCGATCTAACAATGATCACTGACAATAGGGGAACACATAATAAGGAATCACTGAGTCCTTAGAGATAGTTCATGATCCTAAGGCCAAAATAACGAGATTGATATATACAAAAAGAATGTGTATGCTATACCATTAAGGACTTCTGTCATTAAAATCCTATAAACTCAACTTATAGAGTTTTTTATACCAACACAAACGACATGCCACAGGCTATCAAAAAACTCATCATTGGTAAGTCACACATTGTGCATAAATGTCTGTCATATTGACATCAGAAAAGGTTCATGTGATGTACTCAACATGAGCCATGCAAAGCTCATCAGTTCATAAATAAATGTCGAACACAAACAAATGCTAGCTATTGACGTCCTATAAGAATAATGTACCATAATGAAGGCCCAAAGAACAACTTAAGAGGGGGGTGAATTAGATTTTTTAGTGATAAATGAACATTTTAAATTTTTGAACCAAAAATTTAATTAAAAGCTAAACAATAACTACAAAATGAGAAAGATAAAGATAAAAATAAAAGGGATGCACAAAGATTTTTACAATGGTTCACTTCCAAATCGGAAGCTAGTCCACTTCTCAAGTGACTACTTTTAGTCACTTGAGCCTTTAATCAAGCTCGATGATCCTTTTTAAAAATAGGCTCAGGATCCAACCTTCACAACTGGTCTTTTTGTACGTAGGCTCAAGACCCAACCTCTTACAACTGATCCTTTTCTAACCGTAGGCTAAGGATACTACCTTTACAATAGAATAAATTAGAATAAAGCAATGGAAGAATTAAAGCACTCAAATTCTTCACTCGTTCAAGAGTGAATTGACACTTGATCAAGCTTAGCCAAAGCTAAGGATATGCCAATTAAACTCAATGATCAACAATAAGAGAGCAAGTGATGCTCAAATAAAAGCTTTAAACAAAACTTAAAAACAAACCTTTAAAGCGCAAGTATGTAAGAGAACCTTTTATCAAAAAATGCTTAGAGAGTATTGGACGATTTGAACCAAAGTATTCAAGCCTTATTTTATAGGAAAACGAGAGCTTAGGGGATGTTTAAAAGGTTGAAAAAAGAGATCAAAAAAGAAATTAGCTAATTAATTTGATTGATTGATGGGATTGATTACTAATTTAACTAATTTATTTGATTGATTGAGTCATTTTCAAATTAGCTAAAAGTTTTCAATTAATTTGATTTATTGTTGGGATTATTTTACCATATTAGCTAAGATGATTAATTGATTGCTATACTAGTTCAAAATTTTGAATTAATTTTCGAGTTTGCATTGATCATGATTGATTGATTAAATCAACTTCCTAGCGAGCTTTGATCATGATTGATTAAATCAAGCTAAATTATTGCCCATTTAATTTTTAATTGATTTGGTTGTGCTTTATTTAAAACACCAATATTGAAAAAATATTTTAATTGAAAAGCTAGATTAGTTTAATTTTGACTTGAGTATTTTTCAAATAAAATTTGAAATTCAATTTTCAAAAATATTTTTCAAATATTTTTGTTAGAGCATCACATATTAATATTGAGACTTGAACTCAATTGATATGTCCCGATCCTAAGTCCTAGACAATAAAAAAAATGTTAAGGCACTTAGACTCGGATCACGTTCTCTTCAATTTGGATGAATCTTCTCTTCAACTTTGATATCTTTCCTCTTGATTCATCATCTTAGAAACCTTCGTATCAACATGATTAACCTTGATTTTCTTAGCTTTCTTATGAGTCACTTAGAAATAAGATTAGAGCAATTTAAACACTATGCCTCACTAAATGGTTGTTATCATCAAAATTACAATATAAATGGCTTTGGGTCCAACAATCTCCCCCTTTTTGATGATGGCAAATATTTGGTGTTTTATCTTAAAAATATGAAAGTTAAGGTATAGAAATCACCACAAAATCTTACACATGAAGATGTATTTCAGAGATGCATTATAGAAACTATAAACGCTCCCCCGGAATTAATGCATTACAGAATTTACACATTCAACAAGTTACATCGTTGTCATTTCTAACATTATATATTCAACAACTTATACTTAGCATAGCACATTGAGCATAGTGAGGCATGAATCATGAAACCGAAACATCAATTTTTCTCCCCCTTTGTCATCAACAAAAAGCATTAGAGAAGGGATAAACAAAATGACAAGAACAGCATGTAAGGTCACAAGGAAAAGGAGTAAACATTTAAATTGCATAATGTATAGTAAAAAGTTGTACACGATGAAATTGTGGCTCCTAATTTAAAAAGAAGAAAAGAAAATAAATCTACGGAGTGGGAGTCTTTTTTTTTTTAAATGTAGAGATTTGTTCGAAATTGTTTCAAATATTTATAACAAATTTAAAGATTTGTTGTTGATCAAAAAAATTTTGGAGATTTGTTCAAAATTGTTCAATAAAAAAAATTTAGATATTTGTTCATAACAAATTTTGAAAATACTCTTTGTTTTTAGGGGCTGAGTTTTTTTGTGTGTGAATTTTTTTAAAATAAAAATACCTTTTTTTTTTTATTAATATAGAAAAATGGTCAAAGTTCCTACATCCATGAGTTGGATAAGAATACTTGGTCCGTTGAAGCTCTTTTATGTTGAGTATTAAAACTCGATGTTAAATGCAAGCAATCAAAATCAAGTAGTCAAATTGCACATGCACATTCTAGTTCTACTACTACTACAACAACAACAACAACAACAACAATAACAACAACAGTCCCAGTGCCTTGCGGCTCCCGCAGAATGCAGGGTCCGGGGGGGGGGGGGGGTGATGTACGCAGCCTTACCCCTTCCGATAGGAAAGGAGACTGTTTCCGGGGACTCCCAACCTGAAGTAGCTGAGTGCCAATTCTAGTTCTAATATTACAAAAAATTTCTTCACCCAGAGGTTTAGTGAAAATGTCCGCTAATTGATCATTGGTGGGAACAAATTTCACAATGACATCTCTTTTAAGTACATGATCACAAATGAAATGATGTCTAACCTCAATATGCTTTGTCCTTGAATGTTGAGCTGGGTTTTTAGTGAAGCATATAACACTAGTATTATCGCACATTATGGGAGCATGGTCAATATGAATGCCATATTCATTTAATTGATGCATTAACCACAACATTTGAGCACAACAACTTCCACATGCAAAATATTCGGCCTCGACAGTGGATAAAGCAACGGAATTTTGCTTTTTGCTAAACTATGACACCAAAGCGTGACCAAGAAATTAACAAGTATCACTAGTCGATTTTCGGTCCACTTAGTATCCGGCAAAATCTGCATCAGTATATCCAACTAAATCAAAGAAATCACATTTAGGGTAAAATATGCCTAAGGTAGGAGTACCAACTAGGTATCGAAATATTCTTTTCATGGCACACAAATGTGATTCCTTAGGACTTGCTTGAAATCAAGCACATAAATATATATTGAATAATATATCAAGCCTACTAGCGGTAAGGTAAAGAAGGGATCCAATCATACCTTGATATAGCTTTTGGTCCACCTTTTTACCTTTTTCATCCAAATCTAACTTGAGAGTTGAGCTCATTGGTGTTGCTATTGGCTTGGAATTTTTCATGCCAAATTTCTTAGGCATTTCCTTGATGTACTTGGCTTGGTTGATGAAGATTCCTTCCTTGCCTTCTTGATTTTCAATCCAAGGAAGTAGTTGAGTTCTCCCATCATACTCATTTCGAATTCCCTACTCATAAGATTTGCAAATTCTTCACAAAAAGATGGATTAGTAGCACTAAACACTATATCATCAACATAAATTTCTGCAATAAGAATGTCATGTCTAGAATGTTTGATAAAAAGTGTGGTGTCAACCTGTCCTCTAGAAAATCCATTTTTCATTAAAAAGGAATTCAATCTGTCATACCAAGCTCTAGGAGCTTGTTTCAATCCATAGAGAGCCTTTTTGAGTTTAAAGACGTGGTTGGGAAATTTGTTCAACATAAACTTCTTCTTCAACGAGATCATTTAAAAATGCACTTTTTACATCCATTTGAAAAAGTTTGAAATCTTTAAATGAAGCAAATGCACATATGTCTAATAGCTTCTAGCCTAGCGACAGGAGCAAAGGTTTCCTCGTAGTCTATACCTTCTTCTTGGTTATAGCCTTTAGCTACTAACCTTGCCTTGTTTCTAACCACGTTACCTTCCTCATCCTTCTTATTGCGGTAGACCCACTTGGTACCTATGACTTGATGATCTTGGGGTCTATCCACAAGTTCCCATATATCACTTCTCTTGAATTGGTTGAGCTCTTGCTCCATTGCCATTATCCAATTTGCATCATTAAGAGCTTCTTTTATGTTTTTGTGTTCTTGAAGAGAGATGAATGTGGCTAAATGACAATATTTAGTTAATTCATGCCTTATTTTTACACTTTGAGAGGGATCACCAATGATTTGACTTATTGGGTGATCCTTCAAGTATTTCTAATCACGCGGTAAGTCTTCCTCTTTGGTTTTGCATTTTGGTTATCTACTTTTGGTTCATCCATTGGAGCTTTAAGTGTATCTTTTTCTGGCTCCTCGGGTGAGTGTGTGATGTTTATTGGTTTAATTACTATATCATCATCATCGCAAGGAGTTCAAGAGGACAAGACATTAGATTCATCAAAGACTACATGTACAGACTCTTCTACAACCTTTTGTCTTTTTATTATAGACTCTATATGCTTTGCTTGTTAAGGAGTATCCAATGAAAATACCTTCATCAACTCGTGAATCAAATTTACCAAGATTCGTTTTTCTATTATTGCGAATGAAACATTTGCACCCAAAAGATTTAAAATATGCAATGTTTGATTTTCTACCTTTATAAAGTTCATATGGCGTTTTCTTCAATATTGGTCTTATTAAAGCTCGATTTAAGATGTAGCAAGCGGTATTAATGGCTTCGGCCCAAAATGATTTAGGCAAGTTTTTTTCATAAATCATGGTTCTTGACATTTCTTCAAGTGTTCTATTTTTCCTTTCAACCACTCCATTTTGTTGAGTTCTAGGTGCCGAAAAATTGTTGTCAATTCCAAAGTAACAGAATAATTTTCAAAATTTTTACTTTCAAGTTCTCTTCCGTGATCACTTCTTACCAAGATAATTTTCAAATCATTTTCATTTTGCACCATTTTGCAAAACTTTTCAAATTTATCAAATGTTTCACTCTTATGAGAAAGGAATAGGACCCAAGTAAAACGAGAGTAATCATCAACAATTACAAGTCCATATCGCTTTCCACCAAGGGTCAAATGACGAGTAGGACCAAACAATTCTATACGTAAGAGTTCGAGATGCCTTGATATTGAAACTGCATTCTTTGGTTTGAATGAAGATTTAGTGTTTGCCGTATTGACATGCATCACAAATATGATCTTTTTCAAATTTTAGCTTTGGTAATCCTCTAACAAGATCTTTTTTTATAAGTTTTGAAATCTAATCTATACTAGCATGTCCAAATCTTCTATGCCAAATTCAAGGATCATTTTCATTCAGGACACTACAACACTTTAGTGAATCTACACAAGACATTTTCACATCGAAGACCAACAAGCAAAATCTCATTTGTTTCAGCACGTTCAACTATGCATCTAGATGATTTAAAGTTCACACAATGGCCTTTATCACATAATTGACTAATGCTTAGCAAATTGTGCTTAAGACCTTCCACAAGTAGGACATCTTCAATGCAAGGAGAAGAGAAGCAACGTTACAGATACCGATTATTTCTCCTTTCTTGTTGTCGCCAAATGTGGCATTTCCTTTTTTGGCATTAGAGAAGTGAACTTAGACTTATCTCCAGTCATGTGCCTTGAGCAACCACTATCCAAGTACTACTTTTGGTTTTTGCTTTGAATTTTTATACACACCTACCACAATTCAAACACTTTTAGGTACCCAAATTTTCTTGGTTCCTTTGTTGTTAGCCTTTACATTAGGTGGTTGAGATCCTTTTGTGACCCAAACCATCTTTGTCTTTCTCACATTTCTTTTGAAAGGAAATTGGTACATGATGTGCCCATGGTCACCATAATAGTTGCATTTTATAGTGTTTGTTGGAGGTGACGAGACTTTAACAAAAAGAACATTCAAATTTTTCTTTTGGACATTTCCATCATAACCTATTCCTTCTTTGTTATAAACCGGTTTTTAAAATGCAAGAATTTTGTCAAGTGTTTCTTGTCCTTTGTAAAATTTGCTAGAGATTTTTGAAAGTTCTTCCATTCTTTCTTTTAAAGACTCGTTTTCCTTTAAAATTGATTCGTCTTCCTTGGATTTTACTTTTTCATTTTCCTTTAAAGTATGAAATGTTTCTTCCAAGGATTGCTTCTCATTAGTTAATTTAATGATATCATTGTTTACAAACTCGTTCTTTTTCTTTAGAGATTCATTTTCAAGTTCAAGCAATATATGTTGTTTTGAATAATTTTCCAATCCCGTCTTTTCAAGACCCTTTACAAAAGTATTGTGTCATTTTTTCAATTTTTTTATATTTCTCATACAATTCTTGAAAACCAACAACAAATTTATCATAGGATAGATCAATTACCTCATCTTCTTCAATGCTATCATCGTCAATAGCCACGAGACAAAAGTTAGCTACTTCCTCTTCCCTTTCTGCATCGGAATCGTCATCGCTATCTCCCCAAGCCGCAAATGCTTTCTTCCGTTCTTCCTTTTTGCCTTTCTTTTTGAACTTGTTGAAGAATTTCTTATGCCTGGGACAATCTCTCTTGAGATGTCCGATTTCTCCACACTTGTAGCAAGTTGGTTCATCTTTGGAGGAAGATGAACCCTTTTTAATGTTTTTTTCTTAATCCTTTTCTTTTCAATACGTTTGTAAAACCTTTTTGCCAACGTAACAACCTCATCATCACTTTCGTCACTTAGAGATGATTTAAATGCTATGTCTTTTGTTTTGTTTTGTTTTTCTTCTTCTTTAAATTCTTCCATGTCAATATAATGGGTCATAAGATTTCCAATTAGTTGATCAAGTTTATAAGTTGAGAGGTTATGAGCTTCTCGAATGGCGGTAACCTTGCCTTGCCATGAAATGGGAAGACATCTAAGGGTTTTACTAACTTGCTCTTCATTTGAATATATTTTTCCAAGAGCTTGGAGTTTGTTAGTAATATCAGAAAATCTAGTGTACATCTCTGTTATTGATTCCTCTGGTTTCATTTTGAGAAGGTTGTAAGCTCTTACCAACATGTTTATTTTTGAAGACTTTACTTGATCCGTACGTTCTTAGGTGACCTCTAGCTTGTCCCAAATATCTTTTGCCGATTGACAGCCGGACACATAATTGAAGACATTTGGGGTAATAGCACACAATAGTTGATAATGAGCATTGGTATTTTTCACAAGTTTTTCTTTATCATCTTCCATAAGCTCATTTTCCTCTTTTTCAATAGTTTTCTCACCTTGTTTCTTTAAAGGTACATATGTTGGGAAAAACATAAAAATTTGTTGAAAAATAAACTCTGATGCCGACTATTGGGTTCACAGTTCTTAACTATGGTCACAACAATAGGCACCTATTAGAGCACTTAGAGTAGGAGACTCTTCTCTCTACCTAAGCCCCTGGTCGGAGAGTCACGCTTCGTGACACCTCACGTTCGAGAGTTCCCAGGCATAGGTTTATCTCCATAAACCTTTTGCCCTAATACCAGTTGTTGCGATGAATTTCAAAAATTCTCCCTAAAGTTTACGCAGTGGAACAGGTTTAGACATCATAACTCTAAACCTAGGGTTGATTTAAAATTCCTAATTTTAAATCTACTAACTTAAATTCATAATTTAAATCATCAGATCTAAATTAAATTTAGATCTATAGGCCTTTTATTCTAATACATTCATAACAACACATAAACTTAAACAGGCATCATAACGAATACTGCAAATAAATAGAAAAGAGGAAACTAAAAGAGGAAGGAGAGAAAAGATATACCTGAAATTGCTCCAATAAAAGAAGAATCAGAAAGACAATAATATTCTTCAAAATCGAGACCCCGGGACCTTCTATGCAATGACCTCGAAAATCAAATTAGGTCTCCGAAAATCAAATTAGGTCTCCGAAACAGTTTCAGAAACCCTAAAGAAATATTTCAACTTCGATGCCAAGCCTCGGAATAAGCATCTCTATTTATAGGAATATATCAGAGCGAAAAAAATCTAATTTTTCTATGTGAGAACCACCAACTTTAAATTAAAACGTGTCGTTTTACTTAAACAATGATTAAAATGCTCCATTTCAATCCCAGGTCAAACGCGTCCGTGGTCCACCAGCGCCGTGACACATGTCATCGCGTGATTCATCCCCGAGCGGGGTCATTGATGGCCCTAGTGGGGGTCCTAGTGCGCGACACGAGTTGTGCGCTGGTTCATCTGATTCGGGTCAGACGGATTGCGAGCTGTGCAATTTCTCTTCATTTTTTTTTTTTTTTTTACTTTGTTTCCCACATGTAAAAATTCATCCTATGAATTTCAATTTTTCAAAATTATTTTATTTTATAATTTTTAACTTTTATTCATCTCATGAATAATGTTTGGCAAAATTAATTTTACCCATATTATGGATAAATAATTCATCTTATGAATTCTTTAATTTTTTTTAATGGCAATAAAATACAGAGGCCTGCGTAGGGACCTCAGGGAAAATTTAAATCTAGTTCCAAATGAGTTAAATTAATCATCTCAGGAAATAATTTAATTATCATTTAATGAGACTTAATTCCACTAAATAAATGACACTGCACTCCATACTTAAATTATGTATTCGATTTCTCCCTAGTGGACTGTATTAATGACAACAACCCCTCCACTGGATGTCCATGACAAAGGATAAATATAATCACTACCATTATTCTTCTCACAACTTCTCCAATAGTTACCGACTCGCCCTTCACTGAATAATTCATTTATACTTGAACATATTCACAGTATAAATTCCAAATGTCAAACACTTGGAATACTTTGGCCAAAGTTTCCTAACTATTCAAATATTTGTGAATCAACTAAGAGGACATCTGTATCTCATAAAAGACTGTAGATTCCCTATTGAATACCTAATCCTTGTCACACTTCACGCCGCTACCCCAATGTACGTGGGATTTCAGTCGTTCGTTTAGACCTTACTTATAGTACACCAAAGGAACTAAAAATCCATGCACAAGTTCAAAATACCCTCAGGATTTAAAGTCATCGTTCAAATAGTACAACGTGAATCACTCATCTTCGATAGTAGTCTAGAAATAAGTAACCCACATGGTCCAACTCAGTGTGCCAACCTTATTAAACACACTAACCTAACACTTTTGGATCTTCATCCACATGACCAAGACAAGTCATCTAAAGTGTCACGTTATAGTCTTAACATACAAGTGGTCCAAACTTGTCTTCGACTATGAGTCTTTCAAACAACAATCCATACCATTTGTTCCAAGTCTATCTGTGGCTTAGTCTCATAAACCACTTAGAACAAACATGTAAATTGTAGTCTGAGGACTACACCCATCTCATGGATGTCTCCCAAAAGAAAATCACATGCAGTATAAATGCTCGCATACACAAATTTCACTAGGAAACGACTAGAACTTCTATTTTATTTATTAACAAAAATAATATATCCAGAATAAATTTGGATTTCAAGACATTGTTCCTAACAATCTCCCATTTGTCCTAAATCCAATTTTTGACAAAGTCCATACTCACCCTTTTTAAGTTTGAACCAAAAAACTACTGAGCCTAACCCTTAGTGAGTACAATTACTCTATTATGAAGTCAGCAATGCAATACTGCTTGACATTCCCTTTACTAATGGCTCCCACTCCAAGGGTAAAGACATGCTTAAACTTCAAATGTCTATCATTTTAATCTGACTGGAAGTCTTAAATCAGTATAGCCAACTGGAACCAGCTCGTCACTTAAAAATATCAACATAGGGCCTATAGTTCTTCTAAAGAACTAGAGAAAATACTTCATTGCCACCTAGTCTATTGGACCCATGATAGACTAACACCTGCTTACTACACCATAGCATAGCAGACATGCAGTCTCGTGCACAACATGGCATACCTGAGGCTCCCACTGCCAAAGCATATGGAATATTCCTTAATTGCTCCTCTTCTTAAGGTGTCCCAGAACACTACTCAAAAGAGAGAGAGACTCCATGCTATACCTTGATAACATCCTGTCAATATAAGTGGCTAGGGAAAGACCCAACATCCTACTCTTACGACCCCTCAGAAGCTTAATCCTACGAGTAGAGTTGGCTTCTCCTATGTCTTTCATGTTGAGCTATCATGACAACCAAGTATTTATAGCTAATGACACCCCCACATCATTCTCAATGAGTAGTTTATTGTTGACGTATAAAACTAAGAAAGTCACTACTTTCTCTTAATATCATTTGTACGCGCATGGTTCGAGCAACCGATTACTCAAAACTATAAGACATAATTGCTTCATGGTGACTAAAAGGATCAGATTCAATGCCAAGGTCAACCACTAAGGCTCCCGCTATGAATCTATCAGGTGTCTTGACAATCCTCCCACCACACCTAAGCTTTTGTGTACCTGGAACATTCTCGTTCCTATTAGTAGGGGCATCTAATGCATCCACTATGTCTTGAGTTGTGTCTAGCTGTTTAGTATTAGTGTCATTTTTCTTTAATACTATTTTGTTTTTATTTTTATAGCTTACTTGCAAAATCCTTCTCTAAGTATTTTGCACTGTATTTAAAAAAAACTTTTAAATAAAATACTATTAGTTGAGATCTTATCTCATTTGCAGTTAGGAAATCCAAAAACTCACCCGAAAAATATTCACCACCTCGATCTGATCGAAGTGACTTAACTTGTTTACCTAATAGCTTTTAAAATTCCGTTTTGTACTCTTTGAACTTTTCAAAAGAGTCCAATTAATGTCTAGTTAGGTAAACATATCCATGCCTTGAGTAATCATCACTAAATGTGGTTAAGTACTCATACCCACCTCTTGCCTGAACATCTATTGGTCCACATACACCTATGTGAACCAGCTCAAGCAAGCCACCAACCTTGTTGCCTTTACTCTTAAAGACAGAATTAGTCACATTTCATTCTATGCAGAATTCGTAAACTGGCAATGACCTCCAGTCCAAAACTTCTATCAGTCCATCTTTCACCAATCTTTTAATCCTGTTCGAATTAGAGTGACCTAAATGCTGGTGCCATGTGTAGGCAATATCCCCTTCAAGGTGTTTTCTTTTAGAAGATTGAACAAGTGAACTTACGTTAAATTCATTTGAGCAACTACCATAGTTTTGATAAGGAAATAACATGAATAAATAATTTATTAATGTACAAGTGCAAATAAACAATGTATTTCTCATATTAAAATTTTCATTATCAAAATCAACTGAATAACAATTATCCATTAACCGAAATACAAAAATCAAATTCTTGTATAGCAAAAGTTTAAATAATCAATCCTTTAAAACAAAACTCTATCACTAAAGTCTAAGCTAACGTCTCCTACACTTAAGACCACTATTATTGTACAGTCCCTGACCGTCAAGTACGACACCCATCGTGTAGCCTTTCTCATATTAAAATTTTCATTATTGTACAGTCCCTGAGCTCCTGTAACATATTATAGATAAGGTCAGTTGAACCTGAGTCCACCCACCAGGAAACTAGTGGACTCTCAACTACGCAAGACTCAATTAAGTGAGATATTAACATACCTTTACCAAATGGCTTAGCAGTCTTTGTAGGAAGAGTAGCTATGTACTTAGTATAGTTTCTTATCCAGTGGCCTACTTTTCTTGCAAAAAAAAAAAACATTTTTCTTTTGCTAAATTCCTTATGGACTTGGTTGCTACAATAACAACCTTGCCCTTTCATTTCTTTCTAGTAGGTCCCTTGTGAGTAATAACCAAGTATAACGTATTTTTCAAGGGAAAGTAATTTGGTTCAGTGAGTACATTATGTATTTAAAATCAAGCAAAGTTCGCCAGCCCTATCCATATAAAATATTGTAAATCCAAACATATGTGTAATTGTCTAACAAGAGTCATGTATAATGCAGTGATATATATTCTTTCAATTTAGCATACATAATAAGTTAGATATCCTCCAAACTGTACTATCATGCATACAATGATGACCCAAACACACCACTCCTGACTCCTGGCAGCGGGGTCTCACGAAGCTAGTTAAGGTGAGAACTATTCTCAATTAACCTATTTTCTTGCAACTCTAACTAAACACGATTAACTCACCACTTTATCTTAGTCTCTAACATGACACAACAGAGCTCCTCGAGGAGGCTAATGCATCACGCTAGTCAAGTGTAAACCATTACCTAAACCTCTTACAAATACACGAAATACTCCATGGCAACGTGGTCGCATCGTTTCTTTGCACTTTGGTTTATCATAAAAGAAGTCTAACCCTGTAATCTGCAAACTAACATCCTCCGCAGGGAGGTCTATCGATCTACTACACTGCTAGACCGGTAATGGAGACCGTGAGGTTACAACAATTGGAACCTCGCTCCCACTTGAGTTTTATAACCAGTAGTTTTTAATTAACTTGCACTTACAACCTGGATTATCTCATAATCTCCTTTAGAATCTCATTCTAAGATTAACCAAAATTAATTAATTTATTTATTTAAAATACTATCGTTTTACAGTATAGATTATCTCATATCTTACATTAGAATCTCATTCTAAAATCTAATTAATAAATTAATTAATTAATTTTAATAAAAATAATACCAACATTTAATTTAGATTATCACATAATCTGCTTTTAAAATTCCAATTTCAAAATTAAATTAAAAAATAATTTTTTTTAAAATCAATAGCGATTTTGTGCTTAGATTATCCCATAGTTTATTTCAAAATCTTATTCCAAAAATAAACAAACTTTAGACTATCTCATAGTCTATTTTAGAATATTATTCTAAAATAATATCAAATAACTTTTATTTAAAATAACACTGATTTAAAACTTAAATTATCTCATAATTTAATTTAGAATCTCATTCTAAAAGAAATTTAATTAATAAAATAATAAATTTATAATTATTATGTGCATCAGTACTGACGTCTACACGTCCCAAAAATTAAAAAAACTTTTTTTTAAATAAATACTCGCTGATGTCAGCATCACGTCAGTGATGATGTCGGCCCTGTCCTGCTGACGTCAACGGCTGAAGTCGTCATAAATTTTTTTTTTTAAATTAAAATAATTTAATTTAAAGTAAATAATTAAATCTAATTTCATTAGATTAATTTTATCCGTTTTCATAAAATTAATTGAATCTAATCTAATTAGATCAATTTTATCCATTATTAGAAATATTTGAATCTAATCTTATTAGATCAATTTTGTCCGATTTCGTAAATCGTGACAGATAACATACAATCTCATTATACGAACAACATAATCGCACATTTATGGGTTGTTCAGAATTAACGATTTAAACAATTTAAATCGTTATTACAAACAACCTAGTTAACTATTAAATCTTTTAACCGATTTAAACAATTTAAATCGATACTTTAAATAACCTAGTTAACTATCAACTCTTTTAACCGATTTAAATAATTTAAATCATTACATTAGAAAAAATCTAATTAACAATTAACTAATTTAATGATTTAAACAATTTAAATCACTAATTCAAACAATCATCTGAATTAATCATTAATTCCTTATTGATTTAAACAATTTAAATTGAACTGTCAAATTAAGCTAACTTTCCTTCTTAATAAAATCTCTATTTTATTAAATCGTAAATCTATTTATTTCGATCTTATTACACCTAGTCATGTATATTATGAATGTAATCAGAAGCTGGCTCTGATACCAATTGTTGGGAAAAACATAAAAATTTGTTGAAAAATAAATTCTGATGCTGACTATTGGGTTCATTGTTCTCAACTATAGTCACAACAATCGGCACCTATTTGAGCACTTAGAGTAGGAGACTCTTCTCTCTACCTAAGCCCCCGGTCGGAGAGTCATGCTTCGTGACACCTCACGTGCGAGAGTTCCCGGGAATAGGTTTATCTCTATAAACCTTTTGCCCTAATACCCGTTGTTGGAATGAATTTCAAAAATTCTCCCTAAAGTTTATGCAGCGGAATAGGTTTAGAATTCATAACTCTAAACCCAGGGTTAATTTAAAATTCCTAATTATAAATCTACTGACTTAAATTCATAATTTAAATCATCATATATAAATTCTTAATTTAGATCTACAGGCCTTTGCTCTAATACATTCATAACAATAGATAAATTAAACAGGCATAATAACGAATATTGTAAATAAATAGAAAAGCGGAAACTAAAAGAGGAAGGAAAGAAAAGACATATCTGAAATTGCTCTAATAAAAGAAGAACCAAAAAGACAATAATATTCTTCGAAATCGAGACCCCGAGACCTTCTATGCAATGACCTCGTATTGCCCGAAGGGTGGGCTCCAAAAAATATTAAATTGAGAAAAGAAAAACTTCAACGGAAATTTTTCTCTCCAATTTGGTCTCCAAAACAGTTTCAGAAACCCTAAAGAAATATTTCAACCACGGTGCCAAACCTTGGAATAAGCATCTCTATTTTTAGGAATATATCGGAGCGAAAAAATCTAATTTTTCGATGTGAGAACCGCCAAGTATAAATTAAAACATGTCGTTTTATTTAAACAACGATTAAAACGCTGCGTTTTAACCCTGGGTCAAATGCGTCCATGGTCCACCAGCGCCGTGACACGTGTTATCGCGTGATTCGTCCCCGAGAGGGGTCGCGGATGGCCTTAGTGGGTGTCCCAGCACGCGACATGTGTCGCCCGCTGGTTCGTCTGATTCAGTTCACACGGATCGCAAGCCGTGCAATTTCTCTTTTTTTTTTTCTTTTTTTTTTTTTTGCTTTGTTTCCCACATGTAAAAATTCATCCAATGAATTTAAATTTTTTAAAATTATTTTATTTTATAATTTTCAAATTTTATTCATCCCATGAATAATGTTTGGCAAAATTAATTTTACCCATCTTATGGATAAATAATTCATCTTATGAATTCTTTAATATTTTTTCAATGGCAATAAAATACAGAGGCTTTTGCAGGGACCTTAGGGACAATTTAAATCTAGCTCCAAATGGGTTAAATAAATCATCTCAGGAAATAATTTAATAACCATTTAATGAGACTTAATTCCACAAAATAAATCTCACTACACTCCAGACTTAAATTATTTATTCGATATCAGCCTAATAAAACTATATTGATGACAACAACCTCTCCACTAGATGTCCATGACAAAGCATAAATATAACCTCTACCATTATTCTTCTCACAGCTTCTTCATTAGTTACCGACTCACCCTTCACTGAATAATTCATTTATACTTGAACATATTCACAGTATAAATTCCAAATGTCAAACACTTGGAATGCTTTGGCCAAAGTTTTCGAACTATTCAAATATTTTTGAATCAACTAAGGGGACATCTGTATCTCATAAGAGACTGTAGATTCCCTATTGGATACCTGATCCTTGTCACACTTCACGCTCGCTACCCAATGTGCGTGGGATTTTAGTCGTTCATTTAGACCTTACTTATAGCACACCAAAGTAACTAACGCTCCATGCACAAGTCCGGAATACCCTCATGATTTAGAGTCGTCGTTCAAACAGTACAACGTGAGTCACTCATCTCCAATAGTAGTCTAGAAATAAGTAACCCACATGGTCCAAATCTATGTGTCAATTTTATTAAACACACTAACCTAACACTTTTGGATATCCACCCACATGACCAAGACAAGTCATCTAAAGTGTCACGTTATAATCTTAACATACAAGTGGTCCAAACTTGTCTTCGACTACGAGTCTTTCAATCAACAATCCATACCATTTGTTCCAAGTCTATCTGTGGCTTAGTCTCATAAACCACTTAGAACAAACATGTAAATTGTAGTCTGAGGACTACACCCATTACATGGATGTCTCCCAAAAGAAAATCACATGCAATATAAATGCTCACATACACAAATTTAACTAGAAAGGGACTGAAATTTCAATTTTATTTATTAATTAAATAATATATCTAGAATAAATCTGGATTTCATGACACTGTTCCTAACAACATAATCACCATTTTTTGTTATAAGCCATAAATCAAAATCAATAGATGTAATGTAAAGTCTCATTCTAAGCTTCCAATAGGAAAGTTTCCCCATCAAAAAGAGGATGCTTGTTGGTCGATTGACCCTCGACTAAGATCGGAGTGAAGGTTGCCATAGGATCACTCTAAGGTTGTTAGACCCGAAAAAAAATTAGAGTACTAACTCTGATACAAATTAAAGGTCCAAAGAGCAACCTAAGAGGGGGATGAATTAGGTTTTTTAGTGATAAATAAAAATTTTTAATTTATGAACAGAAAATTTAATTAAAAGCAAAACAAAAAATACGTAATGGAAAAGATAAAGACAAATATAAAAGGGATGCACAAAGATTTTCATAGTGGTTCCCTGCTAAACTAGAAGCTAGTTCACTTCTCAAGTGACTAAAGTCACTTGAGCCTTTAACTAAGCTCGATGATCCTTTTTAAAAACCGGCTCAGGATCCCACCTTTACAACTGGTCTTTTTGTACATAGACTGAAGACCCAACCTCTTACTGCTGATCCTTTTGTAACCGTAGGCTACGGATCCAACCTTTACAATAGAATAAATTAGAATAAAGCAATGGAAGAATTAAAGCACTCAAATTCTTCACTCTTTCAAGAGTGAATTGACACTTGATCAAGCTTAGCCAAAGTTAAGGATATGCCAATTAAGCTCAAAGATCAACAATAAGAGAACAAGTGATGCTCAAATAAATGTTTTAAAACAAAACTTAAAAACAAACCATTAAAACACAAGTATGTAAGAGAACTTTTTATCAAAGAATGCTTAGAGAGTATTGGATAATTTGAACCAAAGCATTCAAGCCCTATTTTATCGGAAAATGAGAGCCCAGGGGATGTTTAAAAAGTTAAAAAAAAAAAAAGATTAGAAAAGAAATTAGCTAATTAATTTGATTGATTGATGGGATTGATTACTAACTTAATTAACTAATTTGATTGATTGAGTCATTTTCAAATTAGCTAAAAATTTTTGAATTAATTTGATTGATGGGATTATTTTGCCATATTAGCTAAGATGATTCATTAATTAATTGATTGACATACTAGTTCTAAATTATGAAGTAATTTCCTAGTTTGCATCGGTCATGATTGATTGATTAAATCAATTTCCTATCTAGCCTTGTCATGATTGATTAAATCAAGCTAAATTATCACCCATTTAAATTTTAATTAATTTGGTCGTGCTCTATTTAAAACCCCAATATTGAAAAAATATTTTAATTGACAAGCTAGATTAGTTTAATTTTGACTTAAGTATTTTTCAAATAAAATTTGAAAATCGATTTTCAAAAATATTTTAAAATTATTTTTGTTAGAGTATCACATATCAATATTGAGACTTAGACTCAATTGATATATCCCAATCCTAAGTCCTAGACAATAAAAATAGTGTTAAGGCGCTTGGACTCGGATTACGTTCTCTTCAATTTGGATGAATCTTCTCTTCAACTTTGATATCTTTTCCTCTTGATTCATCATCTTAGAAAGCCTCGTATTAACACGATTAACCTTAATTTTCCTAGCTTTCTTATGAGTCACTTGGAAGCAAGATTAGAGCAATTTAAACATTATAACTCACTAAATTGTTGTTATCATCAAAATTACAATATAAATGGATTTAGGGCCAGCACATAAGTTTGTCATTTAAAAGGTAATGGCCTTAGAAATATGTTAGTTCTCACAACATTGCCTTTATTTTAATATCTAACCCCGACATATTCACTGTTTGACAAGTGTGTTATACTAACATGTTTGGTTTCATCTACAACCTCGAGTGCGCCTGATTTTATCCAGGTATTCTGCACATAACACCTGACGATTATCCACGTACGTGCCATTCACCATGGTCCGCCCCAGTCCAACCACCCACAACGGGTGCAATGCTTATCACCCTGATCCGCCCTCGTGTAACCACCCACAACGGGTGTAATGCATATCACCATGGTCTGCCCTAGTTTAACCACCTGCAATGGGTGCAATGCTTATCACCATAGTCCGCCCCGGTGCAGCCACCCGCAACGGGTGCAATGCTTATCACCATGGTCCGCCCTGATGCAACCACTCGCAATGGGTGCAATACTCATCACCACTCATCACCATGGTTTTTCTTGGTGCAATCACAATACGGGACACCATGAATCGCTTGGGGTCATTAAGCATCATTATTTACTCAACCTATATAGTGTGTAGTTTATCACATTGAAATTACAAGTTTAAAAGACACGGTAAACAAACACGAAACATTGAACACCCTAACCTCATCCAGGTGTGTCATATATATATGTCACCTACGTCTTAAATGGACATATTAAGTTAATAGCTAGGGAACTTCAACCAGATATGCCCTGCTCATCATGGTAACATGATCAAAATGCATAATGCTCACTACTCTATATATATTACAAACTAAATACCCATGGGTAGTCATGATAGCCATATCCCCATATGCTTGTTACATAAAACTCATAACATAGCAAGAGCTTATGTGAAAACAAAAAAAAAAAAAAAAAAAAAAAAAAAAAAAACAAAGATGCAAATACTCTGTGATTCAAAAGTTCCTAGAAGCTCAAACTCTTTACACAAATGAATATTGCCCATTTGGACAAGCAGAAAGATAAAATATTCCTTTAAAATCCCTAAAAGGCTAAATGGCCTGATAAGGCAAATAGTGTGTTAAACACGTTATTAAGGTCTAAAATTGGGCTAAAAGCCCTGCTAAGGCTCATAATGGGTCCTGCGCCTAGTTACGAGCCAAAACGGCTTAAATATTCAGTTAAAAGCCAAAACCTTGATACACAGTTTACTTAGGACCTGTACTTAGATCCTACGCCCTGTTAATGCACATGGACAACAATTACAAAAACCACAACATAATACTAAATGCCTCCATCTCTTAAACAGACATCGCGCTCCAACAAATTACAGTTAAGCACTGATGGCCGAACTTGGAATGACCGAAATTTGTCCATGGAGTGGGGGACCATATGTTTATAATGGTACCCGGGTATTTAAATTATCAGCTAGATATTTTAAATGCTTACAATACTAGCTTGATATCCACTCAATCAAATACTCGTAGCACAAAAACAGCATCCTAAAACTGAAACATCTGGAAACCGAACTCGATGCCCAAAAATCGGGCGAACAGTTGGTCGCCCAAGTACCAAGCGACCACCAGGTCACCCAAAGTATGGGTGACCACCTGCTCGCCCAAGGCTCAGGCGACCACCAGGTCGTCCAACGTATGGGAGGCCAGCGGTCGCAACAGGTCGCCTTACCTGTGGGCGACCATATGGTCACCCAAGTTACAAGCAACCACCTGGTCGCCCATGACCTGGGTAGCTAGCAGGTCACCCTAGCTGTGGGTGACTGCCTGGTCACCCAAGTTATGGGCAACCTATGGTTGCCGCATCGATGGTCACTAGCGACCAATTGGGCGCTCATCTGTGGCCCTGTATAAGGGGGGCGGGGGGCGGAAGACCCCCTTTTTTCCCTCAACTCGATCTGTCTCTCACTCTCTTCCCTACCCTCTCCGTCACTTTCTTTCTCTCTCTCATAAGGTAGGCCACTCTACGCTTCAACCTCCTATCGTCCTTCACGTTCATCTCTCTGGAGAATTAACTACTCAACCTTCTACTCTTCCCAAGCTAAGTCCATTATATCTTTTATATGTATTTATTACTTGCTTTTAATATTATTTCATGAGATAAGTATTGACTTGAGCGTCGGAGGGGTCCCCCGTGGGTTGTCCCGCGGGTCCCTCTAACCATCTATTTGAATCTTATAGGGAATATGAAGCGGGGTGTGTAACTAGAGCTTGAGTCCAGCTCGTTTTTATGGACTCCATCTCATATCGGACTCCTATTCGATGAATAAGCTCACTGACTAAATTCAGTGAAAACACACGCTACACCAAAGCTCTCATGTACTTAGTGTGACAATAACATGGTTGAAGATATATCTAATACATCATCTACACTATAAGTTGTATCAAGCTGCAGTGACATAGTATCTTATACTGTCAGTCTATTCAACACAAGCTATTTGATGTACATATAGAACACTTACTAAACCTCTTAATTAACAAACCTTTTGATATGTATATTTGACTCATCATATGAATCTTAATATATTCAACATACATTATTAATTTTTTCTACAACTCTTTATAATAAGAAAAAATAAGAATTGTCCTGAAACCACCACTTTGATCTAATCAAAGTACCATGATATAATTATCTCACTGAACCCAAATTTAGTCTTTAATTTTTTGAACCTTTTAAAGGATTCAAAAATTCAGTTTTTATAGGTATATCCATACATCCATTAATTGAGTATTCATTCATAAACATATTATGAAATATTCATCGCTTCCACTCACTTGAGCTTTGAACAGTCCATAAACATTTTATGAACAAGTTCTAGCAACTTAGTTGTTCTGCTGCCTTTACAGTTAAATGCTTTTTCAGTTACCATTAACTCAAACATGATTCACATACCTGTTATCACTTTAGTACTTAATAATCCCATAAGACAAATCAAACCAGTTTTAGATCATACTAAATTAATGTGACTTAAGATCAAGTGCCACTTAAAAGCTATATGGACTTCAGAAAACTTTTCTTTTATATGGTTACATATCCTCGCTTGTATTAGACTAATAAATTTCCATTAACATAGGTCTGATTAAAAGAAGTCAACTATATACCAATGTACCCTTGTAATAAACACTTTATTACTTAACTATCAGTTTATTTTTAGAAAAATAACTGAAATACTATTTTGAAACAAATACTTAACAGAAATAAAATTTATAAAAAAGCTGGTACATTAAGATGGTTACTCAAAATCAAAGCTACAATCCTTAACTTAAACTACTATTTCTAAGTGCCCTTACTAAAAGCCCACTCACTAGAACACTAAAAAACTACCTACTAGTCACAACTAGAGGAGACAAGATATCGAACACCTTTTTATATTCGCTTTCTAGTCTTAGAAACAATAGCATCTAAATTCCTAGGCAATTCAAAACTAACGTCCAATGCTTTATAAAAGAGACGAAACTATTTTGGCTCCAGATTTATTCTACCATCTAGAGGTTCCTAATTCCTAAGATAGATGTTCACACTAAGTGACCTCTTCTGTTAGTTCTCATCACACCTTTTCTCTCAAATTGTACCTTCATTAGTTCGAACAATGAGCAATCTCTATTACTCAATGTATCTAGACCAAACCGATTAAAAGACCTCGATATGCAAGTCAGGATCATATCATATTAAGATGGCTATTAATAATTGCATCAAGAATTCCAATCCAACTAAATAAGCCCTTATTATATGATGCGCACTTGAATTGAATTTTCTTAATACAATCATGTCCCTATCATCTTTCTCATTAGCTGTTCCCATGCCACTAGTTCTCTAATCAAATACTTCTTTCAAATATCTAACTGTCTCTTCTGTTAGAAATAGTGTCTTGAAATCCAGATTTATTCTGGATAAATTAATTTATTAAAGAATAAAATTAAAATTCCAGTCTTTTCCTTGTTAAATTTGTGTAAGCAAGCATTTATACTGCATGCGATTTTCTTTTGAGAGACATCCATGAGATGGGTGTAGTCCTCAGACTATAATTTACATGCTTGTTCTAAGTGGTTTGTGAGACTAAGCCACAGATAGACTTGGAACAAATGGTATGAATTATTGTTTGAAAGATTCGTTGTCGAAGACAAGTTTGGACCAGTCTATGTTAAGACTATAACGTGATACTTTAGATGACTTGTCTTGGTCATGTGGATGGTGATCTAGAGTGTTAGGTTAGTGTGTTTAATAAGATTAACACACTGAGTTGGACCATGTGGATTACTTGTTTCTAAACTACTATCAGAGATGAGTGATTCATATTGTACTATTTAAATGACGACTCCAAATCCTGAGGGTATTCTTGACTTATGTATGAAGCGTTAGTTACTTTGATGTACTATAAGTAAGGTCTAAATGAATGACTAAAATCCCACGTACACTAGGTAGCAGTGTGAAGTGTGACAAGGATTAGGTATTCAATAGGGAATCTGCAGTCTCTTATGAGATACAGGTGTCCCCTTAGTTGAATCGCAAATATTTGAATAGTTTGGAAACTTTGGCCAAAGTATTCCATGTGTTTGACATTTGGAATTTATACTCTGAATTTTTTCAAGTATAAATGAATTATTTAGTGAAGGGCGAGTAGGTAACTAATGAAAAAGCTGTGAGAAGGATAATGGTAGTGGTTATATGTATCCTTTGTCATGGACATCTAGTGGAGGGGTTGTTTTCATCAATACCGTCCATTAGGGAGATATCGAATAAATAATTTGAGTCTAGAGTACAGTGAGATTTATTTAGTGGAATTAAGTCTCATTAAATGGAAATTAAATTATTTCATAAGTTGATTAATTTAACACATTTGGGGCAAGATTTAAATTGTCCCTGAGGTCCCTACGCAAGCCTCTGTATTTTATTGCCATTGAAAAAATATTAAAGAATTCATTAGTTGAATTATTTATCCATAAAATGGGTAAATTAAAATTGCCAAATATTATTCATGAATTGAATAAAAATTAAAAATCATAAAATAAAATAATTTTGAAAAATTAAAATTCAGAATATGAATTCTTATATGTGGGAAACAAAGGAAAAAAAAAACACAAAATCGCGTATAAACAGGTTGCGATCCGCGTACTAGCGGATGGGCCAACTCGCTTGCAACTTGTGTCGCAAGCTGGAGGCCCTGGCGTGGATCCGCGTGATCGAGTATCGGCCAATCAAGCCGCGACACATGGCACGCAGTGGCAGGCCCTCACACGTGGCTTACTGTAGCGAAACACGGCTTTTTGTTTGGTTTAATATATGAAACGCTACGTTTGGTTTTTAATTAGGCGGTTCCCACATCGAAAAATTGAGATTTTTTTCGCTTTGGTACACTACTATAAATAGAGGTACCTATTCCAGAGGTTTGGCATTCACTCAAACAAATTATTTTGGGTTTCTTGAAATTGTTTCAAAGACCTAATTTGAGAGAAAAATTTCTGTTGAAATTTTTCTTTCTTCAGTTTAATATTTTTCGAAGCTCACCCTTCGTGCAGTTTTAGGTCATTGCGTAGAAGATCGCAGGGTCTTAATTTTCTTGGTATTCTTTATTATTGGAGCAATTCTAGGTATGTTCTTTTTTCCTTCTTATTTTAGTTTTTGCGTTTCTATTTATTAACAGTATTCATTATTGTGCCTATTTAAGTTTATGTATTGTTATGAATGTATTAGAGTAAAAGGCCTGTAGATTTAAATTATGAATTTAGATCTGTTGATTTAAATTATGAATTTAAATTAGTTGATTTAAAATTAGGAATTTTAAATCGACCGTAGGTTTAGAGTTATAAATTCTAAACGTGTTCTGCTGCGTAAACTTTATTTGATTGAGGGAAATTTTTTTTAAATTTATCCCATTCCAACAACCGGTATTAGAGCAAAGGGATTTATTGAGATAACCTTATTCCCGGGAACTCTCGCACGTGAGGTGTCACGAAGCGTGACTCTCCGACTTGAGGCTTAGGTAACGAGAAGAGTCTCCTACTCTAAGTGCTTTAATTGGTACCTTCTGTTGTAACCATAGTTGAGAACTGTGAACCCGACGATCGGTATCATAGTTTATTTTTTCAATAAAATTCATATGTTTTTCCCAACATCTTCTACAGTTGAATTTTCAAGTATTAATACTAGAACATATTCAACATCTAATGTCCTAATCTTGCAACTGACTAACTCTTTAGTCTCGTCTAACGTTAACTTAGCAGATCTTCTAGCAGGAAACTAGAGAATTTTGAGCATCTGCTCGTGCTCCACATATACTAAGACATACCATATCATAGCAAGCAAAACAGAATAGACAAGTAAGACATACCGGTATTGATCACAATACAAAAATATAGTAACTAGTCTAAAAACAAAAAAACTATAAAACAAGTCATATAATGTACATGATTACTTTTCTTTCTTTTTAGTGAACAATCAAATTTTGGATTTCACAATCCGACACTTACATGTATGCCGTGGCGACCCAATTGAACTATCCAAAACTCCTTGTTAGCGCGGCCGAATTGAGATATTAGAAGGGTGAGAACATTTCTTAGGAAATATGTTTTCTTGTAAATTCTTTACTAAACGTATTTAACGCACCACTTTTCCCTCAACCTCAAAGATCATACAACAGAGCTCCTTTGGGAGGATAATCTACACCTGAGTCAAGTGTACACCACTACATTGACATCCATACAAGTCTACGAACTGCTCCACGTCGGCGTGGCAACACCCGTCTTTCCTGCACTTCAGTCTATCATAAGAGATCTAACTTTTATTCTGCAAATGAAAGCTTTCATCGATGAAAACTTTTATTGTGAAGAAGATCTTGTGATGAGAAGATGTTCTTCTTCCAATTTCATGCAATAAAAGGCAGAAAAGGATTCACGCTTCAGGTATATTTTAATTAAGTATTCAATATTTAATTTGTTTTTCCTTTATTTCATTTATTCTACATACCATGGTTGTACTATTTTATTCGATATTTTCGTTTATCAAGTGATGAACCTATTAGAGCAAGATCTAAATTTAATTAAATATTTTAATTAGATTAGGCCTTTATATTTAAAATTAAGAATTTTAAATTTGTTTCCATTGTGCTCGCTCCAGCCAATTTTTGGAAATATTTAGTTTAAGATATTAAAGTTTCCCCACATGGAGCACCTGGCTAGGCCGAGCCGGCCGGCGCATGTCGATGTGGATGTTTTCTAACCTGGACTTTTATATTTACAATCATTGTATTTTTTTTTAAGTAGTTGTGAATGTACTCGATGTGAAGTTCTTGCCTTTGAGTTGTTCTCGAGGTATTTAGCTAGAGCCTGAGGTATATCTTAGTTCATCTCGAGGGTGCTACCTTTACAGTTGTCTCTACTACGAGTCTTAAGGCCCGGGGCTACAAGCTCGAGCACGAGTATGCATATTTGACAGTGTCAACTCCCACTCCTTCCATAATTGTTTTTCCATGACTAAAGCAGGAATTTTTGGCTCCCCCATATCTACCACTTTCCTTATTGAGGCTGGATACTTAGGCCACGATTATTTCCTTAATCTACAAGTTTCTTATCTTTGAATACCTTATCCTAGTGGGGCATTCAAAAAATTGAATATACAATAAGTTTGTCCTTTTCTTTGTTCTCTTTCTATCAAAAAATATTCTCCCTCCTCCATTACCGAGCAAGTTGAGGCGTGCTCTAGCCTATCTTTTTGGAGTATAATGCTGAGGTGAGTGCCGTGTTAACCCTAAAGGTCAAAGTGCCAATCATCCCCATTGTGTCTCTGTGGGGTAATAAACAACTTAGGATAGTGAATTCTTCATGGCACGGAAATTCTTCAATCCTTTCTTTCCCCTCTATCATTATAGTTTGAGTTGTTTCTGTTATGCGTTTGTAACTCTCAAGATCTGTTTAATTGTTGTCCGTTTATATTTTGATCACTCGTTTACACGACGTCGCCAACAAAATCATTCCGTATGCCACGAAATTTTTTAGCATCGTGACGACATATTGCGTGAGCATGATATATTTCCTAATAAAAGCAATAATAATTGTCTCAATATGGTTAAATTAGTCAATAAAAAATAGGGTTATTTACATTTTAGTACCTCGATGTTTGCAGAAGTAATGAAAAGACCTTTTGAGTTTTTTTTCATTTATGTTTTTAGCATATTTGGTTTTGTATGTATCAATAATTTGTTACCCTCTCCTGCAAAACACAATATTGGAAACCTAAAGGACAACATTGCCCATGATAAAAATGACATCCTATTAAACCCTAATGATTTGGAGAAAAGAATGTGTTAGTTTTCTAGGGATTTGGAGACGATGATGACAACGGGTTTTTAAATTAATCAAAATTGTTTCTATTTTGTTGGAAAATACTATAAATTGGTTCATTTCGCTCTTCTCTGGAATAAAAGAATAATTATGACGTCAAACTTTTGTGTTGGGTTTCAATATGACACCATCTTGTCATGCACAATTTTGTCTTTTCAGGTTTCTGATATTTGGTTTAATTGGAGAGGGTACTAAATTTTAAAAACATAAAAAATCTAAGATACAAAAAATAAATTGAATAAGTTAGATTTTTATTATTTCTATAAAGCATTAAGGTATTAAAAAGTAAATAACCTAACAATTTGTTATGAAAAAGGTTAAAGGTATTAAAATGTAAATAATTTTATTATACAGTACTATAATCTACTTTATTGTAAATATTGGATATTTTTCGAATACAATTTTTATGGTCAATATTAGATATTATTAAATATCTTATAAAATTAGAAATTATGTAAAAGATCTTTATATATACATATATAAATTTGTGCAAGTGTCCCATAAAATGACACATGTATCATGCACTAATGTAGGGCAATACATATCCACACGGCTGGCATCTTCTCAACACCCTAATTTGCCACTGATCATCTCTTCTTTAGATATATTTATATATGTGCCCCGGCATTGTAAAATTATCAACTTTGTAGAGAAACATACGAATGATTGATAAAGAAATGATATTATTAATTTCCTAAGCTTGAAAATAAAATACTTGCTATTTTTCTTTAAATATGTTTGAGTTTGTATTTTAATCCCCGTCCTTTTGATTATAATATGTGCCGAGTTTTATAACACGTTATCAGCATGATTCTCTAGCTAGCTAAGGATAATCATATACTTAGGCTCCGTTTGTTTTGCGGGAAAAACACATTCCCCGAATTGGTTTTCTCCTCCTTCGTTGTTTGGCGTGAATTTTATGATACTTTTCCCTCAAATGGTGGAAAATGGCATTCCTTTTGAAAGAAGAGAAGTCATTATTCCAATTAACACAAAAAATTTTGAAGGTATATGTTAGATTGAATATAAATTAGACCAAATAAACTAGACGAGATCTTAGATTCTATAGGTAATAATGTCAGACAAAAATTTTAAGAAAAATGATTAGTCAACTTTAAATCCTTGAGTGAATTATGTGGTTCAATTTGATTTTCATTCTTGAATGATATTTTATATTTGAAAGATTTTTATCTATTAATGCTATGATGAATACTATAATTAGGAAATAACGTTTACATCAAACTAAGCAACAAAAACCTATTCATACCTAGATAATAAAATATTCAAATTTAGGGTACCTCATTGTATATATTAAAATATCAGGATATGTGACAAATAGTCAAACCTCAGGTACCTTGGTAATGATTTTCCTATTTCTTTATTAAAATATAACTTTTTCACAAGCATTTATAGCCCATATAATTTTAAATATATTACATCGCTACTTATGTTGTCCTATGACTAGGTATAGGACAATTGATAAAAGATGTTTTCCTTTAAAACAAACAATGAATATCATAAGATGAGACCATACTTTTCGTTGAAACAAACAACGAAAAATTTAAAGGGGAATTGCATTTTCCATGGAAAACCTTTTCCAAATGAAAATATTTTTCGTGGGAAAAGAAATTCCGCCAAAACAAACAGAGCCTTAAGGTAAGTTAATATTCCCTAATTTTTTTAATTTTCAATAGCTAATCTTACTAAGCTTGAGTTTCTTGCTCTTGATATAATTGAAAAAAAGTATTTGCCTTGGACCAATGATGCTGAGATTCATCTTGATGCTGTGAATCTCGGAGATATAATAAGAAGGGGAAACAACGCATCCCTGCAGGATCGCACTAAAGCAATAGTATTTCTGAGGTGTCATATTCATGAAGGATTGAAAGCCGAGTATCTTGCTATAAAGGACCCGCTTGTCCTTTAGCTAAATCTAAAGAAGAAGTTTGATCATTGATATTGAGATTCACCTTGATGCTGTGAATCTTGGAGATATAATAAAAAGGGGAAACAGTGCATCCCTGCAGGATCGCACTAAAGCAATAATATTTCTCAGGTGTCATATTCATGAAGGATTGAAAACTGAGTATTTTGCTATAAAGGACTCGCTTGTCCTTTAGCTAAATCTAAAGAAGAAGGTTGATCATCAAAATATATGATCTTTCCTAAAGCTCGTTATGAATGGATTCACCTGCGATTGCAGGATTTTAAAACTATCAGCGAGTACAACCCTGCAGTACTTAGTATTACCTCCCGAGTAAAATTATGCAGTAAAAATATTACTGTGGAGGATATGTTAGAGAGAACATTCTCTACGTTTCATGTCTCGACTATGCTCCTGTAGCAGCATCGAGAGAGAAATTTCAAAAGGTACTCAGAGTTAATATCATGTCTTCTTATTGCTGAACAAAATAATGAACTGTTAACGAAAAATCATCAGTCATAACCAACTAGATCAGTGCCATTCCCTGAAGTGAATGCCACATCCCACGACAATGATACATATAGCCATGGTCGTGGAGGAGGTTAGTGCCGTGGACATAATAACTGGCACTATGGTAATAACTGCCACGACAATGATTACTATGGTAATCAAAATGAAACAAAGTTTAAGAAGTCTGGCAACAATGAAGAGAAATATAAAAGGAAGAAACCCCATCAAAAGACGTGGAAATAAATTGCTATCGCTGTGGTATAAAAGGTCACTGGTTGTGTACCTATCATACGGCTGAACATCTGGTGAACCTCTATCAAGCATGGTTGAAAGAGAGAGGCAAAAATGTAGAAACAAATTGTGCTGAAGATCATTCTCCATCTAATGTGACGCATCCTGATGTTTATGATTTCTTTGAGGATGTTAGTGGAAGAATTGATCATGTCATAGGCGATGGAAATGTTAAACTGGATTGAAGTTTTTGTTCTTAGTTATGTCCCTTGTACTAAAGTTTGTTTTACTTTTAATGCAACATTGTCATTTTGGTGTGTGTAATTTAGCATCTTAATGGGTTATTTCCAATAAAATCAGGCTTGATCAACTATATTTATAAATTATAATTCAAAAGTATTATTATATTATAGTCATTTTGAAATGCTTTATTCGTTACACTTTTGTAATTTTATTAAAGCATGACATAAATACAGTTTCACTAATATATATGTATTTTTATATTTGAAGAAACATAGATTTGGTCAAAGATGAAGATTTATGTCTATCTGATAGTGCAACGACACACACTATCCTCAAAAGCATAATATATTTTTCTCAGCTACGATTAGATGAAGCAAATGTTAATATAATATCGGGTGTTTCAAATTTAGTTGAAGGCTCTAGAAGACCACATGTTGTGTTTTCAGGAGGACCAAAACTCGACATAAGCGATGCTCTGTTTTCTGATAGATCACAAAGAAACTTGATCAGTTTTTGAGATATTCATCATAACAGTTATCACATTGAAACAATAAATGAGGGTAATAAAAAATATCTTTAAATTACATTGCTAACCTCAGGAAGAAAGAACACAGTGGAAAAATTGTCAACACTTTCTTCTAGATTATATTATACTTTTATATACCCGATTGAATCCAATACAATGGTTAACCAGAAGTTAACTGATTACAAAACATTCTACTTAGGGCATAACCGTCTGGGCCATCTAGGTGTAACGATGATGAGAAAAATCACTGAATGCTCTCATGGAAATTCATTAAAAAAACCAGAAGATTCTATTACTTGATGAAATTTCATGTGCTGCTTGTGCTGAAGGTAAAATAATTACTAGGTCATCCCCAACTAAAATTGGGGTAGAGTCTCCGACATTTTTAAAAGAACACAAGAAGACATATGTGGACCAATTATTCCATCATATGGACCATTTTGATATTTTATAGAATTAATAGATGCCTTCAACACAATCGTCAAAAGTTTGCCTATTATCTATTCACAATGTGGCATTGGTGAAACTTCTTGCACAAATAATCCGATTATGGGCTCACTTTTCAGATTGCACGATAAAAAATATCCGTCTATATAATGCGGGAGAATTTACATCCCAAACTTTTAATGACTATTATATGTCATTTGGGATTACAGTTGAGCACCCTATGGCCCACAGCATACACAAAATGATCTTATACAATCTCTATTCAAACTTCTATAACTAATTGCCAGACCATTGCTCATGTAAACAAAATTGCCTAGTTCTGGGGGCACACTATATTATATGCTGCATCACTAATTCGCGCCAGACCAATTGCTTATCATAAATATTCCCCCATTCCAACTTGTTTCTGGTTAAGAACCAAATATATCCCATCTATGAATTTTTGGTTGCACTATATATGTTCTAATCGCTCCACCCTAGTGCATAAAGATGGGTCCACATAGGAGATTTGGAATTTATGTCGGTTTTAAATCTCCATCAATTATAAGATATCTTGAAAAGATATTTGTATAGCACAGTTTGCAAATTCTAAGTTTAATGAAACAATGTTTTCAGAATTTGGGAGAGCAAAATTAAAGCTGGAAAAGCAAGAAATTTTTGGAATGCATCATTGATATCACATTTTGATCCACGTATAATCAATGTGAAATGGAACTTCAAAAAATTATCCATTTATAAAATATTGCAAACCAATTACCAGATGCATTCATTGGTATAAAAAGAGTGACCAAGTTACATGTTGTAGCTATGAATGCTCCTGTTTGAATTGATATTCCGAACTACTAGTCTTCTAAGACATTGGCAAGGACGTCGACTGCTTGCCAGAAGCATGGTAGGCCTATTGGTTCTAAAGATTAGAATCTAAGAATGAAAAGGGAACAAAATAAACATGACATCTCTTTTATTAAAACTCCTGAAGAGGAAACTCCTGAGGAGGTATAAATGCAAATCTAAGAAAAAGATATAGAGGATGAAATGGTTCCTCGAGGATATCAGGTACCTGAGAATTTTGAAAATAATAACAATATCGATAATGAGAAAATCTCGATAAATTATGCTATTACTAGCATACGATGGAATCGAAATAAGATGATTATTGATCAAGTGTTTGCATATACTGTGGCTACTAATTTGACCACATAAGGTGAAGATCTTAGACCTAAATCTTATCAAGAATGTCAGAGAAGAAATGATTGGCCAAAATGAAAAGAAGCAATTCAGGCCGTATTAGATTCAATTGCAAAACGTGCAGTTTTTGTACCTGTAGTCTAGACGCCTGAAAACACGAAATTTGTTGGCTACAAGTAAATATTTGCATGAAAAAGAAATGAAAAGAATGAAGTGCTCATATATAAAGCCCGGATTGTAGCTCAAAGTTTCTCAAGGATACTAGGAATTAATTATGAAGAAACATATTTACTAGTAATGGATGCAATTATATTTAGATTCTTAATAAGCCTAGTAGTCTTTGAAAGACTCCACATGCGTCTTATGGAAGTTGTAACAGCTTATCTATATGGATCACTTGATAATGATATCTTTATGATGGTCCCTGAAGGACTATAAATGCCAAATGCATATAGCTTAAGACTTCGGGAGCTGTATTCGATCAAATTGCAGAGAACATTGTATGGATTAAAACAATAAGGGAATATGGTAAAATCGTCTTAGTTCATACCTTGTGAGAGAGGCATATGTGAAAAATCCCGTGAGCCCATATGTTTTTATTAAAAAAAAAAAAATCAAATTTTGGATTTGCTATAATTGTAGTTTATGTTGATGATTCAAACATTATGGGAACTCTTGAAGCGATTGAGCAAGCTGTTACATATCTGAATATGGAGTTTGAGATGAAAGATCTCGGAAAGATAAAATATTATCTTGGCTAACCGATAGAGCACTTAGATGAAGGAATTCTTTCTCATCAATTTGCTTATACAAAGAAAGAGCTAAAATGTTTTAATATGGATAAGGCACATCCGCTGAATACCCCAATGGCCATTCAATCCCTTGATGCAAATAAGGTGTTAAGCTTCAATTCAAAGATTGAAGTTAACTTGTGAAAGAGAGAGATTTAGGCGAGAAGAGAATTAAAAGTTAGATGAGAGATTAGAGAAGTAGATGAGAATTAGAGAAAAATATCTCAAAAGGATATTATGAATTTCATTCAATGAATCTTTCCTTACAATTGAGCAAGCTACTTATAGACTTCTAGATACAAAGCATCAAACAAAGCTTAACCGACTTATGACAAGGCTCAGCCGCCACAATTGACTCTACTTGACTTTGCCTAACCAAATTACCCACCATTTGATGCTACTTGGCGCCAAACACCAATTACAAGCCCAACACTAAAAAATACAAGCAACTTCAAATAAGCACTACAAGACTCAAAATTCTGGATCATAGCATTCCCCTCCTCTTAAAAATGTTCTCGTCCTCAAGAATGGAAGGTGGGAAATTGACTCTTGAGAAAATTAAGCTCTTCTCAAATTGCAAATTGCTTGTCCAAGTTGTTCCATTGCACTAACACTTCTTAAATTGTTCTATCTGCAACCTTAAGGCCCCGAGAAGCTTTGACAGCAATAGGTTGCAGTAGCAAAACTGCGTTGGAACCAACTTCAGGTGCCTCCTTTGTGCTTTTGCAACACTTTTTCACCTGCTTCTTCAACAAAGATACATGGAATACTGGGTGAATCTATGAGTTAGGAGGTAATTCAAGCCTATAAGCCACTTTGCCAAGCTTCTCCATAATCTTGTATGGACCCAAGAATCGAGCACTTAGCTTGATATTTCTCCTGACAGCCACGGTAGACGGTCTATAGGTTTGGAGTTTTAGTTAAACCATATCTCCAACTTCAAAATTCTTGTCCACTCGTCTCTTATCAGCATACAGCTTCATTCTAGCTTGTGCTTGATGAAGATTGTCTCTGAGTATTTGTATCAATTGCCTCCCTTTGTTGCACCAAATCTAAAACCTCGGGCACTAAAGACTTGACATTTTGTAGCATAAATGGAGTGGGAGGATCATAGCCATAAAGAGCTTTGAAAGGAGTTGTTCCCAGTGAAGCATGAGCATGAGTATTGAACCAGAATTCAGCTAGAGAAAGCCACTTATTCCACTCCTTTGGATGAGTGAACACCATGCTTCTGAGGTATTGTTTGATGCATTGATTGAATCTTTTAGTTTGTCCATCGGTTTGAGGATGGTAGGATGAACTAAGAGCCAAAGTTGTTCCCAATAAGTTAAACAATTCCTTCCAAAAATGGTTAGTGAAAATCCTGTCACGATCTAATACAATGGATTGAGGCAATCCATGTAATTTGTAGATGTTATCCAAGAAACATTTCGCCAATTTTTCAGCTGTAATAGGCTGGATCAAAGAGATGAAGTGACTATATTTAGTGAAGCAATCAACCACTACCCAAAACACCTCCTTGCCTTCTGACTTAGGTAATCCTTCAATGAAATCCATGCTTATATTGATCCAAGCTCCTTGAGGCACAGGAAGAGCCAGTAGAAGACCATGGTGCCTATGATCTCCAAGCTTAGTTTGTTGGCAGACTTCACAAGTTCGAACCAATTTAGCTACTCTCTTCTTTAATCCCGGCCAACCAAAATATGCTTTGATTCTTTGATAAGTGCCCTCACCCCTGAATGACCTCCCCACATAGAGTCATGCGAAGCACTAACAATCTGATCCCTCAAATCAGTAGTAGAGCCAATGTACAGCTTTCCTTTCAAGCGGATGATCCCTTTTGTCACTAAAACTTCAACATTTGCATCCTCACTGCCTGACTTTTTCACACTGAAAGCTATTATGCATTCCTGAGCAAAAGAATCATCTTCATAAGACTTGTACTCCTCTTCTACCAAAGATGGAAGAACAATGGATATGGCTCCACAAAATCCTTGCTCACAATCCTCAAATCTGCGAGATAATGCATCAGTGGCCATGTTCTCCTTTCCCCTCCTGTATTCAATGACATATTCCAGACCCAGCATTTTCATCAATCCCTTCTTCTGGATTCATGTAGCAATTTTTTGCTCCAGAAGGTGCTTTAAACTCTGATTATCTGTCTTGATAACAAACCTATGCCCATCCAAATAATGTCTTCATTTTTCAACAGCAAGAAGAATCGCCTTATTTTCCTTCTCATAAGTTGACATTGCTTGATGCTTGGGACTTAAAGCCTGATTGAGGTAAGCAATTGGTCTTCCATCCTGTGATAAAACTGCACCAATGCCTGAACCACTAGCATTTGTCTCAAGAACAAACTCTTCCACAAAAGTAGGCACTGCAAGTATTGGAGCTTCACATATTGCTGACTTAAGAGTCTCAAATGCTGCTTGAGCCTATTCTGACTACTTGAAAGCATCCTTCTTGAGTAGTTCTATTAAGGGTTTGGCAATAGACCCAAAACAGTAATGAATTTCATATAGTATCCGGTAAGACCCAAGAAGCCCCTTAACTGCTTCAGTGTTACTGGAATAGGCCATTCCTTCATGGCTTAAATTTTGGAAGGATCTGTTGAGACTCCATTATGTGATTGCACATTATCAAAAATGGCCTAAGTACTCTAGTTGTGTCTGTACAAATGAGCATTTAACCAATTTTGCATAGAACTTGTGATTGCACATTATCAGAAACACTTCCCTCAAATGCTTGAGATGATCTTCGAAGGTAGGACTGTAAATAAGAATGTCATCAAAGAAGACTAGAACAAGTCTTTTCAAGAAAGGCTTGAAGATATCATTCATGGAATCCTGAAAGGTAGCCGGAGCATTGGTTAAGCCAAAAGGCATAATCACAAACTCGAAATGTCCATGATGAGTTTGAAAGGCTATCTTGTATATGTCTTGCTTAAGAACTCTAATTTGATGATGTCCCTGTCTCAAATCGAGCTTAGTGAATAAGTATGCCCCATACAACTCATATAACAAGTCATCAATAACTGGGATAGGAAACTTATCCTTCACTATCAGTGAGTTGAGTTGTCTGTAATCAATGCACATCTTAGCTGATCCATCCTTCTTCTTCCCCAATATAACAAGGGAGGCAAAAGGACTGTGACTTGGCTTGATGAAGCTGTCATGAGCACAGAGTGCCCATGATCTATCAGGGGTGCGCAAGGGGGAGCACTTGCAACAACGTCATGACAAGGCCAAGGTCCGTTCCCTAGGTTCATGCCAGTGCAATGTCAGGACCATGTCAAGGACCAGGCCCAGTATGCACCAGATCAGTGTCAAGACAGTGTCAGGACCATGTGAAGGACCAAGCCCAGTATGCACCAGATCAGTGTCAAGACAGTGTCTTGGGCCATGCCAGACCGTGTCCAGTGCCGCGCCAAAGCAGTGTCACGACAATGTCAGGGACCAACCCAGGCAGCACCTAGATCCCAAGCCAGCGCTCCCAGCATCTGTCCCACCACCGCATCATAGGCAATTCGTGCATCCCAGCTCGCCGTTGGGCATGTCCAGTTGTACAAGCTGTTAGGATTTGATTCCTTTTTAGATTTTATTCTAAGATTTAGTTGATGTATTTTGATATTTTAGATATTATTAGATATTTTCAATATCTTTAGATATTATTTGATATTTATAATATTTTGATGTATGATCTATAAATAGTGTATTTGTAATTCATTTTGAAAACAATTATCAAAGAAATTAATGAAATATTTCTCTTTTTACTCATCTAATTCTCTCAATCTCTCATCCTGCTCTAACTCTAACTCTCTTCTCATCTCAAACTCTCTTCCTTTCTACTCTCACCTAACCTCCCTTGTCACGTTTGGGCCTAAGTCCGAGACTTTGGCCGTCACAACCCCAAGGTTGTGACAGAAGCAAGTCTTGAGCAGTTCTTCCACTTGTTTCTCAATCTCAGTCTTCTGAGAATGTGGATATTTGTATGGCCTCAACTTTATTGGCTCGCCATTTGACTTAAGACAGATAGCATGATCAAGTTTCCTCTGAGGAGGTAAAGTCCGAGGCTGCTCAAATATATCTTCAAATTCTTCACTCAATTCTTGCAATTCAAGTTGAGGAATAGCTGCCAATTCAGTTGGAGAGATTGCAAACAATTGACCAATCCACCTATAAGCACTCTTTCTGATTCCACCTTGTAAACCCTTGCCTTTAATCAATTGCAATTGTGCGTGATCTGCCATGCCTTGCAAGGTAATTTTAGATCCATGAATCTCAAAAGACACAATTAGCTTTGCAAAGTCGAAGAACACTAGACTGAAGGCCCTCATCCAATCAACTCCTAGTACCATATCACATCCCTCTAAAGGAAGGATTCTGAAATCATAAGTGAACTGATGCTCCTGCATAGACCACTGAAATGCTTGACATTTGTTCAGAGTCAAAATGGAGTTTCCATCTGCCACTATCACTGCCAAGGGATGAGTCTTGATTACCACATTTCCTACTTTCTTCACTACTTTAGGATCAACAAAGCTGTGTGTACTTCCGCTACCAATTAGGACAACAAATGATCTCTTGCCAGCATTTCCTTTGATTCTGATAGTGTTATGGGCTCCATTTCCAGTCAAGGCTTTCATGGAGATCTCAATTTCATCCTCAATAACTTCCTCTGATGACTCCTGGCCCGAACTAACTTCATCAGCTTTAAGTTCATCACTGTTAGAATGCACCACTTGGCTAACTCCTCTAGCAGACATTAAGAACTTTGAATTACACTTGTGCCCCGGTTGATAAGGATGATTACACTTATAACAAGGCCTTGAGAACCTTTTCTCAATAGAACGAGTGGCCTTAGATCCTACTGACTCCTTTTGGTGTGGCTTGGAACTACCTCCCTTGAACTTGCTTCTGTCACTTGAAGAAAGGACAGCTGCCTCAATCAATTTGGCTTTTACATAAACCTTATATAGGGTTTGAGGCCTAATTTCCTTCACCATGTTCTTGACTCTTGGCTTCAATCCATTTATAAAACTTGAGACATAATATGCCTCGGTCATTTGAGGATAAGTGGCTATCATACTTGCCTTAAGATTCTCAAATCTCATCATATACTCCTTTACAGTTGTTGTTTGAAACATTTTATTAAAGTTATCAACGATATCATTGGAATCCTCATCACCATAACGCTCACATAACTCTTACACAAAAGCAGCCCAAGAAAGAGTACGATTGCTTTTCAATAAGCTATAGAACCATACCTCATGATCTCCTTGGAGGTGGACTACCGCCAATTCCACTTTCTCTGCTTCTTTTATGTTGTAGAAATGAAAATACTAATCACATCTCCTCAGCCACGATTGAGGTTGTTTTCCATCAAAAGGATCAATCTGAACTCGAGGTTGTCTGGCAACACTACTTATTCCATTCGATGTTGCATCATTGCTTTATGATCGATGCTGATAATGCTAATCAGGTGGACGATCTTGATGTCCAATGTCCTCATAAGGAGTTCTAAACTGCATATAAGAATTAGGAGGACAATCATTCTATTCTGAATTCATGCCTCGAGAGTGCACTTGCTCAATTGGATGATCCTGCATTCTTGCAACTGCTTCAACCTATAGAGGTCTGATCTCAGATAAATGCATACGATCTTAAGGCCTAGCATTCACTTGAACCGTAAGAGGTATATCAAGTTATCTGCTTCTCGGTTCCTCAACTACATTATGAGGTTGAAAATGCACCGCTTCAGGTGGAGGTATCAATTGACTTGCAGGTCAAAAAACTCCAATTACAGATGACTCTCCTTGTCTATTAACCTGATTTTACAATTCAGTAAGCTTGTCCTCAAAGCTTTGCAACTTCTGCGACATTAGATCTTCATGCTTCTTATCACTATCTATTTGCATCTGCTTTAATTGATCAATGCCGTTCTGATGCAAATTCTGAAACCGAATGTACATCTCATCCATGTGCTGTTCAATTGATCATTTGTAACAAATTGCACCTTCCTTAGTGCATTAGCACCAACAATGGTAGCAAAGGACACATTTGGATCCATAAATGCAGCTGGATTTCCAACTCCAGCTCCTGACCTGGTAGTTACTCCACTTGACATGTTCGAATTGTTCTTTTTAGACTTCGCAAGTTCGAATCAAGCTGCAAATGATCGATTTACAGCAAGAAACTTTGTTCTAATACCAAATGTTAAGCTTCAATTCAAAGATTGAAGTTAACTTGTGAAAGAGAGAGATTTAGGTGAGAAGAGAATTGAAAGTTAGATGAGAAATTAGAGAAGTTAGATAAGCTTAACCGACTTATGACAAGGCTCAGCCACCACAATTGACTCTACTTGACTTTGCCTAACCGAATTACCCACCATTTGAAGCTACTTGGCGCCAAAACACCAATTACAGGCACAACAATAAAAAATACAAGCAATTTCAAATAAGCAATACAAGACTCAAAATTCCGGATCATAACATAAGGACTCTTTTCGCCCTTGAGAGGATAATGAAGAAATTATGGCCTTGAAGTGCCATATCTAAGTGCATTAGGTGCACCAATGTATCTTGCTAACTTCATGACACCAGATATAGCCTTTTCAGTTTAATCATTAGCAAGATATAGCTCAACTCCTACTCGAATTTCAAAACTTTTTCCCTAACTTAATAAAGTTAATCGCAGCAGAAAGGCTTAAAATTCTTAATTATGAACTTAGGGTTGATTTAAAATTCATAATTTTTAATCTATAGATTTAAATTCCTAGTTTAAATCTACAGGCCTCTACTCTAATACATTCATAACAATAACATGAACTTAAAACATGCATAATAAGAAAAACTGTAAATAAATAGAAAAGCGAAAACTTGAAAAAAAAAGGAAAGAAGAACATACGTAGAATTGTTCCAAAAATAAGAAGACCATAAATAATAAAATAACTCCTGAAAGCCGAGAAAATCGATACCTATCGGCCTTCTATGCAATAACCTCAAAACGCTCGGAGAGTGCACTTCGAAAAATATTGAACTATGAGGAGAGAAAATTTTCAAAATAAATGTTTCTCTTCTACTATGGCTCTGCAAGTCAACACTTTCATAAACAAACAACAACAACAATAGCAGACCCAGTGCCTCAAGGGCTTCCGCATAAGCGGGGTCTGGGAGGGGTGGATGTACGTAGCCTTACCCCTTCAGGATGAACCCTGATGAGAGGCTGTTTCGGTGCCAGCAAGAGGACATCCCAAGAGGTCACACATCCTAGTGCTGCTATTGCCCAAGCATGCTTAACTTTAGAGTTCTAACGGCATCCGGCACATTAGTGCCTGGTAAATAAACCCTTCAACACTTTAAAACCCTTTAATTTAAATTCAAAATTGAATGTCAAATCTTTGAATAGGTACCTCTATTTATAGTAGTATACCAAAGCAAAAAAGACCCCAATTTTTTGATGTGGGATGCGAAACTTTAAAGTAAAATGTAGAGTTTAAGCGGAAAAAAAAAAAAAAAAAGGGTCAAAACGCATGGTGCAATCAACAGTTCAACCACCTCTTATTTTAATTGTGTGCCATGTGGCGGCCCTTGATTGGCCCGCGCATATGCACAGGGATTCCTCCTACAGGACTGTGTTGCGCGCTGGTTGGTCCATTCATGCGCACATTTATAGTGACCTGGGACTTTAGCTGCATTTTTTTCCTTTTTTTGTTTTATTTTATTTCCTACATGTAAAAATTTATCTTATAAATTTTAATTTTCAAATTTATTTTATTTTATAATTTTTAATTTTGATTCATCTCATGAATAATGTTTGGCAAAACTAAATTTACTCATCTCATAAATAAATAATTCATCTCATTAATTCTTTAATATTTTTTTATGGCAATAAATATAGAAGCTTGCGTAGAGAGCTCAATGACAATTTAAATCTATCTTCAAATAGGTTAAATTAATTACCATCTCATGATAAAATTTATTTACCATTTAATAAGAGTTAATTCCACTAAATAAATCTCCCTGCAATCTGGACTTAAATCATATATTTGATATTTTCCAAATAGACTATATTGATGATAACAACCCTTCCACTAGATGTTCATGACAAAGAACAAACATAACTACTATTATTCTTCCCACAGCTTCTCCATTAGTTGTCGACTCGTCCTTCATTGGATAATACATTCATACTTGAACATATTCATAATATGAATTCCAAATGTCAAACACCTGAAACACTTTAGCCAAAGTTTTCAAACTATTCAAATACTTGTGAATCAACTAAGGGGACATCTGTATCTTATAAGAGATTGTAGATTCTCTATTGAATACCTGATCCTTGTCACATTTCACGCTGTTACCTAGTATACGTGGGAATTCTGTCATTTGTCTAGACCTTACTTATAATACACAAAAGTAACTAACATTCGATGCACAAGTCCATAATACTCTCAGGAATTAGAGTCGTCGTTCAAATAGTACAACATAAATCACTCATCTCCGAGCAACTCACATGCTCTAACTCAGTGTGTCAATCTTATTAAACACACTAACATAACACTTTTGGATCACCATCCACATAACCAAAACAAGTCATCTAAAGTGTCACGTAGTAGTCTTAGCATATAAGTGGTCCAAACTTGTCTTTGATTACGAGTTTTTCAAACAACAATCCATACCATTTGTTCCAACTCTATATGTGGGTTATCTCACAAGCCACTTAGAACAAACATGTAAATTGCAGTATAAGGACTACACCTATCTCATGGATGTTACTTAAAATAAAATCGCATGCAGTATATACGCTCACTTACACAAATTTATCAAGGAAACAATTAGGACTTCAATTTTATTCTTTAATAAAGCAACATTTAGAGGGTAAAGTTTGGATTTTCAGGATATAATTCCTAACAATTCGTCCTCATCAATCTGCTTATACAGAGAAAGTACTAAAATATTTTAATATGGATAAGGCACATCCATTGAATACCACAATGGTCATTTGATCCCCTAAAGTAAATAAGGGCCCTTTTCGCCCTCGAGAGGATAACAAAGAAATTCTTGGCCCTGAAGTGCCATATCTAAGTGCAATAGTTGCACTAATGTATCTTGCTAACTACACGAGACCAGATATAACCTTTTCGATTAACCTATTAGCAAGATATAGCTGAACACCTACCCAAAGATATTGGAATAGAATTAAACATATATTTCGATATCTCCATGGTACATCTGATATGGGATTATTCTATTTAAAATAATCAAATCCAAGATTGGTTTTATATGCAGATGCTGGATATTTGTCTGATCCACATAAAGGTTATTCACAAATAGGATACTTAGTTACCTATGGTAATACTACTATATTTTAGCGATCCACAAAACAAACAATAGCAGCAACTTCTTCAAATCATTCCTAGATACTTGCACTTCATGAGGCAAGTAGGGAATGTTTTTGGTTGAAATCTCTTAGACAACATGTTCAAGAGGAATATGGTCTTCCGAAAATTAGGGGGGACCCGACAATACTGTATAAAGATAATGCAGCATGTATTGCTTAGATCAAAAGTGGATATATTAAAGGTGACATAACTAAACATATCTCACCAAAGTTTTCCTTTCCACACGATCGTCAGAAGACGAGTGAAATATATAGATGTTCATCAAGTTCGTCCAATTGAGAACCTAGCAGATTTGTTCATGAAAGCATTGCCAATGACAACTTTTGAGAAACTAGTTCACAAGATTGGTATGCGTCGACTCAAAAACGCCCCTTATTAATATGTTCACAAGAGGGGGAGTTAAATATGCACTATACTCTTTTTCCGTTCACTATCACTACAAGAAAAAGGGTCATTAACGACAGTGATTATCGTCATTAAAAGTCTAGTTTACCATCGTTAATACTATTAACGACGGCGGAAACTTCCCGCCATTCGTCGTCGTTATTGCTTTCGACGTTAATACTATGTGGGATCCACGACCACTAAAATGAGCCGTCGTTAAAAAGTATCTACGACGGTATATTATGTCCGTCGTTAAAAGTGAAATCAATAACGACGGCACATGTTGTCGTTAAAAGTAAAGAATTTAATGTCAGGTGGCACCGTCGTTAAAGAGTTGATTAATAACGACAATAATTGTTGTTGTTACAAATATTGACCGTCATATAGGAAAAAGTTTTAACGACGACAAAAACCGTCGTTAAAATTTTTCGCGTTACTAATAGGAAATAGTAACGACAATATAGACCATTGTTAAAAAATAACAACAATAATAAATCATCGTTAAAACGTCTTCCATCTATTAATGACATCAAAATTCGTCATTAAAAATGCTTCCCCCGTCAAAGAGAATTCTAACAAAAAAAATTTATTGACGTTAAAAATCCTGTACATTCATATAGTGCAATATATACATTCATAAATAGCGATACATTTATGTAATATAAAAATAATTTTCTGATTGTTTACAACACCTGTAAATCATATAAAGACAATTATCGGGTTGTTCATAGCACCTATACATAAATGTAGTATAGTGACATTTAATTTCAGTATAACACCTTTCAAATAGTACAGTACAATCATACAGAAATAACTCATACTTATCATTCAATGTAACAATGAATTCTAATAAAAAGTAAAGATGTCATTGAAACTTAAATATTCAAACACTTATAAAAGCCAATTTACATACAAAAAATACTAAAAGTGTACATTGTTAAATTTGTCACTTAACAACTTAGCAAAAACTATAAATCCGACAAAAGTTCGCAAATAAAAGTTCCAACAAAAACAAGAATTTTCAGTGCAGTCTTCCAACACCTGAAAAAAATAAATACAACACTCATGTTAGAAAATTCTTGTCATATGAGCAATAGTATAGACACATAACAGACCAAGCAATAAGAAAAATAAAACAGATAAAAACCATATTAAAGTAATCAGCATAAAATTGATCAAAAAGGAAAGTCGTATGCTTTTTAATACAGTACAATCGCAAACCCAATCTTCACATTATAGAACTCAATCACAGTGTCACAAATTCAAAATATTCTTAAACTCCCGCTAGGATTCAATCACATAGTCCAAACGCATCAACAATTCTAAATAATTCATGGTAATCAAATCTATCACAACATCAACATGAAATCCAAGCTAAACATGCAATTCACCCGGAATTCAAGTTAGCCAAATCAATTCATACATTGCATCACAAAACTCCATCATGAACAACATCCAAAACAACCCAATATGAGCATACAACATAATGAACCAAACCTATGGTCAATCAAGGTTCACACAAGACTTATGCCTTACCATTTTCCCAAAACTAGAAAAGAAAAAAAAAAAAAAAAAAAAAAAGGCATGAAACAATGATCCTAAGGGCATACAAGTCTCCCAAGACAACACAAGTCAACATATGACTCAAACATATCATGTTTTCCTAACTCATAGCTAAAATTCAGCAAAACATAATAAAATGACAGCAGAATTGCCCAAAATTCAGCAGCATACAGTCCCAACTATAGTAAAATCAGTATGAGCAACAAAATACAACTCAAAACTAACATAAAGCAACAAATTCTTCTTGAAACAGTCCATAAACAACATGTTTATCATCACTTCAAGCAACAAGTACCAATATATGTTCGACTTGCTTCCAACATAGCCATGGGAAATACATGAGACACCAACATGGAGACTAAGACACTAAATCACACAGATTTTCTACAAGAACTCACAAGTTCTGTAAGCCCCCTTTACAATAATCACCTATTTCACTTAGGTCACTCAAACATATGCAAGAAACACCAATTCTCACAAACAACATCCAATCCATGGTTAAACTCAAAACATGCAATACTCTATCCTCACACCGGGTCCAAGATTGTGCAATTAGACATACCTAACCTAAGAGTTGCCAATTCTAGGTTCAAAGCCCCATTCCAACAAGTTCACAATCACACTCAAGCATTAAACACATATTAACCACAACAATCACATAGAAAATTGGAAAGGCACATAATCCAATTTCTGAATAGCATCATCAGGCACACAATAGCAACAACGGCACCATGTGAAACTCCTACCCACACTTACTTCAAAATGCCAAATCAGAAACTTGCTCTATACATCACGGACAGCCCATAAAGCCTAACACATCAGAGTTTAGTAGCATAAAAACACCAATCACAGGACCTTAAGCCTAGAGCTTAGTAGAAACCCACTGAATGCTGTATTATTAATGAATACAAAAATATTCCCATATCTCAAACTCCATAGTGCACAATCTGACGCATAAATCAACAACATTCTCAAACTCCACATAGAACTCAATCACAAAGTCCAAATCCAGAACAATTCCAAATAACTCAATAATATATGCTTATGAATATATCAACATACATAAGCGAAAACTAAGGGCAAAATAAGAGAGAGAAGAAAAAGAAGAACATTACCACATACCTATTAATACTTAATCGATGTAGTCGTCCATCTCAGTAGATCGGGAGGGAGTACTTGACCCGTTGTTACGACCTCCATCCTCTAGTGCTTTGACTCTAGCTACCAAATCAGCAAATTCCTTATTCTCTTTAAGAAGTGCTCGCTTTTCCTTCTCAGATTGACAAAGTTTTTCAAGAAGCTCGGCCTTGGTAGAAGATAGTTCTCTCAAATCACTAGGCCTTACTCCTCCCCCATAACCAAACACATGACCATGAGCTTGCCGTTTGTTGAAGACCTTCTCAGCACCTTCAATGTTAGATAAGGTGGGATTCTCTTCAATGACATCAACATTTTTTTCCTACAAAGTATAATGAACTACGAATGGAGTAAAGTATACATGACAAGAAGTAATTAATTCTGTAAATTCTACATACATATTGTTGACAAAGCTCACGTGTCACCAGCTTATCACCCTTTGAACGTGTAGCCAGAAACATCTCCCCAAGATTAGGACATTTTACATTCAGTTGAGTCTTTATAATCAAACAATCGTTGAAGCCCAAATTTTCCAACACCTAAAAAAATAAACACAACACTCATGTCAAAAATTTCTTATCATCCGAACATCAAATCATTAAATAAAATTTCACAATCGATTGGAAGATATAGAACTCAATTCCATGTAATGGTAGGAGCATCGATTTAGGCCATATAATGGTTATGTGTACCAAAACAGTTAGAGAACTCCAACTCCACAATATATAACTCAATTCCAAACTCATAAATCCATAAAAATCTCAAACTTAACATAAAGTAATCACAAAGTCCAAACTCCACAACAAATCCAAAGAACTCAACAACATATTCTTAATGTATACCAAACAATCACAAACTCAAACTCCACAATATAGAACTCAATTATAGAGTCATAAATCCACAACAATCTTAGACTCCATATAGAACTCAATCACAGAGTCCAAACTCCACAACAATTCCAAATAACTCAAAAATGCATTCCTAATGAATATCAAAATAATTACAAAATGCAAACTCCATAATATAGAACTCAATCATAGAGTCACAAATGTACAACAATCTCAAACTCCACATAATACTCAATCATAGAGTCTAAATAAGGTATGGCAATCAAGTTCCCCTACAACAACAACAACTCAGTGCCTGAGAGGCTTCCACCAGGGCAGGGTTTGGGGAGGGTGAAATATACACAGCCTTACCCCTACAAGATGCTATCCTGAAGAGAGGCTGTGTCGGATTCAGTCAATATCCCTCTAACGTACTCAAGTCACAAATGATCCTTATTCACAAACCTTCAGTCTTAGGAAGTCTCATGATCTAAATCAACATCATAGCGCTTAATTGAGCTTTGGTTAATTGTGCTATCTGAATACCTTATCAGATTTATGCAAACCAGGTAACAAAGCCTGAGTGAACTTCACATTATACAACCAGGAAATATTGGCATAACACCTCCAAAACTTTGCAAATTCCATAAAATTTTAACTTGTCAGGAGTGATTATTAGACCTCCAGGTGATAATTGACCCATTAAAAGGCTTGCAGAACCCCTTTTCTTCACAAATCAAGTTACAGAACCATAACACGCCAAGGACACTTTAACTACCGGAAAGGACTAAGAGACTCAACAATAATTCCAAACAACTCAACAATATATTTGTATTCAATGCAAAAACATCACAAACTCAAACTTCAGAATATAATACTCACTCAAACTCATATATATGCACAAATATCTCGAACTCCATGTAGAACACAATCATTGAGTGAATATACCTAGTGACTACGAAGTCAACCAAAATCTCCAAATCCACAATATAAAACTCAGTCATTGAGTTATAAATCCAAAATAATCTAAAAAACTTTAAGATATTCTGAGAATATAACAATAATAATAATAATATAACAATAAAAACTTTACGTATATTCTGAGAATATACCTAAAAAAATAGCTCAACTAGTGAATAATGTTTCAACATTTTATTTAATTTACAATGTCAACAAACAATGTCAAAAACAATCTCAAAATTAACGTCTCTATAAACTAATACACCCTAATAGATAGGTAATCAGACACTAAAAAAACAATGTCGAACATATTAATGTTGGATTCAGGTCATTTACCTTGAAAAGCAACTTGAATCAAGTTGACGGACAAGGAGAAGGGACACGGTAAGGTCGGAGCAACTTGGTTGATTATGTGGCTCAGCAGCTTGACAGTTTCGGACTCTAATGAGGTGAACGACGCTCCACGGTTGGGCAAACGACGGACAACGGCGACACGAACCAAGGCAAGTTGTATCCAATGACGAATCACCAATGACCGGCCACGAGACAAGGTTTTAGAGTTTTGGTGGCAGGAAGGACAGGCCAAACTGACGAGAGGGCTAAGAACTGGTGGCACAGCGGCGCGGGGTGGAAGGCCGAAGGGTTTCGGGTTTGGGGGTTTGGCGTGGGGGTGGGGGGGTCTGTTAGAATTAGAATAGGTTTTTTATTTAAATTATTTTTGATTATTTTAGTTATTTATCTTTTTTTAATCATTAATTAATATAATTTATATTTGAGTATATTAAATAAGTAGTTATCAAGTACAAATTGAGTATATTTAACGATTCAAATATCGAGTCGAATACAGATTTGGGTATTATTTAATACTTGAACTTGAATTACGGCATAGGTAGGGGAGAAACCAGTTAGAAGAGAAAAGAAAACCGGTAAAGAAATTGACAATAATAAATTTTTAAAAAAAGCATCTAACTTTTACATCTTAGGAAAATTTAATTTCTCAGTAAAAAATTTACCACTTACCAGACACTATTAACGACAGTTTGTGAGTAAAGTTAACGGCCCTATTTAGTGCCCGTCGTTATAAGCCCATCATATACCACCCCTTAATGACGACTTTTTCAGGTGGTCGCAACTAGGGACATTACACACACTTTTAACGACAAAATAAAATTCATGTTGTTATTTTTGGTCGTTAAAGACCAGTTTTCTTGTAATGTATGCTTTTTGTCTTTCTGGGTTTTTCCTGGCAAAATTTTTAATGAAATAGGCGTATATAACTTGGACACTATATATTTTCAAGAGTTTTATGTCCCGTAATATTTCAAAGGAGAATATATTAAAGGAGAGTATTGTAAATATTAGATACTCTTCGGATACAATTTCTATGGTTAATATTAAATATTATTAAATATCCAAAAAAAATAAAAAATTATGCAGAGCAACAGATATCCACACAGGTGGCATCTTCTCAATAACCCAATTTGCCACCCACCATCTGTTCTTTAGTTTATTTATATATGTGCTCTAACATTACAAAATTATCAGCTTTGTAGAGAAACATACAATGATTGATATAAAAATCTTTATCTATACTACCTATAGAGAGAAGTTCCATCCCCCCTAAAAATCTTTTCCACCCCAAATTTTAAATTTTTGGATTTTTTTTTTCTTTTTTTCAATTCTCACTTACTTATCCTTATCCTTTTAATTTTTTTTTTCTTATTTTACTTTTGTCAAGAAAAATGAACAAATTAAAGAGAATTTTTAATACTTGAACTCTATTTTTAATGATTATAGAAGTTCCATCCCCCCTAAAAACCTTTCCCACCTCAAATTCTAAATTTTTAGATTTTTCTTTTTTTTTTATTTTCTTTTTTTTAATTCTCACTTACTTATCCTTATCCTTTTAATTTTTTTTTCTTATTTTACTTTTGCAAAGAAAAATGAACAAATTAAAGAGAATTTTTAATGCTTGAACTCTATTTTTAATGATTAGAATATAAAACGTTAAATTTTGAAGGGTTGATTTTAAAAGATACTGAATTGATACTGAATTGGCAGGTGAGTGTCTATAAGTGGGGCGGGTAGTGCGTATGGGTTAGGTGTACCGGCTCTGTACCCAACACTGGTATAAGGCGGGTACGGATATATAAAAATATTTATTTAAAATTTTAAATGTTTGCTTCAAACTAAAAGTCACAGGTTCTAAAAATGAAAAGCCTCAAACTAAAAAATACAGTCCACAAATTCTACATTTTTAATTTTTAATATAATTCAATGCTTGGTTGTATCACAATAAATATTATATTAAGATATCGTAATTAGTAAATCATATAAATTACATGAGAAAACCGATACTCTAATTATTAAAATAAATAAATCTAATTCAATTAAACCATAATTTCAATGGACTAATTTTTATATTTATAATAGTAATATTCAAATTTGATACTTAAAATTTGAAGCATGCTTATCCATCCTTATCTAAATCCTTACAATATACAACCCTCTAAAATTAATTGAATACAAATGCTAAAATTATATTATGATTTTATTCCATTTGCCTTTTATTTTCTTTATTTGAACTAAAAAATGTCATTTAAAGTAAATGATAACTTCTCACTTAAAATGGACGAGAAAAAAATACATAAAAATTATATAATATAAACTCCAAATTCTAAATTTTTAGATTTTTTTTTCTTTTTTTTCCATCCTCACATACTTATCCTTATCATTTTAATTTCTTTTTTCTTTTCAATCCTCACAAACTTATCCTTATCTTTTTAGTTTCTTATTTTCTTATTTTACTTTTGCCAAGAAAAATAAAAAAATAAAGAGAATTTTTAATGCTTGAACTCTATTTTTAATGATTAGAATATAAAATATTGAATTTTGAAGGGTTAATTTTAAAAGATACTGAATTGATACTGAATTGGCAGGTGAGTGTCTATAAGTGGAGCGGGTGCATATGGGTTAGGTGTACCGGCTTTGTACCCAACACTGGTATAAGGCGGTTACGGATATATAAAAATATTTATTTAAAATTTTAAATATTTGCTTCAAACTAAAAGTCACAGGTTCTAAAAATAAAAAGCCTCAAACTAAAAAATACAGTCCACAAATTCTATATTTTTAACTTTTAATGTAATTCAATGCTTGGTTGTATCACAATAAATGTTATATTAAGATGTCGTAATTAGTAAATTATATAAATTACATGAGAAAACCCATACTCTAATTATTAAAATAAATAAATCTAATTCAAATAAACCACAATTTTAATGGACTAATTTTTATCTTTATAATAGTAGTATTCAAATTTGACACCTAAAACTTGAAGCATGCTTATCCATCCTTATCTAAATCCTTACAATGTACAACCCTCTAAAATTAATTAAATATAAATGCTAAAATTATATTATGAGTTTATTCCATTTACCTTTTATTTTCTTTATTTGAACTAAAAAATATTATTTAAAGTAAATGATGACTTCTTACTTAAAATGGACGAGAAGAAAATACATAAAAATTATATAATATAAACTCCAAATTCTAAATTTTTAGATTTTTTTTTTCTTTTTTTTTTCCATCCTCACATACTTATCCTTATCATTTTAAATTTTTTTTTTTAATCCTCACAAATTTATCCTTATCTTTTTAATTTCTTTTTTTCTTATTTTACTTTTTCCAAGAAAAATGAAAAAATTAAAGAGAATTTTTAATGCTTGAACTATATTTTTAATGATTAGAATATGAACCGTTGAATTTTGAACGGTTGATTTTAAAAGATACTGAATTGATATTGAATTGGCAAGTCAGTGTCTATAAGTGGAGCGGGTAGTGCGTATGGGTTAGGTGTACCGGCTCTGTACCCAACACTGGTATAAGGCGGGTGCGAATATATAAAAATATTTATTTAAAATTTCAAATGTTTGCTTCAAACTAAAAGTTACAGGTTCTAAAAATAAAAAATCTCAAGCTATATTTATTTGTAGATTACACAATTGAAAGCATAATGATTTCTAAAACCTTTTTTTGGGAATTAATAATTAAAATGCCGAGAATTGAACTAAAAAATTACAGTCCACAAATTCTACATTTCTAATTTTTAATGTAATTCAATGCTTGGTTGTATCACAATTAATGCATAGCACCATTGCAATCATTACAATGTACAACCCCTAATATTAATTGAACCCAAATAAAAGTAATGTAATTTAATATTTTTTTCGCATTTAAACAATAGTTAATGTACTTCAGTCAAACCCAAATTTACCAAATTCTAAATTCTTAGATTTTTCTTTTTTTTTATTTTCCTTTTTTTAATCCTCACATTCTTACATGTTTATCGTAATTAGTCAATTATATAAATTACATGATAAAATATCATTTCAAGAAAGACAATTTTATCATTTTCAATTTCAATGTTTTAATAATAGCAAAATTAGTGTTGACATTAACATCTTCATAAAATATATTATCCAAATCTCTACTTACATTATAATAAAGTCTCTCAATCCCCAAAACCTCCAAACTTAAAAGAAGCATTAATCCACTTTTTAAATTCCTCATGCTTATCACAATTTCTCTAAAGCTTCCACCCACCCTCTAATAAGAAAGTCCAAAAATTTCATTCCCCTTCAATAGTGGAGAAGCCGTTCAGCATTGAACGTATTATCTAAACGGTAACAACTTCCACCTTATGTTTACTTTGTCGCCAGCAAAAAACCCCGGTTTACTTCATGTTATGTTATATGTTAAACTTTAGTAAAAAATGTTTGGATATAAGCAAACTACATCCATATTTACACTTAAATATTTTGTGTGTAGTACCAATTCTATCGTTTATACGTAGAATCCAATAGTGAATTTCATAAATGACATATTTATGGCATTCATTAGTAATATGTACATAACACAGCACTCATCAACAAATGCACGACAAGTTCTATTTTAGGCAACAATATTACATAGGAGATTTGACGTGTTAATAGCTTGAGCTCCTGCTTCTCTAACTACACAAGTAAGACTTGAGAAATAAAGAACATAAAAGCATCTGCCAGATTAGAAAACTTAGTTAACGATTTAACTCAGCAAGTTACATAACTGATTTGGCCTACTTTAGAAATTTTGTATTTTTCACTATACTATGGCAAATTCAGGGGGGAAAAAAAAGGCCAGGGTTTTTTTAAGGTAAAAAATCACACGTATAAAAATATATTGACCAGTAAATACCTGCCTTGCATCGCACGGGAACAAAACTAGTATATATATATAGAGAAGTTGTCCCCCTCCCCAAAAGCCCCCAAATCTCCAATTCTTTTGTTTTTTTTTCATATTTTTCCTTTTTTCTTAAAAGTTTCCTAATCCTAATCTTTTTTTAATTACAATCTCCAATTCTTTTTTTTTTTCATATTTTTCTTTTTTTCTTAAAAGTTTCCTAATCCTAATCCTTTTTTTAATTACATTTTCCCTTTTTCTTATTTTATTTTTTTCCTTTTTTCTTATTTTACTTTTTTGGTATTTATTTGTAAATTAAACAACAATAATTAATTTAAAAATAGCACAACTATATCTCAACGTACCAAAGGGATAACAATCGGACGGGTATGATTATCTATAACCTCTCTTATTAGTTATTTATTACTGTATTTAAAAATAAATTATTTCTTTTATAACATTAATAAATAATTGGGATTATACTATATCTATCTATACTATACTATCTATCTATCTATCTATATACATCTATCTATATACATATATCTATCTATATATATATATATATATATATATACACACATATATATAGAGAAGTTCCACCCCCCCCTAAAAACCCTTCCCACCCCATATACTAAATTTTGAGTTTTTTTCTTTTTCTTTAATTACCTTTTTCACCTAATCCCTTTTTCTTTAATTTTTTTCTTTTTCCTTAATTTTTTTTTTGATCACCTAATTAATTTGTATATTAAACATCAATAATTGTTATTTATTTATAAATTAAACAACAATAATTAATATAAAAGTAGCCCAACTATATCTCAACTTATCAAAGGGATGGCATTGAAGCGGGTGGGTATGGCGTGTCTCCTGTATACTTACCCCATTATCCTAATATGCGTATAACATTAGTAAATAATTTGGATTATTGAATTCAAAAGCATATTTTTTCACAACAAATACAATAGCATCACCGACTCATACATCCAGTACTGCTCAAGACATACGGTAAATAAAAACCCGAGTTTCAATGTTCCAAAAAATTAGGCATAATTAATAACATCAGTAATTATACATACTCATCGTGACATAATTCAATTGCAGGGATCCGGCACAGAGCGGGGAGCAAGCAAAATGAATGAAGACAATACAACAACATATATTATAACATATTATGTTTTTTTTGGGTGTTGCAAACTTTGACGTGTACTACTTTGGAAATTTTGTATTTTTTACTATACTATGGCAAGTTCAGTGGAAAAAAAAATAGGCCAACATTTTTTCAAAGCAAAAAACCACACGTATAAAAATATACTGACCAATAAATTCCTGCCGTGCATCGCACGGGAACAAAACTAGTTAAAATAATATCAAACACGTGAATAAATTTTAGCATACACTGTATTATCTAGAGGCCGCCAATGGGTCCTGTCAGCCCACGAACCGGCCCAGCCCACTAGGGGCTTTTGCCACAATGTTCAGTGCCCGTTTGGGTATTATAATTTATTTTATAATTATATTTTGTATTTATATTGTTATAATTATATTTTTTAAATAAGTTATAAAATATTTAATTTTATAAAACATATTTACAATTTTATAACGTACTATTATATATTAGACTTATATTTTTTAATAAGTTATAATTTATTTTATAATTTTATAAAATATTATTATAATTATATTATATTATATATATATTATATATATGTTAAAAATAGAGGGCCTAGATTCGGGCCATGGCCACCACAAGTATTATCCATCTATTTTTTATTATTTATTTATTTATTATTAGTCAGGCCGCAGCGACATCATCGCTAACGGCAGCCTACATGACGTCAACGCTGACGTGTAAACATTTATTTATTTATTTAAACTCTTCTTATTATTAAAATAAATAAATAAATAAATTTACTAATCCATTCAAAATAAAATAAATTTAAATATCCAATCATATTAGATATTCAATTCAGAAATATTCTAAAATATTCAACTGGGAAAACGCGAGGCTGTGAAGTCCTCTTTTTGTCTGTATTTCGTTACAGCTGTTGGCTATTAGCTTTTAAGTATTAATTAATGAGTAATATATTTGGTAAAATTAAATATTAAGGTTGGTAAATTATTGTAAAATAAAATTTAATTACATAAATCTTAAAAAGTTAAAAGCTAATTTGTTTAGCTATTGAAAAGTTACTTTTCAAAAGCTAAACGTTATAAAAAATGTTAATAATAAAACTTTTACCAACCAGCGCTATTAACTATTTGACTAGTCAAAAAACTAAAGGTAGGGGTGCACATCGGTCCAAGACAGGACCGAACCGGACCGCAACGGACTGAAGATTGAAGTAAGTCAAATCATGAGATAGAAGACTAAACTGATTAAAATTGGGTCGGTCAGCCAGATCGGACCGAACCTATTTGGACCGATGTTTATCTTACAAGTGCAATTATAATAAGAAAAATATTTTCATATAAAAGTTAAAAATTAGAAAATAACGATAATAGTATAATTTACACAATATATATAATTTAAAGATAATTATATGGGATTAAGGATTTTTCTAATATGTGCACCATGGGCACATGTTAAGAATATTTATTTCACTTAATTTTAATATCTTTGTTATTTTATCACTCAATTGTTATTAACAATCAAACCCCGTACTTAATGTATGGTATTTTAATTGGGTGATAACATGTAATTTATAAAATTATAATAATTTTTTGATATTATCAAAAAATATAATAATAATAATGCAATTAATATAGAGCACATGTTAGACAAACTCTATTTATATAATTATTAAATAGTAAAAAAATAAATATTTAATTTTTTAAGATTTACTATTTTCAGATATATACATTATATATTAACATTATTTATTCAAAATATTTAATACGTAATTGATGTTGATCGATCTTTAGTCCGGCCTTTCGATTTTTTAGTCTTGGATCGGATTGGACCAAAAACCAATTAACCACATATACTAGAACCGATATATGATCGGTCTGGTCCGATTCTTAACCAATCCGGTCCGATCCACCGACCAAGATCGATTTTTATTCACCCCTGACTAAAAGCTATTGCTTGCCAAACACAGACACTCACTGTACACCTGGGCGGACCATTTCTTCTCATACGACGCCGTTTTGCAAGCGCCTGTATCTAAAACCCTCGAAGTTTCTGATCATCTAAAAACCCTCCAAGCCCCAAATAAAGCAATTTCAGAAGTCTTTCTCCTCCTCTTGTCCTACTCCTGTTTAGCTCCCCATTCTTTCAAAAATATCCCAAATCTCAAGCAAAGAAACAAAAAGTAAAACACTAGCAGTAAACATTGATAAAATTGTTAAATCAAGTAATTGAATAAAATTATTAAATCAAATAATTAATTAGCTATTTGTTTTGATTAAGTCTATGATTTGTGTTCAGTTCTTAACCAATTCTATATTCTCAATTTTATTTTTCATGGCAATTAATTGGCTATTTGTCTTGATTATATCTATAATTTGTGTTAAGTCCTTATTGGCTGTTTAAGCGATTATTTGTTTGCAGCTGCTTTTTATTTGTATAAATTATATTCAAAATAAAATTATTCCAAAAAATTGCATTTTTGCCATGGTCCACAAAAATTATTTTTATATATGTTGTTGCACGAAATATTATGATTTGATTTTGCAAACTATTAAATATTCATTACAAAAGAATTGTAGAAAATTCATAAATATCAATTCTTATTCTAAATTTTTTTTCTCCAACCTTGGTATGTTTGCTGTTTATCAATAATGAAAAATGAGAATAAATAATAAATATTTAGGCAAGTGAAAGATTCGATGGAGGTAGAATTTTGCTATGAAAACAGACTATTGATAACATTTACTTACATATATAAGTGTCTTCTCATTGCCCTTTTCAATTCTATTCTTTATGAGTATACTTACATTTATAGGCCACCACTTTATCTTTTTCCACCCCTATTTGAATTTTTAAGTCATTACTTAAGGGTTTGAATAAAATTTTCAATATATATATAATCCAAATACATAATTGAAATTAAAACACAATAAAATATGTATTATATAATAATTCATATGACACATAAAAACTAATTTATCTTATATTAGTTTTTAGTTGCTTGCCTCACTAGATTTTATATATTAGCTTATTTAAAATATTATTTTAAAATAACATTTTCTAAAATTTTGTAAATGATTTCTATTCAATAATTTTCTAATTATACAATAACTAAATTGATTGTATTAAAAAAAATTGCAATTAAAATATATAATAAAAAGATGATGCTAATAATTTTATTTCTCTATAGATTCCTTATAAGGAATAACTAGATTAGTCATACAAGCGGTACAAAAGACACTTTATTTAAACTTTCAATGTACAACTTTTTATAATTAATCTATAAAAGAAAAAAAAAATATATCTCCAAGAATAGGGTGCGGATTAGACTGGCAAGAATCAAAAATTAAAAAAAGATAGAAACCAATAAATTTTAATAAATAAAAAAAAGGAAATAACTTTCTTATTAGACCTCCAAGAAACAAAAAAAAATAATATTTAATTTAAGACTTTTTGTGTTTAATCTATAAAAGAAAAAAAAATAGTAAGACCTCCAAGAATAGGGTGCTTATTAGACCTACCTCGGGGTGCCGGTTTAACTTTTACGAACCCAAAAAAATAAATAACTAAATAAATTTTAAATTTAAGACTTTTCATAATTAATCCATAAAAAAAAAAAATTACTTAGACCTCCAAGAATAGGTGCCGATTAGACCTCCAAGAATCAAAAAAAAAAAAATTTAATAAATTTTAATCCATGAAAGAGAAAAAAAAAAGGAATTAAATTTCCAGCTTGACCTCCTACAACCAAAATATTTTTTTTTAATTTAAGACTTTTCGTATTTAATCCATTAATAAACCAAAAATAAAGAAAGAAAAACAAAAGTTTGACGTCCAAGAATAGGGTGCCTATTACACCTCCAAGAACCAAAAATAAAAAATAAAAAGCAAATTTTTAATTTAATACTTTTCTTATTTAATCCAAGAATAGGGTGAGGGTTAGACCACCAAAAACAAAAAAAAATTAAACTAATTTAAGACTTTTCGTATTTAATCCATAAAAAAAAAGGTTAAACCTCTAAGAACCAAAAATAAAAAAAAAAGCAAAAAAATTGCAATTTAAGATTTTCGTATTTAATCCGTAAAAGAAAGTAAAGGAAATAAAATTTTTAATTTAAGACTTTTCGTATTTAATTCATAAAAGAAAAAAAAATAGTTAGATCTCTAAGAATAGGGTGCCTGTTAGACCTACCTAACCATGGGGTGCTGGTTTGACTTCTACAAACCAAAAATAAAAAAAAAAAAAATTCAGTTTAATACTTTTTATAATTAATCCATAAAATATAAAAAAAACCCTCAGATCTTCAACAATAGGGTGCTAGTTAGACCTCAAAAAAAAAAGATAAAAAACAATAAATTTTAATCCATGAAAGAAAAAAAAGGAAATAAATTTTTGGTTTGACCTCCAAGAACCAAAATTTTTTTTTTAATTTAAAACTTTTTGTAGTTAATCCATTATTAAACCAAAAATAAAGAAAGAAAGACAAAAGTTAGACCTTCTATAATAGGGTGCTTGTTAGACCTCCAAGAATTAAAAATAAAAAAGGAAAAAAAATTTCGATTTAGCACTTTTTGTATTTATTCTAACAGGGTGTGGGTTTGACCTCCAAGAACAAAAAAAATTATTTTAAGACTTTTTGCATTTAATCTATAGAATAAAAAAGGTTAAACCTCCAAGAACAAAAAAAAAAGAAAAAATAATAATAAAAATAAAAAATTTGCAATTTAAAATTTTCATATTTAATCCATAAAAGAAAAAAAAAGGAACTAAATTTCCGGTTAGACCTCCAAGATCTAAAAATAAAGAAAAATGAAAACAATAAATTTTTAATCTAAGACTTTTCGTATTTATTCCATAAAGGAAAAAAATAGACCTCCCAGAAAAAAGAAGGAAAAAAAGGCAATAAATTTTTAATTTAAGACTTTTTATATTCTATCCATAAAAGAAAAAAAAAGGGAAATAAATTTCCGGTTAGACCTCCGTGAACCAAAAAATAAATAAATAAATAAATAAATACAAATTTTTAAGTTAAGACTTTTCATATTTAATCCATAAAAAAAAGGTTTAACCTCCAAGAACAGGTCCCTGTTAGACTTTTAAGAACCAAAAATAAAAGAAGAAAAAAATAAAATTTTAATTTAAGACTTTTTGTACTTAATCCATAAAAGGAAAAAAAAGGTTAGACCTTCAAGAACAAAAAAATAAAAAAGAAAAAAAGTAATAAAATTTTAATTTAAGGCTTTTCGTATTTAATAATAAAAGAAACGAAAGAAAATAAATTTCCAATTAAAGACTTCAAATAGGAAATATATTTTGTCATATTTTTGATTGAAAACTTTGACAATTACTACTATAAAAATTATGTAAATTGAACAAGATTATGGCAATTGATCAAACAAAAGGTTATTTCAATGCATAAAATCTTGGCTACAAAATATAGTAACCAATAAATACCATTTGTGCATCGCACGGGAACAAACCTAGTGATATTATTAATTTCTTGAGCTCAAAAATAAAATACCTGCTTTTTTTAAAAATATATTTGAGTTTATATTTTTATTCCTATTCTTTTAAGTGTAATATATCCCTAATTTTATAATATATTTTATATTGTACAATATAACGAGGGATTTTACATTATTGTATTAAAAATATAATTTGTTGTTTGGCTTTGATTTATGTATTCCATAGACTTCCGTAAATAAATAGTTTTCGATCCGGCTTTGTGTTGTTCAAAAAAAAAAAAAAAAAAAAAAATAATAATAGTTTTCGATCCATAAAATAGGAACACTCTTTGCCCATAAACACTCGCAGTGAGAGAGAGAGAGCATATATGGCAATGTTATCTGTGCAAATGTTTTCAGAGCAATTCCCTTATACCCTCCTCTTCCCAGCTCTCTTCCTTTTTCCCTTGTTCCTATATAAATTGCTCTTCCCCAAACGCTGCTCACAGCCACCATCACCACCAAAATTCCCAATCTTAGGCCACCTCCATCTCCTCGGCCGCCACCCTCACCGTTCTCTCCAAGCCTTATCCGGCCGCCACGGCAACCTCATGCTTCTTCATCTGGGCTCAAAGCCAGTCCTCGTCGTCTCCTCCTCAAAGACGGCTCGACTCATTATGAAAACCCACGATGCATTGTTCTCGGACCGACCTCAGCTTAGCGTGTACAAGAAGCTTTTCTATGGGTGTAAGAATGTGGCTGCCGCGCCATACGGGGAGTACTGGAGGCAGATAAGGAGTATATGCGTTTTGCAGCTGTTGAGTAGCAAAAGGGTTCAGTCTTTTAAGACTGTAAGAGACGAAGAGCTGGCTCTAATGATGGCAAAGATCACGGAGTCCTCAGAGCAAGTGGACCTCAGCGACATCTTCCTTACGTTCACAAACAATCTCATTTGCAAGGTGGCGTTTGGCATGAGGCTTGAAGGTACTCTTTATTGTCATCACCATTAATCATCGTCACCGTCATCATTACCTGAGATACAATGGGTTTTTGTGAAATTCAGTATTCATCATATCATTATGTGGCCTATGAAAATTTGTTTAGCTTTATAAGAAAACATAGTTTATCTAACTAAAACAATTTCCATAATAACTTTCAAACGTATAAAAATTTTCATTTTGTTTTCTATTTAAAAACAAAATCTTTTTTTATCTTTCTATTTATGAAAAAAATACCTGTATTCGTTAAATTATTTTTGCACAAATCAAATTATAAAAAAAATACTAGTACCAGTAAAGCAGGTATAGTTGTGAGTTAGGGATGGCAATTGAATCCAAATTTATTGGATATGCATCTAAATCAATCTATTTAGGATAGATTTAAATGTAAAAATGTGTTTTATATGGATTTGTATTTTAATATTGACAAATAGTCTTTGAATTGGGTTTGATTTGGATGATGCCAAACCCCATCCATAGCCAACCAAAATTTTTGACTTAGAATTATGTTGAATATAAGATAAAAATTAATCCCTTCTCCGAGAAACCCTAACCCTACCCGTGGTGCGGTGCCGCCACTCTCCCCCACTCTGCTCCGGTAGATCCCACGGCGCCACCCTCCTCTCTTAGCTTCGTACCGGCCAACCACCATGAGCCCTTATTCAACACAGTGAGCCCATGGCTGCTACCTCCTCCTTTCCTTCTCTCTCCAATGTTGACACCTTCCCCCCCCCCGGTCACTGGCACCAGCAGCGGCCGCTCGGCCATTGCCCTCCCTCGTCCAGCCACCGCCCCAACCACTGCTGCCGGTCATGCCTACGTCGGCCTCTCTCCCTTCTGGGCCCACCCACGGGTTCTCGCTCCCCTCTCTCCCCTCTTCTCATGCCGATCCGTCTTTGTCATTCGCTAATATCGATGCTTTCTCCTCCGGGTATAATATTGGTCTTCCCTTACCCTCTTTTAATTTTTCTAATTACTCGTCCCCCCTCATGGCTGGTGCGTCGTCCGTATCGGCACCCCCCCCCCCAATGTGAATCCTCTTCCTCCCTCCTCTATTACAAGCCTGGTTACTATTAAACTATAAACCCCCCACCGATTATAGCACATGGCAGGAACAAGTCTCCATGTTTCTCTCTTTCCTATCGACTTATGGGTTTCGTCGATGGCTCACACCATTGTCCCCCTGACCAAATTCCAACACCCACCGGCCAATATATCCCCAACCCTGATGCTATAACATGGTCCTGTATAGATCAAAGCATTAGGGCATGTATGTCTTCCTCTCTTGCTCGCCTGGTCCTAAATGATGCCATCCACTACCCCACATCCCGAGACATGTGGACCGCCCTAGCCAAACACTTTCGTGACCACTCCCTTGCTAAGGAGTTCAACCTTCGCTCTCAACTTGTCACTTTACGTAAAGAAAATAAATCCATGACCACCTACCTCACCGAACTCAAAACTATAGCCAATGACCTGGCCGCCATATACTCACCGGTCTCTAACCGTGAGCTCCTCCACTACGCTCTCTTCGGTCTCCCTCCAGAGTATGCCGCCTTCAACAAGTTCACCCGTTAGTCGTCTCACGATCTCTCCTTTGAACAACTCAAGACTGCACTGTTAGATGAAGAGGCTGCTCTCTCCCGCATTCACGCTCGCTCCTCCACAGATCACTTCCATGCGCTCTCAGCCAATCCTCCTCTTGTGGGCTCCTCGGGTTCGGGTCGGGGCTGCGGTGGGCGCGGACGTAAGGGTCGTGGACGCAACAACAATCGCAATGGGAACTCCGGGGGTTGGGGTGGCCCGCACGGTCAACCGCAACATCCTCTTGGTATAGGTATGGTTCCCACTGGTGGTCTCCGTCCGCATCAACAAGCTTGGGGTCGCAACTCTGGTACGCATCCTCGTCAGCCTCATGATGGTATTCTTAGTGCCGGTCCATTGGTTTGTCAGATTTGTCATCAAGCAGGTCATGCTGCCTCTTTCTGTCCTTCTAATCTTTCGCAATCTCTATCGGCCATGTCTGTTATTTATTCTGCTGATTCTACATGGTACCCTAACTCCGGGAGTCTAACCATATGACTTCCAACGCAGGTATTTTAACTAAACACGCTGTTTATCATGGTTCAAAATTAATTCAAGTTGGCATTGGTTCTCTGTTACCAGTCACTGATGTTGGTTTTTCAAAAATTCGCACTAACACTCGTGACCTGTTACTTGCTAATGTTATGTTGTTTCCTGGTCTCACATACAACCTATTGTCTATTGAATAGTTGTGTCGCAATAATAACTATGTTGTGGAGTTTGACTCTTCTTGCTTTTGTGTCAAGGGCTAGGCTACGGGGACGCCCCTCTTCAAGATACACAGTGAAGGACCCCTTTATGGGTTTTCTCCGCGCCCTACTAGACTCGTAGCACGGACCGTCCCGACTGAACTCTGGCACAGGCGCTTAGGTCATTTAGGAAATTCTGTTTTGGATACCTTACGCACCCGTTCTTTGATTACTTTGTTTCTAGTGCTAGCTCAATAAAACATTGTCATGCATGTTGTCTAGGAAAGTCACGTCGTTTACCGTTTTTGCGTGTGTTACATACTACTACTTCGCCTTTGCAATTAATACATTCAGATGTTTGGCAATTGCCTGTTGTGTTTGACTCTACTTTTCGGTGTTATGTGTTATTTGTTGATGATTATACACGCTTTACTTGGCTTTATCCGATGCAAAGGAAGAACGAAGTGTACTTCATCTTTATTGATTTTAAGGTCCTTGTCGAAAACCAGTTCAATGTAACAATTAAATGTTTTCAAAGTGATGGAGGCTGTGAGTTTGACAATAGGTCCATGGCTACCCTTTGTCGCACCCATGGTATTCACTTTCACCTCTCCTGTCCTGATACCCCACAACAAAATGTGGTGGCAGAACAAAAGCATCAACATTTAAGTGAAATGGTACGGACCCTACTCTTTCAGGCGCGTCTTCCGCCTAAAATTTGGGCTGATACTGCTTGCACTGCTTGTTATATTATAAATCGGTTGCCTACCCCAAACTTACAAAATCTTTCTCCCTATGAAAAACTGTTTAAAAAGGTGCATGACTATAATTTTTTTGGGTCTTTGGGTGTGCATGTTACCCTAACATCACATCCCGTACCCCTTATAAATTGGCCCCACGCTATGTCCCCTTCGTGTTTATTGGGTATGCAGGTCGTTACAAAGGGTATCGCTGTTTAGACCCCACTATTGGTAGACTCTATACTAGTTGTCATGTCCATTTTGTTGAGCATTTGTTTCTTTATCCCGATCTAGTGTCTAGTTTGCATGCGCCGCCGATCCAGACGGTTGTGGATGTTCCCCTAACGAGTCCGATTTTGGCTCACTCCATGCCCACGACCGCACCGAGTGTTGTCGCATGGCTTCTGGGTGTGTCAGGCTCGAGTCCTCTCTCGCCCACGCCACCACGGATCCCCATTGCTTCCTCTAACTGCCCACCTTTGGCCAGGTTGCCTGCCCCCGACACCGTGGTTCCCACAACTAAGTTGAGTCTCGTCTATGACTCCGAGGGCGCACATCAGGCTCCTCACCTTGACCCCGCTGGGACCTCCTTGGATGGTCACCCCAGGTCTCCTCCTAACCCCACTGCCGCACCCTCCACCTCCAAATGTCCACCCCATGTGCACCAGCCTCAAGGACGGGATATGCAAGTCCAAACACATACTGTCTCTTAGCTCTGTGGTTGTAATTCAGGAACCAATATGTTTTTCACAGGCCGTTAAGAATCCTCAGTGGCAGGAAGCCAAGGCTGAGGAGTTCAATGCTCTCATTCAAAACCAGACATGGGACTTAGTTCCTACGTCACCTTCTCAAAATGTGGTCGGTAGTACTTGGAAGTACAAGGTCAAGTATAAACCTAATGGCTTTGTTGATCGCTTCAAGGCATGCCTTGTTGCTCAAGGTTTCCATCAACGTGAGGGCCTTGACTACTTTGAAACTTTTAGCCCTGTTGTCAAACCCACCACCATCAGGTTCATTCCTGCTCTTGCTGTAACTTATAGGTGGTCCATTCTCCAACTTGATGTCAAAAATGTGTTTTTACATGGTTTGCTCAAAGAAGAGGTATACATGCGTCAGCCTCCAGGGTTCGTTGACCTGAAATACCCGACGCATGTATGCTGCCTGCGTAAGGCTCTATATGGCCTCAAACAGGCCCCTCGAGCTTGGTTTCATAGGTTTAGTACGTTCCTCTATAGCCTTGGGTTCTACTGTAGTAAGGTTGATCCCTCTTTATTTATACATCGCTCTCCCAGTAGCATCGTCTGCTTGATTTTGTACGTGGACGATATTATCCTTACTGGCTCTAACTCCTCTCTCCTTACACGCCTCACTGCTTCTCTCTCCACACAGTTTGCCATGAAAGATCTTGGCCCCCTTCATTACTTCCTTAGTATAGAGGCCAAACTCACCAGACATGGTTTGTTTCTTTCCCAGCATAAATACACCCTGGATCTATTAGGTAAGCATGACATGCTTGAGGCTAAACCTGTGCAAACTCCCTTACCGGCTCGGGTCCAGCTGTCTGATGGGTCTCTCTTACCTAATCCGACCGAGTTTCGTAGTGCGGTGGGTGCCCTCCAGTACCTCACCATGAACCGTCCAGACATCGCATATGCGGTTAACCATGTGTCTCAGTTTATGCACTCTCCCACTACTTCCCATTGGCAGATGGTTAAACGCATCCTACGGTACCTTAAGCTCACGTGATCATGGCCTCACCATCGCCCCGGGGTCATGCACCTCTGTCACGGCCTATGCTGACGCTAACTGGGGTGGTTGTCCTAACACCCGTCGCTCCACCATGGGCTTCGCCTTGTTCCTTGGCCCTAATCTCATCTCGTGGCATGCGAAGAAGGAGCTTACGGTTGCTAAATTTTCCACTGAGTCCGAATATCGTGCTGTAGCTAAGGTTGTTGCTGAATGTGATTGGATCAGATACCTTATGCGTGACTTAGGCCTGCGCCACGCTGGCCTAATACTTGTCTACTGTGATAATATCTCTGCTACCTACCTGGCTGCAAATCCTATCTCTAATGATCGCAGCAAGCATATAGATGTTGACTTTCATTATGTTCGTGAGAAGGTTGTTAAGGGTGATATCCAAGTTCGATACACACCTACAACCAAACAGGTTGCTGACATATTCACCTAAGGGTTGGCTATTGATCGCTTTCACTTCCATAAAGTCAATCTGTACGTCCGTCCTCCTTGCAAAAATTGAGGGGGGCGTATTACGATATATTCTATTAATATTATTCTGATATTATTATAATAATATTCTGTAATTATTGCTATACTCTTTACTATAAATATATATCTCAACAACTCTATTGGACATTCTTCACTGACTCCTATTTTCACAAAGGACAAAGGTAAAACCAGCTCATCCCAATCCATTGCTATCACTCGTATTAGCCAGTAAAATAGTAGAATAATCCAAATTGGACACAAAAAAAATCTTTAGTACCACAGATATGATATTTTAAAATGGCAATGACGTTTAAAAATATTTCATTCAGATACTCCGACTCGTTAAAATCTTTTTTTTTCCCCTTTAATACCCTCAACTTGAGAGTTCTTTTCCAAAAAAGTGGTTGAAAAAAATTAAAAAAAAAAAAGCTATATTAGGATTTTAAAAAATTTCTGAACTAGTGATCACATTTTTATAAAAGAAATATACTTTGATTTGGTGGTTTAAGTGCACAGGTTGTAGATCCGCTATAGTTTTAAAATCGTAAGAAAATTTTTTTTTTTTTTTTTTGAAAGTGACAAGCACAAAGAAAAGTAGCTAATATGGGGAATCAAACCTAGGGATGGCAATGGGCGGGACGGGGCAGGTACGGGGAGCGCCTCCTCCATACCCGTACCCCCACGCAAATTCTATTCCCGTACCCGCCCCATTACCCGCCACGGGTATGAAGTGGGTACCCGTACCTGCCCCGGCGGGTACAAACCCATACCCATGACCCGTCCCATTACCCGCGGATATCCAATGGGTACCCATTACCCCCCTCGTACCGCCCGTACCCTCCCCGTATCTGCTCCTCGTACCCACCTTGTTACCTATCCATTGTCCAATTTATTACACATAAAATTATTTTCTTTTTCCCTTCAATAATAACCATGATTTCATAATTATAAATTGCCTGAGAGATTTATTTTATATAAAATAACACAATGGGGATATGCGGGAACGGGGAAGAGCGGGGCGGATACATGCGGGTACGAGGCGGGTCAGGTCGGGGTGGGGTGGGTACAATCCTATACCCGTACCCGCCCCATACCCGTGACGGGTATTGAAATGTGCACCCTACCCGTACCTGTTACCCACATCATCTATACCCATACCCGCCCCAAACGGGGAGGATACCCACGGGTAGCAGGTTTTACCCGCCCCATTGCCATCCCTAATCAAACCCCTACCCTCGGTGCACGTGTTAACAATAAATTAGTTGTATTTTGATTATATTTTTTGATAATATTAAAAGTATTATTTTAGTTTTATAAATTGTTAAAATTTGAGTTAATATTCTTTAATTTTGTTCTAAATTATAACAAGACTTGTATCCCACATACAAATTCTAAATGTGTGTAGGCAATTTTATATAGGCATATATCTGGTGCTTTTGTTTTTAATCAATATACCATATATTTTGACATATTTAATAACTTTTAAATTATTTATTTATATATAACTTTGTATATAAATAAAAAAGTAATCAACATGGCAAAAATACATGGTGCATTGGTTAAAATCTCTTTCCTTAACTTGCTATTGGTAATACATTGGGGGCCCACAGTGGGCTTAATAGGCCACACACGCACGCGCCTTGTCACATCGAGGTAGCCAGCTAGCGCATCAAGATGCTTTATGGACTTTTTTCCAACATAGATTTTCATTTTTACGGCCATCATGCTTTTAGATGTCGAATATGAACTCGAGGCGAGTGCTTATCTTTGGCCTGAGCTCTAGGACATAAGCACGAGCTCAAGTTGTCATCCCTAGCCAACCTTAAGTGTGCTAGCTTGAGGCATAGTCTTTCCTACAAGTTTGACCGATACAAACCAAATATAAATCTAGCTCAATATCAATGATAAACACAAACTAATATAGATATATTGATATATTACTCAAATAATGGAGGATTATAAGGGGAAAAGGGGAGAGATATAGAAGAAAGGGGGAGGATATCTAGAGAAATAGGGGGGAGAGATAGAAGGAGCACATTAGACTCTTACATCACATTTGTGGCATGCTCAACTATGTGTTGGGGGGAAGGGGGGTAACCCCTTATTTATAGTAATAGATTAGGGCTGAGGTGGCATGGGAAGCACAACGGGTGTGGGGGGTGCGGATATGAACTCGGGTCTGGACTCGGGTTGGCAGGTAACATGGTGAGAGGGGTCTTGGCGGTAGTGGCAAGCATGGCTTGGCGGGTATCAGAAGATACTTGGTTTTGTATGAATACCGCCCCCTTGAAAAGATCCACGTCCTCGAGGATCAGAAGTAAGGAAGCCACCATATCAGTGTCAGCCTGAGGTGCAGTTGGCGGGTGATGGTCAGGTAGGTAGTAGCGGAGGTGGGTGGGGACTAATGAGATGGCATCCTTCTGTATACCTAATCCTATTCTGGCTCGCATCACTTCTTTCCCCTCCAAAGATGCCCCCAAGGGTCATGGACAACGAACCAACTTCGGAACGTAGATGATCCTTTTGGGTCGAACACTATCCTTTGGAACTCCAGCAAAGCATGAGCTGTGAGCAAATTTTTTGGAAACAGCGAAGAACTATCCTTGAGGAGCACTTGGTGCTCGATGGCCCAATCAGATAGTGAAAACTGGGCGGGAACCATGAAAGCCTCCTGAAGCTTGGGAAGTAGTAGCTGAAGCTCTGGAGGATTTGACCCAGTTGGTGTTGTATCAACTGAAAGCAATAGTGGCAGGTCAGCAATTGTAGTCACAGAGATGGTGGGGGCTAGAGCTGTCATAGAGATCATCTGTCTCTCGTCCGCCCTTATCACGGAAGGGCGACTGATGCTATCAACAGAGACGCTAAGAAGTGGGGGAATGGCGATATCCGAGAAGAAATCTGGGCCCGGATCTGAAGCTGATTGCGAAGGCGAGGCATCATGTTTGGCAAGCATCACTCTTAGCTCGCCCAGAAGTGTGTCATTGGTTGGCGGTAGCTGTTGGGGTGAAGGGTTAGCTGGAAAGTCTCTCACAGGACTTGGCATGAGCGTGATTGGTGTCGTACGCAGGTACCCTTTGGCGGCTAACTTCTCAAGGTAGGCATAGTTACTCTCTTCCAATCTGTCCAGTAGTAACTTGGCGTCATGCAATGTTTGTGGCCTAAACAAGAGAACTCCTTCAGCTATATTTTCCCGCAAGCCACCTACCATCAATTTAACCTTTTGCTTTTCTGTAAACCCACACTTGTTCGCCAAAGACTCAAGCCGATTCAGGTACTCGCCAACACTTCCCATTTGGCGGAGCTTCATTAGCTATGTGAGGGAGTTGGTCATACTACCTAAATACCTCTCACTATGATGTAACCAACCCTCTACCCTTCCACTACTGAATCTAGGAAATTCCATCTAAATAAATCGGGTCGGAGTTTGGTAATTACCTCAAGTGATTAGTGAAGGCATTTTGTCGAACACCTTGTGTGCGGGTTTGGAGATTCAGCTGCTATCAAGTGATCGCACCTCCTCTGATGAAATCAATTGCCAATAATGCTCCAGCAATTGGTGGTGATGCTCGGTTATTGATGATGGTTGGAATCGGTGGGTGAAATGATCAGAACAGTATCGGTTGTTAGATTGGGAATTTGGAGCTGAAGTTCTGTGAGTGTGAGGTGAAGGTGAAGAGGATGATGATGATCAAGTGGCTGGGAATTGATGAAGGTGATGGGTGATGTCTGGTGAGGTGACGATTGGTGCAGTTGCTGATGGAGTTCGGTGGTGGGAGTGATGATGGTGCTGCTGGTTGGGGGGGGGGGGGGGGGGGTGATGATCGGGTGCCCGCAATGACGAGGATGATGATGATGGTTATGATGATGATGGTGGTGGTGGTGATACCAGAGGTGGTGATGGTTGTAGATCGGTGATGATGGCGGTCGAGGAAGGAATGCTTTGATACCAATTAATACAAACCAAATATACATCTAGCTCAATATCAATGATAAACACAAACTAATATAGATATATTGATATATTACTCCAATAATGAAGGATTATAAGGGGAGAGAGAGAGGAGGGGGGGGGGGGGGGGGAGGAGGAGGGAGGGATAGGAGAGCATTACACTCTTACATCACGTTTTGGCATGATCAACTAGGGGGTGGAGGTGTAACCCCTTATTTATAGTAATAGATTAGGGCTGAGGTGGCAGGGGAAGCAAACGGTGTGGGGGATGTGGATATGAACTCGAGTCTAGACCCGGGTTGGCGGGTAGGACTGGGGTTGGTTGGTAGGATGGTGAGAGGGGTCTTGGCGGGGTAGCGGCAGGCATGGGCTTGGCGGGTATCAGGAGATACTCGGTTTGTATCATTGACCTTGAGATACGTGTTTTCACTGTGTATTTGTCCACTTCCGTATCCGTTGTTCCTTAATGGAAGCTGAATTCTTTGTTGATCCATATTTATCCACTTTCCAAGTTAAGGTCGTATATTCCACCATGTTCCATAACTGACATTTGTTTAAATGGTAAGTTTTTTGTCTTATAAATGCATTTCCTTAGGAAATTGATTAATACACAAAAACACTATAAAATTTTTTTTATTCCTTGTGCTTCTCTTTTCCTCACTAAGCAAATTGGGACATAGTCAAACCCATCACTACAGAGTACACTCCTATGTCTGGTGCCATGATAAACCTGGGAATCGGAGTGCTTGGAAATCCCGTTTGTACCATAGTGGGGGCATAAACGTTTAATGGCAATGATAAACTCTATGACATGACAACTTTTTTTGGTTTAAGGACTCGTAACCACTAGGTAAGTCGGTTATGGAGAAGGAATAGGAAAAACCTTCTACCTCATTTGAAATAAAAGAATCTACAGGCAAATCCTCAACTCCTGGCAAAAGACCTGCTAAGGCCGATATGTCCTCCGGGTAATGCTAAGAAATCCCTCGGAGAGGACAAAAGCGTTGTAACAGGTGGTCCAGCAGCAAGTGAGCGCCGTCGTCATAGGTAATCATACCTGAGAGCGATGGTGGAGAGTTTCATGGCTTCATTAATACAAAGATTATTCCACTTCTTTTCGTGGGTCACCTTTAGATTGTCCACCCACTCAGCTTATCGCTTTTTCAAGAAAGTCCATCCTTTAAGATGCGTCTTCCTCCCCAAGAAGAACCTGTAGAGATTGTGCGAAGCAGGGGAGACTCGTCAGTATCTGGAAAAAGTCCCAGAAGACTTAGAACTTCTTGGGATGGATCAAAGATAGGCCCTAGGGCATAAGACAGAAGGGAAGATGAAGGATCATTCTCTGTTAACCAAGAAAGGTCTTCATTAATGATGTGAAGCTCGATTGGGCTCTTAAGCACTTTAGGGACTATCAAAAGGTTTGATTGAAGCAGACGTGTCAATTGGTCGATTAGGTTATGAGCCTGAGCAATGGGGGCAAAGATAGCAAATTGGATTTGAGCCATCGTCAGATTAGAGGAAGCGAAGGATGGAAAGTAGATTGAATCAAGATTCTAAGATTGAAAGAATGAAAGCAAGAATTTGCAAGAAGGGGTTGAGAGAGAGCACAGAGTAGAAAAGTGAAAATTTTGAGCCCTAACTATCATACTTATAGACACGCGGGAAGGAAGAGCAAGCACCACATAGTGTTTTCTCGAGCTCCATGTAGCCATTAGGGGTCAAATTAGGCATTCATTTTACCCGTTGTAAATTTGAATTTACCAACGGCTAAAAGGGGGGCATTTGTTTGCACCCTAATTTTGAAAGGGTTGGGACGATGCCGTTTTTAGCAAAGTGCCACATGCTTAACACATGAGGCCTCCCTCAAGGGAAAGCAAGCCTTTTGGTGCTGGAGTAACAACGTCTCGAGCCCAGTATCCTGAAGAGGTGATCACCCGGACAAGCGTATCAACCACTAGAAGAGTCGAGATGGCTGAAGGGTAAAAGGAGCTTGAGTTCAAGGGACTGCCAAAGAAGGCTGCAAGATAGTTGATTTCCAAGCTCGAGGTGGTTACTTGTAGTCCAATCTCAGATGCTTGGGCACTATAATCTTAATCCAAAAAGACGTGGGGTTTCTAGAATGGACTACTGCTAAGATTACAGATGTGGGCACAAAGGACTTTCCTCCAATACTGAATTTAGGACACGTTCATTGAGATTTTCGTGCGCAAAGAATGAGCTTGGTGACCAGACATGGGTGAAGTTGCTGCAAAAATAGGAGCAGCCGTTATTTTTTTCCTTTTATAAATAAAGGAATTTGCGTCAGTCCAAAGCAGTACACACACTCAATACAAAACTTATTCAAGTTTTCTTTACAATACGCTTGTGCTTTTTCCCCAGGAGTAGCGTAACTTAGCTTAGTGTAGATTAACATAAAACATGTTGTACTTGCTTCATTGGTAATACTGTTTCCCAGGTTTTAGGTATTTCTAGTTTTAATATGTTTGCAAATTTTGAAGAGCTAAGAATTGAGGCTTTAGTTTAAGGCATTGATGGTCAAGGCTTGACCTTGATTGAGTTGGTTTTAACACTATTATCACTGCTTCATAATTCAGGTGAACATAGGTTCATGCCATTGTTTAGGGCTTTGACTACCAAGGTTTGACCTTGATTACATTGGTCCTAACTCAATGACTTAAATACGGTTTGCTCCATCTTAAACTCAATGGAGATATAAGTCATGGGTACCAAGCTTAAAAACATGATTGACTCGAGCTTGTAAATGGACTGCTGAGCTCTTGGGTTTTTCTCCACGCTAGTTCTTAACGTTTAAGTGTATGAGGAAAGGTGTCTATTGCCCTTGCTCTGTCACCATAATTGCCAGTTGAATTAGGTCTATATCCTTTTATTTTCTATGCTTATATATAAAATCCAAAAAAATAGTTTACCAAAGTGTTCTTAATTGAAGCATAAGCAAAACTTGCCGTATAACTGAAGTTAGATACACCAGCATATCATGACCTTTTTTTTCGAAAACGGTGAGTGGTCGAGATCAAATAGGTGCAGTTCTAATTAGGCTCATTCCCTAGTTGTGGTGAGTCCTTTTTGACCGTTTGTTTTGTTTATCATTTTACGGCTCCCACATCACACTTATCTATAAGCAAAATAAAGCAAATGTTGGCCCTTTCAGCTAGGGTCAAAATAGGGCGGTGTGCAAGTTCTTTTAGTTTCTGAAATCTTAGGGATACTTGGTCTAGTTGCTGAAAGGCTAGCCTACCACTTGCTCCCAGCTTCTCTCACTACAAGAAAATCAGTCATTAGCGATAGGAAAACACCATCGCTATTAGCCCATTGCCCGTCGTAAAAGGCATTTTGCGGCGGAAAATTATACCGTCATGAACCGTCACTATATCCTTCGTCACTAATGCCTTTTTGTGATAGAAAAATTAAAACTGTCGTAAATACATTTGTGACGAGATGAAATTTGTGGTGGCTTGCGACGGTTTTCATCCCATCGCAAATGTATTTACGACGGAAGTAAAAACCAATTGCAAATGCATTTACGATGGGAGCAAAAAGCATCGCAGATACATTTGCAACGGAAATAAATCCCACTGCAAATGCATTTGCAATGGGAGGTAAAACCATCGCTAATACATTTGCGATGAAAGTAAAACCCATCGCAAATTTGTTTACGATGGGAGTGTAACCTGTCACAAATGCATTTATGAAGGAGTCAATTCCCACCACCAATGCATTTATGACGGGAATAAACACTAGTCACAAATTCATTTACAATGGTGGTAATCCCGTCGCAAATACAACATTTATACCATTATAGTTCCTTATTACATGTTTGGAAAAAATATTCCATATGACTCTCTTTGATGTTATTGTTAAAAGTGTTTACAATTACACTTATCGTAAACAAATTTCACGACAACACTTCATTGTAAGAGAAACAATTATCAAACGTATTCATTACAATGAAAATGCAATTACTTAATAACATAAATAAAAACATCGATGAGCCAATTAATCAATTGAAAATAAAATTCATCATCAATTAACTACATTCATTAAATGTCAATAATATTCCACAATTAAAAACAATTATTTGATCACTGGTGCCAAAATGATAGCCAAAGTAACTTTCACAAAGTGCTAGAACACTCAGAATCATTCTAAAATGTATGTGTAGTTCCAAAGCACCATCCATTGCCTCACAAACACATAACCTTGTAGTATTATCCTAAATAATACAAAAAACACGCATTCAATACACCAAAAAATTGTAAAAGATAATCCAAGTTGACATAATAAACCAAATGACACTACTATAACGATATGGTGATGTATTTATAGAAAGAGAAAAGACATAATTGACTTGGCTATTGTAATAACTAGTGGATTCTTTACCATTCCCACCCCTTTGAAATGCTTCGTACTACCAAATCAACACATCACAAACCAGACACAAGAAGCTCAAAGTAATCAACACCACCGAGATAGCAAGAGAGAGATCAAACTCAAAGAAACACTTCAAACTCAATAACAACTTCAACAGGAAGATCAAAGACAAGAACATCACAGAAGCAACTAGGTTGAAGTGATAAGATCATCAATCAACTTCCCAAACTCAATTTACATAGAACTTTTAGTAGCAGGTAATCCATCGTGAACCGCATTAGCTAGTATTGTTTCACCAAATTTTAAGATTCAAGAGGGAAAAAAAAGCCAACGTAAAATACTTAGCCACAAGCACAAATCAACATGAAATAAACATACCACCAAAGAAATTGTTGATTTCAACATGAACTAATCAAATTACATTTCAGAAGCGCCATTCCAACTTAGTATTGAATCTCAACACTTTCCTTTTTATAAATTTCTTCAATATATATATATATATGTCCTTTGTTTCGCTTCAAATTTAACCTAGATGCCATAATTTTCAAGAAATGAAAAACATGAGCAAAGTCTCCGGACATGATAAAAATACCATAACATATCTCAAAATCATACCTCCTAGTTTCACTCTTAATCATAATCGCTTCCCCATTCAATACTGCAATGTCATAAGATAATAGAAGAAATCAATAAACTAATCATATAATAGAAAAGGGAAGTCATTAGTCAATCTATATTGCTCATCATAAGTTACTAACCTCTCATCATTGTCATTATATTGGTCATGCCCATCAGTTGAATGAGATGGAGCTTGGTGGGGCAACATTACACTCACAAGCATATTCAACTTAGCCTTCATGTCTTTCATTTCTTCCTTAAGAGATGACATCTCTCAGATTTTTTAAATGAAGTTCTTCTTGTAGTTGGACTTTTGTTGGACAAGGGCCTCTTACATCTTTTGGTCTCATTCCACCTCCACATCCAATCACATAATTATGCCATGGTGGCTTAAGACATTCATTAACGACTTCTATGTAAGAGAGATTGGGCTTCTCTTGCATAGTTTTACGAATGTGATCCTGGAGGTGTAAATTCATTGGGGGAAAAAAAAAAAAAAAATAGAAACCATATAAATGAGGAAAAAGGATACTTAAGGGATGCATCAACAATGATTGGATCTATACTCGTCCTCCTACAATTGATCTCCACATCTATGTCTAATAAAGTGGATTCCACTTGCTCTAGATTTGATGATTCATTCATTGATACGTTTCATCGACATGCTCTGCATGCTCTTCATCATCAATGTTACCTTGAATCTGGTATGAATTACAGGGTTGTGTCCGAATAACAAGATAGGTGGTTTCCAAGCTTGAGACAGTTACTTGAAGCGCAATTTCAGATACTTGGGCACTGAGCTCAATCCAAAAGAACTTAGGGTTTCTAGAGGAGACTTTAACTAGAAATTTGAACGTGGGCTCCAAGGAATTCCCTCCAAAACTGAATCATGGACACGTTCATTGATCAGTCACGTGCAAGAAGAAGCTTAGTGACTTGACATGGGGAGAAAATGCCGTGGAATCAAGGGGCAGTTGTTATTTAGTTTATCTATAAATAAAGGACTCTGTTGTAGTCCGAAACACACACACTAAATACAAAACTTCTTCAAGTTTTCTTTACAGTACACTTGTGCTCTTTTCTTGGGAGTAGCGTAACTTAGCGTAGCTTAGCTTACCATAGAATTTGTTGTACTTGCTTCTTCAAAAATATAGTCTTTCGAGTTTTAGGTATGAACATTCTGTTTGATCTTTTCCCAAATTTTGATGAGTTGAGAATTGAGGATCTAGTTTAAGGCTTTGACAGCCAAGGCTTGACCTTGATGGTGTTGGTCTTACACTATTGTCATTGCTTGATAAGTCAGGTGAACTTAGGTTTGAGCAATTGATTAGGGCTTGGACGGCCAAAGCTTGACCTTGATTGCGCTGGTCCTAGTCCAGTGATCTGAATACGGCTTGCTCCATCTTAATCTTGTTAGACCTAAACTCATTTGAGTTATTATAAGTCAAGGGTGCCAGGTTTAAAACCTGATTGACTCGAGCTTGTAAGTGGACTACTAAGCTCTTGGGTTTGTCTTCACCTCAGTTCTAGACTTTTAAGTGTATTGAGGAAAGGTGTTTGTGTGCTTACTCTGTCACTGTAACTGCCATTTGAATTAGGTTCATATCCCTCTATTTTTTTTTTGTTGATATATGTATAAAAATCCATAAAAATATTTAATCAAGTCTTCTTAATGCTAAACTTGCAATATAACTGAAGTTAGATACACCAAAATATCACAACCTTTTCTCTGAAAACAGTGAGTGGTTGAGATCAAAGACGTCACGATGAGTCCCTTTTGCAAGTTTGTTTTGTTATCATTTTACTATGACCACATCACACTTAATTACAAACAAAATAAAGCAAACAGTTGGGGTACTAGTTTTTTGAAAAAATCAAACACTAGGGTGGTAAAGTGAAAAGAAAACTAGATTAGTTTGGGTGGTTTGTGTAAAGCAAAAACCTTTAATCAAGTGTGTGTCACGTGACAATTCTAATGGAAAATTTTACTGACGGAACGGAGAGGTGGTTTTATGAAAAAGCAAAAGCCTAAGGTGGTAAAGTCAAAATGACCTCCACTATTCGTCTTTCTTCCATTATTTTTTCTGCTGGAGAAGTTTATTAGTCACTCGGGGTCACCATGATGACGTGGTGACCTTAGTACATTTTCTCTCATTTTTAAATTAAAATTAATTTAATGATAAATATTAATAACTAAAAATAACTGCCCAATACACATGAATATAGGAAGTAGTGGGGGGTCACCACGTCGTTATGGTGACCCCAGGTCACCTAATATTTTCTCTTTCCGTTGTATATTTTTAGTTCTGTGTGCATGTCATAATTTATCGAGCAAATTATTTTGAGAATTCCTGTCCTTTCTTGCAAGATGCAAGTGGACCCTATGTTGCAAATATATTATAATAATTATCAAATAATACACTAATAATATGAAAATATGTATATTATAATACATACCAATTAAGAACTAGTAAGTACATCAATGGTTATAGTGCCAAAAATACAATTATATAACATTTATTAAAATATCATCAAATCAAGAACCATCATTTTCGATATAAACAAGTACATGAAAAACAGTTTGAATAGAGAAAGGAATTTTAGAAAACATATCTTTGGATTGAGGCACGTGAGAACGCTCTCATTAGAAAGGAAACGCCCCTCTTGAACGAGTATTGCTATTGAGCTTAAACGTGCTCTTTTTCCAGGATTCACCAACCTGTCAGACCTTTATCAGTGCAGCAATGAAAGATCCCCAAACTACAACTACCAAGCTCACTATTTTTTCATAATAATGAAGAGGATTGAAAGAATAAAATATTTCTTGTTGTACTATGCTTTCCACCATGCTCATATGTTATATGAGATAAAAATCTATACTTGGTTTTTAACTTTCCACGCTCGGTCAAAGGAGTTATTTGATGCTAAGGAATTCTTCAATTCTCATCAATGGTGAGAAACGCTTGGGACATTATTGCTTAATTGAATTGATTTGTTTTAATGTCTCATAATTATAAAGAATTAAGTATTTTCAATAAATAAAAAATTTCTTTTATAAAATATTATTTTTGCTTGAAAATAATATAGAGAAAGAAATTATTTTTAAATCACTAAAATACATAATTTTTCCAATAATGCCCCACATGATTTAAAAATTATAAAACTTTGTGAACATTGTATTCTGTTAATACATGTAGATACCTTTCGAGTTTGGACCAACACTTAGTGCAAACGAGCTATAACCTGAAGAAACCATAGTAGCGGAAGTGCTTTGAACTAGGTCCCTTGTAGTCAAGTCTAGACCCATCACACACAGAATACTGGCATTTGTAAAGCTCTATTGGTGGGGTGCGTTGCGGTCATGAGCACGAAATGCTGTCTCACGAGTGTTATTAGGGAACAGCCCGTTACCTACAGCGGCGACACCACCACCACACTCACGTAGGCGAACCCTCCAAGCGTGATTAGTGATTAACACCCCGCCGATAATATGCCTTCAGGTTCATTTAGAGTTTCAAAACTTTGCCTTAAACATCACAGTAAAGAGCACCTTATCTTAGGAATGGGACCCCGGAATACCCCGCTATAAATAGTATAACTTGTTCTCTTTCAACCACCCAACAGTTTCGTTTTTATCCATTGAATCTCATTCATGGGATCGCCATATCTTTGATGACGGGTTTGCATCGTGGTGATTAATTTTATGGGCTTCAGTCCCACTCCCCACGATGATAAAATGTTTCAAAGGCACGTCTGCCCTTTCATAAGTGAGTTCGCATAACATCAGCTTGCATCATAATTTGTTGCCTTTATAGTAGAGCGCTCTTTATATGTAGGCAATCTTTTCTTTCAAATCTGCAGTGGAGCGAGCTTGTCATCCATCTGCTCAATGGGGTTCCACGGCGTAGCACAGCCATCGGTGAATATAATCATCTCAATTCAACTGGATCAAACATTAATTAGAATGCTACGCCTTTCATAAGACTATAAAAATTAGTTAACATAAGACATTTATAATGCCTCTCAAACATTCAAAAAGCTTAGGTATTTTATATGATACAACATCATATACAATGACTTTATGCAAAACACATAAAGAAATGTCAGAATGCATTTCTAATAGGTCTTTCATTTTAATGTAATATAGAGTATTTCACTCTCACATAGCATAAGCATATCAAGTGTTTTTCTCTTTCTTGTTGTTCTTTATTTTTAAGCCATTCCATACATCTTTCAAAATAGTCCATTCATTTTTGTGCGTATATATTTTGAACACAACTCACATAGACATCAAATAAGTATTCCTCCGAGTTTGCAACATCAATCTGTTTTAGTATAAAACCGGGTTGAGTTTACAACATTGACTCGGTCGTCAATCTCTCACGTGATTTCAATATATACCATATAAATTATGGTTTGCATACAAGATAAAGAACCATCCAAAATTATGATCAACCGAACCAAAATTTGAACCAAACTAGTGTTCTTCAACTTAGAATCGGTTCTTGGTTTGATATCTTTAGGAAACATAATGCGGCCTTTTTTTTTTTTTTTGGGAAAACATAACACACCTTTATTCTTCTCCTTTCTTTTATAAGTAGACTTCCCCCACATTTTGTAGTCATGCCAAGATTCACATTAATGTGCAACTAGCTCCAAGTGAGACAAACACATGCACGCGGCTTGTAAATGTTAGTATATGCATGCTGTTCAACATATCATACAACCATTCAATCACTTTTCTTGTTATAAACTCCAATGACTATTATTGATCATATCCGAATGATAAATAGCTAGAGTCGTGATGGGCATCCTATATCTATATACCTAGACTAGAAGTATGATATTGATTTCAAATTAACTTCAATAGAAGGAAATATAGAAGTCCTCGACTTTGTTGAACGTATGCAATCCATTGAAATACATAACAACATGGACCAATTGAGCGTTTGATGAATAACAATTCATCTTCCTCTCATTTATTTAGTGGACAATGTATGCAATTGGTACTTTTTAACATCATCTTTGTGATTATATTCATGTATGTATTGAGCTACACTTATGGAGTAAATAATAACTCCTCACAAGTGATATAAGAATATTTCACTTGAAAATATAATAAGAGTAATTTATTTTATTTTTAATAGTCTTATATGTCAAGAAATCCCAAGCATATACAGTAGCTTCATGCAATTCTCATCTATCAACATAATGCATGAAAGGAACATTAAAGAAATATCAGTAGCACTGCAATACTAGCTAGATTACGTCCTTTCACTCTCCAAGTAGTGTGGGATTTATAAAGGTGGAGCATTAATTCACATAAGAAGTTAGAGCCTTGTTTCGAGTGTAGAAATATGCACACAATTCTATCACATAAGAATGTTAGATCCTGCCACACTGCTATATAGCATAGTAGTACTAATGAACTTGGTCTGACTTGCCTAATGGTATAAATTATTTAGCATGAAATACAAATTATATGGTCAATAAATTACTGACCTAACCCAAATCAATCACTATAGCTTTTAATTTACGTTTCAAGTAATTCTTAAACAGTAAAAATAGCAATCATCTCTACAATTTCAAGGTCTCACTAGAAGTGGTTTATGTAATATAGATAAAAGACTCATATCTAAATTGAGCATCTATCTTTACATTGATAGAAATTCAAAACTCAAAATAATAGAAATAAAGCCATGAGTATGACGATATGCATGCTCAAGGCATGTACGAATTACATATATGTACAAATTGGTGACTTGAGTACGCATAACATCACCAGCAAAACCCAACAATAAAGAAATGACCAAGGTTAAACGAAGTTACATATATTATGACCCCTCCTTCATAGGAAAAGGATATTATCTTTCATTGTCATGTAGTATAACAATAATAACATATGTCCCTATTTTGTTCAATAACAAATTCCACCCCACATGTTTATTTTATGTCCTCACAACAAAGCAACCACATATAAATATGGATGTTTGGCTTTATTTTCATCATATATTAGTGCAAACATATAGTAAGATCCATCTTATCAAATTTCTATTTCAGTAACACAAAAAAAACCACTTTTGTAATATAACCATGGAAGTCCATGAGCATCAACACTAATACATGATTAAATGATGATTCAAACCACAATAGTTAGTTAAGGTTGCCATCAAGCTCATGAACACAAGTTAATCAAAGATTAACTCAAGGAAAAATAATAGCCATCCATAAAACTCAATATAATCAGAGTTATGTAAACATTTTCGTCAACAAATTTTAATATGTATAATAATGCATGTGACTAGTGAAGGTGTGCAGTACAAATCCTCTTTGCCATTAACGGCTTACCTACAAAAACAAGTGGCATTAACATTACTTTACTGCAATAATAAAATACATGTATGATACTACGTAATTGCAACTATTCATATGCATCAGCAATCAGTTAAACATCTTCTCTTATATATAGTATTTTTCACTATCCTTCTAGATTATAGTCTGATGTGTGTATTCCTATGGTTTACCAAAAAACTTCAACTATAATGGATAGATCTTAGAAGGCTTAATCAAACACAAGATATCCAAATTATTCGTGATCTATTTTTTGTACCCTTCCTTTTTTTTTTTTTCCCCTCTCTATCTTTACGGTGAAAGCATGAAAAGGAACATAATTATAGCTACCTAAACATTCAATATTCAGGCAACTCAATGAGGCATGCTTTCCTTTCTAAGAGGAACATAGGAACATACCCAGTGTCTCAAGGGCTCCCGCCTACGTAGGGTCGGGGGGGGGGGGGGGGGCGGATGTACGCAGCCTTCCCCCTTCAGAGTGTTAACCTAAAGAGAGGCTGTTTCTCAATACCCCCAACCTGAGGGTGAGGACTTCCCAGGAGGTCACACATCCTGATACTACTCTCGCCCAAGCACGCTTAACTTCGGAGTTCTAATGGGATCCGGTGACGGCGTGTTGGTGCCCTCTTTTGTCTTTCCTTTCTAAGACTATTGAAACTATATTATAATAATTATAAAATAATACACTAATAACATGAAAATATATATTACAATATATACCAATCAAGAACTAGTAAGTATATCAATGGTTATAGTGCCAATAAAATATATAACATTATTCAAATATCATCAAATCAAAAACCATCAATTTCGATATAAACAACAAGTACATGAAAAACAATTTAAATAGAGAAAGGAGTTTTATAAAATATATCTTTGGATTGAGACACGTGAGAATGCTCTCCTTAGAAAGAAAACGCCCCTTTTGAACGAGTATTACTATTAAGCTAAAACGCGCTCCTTTCCCAAAATGCACTTGCTTAGATGGCAAAGACATGCTGAATGGGCTTGCTATTTTGGTAATTTTTAATTTTCGCTTGCTATTTTAGTAATTTTTAATTTTTGCGTGCTATTTTGGGAATAAAAGTGTCAAAATGTGCTATTTTGGAAAATCACCCTATTCCGTGTATATATGCATGTACGATTAGTTTTTTGATCCAGTAAAACAATTAATTAAATACAATAACTGAAATCTGGCGGGTGACAACTGGGATCTTGGCCGCAAAATTCAGCGTGGGAAAATCAGTTAGAGCTCACGCCAGGCACAAGCTTAACAAACATCAGTAGCAACATCTTTTATTTCAGATATTTCCATTTCTGTTCTTTTCATTAAATTGATTAATTGCATTATAAACATAGGATGATGTAAGGATTGGAGGAGGCATCAATGAAAGTTAATACTATATCTTCTCTCTTAGTTTCTCTCTTCTTTTCTCCCTCTAAACTCCAATTTCTCCCTCGATGTCTATTTCTTTTCTCCCTTAAAACTTTATTTCTTGGTTCGAATTGTGATCGGGATTCTACTAATTTAGAATCTTGTATCAGTGGTATCAGAGCATTGATCCTCTTGACTGTGGGATCGAGATTAAGCTGAATTTTGTGAATCAACCAGCTCAGAATCTTGCTAAATTTTGTGAAGAAGGTGCTCGGTTGATGTCAATTAGCTCAAAGAAAGTTGATCAAAGCAAAATCCATTCAGTCAGCTCAAGGTTTTTATCATCAACAACCACTGTCATCAGCAGCCGCCGCCGGAATCACCACCCTCGTCCACCCATCAGTAACATCATCATCAGCCACTTCGTCCTCATCAACAGCCATGCACCAGCACTTTTATCAGCAACCCCATCATCACCATCAAACACCACCAAATCTACCCAAAACCCTTACTGCACGAAAGGTGTTTGTAAAAATGCCTTAACTAAATGAGCACTAATTCAATGCATACTTCAAGGGAAGGTAACGATTCTTACTTAATTAAGTTGAGAAAAATTGAATTACCTCTATTTTATGGAGAGAATGTGAGTAATTGGTTGAGTCAGTTTGAGAAATTCTTTCTTCGTCACCAAACGTATGGATCGGATAGAGTTGACCTAGACTCTTGTCACATGAGAGGTGTGGCCCTCATTTGGCATCGAAATTTCATAAGAATTAGGGGGGATATGAATAAACCGGATTGGAACGAATATATGAAAGCTCTTAGGATAAGCTTTGGAAGTAGGTGTGAGAACCCCTTGTTTGAATTGACAAAATTGAGGCAAAAGGGGTTGGTAAGGGAGTACCAAGCTAAGTTCGATGCTATTGCAGCTAAAACGAACTTAAATGAACCCCAACTCATTAGCTACTTCATAAAAGGTTTAAGGGAAGAAATTGCATTGGAAGTTCGATCAATGCAACCTAAAATTCTTTACCACGCCCTGTGTCTTGCTAAATTAGCCAAAGCTAAGATTGAGTACTTAGCTAAACAACTTAACCAGTTAAAAACTCCTCTTCTTCCAACTCCAAAAACCATACCACCCACCGCTAGTCTCTTTGGGACATCATATCCAAAGCAGTGTGTTTGTTGTGATGATGAACTTGATAAGAAGCATAGCAGTGAAAACAAGAGCTTAACTGTGATTGAAGATGAGCAAACAGAGCAACACAGGCAGGAATATGACCTCATTGATGGCCAAAGAGCTGAGATCAATTCTCAACCTCTTCAACCATATGTCAAGTTCCATACTCTGTATAAACTTGATCAAGGTGAAGAGCTAACCGCATTTGCAGCCACTGGGATCAGCCAAAATCAAATAGAAATGGAAGAGCAGCCGGAGGTTGGCCCTATAGCAGCTGTAGAAACAGTAGACCAGCACCATAGTGAGATTATCTCATTGCATCAGCAGCAACAACTGATAGCTGATTAAGGGTATGACCTGAATACGAGCCAAGAGTGTGAGCAGCATTGCCAACAGCTGGAAACACAGGAACATCTACTGATAATGCAGGGGAATTGTGCCAAGGAACCATGCTGTGTTTATGATGGAAAATCTAAGATTAATCCTCAGTATATGCAGCCACATGACAAGCTGCATGTGCTGCACAAAATTGATCAAGAAAAGGGACAAAATGCATTTGAAAATACTACTGTTAGCACTGCCATAGCTACTACACTGCCACGACAAATTGCAGCTGAAGAAGTGCAGATTGTGGAAGCATTTTATACAAACTACAAACATGTGGAACATAATCCAAAGATGTATCACGCAGTGAGACCACCTGAAGTTTTAGAGCATCTGATTTTGATGAAAGCAGCAGCACAAGGACAACAGTATCATGTGTATGAGCTTAGAAAACCAACAAGTGGATTTTGGAAGGTATATAAGCAAGTTGGAATGATGATTGATCAATTTGTATGCAAATATCAAGGGTTCTTGTTCCAAGGGGATAACTTGTTGCCGCAAACAATGGTCATTGATACAATCCGAAGTTTAGAGAGCCGTGTTGGATCAATTATTGGAGCTATTAGTGTGCATCATGTCCCAGAGCTTCAGCAGAATGGTAAGGAATCATTTCAAGCTGATGTGCGAAATCTGCAGCATAAGGGATTGGAGTTGTGTGCTACATTGGAAGCTAATCAATTCTCCCCTAAAAAATATAAGCAACTTACTGCACAACAGGTATCTGAAATTGAGCTTACAACAATGAAACAGGTTAACAATGAAAGAATTCAGCTTGAATTGGATGAGTCGAATCAACTGCAAATTCATAAATTGCACTCGAAATTTACAATAGCCACATCATTAGTGCAGAGGGCTATCATTATGCATTTTCAAGTTCCTGGTATGGTATCATGTGAAGACTCTATTGTTGAGAGCTTAGCCACATCTCAAAATAGAAATGAAGTCTCTCAATCAGCTAAACAAGAGCTGGAGCCACTACTTGTTGCAGCTGCAGATAAAGTTCCCGTATCTGTTGAAGTGTTGCGCATAAGAATGCTACGGGTGAAGTACAAATTGCAGCATTTTTGTGTGTTTTATCTAGTTGTAACAAGAGGCACATCGGTATGGATTAGTATTTGGCTGATTTGGTATGGGGTTGGCAGAACTCCGGAGGCGTGTTCTACAAATCAGATACAACCAGCTCGTCCTTGACCACTCTCTTCGGTAGCAGCCGGTCTTCAGGGAATCATGCTCTACTTAGATTCTTGGGGACAAGAATCTTTTGAAGGGGAGAGTATTGATACAATAAAACAATTAATTAAATACAATAACTGAAATCTGGTGGGTGACAACTGGGATCTTGGAGGCAAAATTCAGCGCGGGAAAATCAGTTAGAGTCACACCAGGCACAAGCTTAACAAACATCAGTAGCAACATCTTTTATTTCAGATATTTTCATTAAATTGATTAATTGCATTATAAATATAGGATGATGTAAGGATTGGAGGAGGCATCAATGAAAGTTAATACTCTATCTTCTCTCTTAGTTTCTCTCTTCTTTTCTCCCTCTAAACTCTAATTTCTCCCTCGATGTCTATTTCTTTTCTCCCTTAAAACTCTATTTCTTGGTTTGAATTGTGATCGGGATTCTACTAATTATATTTAGGTTAGAGTTGGCGATTCTAACAATTATATTTATGCTAGAGCTGCGGATTCGAACATATTATTGGACAAAAAGACCGCATAGTAGAATTATTTCTTTGAAATTTGAACTTTGTCGTTGTTTATATTAATTGTGTTTTAACCAATTAATAATCCTACCTTTTTCTTGAATCCGTAATTGTATGCTTTCGATTTTTGTGCACTCCGATTCTTGCTTCGTTTCTCTTGCACTTTTGTTCTTTACTTTTTATATAAACTATAGAGGTACCTCACTTCAAACATCATAATAATCTACCATTCATTTACTTATTTATTTAATTTCCACTAACAGGAGATGCTAGATTGAAGGAGCTGATGGAGGTGCACGAAGAGTTGCTAGGGGGATTTTACGTTGGGGAGTTCATACCATGGCTAGGTTGGGTTAACCATTTAAATGGTGTCGCTTCAATGGTGGACAAAAATGCTGAAGAAATGGATGAATGCCTCGAGAGGATAGTGAACCAGCATTTAAAAGAACTAAGGATTAGAAATGGAAATAATGATGAGAAAGAACACGAAGGTCAAAAAACGGAGACATTCATGGATGTTTTAATTGCTGCAGGCATTGAGAGAGAGAGCATTAAAGCAGTTACATCGGTAAGTACGAATTTCTACAAACCATTAATTATCGGGTAAATTACTTATTAGTACACTGGAGTTCAGTGAAATAATTGTTTAGTTCATAAACTTTGCGAAATAATTTGTAAGTCCACATGTTTTGGTGGTGAAATAACGACTTTACTTGAATAGGAAAATGTTTGGGTGAAATAATATTTTAGTTCAACCATTGTTAAATCTTCTAGAGAAATTTACTTAATGAGCAAAATACCCTACTAAAAATATTTTCACACTAAACAAAAATGAAAAGAAGAATAAATAAAAATCCCTTCTCCCTCTTGTCTCTTCTCCTTTCCTTTTCTCTCTCCTTCTCCCCGCTGCCGCCGCCGCTGTTGCCTCGATCGTCGAAAGATGGCGGCGGAGGAGAGGTCGGTGACCGAGGACAGACAATTGGCAACCCAGACAACGGTAGGGGTAGAGAGAGAAGTGTAGGATATGGCTAAGTAAAGGTAAGGCAGGAGGGTTTTACTGAAGAAGAAGGAGAGTTGGAAAGTGCGGTGGGAGCTAAAGAGGGTGGCATTTGGGCGAAGAAGCACTGCCATTAGCAGCAACGGCGGCGAGGAGGAAGAGAAAGAAAAGAGGACAGAGAAGAGGAAGATAGGATTTTTATTTATTTTTATTTTTCTTTAGTGTAAAAATATTTTTAGCATGAGTATTTTGGTCATTATGTAAATTTCTATGAAAGATTTAACGACGTTTAGACTAAAATATTAATTAATCTAAACCTATGGATTAAAAAATTATTTCATAAAGTTTTGTGGACTAAAAAGTTATTTCGCTAAACCTCATCATCATATAAGAAAAGTAAGTAATTATTGAAAACACCAACAAAAAAGATAACAATCAAAAGAATCTTACAAAATATTAATACCATACGATGCAAAATATAACTATCTTACTAAATATTAATACCATACAATGTAAAATATAACTATCATAAAAGACAATATCACTGTTGCTGGGCTGCACACAGTATTACAGTGCAATCGTCCTGCGGGATTAACGCAATTTGATTCCTAACATGTGCTCATTAGTCGCCAAGTGAGAGTGCCACTAGTGTTGGAAATATTTTATAACAATTATTAAATAATACACTAATAACATGAATAAAATATATATCACTATACATATCATCTTAGAATTCATATCAAAAAAGTCGATAGTTGTAAAAAAATACCACATAACATCATTAGGACATCGTCAAATCAAGAACCAACAATTCTGATACAAATAACAATAGATATATGAAAATAGAGAAAGGGTTTAGAAAAACATATCTTGAGTTGAGACACTCAAAAGTGCTTTCTTTAGAAAGGAAACGGCTTTCCTGCACAAGTATTATATTTAAGCTTGAATGCGCACCTAATTTCTCAAGATTCAACAACCCGTCGGACCTCTATCAGTGCGGTAATAAAGGGTTCTCGAACTATAATTACCAAACTCTCTATTTTTTAAAAGATTGCAGATGATTGAAAGAAAAAGATATTTCAAGTAGTATATATTTTTCCATCAAGCATATATATTTATATAGGTGAACATTATATACTCAATTTATTATTTGTTTTTCTGTTTGCCATGACTGGCCAAAACTAAAAGTTAATCATGTTAATTGCCTATTCTACAAAACGTCCACAAACATAATGAAAGGCACTTGAATTTTAGCATAATAGCATATTGATTTAGGTATTATGGTTTTTCAAAATAAGTAATGTAAAATAAATAATGTTTACATCACTAAGAAAAAATACATATTTTTCTAACAATCCCTGACATGATTAAATAATTTAAAACTTTGTGAGGATTGCATTCCCTTAATACATGTAGGTAGCTTTCGGTTAAGAACCAACACTTAGTTCAAATGAGCTTCAACATGAAGAAACCATAAACATGTATATGCCTTGAACTATGTTCCTTCAAGCAAAGTCTAGACTCATCGCACACAAAGAATACTAGTAAATGTGAAGTTCAATCTGTATGGCGTGTTACGGGCATGCGCAAAAATCCCGTCTCATTGGTTTCATTAGGAAATAGCCCATTTCCCATAGTAGAGATCCCACCCTCGAAGTGTGATCTATGACCATCACCCTTCTAATAATATTCTTTCAGGTTCATTTAGAGTTTAAACCATTGTCTTAAATATCACAGTAAAGAGCACCATACCCTAGGAATGGGACCTGGGAATACCTTGCTATAAATAATATACTTTTGTGCTCTTTTTACAACCCTTGATGTTTTTACCTGTTGAACCTCATTAATTGGATTGCCATTCTTCTAAGTACGAGTTTCCATTGTGGGGATTAATTTATGGGCTTCAGTACCACTCCCTTTGATGACAACAAACTCATAGGCTCATTAACCCTTTTATAAGCAGATCTGCATCATCAACCTTATGAAATTAGCTAGCTAGCATCATTTTTTTCTTGCTTAAAACTCAAGTAATTTTGCCTTTTAGTAGAGCATGCTTTTCAACCCTTAATTAAGTGGAATTCCTCGGCATAGCACACCCATTGGTGAATATAATCATCTTATTTCGCCTAGATCAAGCATTAGTTAGGACACTACCCTTTTCATAACATATTACAAGCCATTTAATTCTAGGTTCATACTCATAATTCGTTTCAAATATTCATACAATCTAAAGCATGCCATATAACCAAACCTCTGGAAGAATGACATTAAGAAAATGTCATACCAACTTCCAATTCTCAAAACGATTTCATCTTAATGTATTGCATAGTATGTCATTTATTAACGAGTAAACGTACAAGCAATTCGTAGCTGTGGCGGGTATACGGAGGTCATATCCCCAAGGAATCGATGTGAAGTCAATTCAATTATTAGTGAGTGATTTGGTTTCGGGTTTTAGTTGGCAAGGTAAAAAATTAATGAAAGTAAAGCAATTAAGATGGTGAATTAAAGTGTCTAATCAATTAAGAGTAGTTTAGGGAATGAATTCGAGGTATAGCGGCATGAGGAAGGAGAGGAAGAAGCGAAAAAAACCAAAAGTCCCAAAAAAAAATTATCCCCAACCCTTTTTATATGTGCGGTGCACACTAGAGGCTTGGTTATGTAAGGTGCTAATAGATCGGCCAACAGTGATCAACGGCTTATTTGGCAGCTTGCGCACTTAATTTAAAATGCGCATAACTTTTAATTTGTAAAGAGTTACGGGTCAAATTACATATAAAATCAAGCTCTTGAAGTGCTCTACATGATCTCGATGGTATTGGCAGTGAATTTGGATAGTTTGGGGTCTAAATACTTGTCTTTTAGCCTTTACCTCCTCTTATGCTTGACCAATTGACAAAATGCATGGCAATCCATCCTTGAACCCAAGGGAAGGCTTTTCTTGTCCAAACCTTGACCCTTTTTGTTTTTTTTTTTTTTTTTTGGTGGGGTTTCTCAACATAGCCTTCAAACTTGTCCATTTACGCTCGTTTTCATTGCTTTCCAAGTTCTACTCGCTCAAACACGTTCAAAGCCTAAATACGCATAAATTATACAATACCACATTAGTAATAGTCGAAAATATCATAGAAATGTATTATAAAACTTGTAAAGTATGAGGCACATCACATCCCCAAACCCACAACTTGCTTGTCCTCAAGCAAGATTCACTTCAAACTAGCTAAAGATGGAAAAATTCAATCAAGCATGTAGTATTAGGAATTACTTGTGAAAAGTATTTCTAAAGGGAGTACTCACGAATGACGAATCTTTATGTAATGATATTATTACATTGCTTCTAATTAAAGTCTTTGCCATTTAAAATATCCCTGTTAGTGAATAAGCTTAAAACTTTTCTTCCCCTTCTCCTACTGCAAGCCTTCCAAATCCAAGATAAATAGTGAAAATAATTAAAGGAATAAGCTTTCCTAACACATTACCCCTAATCAATAAAGAAATCTCAAGTCTTTTGAAGTAACCTATGGTTATGCGTGTCTGTCTAAGACCCATGCAGCGAGTGTTCGTTTGATGATTTTCAATCCAGTTTGCTCAAGGCACCAAGTTAAGAGCACTCCTCGGACCAAATGACTCAAAAGAAATTCACAGCCTAAGTTGTTACCAGCACGTACCTTAAAAAAATGTCTCCCTCACATTAGGCATTGGTGCTTATTAAAGTGACTTACAGAAGTTGATTCTTCTTAAGTTTTCCTTGCGGATTGTGTAGCGAGCTTTTGGCCTACAACTCTCGATCCAGTTGGCTCAAGGTGCTAGTTACTAACCCCCTCTGAGCCTACTTACTCCAGAAATAGAGACTACAAAAACCAACAAGTTACAGGTACTTACCCGAATAAAGTAGGCATTGGTACCTCATTATTATTGTGTTTTTCAAGAAAGAATTCAAGGGAAAGAAATCGACTGGTGAATTCAACACAGCTACAAGTAAAGTGTTCAGTTCCAATTCCTCAACTTATTCCCACTAATACGACTCAATTTGTGGAGTTTGTATAAAAGATTTAAGGGTGAAATAAAATAGTCCCTCAAACTAGATTGAAAACAAAACTAATGAATTCAACAGTATAGATCTAGGAATAATCTTATTACATAAAAAATTCTAACAGTCTTATCACATCTCAAATTTGAAATTCAACATAATTCACAACAATTCAAAGCTATTCTATGCAAAAGCTCAGCTAATTTGAACTCAGTTATTATTTTTTAACAAACATGGTTTGCGCCACATTAATGTTGTTTGACTCTAACTCATCTGAGTTATAGGTGTTACTACTCTGTTATGAATTGACAAATTTTAATTGTAATTTTTGGTTGTTATTGTTGATAAGTATTTCATTGTTGAGTTTTTAGAGTTTAAAAATAGGTTGGGTAGCATTTAGGCGCCAAAAACGGTTGAAAGGCCTAACCGGGTCCATCTTTGATGGTTTGTTGCAGAATTAGGCGGAATGGTTTTTTTTTCAGTTAGTTTGAATTTGTCTCGATACAATGTGCTCAAATGTGTATAAATAGGGTCTTAAGCTTGTAATTCAATGATCCAATTAATAAAAATCAGAATTCCTTTTGGAATTACTCTCTTTTCTCATCTCCTTTTCTATTTCTCATCCCCTTTCACTTCTTTTCTCATCTTAACTCTTTCTTCTACAAGGTTAGGTTTCAATTTTGAATTGAAACCTAACAATTGGTATCAGAGCTGGTTCAAGTAATCAATTGATTGATTGAGGTTGGCAAAATCAAGTAAAATCATGACCGATGGTGTAAGAACTAGGTCCGGTGCCGGTGGAGTGAATGCAACTGGTCAGAATTTGGATTATGTTGCTGCAGTTACTGGCAATGCAATGATCGAACCTCAGAATGCTACTAAAGAAGATCTTCAAGATTTACAGAAAGGTTTTGATCAAAAGATGGATCGAATTCTGTCATTGTTATTGGACAAAGATGCAACGGATGCAAAGGTTCAAGATCGGTTACAACAAATTGAAGAGAAGATTGTACACTTGCAAGATCAAGTTAATAAGCAAGGAGAATCAAGTGTTGATGCAATCTTGAAGCCTGCGAGTCAGATCTTTCATTCGATTGAAGCAGATCAGCAGTAAAACAAAGCAGACAGACCTGAAAGTCTGGTGAGGAACCGAGACAAGTCTCCGATAAAGCAGCCGGATGTAGGACCTTCAATTAACATCAGATCAGCTGAAAATCAACCTATGCAACTTGAAATTTGAGTAGACAATCAGGATCGAGCCTTTGGACACGCACATTGCAGACCTGAAGCTTTAAACACAGACCGCAGTACCAGGCCACAGCATTCAGTGTTGAAGCGCAGAGTTAAATTTGATGAGCTCGATCACCTAGACAGACCTCCTTATTGGTAGTACCAGCATAGATCAGTGAGTAATGACATTATATCTGGTGGTAGGAGTGGTAATTACAGGCAGCCAAGAGTTGAAATTGATCCTTTTGATGGAAAGCAACCGGAATCATGAGAAGGTGTGACCGGTACTTCCTGTATTATAACATACCTGATGATGAAAAGCTCCAGCTAGCTGCAGTGCATTTACATGGTGACCATGAGGTTTGGCATTATAGCTTGTTGAAGAGTAAACCAAATCTTTCTTGGGGCCAATTCGTAGAAGAAATATGTGAACGTTATGGAGAAGGTGAATCAATGGATGTTGTGGATAACTTTAACAAATTGTCTCAAACTTCAACCGTGAGAGAGTATATGCTTAGATTTGAGAACTTAAGAGCCAACTTGCTATCAGTTTTGTCCATAGCTCCCGAGGATTCTGAATCTTATTAAGTTTCATGCTTTGTAAGTGGATTGAAGGCTAGGATCAAGAATATGGTGAAAGCCATTGATCCTAAGACTTTATCAAGTGCTTATAACAAGGCAAAATTGATTGAAGCTACTCAAGTACAATCAAGTGACAAGTTCAAGCAGCATGGCAACAAGTTCAGACCTCCTCAGCAGAAAAATTCCAGTGCTGGTTTTAAGCGTGCTGTTGACAGAAGTTCTGTAAGACTTTGCTTTCGTTGTAATCAACCATATCAACCTGGACATCGGTGTAAAACACAAGCATTAATGTGTGCTAAAGGGACCCGTGCTGAAGCTGAATCTGGCAGTCATCACTCTGCTGCAGAAATTGACAGTGTTGGTTATTCTTCACAAGAGGATTTGAGTGATGATGAAGTGGAGATATCAATGAAGGCTTTAACCGGTAGTGGAGCTCATAACACTATCAAGATCAGAGGCGAGGCTGGAAAACATTTCATCATTATCCTTATTGATAGTGGGAGTACACATAGCTTCATTGATCCAAAGTTGATTAAGAAGGTAAAGCATGAAGTGACCAAGACTCACCCATTGGCGATGATGGTGGCTGATGGCAACTCATTGACAACTCAAAACAAGTGCTTAGCATTTCCATGGTCTATGCAAGATCATCAATTCACCTTTGATTTCAGAGTTCTTCCTTTGGGAGGCTGCGATATGGTGCTAGGGGTGGATTGGATGAGAACCTTCAATCCAGTTGTATTTGATTTTGATAAGATGACCGCGGCATTTGAGGTTCATGGTACCAAAGTATCCTTGAAAGGCATATCAGAGGAAGCTCAACTCAAGTTGATTGATGGCAAACGTGTTCGAGATGGAATCAAGAAGAAGACAATACAATGGATTGGTCATTTGTTCATGATATCCTCGGTAGAGCTGCAGCAGGACATTCTTCCAGATGTGCAGACCTTAATAGATGAATTTGGGGACATTTTTGAGGAGCCTAAGAGTCTTCCTCCTCAAAGGAGTGTGGACCATGCCATTCCCTTGCGTGCTAATGCTGATCCGGTCAAGATTAGTTCATACTGGTATGCTCATGGCCAAAAGACAGAAATTGAGAGGCAAGTTGAGGAGCTTCTTCACATAAGCTTCATTAGACCAAGCCATAGTCCTTTTGCTTCACCTGTGATCCTTGTGAAGAAGAAAGATGGCTCGGCTTGAATGTGCATTGATTACCGTCGGTTGAATGCTCTAATAGTGAAGGACAAGCTCCCCATCCCTGTCATAGATGATTTGCTTGACGAGTTACATGGAGCATGCTTCTTTTCAAAGCTTGATTTGAGGCAAGGGTGTCATCAGATCAGGGTCCTTGAGCCAAATATCTACAAGACAGCTTTTCAAACTCATCATGGCCATTTCGAGTTTGTTGTTATGCCTTTCGGCTTAACAAATGCTCCGGCCACCTTTCAAGCAGCCATGAATGACATTTTCAAGCCTTTTCTGAGGAAGTCAGTGCTCGTTTTCTTCGATGACATACTGATTTACAGCTCAACATATGAAGCTTATCTCACTCACCTCAGATAAGTCTTTGTAGTGATGCGGCAACACAAGTTCTTTGCCAAGTTGTCCAAATGTTCGTTTGCTCAAAATAAGCTTGAGTATTTGGGTCATGTCATCTCACAAGAGGGAGTTTCTACCAATCCTAATAAGATCCGTGCAATGCAAGTTTGGCCAATTTCAATCACCTTGAAGCAATTGAGAGTTTTTTTGGGATTGACCAGGTATTATAGAAAATTCATTAAGGGTTTTGGTTCTATTGCCAAACCTTTAACTGAACTCTTGAAGAAGGATGCTTTTGCATGGAATGGGAGATCTCAAGTTGCATTTGAAGCTCTTAAAGCCGCAATGTGTGCTGCTCCGGTATTATCAATGCCAAACTTCACCGAAAGCTTTGTTTTGGAGACCGATGCAAGTGGTACTGGGCTGTTCTTTCTCAAGGTGGGAGGCCTATTGCTTACTTGAGTCAAGCTCTTAGTCCCAAGCATCAAGCCATGTCGACCTATGAGAAAGAGTATCTAGCAATTCTCTTAGCCGTGGAGAAATGGAGGCATTACTTGGTGGGTCACAAGTTCACCATTCGAACGGATCACCAAAGCCTCAAGCATCTCCTTGAGCAAAAGATTGTGTCAAGAATTCAAAAGAAAGGCCTCATGAAGATGCTTGGCCTTGATTATGACATTGAGTACCGAAGGGGCAAAGAGAATGCTGCAGCTGATGCTTTGTCAAGGAAATTTGAAGACACTGAAGTGGGGTACTGCATTGCTACTACCGTGGTGATTCCTTCATGGATGGAAGAGCTATATAAGTCCTATGAGGGTGATCCTTTTGCCCAAGAAAATGTTGCTGCTGCTGTACTTAAGAATGATGCAGAGAAGAGTACTGCAGAACCTGAAATTTCAGTGCAGAAGGGGTTGATTCGAGTCCATGGCAAGCTTTATGTGGGATCTGCTACTGATTTGAGAAATCAGATCATTCATGCTTCTCATGATGCTGGTTGGGGTGGTCATGCCGGTGTTGAAGGCACGTATCAAAGAATTAAAGCATACTTTACATGGCCAAGTCTGAAAAAAGAAGCAAGTGAGTATGTGAAGGCTTGTGAAGTATGTCAACAAACGAAGTTCGGAGATCATCGTTACAAGGGTCTACTTCAGCCACTTCCTATTCTGGATGGAGCGTGGATTAATATTAGCATGGATTTCATCGAGGGATTACCGAGGTCTGAAGGCAAGGAGGTTATATGGGTAGTGGTGGATAGTTTCACTAAGTATAGCCATTTCATTGCTCTTGCTCGACCCGTTACCGCTGAGAAATTGGCTAGGATCTTCCTTGACAACATTTATAAATTACAAGGATTGCCTCAATCTATTGTGTCAGATCGAGATAAGATTTTCACAAGCACATTTTGGAGGGAGTTGTTCAAGTTGATGGGTACCACATTGGCACTTAGTTCCTCTTATCATCCTCAAACAGATGGCCAAACCGAATGAGTCAACCAATGTGTCGAGCAATACCTTCCGAGTATGGTTTTCTTAAGGCCCAAGGAGTGGAATCATTGGCTTTCCTTGGCGGAGTTTTGGTTCAACTCTCACTTCCATACATCAATTGGCACTTCACCCTTCCAAGCTTTGTAGGGTTATTCACCTCCTTCACCCTTGCTGCTGCAACAACCGAAGGAGAATGACTCTGCAGCAACTGATTTAGTGCAGCAGAGGAGGCATTTTATGCAAGTGCTTAAGGATAATCTCCAACAAGCTCGGGCTCGAATGAAATTTTATGCCGACAAAAAGAGGATAGACAAAAACTATGAAGTTGGAGACATGGTCTGCCTAAAATTACAACCGTATAGACAGTCCTCCTTGGCTGTCAGGCGTAATGTCAAGCTAAGTGCTCGTTTCTTTGGCCCATACACAATCTTGGAGAAAGTTGGCAATGTTGCATATAAGCTTGACTTACCTTCGCATTCATACATTCACCCCATGTTCCATGTGTCCCTACTTAAAAAGCAGGTCAAGAGAGGTGCTGCAGCTGCACGAGAACCACCTGTTGCTCAGAGTAATGGCTTGCTGTTGCTGCAACCGGCTGCTGTTAAGTCCCATAGGGTGCTGAAGACCGGTAATGGAGCTGTGCATGAGGCATTGGTGACTTCGAGCAACTTGAACAAAGGCTTTATGACTTGGGAAAATTGCAAATTCATGAAGAGCCAATTTCCAAATTTCACTCTTTGAGGACAAGAAATTTCTCACCTTGAGGACAAGAAATTTCTCAAGAGGGAGGGAATGTTATGAATTGACAAATTTTAATTGTAATTTTTGGTTGTAATTGTTGATAAGTATTTCATTGTTGAGTTGTTAGAGTTTAAAAACGGTTGGGTAGCATTTAGGCCCCAAAAACGGTTGAAAGGCCTAACCGGGTCCATCTTCAATGGTTTACTGCAGAATTAGGTAGGAATGGCTGTTATTTCGGTTAGTTTGAATTTGTCTCGATACAATGTGCTCAAATGTGTATAAACAGGGTCTTAAGCTTGTAATTCAATGATTCATTTAATAAAAATTAGAATTCCTTTTGGAATTACTCTCTTTTCTCATCTCCTTCTCTATTTCTCATCCCCTTTCACTTCTTTTCTCATCTTAACTCTTTTTTCTACAAGGTTAGGTTTCAATTTCGAATTCAAACCTAACAATTGGTATCAGAGCTGGTTCAAACAATCAATTGATTGATTGAGGCTGGCAAAATCAAGTAAAATCATGACCGATGGTGTAAGAACTAGGTCCAGTGCTGGTGGAGTAAATGCAACTGGCCAGAATTTGGATTATGTTGCTGCAGTTACTGGCAATGCAATGATCGGACCTCAGAATTCTACTAAAGAAGATCTTCAAGATTTACAGAAAGGTTTTGATCAAAAGATGGATCGAATTCTGCCATTGTTATTTGACAAAGATGCAAAGGATGCAAAGGTGCAAGATCAGTTACAGGAAATTGAAGAGAAGATTGTGCACTTGCAAGATCAAGTTAATAAGCAAGGAGAATCAAGTGTTGATTCAATCTTGAAGCCTACGAGTCAGATCTTTCATTCGGTTGAAGCAGATCAGCAGCAAAACAAAGCAGACAGACCTGAAAATCTGGTGAGGAACCGAGACAAGTCTCCGATAAAGCAACCGGATGTAGGACCTTCAATTAACATCAAATCGGCTGAAAATCAACCTCTGCAACTGAAATTGATGTAGACAATCAGGATTGAGCCTCTGGACACGCACATTGCAGACCTGAAGCTTTAAACACAGACCGCAGTACTAGGCCACAGCATTCAGTGTTGCAGTGCAAAGTTGAATTTGATGAGCTCGATCACCTGGATAGACCTCCTGATCGACAGTACCAGCATAGATCAGTGAGTAATGACATTATATCTGGTGGTAGGAGTGGTAATTACAGGCAGCCAAGAGTTGAAATTGATCCTTTTGATGGAAAGCAACCGGAATCATGGCTGAGAAGGTGTGACCGGTACTTCCTGTATTATAACATACCTGATGATGAAAAGCTCCAGCTAGCTGCAGTGCATTTATATGGTGACCATGAGGTTTGGTATTATAACATACCTAGACAATGCGTCCTAGAAGCGGCGACCTAGACAAAATGGCACCGTATAAGCGGTGACCTAGGTAGTGGTGACCTAGACAAATGGTGCCCTAAAAACGGCGACCTAGACAGTGGCGCCCTAGAAGCGATGACCTAGAAGAAATGGCGCCCTAGAAGCATCGACCTAGGTAGCGGCAACCTAGACGAATTGAACCCTAGAAAATGACAACCTAGACAAATGGCGCCCTAGAAGCGGTGACCTAAACAATGGCGCCCTGGAAAATGGTGACCTAGACAATGGAGCCCTACAAACGGCGACCTAAGAATAGCGCACAGAAGCAAGTATCTAGGTGTCTATATATAAGGGAGGACGAAAAAGAGTTAAGGGGCAAGTAACTTTTGTGGGAAAAAGGGATCTTAGTGGTTTCTTTACCTATGAGAGCTTAAGTTCGGCTCATCCTTACGACTCCCACCCCACATTAAACTCCACTATGACAAGTAAATGCACTGGTCAATTTGTCGTAAACATAATTGGCACCGTCTATGGGAAGGATCGAGGCCATGACGGAACCACCAGGTTCCCCCGATCCCACTAAATCAAGCGAAGGGGCCGAACGGGTGTCAAAAGAACAGTTGAGTGATGTTTAAGGTTTCCTTGATCGCTTGCTGCACAAGTTGGAGGAATAGCTAGTACAAGTGCCCAATTTATCCAAGAATAAAAATCTTGAAGTTATGAGCCAAGGACATGATGAGCTACCGAGTCCAGAAGAGGAGTGGGAAACCCAGGAATTGGACTTCGGGCCGAAACACCGGGATAAAAAGGGATGCCAACCCCACTCCGCAGAATGGAGCAAATTAGAAAACGAGTCTGTTGAAGACACTGGTAACCCACCATGGGGGGCTAACCTCCTTTCAGGAGAAGGCAAGACAGGCGAAGCATCAAAAGTTCCGGGCATGCATTCTCCATTCTCCAAGAGAATCTTGTCTTTTCCTGTAAGGATGGTCAAAATTCCGAATGTAGACTTCTTCGATGGAACCCAAGATCTCAAGGATCATCTTTTCGGATTTAAGTCTCGAATGTATATGCAAGACGTTTCCGAAGAAGTATGGTGTAAGTGTTTCCTTGCCACCTTTAAAGGGGTTGCATAATCATGGTTTGCGTCCTTGTCGGCCGGCACAATGGGTAGCTTTGCAAAACTTACAGAAAAGTTCTCGCACCACTTTGTAAGTAACAAGGAAAGGAAAAAAGACGGCAGCTCAATTGATGCAGCTACAACAAAGGGAGAAAGAATCCTTAAGGGACATTGTTAGAAGATTCGCTAGAGAAATGATCGACATACTTGGTTTTGCTGACGAGAAGGCGATAAGTGCCTTCGTTAATGGACTATGAAATTCCGATTTAAAATTTTCCTTAGATAAAAAAACAACCCCTGACGATTGACGAATTATGGGATGAGGCCAACAAATACATATCTGCTGAGGATGTAATAAGCACGATGATGAAGTTTTGACTAGGGGTTACCGAGAAACCCGAAGAAAAGTATGAAGCCGCGCACTAGACAAAGGAAAAAAAAAAACCCGCACTGGCATTTTGTCCTAAAATCCATTATGTATAAAAACACCATCAGCAGGGCATTTAAAACAAGCTAAATCCTACTCATTCACAAAGTCTTCTCGAAGAAAAAACCTGCATAGGCATTGAGAGACAAGACGAAACTGACATAAGATCTTGGTAGAAAATTGTTACACTCGGGCTTGAACCTCGAACGTAAACTAATATAATTTGGATAGGATTGAGAGTTTGGGATGAGAAAGAATGTGAAATCGAGATGAGGAGATAGAATTTAGAATTAGATGAGAGAAAGAAGGGAAAAGGAGATGAGAGAGAGAAGTTAAATCTCAATTGAGATAATGTTTAAGATTTTCATTGATTGAATGCCCTTCATTACAACAGGTTACATTATTTATAGCAATCCAATTACATGAACTACTAACCAACTTAGCTAGGAATCATCTAGAACCATCTAGAATACCTAACTAACATTTAAATGTATTTTGGCGCCTAAAAAACAGCAACTAATAGCAGCAGCAAGCATGTGCAGCAGCCAAGCAGCGTAACAGAACCAGAACAACAGCAAATTAACTGAATTTTAATGCTTTCCTGATTTTTCCCGCCAAAAACCAAATTAAACTCAAGCCTCGAGTTTTCGGTTTGTAACATTCCCTTCCCCTTGAGAACATTCTTGTCCTCAAGAATGAAGAGAATGGTGAACTTCCAACTGAACTGCAACTGAAAGAAGTTCCCTGCTTGCAGTAACGTGTAGCTGGACCAGAAAATGCAGCTGATGAGCACTTGTTACTGCAGTACAACTTGATGAACAACTCACAAATATCCTCCCAATAGCATAGCTTCATGATAGGGACCATATTAATCAAAACTCCACTCAAAAATGGAAATAAATCATGCCGAACTTGCCGATCGGCATGCCGAAAGTGCATTTTGATTACTGGAATCTGATTTATGGCTGAACCAACATGCTCTAAAGCAATGACATAGCTTGGAACATTGTTTTTATCAAACATTTGGATGTTGTGAACTTGAGCCTTCAAATCAACCATAAGTGTTTGCAAATTAGGCTGCTGAACTTGAGGTGTTTCTTGAGATCTGACAACTATTTCCACTTCTGGAATTTGATCTTGAGGCTTGTCTTCATCTGATTGAAGATGAACTTGAGGACTAACTTTTACATTAGCAACTTGAGATCCTTCTTCAACCAACGTCTCCTCACGCTTCATCTTCTTCTTTGTAATATTCTTTGCTTCCCAAAAATTGTTCAATGCATCATTGAGTTGGCTTCTTTTAGCTTTACTTCTTGCTTTCTTCAACATTCCTTTGACATGAAAATCGTATTCCCATTCCAGATACGTGTCATATTGTGCCTCAACGTCATCAAGATACTCTAACTCTAGCAAAGGATCTTCATAAGGATCGTCTTGTTCAAACTCAGGTACTCCTAAATTGTGTTCATCAATTTCGGCCTTGTTGTGGTCGAATGCATCAACAACATCAACTGGTTCTGCCTTCTCTTTTTGCTTTACATTGAACTTTGGTTGTCTAACGCTATCCACTAGCTCCGGAAACTCATTTGCATCAAGAATACTAGCACAACCTCGACTGCTGTTTCTCTGCTCAATATTGTCCACTGCCTTATTGAGATCTTGTCTCAGTTCTTGCACTAATTTTATCATCTGCTTAGTCAACTCACATATATTGACAATGAACAACAACTTAAATCACTGCATTTGTCCTCTGATTTTTTTCCAGATCAAGATTTGTGAAGCAAAATCTGAGTTGATCTTGATCAAATTGTCCTCAACAAATCTGAATTCGCTGACTCGAACTTGTGCCGAACTGCGATTTCTTTGTCTTTCATACTTGAAATCTGACAACAACTTAAATCACTGCAATTGTCCTCTGAATTTTTTCTAGATCAAGATTTGTGAAGCAAAATCTGAGTTGATCTTGATCAAATTGTCCTCAACAAATCTGAATTCGCTGACTCGAACTTGTGCCGAACTGCGATTTCTTTGTCTTTCATACTTGAAATCTGATTGCCGATCTTCATTGCAACCGCAAGTAAATTTCAGCCATGATTTTTCCTGATTTTGCACACTGATCGGTTATGGTCTTGATCACTTCGAGCTGTTGACAACAGATGCTGGATCGAACAAACAACTAAACAAGAACACACTGCACTAATTTCTGCAGCACATTTATCTGAATTTTGTTCACAGCTTGATCTGATCTAAGCTCTAATTTTCTGCAGCATTATAATCTGAAATTTTTTGTGCACGGCTTGAGTTCCCTGAAATGTGAACTTCTGCAAAAAAATTTTTAATATATATATATATTTTTTATTGCGCACTCTATCGTATCGAGGCTCTGATACCACTTGTTACGCTCGGGCTTGAACCTCGAACGTAAATTAATATAATTTGGATAGGATTGAGAGTTTGGGATGAGAAAGAATGTGAAATTGAGATGAAGAGAGAGAATTTAGAATTAGATGAGAGAGAAGGGAAAAGGAGATGAGAGAGAGAAGTTAAATCTCAATTGAGATAATGTTTAAGATTTTCATTGATTGAATGCCCTTCATTACAGCAGGTTACATTATTTATAGCAATCAAATTACATGAACTACTAACCAACTTAGCTAGGAATCATCTAGAACCATCTAGAATACCTAACTAACATTTAAATGTATTTTGACGCCTAAAAAACAGCAACTAACAGCAGCAGCAAGCATGTGCAGCAGCCAAGCAGCGTAACAGAACCAGAACAACAGCAAATTAACTGAATTTTAATGCTTTCCTGATTTTTCCCACCAAAAACCAAATTAAACTCAAGCCTTGGGTTTTCGGTTTGCAAAAAAAATCAAGAAAAAACGAGCCCAAGAAATTCTTCGGGTAAAATTTCCATCAAGATGAGATGTAAAACAAATAGTACGAAGAAAATGATTAAGAGTAAGAAAACACAAGAGCAAAGGGGTAAATGGCAAAAGCAAGAGAAAGCATGGTATTTATAAGAGTGCACTTTTTAAACAAACTGATGTTTGTTTGAAAAGTATTTTTTTTTTTTTGGGTTTTTGGGGGGGGGGGGGGGGGTATTATGTTACTACTCACCCCCTCCCTACAAACTGGCGCCCAGAAAAATGGGGCCCTAAAAGTGGCAACCTAGAAAAGTGGTCCTCTAGAAAACGATGACCTAGACAATGGCGTCTTAGAAAATGGTGACCTAGGCAATGGTGTCCCAGAAGTGGCAACCTAGACAATGGCACCCTAGAAGCAGTGACCTAGACAAAATGGAGCCCTAGAAGCGGCGACCTTGACGAATGGTGCGCTAAATATTGCGACCTAGACAGTGGCGCCATAGAAGCAGCGACCTAGACAAAACGGTGCCCTAGAAAACGGTGACCTAGACAATGGTGCCCTAAAAGCAGCGACCTAGACGAATGGCGGCCTAGAAATCAGCGACCTTGACAAATGGCACCCTAGAAGCGGCGACTTAAACAATGGCACCCTGGAAAACGGCGACCTAGATAATGGCGTCCTAGAAACGGCGACCTAAGAACGGCACCAAAAAGCAAGCAGCTAGGAGTCTATATAAAGGGAGGATGAAAAAGAGTTAAGGGACAAGTAACCTCCGTGGGAAAAAGGGATCTTAGTGATTTCATTATCGTCGAGAGCCTGAGTTCGGCTCAACTTTACGACTCCTACCCCACATTGAACTCCACTACAATAAGTCAACGCACTGGTAAAATTTGTCGTAAACACCAAGCATAAAAAACTGATGGACTCAAGCTTGTAAATAGACTGTTGAGCTCTTGAGTTTGTCTCCACCCTAGTTCTTAACTTTAGTGCGTGAGGAAGGTTGTATGTGGGCCTTGCTTCGTCACTATAATTGCCACTTGAGTTCGATCTATATCCCGTATCAATTTTCTATCAACTTATACATTGAAAAATCCACAAAAAATATAAAAGGCACCTTAATTGGAGCATAAGCAGAATTCATATGTTTATTAACCGAAGTTGGATATTGTCATGATTGGTATACACTGGATTAAATTGATTAGTAATAGTTTAATTCAATTGTATTAGTTCTATTACTCTTCTAGAGGTATGACCGGTGTGTTTGCTTTGTGGTTCCTTAGTAGTCTTAATCGTGTATTAGTGTATTCCTAGGCTTGTTAGATATTTTGTTTGTTAGTTGTGTTTGCCGCCACTTGTAAGAATTGGCAAGTAGTATAAGTAGCTTTGTTCTTCATTTGCAATCCTCATTCAACGAAATAGAAAATATCTTCTTTCTCATCTCAATTCTCTCTATCTTTCTCATCTCTTTCTCAATTCTTTCTTATCTCATATTCTCTGTCCTAGGTTTTGATCTAAGATTGATCTTGAATCATAACAATTGATATCAGAGCTTGCATAATTGCCTTTGATCACACTACATTGATATCCGATCAAGCTGGCTAAGGGTAAGAAACAAGCTAATATGGTTGGAGTTGCGGCTGCAGATGCGAATCAAGTAGAGAAGCTAGCTCAATTGCAGTGGTAGATACACGATCTGGTTTTATCAGTCGGTAATATGATTCAATCACAGCAATAAGTACAACAACAATTGGTAGGAATGTAGGAACAGATCAATCGCCATGCTGCACCTGCAGGAGCTGGAATACTTTCATTTGGGAGTTAGCATGCAAGGCCTCCTGATCCACTGTATCCACGACCGACTGAAGAGAGTGGAGAAGGAATGTCTGTGGGCAAAACCTCAGGCTTTCATCAGCCTAAGGTGGAAATTGAGACATTTGATGGAGTTTGACCTCAATCATGGATTAGGAGATGTGAAAGGTACTTTCATTTTATCATGTTGTTGATTCTGAGATGGTAAGCTGGCTGCAATTCACTTACATGGAGATCAGGAGGTGTGGTTCCATAGCTTGATGCTTAGCAAACCTTCCATTACTTGGCCAGAGTTTGTGGATGAGCTATGTAAGAGGTACGGGGATGAGGATCCAGGGGATGTGGTGGACAACTTTAACAAGGTAGCACAAACTACTTCTATTAAAGAACACATGACACGCTTCGAACATTTTAAGGCTACGATCATGGCTGTGAATCCTAGAGATAGCGAGACTTATTATGTCTCTAGTTTCATTAGTGGCCTCAAATCAAAAATCAAGACTGTTGTTAAGGCATTGAATCCAACATATACCAATCATGAAAGTTACACAAAAAGGATCACCCTTTCTCTCCGAAACGGTGAGTAGTTGGGGTCAAAGACGTGCGATCTGGTCTCCCCCTAGTTGTGGCGAGTCCCATTTGCACATTTGTTTGAATTTTTATTTACGGGTACCATATTCACATACTTAACAGACAAATAAAGCAAACAACTGTAACTGTCACTTGAGTTAGGTCCATATTCTTTTACTTCTCTGTCAAACATATATACGAAAATCCGCAAAAGAAATATATGTCTCCTTCATCGGAGCATAAGCAGAATTCACGTATTAATGGCACACTAAAGTCAGATACCCCAAAGCACCATCCTTTTTCTATGAAGAGATGAGTGGTTGAGGTAAAAAACATGCGGTTCAAAGCGCAGGCTCCCTTCCTAGTCGCGACGAGTCCCAATTTGCACCTTCTTTTGATTTGTATCTACGGTGACCACATTCACACACTTAGCAAATAAGAAAAGCAAACATCCACCCATATAAATGACATCAACATACAACTTCCATGGTCTTCCTGACAGCACAACCCTAGCATCTATATCCATCACATCATAGTCTACCTGATAATGCTTGCTAATAAAGATAAGAATGCAACAAAGTTCAGTGACCTTTGCGTGTGATCCCTTTTTGATCTTCATCATTAAGGAGACAAATGTTTCTTTATGTGTAGCTGTAGATGGTCCACCAAACACTTAAATATAAAGGTCTCACAACTACCGCAATTCAAAATTAGATCATACACCTTCCCATTTATAGATCAACAGGGTCAAAAGATGTTATTTCACTGTGAAGAGGACTCTTGCTTGCTAGTGTGCAAACATCATTGCACAACACAACTTCCTCTCTCTCTCTATCTCTCTCGCTTTCTATCCTTTCAGTTTAGCAAATTTAGCCTTTTTGAGGAAATCAAACTCATCTTGGACCTCTAATACCTCTCCTTCATCTCGCTCATGCTTGACTAAGTTCACAGTCCATGAGCTTAGGCAAATGTTAGGAATATTCCCAGGTTGTCCAAATCGATAATGCTTTAGGGGTCCTTGCATGTCATATAGGTTTTGGGTCCTGGATTGATCCTTGTTAGCGGCAGGTTTTTTATGGAATCCTTGGTAACACTTGTTGTCGGCATGGTGGCTGGTGCATGTGATTTTCAACGGGCTAGGAATTAGTTGGGTGACTCTGTAATATTCCGGCTTTGGAATTCAACTCTCCTATATCTCTCATTCTTAGCTTTCAGTGCTATGTTATATGTCTCATATACATTCCACAATACTTGCAATATGATTTTGTGTTAAATGGACAATTTCCAGCCCATTAGTGTATTGCGAGATGTGCTAGAACTCGATTTCTTCTAGATAATTCTCTCTGTGAGTCTCAAAAATTCAGTAGTGTAGTTGGCTCTATAGCGGTCAACTTACATGTAATTTTGGAACGTTTAGAATAATTGTTGCTCATAATCAGTCGGAGGAATCTTCTCCTTAAATTCTTCGTCATCATCCTCTACCTCTGCTTTGATCCTTTGGCTTTTCTCTCTTGATTTTTCCACACATGGTCCCACCAAACCGAAGCACTACCCTTTAGTTTATGAGCCTCTAATTTAATCGTCTGGTGTTCAGAAACATCATGTGGAAGAAGTGTTTGACCTATAAAAGTCGGTGAAGAAAATATTCAATGTTCAAGTTGTAAAAGGTCGATAACTCAGCATTGATAAGGTAACTACTTCCATCCCTATTTGCTCCTTTTGTATGTTTAGTGTGTGTATGGTCGCTGTAAGTACAAAAATCAAGCAAACATGCAAAAAGGGATTCACAATGACTTAAGAGCAAGTCTAATTCACAAAAATGCACGTGTTTGATCTTAGTCAATCACCTCTAAAGAAGGTTGATGCATCTGGTGAATCCGACTTCGGTTTGGAATTATGACATGGATTTTATACTTGCTCCAAATAATGAGAATTCAAATATATATAGATTTTGTATTTTTAAAATTAATGGTATGACAGAAAAGTAAATGGATAGGGGCACAGATCAAGCGCAATTGGGGTGATGGAACGAAGTCCACAAACACCTTACTTCCTATACTTAAAATCTAGGAATTGGGGTGGAGACCAACACAAGAGTTCAGCAATCAACTTACAAGCCCGAGTCTATAGATTTTCAGGCCTGGTGCCATTGACTTGCAATAACTGAAATGAGTTGAACTTTGACAAGATTTAGGTGGAGTGGATTGTGTCTAGGTCATTGAATGAGGACCAACGTAATGAAGGTTAAAGCCTTGACCGTCAAAGCCCTAAAACAATGACTCAAACCTAAATTCACTTTACTTATCAAGAAGTGACACCTGTGTTAAGACCAATGCCCTAAAACTCGAAGATTATTTTTCTTTCAAGAAATCAAAACAAGTTACAAGCTATAATGCTAGCTACGCTAAGATACACCACTCCTAAGGATAAACCATAAGTGTGTGTTGTAAGGAAATGTTGAAGTTTTGTGTTTACTGTTGGACAATTTACAATAGCTATAATGTCTCTTGTTTACAGAAAGAAGAAATAATAGTTGAATCCTAAAATTTTTTGCATATCTACCCCACGTCTGCCTTAATGCTCTTGTCTCGTGCTGAATTGGCATTGAATGTGCTTTGGAACATGTGCTCAAGCTCCTTCTACAAGCTTCACTTTCATTCGCTCCTTTTTGGATATGCTTGAGACCCGCATTTCATTATATGCGCTCCAAATAACTGCCTTGAGCCTTGAAACCACATTTCTTGCAGCCTTTTAGGTTGTTCCACAAGCAGGAGGCCCCCTTACCCCTTTCACCGCCACAAATTGATGTTACTCTTTTAACAAATTTTAACTCTTGAAGGAGCTGGACTTAAGACACTGCTATTGATATTTCGAAAGGCCATTTTGGCCTCGAGTGTGGCCCCATGTGGTAAGCACAAGTCTTTTTATCCTTGAATGTCGTCGTCATAATTCCCCCAAGTTTTTCACATAAACAATCCCGATTTCAATGAGGGGGTGGGCTTCTCCTTGCTGACCCACCATCTTCATATGTTTCATCCCAATTGGAGAAGTTATTATTCGAGAAATTTCATCGACAAAGAATATGTCAAGATTAAGGTTTGGGTATGGCCGACCTTGAGCTACTCCATCAACATGAACATCATTTGAGGGTTGGATAAGGTTAGGGTTGTTGTCAAGACTCAGAACAAAATGCAACAACCCCTGAAGCTCAGCCATCTCATGCCTTTGTTCTTCAATAATTGCCCACAAAGCAGCCTCCCACAAGGCGCATCAGTAAAATTCGGTTCATTATCGAATTTATTGGCCATCACACAAATACTGCTTCAATACAATTTGATGCAGAATGGAAATGCGAAATCGATCCACACGTGTCAAAAATTGAAGAACAACTCGTAATCCATATAAAGAGAGAAAATAATTAGGGTTTTAGTATTAAAATTTTGAAGAATGATCAAAATAGTCAACTATAGAGAGTATTCATAGGGAAAAAAAAAACAAAAGAAACACTAAAACCAAATTGCAAAATTGTCACTGAACTATCCACAAAACATAAATGTGGCACATAAACACATTTGGAGGTGCAATTTGGGAAAAATAGGCAGGGCCTGTGACAAAGCGGCTAAGGTTGCATTGATCTGTTCGAGTGCTTCAATTTGATAGATGATTTGCCTCGTGACTCCTTACTTCTTATAAGTTATAACTGTTTGGAGTTGACATCGTAAATTAGTGTTTTTTGCCCACCCGTTTGGGTGGTTCAATTGCTTTATAAACTCTTTGACTATTTGTCCTATATCAGAACATGGTCACAAAAAATGAATTTTAATCTCAATTACCACAATTTCACTCAATGCAAATAACTTGGTCTTGCTTTCCACACACTTAGCAACAAACACAATAACTGACGTAAAGCAATAGACATATATAAGTTGGGTAATGTTACTAACAGGACAAAATACATGTGTCAGAACAACATCGTTAGTTTCCAGAAAAGTTTGCGGATTCATTTTTGGAAGTCACATCTTTGCTCTAACAGTAATAATTATTATTCTGGTCATTACAACTCCCTATACATATACAATGTCATAATGGGTTTGGATCCAAAGCAGTGGGAGATTACCACTTGCTTTGCTTCCTGCCTATGTGGCGCTTGATTTTGTATGTATATATGTATAATATACCTAATTTATATATTTAATACATACACTAAAACTTATTAAATTTATAAATGTTTATATAAAATAAATCCAATTTATATACATGATATTATTAAAATTAATAAATGTTTATATATATATAAAATATGTATATATAAATTAAAATAATTTTACATAGATTTAGTATATTTTAATATAAATATTAAATTTATAAATTAAATATATTATACATATATACAAACAAAATTCAAATGCCACATAGACACAACACAAAGGAAATGGTATTATGCCACAGCTTTAGACACAGACCCTGTCAGAATAGTATAAGCATGCTTAGGCATGAGTAATATCAAGATGTGTGACCTTCGGGGAAGTACTTGTGCACCCCTCGAGTTGGGGGTTCTCAGAATTAGCCTCTTTTCAGGGTAGCACCCTGAACGGGGAAGGCTAAGTACTCCCCGCCACCACCCCCCCCCCCCCCCCCGGTAACCCTACTTTGGCGGGAGCCCTTGAGGCACTAGGAATGTAAAAATTTTTGCATATAATTAATTCCGAGCTAGACACAGTTTGAATTATGATGATTTACAAATACTACAAATTGGGGTACTTGGAATTTCAAAAACATAATACATGTTAACTTTGAATATAAAATTGTAAGATTCAAAAGCAAACTAATTTCCACCAATTATTTACAATTAGGGGTTCCAAACAAAGGCTCCTTTAGAGGGAAAAAATTGATGATACAATCCAAAATATCGTGGTTAAAATAGCTTAGGTATTAAAACAATAAGCTATGTTCTTTAATACAAATTGTACACTTTCCCTAACTCTATAAATAAGGGCATTCAATGTAGACGAGGAGTGAGAAAAAAAATTGTTGAGCCTCTCGTCCACCTCTCAGTCTCTCTCTATCCTCTGTGTATCTTCCCTCTCCTTTCCTCCTAGTACACAAGTCTTGTCTTATTTTTTTATGTCTTCATTGCTCTACAGTGTATGCTAAATATACATACGATATACTTTGCAGATTGTATTATTTGGAGTGGATTGTTTTCATTACTTTTCATCTCTGGGTTGAATTGGTAAGAATGAGTGTTGGATTGATTTGGTTCATATCAAATGATGAAAAAGTTAGTCATGGCTCCTTACTTTAGGTATAGTCGACTGGCATCTAGCGTAATGTGAAATCGATTGACCCATAAAATGAGCAATCAACAGCAATCACACTCAAAGTCACAATCAATTTACTAGCACAAATGGCCAAATTAGGTATTGTATTGTACTATATACATATATGCTTCAACAATATATCTATAAAAGTTTATCAACCATAGAATATATATATGCTATAGGATAATTGAGAAGAAAGGCTAGAGGAAGATTGAGAAGAAGATTAACCGAGTGAGAAAATGCGTCTATTCAATTCATGCCTTAACCTAATCTCACACACTCTTGTTTATACTAATGAGATCAACTAGAAGGGATGATGTGGCCTTGATGATATGGCATTGGTGACCTGTAATGCTAGGGAGCCCGACATTAGACATGTGTCAGGGTCATTGAAAATATTCATGTCAACGCTCCCTCTGCAGCTTGACCCTTGTCCCCAAGGGTTAAAAGTCATGAAACAATGTTGCAAGTTGTGAAGGAACTCCAATCTTGCATCAACATTTCAACATTTGTTGGTCAAGATTGTCTTCGAGATTGAGCGCAACTGTCTCATGTGGCCACATGGTCGGAAGCGCAATATTGGGGGCAAGAATTGAGGAACACTATTTGAGAAGTGATACAAAGATGGTATGGTGGATCAAAGCATGAGCAGGAAGGTTAAGCTTATACCTCGTAACCCCGACACGGTCAAGAATGCAATATGGCCCATAACAACCTGGAGTGAGTTTGTGGTATTGACAAAAAGTGATACTTTGTTGGGGATATAACTAGAGCTTTAACCAAACAAAATCCCCAATTTGAAATTCTTGGGAGGAACGCTGGTAGTCCTCTTGCTGTTTCATATGATTGGGTGCAAAGTGAAGACGGTGGTTCAGGTGAGCAATGGTGTGTTCCCGTGCGATAAGGCAGTGGTCAACTACATCAACAGCCCCCTAAGAAAATACAATAAATGAAGTGGCTGTGGTTGGCCATAAAGAATCTCGTATAGAGTAGAATGAGTAGTCGAGTGAAAAGTGGCGGTATACCACCACTCCACAAGAGGTAACCATTTAGTCCAATCTCTAGGGCACTCACCAGCCCTACAATGTCATAAGTCTCGAGACACTAATTTAATACCTTGGTTTTCTCATCTAATTAGGGATGATAAGAGGATGACACGTTTAACCGAGTCTAGAATCTAGAGATAAATTTTTGTCGTAATGTACTAATAAATATCAGATCACAAGCACTAATGATGTTGTTGGGAAGATCGTGAAGGTGATAGATATGATCTAGGAACAATTGAGCGACTGCCGCTGCTATGTATGGATGCCCGAGAGTGATGAAAAGGCCATATTTGCTCAACCAGTCCACTATGACGAGAATGATGGTGTAAGCAAAGGACAGGGTAAATCCTTGATAACACTAAAAGAAATGCTACTCCAGACTAAAGAAAGGAATAGGAAGGTTTGTTGAAGATCAAGTAAAGAGGTGGTTTCATTCCGTTTTTTGATAAATATAACAATGATGAACATTGAGATGGACATCGCGCTTGAGGCCTTTAGAATGATAGAGAGTAGAACACGAAGCTATGTAGTGTTGACACCCAAACAACTGCCCTATGCCAAATTGTTGTGCCAAATTAAAATGGATTGATGAAAGTCAACATCGGGCCCAATGACCAAGCGACACTATTGGAAAAGGAGGCCATGCTACCGTGAAAAATGCGGGTGAGTTAAGGGATCAGTCTGCTTGTCAGTAACGACTTGAGCGAGGTCAGGGTCCCCAGTCCAAGAGATTCGGATTTTCGTGTAATGCTTTGACAAAATGGTGGACATAGCCATACATAGTGTCTTAGAACGTTATAGGCATGAAAGGGCACCGACATCCTTTTTTATAAATGATATAGTAGTCATTGCCAATCAAAAAGGAAAGCCAAAAGTGCTGAAATAATGTGAATTATTTCTCATTGACCAAGAACTTAAGACTTTCTTAATCGGTGCGAATAACAAAGCAGCAACTGGTGAAATATTGATGCCGGTTTTCAAAGACAAAAACCACCGCTAACAACTCACCCTCATACACCGGAATCATTTGATGCTTCTAGGCTAAGGTACGTTTGATTAACGCAAGTGGGTGCTCCTCTTGCATCAATATGATGCCAATTCACTTGCCCGATGCGTTGGTCTCCAATATATAGTTTTTGAAAAAGTCCGGTAAAGCTAACACAGGAACGGATGTAAAAGCACGCTTGAAACACTAAAAACCCTTTTTCTTCAAAATACAAATCAATGTGCAAGCAATGAAGCCATATTAGGAGATGAAATGGCAGTAATAGCTAGCCAATCCTAGGAAGCTGCGAAGTTGCTTTGGATTTAGGGGGCGAGGCCAAGAAGCAATCGCCTATAATTTTTTTGAGTCAATAAGTCACTGCAAACAAAGTCAATGAAATATTCAATATGACAGGCTTTGAAAGCGCATTTACTATGGTTGGTCATTAGGTGATGTGTGCCAAATGCTGAGAAGGGAACGCAGGTGTTAGAGATGTGCAATTGATGACGGACTATGGAGAAGGATGTCATCAGAAAACACAAGGACATAATTTTTGAGGAAGGGCTGAAATCTGTCGTTGATTAGACTCTGAAATGTTGATGAAGCAATCAAAAGATTGAAAGGCATAATAGTAAACTCATAATGCCCAAAATAAGTGTGAGAGGTGGTTTTTTGCACATCATTGACCAGCATATGAATTTGCTAATAGCCGGCTATAAGATCAAGTTCAGAGCAAAAATAAACGCTAGCCAACTCGTCCACAAGCTCCTCAACAATTGGAATGGGTAACTTGTATTGATTTTCATTAAGCTAGACAATCAATACAAAGCCGCCAAGAACCATCTTTTGTCTTAACGAGGACAATGGGGGGGAAAATAGCGAAGTACTATTCCATATAACCCGGACCTATAACATTCTTGTATCAACTTATCAATAATGTCCTTCTGAGAGGGAGGATAGCGGAAAGAGAGCAAGGTAACTGATGCTCCCACCTTTCAACATAATACGATGATTAAATCTCGGCTGAAATTTGAGGCGGATGTGCAGTATCAAGAAAGATATCTGAAAATTCGTCGAGCAAAATTCGAAGGGATGTCAGATCTTTAACAACGTAGCATCATTGAAGCCGATGCTAAAGAATGAGGAATTGGATTAATGATCATGATATAAGGCATATAAGGAAATGAGTTGAGACAACATATTATGGATCGTGCCTCCATAAATGGTTTCAACGGGCAATGGTCAAGTGCCACGAATAGTGAATTGGCGGCCATGAGCTATAAACTTCATAAGAAGCTCGTTCAAGTCCCATTGGACTTTATCGAAAGTTCTTAACAATTATACGCCTAAAATTATATCACAGCCTGATAGTGCAATAAGAAAGACATCCGAGACAAAAGTTGTATCCTGAACAGACCATCAAAATCCTTGGCATAACTTAACGCACACCACTTGTTTTCCATCAATGATAGTGACAAAAGGTCGAACAAAGCTATCAACATAGAAAGGCAACTAATTGACCATAGAACCATCAAGAAAATTATGGGTACTTCCAATTAGGATTGTTATGAGATTGTTTACCATAATATCCACACGTGTGCATAGTGTGACAATGCGTGACCCTCTGAAGAGCAATAATAGAGATATGGGGATTAAGGGTTGGATCGATAGGATCCTCGAAATCATTGTTGGCCTCGACAAAAAATAACTACACATATTTACACAGCGAGCAATTGTGCTATGGGGTGAATTTCTCATGATAGTAAAAGCAAAGATTCTTAGTGCGAAGGTCATACATCTAGGCTGACGTGAGGGTGCGTTGGTTTCATATGGAGGTGGAGTGGAGGAGGAAGCGACCGTGGATGGGAGGGACGGTTCGTTTAAGGTACACAGGTTGGGGAAGGTGGGGGCTAATTTAATGGAGTTATCTCTGGTCAGTCGAGGGAAGATAGGGGTCATGTTATTGGGGTTACGACCAGTCACACGTTCAATAAATGAGAAAATTTTGTCCTTGATGTTTTAACTATGGCATCTTGTGAGGTGTTAGGCTTTAACGCACTGGAATGATTGTAATTTTTTCCTTGATAAATCCTCATGTAATTCCTCATTAAAATACTAACCTTTTGTCCCTCAAGTAATCCACAGCAACTCACAAGCATCTTAAACGCATTGGAAAATTCATCAAAATTGCTAATATGTTCATGCTTTGTGAGCTTAGCTAAAGGGTCCTCGGAACGTTCCGAAAAAGGGGCTCTAATCTCAGTCAAGGGGCTCCAAATTGGTCATATGTTCATGCTTTGTGAGCTGCGCTAAAGGGTCCCCGGAACGTTCCAAAAAAGGGGCCTTGATCTGGGTCAAGTAAAGTTACCAAGGAATTACATTCCCTGTGGACCAAGACTTCTCATACATGTTGTGCTTTGCGAGAGCTTGACCATCGAGAGCTATACACGCTATATTACTTTAGCTAATTTAGGGGTCTTATCAGTATAAAATATCTCTCACACTTATGAAACCATCCTACTACATCGTTACAAAAATTTTGGGATTCTAATGGGAAATTAATAATTACCTCATTCATATTCAGTTACCAATGTCGGAGATCCGAAGTTATCATCGCTGCTACTGGATGATTCCACCGGTGCTGGTGACGTGGAGCGGCCATGAATGAGTGTACCGATTTCAGCCGATGGGCCACTAACAAGCTGTTGCATCTCCTCAATTGATTGATCTAAAGTCATGCACCTCCAATCCAAAGCCTCCTCAAGATTCCTAATAGAAATATGGGAATGGGTACTATCAGTCATGGCGGCGTGCTTCTTGAGTTGCGAAAATTGAAATCTATTCAAGGAAGTATTGCATTTATACCAGTTGATACCTATCAACCTAGAAATTGGACAATTGACAACAATCACACTTAAAATTACAATCATTTCACTAGAACAAATGAGCCAATCAAGTATTATATTGTATTGAATATATGCTTCAATAGTATATGTATACTAGTGTATCAAGTATAGCGTATTAGATAATTGAGAAGAAAGGGGGAGGAAGATTGAAAAGAAAATTAAGGGAGAGAGAAAATTCTTAATCTAATCAATTCATGCCTTAATCTAATCTCACCTACCCATTTTTTGGTAAGCCTGTGAGATATATGATATACGAGGAAAACAAAATATGTACAAGTCTACAACAGGCATCCCCCAAGTCATGGCCAAATGGCGTACATCAAAGAATCAAATGTCAGAGAAAAGAGATAACAAGCTCAGTAATAAAGGTCAACAAGCCCAAGCAAAGCAAAAGCTAACAAACAGCAAATGGCAGATCAACCTAATGCTCAATCCCCCACCCTTGCATAAGCAGAGTATGGTGATGAGCACCACAGAACATCGGAGTAACAATGAGACAACTGCAAACCAATCTAGTTATATCCTCCACCACAGCAAAAGCAGGACAAGATAGAGAGCGCTGAGTCCTCAGGTCACCCTCAAACCAGAGGATATATACCGTAACATGGTCAGCTATGCCTGGACTAGGTTTGAAATCAATAGTATTCCAGATAGGCAGCAGCTCAACCCTCTCCTATAGGAACCACCACTGCTCACCCCCTAATGATATCAGAAACACGAAAGCCTCAGAGATGACTAGTAGAGGTTAATAGGCGGGTCAAGACCGACCTTGGAGATGTCCACAAGGTAGCAAGTAATAAAGTGCAGTGTCATGTCCATTTATAATGATGTGTCTAAATGCCCCATCACACAAAGGCCGAACACAAAGGATGCTCCTCCAAGACCAAGGAATTGAGCTAGTAGGCAGAACCTCCCAAAAGCTCTTCCCTTGAAGTCGATTCTGATTAATCCACCGAAGCTAGAGAGAATTAGAGGACCCAGATATGCTTCTTGATGGAAGCATGGTTCCACTCAGTCAAGTGGCGAATCTCAAGACCACCCTCTCTATGAGGGTAACAAAGATGCCTCTCCACAAAAAGTCAGCAAGTGTCAACTCAATCTTCTGGATCATTACCTTCGGGAGAATGATTATAGATAACCAATAAACCTGAATAGAGAATAACATTAACTGGATCAGATGCAGATGACTAGCATAAGAGAAAGCACATGAATGTGATCTAACACTAAAGATCATCAGCTCATCAGCAAAGTATAGATGGGTGAGTCGTGTACTTTAGCAGTGCTGGTGAAAACGAAATCATAGGTTAGAAGTGCCACTACGAAGCAAGCCCCGCCAACCCTCCACAACAATGACGAATAAGTCAAGGGAAAGAGGATCCCCCTGTCAAATACCCCGACTTGTGCCGAAAAACCCCTAGAGGTTGCCATTTATGGAGATAAAGAACCAAGCTATGGAAAAACACTCCCGCACCTAGCCAACCATAACCTCCAGGATACCCATACAAGGCATTGCAGACAGATTAAAGTCTCACCACACTGTCAAAAGCCTTACGAATATCAACATTCAGGACACACAGAGGTGACACTTGACGATGATAATCTTGCATAAGCTCCTGAGCAACCAAAATACTGTCTAAAATCTTCCTCCTTGCAATGAAGGCAGATTGTGAGTCATAAATTACAGAGGGATAAACCTCTTTCATCCTATTTGTAATGATCTTAGTAATACACTTGTAAATCACATTTCAATAGGAGATCGCGCAATAGTCAACAAAGGTGGAGGGATTCTCCACCTTACGAATAAGACAAATATGGGTAGTGTTCAAGGCGCCCAGCATGTGCCCTTACTGGCAGAAAGAGTGAATCGCTCTGACCACATCACAACCCACAACACCCTATGCCCTCTTAAAGAAGAGGGAAGTGTGGCCATTAGGGCCTGGAGCCCGATCGTCACCAGTGAAGAAAGGAGCATCTCCCACCTCTACATTAGAAATCGAAAAAGTCAACAGTCTAGCCTAATCCTCAGATAAATGGGCCTAAAAGAGTCCCAAAATGTCCTCACAAAGCGGGCCACTTGGCTTAGTCAATAACTCCTGAATGTGAGAAACCATAGCCTATGAAATATATCCCTCCTCATTGGTCTTCAAACTATCATAACCAATAATAGAAGCAATCCAGCTCCTAGCCTGCTGATAAACGACAAAATTATGGAAGAATCGGGTACATTGATCCCCTAAGTGGTACTCCTCATCCCTACACAAGCGTGAGTACTCTTAAACAGTGGCATCAAAAGTTTGATTGCACTTTGGCCACGCATGGCTTTATTATGAACAGTGGTGATGCATGTGTGTACTCCAAGTATGTTGATAATAATTGTATGATTATTTGCTTGCATGTTGATGACATACTTATTTTGGTACTAGTGTGAATATTATGAATGCTACTAAGTCTTTCTTGAATTCATGCTTTCGTATGAAAGACTAGGTGAGGCTGATGTGATACTTAGTATTAAAATTGTTAGATCACCTGAGGGTTTGACTTTAACTCAATCCCACTATGTGGAGAAAATATTGAGCAAGTTTTGTCTCTTTGATGACATTTCAACTAAAACTCCCTACGACCCAAATGTTCGCTTCAAAGGGAACATAGGTGATAGTGTGTCATCGGCCGAATACGCTAAAATTATTGTTAGCGTGATGTTCTTCATGAATTATACTCATCCTTATATTTCCTATGTCGTTAGTAGATTGAGTCATTATACCCATAGTCCTAGTAATGAACACTGGTTTTCCCTGGTAAGGCTTTCGAGGTACCATGGGCTGGGGCCTTAATTATAGATGATTACCTATTGTTTTAGAGAGATACTGTGATGTCAATTGGGTATCTAATATTTATGAGATTAACTCTACTAGTGGCTATGATTTTATGCTTGCTAATGGTGTGTTATGATCCGGGCTTGTTGAGGATCTAGGGGGTGTTCGGTTTGCGGTTAGGAAGTTAGATTTTTGGCACCAATTGTTAGCTTAAGTCGGTTAGAAGCTTGTGACTTGATTCAATGTTCTAGATTGCTTATAAGTAGTAGTCAAGTGTAATAATTCAGATTCATTCAATCAAATATCCAACAAAATATCTCTTTAAGATGAACATTCTCTCTCTCATCTAACTCTCTTTACTTTCTCATCTATATTTCTCTAACTTCTCATCTAATTTCACTTCTTTCTCATCTCATACTCTCATCTATCCTCAATTTACTTAGCTTATGCTTTGTGATTCAATGGTCCCATACGAGGCAGTGATTCTACATCTAGTAGTAGAGGCAATGGCTTTAGACAACTAAGAGTTCAAATTGAAAATTTTGTTGGAAAGCAGCCACATTCTTGGCTAAGAAGATGTGAACTTTACTTCCACTTTTATTCCATTCCCAATGAGCAAAAGGTGGAATTAGCCGTGGTTTATCTTCAAGGAGATTATGAAGTTTGGCTCTACAGTCTATTGAAGAGTAATTCTACGCTTACTTGGGCTGAATTTATGGTTGAGCTTTATGAACGATATGGTGATGAAGATTCAAGTGACATAGTTGATAGCTTCAACAAGGTGACTCAAGTTACAACTGTGAAGGAGTACATGACAAGGTTTAAAAACCTTAGAGCAAGTATGCTAACTGTTTATCCTCAAGCTCCCGAGTCCTTTTATGTTTCAAGCTTCATCAGTGGATTAAAGCCTGAAATTAAGAATCTAGTGAAGGTAATTGATCCTACTTCCTTAACCAAAGCTTATGCAAAGGCTAAGTTGTTTGAGGCCACAGTTTTAACATCCAGTGCTGGGCCAAAGCACAAAGGAGAAAGTTCCCAACAAAATCAAAAAGGGGGTAGATGAACCCAAAGTGAACCGCATCTTTGAGAAAAATACCTTTGAGAAGAGGCCTCAAAGGCTCTGTTTCGAGTGCCGCCAGTCTTATGAATTGGCCAAAAATGTAATCCTAAATTTTTCATGACAGTTAGAGGAGTTAACATTGAAGGACAGTCTGATAGTGATGAGGCCGGTATTGAAGATGAGGGTTCTGATCAAGAACTTTTTATTGAGGACGAAGTGGAGATTTCCTTGAAGGCTTTGACAGGACAAGGAGTTCATAACACAATCAGGATCAAAGGAAAAGCAGGCATGAGATCTATTGTCTTCTTGATTGACAGTGGAAGCACTCATAGTTTTATTGATTCTAAAATAGTGAACAAAGTGGGACATGAGGTGATTAAGACTCATCCCTTAGCAGCGACCGTGGCTAATGGCAACTCTATCCTTACTTAGAGCAAATGCCGAGCTTTTCAATGGTCTATGCTGGAGCATCAATTCACTTACGATTTCAGAGTCCTTCCCCTGGGTGGATGTGATATGGTGGTTGGAGTTGATTGGATGCGTTCGTTCCATTCAGTGTCCTTTGATTATGCTAAACAAATTGTGTCCTTTGAAAGCCAGGGATCTAGGGTTACAATGCGAGGCATGGATGATCACCAACTGGGATTCTTGAGGACAAGAATGTTCTCAAGTGGAAGGAAATGTTATGATCCAGGTTTGTTGAGGATCTAGGGGGTGTTCAGTTGCGGTTGTTGGATGTTGCTGCTGTGCTGCTGTTGTGTTCGATTTACTATTAGGAAGTTAGATTTTTGGCGCCAATTGTTAGCTTAAGTCAGTTAGAAGCTTGTGACTTGATTCAATATTCTAGATTGCTTATAAGTAGTAGTCAAGTGTAATAATTCAAATTCATTCAATCAAATATACAACAAAATATCTCTTTGAGATGAACATTCTCTCTCTCATCTAACTCTCTTTACTTTCTCATCTATATTTCTCTAACTTCTCATCTAATTTCACTTCTTTCTCATCTCATACTCTCATCTATCCTCAATTTACTTAGCTTACGCTTTGCGATTCAATCACGAGCGTAACATGGTGTTGTTCCTTGGAAATCCTGTAAACAGACTTGCATTGCTAAATCCATGATGGAATATGAGTCTATTGCTCTAGAGATGGCATGTATGGAAAACTGAATGGCTGAGGAATGTGTTGGAAGACATTTCATTGTGGGGGAAGCCCATGCCGTTAGTCTCGATGCATTGTGATGCACAAGCAGCCATTGAAGTTGCTCAAAGTGAGATGTATAATGGCAAGCGCAGGCATATTTGACTGAGGCATGGTGTAGTAAGACACCTTATATAAAATAATGTGTTCTCACTCGAGTTTGTGAGGAATGAGAAGAGTTTGGCAGATCCCCTTACTAAAGGCCTGGCTAACAAGGCATTATTTGATACAATAGAGGGAATGGGGCTTAAGCCCACTTGTGTGCTTGATTTTTGTCGATACCCATCTTGGAAGTATTTTTGATGGTCAATCGATCAAATGAAGCCAAGGTTGAGCAATTTATGATTAAACCACCCTAGCCCCTAATAAGATAATGCTGCTAATGGCTTGGATCTGTCAAATTTGCTATGACCTTTAGGTTGAGCTCTATGCTTTTAATGTTCTCTATAACCTACTATGGTGGTGTGGGGCAACACACCTAATGGACGCACCGTATTGCCATGATGTGAGGATGCGGTTAAGGCTCTTAATGAATTCTGTAGCCTTTGATGGTGTTTTAGGACAACATACTCGATGGTCTCACCTATAGGAATGCGATGGTGGTAAGACATCCTCTGTTGATAGTAAAGGCTTACTTTCTACAGCGTTCCTGAGTCTGTTTTTTTGAGGAGGATCTCGTACGTCCGGATTATGGAGTGCATTTCAACCTAAGAACCACATGAAGGGCATGTGTGTGTTCTTCACATTGACTGCTCATGGTTCAAGACTATGTTCACCATTGGGTAGTTGTGGGACATGCATGTTCACTTGGTGCCGATTCAAGTCCAAACGACAGTGGTCTAATCAAGTGTAGGTCTCATTGCTCTGTAGCCTATTTTCTTCCTCCCTTTCTCAAAAATTGAATCACGTGGGAGATTGTTGGAATATTGGGGTGCTTTGCTTCAATATTGCTTATCTTGTATTTTGCCACAATCCCACCTAGCAAGAATAGTGAAAGGAGATCTAGTTTATATATAATCCCTCTCTTTGTACTAGGTAAATTCTTGTGGGCCTCAAGTGGGCTTAGTGACCACACGCAGGCGCATGCTCGCCCACCATGCCCTGCTGAGCCAGCCTATGCATTACAGTTTGGTGTGGACTTTTTCTAATCCAGACCTTTATTTTTATGGGCACTATGTTTTAATTTATTGTAAATGAACTCTAGCGGAGTTCTTGGGACTATGCTCGAGCTCGTGGGTTTGAGCTTAAGCACAAGGGTCCCTTTGTGTCCAACTTCAAGGCTGTTATGCTCGAGCATTTGTCCATTAGTCTAGGTTCGAGCTCAAGACTTCTCAAGCTTGAGGTAAGTGCTTTGACCGCGTAACCCATTTTTTTCCTTGACTGTAGTAGTCGGAATTTGTGCTCCTTCATATCCCCCATCCTCCTAATTGAGGCAGGATTTCTTGCTCGCAATCCATAATTGATTCGTACTTGCTTGCCAAGTATTTTGGCCTACAAATACCATGCTTTGGGGCATTGTTGAATATACATATTCAAAAATATCATTCTTCTTCTTCTCTCTGTAATTCTCTTGAAAGTCCTCTTTTTGTTCACTGATTGCGGAACAAGTTGGGGCATATTCCAACCCATCACCCGAGAGTACACTCTTGTGTTGGGTGCTGTGTTGACCCTAGGAGTTGGAGTACCATGTTGATGTGAGTCAGAGTGCTTGACGATCCCGTTTGTACCATAACGAGGGCATAAACAACTTAAGGAAGTAGTGAAATCCACCGCACGGCGACTTCTTTCGGTTCAATTCTTCTTTCGTGAATCTTTTAGGTTTACAGCCGTTGAATTATCTTTTTATCAAGTCATTTTGGTGTAATATAAGGTTTATTGTGTTCAATTTCTGTCTTTGTATCGGTTTAAGTTTAATTTGCCTCCATCTCGAGTTAGCCTTTTGTTTCTTGAGCTAGGGAATTTGATTACAGACACTTGCCCATATTCTCTAACAACGTATTGATAGGGTGTATGTGCTCGAAGAATTCGGATTCCCTATTTTACTAATACGGATAACAAAACATTGCGTCATTTTTTCATTACATGAAGTCAGCTACATGATTATTATACCCAAATGCATTCTTATCATGAATGATATCTTCATTGTGCATTCAGAAAGCTAATGGCACCTTTTTTTTTTTTTTTTTTTTGACAGAATAGCTAATGCCACTTAGACTCCTGGAAAATTTGACTTTATTCCGAACCTTTTCCAATTTTACTTTTTCATGAATACACATTAAAGTTCTAGTTTTGTTGTTTTCCATGAAGGGAAGATCTCTAGTTTTCTTTCATTTGTATGTAAAACAAAAAATAAATACTTAAATAAATAAATAAAATAAAGAACATAAATCCCTTGCTTTCAATCTTCCTTGGAGGTTATTTTTCAGTATTTTCTATAATTCCTCAAGATACATTAATGTTCTGTATTATTAAAAAATATCGAAAAATAGAGATAGAAAATTTGAGATTTTTTTTTTTTGGTTTGGAAATTGAACATGCTATGATTCTTTTCACACAGTATGCCTCTTTGAAATGTAAAATTCTTCATATCCTTGACTTCTTTCACTTTATCTTCTGTTTGTTATTCGATGCAGGATATGTTTGTTGCTGGAACTACAACAACTTTTGCGACCTTGGAATGGGCAATGTCTGAACTCTTAAGACATCCTGAAATTATAAAAAAACTACAACGGGAGGTAAGAGGGGTCATGGGAGACAAACCCGACATAACAGACGATGATTTGGAGAAGATGAAATACTTGAAAGCTGTGATAAATGAAACCTTTCGACTACACCCAGCAGTTCCGTTATTATTGCCACGACAATCGACACAGAGAGTGAATATAAATGGGTACAACATTGTTGAAGGTACACAAGTCATTATCAATGCTTGGGCAATCCATAGAGATCCTGAGTTTTGGGAAGATCCTGAAAGCTTTTGGCCGGAGAGATTCTTAGATTCTAAAATAGATTTCAAGGGGCAAGACTTCAATCTCATCCCATTTGGTGGGGGCCGGAGGGGATGTCCCGGAATTCTATTTGGTATGACTAACATTGAGCATGTGCTAGCAAATCTGATGCACAAGTTTAATTGGTCGATTACGGCAGGTGAACCACTGAACATGGAAGAATACCCAGGCCTCACAATACATCGGAAAATTCCACTTCGAGCAGTTGCAAACCGCTGCAACGATGTAAAGAAGTGCACTGACACCGCATCTTTAATTTAGCACATTGAGGTCACATGTGGAGCATGGTGTAATCACCCCGTATCTTTAATAAAGTTGTAATCTAACTTTTAGGCTCCATTTGTTTCAATGGAAGTACTTTTCCAACAGAAAACGTTTTCCTTTGGAAAGGGTTTTCCATGAAAAATGCCATTCCCTTTGAAATTTTTCGTTGTTTGTTTTAACGGAAAACATATTTTCACATTTCGATATTCCTTGCTTGTTTCAAAGAAATCATCTTTTACTAATCATCTTATAACTACTTATAGGAGAATATAAGTAGTAATACAATATATTTGAAATTATTTAGAGTCTGTGTGGCTGTAGAATTATTACTAAGATACCCGAAGATTTGAGTACTTATTACATATCATGACATTTGAATGTATATAACGTCGTACTTTGAAGTTGAATATTTTATCACTCGGGTACCATACATTTGATGAATTTTTGCAAAAAACTGACCAAATATAAAAGTGTTAATATAATACATAATTACGATAATATTTATAAGTCATATCAATGTTTTTAGCAAATTACAATAAAAAGTTCATCGTATATCAATGTAAAAACTACCTAAAAATGGCTGAAATCATATGCATGTTAGCAATTTTTATGAAAAATCTAATTAGAATACTTATATATTGTCGGAATCATGTTTCTAGATCACTCAGAATGAGGACTTCCCCTCTTTTAAAGGGAAAGTCATTTTCCCCCATTTGAAGGAAAATGTTTTCCTTTGGGAAAACCTTTTCCGTCACCAATCTTGTGTCAAATAACGGAAAAGGGGAAAACCACTTCCTAGAATGTGCCTTTCTCCTAAAACAAACGGAGCCTTAATGTACTTTGGATTATATCTCAAATTATGAGTTCTATCTACCAAATATATTTTGCAAATTGATATAGCTATTACTGATAGGGGTGCACAATGGGTGAGTTGGATTGGGTTTTGGTAAGAACCAAGGAAACCTAATTGATAGTGGACCCAAACCCAACCTAAAACCAATTGCCTTAAGGGTTCGAGTTGGGTTGTTTTTGGGTCTTAGTGGGTCAACCCATTATATAAGTCAACTTGACCTATGAATATGTTAAATTTTACAGTTATTTTTACAAAAGGTCCTCATAATTTATTCATTATGTCAATTTAGTTCTTTTACTTTTATTTGTACCAATAAGTCCCTGTACAATTAATATTGTGATACAACCCAGGCGCCCCCCTAGCCCACCAAACTCTCTTTCCCGGCTACCGCCAAGACTCCTCTCGCCATTAGACCTGCCAACCCAGCAGAACGCAACATGAGGAATCCTTCTTCTACCATGATGCAGCACGTGTATGGGGAAAATAGGGGTACGGAATGTTCAACGACCTTCCCTTTAATTTTACCAACAATAATAAAAATAAAGAGGGAGAAGTTAAACTCGTTTTCTCATAGCCCAAGAAAAGAGATCCAACAATATAAATTAAATTTGAAATCTGAACTAACTCCTAAACACTAGTTCGTCTCCTTTAAATAGAGGCGAAGTAAAAAAAGGAAAGAAATAGTGCTAAATGGAAAGAAATTATGGCGGAAAAATAAAATTTCATCTTTCCTGCCGCGTTCCCTTGATCCACACTGAATCGCCTACGCCAAGCCTTCGGCTGGTCATTCACTAAGCCCATCTGCTAAGTCGTGGTGGGCTGCATCATCCTCCCCAGATTGGAGAGAATTTTCCCTCGAATTCGCCTGAGGGTCGGCGCCATCGTTGTCGCCAAAATATGGAGTGAGGTGTTTAATGTTGAAGACATCTGAAGTCCTCATGCCTGGAGGAAGCTGAAAACAGTAGGCATTGTCATAGATTTTCTCCAGCACCGCCAATGGACCAATCTTGCGAGCCGTGGGCTTATTGTATTCCCAAGCTAGAACTCGTTCTCGTGTTAAGATTGCCCAGGCCTTGTCGCCAACCTAGAATTGAACTACTCTGTGCTTCCTTTCACTTGTTGACTTGTACATGGCGGTGGCCTCCAGTAAACGAGCCCTGGTTCATTCACGGATGTCTTTGAGTGAAGAGATAAAGTCCTCCGCCTTCCCGTGTGGACGTGCCAAATCCGGAACAGGTGTCAAGTCAATCGGAGAACGAGGAACAAAGCAGTAGATGACCTGGAATGGCGCGAACCTTGTACTTCTATTCATGGAACTGTTGTAGGCGAATTTGGCTTGATGGAGCTTCATTTCCCATCCCTTTGGTTAGTGACTTCGGTTTTTTCATCCATTTGAGGGTGATGGACGGTGCCAAAAGCGAGAGTCGTATTCGCCATCTTCCATAATGTCCTCTAGGAGTGATTCATGAACTGAACTGTCATAGCCCAAAGGTGTTTTTAGTGGTTCAAATGGTTTTAGCAGGAAAGTCAGTTGATATGGTCTTTGGCGGTTAGTTTGGTCCGTTTTTGTAGCTGATGAGTCGGTGCTTATGTTAGTAATTGTCTAGATTCATTGTTTGAAGCTTATGTCTTGTAAAGAGTATAAATAATGATGTTCTTGTACAATTCATATTCATTGAATGAAACACACATCTCTTTAAGATATTCTTTATCTTCTCATCTCCCTTCACTTCTCTTCTCATCTAACTTCTATCTCACCTAGGTTATAGCCAAGATTGTACTTGGACTATAACATTTGGTATCAGAACCTTGCGTTCTTGATTGATTGAATTCAAATTGAGTTCAATTCGATCGAATTTTCAAGAATTTTAGCCTCGATCGTGCCGAATTTTGTGCTTGAAGCTGAAATCTGGCTAGACAAAAGCGATGCTATCATATGGCTGGTGGACCTACAACTCGTGCCAATGCTGCTCAAAATATAGCTACTAATGTGGCTGGAAATCCTCCTACATATGCTGCAGCAGTTACTGGTGCTGATGGTGGAGTCAATCACAATGATCGCTTCGATCATATGATGGCTATGATGCAAAACATGATGAATACTATGCATCAGGACATGAAGCAGCGGTTTGAGACTAAGTCTCAACATATTTCTCAACAATTATCGCAGTGAATGTCTAATTTCCAGCAGAACATTGAGAGACAGCAACAGCCTCCTGGCACAGGCATATCTAGCCAGCTAGCCAGCAAGTAAGGCCTCCAGATCCGAGGCCAGCACCTGCTGATAGTAGTGAAGGCACTTCTAGCTCGAGGAGCAGCAATTTCAGACAACCTTGAGTAGATTTGGACCTTTTCATGGTACATTGCCTCAATCTTGGGTGAGAAAATGTGAAAGATACTTTCATTTTTACAATATTGAAGAACATAAGAAAGTTGAACTATCTGCAGTTTACTTGTGCAGTGAGCTGGAGGTTTGGTATTACAGTTTGATGAGGAGCAATCCTGCAATATCTTGGACTGAATTTGCAAATGAATTTTGTGATCGATATGGTGATGAAGATGTGAGTGAGGTGGTGGATAATTTCAACAACATAACTCAGGTTTCATTAGTGAAGGACTATATGACACGCTATGATGGACTGAGAGCTAAAATGCTCAGTGTTTATCTAGATGCTCCTGAGGCGCATTGTGTCTCTAGTTTTGTGAGTGGACTCAAGCCTAAGCTCAAGCACATGGTGAAGGCTTTCGAAACAAGAACACTGTCCCAAGCTCATTCTAAGGCTAGAAAGATGGAGAGTACCGTGATAAATTCTACTAATTCTTCCAAAGGAAAGGCTGTTGGAACTGTTAATTTCTCATCAAGGCCTTTTCAAACTTCCAATAGAGGGCGAAGTAACAAAGAAATAAAACCCTCTGAAGCTATGCTACAATTGCAATCAGAAATATTTCTTTAGGCACAAGTGTGATCCCAAGCTCCTTATGGAGCTTCTGGTGTTGAGGCTGCTGAGGACGATGAAACAGGTTTTGATTTTGAGGCTGTGGAAAACACTGAGGGATAGGAAATAGAGTCTGAAGAGGAGAATGGTGTAGAGATCTCAATGATGGCCTTAACTGGAAATGGTGCTCATAACACCGTCAAGATGAAAGGAAGAGTGGGACAAAGGGAATTATTGATACTCATTGATAGTGTTTGTACACATAGCTTCGTGGATCCTCAAGTGGTTAGAACTATGGGGCAAGAGTTAATTAAGACCAATCCTTTGTCCATCACCGTAGCTGATGGCAGTCCTTTGGCAGTTAGTTTGGTCCATTTTGGCAGTTGATGAGTCGGTGCTTATGTTAGTAATTGTCTAGATTCATTCTTTGAAGCTTATATCCTGCAAAGAGTATAAATAATGATGTTCTTGTAAGATTGACATTCATTGCAAACCGCTGCAACGATGTCAAGAAGTGCACTGACACCGCATCTTTAATTTAGCACATTAAGGTCACATATGGAGCATGGTGTAATTACCCTGTATCTTTAATAAAGTTGTAATCTGACTTTTAGGCTCCATTTGTTTCAATGGAAGTACTTTTCCCACGGAAAACGTTTTCCTTTGGAAAGGGTTTTCCATGGAAAATGCCATTCCCTTTGAAATTTTTCGTTGTTTGTTTTAACGGAAAACATATTTTCACATTTCGATATTCCTTGCTTGTTTCAAAGAAATCATCTTTTACTAATCATCTTATAACTACTTATAGGAGAATATAAGTAGTAATACAATATATTTGAAATTATTTAGAGTTTGTGTGGCTGTAGAATTATTACTAAGATACCCGAAGATTTGAGTACTTATTACATATCATGACATTTGAATGTATATAACGTCGTACTTTGAAGTTGAATATTTTATTACTCGGGTACCATACATTTGATGAATTTTTGCAAAAAACTGACCAAATAAAAAAGTGTTAATATAATACATAATTACGATAATATTTATAAGTCATATCAATGTTTTTAGCGAATTACAATAAAAAGTTCATCGTATATCAATGTAAAAACTACCTAAAAATGGCTGAAATCATATGCGTGTTAGCATTTTTTATGAAAAATCTAATTAGAATACTTATATATTGTCGGAATCATGTTTCTAGATCACTCAGAATGAGGACTTCCCCTCTTTTAAAGGGAAAGCCATTTTCCCCCATTTGAAGGAAAATGTTTTCCTTTGGGAAAACCTTTTCCGTCACCAATCTTGTGTCAAATAACGGAAAAGGGGAAAACCACTTCCTAGAATGTGCCTTTCTCCTAAAACAAACGGAACCTTAATGTACTTTGGATTATATCTCAAATTATGAGTTCTATCTACCAAACATATTTTGCAAATTGATATGGCTATTACTGATAAGGGTGCACAATGTGTGAGTTGGATTGGGTTTTGGTAAGAACCAAGGAAACCTATTTGATAGTGGACCCAAACCCAACCTAAAACCAATTGCCTTAAGGGTTCGAGTTGGGTTGGTTTTGGGTCTTAGTGGGTCAACCCATTATATAAGCCAGCTTGACCTTTGAGTATGTTAAATTTTACAGTTATTTATGCAAAAGGTTCTCATAATTTATTCATTATGTCAATTTAGTTCTTTTACTTTTAATTGTACCAATAAGTCCCTGTACAATTAATATTGTGATACAACCCAGGCGCCCCCCTAGCGCACCAAACTCTCTTTCCCGGCTACCGCCAAGACTACTCTCGCCATTAGACCTGCCAACCCAGCAGAACGCAACATGAGGAATCCTTCTTCTACCATGATGCAGCGCGTGTATGGGGAAAATAGGGGTACGGAAGGTTCAACGACCTTCCCTTTAATTTTCCCAACACTAAAAAAAATAAAGAGGGAGAAGTTAAACTCGTTTTCTCATAGCCCAAGAAAAGAGATCCAACAATATAAATTAAATTTGAAATATGAGCTAACTCCTAAACCCTGGTTCGTCTCCTTTAAATAGAGGCGAAGTAAAAAAGGAAAGAAATAGTGCTAAATGGAAAGAAATTATGGCGGAAAAATAAAATTTCATCTATCCTGCCACGTTCCCTTGATCCACACTGAATCGCCTACGCCAAGCCTTCGGCTGGTCATTCACTAAGCCCATCTGCTAAGTCGTGGTGGGCTGCATCATCCTCCCCAGATTGGAGAGAATTTGCCCTCGAATTAGCCTGAGGGTCGGCGCCATCGTTGTCGCCAAAATATGGAGTGAGGTGTTTAATGTTGAAGACATCTGAAGTCCTCATGCCTGGAGGAAGCTGAAAACGGTAGGCATTGTCATAGATTTTCTCCAGCACCGCCAATGGACCAATCTTGCGAGCCGTGGGCTTATTGTATTCCCAAGCTAGAACTCGTTCTCGTGTTAAGATTGCCCAGGCCTTGTCGCCAACCTAGAATTGAACTACTCGGTGCTTCCTTTCACTTGTTGACTTGTACATGGCGGTGGCCTCCAGTAAACGAGCCCTGGTTCATTCACGGATGTCTTTGAGTGAAGAGATAAAGTCCTCCGCCTTCCCGTGTGGACGTGCCAAATCCGGAACAGGTGTCAAGTCAATCGGAGAACGAGGAACAAAGCAGTAGATGACCTGGAATGGCGCGAACCTTGTACTTCTATTCATGGAACTGTTGTAGGCGAATTTGGCTTGATGGAGCTTCATTTCCCATCCCTTTTGTTAGTGACTTTGGTTTTTTCATCCATTTGAGGGTGATGGACGGTGCCAAAAGTGAGAGTCGTATTTGCCATCTTCCATAATGTCCCCTAGGAGTGACTCATGAACTGAACTGTCATAGCCCAAAGGTGTTTTTAGTGGTTCAAATGGTTTTAGCCGGAAAGTCAGTTGAGATGGTCTTTGGCGGTTAGTTTGGTCCGTTTTTGTAGCTGATGAGTCGGTACTTATGTTAGTAATTGTCTAGATTCATTGTTTGAAGCTTATGTCTTGTAAAGAGTATAAATAATGATGTTCTTGTACGATTCATATTCATTGAATGAAATACACATCTCTTTAAGATATTCTTTATCTTCTCATCTCCCTTCACTTCTCTTCTCATCTAACCTCTATCTCACCTAGGTTATAGCCAAGAGTCTACTTGGACTATAACATTTGGTATCAGAACCTTGCGTTCTTGATTGATTGAATTCAAATTGAGTTCAATTCGATCGAATTTTCAAGAATTTTAGCCTCGATCGTGCCGAATTTTAAGCTTGAAGCTGAAATCTGGCTAGACAAAAGCGATCCTATCATATGGCTGGTGGACCTACAACTCGTGCCAATGCTGCTCAAAATATAGCTACTAATGTAGCTGGAAATCCTCCTACATATGCTGCAGCTGTTACTGGTGCTGATGGTGGAGTCAATCACAATGATCGCTTCGATCATATGATGGCTATGATGCAAAACATGATGAATACTATGCGTCAGGACATGAAGCAGCGGTTTGAGACTCAGTCTCAACATATTTCTCATCAATTATCGCAGTGAATGTCTAATTTCCAGCAGAACATTGAGAGACAGCAACAGCCTCCTGGCACAGGCATATCTAGCCAGCTAGCCAGCAAGTAAGGCCTCCAGATACGAGGCCCGCACCTGCTGATAGTAGTACAAGCACTTCTAGCTTGAGGAGCAGCAATTTCAGACAACCTTGAGTGGATTTGGACCTTTTCATGGTACATTGCCTCAATCTTGGGTGAGAAAATGTGAAAGATACTTTCATTTTTACAATATTGAAGAACATAAGAAAGTTGAACCATCTGCAGTTTACTTGTGTAGTGAGCTGGAGGTTTGGTATTACAGTTTGATGAGGAGCAATCCTGCAATATCTTGGACAGAATTTGCAATTGAATTGTGTGATCGATATGGTGATGAAGATGTGAGTGAGGTGGTGGATAATTTCAACAACATAACTCAGGTTTCATCAGTGAAGGACTATATGACACGCTATGATGGACTGAGAGCTAAAATGCTCAGTGTTTATATAGATGCTCCTGAGGCGCATTGTGTCTCTAGTTTTGTGAGTGGACTCAAGCCTAAGCTCAAGCACATGGTGAAGGCTTTCGAAACAGGAACATTGTCCCAAGCTTATTCTAAGGCTAGAAAGATGGGGAGTACCGTGATAAATTCTATTGATTCTTCCAAAGGAAAGGCTGTTGGTGCTATTAATTCCTCATCAAGGCCTTTTCAAACTTCCAATAGAGGGCTAAGTAACGAAGAAATAAAAGCCTCTGAAGCTATGCTATAAGTGCAATCAGAGATATTTCTTTGGGCACAAGTGTGATCCCAAGTTCCTTATGGTAGCTTCTGGTGTTGAGGCTACTGAGGATGATGAAACAAGTGTTGATATTGAGGCTATGGAAAACACTGAGAGATCGGAAGGAGAGTCTGAAGAGGAGAATGGTGTAGAGATCTCAATGATGGCCTTAACTGGAAATGGTGCTCATAACACCGTCAAGATGAAAGGAAGAGTGGGACAAAGAGAATTATTGATACTCATTGATAGTGCTTGTACACATTGCTTCGTGGATCCTCAAGTGGTTAGAACTATGGGGCAAGAGTTAATTAAGACCAATCCTTTGTCTATCACGGTAGCTGATGGCAGTCCTTTGGTGGTTAGTTTGGTCCATTTTGGCAGCTGATGAGTCGGTGCTTATTTTAGTAATTGTCTGGATTCATTCTTTGAAGCTTATGTCCTGTAAAGAGTATAAATAATGTTGTTCTTGTAAGATTCACATTCATTGCAAACCGCTGCAACGATGTAAAGAAGTGCACTGACACCGCATCTTTAATTTAGCATATTAAGGTCACATGTGGAGCATGGTGTAATCACCCTGTATCTTTAATAAAGTTGTAATCTGACTTTTAGGCTCCATTTGTTTCAATGGAAGTACTTTTCCCACGGAAAACGTTTTCCTTTGGAAAGGGTTTTCCATGGAAAATGCCATTCCCTTTGATATTTTTCATTGTTTGTTTTAATGGAAAACATATTTTCACATTTCGATATTACTTACTTGTTTCAAAGAAATCATCTTTTACTAATCATCTTATACCTAGTTATAGGAGAATATAAGTAGTAATACAATATATTTGAAATTATTTGGAGTCTGTGTGGCCGTAGAATTATTACTAAGATACCCGAAGATTTGAGCACTTATTACATATCATGATATTTGAATGTATATAACGACGTACTCTGAAGTTGAATATTTTATCACTCGGGTACAATACATTTGATGAATTTTTGTAAAAATCTGACCAAATATAGAAGTGTTAATATAATACATAATTACGATAACATTTACAAGTCATATCATTGTTTTTAGCAAATTAAAATAAAAATTTTATCGTATATTAATGTAAAAACTTCATAAATATGGCCGAAATCATATGCGTGTTAGCATTTTTTATGAAAAATCTAATTAGAATACTTACATATTATCGAAATCATGTTTCTAGATCATTTAGAATGATGACTTCCCCTCTTTTAAAGGGAAAGTCATTTTCCCCCATTTGAAGGAAAAGGTTTTCCTTTGGGAAAACCTTTTCCGTCACCAATCTTGTGTCAAATAACTGAAAAGGGGAAAACCACTTCCTAGAATGTGGTTTTCCCCTAAAACAAACGGAGCCTTAATGTAATTTGGATTATATCTCAAATTATGAGTTCTATCTACCAAACATATTTTGCAAATTGATATAGCTATTGCTGATAGGGGTGCACAATGTTTGAGTTGGATTGGGTTTTGGTAAGAACCAAGGAAACCTATTTGATAGTGGACCCAAACCCAACCTGAAACCAATTGCCTTAAGGGTTCGAGTTGGGTTGGTTTTGGGTCTTAGTGGGTCAACCCATTATATAAGTCAGCTTGACCTTTGAGTATGTTAAATTTTACAGTTATTTATGCAAAAGGTCCTCATAATTTATTCATTATGTCAATTTAGTTCTTTTACTTTTAATTGTACCAATAAGTCCCTGTACAATTAATATTGTGATACAACCCAACCCAGCAGAACGCAACATGAGGAATCATTCTTCTACCATGATGCAGCACGTGTATGGGGAAAATAGGGGTACGGAAGGTTCAACGACCTTCCCTTTAATTTTCCCAACACTAAAAAAAATAAAGAGGGAGAAGTTAAACTCGTTTTCTCATAGCCCGAGAAAAGAGATCCAACAATATAAATTAAATTTGAAATATGAGCTAACTCCTAAACCCTGGTTCGTCTCCTTTAACTAGAGGCGAAGTAAAAAAGGAAAGAAATAGTGCTAAATGGAAAGAAATTATGGCGGAAAAATAAAATTTCATCTATCCTGCCACGTTCCCTTGATCCACACTGAATCGCCTACCCCAAGCCTTCGGCTGGTCATTCACTAAGCCCATCTGCTAAGTCGTGGTGGGCTGCATCATCCTCCCCAGATTGGAGAGAATTTGCCCTCGAATTCGCCTGAGGGTCGGCGCCATCGTTGTCGCCAAAATATGGAGTGAGGTGTTTAATGTTGAAGACATATGAAGTCCTCATGCCTAAAGGAAGCTGAAAACGGTTGGCATTGTCATAGATTTTCTCCAGCACCGCCAATGGACCAATCTTGTGAGCCGTAGGCTTATTGTATTCCCAAGCTTGAACTCGTTCTCGTGTTAAGATTGCCCAGGCCTTATCGCCAACCTAGAATTGAACTATTCTGTTCTTCGTTTCATTTGCTGACATGTACATGGCGGTGGCCTCCAGTAAACGAGCCCTGGTTCATTCACGGATGTCTTTGAGTGGAGAGATAAAGTCCTCCGCCTTCCCGTGTGGACGTGCCAAATCCGGAATAGGTGTCAAGTCAATCGGAGAACGAGGAACAAAGCTGTAGATGACCTGGAATGGTGCGAACCTTGTACTTCTATTCATGGAACTATTTTAGGCGAATTTGGCTTGATGGAGCTTCATTTCCCATCCCTTTGGTTAGTGACTTCGGTTTTTTCATCCGTTTGAGGGTGATGGACGGTGCCAAAAGCGAGAGCCGTATTCGCCATCTTCCATAAGGTCCTCTAGGAGTGATTCATGAACTGAACTGTCATAGCCCAAAGGTGTTTTTAGTGGTTCAAATGGTTTTAGCAGGAATGTTAGTTGAGATGGTCTTTGGCGGTTAGTTTGGTCCGTTTTTGTAGCTGATGAGTCGGTGCTTGTGTTAGTAATTGTCTTGATTCATTATTTGAGCTTATGTCATGTAAAGAGTATAAATAATGATGTTCTTGTACTATTCATATTTATTGAATGAAATACACATCTCTTCGAGATATTATTTATCTTCTCATCTCCCTTCACTTCTCTTCTCATCTTACCTCTATCTCACCTAGGTTATAGCCAAGATTCTACTTGGACTATAACATTTGGTATAAGTACTTGTGTTCTTGATTGATTGAATTCAAATTGAGTTCAATTCGATCGAATTTTCAAGAATTTTAGTCTCGATCGTGCCGAATTTTAAGCTTGAAGCTGAAATCGGGCTAGACAAAAGCGATCCTATCATGTGGCTGGTGGATCTTCAACTCGTGCCAATGCTGCTCAAAATACAGCTACTAATGTAGCTGGAAATCCTCCTACATATGCTGCAGTAGTTACTGGTGCTGATGGTGGAGTCAATCACAATGATCGCTTCGATCAGATGATGGCTATGATGCAAAACATGATGAATACTATGCGTCAGGACATGAGGAAGCGGTTTGAGACTCAGTCTTAACATATTTCTCAGCAATTATTGCAGTGGATGTCTAATTTCTAGCAAAGCATTGAGAGGCAGCAACAGCCTCCTGGTACAGGCATATCTAGCCACCTAGCCAGCAAGTGAGGCCTCCAGATCCGAGGCCAGCACCTGCTGATAGTAGTGAAGGCACTTCTAGCTCGAGGAGCAGCAATTTCAGACAACCTCGAGTATATTTGGACCTTTTAATGGTACATTGCCTCAATCTTGGGTGAGAAAATGTGAAAGATACTTTCATTTTTACAATATTGAAGAACATAAGAAAGTTGAACTATTTGCAGTTTACTTGTGTGGTGAGCTGGAGGTTTGGTATTACAGTTTGATGAGGAGCAATCCTGCAATATCTTGGACTGAATTTGCAAATGAATTGTTTGATCGATATGGTGATGAAGATGTGAGTGAGGTGGTGGATAATTTCAAAAACATAACTCAGGTTTCATCAGTGAAGGACTATATGACACACTTTGAGGGACTGAGAGCTTAAATGCTCAGTGTTTATCTAGATGCTCCTGAGGCGCATTGTGTCTCTAGTTTTGTGAGTAAACTCAAGCCTAAGATCAAGCACATGGTGAAGGCTTTCGAAACAGGAACATTGTCCCAAGCTTATTCTAAGGCTAGAAAGATGGGGAGTACCGTGATAAATTCTATTGATTCTTCCAAAGGAAAGGCTGTTGGAGCTGTTAATTCCTCATCAAGGCCTTTTCAAACTTCCAATAGAGGGCTAAGTAACGAAGAAATAAAAGCCTCTGAAGCTATGCTATAAGTGCAATCAGAGATATTTCTTTGGGCACAAGTGTGATCCCAAGTTCCTTATGGTAGCTTCTGGTGTTGAGGCTGCTGAGGATGATGAAACAAGTGTTGATATTGAGGCTATGGAAAACACTGAGAGATCGGAAGGAGAGTCTGAAGAGGAGAATGGTGTAGAGATCTCAATGATGGTTTTAACTGGAAATGGTGCTCATAACACCGTCAAGATTAAAGGAAGAGTGGGACAAAGGGAATTATTGATACTCATTGATAGTGTTAGTACACATAGCTTCGTGGATCCTCAAGTGCTTAGAACTATGGGGCAAGAGTTGATTAAGACCAATCCTTTGTCTATCACGGTAGCTGATGGCAGTCCTTTGGTGGTTAGTTTGGTCCATTTTGGCAGCTGATGAGTCGATGCTTATGTTAGTAATTGTCTAGATTCATTCTTTGAAGCTTATGTCCCATAAAGAGTATAAATAATGATGTTGTTCTAAGATTCACATTCATTGAATGAAATACACATCTCTTTGAGATATTCTCTATCTTCTCATCTGCCTTCACTTCTCTTCTCATCTAACCTCTATCTCACCTAGGTTATAGCCAAGATTCTACTTGGACTATAACATGAACATCCCGATCAGAGACAATACTAGCTAGCAACACATGCAACTTGTGGACTTCCTGGAAATAAAGTCCTATCGCATATGTGGAGTGTATAGCCTTCTTGCACTCGAAGAAGGGCGCGATTTTGGAGAAGCGGTCTACAACCACGAAGATAAAATCAATGCTGCCAGTGGTCCTCGGTTAGACTAGCACAAAATCCATGCCGATATTTGTCCACGGTTGACTTGGAACAGGTAACAGCATATAAAGCCTTGTGTTGGTCACCCCGTCCTTTATGCTTTGGCAAACACAGCATTACTTGACATACCTCTCAACCTCCTTGCATATGGTAGGCTAGAAGTAGTTGGCTGTAATGAGCTTGAGTGTCTTATCTCTGCCCAATGCCCTGCAATATGCTTCTCTTCAATGATTTTTGGCCGCCAACTTATGTTCGAGATGCAAAGCTGATTCCCCTTGACCAAGAACACGCCATGAATAGAGTAATCGAGAACTGACTGTACTTCTCGCAATATCTCACCAAAGGTGGGATCATAATGGTATTGACCCGCCAATTGATCAAACCCTGTGACCTCCACCCTACTCTTCGCCAGGACAAGATTTCTCCTGCTTAGTGCATCTGCCACCTTGGTGACAAAGTGGAAGAGTTGTAAGTAGCTAGCCCACTTGGCGTTTCTATCCGAGAGCTTGTCTTGGCTGTTGATGTACTTGAGGGTGACGTTATCAGAATACAAAATTAATTCTCGATAGGCTAAGTATGACTTCCAGTGCCTTAATGCTCTCACCAATGCATAGAATTCTAGATCATAAGTCGAGTAATTTAACTTACTCCCATTGAGCTTGTCATTGAAACATGCAATTGGCTTGCCCTCTTGACTGACCACTGTGCCAATTCCAATCTTGGAGGCATCCTTGTGCAACTTAAACGTCTTCTAAAAACCAAGAAGGGCTAAAACTTGTGCTGTGATCAGCTTCTCCTTGATTGCACTAAAGGAGGTTTCTGCTTGAGGTGTCCACACGAAGGAACTCTTTCTCAAACAATCAGTGATAGGTGCCATGATTGAACTTAAGCTTGGAACAAAGCGCCTGTAGAATGATGCCAACTCATGGAAGCTAAGAACCTCGCCAATCGTTCTCAGTTAAGGCCATTCACGAATTGCAACAATCTTACCCTCATCAGCTGATATGCCATCCTTGGATACGATACGATGAACCCAAGGAAGGTTACCTTGTCCCTCATGAACTCACACTTCTGAAAGGCGGCAAATAAACTTCGGGATCTCAAAGTACTAAGCACTTCTTCCAAATGCCAGACATGCTTAACACGATCCTGGCAATAGATTAAGATGTCATCAATGTAAACAATGATGAACTTCCCAATGAAAGGATGCAGTACCTGATTCATAAACCTCATGAACGTGCTTGGCATGCTGGATAACTCAAATGGCATGACCAACCACTCAAAACACCCCTCTCTTGTCTTGAATGTGGTTTTCCACTCATCTCCTGGTTAGATCCGAATTTGATGGTACCCACTCTTGAGATCCAACTTCGTGAATATCATTGAGCTCTGCAACTGATCTAGCAAGTCATCCAATCTCGGAATAGGGAAATGATAACGTACCATGATCTTATTGAGTGCCCTACTATTAACACACATTCGCTAACTTCCATCCTTTCTTGGTGTCAACAAAGCAGAACACCACAAGAACTCAAGCTCTCCCTGATAAAGCCTTTGGTGAGTAGCTCCTCCACTTGGCATCTCAGCTCCTCGTGCTCATCCGGGCTCGTTCGGTAATGTGGCCTATTCGGTAGGGAAGCACCTGGAACCAAGTCAATGTAGTGCTGGATGTCTCCCAATGGCCGTAGTCTTAGAAGTGGTTCTGAGCTCTAATACCAACTGATGCAGTGCATGTATAGGGAAAATTGCGGTACAGAAAGGTTCAACGGCCTTCCCTTTAATTTTATTAATACTAATAGAAATAAAGAGGGAAAAGTTAAACTCGTTTTCTCATAGCCTGAGAAAAGAGATTCAACAATATGAATTAAATTTGAAATCCAAACTAACTCCTAAACCCTAGTTCATCTCCTTTAAATAGAGGCAAAGTAAAAATAAATAAATAAATAAATAAATTCAAATCTATGACAAACTTGGAAAGAAATAATACTAAAGCTAAAGAAATTATGGCCGAAATATCAAATCACATATTTCCTGCCTTTGCCTCCGCGCTCCATTGATCCGCACTGAACCTACCTATGCCAAGCCTTTGGCTGGTCATCCACCAAGCCCATTCGCCAAGTCCTGGTGGGCTGCATCAGACCAGCCCTTGTCTCTCTGCCACGTCGTCAGATATTTTGTAGATATTTTTCCTATATGTCTGAGGGGATTAATAAGGGTCTAAGCATGTTGATGAATGTGTCTCCTTTTTCTTCTTTTTCCCCAAACCTAGTCTATGTCTTTCCCCCTTTCTTAACTTATAATCTTCCATTTTTGGAGCTTACTCTATCTATATACATACAAACATACAAACACGGCAGCCATTACTGCCCCGTTGCCACAATTGCTTGAGATTCTTATTGACTTGAGCTAAATTTCATTTGGTTTGCATCATATTGTGTAAATTTTATTCTTAGAGTTAAAATTTTATTAAGTTGTTGACAAAATTTTTACTAGTTCATCCACAGATTAGGTCCAATTGAGCCAATTGATAGATTTGTAATGAGTTACTTATATCTAATGTGATTGTGTCATTAAAAATTACGTTAATAACTTAATATAACTTTAAGAAAAGGACTAAATCTAAACAATCTAAATTATAGAGGGACTAAATTGACACAATTAAGAGTATAATAACTAAATTGATAAAATGAGAAAAGTACAGGGAACTTTAGTGTAAATTACTCCTTTTAAAGATATTAGAATTCTAAATTACCATTGGAATTTTAGTGCCTTTTTAAAACATAAATGTAAACAAAATAAAGGCAATTATAATGTAAAGTACTCTTGCAATAAGGAAATTAGAGTATCAAAGTAAGGCTATAATTCAAACACTCTTTATGTGGTGGATTTTGGGTACACCAGGGTTTACCCATGGGTAACCCAAAAGCCACCCAACACTACAAGGAAACAGATTTTTTGCGACAAGATATGGCAACGACAAATAAATGTCATTGCCAAAAATGTATTTTCCGCAACGACACAAGACCGTCGTTGCCCAAAATTAATTTTTGGCAACGAAAAAACACTTATGTTGCTAAAAATGTGTTTTTTGCAATGACATTTTTTGTCGTTGCTAAAGTTGACCTTGTTTTTTGCAATGATATTTATTTTTTGTTGCTAAAAATAGTTATTTAGCAACGACATTTAGTTGTCATTGGCAATCATAATGTTCTTTAACAACAATACTATATTATCGTTGCCAAAAATAATTATTTTTATTATTATTATTTAAAATTTTTTAATACTTTTTTTACCTCCATTAACAGTTTTGAAGATATAAAAAATGCTTTAATTTAAATAAAGGGTTATTAACGCCAAAGGTCCATATACTTTGTCCATTGTGTCAATTTAGTCCATAGAGTAAAATTCATGTTAATTTGTTAATGAAAATTTTAATGGATCAAAATTGGATTGGGTTAAATTGAGTAAATAGATGAATTTGTAGTGGGTTAATTGCATCTAACGTGATTGTCTTGTTAAAATTACGTCAACAACTTAACTTAAATTTGAACAAAAGACAAAATTGACATATTATAAATTGTAGAGAGACTAAATTAGCACAATTATAAGTATAAGAATCAAATTGATACAATGAAAAAAGTAAAGGGACCTTTGGAGTATATAACCCTTAAATAAATGTTTGACGACGACAAAAATTATTGTTGCCAAATATCGATCTTTGGCAACGACAATGGATTGTCGTCACAAAAGACCTGATATTTGACAACGACATTACGGTGTCGTTGCCAAAGAGCTGATATTTGGCATCAACTTTGTCTGGTTGTTACCAAATATCTTATATACACTACAACAAAATTTAGAAAAGGTAAAACTTAAATTGTTACATTTGTCAAAAATGTTACTATAGATAGTGTTTAGGTAACACTTCTATTATTGTTACATTTGAATGATACCTAATGTAATACTTTTAAGAATTTGTTGCATTTGCTTGAAATCTAATGTAACACTTTTAAAAAATTGTTACATAAGTTATATTATAGGTAACAGGTTTTGTAAAGAGTTACATTTGTTAGTATTATGTGACACTTTAAATTCATTACCAAAACTCACCTAATTTTTTAAATAATTTTTGTTTATGTAAATTACATATTAGCATCCTAAGATGTAATACATTAATTATTTAATCAAAACATTTTGTAAAATAATTTTTTAGCAAAAATTTATATGCATCTAATTAAATAGTATAAATAACAGTATGAAAAATAAAAGCAGGCTCTAAAATATCATAACCACCCACTTATTTATACTAGATGCTAGAGGTGAGGTGTCCCTTCAAGCTAATGATGTGGCGTGTGATGTGGCAATCGGGCCGGCTCGATGCTTGTTTTGGTGGTGACCCCACGGTAATATTCGTATCAATACCCCCTCCATGAAATGACTCTTGTTCTCAAGCGTCAAGGTATTGATATACAAATAGTTTAAATCTTCCGGGATCACATACCATAATTACATTCTTTGACCCCTTAAATTTTTTAAAATTCACAAAAATTTTAATCATATTTTTCTCAAAAACATCTAAACAAACACTGATTAAGTAATTAAGATCAAATTCATGGGTAAAATAGTAATTATACTTCAAATGCTTCAACCCCAAACTGCCCATCTGCTTCGTTCTCTTCAATGACCCATCCGAAACCCTAACACCCAACTCCTGCGGTGGTGCTCGGTCAATCATGGAGAACGGCGGCGACGTTCGGTTACCGGGACGGTTGCGATGACGGTGGTTGCACGGCCTCCAAAGCGTCCTCTGCTTTACCCTTCGTTTCATCGTCGAGTTTGACCACTGCGCACTGGCCAATGAAGACGACGGTAACATCCTCTTCCCCTGCCTGGTGCGTCGTGGTGACGATAGAGCTGCTCCGGCAACCACCGTTCGCTTGCTAACGACCTCGATTCGCTACTGTCGTTCTCGGTCTCCTCGTGTAACGGATCGACAGTGGTGTCGTCTAGTTCGCTTGCTAACCAGTGACGACGTCCTTACTGTGGTCAAGCTCATCGTCGCCGTAGCTCTCTTCGCCCCTGTTTTTCACTCTTTCAAAATATTTCTCCTCCAACGTTGTTCCACTGCCGCTCTGTTCAAGCCGGACTCAGGTACTCAGTTGTGAAGTTGTACAACAATTTTAGATTAGATTGTCAACAATTAACTTAAGATTTGTGAGAAATTGAATGTCCTAAAGCTAAACTAGGGTTCTATCAAACAGTTGGGACAATTTTGAGGCCTTAAGAGCTATGTTATGAAACTTATAAAGCATTTAGTAGAGAGTTAGGATCATGTTTAACGAACCTTAAAAGAGTTATAAACCTTTTAAGTTATCTAAGTTATTGTAATAGATCTTTATTAGTGCTTTTGAAAACCATCGATGTTGGCAAGAAGGAGTAGCTCTCAACTACTTAGGGCGAGATTATCGGGATCTTTAAATGTAAGTTCTCATCTCTAAAGTGTAGATTGACTTAGTATGTGTGGCTTAGACATTTTGGATTGTGTGTTTGGTCATTTGGTGTGGTTGAATATTATGACACTTGTGCGTGTGGTTTAGATTTACCTAACGGATCTTTGTTAGTACTTTTGAAAACTAACAAGGTTGAACTCACCTCGTCTCATTTAAACACCTAAGTACACCATATGGACAAAGAGCACAAAGTTTTCAACCAAGACAAGAAGGCAATGCTGAGAAAGTTCTGGGCATACACGGCTAGTGCAATTTTTGTAGTGATGCACAATTGCACACACCACAGGCACACATTTAGGAGTTAAAATCATAGTGCCTACTTTAAGATGTTGGTAAAAGATTATTTTTCAGTGTTCTATACTCTTTCTCTCTCTCTTTAAAGTCGATTGCAATCGTTTGTGCGATTAGGTTTTTACTTGAAATTTTGATGAGTTTAGGCACTTATTATTAGGAAACAACCTCCCTTCAAGTATGGATTTTCTAATCAGGAGTAGATTTACATCTATTCCTAGGCTTTTTTGATGATGTATTGCTGGAACTGTTGATTGGGGTTAGTATTTGGCATGAGATTCTTCTAGTAGGTTTTTACTTGAAAGTAGATGCATACGGCATAATAAGTGTTCACAAAGAAAGAAAATTAAAGATGGATGAGCCGTTTGTTCTTGAATCACAAGTGCAACAAGTTTTTTACGTGCAAGATCCTCAAGAAGATCATTGGTTAATTGTTGTAAAGACGCAACCTCAAGATCTTTGCAACTTGCAGACGGGAGGAATCGATGACTTGAATGAGGAAATTGAAGATGATGCTTGTCAACAAGATGACGTTAATGTTGATACATTATGTAACCATCCTAGGCCTCTTGATAATGACGATGAGATTGGTTGTTTGATTGGAAATGGGTTTTCAATTGAAAGAGGAGCTAATATGGCAAAACTGGTTAAAGAGACTTTCAAGAAAATCAAAGAAAAGGACAAAGAAGCCGATGGCAATGAAGAAGACAATCTTTGTTCTTTGATTAACGATGAATGATTCTTCAACTATTTCCAAACATTATTCATGCTTTATATGTTTCATTGTAGCATGAATTATTTATTCTTAGTTGGTGCCTCCTTTCTCTTCTTTTTTATTATTATAGTATCATTCAATTTGACCCTAATTTTAGTGACAACAAGTGAGCTTACTGTTTTTTACATGTAGATTGAAAGCGTAGTTGTAGCCTCGTGTGACGTTGCATTCAACTTGCATCATCTTCATTGGGGATTGATTTATTTTTTAGTAAGGCTACACCTTAAATTTTATGTATATTTAATCTTTGTTGACTTTGTATGGTATTGTTGTTTTATAATGTGTAGGCTATAATTAGATTTAAATTTATAGGAATGGTTGGTTGAGGGAAGGGTAAAATTGCACACCCTAGAAATATGGGTGGAAGAGGTGAAGAGGGAAGAGAAATTAGACCCTCTCATTCTACACATAATGACATTCCCCATGTTGTGAATGATGAGTTTGATGCAAGACCATCTTTAGATGATGAGTGTCAAACACACTTCATGCATGCACCAATCGCAAAAAAGATTCATTGAAGAACATGAAAAAGAAATGGAAGATTTATGAAAATATAACAATGAAATGAATGAGTGGAAATAAATGGTGGATGACATGATGCAAATGAGAAATGTTCGCTAACTCTCGGAGGTATTTTTTAAAGTAGTCAGTTTATCCTTGATACATATCATGTGTTGTAATACTTTATTTTTTTTGGTTTTAGGCTATCTTGTCTTACAATTAATTTGGGTTATATTCATTTTTGTAGGAAATTTAAAGTTGCAAGTTGGAAGCTCCAGGAGGTCACTTGGATTTTGAAGAAAATAAAAAAAAACATTTGTCAATTGTAATATGATGTTTGTGGAATCGTGATGTAATGTTTTGGGGTTACAATACATTGATTGTACTTAAATCACTCTGGATTTATCTTGTGGTAGTATAAATTTGGATGTTTCTTATGTTTGAGTTCAAATTTGTATGGATTAGTGATAGTGGAGTTATGTATAATATTGGTTGTATTTGAATGTCTCAATAGAAATCAATTTTATTTAGTATTATATTTTATGTAAAATACCTTATATCATGGATTAAAATATAAATTACGTTTGACACTTTATAATAATGCAATGGGAATGATATTAGGAAAGCTTCTTTGACAATGGCAATTATCGTTGCCAAACATAATAGTCGTCGCCAAAAATAATGGTCTTTGGCGACGACAATTGTTGTTGCGAAAGATTAGCCCTTTTTTAGCAGCGACAATTGTTGTTGCCAAAACATAGCATCTTTCGCAACGACAATTGTTGCTGCCAAAAATAATGGTCTTTTGCAACGACTATTTTCGTTGCCCAAAAATTCTTATCTTTTGCAATGGGCAATTGTCGTCGCCAAAGACCATTATTTTTGGCGACGACAGTTATCGTTGCTGAAGGGCTTTCACAACAAGATCATATGCAACGGTCCCGCAACGAAATTTTTCGTTGCTAAAAATTTTTTTAGCAATGACAATGTGTCTTTAGCAACGACTATTGTTGTTGCTGAAGAGTGTTTTTCTTGTAGTGCAAATTGCTTATGGGTATGTGACATTAGACCCACAAAAGAATCATACATAATGGGTACCCGACCCAATTCAAAACAATATTCTTGGGTTGGGTGGATCTTGGGTATATCCATACCCATGTGCACCTCTAATTACTGGAATAAACATTAACTGGTGCCAATACAAGATAACTTCAAGTTGTGTTTTGAATAAGTTCTTATTGATAAGTTGAGTTAAGGCTCAAGCATTGTTAATATAGTGAGACCACTGCATTTTTGTCTTTGATATTTTGTGCTTTCTTATGTGTTCGTTTGTGTCTCTGGAGGAGAATACCTCCTTGTTATTGTTTTATAGGGTGGGTTGTTGGGAACATATTGTTGGAAATTTGGGGTAGAGCACTTCAATTTTGAAATCTTGTGATTTTACCTCTATCCCACATAAGAAAATAGTGAAGGGAGACTAATTTATGTACTTCTCTCTCCTTATACTTGGTAAGGTATTGTGGGCCTACAGTGGGTTTTGGGAACCACAGGCATGCGTGCGCGCTCGTCCCGCCCCGCCCCGCCAAGTCGTAGTGTGGTGTGGCGTGGACTTTTTCTGACTCAGACTTTTATTTCTACAGACTATCTATTTTATTTATCGTTAACGAACTCTAGGGACTTCTAGGACTGTGCTCGAGGTTGTCTATCACGAGCTTGAGGGTCTCCTGTGTCTAATCTTGAGGCTGTTTTGCTCAAGCTTTATGTCCATTACTCTGGCTTTGAGCTCGAGGCCCCTTGCTCGAGCTTAAGATATGCATTTAATTGTGTCTTTTTCCACTCCTTTTCATAACCATTTTGGCATTAGTTGTGACCGGATTTTGTGCACCTCCATATCCGCTAGTTTCCTAATCATGGTCGGATTTCTTGCCCACAATCTTCCCTGATTCTTGCTTACACGTTAAGTATTTTTTGCCATAAATATCATACTTTGCAAGGTTGTTCAACACATAGAAATACGCTGAATTAACATAAAATAAATATGAATATCGAATTCTCTCTTCTTCGTTCCTCTGAAATTCTCTATGTTCTACTCTGCTTATTGAGCAAGTAGGGGCATACTCCAAGCCATCACCCAAGAGTACACTCCTGTGTTGGGTGCTATGTTAACTCTGGGAGTCGGAGTGCCTGACGTTCCCGTTTGTACCGTACCAGAGGCATAAACGGATTGGGGCAGTGGTGAACTCCATGGCCAGGCCATTTCCTTCCATTCACTCTTTCTTCTCTGAAACTTTTAATTTCCATTGTTTTATTTATCTTGTCTTAGAACAAGTTGGTCTAATAAGAGATTTATTGAGCTTAGCTTTGTCATAGTGTCTTTGAAGTTTACTTTCCCCCATCTCGAGTTAGTCTTGGCGTCTCGAATTTGAGAATTTGATTACTTAATTACACATATTTTCCCAACATATATTTCAAAACTATTTCCTAGAACATGTGCAGGGGAAAACCAATTTAGTTTGATCTAGATCGTACTATAATAAGCTCATAACATAGCAAACAAAAACGAATAAAACAAATATAAGCATGGTATGTAAAATAAATGAAATAAAGGAAAAAAAAATTAAATATCACATATCTAATTAGGCATACCTGAAGTGTGAATCCTCAACTCCTAGTTGAAGATCTGAAATTGGAAGAATTCTCAACAACTCAAAATCTTCTTCACAATGAACTCTTCTAGCACTGGGAGTGTGGACTCCCAAAAGTATTTTACTTAAGAAAAATTAAAGGACAAAATCTTTTTCTTCAATCTTTCCAAAAAATAATTTTTCAAAAAAGTTATGCTAAATAATAATTTAGAAAACCTCTAAAACAATTTTAGAATTTCGTCATGTGTAAAAACCAGTTCCAAAACCCTTCATCCTTCTTTTGCTTTTCTCTCAGCAAAAACGTATATATTTAAAGGGAAAAGGAATTGCTGAGTCACACCACATGTCATCTTCGCATTGGCCAAAGCAAAAGCACATTGATAGACATATACTTGTGCTGGGCTTCTAAAAGCGGGTGCCACGTGTCGACGTATTATTGGCTCTCATTGAATGTCGCAGATCCGGGGCTATTTTTTGCATGATTTATTTTTTATTTATTTATTTATTTGTTCAAAATCCCACATTTATAATTCATCTTGTGAATTTGTTATGATTCTAAGTCGATTATGATTTAATAAGGCTTAGTTGTTTGATCTATTGTGAGCTAGTAGTTTTGGCGCCAAGTTAGAATTGAATGTTAGTTGTTTTGATTGATGGTCAAGGTGAGTCAATAGTGGCGGCTGTGTTTGTAAGCCGGGCAATAGCTTGTCCAATTCCGTTGTGTCTTACTTCATATAAATAGTTAGATCTTGTGTAATAGAGATCATTCAATGAAAAATCAACCTAATCTCTCTTGAGATCTTTCTCTCTCTCATCTAATCCTCTTTATATTTCTCATCTCCTCCATACATCTTCTCACATAATCTCTCTCTTTCACAAGGTTAAGCTTTAAGATTTATTCAGAGGTTTAACAATTGGTATCAGAGCCTCGTTTGGCTTCCAAACCAAACATGATTTGATATCAAATGTCTTTGAATCGCATTGCAAATTGCTTGAGAATTCAGTTCTAAATTTTGTTGTCGTTGCTGCGATTACTCTCAGGAAATTACCTTGAAACAAATAAAAAAGAATTGAATTGATACATAATGACTTGGAACAATGGCCAGTGGTGTCGCTACAAGATCAGCAATTGCTAAAACAGCAGCTAATCCTTCATATGCCGAGGTTCTCGGTGGTAATGCAGAGAATGTACCGCAAGCAGTCACTCTAGACATTTTGAATGCACAGATAATAGCTATGATTGTTCAGCTTAATCATTCTCAGCTGGAAAGAGGATCGGATGCGTAACCTGCTGAAGGAACAAGAGCAAACATTTAATGAAAGGTTCAGCTTACAATCAAAGCATGTTGATGAGAACATTGCTGATCAATTAAATCATCAAAAGCAACAATTTGAGGAGATGTGATCATTAGTTCCACTTTTACCGCACTTGAGAATTAAGTTATGAATTTTGTTGTCGTTGCTGTGGTTACTATCAGGAAATTGCTTTGAAACACATGAAAAGAATTGAATTGATACATAAAGACTTGGAACAATGGCCAGTGGTGTCACTACAAGATCAACATCTGCTAAAACAATAGCTAATCCTTCATATGCTGAGGTTGTTGGTGGTAATGCAGAGAATGTACCGCAAGCTGTCACTCCAGATATTTTGAATGCTCAAATAACAGCTATGATTGTTCAGCTTAATCAATCTCGGCTTGAAAGGGAACAAAGGACTGAGGATCGGATGCGTAACTTGCTGAAGGAACAAGTGCAAACGTTTAATGAGAGGTTCATCTTACAATCAAAGCATGTTGATGAGAACATTGCTGATCAATTAAATCAAAAAAAGCAACAATTTAAGGAGACATTGGCTGAGCAAATATTTCAACAAACACGGATGTTCAGTGAGAAGATTGCTGAAATTCAAAGTCAGTTCAATAGACAAAATGTGCCTACAGTTCCCGATCCTCTGCTCCCTGCTAGTTTGTTGCCTGTGAATCAGCAGATAAGACCTTTGGTAATGTCGCAATCTAACGTTCCTACTAGACCAGCCGTAGCCAATGAAAGACCTCAACTTATGACTCAAGCAACTAATGTTAGAACTCAAATTCGAAGTCAAGAAGACGAGGTATTTGCTAGACAGGATCGATCATTTGATCAAGCTCAATCAAGACCTACTAGTTTCAATGTAGGACAGGCTGTTCGTCTCCCTGAGCAAGCAGATATTCAAAAAATTGCTTGTTTGATTGAAGAGCAATTTGATCGGCCTCCTGATCAGTGGAACCAGTAGTGTTCAGGCAGTAGTGATGTGACATTCAACAGTAGAAGTAGTGGCTATAGACAACCAAGGGTGCAAATTGATCCTTTTGATGGAAAGCAACCTCATTCATGGGTAAAACTGAAAATAACGATCTCATCTCCTCAAATTGTAGCTTTTGTTGATTTAATTAATCATCAATGTTCTCATCAACATGCTTTGATTGTAAGCTGAACCTCTCATTAAACGTTTGCTCTTGTTCCTTCAGCAGGTTATGCATCTAATCCTCAGTTTTTTATTCCTTGTTCAAGTTAATAGTTATGCCATTTGGATTGACCAATGCTTCTACTACCTTTCAGGCCCTCATGAATGATGTCTTCAAATAGTTCTTAAGGAAGTTTGTGTTGGTATTTCTCGATGACATCCTGATTTATAGTGCCTCCTTTGACGACATTTGAAGCACATGAGGGAAGCGTTCATGGTCATGCGCAAGCACAAGTTGTATGCAAAATTGGTCAAATGTTCCTTTGCACAGACTCATTTAGAGTATTTAGGCCATGTGGTATCCTTAGAGGGAGTTTCTACTAATCCTTCTGAAGTCCAAACAATGAGAGATTGGCCTATTCCAGTTACCTTGAAGCAGTTGAGAGGATTTTTGGGCTTGACTGGAAATTACTACAAGTTTATGGCTAAGTATGAAGCTATATACCCAAGCCTCTAACAGATTTATTAAAAAAAGATGCCTTCAAGTGGTCTGATGAAGCATAAGTGGCATTTGAGCCTTTGAAATCTGTAATGTGTAAAGCACCTATGCTAACTATGCCTGATTTCACTTTGGGATTCATATTCGAGACTGATGCTTATGGAAATGGAATTGGGGCAGTGTTGTCTCCAAGAGGTAGACCTATAGCTTATCTCAGCCAAGCTTTAAGTCCTAAACATCAAGCACTGTCCACGTATGAAAAGGAGTACCTTGCTATCTTACTTGAAGAAGGCAGTGACAGATTTAGTGCAAAGTTGTGAAGTATGTCAACAAACTAAGCTTGGAGATCATAGATATCAAGGGCTTCTTCAACCCTTTCCTATTCCAGATGGTGTATGGCAAAACATAAGCATGGATTTCATTGAAAGATTGCCTAAATCAGAGGAAAAAGAGGTGATTTGGGTAGTAGTTCATCGGTTCACCAAGTTCAGCCACTTCAATGCTTTAGCTCGACCTGTAACAGCTGAGAAATTGGTTCGTGTGTTCCTTGACAACATCTATAAGTTACATGGGTTGCCTCAATCCATAATTTCTGACAGGGACAAGCTCTTCACAAGCTTTTTTGGAAGGAGTTGTTTAGCTTGTTGGGAACTACCTTGGCTCTTAGCTCATCTTATCATCCACAAATTGATGGCCAAGCTGAAAGGGTCAATCAATGCATTGAGCAATGTCTTAGAAGTATGTTGTTTGGCCATCCCAAGGTGTGGAGAAGATGGCTATCATTGCCTGAGTATTGCTACAATACTCATTTCCATGCATCTCTAGGAACTACTCCATTTAAAGCCTTGTATGGATATGATCCACCTTCCCCTTTGATGTTGCAAGGAGTTGTTTCTCATGTGGCTGAGGTTACTGAATTAGTCCAGCAAAGGAAGCATCTAAAGAAACTTTTGAAGGATAATCCCCATCAATCACAAGCCCGGATGAAGCTGTATGCTGACTGGAAGAGAGTGGACAGAACTTTTGACGCGGGAGACATGGTTAATTTGAAATTACAGCCTTATAGGCAGTCCATGGTTGCTGTGAAGAAGAATATGAAGCTTTCTGCCAGATTCTTTGGACCTTACAAAGTCTTGGAAAAGATGAGCAAAGTGGTATACAAGCTTGAGCTTCCACCCGACTCATATATACATCATGTTTTTCATGTTTCTCTTCTCAAAATGCAGGTAAAGCAAGGCCAAAGTCTCTCTTCATCACCTCCAGAGGTTGGTTCAAATGGCTCATTGACTCTGCAACCTGTAGCCATATTGGAGGCCCGGTGGTTGCGAGCTGTTAACAAAAGCATACCAGAGGTTCGAGTGACTTGGAGCAATTCGAATTACTCTTTCACTACTTGGGAAGAAAGACATTTTTTCAAAGCCAATTTCCCTCTTTTTATTCTTGAGGACAAGAATGTTTTCAAGGGAAGGGGATTGTTATGATTCTAAGTCGATTATGATCTAATAAGGCTTAGTTGGTTGATATGCAATAGCTTGTATTGTGAGCTAGTAGTTTTGGCGCCAAGTTAGAATTGAATTTTAGTTGTTTCGATTGATGGTCAAGGTGAGTCAATAGTGGCGGTTGTGTTTGTAAGCCGGGCATTAGCTTGTCCAAGTTCATTGTATCTTGCTTCATATAAGTAGTTAGATCTTTTGTAATGAGAGATCATTCAATGAAAAATCAACCTAATCTCTTTTGAGATCTTTCTTTTTCTCATCTAATTCTCTTTATATTTCTCATCTCCTTCACTTCTCTTCTCATCTAATCTCTCTCTTTTACAAGGTTAAGCTTCAAGATTTATCTACAGGTTTAATAGAATTTTAATTAGCATAAAATTTATTTTCTAATAAGTAAATAATTCATCTCATGAATTCTCGTTTTAATATTTTTAAACGACGCTTAAGCTAAAGCTTTCGAAGGGGCCTCAGTGACAATCTAACTACAACTCGAAATGGGTCAAATCTAATTGTTATATCATAATAACAATTGATTAACATTTAGTAAAATATAATTCTACTAAATGAGCTTTAATGTATTCTAGAAATAAAAATATATTCATTCAAGAAGTTTCCAAGTAACTTTTATTGTGACAATGAACCCCTCTATTTGATATCCGTGAGTAAAAGTAACACAACTATCCGTACTTTTCTCACATCTTTCCCCGTTACTTCCGACTCACTCTTCTCAAACAATTCAATAATACAGAAGCAATTTTCGTACTAAGTCCAAATGTCAAATATATGGAATACTTTGGCCAAAGATTCTACAATCTGTTCATAATCTTGCGAATCAGCTAAGAAGACATCCTTTTGCCGTTAGAGATGATAGATTCCGTATCAAACATCTATTCCCGCTATACTTCATCCTATTTCCCAATCCACATAAAATTTAAGTCTTCGCACAGTGACTAATCCTTTTGGCCCATCAAAGCAACAAACAGTCCTTGCACGAGTTCAGACTATTTCATTGATTCTGAGTTATTGTCTCACAGAATTAATTATTTCTAATAGCAGTTAAGAAACAAATAATTCAGGTGGTCCAGCTCAGTCATATTGACGACACCTACCTACTACTTTTGGATGCCTATCCACATGATCAAAACAAGTCATCTAAAAGTATTATATTATAGTCTTATCTAACAAGTTGTCCAAACTTGTCAATGACTACAGACATAGTTTGACTACATATCACAAGTTTGATCCAATTAGTTTTCATCGCATCCTTTTATTATAAACTGTTCTCATGCTACTAGTTCTCTGACCAAACTCTTCTCTCAAGTATATGTTCATCTCTACTGTAGTTGGCAATTCAAGTATCTAATACTAGGATAAGTTCAACATCTAATGTCCGAATCATGCGTTTGACTAACTCTTGACTCTAGTCTAACATTATAAACATTCTTTTCAACTTAGTACTTTTACTAGTAGAAACCTAGAGAACTCTGAGCATCTCCTAGTGCTCCACATCTATTAAAACATATCATATTATAGCGAACAATATAGAACAAATAAGACATACCAGTATTGATCGCAATGCATAATATAAGAACCAGTCTGAAATCACAAATGTAAAACAAGTCATTTTACATAGAGGGTTACTTTTCTTACTTTTAGAAAACAATCAAAGTTCAGAGTTCATATTCCAGCACTTACATGTATGCCATGGAGATCCAATTGAACCACCCAAAATTCCCTGTCGACGAGGTCGATTTGGGGCATCACAAGGGTGACAACATTTCTTAATAAATATGTTTTCTTGTAAACTCTTTACTAAATACATTTAACACACCACTTTTCCCTTAGCCTTTAAGGTCCCACAACATAGCTCCTCGGGGAGGCTAATGTAGACCCTAGTTAAGTGTATACCATTACCTGAACACTCATACAAGGTCTTGGTATACTCCACGTCAGCGTGGCCGTACTCGATTGCTTGGGCTTTAGTTCATCCTATGAGATCTAACCTTGTATTCCGCAAATGAATGCTGTCCTCGGAGAGCTGTGCCCACCTACTATACTTCTAGACCAGTAATGGAAGCCATAAGCATTTATTAGAAGCTCGTTCCCACTTGATATTTTGAGTCTTGTGAACTTTTTAACAATTTAGCAAACAAACAAAGCATGGATCCATCTAACCGTTCTCTTTGTGTGTGCAATGATGAGCTACCCAATCTACTCGTTAATATGAGAGAGGTGTGACAAGTAATTAGTGAAATGAGAACTGTTCTCAAATTGTATGTTTCCTAAACATATTCAACACACCGTTTCTTACTTGGTCTCTAAGACAGTACCATAACACTCTCTAGTAGACTATCATACTATCCTAGTCAAGTATATACCATTACCTAGAAATTAGTTCAAGTAAACAAGATACTCCACGTTAGTGTAGCCGCACTTGTTTTCCCTGTACCTCTGTCTGTCATGAAGAAGTCTAACCTTGTATCCTGCGAACAAATGCCCTCCTTGAGGAATAGCGCATGTCCACTATACTATAAGACCAGGAATGGAGACTGTGATGAATCAACTCCTAAGCCGTGCTCCCACTAGAAATTTACAATGTTGGATCTTTTTTTTAGGCTGAATTATCTGATAATCAATGTTAGAATCTGATTCCAAATTTTATTCAACAATTAGTTAAAGTCCTAATCATATTAGGATTCTTTAATTATCCAACCTATGTAATTTAATCTCATTAGACATATTATGAGAATTTTTCTTTTCAAGTAATTCAACTATTGAATTATCTAATCATATTAAACCTATTTGAATAAATTATCCAACTCGAAAAAATCAAATATTTCACCTAGTTATATGGCTTTATAATTTTTATTCACATTATACATAACATTTAACTCTTTAAATAATACTAAATATGTGAACTAAATATGATAAGTACCCTGTTATCAAACAATTTGAATAATATTGCTCAAGGCCTAAAGGTTGAAAAAATTAAAGATTTTTTTAAACTCCTTTAGAAAAGACTATCACATAATCTTAATTAGGATCTCATCCTAGTTAATTATTTATTTATTTAAACTATTTAAATAATAATAAATAATAAAATTTATTTTGATTTGGCACATATCCAGCACTGGGCACGCCCCCAAATATTCTTTTCATCTTTTTAATTTTTAAAATTACTTCATTATTTAAATAAATAAATAAATAATTAAATTTGAATTTAATCTCATTAAATCGTAAACCGAACATCTAATCATATTAGATATTCTTTGTGGTATTGTATATATCTAAATCATTCAACTACTTGAATAACTAATCTCATTAGATTATTTTGAGATATACACCCACAATTTTTATTATAGTTCATTCTAATTTAAACAATTTAAATTTGATGAACAACAATCTTGTTGTTAAACTCTTTAATAAAACAATCACGTTTTTCTTTGTTTTGGATTGTCATAAAATATTCAATAATTGAATACCTAAGATCATGATCTAATTACATTATACTAATAATTTAAATCGTTCAACTATTTGAATATCCAATCTCATTAGATCCGATTCAGAAACACGCTTCTTGATTGAATCATGGATAATCGAAAAATTTAATACAATTTTGAACTTTAACGAATATTCAATCTCGTCATTGAGCTCCTTTAACAAAAACATTTAGGATATTCTTTTTCCTTTAAAGAAACTATGAACGTACTTAAAGTTGGCTCGGATACTAATTGTTGGGAACATATTTCAAAAGTTTTTCCCTAAATGACTCGAGCAGACGCAACAAAAAAATAATTTAAAATTCTTAATTTTAAATCTAATGCCTTTATCTAATTAAACTATTTGACTGGACCTATATCTTACTCTAATCAACTCATAATATAATAATTAAAATATTGAATAAAAAAATATAAAATATGGCACGTAGAGTAAACGAAAGAACAAATTAAATATTAAATACTTAATTTTGACAAATCTAAAGCGCAAATCCAAACTCTGAATTTGTAGATCTCAAATTGGAAGAAGGAACTTCTTGACACGTCATGATCTTCTCTGCAATAACATCTGTTAGCACCGGAGTGTGGGCTCCCAAAATATTTAATTTAGAAAAAATTTCGGAACAAAATTTTTTCGTTTAATCTTTTTGAAGAATAATTTTTCAGAAAAACTATGCTAAACATTAATTTAGAAAAAAATCCTACAACAGTTTTAGGTTTTTTATTGTGGGGAAAATCTAGGTTCCAAAACCTTGAAAAAAAATAAATTAAAAATGCGCACGGCTAAAAAAAATGCAATGTCCTTTATATATATATATATTTAATTTAGAAAAAAATTTCGGAACAAAATTTTTTCTTTTAATCTTTTTAAAGAATAATTTTTCAGAAAAACTACACTAAACATTAATTTAGAAAAAAATCCTGGAATAGTTTTAGGTTTTTTATTGTGGGCAAAATCTAGGTTCCTAAACCTTAAAAAAAAAAATAATTAAAAATGCGCACGGTTAAAAAAAAATGCAATGTCCTGTGTGTGTGTGTGTGTATATATATATATATAAGTGTGGGCCTTGCATGGGCCCCAACAAAATTCCGTCTGGCGCATGAATATACATTTAATTTTTTTGATTTATTTAATTTACCACATGTAAAAAATTTATGTCATGAATATTATTGGGTAAAATTAATTTATTCAGCTTATGAATAAAAAATTCACCTTATAAATTATGTTTAGTAAATAATAGTTTATTCATCTTATGAATAAATAATTCATCCCATAAATTTAATATAAATACTTCCAAATAGTGCTTAGGTTGAGACTTGCGGAGAGACATTAGGGAAAATCTAACTCTAGCTCCAAAGAGGTCAGATATGATTATCATTTCATGATAACAATTGACTATCATTCAATAAAACTTAATTCTAGTAAATAAGTTTTACTGCACTATAGAATTAAATATATTCAATCAAGAATTTTCCAAGTAATTTTATTGCGACAATTAACCCCACTATTAGATATTCGTGAGCAAAAACAACTACAACTACTATCGTTATTTTACTCACCTCTAGCACTGTAGTTTCCAACTTGCCCTTCTCGAACAATTCATAATACAAAAATAACTTTTATATTAATTTCAAATGTCAACCATGTGAAATACTCTGGCCAAAGATTGTAGAATCTGTTTGTGTATTTGCAAATCAACTAGGAGACATCTTTCACTGTAGATCCCATGTAAAATATTCATTCCCGCCCCATTTCATGCAATTGCCTAACGACATAAGATCTGGGTTATTCAATTTCAACATCATCATTTTGGGCATAAAGCAATTAACATTCCATGCACAAGTTTAGACTATTTCCCGAATTTAGAGTAATCATCTTATAGAATTAATTATTTCTGATAGCTGTGAAGAAACAGTTAGTTCGGGTGGTCCTCTTCGGTGTTCCAATCTTATTGATAACACCAACATAATACTCTTGGATCCGTATCCACATGACCAAGGCAAGTCAACAAAAGTACCATATTATAGTCTTATTAGACAAGTTGTCCAAACTTATCCCCGACTACGAACATACTTTGACAACATGCCATTAGTCTGATCTATGTCTTTCCGTTGTTCAATCTCATTGACTAATTAAACCAAACCTGACACATCATCTGGTACAACGTCCATCTCACGAAATATTTTAGAAAAACAATCACGCATGTTTGGTTGTAAAACATAATCAGATAATAAATAAATAAATAAATAATAATTTCATTTATTTAATATTTATATCTAATTAATTAGGTTTTTTAGGACACTTATTCCAACATGAAGAGCATAACTAACCCCTTCAAATGGTTCTCAAGTTTGAAACACACTCCACGATCAGGATGTACGAGATCCCTTAAAAATAATCTGAAACCTAGTATCAGAATTGCTCTAGAGAGTAAGCTCATACACTCGACAAGAGAACTTTCCACCCCCAAAGTCCCATAGGTGAGTCCATTAAGTGCGCTGCCCCACACCTCTGTAAATGGCTATAGACATCATTGAGAGCCTTAGGCTCAACCTCACATCATGACAGTAGCGGTGTATCCATCAGATGTGTTGCCCCACACCACCACAAAGGGCTATGGATGACATTAATGGCATTAAGCTCAACCTTGTCATGGCAGATTCAGCAAATCCTAGAGCCATACAGCAAACGTGGGAAGGGTTCGAGTGGCTATCAAAAATAACTGTGCCTTCGACTTTGTTTTACCCATTAAATATTGAATGTAATTCCTGGACGAGTATCCACTAGGATTAGGACACACATAGGAGCCTTAGACCCATTCTTGCCGCCGTTTCATTTATCAATTTCCTTGCAAGGCCTGTTGTAAGAGAATTTGCCATATTTTTCTCACTCCTCACAAATTTGAGTGAGATTACATTGTTCGTGATCAACTTTCTTGTAACATCATGCCTGAGGCGAATATGCCTCTACTTGCCTTTAGAAACCTCACTTTAAGAAACTCAAATGGCAGCTCGTGAGACACAGTGCAACGACACTGAAGGCATGGGTTTCCCCATCAATGGAATGTTTCCCAGGACACTCTCCAGCAATGAACTTCCAAACCTACCATCTCAGGAGCAAAAAATTCCGACTCCGTGGTCAATTTAGCAATACAGGTTTGTTTAGATGATTTGCACAAAATAGCACAATTAGCAAGCATAAATACATAACCACAAGCAGAATGATTTTTTTCATCAATCAGACACCTAATTAACATCACAGTATCCCACTAACACAACAGGGAACTCAGGGAACCTTTTACAGTGTAAATCCTAATTCATGGTACCCTTAAGATACCTTGCATTCCACTGCTCATCACCAGGATTATGGGTGTAACGGCTAAGTCCACTAACGGCATAGGCAATATTAGGACAAGTGCAGTTCATTGAGAACATTATCCTACCAATTACCATAGTGTATTCAACTTATGATACACTGTCTCTTGTGTTTCTCATTAAATGAACACTATGGTCATATGAAGTTTTAGCAAGTGCGCCAACAAAGTGACCAAATATTCTCAAGATTTTCTGTCCGTAATAGTCAAACCCTCAAGTGTTTTAGTAATTTTAACCCCGAGTTTCACATCGGCCCCACCTAGGTATTTCATATCAAAACATTATCATTTTCAATTTTCACACTCATACCAAAAATAAACATTTCATCAATATAAGTATATAATCACAGAGTCATTATCAACATGCTTGGAATACACATATGCATCACCTCTATTTGCAACAAAACCATGCATGACCAAGGCACACTCAAATTTTTGATGTTATTGTACAACAACAACAACAATAACAACAACGAACCCAATGCCTCCAAGGGCTCCCGCCATAAGCAGGGTCTGGGGACGGTAGATGTACGCAGCCTTCCCCCTTCAGGGGACTACCATGAAGGGAGGCTGTTTCCAAGGACCCCCGGCCTAAACAAAGACTTAACAAGTTTGGACACGTTATGCTCCACATCAGGAACCTCAAACCCCCTGGGTTGTTCCATATAAATTTCTTCCTCAAGGTCACCATTCAAAAATGCGGTTTTCACGTCCATTTGGTGTGCTACAAGGTTATGTATGGATGCTAGAGCTATCTGAGCTCTTACAGTGGCAATCTTAGTTACGGGTGAGTAAGTATGATAGAAGTTAATTCCTTGTTTCTGGATGTACCTTTAGTCTCCAGCTGATGCATGGTGTTTGCTTAGCAAGTGTATTAAGTTGTATCAATGGGTTATTGAGTTACTACTGAAATTAGTAGTTTCAGTACTATTTGAAAAACCATAATTTGTAGCTTTCCATATGTAAAAAGTAAAATGAAAAGAATTAAAGATGGTTACTGATTTTTTTTTGGAAGTTTTCTGATTTAATAAGATCTAAGGCATCTGATTTCACATAATTACATCACTACGCCTTTCTGTATTCGGTATTCAAGTTGTTAGTACATGTTGATGGTTAAAAACCCTAATTTACTGAATATTCTCAATCGAACAATACTTAGTGTACTTATTTACTTATTAACTCATTAATCTCTTGCATGAATTTAAATAAGAAAATAGTTTTGAAGAATCATGGTTTTCACTTAAGACTACACAAATCGCGTTAATCTATCTCTAGCATTCGCTCAATTTGTAGTGTTTGTTACTTTAGCAATCATCATAAATCTCCTTTCAAACTCATTATGAATTATTATAAGCTTTGAATGATTATCAAGCATTCAAAACTCATGAAGAACAATAATAAACACTTTAACAACGCAATAAACAAACTTCGAATATGTTGAATTAAAAAATAGTGTATATTACAACTTGGGCTACATTTTAGCCTTGTAAAGACAAAATTAGTTCATGGTAGACATAACATAAAAAAAACCTAAAACAAAGTCTATGAACTTAAAGAAGAAAAGGAAAGAAAGAACTTGAAATTAAAAAATTGCAAACCAAACTTTCTTCCTTTTCTTCTTCTCTCTTCCTCACGGCTTCTACCTTAGTTTTTACTTTGAATTTTTTTGAATGATGCCCCAAATCACTTCCTTTCCTTCCCTATTTATAGTACTAAGGACGACAATACATGGAAAAAAAAAAAAAAAAATACAAACTTCATTGTCATTTGATGAAAGTGCCGCCACTTTTGCTTTTTCCTTACAACGTGCTTTTTTTTCCCTTTATTTTTCTTCTTTGCAACCGCCCAAAGCTTGCAACATGAAGCAAGCAAAGTTCAATTTGAAATATTTATGTCATTCTTGCTTTTAATTTGTCCAACTTGCCACCAAAAATTGCATGTTTAATGCAATTGATCATGTTCTTGCTTCTTTCCTTTCCTTAGCCATGAGGTTTTGTTGCGAATTGTACATTTTTGCTTTTTATTTATTGTATGTTGCATGCATTTGTTGATTTTGGTCATTAAACTTTGCAAGAATTAGCATAAAATGATTATTGTTGTAATGGAAAAACAAAATTTAAACCTAAATCTTATGAATATATGCATACAAAATTTGACATATCAAATACCCCCTAACTTAAATCTTGCTCCTCTTTGAGCAGCGCTAAACATTAAAGTGCAGGATCTCATGGTTTTTAAGAATTTTAACATTATCCCAAGCAAATATACTTCTATTACAAAAGAATAATAGAGATTAAAGTTTAAGGTCCGACAGACAAAACAATCTTTCTAACGAAAAACCCATCAATCACCTAGGTAAATGAATTTAAAAGTAGGAAAACCAAATTAAATTTATCCGTTTTTTCTAATCTCAAGATATTCAAACCGAATAGAAGACAAAATTCATGCCACTCACAACAAGATTTCTCAAGTATTGCCTAGGACTAAAGCTAAAAGCAATTATTCCTCACAATGTATCTTAAGGAAGATAGTACCATATTCACCTTCTCTATTAGACCTAATCCTCCTTCTTACAGTCTAACTGGTTCTCAACTTAGCTCTATATTTAGGGAACATTTCATCAGCCTCGTCTTTAGCACTTAAGAGACACACCTTGGTTATCTACAAAAGTGAGATAATATGTTTTACGACCCCTACTCATGGTGCTCTTATGGTCACCTAGGTCGGAATACACTAGCTCGATTAGGCTGGATGTCCTTTCAACTGATTTGATAAATGGTTTGTTTGGATTTTTTTCCTCGACATATATTTCACATTTATCAGGTTCAGTTAGATCACAATCAGTTATTAAACTTATTTATTTGAGTTGTTTAATTGAACTAAAGTTTACATGTCCAAGCCTAGCATGCCACAGATCCAAAGACTCAACAATATAAGCACAAGTAGATGCATTCTCATTCATCACATCAAGTACAAAGACACCACAATTACTGAACACTTTCCCCTACAAAGTTGGTATTTTTAGTTAGAATTAACTTGTCAAACTTAAAGTCTAACCTAAAGCCTGCTTTGTTCAAGAATGCACCTTCTACTCGATTCCTACACACATCAGGAACATGCAACACATTCAGCACATACAAAATTTTTCCATATTTGAGTTGAATGGTGATGTTTCCCTTATCTAAGATAAGGACCAAACTAGAAATTAGAAATGTACACCTTCTCCCTATTAGTGGCTTTCTCATAATCATGGAACAGGTCTTTATTGGTGTAGATGTGTCTCATGGCATCACCATGTACAATGTACTCAACCATGTTCCCAACCATATTCACCTCAGAGATCATGGCAACAAACATGTCTCCTACCTCGGTGAGATTAGCACGAGGCACGTGTTCTATGTGCTTTCTAGGTTCGAATCCCTTCATGCAGTTCCTTGAGGTATTGTTAGTCTTGCCACAGGTCCAACACATTCCATTGCTCCTCTTTTGGCCATCATCAGCATTGTCCATTGGCCTTTTTCTTTGAGATTGGCCTCGCTTGCTACTAAAGCCTTCCTTGCGAGCATTAAACTTGCCCCTATTCAAAGGCTACTAGAACTAGCCTCTTTCTAGCATTTCATGATTCCATAAGGTTAGCTGCCAAGCAGGATTTCTTAGAGGACTTCCCCTTGGCTTGTTTTCAGTTTCGGCATTCTAAATTAATATAGAAGATCAGTTCCTATAAATTCATGACCTTATCCTTGTGTTTTAAAGATGCTTTGTAATTCTTACAAGGAGGAGAATCTTTTTAATTAAGCAATTAGCTTTATTTCAAAAGACTTCATGCCCACATTCACAATGTTGTTGCAAAAAGTTTTGTACTCAGGATTTAGTCAAGAATAGGTTTTTATTCAATCACGGTTTAACCACTTACTGCAAACATACTTTTTAGCCGCGCTATCATAGGAGCCCTAATTGTTTAACATCAATTCCCATATCTCTTTAGCAGTTTTCATGTTAACATAAATTTGAATAAAGAGGCACTGTCATATAATGGAGAAGCATTCCCCTACAAGTGCAGTTGTCTTTCTCAAAATCTTTATTGGACCTCGGTTGGGCTCTATCATTAAACCGAGTATAATGAACCTCTACTTGGCCCAGGAAGAGCTCTATCTTATCAGCCCACATCTTATAGTTCTTCTAATCCAAGGACTCAGTTTTAGACATATCAGGAATGACGAAGCCCACGTGAGTCATACTATGATTACTCATTCTAATAAACGACTTAGATTGTTGGTGAAATAGGGTGTATGAGTGATTAAATTATAACTACTTGCTACAATGAACTTCATCTCGAGATTAGAAACTGATGATTAAAATGACTTACAAAAATAACAAAAGGGAAAGAATTAAACTAAGAAATTGTTGCGCCGTGAAGAATCCACTAGCCTAAGTCGTTTATACTGACAGAGGTACAATGGGATAAATAGCAATCTGACCCCCAGGGTTAAAAAAAGAACCCATCTTAGCAATGTATACTGGGGAGATGGGTTGGAGTACACCCCAACCTGTCAGCAACGGATGAGGGAGTTATTTCGGGAGAGATAGAAAGCCGTGAAGAAGGAAAAAAAATTTCTGTGTTAATTGTGTATTACGCAAATCCCTAAGGCGTTATAGAGCAAAATTCTTGCCAGTTAAGGAAAAGATCATGGAAAAGAATCTACCTCAAACCAGGTGGTGGTTATGGGAGAGTCTAAAAATTCGTTTAGTTATGGAAAGAGCAGAAATTGGCGTAGTCAAAATGCGTAATTGAGCTCGAGCTTATAGCCTCGAGCCTCAAGACTAGATGCACTATAGTGCCTTGAGGCCGAACCCTTGAGGTCTACTCAAGAAGGACACTCAAGCTTGAGCCAAAATGCCTTGAGCACAATCCAAAGACCATAACTCATCACAAGTTTATTTATGACAACTTGAACAAAAGCAAAGGTCACAAAAATAGAAGTGTAAGTTAGAAAAAGTCCACACCACACTACACCATGATGCATCGGCCGGCTCGACAAGGCCAGGCGGGAATGCTCGGATGCGTGTGGTTTTAAAAACCATCCCTAGACCCCCCAAAATACTTTACCGTGTACAATAATAAGGGGTTGCAAAAACTAGACTCCTCACCACTAGAATTTCTATGTGGGATTGGGATGTTTTCTCAAGACATCAAATTTAAAACACACTATCCCCAAATTCCAACAAGGTCCCACATTGTTAAATTTTGACAACGGAAGGAAAGGAAGAATGTTATTGAGCAGGGAGACCCCCACTTGATGATGCTATTTTCTTTTGGACTTGAAACAGCACCTAGTGACTAAGCAGGTCCCACAACCACCCATTGGTGAACAAGATTTTGAACCAAGAGCAGTTAGTGGGAAGAGCATACCTAACCCCTTCATGTGGTTCTGGAGTTTGAAATGCTCTCCGCAATTTGGACATATGAGGTTGATAAGTCCAATTTAGTATACAATTATTCATAAATTTTAGGTTCAATTACAAACCATTTTGCAAATAAATTTTATCGCTTTTGCTCGCTTCCGCTCTTTTTCCTTCCTATTGTTATTTTCTTGCAAAAACAATCATTTTATGCTAATTATTGCTAGATTTTATTATTGACATCAATAAATGGGAGCAAGAAACATCAAACGAAAGCAAAAAAAGGGCAAAATACATCAAAATCACATGGTTAAGCAAGGGAACAACAAGAACATGTACATCTAGCTACAACTTGATATTTTAGGCGGTTCTTTGAACAACTCATTTGCAAAAAACCCATAAAAAATTCAAAACAAACATGACTTGATGCCAAATTCTGAATTTTGGGCGGCGAAATTGAACAAAATTGAAAAAAAGTAGCAAATTGTTGCAGCTTGTGAAGATGGGCGGCAAAGAGGTCAAATGAGGATGAAGCTTATTTATTTTTTTATTCCAAGAATTTACATCATCAAATACTATAAATAGGCATGGTGGGGAAGTGTTTTAGCATCATTCAAGCATTCAAAAATCAATCCAAAGTAGAAAAAATAGAGAAAATTTGTCTTAGTTTTGTTCCTAATTTTTTAATTTCAATTTCTTTTCTATCCTTTTCTACTATAAGTTCATGAATTTTTTCTTAGTTTGTTTTATATTATGTTTAACATGAACTAATTTTGTCTTTCCAAAGCTACGATGTAGCTTAAGTTGTAATACATGCTCTTTTCTAATTCAACATATTAAAAGTTTTTTTATTGTGTTGTTGAAGTGTTTATTATTGTTCTTCATGAGTTTTGGATGCTTGATCACCATTAAAAGCTTGTAATGATTCACAATGCGTCTATGAGGAGACTTATGATGATTAGAAAAGGAACCTTTCCTCTCCCCAGCCATTTCGGGTTCAGAAGATGCGAAAGCGCGTTTCTCTCTATAAGAACAGTGCGTTCCGAGATGAGAAGTGGCAGAGAAGGGATGTCATAATTGGGGTTTTGAATAAGACGACCTTTTTCATTTTTTTTCTTTTTCATATTGAAAAAGTAATAAGAATGAGAGGTAAAGTAATAAACACCACAAATTGAGCTAATACTAGCCATAGATTAATGCCATTTGTGTAGTCTTGAGTGAAAACGATGAATCTTCATAGCTCTTTTCTTATTTAAATTCATGCAAGAGATTGATGAGTTAATACAAAAAAAAAGTATGATAAATGTTGCTTGAGAGAGAATATTTAGTAAATTAGGGTTTTCAACTATCAACATGTAACAACAACTTTAATATTGAGAATAGAAAGGCATATTGATGCAACTACGTGAAATCGGATGCCTTGGACCTTATTAAATAAGTAAACTCATCTAAAAATCAGTACAATTTTCTTAAGTTTATAAACATCTTTAGTTCTTTTCACTTTATTTGTTACTTATCAAAAGCAACAAATTTCGGTCTTTTAAATAACGCCAAAACTACTACTTTCAGTAGTTACTCAATAATTAATCCTCATGGGAACAATACTCTACTCACACTATATTAGTTGATATGACTTAATGCACTTTCTAAGCAAAACACTTTAAGCATCAAATTTTTTGTGCCGTTGCCAGGGATTATTTTTATTTGAGTGATATTAATACCACCCAATTTTAGAACTAATTTGAAGTTGTTTTATTAAAACTTGTAAATTTTGCTAAATTTTGAAATAGAAATCTCTTTTATTTCATTTCTTTCTTTCCCTTGGTTTCATTTGTAAAGTTACTTTTATTTGCAAAATTCATATCGCGCCGCCCACCCCCCCCCCCCCCCCCCCCCCCCCCCGCGGGGGAAAGAAAAATGTGTTTTCGTTAACTTTTGTATTATATTGTTGTATTTTTGTGCTTTCTCATTATTTGTTATCTTTCTTTTAATTTTTAAGTTTATTCTTCATGTTTTGAATGATAAGATCACAATAACAAGACATTACTCACTCAGATTCTAAGATTTGATAAATAATGTTGCTAGAGGTGATGGCTAGCAACAGCTATATAAGACCTCCATACTAAGCTATGCCAAAAGACTAGTTGGAATTCGTGAAGTTAATGCATTCACGATGTTATCTGCTCAAAGCTCACTAATGCAAAAGCAATTAGTTAAATTAAGTGTCAAATTTGCTCATACTCATATAGTTAGATGTGAATTTTGTGCAGGTAACCATGTTAATACAAATTGCCAAGCAGGCAACATTTTTTCCTTATTGGGTTTTGAAAAGGATAACTACATTTCAAGTTATCAACAAGCACAACAAAACCCTTACCCTAACACCTACAATCAAAGAGGGATGAAGCCTCCTAGCTTTTCTTGGAACACACACGAAGCACTTTAGTCACCCATTCATCCACCAGGAAAAAAGAAATGTGACTTGGAAGAGCTGTTTGGGAAGTTCATGCATGAAAACACAATGTTTATTCAAGAAACAAGGACTAACTTTAGAAACCAAGAAGCCTCTGTCCAAAATTTGGAAACTCAAGTAGGGACTACATTAGAACAACTGTCTGAGAGGTCCAAAGATTCCTTGCCTATCAATACCTCCACCAACCCAGGGCAAAAAACTAACATCATAATATTGAAGGGTAAGGACACTTTAGAAGAACCACCTCAATGTGGCATAACCCCCTTAATCGACTCTTCGCCACCAATGACCAAACCTATCTTGACCGTCCCACCACCATCAGTGATCAAAATAGATTGTCGAACATGTCTAACAAAGTTAGAGGCTTTCAGAGCAAAGGATGACTTAATGAAAAAAATGCAAACAAGATCGAAAAAGAAAATTCAAGTTGTGGCACATTAAGCTTAAGGATCCCATGATTAGAGAAGGTAGAGGTGGTTATGTAAAGCAAGATACAAAGAAGATTTATGAAGAAAATGATCTTTAAGGGTCAAAAGAGGATACTCCATTCTCTTTCAGGATACATGATATAACATCATCAAGAAGTCAAGCTAACAACTATGACTTAAGCACTTCTTGGGAGGCAACCCAAGTATTCATATCTCTCTACCTCTTTTCTTTTAATTTTTTTTATCATTTTCTCATGTTTCTGGACATTTTGTTCAAACAAGTGTTTTGGAAACAAGTTTGAGGGTAACATGATGTCAACATTCATCATTAGAAAGCAATCCTCAAACTTGGAAAGTATCTCTCACATTCATCATTAGAATGTATGTTTTTCATTCAAAGCATTTCCAACCACAAATACTATAAATAGGCATGGTGGAGAAATGTTTTAGCATCATTCAAGCAATTGAAAATCAATCCAAAAAAGAAAAAAAAAATTGTGAAAATTGAGATAGAAGAGGAAGGGAAAAAAAGAAAGAGTTTGATTTGTAGTTTTTCAAATTCAAGTTCTTTTCTATCCTTTTGTTCATTAAGTTCATAGATTTAGTTTTAGTTTTATTTTATAATAGTTTACCATGAACTAATTTTGTCTTCCCAAGGCTGCAAATAAATGCTTTTTTCTAATTTGATGTATTCAAAGTTTGTTTATTACGTTGTTGAAGTGTTTATTCTTTTTCTTCATGAGTTTTCAATGCTTGATCCCCATTCAAATCCTGTAATTATTCATATTGAGTCTGAGAGGAGATTTATGATGATTTCTAAGGTAAGAAACACCACAAATTGAGTGAATGCTAGAGATAGATTAATGCAATTTGTGTGGTTCTAAATGAAAACCATGAATCTTCATATTCTTTTCTTATTTAAATTCATGCAAGTGATTGATGAGATAATATTTAGAAGAGTATGCTGAATGTTGCTCAAGGGAGAATATTTTGTAAATTAGGGTTTTCAACCATCAACACGAAATAAGAACTTATATATCGAGAACAGAAAAACGTATTGATGCAACTAGGTGAAATAGGATTCCTTGGACCTTATTAAATCAGTAAACTCATATAAAAATTGACGCTTACTTTGTGTATGCGTTATCAAGTGCACTAGTCATATCAAGTAATATAGAAATGAGTAGAGTATCATTCCCACGAATATTGTTATTGAGTGAGTACAAAAATTTGTAGCTTTGATGATATTTCAAAAACCGAAAAATTGAGACATTGATATAAAATAAAGTAAAATATAAGCAAACAAAATTTGTTTACTAAATTTTATCTAAAGTTTACTGATTTTTTTTGTTTTTTTAATGATTTAATAAAATCCAAGGCATCCGATTTCACCTAGTTGCATCAATACGCCTTTTTATTCTCGTTATTCAAGTTGTTATTATGTGTCGATGGTTGAAAATCCTAAATTACTAAATATTCTCTCTCGAGCAACATTTAGCATGCTTTTTTGTATATTAACCCATCATTCTCGTGCATGAATTTAAATAAGAAAAGAGTTTTTAAAGTTATATGATTTTCACTTAAAAACCGCACAAATCGCGTTAATCTCTCTCGAGCATTCGCAAAATTTGTGGTGCTTATCACCTTAGCGATCATCATAAATCTCCTCTCAAACTCATTATGAATCATTATAGGCCTTAAATGATGATCGAGAATTTAAAACTCATGAAGAACAATCATAAACACTTCAACAACGCAATAACAAAACATTGAATACGTTGAAGTAGAATTAAGCATATATTACAACTTATGTTACATCGTAGCCTTGGAATAATTTAATTAATTCATGATAAACTTAACATAAGACATATTTAACACAAAATTCATGAACTTAATGAAGAGAAGGATAGAAAAGAACTTGAAAATTCAAAATTTCAAACCAAACTTCTTCTCTCCTCCTTCTTTCTTCCTACGAATTTCTACCTTATTTCTCTACTTTGTATTTGATTTTTCTGGATTAAATGATGCTAAAACACCTCCTAAGAATACCAATTTATAGTAAATAAGGTTGTAGTTAAAAAAAATACAAAAAATTGCAAGCTAAAAGCTTATTGCACCACACATCTGCAACTGCTGCCAATTCTGTAGGTTTGCAACTTGCTGTTGATTTCTTCATTTTTATTCACCTATGGCCGCCCAAAATCAGTCTTAACATAAACTTGAACATGATATTGAAGTGTATAAGAGGTTCTTTCACTTGATTCGTCAATTTTGCCACCCAAAATTGCAAGTTGAAATGAGTTGTGCACGTTGGTTTTCAGTTTCTGCAACTTGCTGTCGTTTGTTGCTTTCCTACATTTATTTTTCGGCTTTGGCCACCCTAAATCAGCTTTAACATAAATTCTAACATGTTAATAAAGTGTAAAGGGAGTTCTTTCACCTTATTTGTCCATTTTGCCGCATAAAATTGCAAGTTGAAGTGAATTGTGCAGGCTTATTGTTCATTCTCTACATTGTTGTTGTTCTTGCTGTTTTTCTTCATATTTTTGAGCTTAAAACCACCTAAATTAAGATTTTACATCCACTTGGACATGTTAATGTGTGGTTTAATCAATCCTTCCTCTTGATTTGTGCAATTTGCTACCCATTTTCGCAAGTTGAATTGAATTGTGCATGAACTTTGTGATTTCTTGTTGAAACTAGTATTTTGATTGTTTTAGCTCATTTTTATGCTTTTTTTTGATGTATCTTGCATTCAAATATTGATGTTGATGATAAAACCTAGCAAAATTTATCGTAAAATAAGTGTTTTTGAACAGAAATGGCAATTGAAACAAAAAAGAGTAAAAGCGAGTAATAGCGATCAAATTTTCAGGTAAAATGGTTAGAAAATGAACCAAAATGACATCAATAATTATATACTAAATTCGAGATGATTTCCTCTCTCCTTTTTTTGTTTTTTTTTGGGTGCTTAGTTCCTTATTAACTTTCTAAGTATCACTTGTAGCGAGCTTTCAATGCAGCAGCTCTCGTCCCAGTTGGCCCAGCGTAACAGGTATTGAAACACCCCTACGGATCTACTTGCTCGAGGTACCAAGGCACGAAACCATCACACCGTAGCATTTATCCAAATGATAGACGTTTTTAACCAGATAGTGGTGCTTAGTGATTCTCTCCCTCAATTTTTATTGTATTTTTCTTTTATTTAGACTTAGGCATAACTCTTCAAAATTTATTATGTAAATAATACTATACACTTTATGCAATCTATTCAAATGTGAGCATCTTTTAATCAAGATAGTACCTTAGATTAGATCATGTTTTGCAATCAGAACACGAAAACAATTGATTATCCGGTTATTCAAATCTAATTAAAGCAAACAAGCTAAAAAAAGAGTAGAAAAATTGCATAAAAAGTATAATGATAAACTCTTCTTCCTTTTTTTTTTTTTGTAATGAGATTTTTAATAGACTAAAATTTAAAACTGTAGAAAATAGACAATCTTTTTGTTGGCCGACACTATTTACATCCCCATACAAAGGCTACGAACTCTGGGAGGCACTAAAGCCAACTCTAAAACATAAAACAGGAAAACTTTTCAAATAAACTTTGTTAAAAATTATTTATTTATTTATTATTATTATTATTATTATTGTTATTATTATTATTATTATTATTATTATTATTATTATTATTATTATTATTAACATTACTTTTCCCACCCCCAAACTTTTATTTTCAAAAAGAACAAAAAAGATAAATTGGGTCAGAGATACTTCCCAGGTTTGAGGATTGTTTTTTGATGGTACATGTTGACATTGTATTACCCCCAAACCTGTTGCAAAATACCTGTTTAATCAAAAATAAACATAAGAAAAATAAAAATAATGAAAGGAAAATAAAATTAGATAAGTAAAGATATAAACACTTGGGTTGCCTCCTAACAAGTGCTTAGTTTATAGTCTTTAGCTCGAATTTCTGGGTGGATCTATCCTGTGTCCTAAAAGAGAATAGAGTTTCCACCATCCATCCATAATGACAATTTTCTTTCGTGACTCTTCCTTATTCTCTTCTTTACATGACCTCCTCCACCTTCTCTAATCTTGGGATCTTTCAGCCTGATTTGCCACAGCTTGAATTTCCTTTTCCGATTTCTTCTGCTATTTTTCTCTGAGGCATCCATGGTTCTGAAAATTTTTGACCATGTTAGATAGGCTCGAGATTCTATTTCAATGACTTGGGGTGATGGGTCAGTAAAGATAGGGTTGGTCCTTGGCGGCTCTGAGTTGACTAAGGGGATTATGTCATATTGAGGTGGTTTTTCTAGTGTGTCTCCATCCCTCAATGTTATGGCGTTAGTTTGCTCCCCTAGGTCAGTGATGGGATTGCCAGGCAAAGAATCTTTATACCTCTTAGAAAGTTCCTCTATTATAGTTCCTACTTTAGGTTCTAGATTTTTGATGGAGGCTTTTCAGCTTTTTTGGTCAGCCACGACTTTCATGAACTTCCTAAATATCTTTTCTAAGTCATATTTCTTTTCTTGAAACGGATAAGTGGGTGACCAAGGTGCTTCGTAATGGTTCCACGAAAAGCTAGAAGGGTCCATCCATTCTTGACTATAGGTGTTACAGTAGGGAATGTACTGGGGTTGGTTAAAATTTGACATGTAATTACCTTGTTCAAAGCCACATGAGGAAAAGCTATTACATAATTGACATTCCATACTAGCATGGTAACCTGCACAAAATTCACATCTAGGAGCACTAGCAGTAATCATTTAATTTAATGTTTCTCAAATTTGTGAAAGTTAAGCAGACAATTCACTATATTCACGAATGCTCAGTTTTCTTTTTGGTATAGCTTGATATTGAGGTCTCATAAAGTTATATTGCTCAAAACCTGATGAAGAAAAGCTATTACTTATTCGGCATTCCATGCTAGTATGGTTACCTGTGCAAACTTCGCATCTAGGAGTACTAGCAGTAATCATGTCTTCAATTAGTGAAAGTTGAGTACATAATGCATCAAATACAGCTTGGTATTGTGGTCTTGTAAAGCTGAAGCAAGCCATCACTCCTTTTTTTTTTAAACGAAGAAAAAAAAAATAATTAAACTTAAAGGAAAGATAAAATTAGTGAGAAAGCTTTAAAATTGTAAAAATTCAAGGTTTTATATATATATATATATATCTAAAGATTTTAAAAAAAAATTAAAAGATAACAAACTTAACTTAAAAAGAAAAAATTTTTCTGGACAGATTAAAAATTAAAAATAAAGTTAAAATTAATCAGAAAACGTAAAAATACAATAATCTAAAATAAAATTAAAAAAAAAATTAATGAATGAAGATTAATTTCTCAAATTTTAAACAAAATTTACAATCTATTATTAATTAGTATTAGAACTATATATTTTTTTTTTGGGGGATATATGAATACGAATTTTTTTAAATTTATTTATTTTTAAGAATTATCTTTACAAATAAAATTAACGAATGAAAAGAGATTTAGAATTTGAATTTAACAAAATTTAGAAATTATTAACAATTTTAAATTAGCACAAAAACTAGTTGGTATCGATATCGCTCAAATAGAGACAATCCCCGGCAACTACGCCAAAAACTTGATGCTTACTTTGTGTAAGCGTTAGCAAGTGCACTTGTCATATCAAGCAATATAGAAATGAGTAGAGTATCGTTCCCATAAGGATTGCTATTGGGAGTGCCAAAATTAGTAGCTCTGATACTATTTGAAAAACTGAAAAATTGAGATATTGACATAAAATAAAATAAAATAAAAGGAAAAAAAATTTGTTTACTGAATTTTATCTAAAGTTTACTGAATTTTTGTGTTTTTTTTTATGATTTAATAAAATCCAAGGCATCCGATTTCACCTAGTTGCATCGACACGCCTTTCTGTTCTCATTATTCGAGTTGTTATTAGGCATCGATGGTTAAAAATCCTAATTTACTAAATATTCTCTCTCAAGCAACATTTAGCATACCTTTTTGTATATTAACCCATCACTCTCGTGCATGAATTTAAATTAAAGAAGAGTTTTTAAAGTTATATGATTTTCACTAAAAAACAATACAAATCGCGTTAATCTCTCTCGAGCATTCGCACAATTTGTGGTGCTTATCACCTTAGCAATTATCATAAATCTCCTCTCCGACTCATTATGAATCATTATAGAGCTTAAATGGTGATCAAGCATTTAAAACACATGAAGAACAATCATAAACACTTCAACAACGCAATAACAAAACATTGGATACGTTGAAGTAGAAATAAGCATATATTACAACTTATGTTACATCGTAGCCTTGGAATAACAAAATTAGTTCATGATAAACTTAACATAAGACATATTTAACACAAAATTCATGAACTTAATGAAGGGAAGGATAGAAAAGAACTTGAAAATGCAAAATTTCAAACCAAACTTCTTCTCTCCTCCTTCTTTCTTCCTACGAATTTCTACCTTATTTCTCTACTTTGTATTTGATTTTTCTGGATTAAATGATGCTAAACCACCTCCTAAGAATACCAATTTATAGTAAATAAGGTTGTAGTTAAAAAAAATAAAAAAAATTGCAAGCTAAAAGCTTATTGCACCACACATCTGCAACTGCTGCCAATTCTGTAGGTTTGCAACTTGCTGTTGATTTCTTCATTTTTATTCACCTATGGCCGCCCAAAATCAGTATTAAAATCAACTTGAACATGCTATTGAAGTTTAAAAGTGGTTCTTTCACTTGATTCGTCAATTTTGCCACCCAAAATTGCAAGTTAAAGTGAATTGTGCAGGTTGGTTTTCAGTTTCTGCAACTTGCTATCTTTTGCTGCTTTTCTTCATTTTTTTTTTCGTCACCCAAAATAAGCTTTAAAATAAATTCTAACATGTTAGTAAACTGTACAGGAAGTTCTTTCACCTTATTTGTCCATTTTGCCACATAAAATTGCAAGTTGAATTGAATTGTGCAGGCTTATTTTTCATTCTCTGCATTGTTGTTGTTCTTGCTGTTTTTCTTCAGATTTTTGAGCTTAACACCACCTAAATTCAGAGTTTGCATCAACTTGGACATGTTAATGTATTGTTTAATCAATCCTTGCTCTTGATTTGTACATTTTTCTACCCATTTTTGCAAGTTGAATTGATTTGTGCTTGAACTTGGTGATTTCTAGTTGAAACTAGTATTTTGATTGATTTAGGTCATTTTTATTCTTTTGTTTGATGTATCTTGCATTCAAATATTGATGTTGATGATAAAACCTAGCAAAATTTAGCATAAAATAAGTGTTTTTGCACAGAAATGGTGATAGAAACAAAAAAGAGCAAAAGCGAGCAATGACGATAAAATTTTTAGGTAAAATGGTTAGAAAATGAACCAAAATGATATGAATAATTATATACTAAATTAGACCTATCAAAAATTAGTACACTTTTCTTAGAATCAGTAAACACCTTTAGTTCTTTTCGCTTTATTTTCTATATATCAAAAATTACAAATTTCGGTCTTTCAAATGGCGCTAAAAATACTACTTTCCGTAGTCATTCAATGATCAATCCTCGCGGAACGATACTCTACTCACTCTATATTACTTGATATGACGTAGTGCACTTGCTAAGCAAAACACATAAGCATCAAAGATCCCTTAAAAATAATCTGAAACCTGGTATCATGACTACTCTAGAGAGTAAGCCCATACACTTAACAGGATGACTTTCTACCTGTTAGGAACAATGTCTTGAAATTCAGATTTATTTTGAATATACAATTTTAATTAATAAATAAAAATGAAGTCCCAGTCGTTTCCTAGTTAAATTTGTGTAAGCAGCATTTATACTGCAGGTAATTTTCTTTTCGGAGACATTCATGAGATGGGTATAGTCCTCAGACTGTAATTTACATATTTATTCTAAGTGGTTTATGAGACTGAGCCACAGATAGATTTGGAACAAATGGCATGGATTGTTGTTTGAAACACTCATAGTTGAAGATGTGCGTTACTTATTTCTAGATTACTATTGAAGATGAGTGATTCACGTCGTACTGTTTGAATGACGACTCTAAATCCTGAAGGTATTCTGGACTTCTGCATGGAGCGTTAGTTACTTTGGTGTATTATAAGTAAGGTCTAAAAGCATGACTAAATTCCCACGTACAATGGGTAGCGGCGTGAAGTGTGACAAGGATCAGGTATTCAATAGGGAATCTACAGTCTCTTATGACATACAGGTGTCCCCTTAGTTGATTCGCAAATATTTGAATAGTTCAGAATCTTTGGCCAAAGTATTCCAAGTGTTTGACATTTGAAATTTTTACTATAAATATGCTCAAGTATAAATGAATTATTCAGTGAAGGGTGAGTCGGTAGCTATTGGACAAGCTGTGAGAAGAATAATGGCAGTGGTTATATTTATCCTTTGTCATAGATATCTTATGGAGAGGTTGTTATCATCAATACAATCTATTAGGGAAATATCCAATAAATAGTGTAAGTCTAGAGTGCAGTGAGATTTATTTAATAGAATTAGGTCTCATTAAATGATATTTAAATTGTTTAATGAGATGATTAATTTAACCCATTTGGAGGTAGACTTAAATTGTCCCTGAGGTCCCTGCGCAAGCCTCTGTATTTATTGCCAACGGAAAGATATTAAAAAATTGATGAGATGAATTAATTTATTCATGAGATAAGTAAATTTAATTTTGTCAAACATTATTCATGAGATGAATAAGTACTGCAAATTATGAAATCAAAATAAATTTGAAAAATTAAAATTCATAAGATGAATTTTTACAGGTGGAAAACAAAAGCAAAAAAAAAAAAAAAAAAAAAAAAACAGAAGGAAAAATCACAAAAAATCCCAAGAGGAATCCGTGTACACGCATAACAACAAACCAGCATCCGACACATGTCATGCACTGGGCCAACAGATGAGGATCCTCGCCATCAAGCACGGACCAATCACCATGTGCCTCGTGGCATGCGATGATAGGGCCAAAGAACCTGTGCACATGAGATAGAAACGCGGCATTTTAATTGTTTTAATATTTGAAACATTGCGTTTTGATGTTTTAACTGCGAATCCCACTTCAAAAAATCAGCTTGCTTTCACTCTTGTACACTCCTATAAATAGAGGTGCAAATTCCAAGGGTTTGGTATTCAATTGAAACAAATTTTTTTAGGGTTTCTGAAATTGTTTTAGATACCTAATTGGAGAGAAAATTTTCCTTTAAAATTTTTCTTTCCTAGTTTAATATTTTATGGAGCCCACTCTCCTGGTAGCTTCAGGTCATTGCGTAGAAGATCGCGGTGTCTCGATTTTCTTGGTATTCTTTATCGTTAGAGCAATTTCAGATATTGTCTTCTTTTCTTCTTCTTTTGGTTTCGCGTTTCTATTTATTTACAGTATTCATTATTATGCCTGTTTAAATTTATGTATTATTATTAATGTATTAGAGTAAAAGGCCTAAAGATCTAAATTAAGAATTTAGATCTGTAGATTTAAATTATGAATTTAAATCTTTAGATTTAAAATTAGGAATTTTAAATCAACCCTAAGTTTGGAATTATGAATTCTAAACCCCTTCCACTGCATAAACTTTAGAGAGAATTTTTGAAATTCGTCCCAGCAACTGATATTAGGGCAAAGAGTTTGTAGAGATAAACCTATTCCTGGAAACTCTCACATGTGAGGTGTCATCAAGCATGACTCTCCGACCGGGGGCTTAGGTAGAGAGAAGAGTCTTCTACTATAAGTGCTCTAATAGATGCCTATTGTTGTGACCATAGTTGGGAACTGTGACCCCAGTAGTTGGCATCAGAGTTTAATTTTCTAACAAAATTTATATTTTTCCCAACACTACCCGCATTGTCCCATAGGCTAGTCCATCAGGTATGCTACCCTACACCATTATAAAAGGCTATGGACATGATTAAAAGCCTTAGGCTCAATCTCACATCATGGTAGTAGCGGTGTATCCATCAAGTGCGCTTCCCTATACCACCACAAAGGGCTATGGATGACATTAAGGGTATTAAGCTCAACCTCTGTCATGGCATATTTAGCAGGTCCTCTGTCATGTGTGAGGTGAACATGCCCCTGCTTTCTTTTATAAACAACACTTACAGAAACTCCTATGGCCGCTCAGTAGTCACAAAGTGACGACACTAAAGGCACGGAATGTCTCCTAGGACACTCTTAAGCCCTTCAACTTCCAAACATGCCATCTCATGAGCCATAAATTTCAATTCCATGATTGATTTAGCAATGCAAGTTTGCTTAGATAATTTTTACGAAATAGCACAATTAGCAAGCACATATACATACCCATCTGTGGAATGAATTTAATCACAATTAGACACCAACTTAAACTCACAGTATCCCTTTGACATAAAAGGGAACCTTTTACAGTGTAAACTGAAATTCATGATACCTTTAGATACCTTTAGATACCTTAACAACCCTTTCAACGCACTTCAGTGCTCATCACTAGGGTCATGGGTGTAACGGGTAAGTCTACTAACAACTTAGGCAATATCTTGACGAGTGTAATTTATTAAGAACATTATGGTACCAATTACCTTAGTGTATTTAGCATGTAATATACTGTCTCCTATGTTTTTCTTCAAATGAAAACTAGGGTCATATGGAGTTTTAGCAGGTTTGTCATCCAAGTGACCAAAATTTCTCAAGATTTTCTCCATGTAGTGGGATTGACTCAAGGTCAAACTCTCAAGTGTTTAAGTAATTTTAACTACAAATAACACATTGGCCACACCTAAGTGTTTCATATCAAAACATGTGCTTAAGAAAGACTCAGTATTAGTTACAATTTTCACACTCGTTCCAAGAATAAGCATGTTATCAACATGTAAACATATAATCGCACAGTAATTTTCAACCTACTTTTAATACACACATGCATCACCACTGTTTTCATCAAAACCATGCGCAACCAAGGTACAATCAAATTTTTGATGCCATTATTAGGAGCTTGTTTAAGTATATACGAAGACTTTACAAGTTTAGACACTTTATGCTCCATACTAGGAACAGCAAACCCCTCGGGTTGTTCCATATAAATTTCTTTTTCAAGGTCACCATTTAAAAATGCAGTTTTCACATCCATTTGGTGTACCACAAGGTTATGTATGGATGCTAGAGCTATCAAGGCTCTTATAGTGGAAATCTCAGTAACGGGTGAGTAAGTATCGAAGAAGTCAATTCGTTATTCCTAGAAGTGCCATTTAGTCTCCAGCCTAACCTTTAACTTCTCTATGAACCCATCGGTCCTCAGTTTCTTTCTAAACACTCACTTACACCTTATAGATTTGCAACCCCTAGGAAGGTCGACTAATACCCATGTGTTATTGCTCATAATAGAGTCACTATGTATGGCCTCTCTCCAAATAGGAGAATCTATGGCTCTCATGGCCTCATTATAAGTTTTGGGATCTTCTTCTAGAATGAATGCATTCACAACATGTTCATCAAAGTCGATGGTCGGATAAGAAAGCATTGATGAAGTGAAGTTCAAAACTAGTCTCAATTTGAGCCTCTTACTTGTTTAAAAGTTTCTGAAACTCAAGTTCGGGGGGTGTATGACTAGATAATGATGCAGGTGCATCAAGAATAGAATCAGGTAGTGAAGCATGCATAGATTCTTTCATGGGAAATTTGTTCTCGATGAATTCAGCATCTCGAGATTCCATTATCTCACCGAGCCCAAGGCTCGAGTTATTCAAAAACACAAATCTATATGTAGCACTGTTCACGGAATAACAGAAAAAACATAGCATCTGCAATTTGAGGGCCAATTTTGTGTCTTTTAAACTCAAGAATCCCTACTTTAGCTTGACATCCCCACACCTTTGGGTAATTCAAATTAGGAGCATCGCCCTTCCCCCCCCCCCCCCCCCCCCCCCCCCCCCCAAAAAAAAACAAGCTCGTTGTAGGCCCAAGCTGATCAATATAGTGTTCATCATGTCTTTAGGGGTCCCATTTTTTCTCTCAGCAATACCATTTTGTTGAGGTGTATAAGGGACTGATACCTCAAGAACTATGCCAAGTTTCTAACAATGTATCTCAAAGAAGGTAGTATCATGCACACCTCCTCTATTAGACCTAATCCTATTGATCCTACTGTCTAATTGATTCTCCACCTCAGCTTTGTATTTAATGAACATTTCATCAGTCTCGTCTTTAATACTTAGGAGATACACCTTAGTGAATCTTGAGTGGTCATCTACAAAAGTGATATAATATATTTTACCACCCCTTCTCATGGTGCTCTTAAAGTCACCTAGCTCCGAATGCACTAGCTCAACTAGGCTGGAAGTCCTTTCAATTGATTTTATAAATGACTTCATTTAGATTTTGGCTGCATATTTCACATTTATCAGGTTTGGTCAGATCACTGTTTGGTATTAAAGTCATTTGTTTATGTTTCATAACCAAATTAAAGTTTACATGTCCAAGTCTAGCATGCCTAAAATTTAAAGACTCTACAATATAAGTAGGTAGGTGCATTCTCATTCATAACAACAAGTGCAAAGAGACCACCATTATGGTATGGACAATCATGTCACAGGTCTTGCACATCCCTTAGCTCCTCTTTTGGCCATCACCAACCTTGTCCATTGGCCTCTCTTGCTGCTAGAGCCTTCCTCTTGAGCATTAGACATTCCCTTATTCCAAGGCTTCTAGAACTTGCCTTTTTGTTAATTACACAAGGTTAGCCTCCAAGGATGATTGCTAAGAGGACTTCTTCTTAGCTTGTATTCAATTTTGATATTCCAAATTATTATGGGAGATTAGTTCCTCTAAAGTCACATCCTTATTCTTGTGTTTTAAAGACACTTGGTAATTATCCCAAGCAAGAGGTAGCTTTTTAATTAAGCAGTTAGCTTTAAAATTCTCTCAAAACTTCATGCATTCATTCACAACATTTAGTGCTTAATGTTTCGTACTCATGGGTTTGGTTAAGAATAGGTTTTTTATCCACCATGGTAAAAGCTAACCACCTACTGCAAATGTACTTTTTCGCCGTGCTATCATCTGAGCTATACTTGTTTCCCATATCTCTTGAGCGGATTTAATGTTAACATAAATTTGATAAAGAGGCGCTATCATGTAATGGAGAAGCATTCCCTTACAAGTATTTTTGCCTTTCTCTAAATCTGTATTGGACCTCGGTGGGGCTCTATCATTAAAAAGAGTACAATGGACTTTTATTTGGCATAGGCAGAATTGCATCTTATCAGCCCACATCTCGTAGCCCTTCCCATCCAAGGGCTCCGTTTTAGTGATGTTAGGAATAGTAAAGCTTGCATGAGTTATATTATTATTACTCATTATAATCAAGACTAAGATTGTTAGTGAAATAGGGTGAATGAGTGATCAAATTATAACTCTTTATAACAATGAGCTAATCTCGAGATTAGAAACCGATGAATAAATCAACTTTATATGAAATAACATAAAGGAAGGAATTCAGCGAAGAAATTGTTGTGCTGTGAAGATTCCACTACCTTAAATTGTTTATGCACCCACAAGGTGTAATCGGATGAACGAAATTTCAGCCCCTAGGGTTAATACGACACCCAACTCAGTAGTGTGCTCCAGAGACATGGGTTGGAGTACACCCCAACTTGCTCAGCAACAGAGGCGAGAATCATTTCGAGAGAGATAGAAACATGTGAAGAAGCAGAAGAATTTATATCTTAATTGTGTAGTTTCCAAAACCCTAATATACATTATTTATAGAGAAGAATTCTTGTAGGTTAAGAAAAAGATCATTGCAAGGAATCCGCTTCAAATAAAGATTGTGGCAGATATGGAAGAGCCAAAAAAATTCGGTAAGTCAAGAAAAAAAGATTATAGAAAGAGTGCTAATTAACGTGGTCAAAATGCGTACTCGAGCACTAGTTTATAGCCTTAAGCCTTGAGGTAGCACCCTCGAGGTCTACTTAAGAAGGACACTCAAGCTTGACACATAAAGCCTCGAGCACAACCTAAAGAAAACGACTCATCATGAGTTTATTTACGACAACTAAAACAAATACAAAGGTTTTATGAACAAAATTTTGGGTTAGAGAAAGTCCTTACCACACCACATCACGACGCGCCAGCCGGCTCGACGAGGCAAGGCTAGCGCTCACGCATGTGTGGTTCATAAGACCCGGTCTAGAGCTCCACAAAACTTTTCCAAGTCCACTAACAATGGGATATATAAACTGGACTTCTCTTTTCAAGGATTTATAAATGGGCTTAGGGTGTTTTTTAAAGATATCAAAATTGAAGCACACTACCCCCCAAATTCCAACAATCCCCCACATGGTTCAATTTCGAGGAAAGAAGAAAAGGAAGAATGTCACTGAGTAGTCAGACCCACAATTGACAATGCTATTGTCTTTTAGACTTGAATCAACATCGATTGACTAAGCATGTCCCACAACAACCATTGGTGAACAAGGTCTTGAACCATGAGCAATCACTGTGAAAAGCATACCTAGCCCCTTTATGTGGTCCTTGAGTCTGAAATGCACTCTGCGATCAAGATATATGAGGTCCCTCAAAAATAATCTGAAGCCTGGTATCAGAACTACTCTATAGAGTAAGCCCTTACTCTCGAAAGGATGACTTTCCACCCCCACAGTCTTGTAGGTGAGTCAATTAGCCCCACACCACAATTAAAAGCTATGCACATCTTTAAGACCCCTATGCTCAATATCACATCACGGACGTAGTGGTGAATCCATCAATTGTGCTGGCCCATACCACCAATGTTTGCACCCTAATTTTGAAATGGCTGGGATGACACCGTTTTGAGCAAAGTGTCACGTGCTTAATACTTGAGGCCTCCCTCTAGGGGAATCAAGTCTACAGGTGCTGAAGAAACGACATGTTGAGCCCAATATCCCGAAGAAATGATCACCCTTACAAGGGTATCAACCACATGAGGACTTGAGATGGTTGAAGGGTAAAAGGAGCTTGAGTTCAAGGGATTTCCAAGAAGGCTACAAGATGGGTGGTCCCCAAGCTCAACGTGGTTACTTGGAATGCAATCTAAGATACTTGGAGTTAGGAATGGTGTCCTAAAATCTAGATTTATTCTGTTAATATTGTTTTATTAAAGAATAAAATTGCAGTTCCAGTCATTTCCATGTTAAATTTGTGTAAGCAAGCATTTATACCACATGTGATTTTCGTTTAAGTACCATCAGAGATCGACAAAGTCCTTAGATTACATTTTACTAGTTTGTTCAAAGTGCATAATGAGATTAAGCCACAGACAGACTTGGAACAAATGGTATAGAATTTTATTTGAATAACTCGTGGTGGGTGATAAGCTTAGGCTACTTGTCTGTTAAGATCATAATTTAACACTTTAGATAACTTGTCTTGGTCATGTGGATTATGATCAAAAGTGTTAGGTTGGTGTGTTAAATAAGATTGACACATTGTGTTGAACCATGTGAGTTGATTGTTTCTAAACTACCATCGAAGATGAGTGATTCATGTTGTACTGTTGGAGCGACGACTCTAAATCCTGAGAGTATTTTGAACTTGTGCATGGAACGTTAGTTACTTCGGTGTGCTATAATTAAGGTCTAAACATATGACTGAATTTCCATGTGCACTTGGTAATGGCGTGAAGTGTGACAAGGATAAAGTATTCAGTATGGACTCTGCAATCTCTTATGAGGTATAGATGTCCCCTTAGTTGATTCAAAGTATTTGAATAGTTTGAAAACTTTGGCCAAAGTAATCCAAGGGTTAGACATTTGGAATTTATACCATGAATATGTTCAAGTACAAATGAATTATTCAGTGAAGGGCGAGTTGGTAACTAATGGAGAAGCTATGAGACGGATAATGATAGTTGTTATATTTATTCTTTGTCATGGGCATCTAGGTGGAGTGGTTGTTGTCATCAATATTGTTAATTTGGGAAACATCGAATAAGTGATTTAAGTCTAGAGTGTAGTGAGATTTATTTAGTGGAATCAAGTCTCATTAAATGGTAATTAAATTTTATCATGAGATGATAATTAATAAAACCCATTTGGAGCTAGATTTAAATTGTGCATGATGTTCCCGGGCAAGCCTCTATATTTATTGTCATCAGAAAAAAATATTAATGATGTCATGAGATGAATTATTTATTCATAAGGTGGATAAATTTAATTTTACCAAACATCATTCATGAGATGAATAAAAGTTAAAAATTATAAAATAAAATAGTTTTGAAAATTAAAAATTTATAAGATGAATTTTTATATGTGGGAAACATAGCCAAAAAAAAAAAAAGGACAAATCGCATATATCAGGTCGCTATCCGCACATTTGCTAATTGACCGTGGTAATCCGTGTCCACATGGATGGGCCAACATGGCACCCAGAATAAGATTAAAAGACAAGCAATTTTAACCTAATCAAAACACTGCGTTCACCTGTGTTAGTATATGACACGATGCGTTTAGTTTTAAACTAGAGAATCCCACATTGATTTATTTGTTTATTTTCGCTCCGATATATCCTATAAATAGAGTTACCTATTTCGAGGTTTGGCATTCAATATTCAAATAAAAGTTTTGGGTTTCTGAAAATATTTCGGAGACCTAATTTGAGAGAAAATTTTCCGTTGAAAATTTTCTTCCCTAGTTTAATGTCTTCCGGAGCCAATTCTCCAGGCATTTTGAAGTCATTGCATAGAAGGCCACTCAATCATGGTTTCTTGACTTTCTCAGGAGATATTATTATTCTTCAGGTATTCTTAATTTAGAGCAAATCCAGGTATGTTCTTCTTTCCTTCTCTTTTAAGTTCTTTGCTTTTCTATTTATTTACAACTTCTCTTATCATGCCTGATATAAGTTCATGTTATTGTTATGAAGTATTAGAGTAGAGGCATATAGATTTAAATATGTAATTTACAATTAAGAATTTTAAATCAACCATAGGTTAAAAATTAAGAATTTCAAACCTTTCTAGTGCATTAACTTAACTAAATTAGGGAGGATTTTTGAAATCCGTCCCAATAATTGGTATCAGTGCAAAGGGATCTATAGAGATAAATGTATTCTCGGGAACTCACGCTCGTGAGGTGCCACGAAGCATGACTCTCAGACCGGGGGCTTAGGCAGCGAGACGAGTCTCCTACGTTGAGTGATCTGAGAGGTACACTTTATTGTGACCATGGTTGGAGAACTGCGAATCCAACAATTGGCATCAGAGTTAGATTAATTAATAACTAGATTAGTTATTCCCAACACTTGGTATCAGAGCGAGCCTCTGATTACATTCACAATATATATGAATATGTATATAATGAGATAGAAATAAATAAATTTACGATTTAATAAAATAGATATTTTATTAAGAAGGAAGGTTAACTTAATTTGACATTGATAATAATCTACGTATCGGTATAACTTGCTTAAATCGATAAATAATTAATAGTTACTTCAAATGATTGTTTAGCGTAACGATTTAAATTGTTTAAATTATTAATGAATTAATGGTTAATTAGATTGTCTAAGGTAATGATTTAAATTGTTAATGAATTATTAGTTAATTTGGATTTGTCAATTCAAGAAATTACATTCATATTATTTGCATGATGAGATTGTGCATATTTAATCATGATTTATAAAATCGGATAAAATTAATGTGATGAGAATGCATTCAATTAATTTTTGCAAAATAGGATAAAATTGATAACTAGATTAGTTATTCCCAACACTTGATATCAGAGCGAGCCTCTGATTACATTCACAATATATATGAATAGGTATATAATAAGATAGAAATAAATAAATTTACGATTTAATAAAATAGATATTTTATTAAGAAGGAAGGTTAACTTAATTTGACATTGATAATAATCTACGTATCAGTATAACTTGCTTAAATTGATAAATAATTAATAGTTAATTCAAATGATTGTTTAGAGTAACGATTTAAATTGTTTAAATCATTAATGAATTAATGGTTAATTAGATTGCCTAAGGTAACGATTTAAATTATTTAAATTGTTAATGAATTATTAGTTAATTTGGATTTGTCAATTCATGAAATTACATTCATATTATTTGCATGATGAGATTGTGCATATTTAATCATGATTTATAAAATCGGATAAAATTAATGTGATGAGAATAAATTCAATTAATTTTTGCAAAATAGGATGAAATTGATATAATGAGGTTAGATTAAATTAATTTTTGCTAAATCAGATAAAGTTGATCTAATGAGATTAGATTCAATTATTTCTGATGAAATTTGATAAAATTGATTTAATGAGATTATATTAAATTTTTTTTTAAATTAATTATTTTAAAAAAATTTAATACGTGGCACTGATGCAAGCGAATTTAAAAAATTTATAACAAAATTTTTTCTGGGGACGTGTAGACGTCAGTACTGCTTTACATACAAGAACAACAACAATAACCCCAATGCCACAAGGGCTCCCGCAAGAAGCAGGGTCTGGGGGGTGGATGTAAGCAGCCTTCCCTCTTGCGGGTGCAAGAGAGGCCGTTTCCGAGGACCTCCATCCTGAAGATTGAGTCATCATGAGAACATGGTATCTTGGAAACCATGGAAGGTACAAAGCATCAGCTTAGGACACCGCATTAATCTAACAGTATAAAAATATACCCCACAGAAGACAACTACAAGGCACTCAATAAAACAAATAGTAAATGGCCAATAATAGACGAATAATGGGGAAGCAACTAAATAGCAAATCAGTGCACTACCTGGGGTTATGACTTCCTAGAAATCATAAACTACCATTCGCTCATCGCACTACACTACGCTACCGCATCTGTTACCCCTATGCTAGCCCTTCATCGTGCTCTATCTAAGGCCATCTCCTCCCTTAGGTTTAGGTGGGTTAGGTCATGTCGGATCGTCTCCAGCCAACTCCTCTTTGGCCTGCCCCTCCCTCTTCTACCTAACGTAACATGTAGCTGTTCACACCTCACGGCCGGAACTGTGGTCGGTCTCCTGCTAACATGTCCAACCCATCTCAAGCGGTGCTCTCTCAATTTATCCTCGATCGAGGCTACACCTAATTTACCTTTGATTATATCGTTCCTGATCCTATCCTTACTTGTGTGGCCAGACATCTAGCGCAACATCTTCATCTCTGCCACCTTCATCCTCTGTGTTTGATGTTGTTTCATTAGATGACACTCAACCCCATACAATATAGCCGGTCTCACTACTGTCTTGTAGTATTTTACCTTTAGCTTTCGCTGGAACTTTCTATCACAAAGCATCTCAGAGGCCATCCTCCACTTCTGCCAGCCTACTTTAATCCTATTGTCGACATCATCGTCAACCTCACCGTTCTGCTGTATCATGGAACCCAAGTATCTGAAACTCTCCTTACTCGATACGGTCTCTGATTCTATTTCAACATCCTCTGTGTACTAGTCACGGTGGAATGGCCGAATTTGAATTCCAAGTACTCTGTCTTAATCTGCTAATCCGTAATCCCTTCGATTCCAAAGCGCTTCTCCACAATTCCAACTTCTCATTTATGTCCGTTCGGGAGTCCCCCACGGTACCTCTTTACATAATAATTAAAATTAATTTTAGAATGGGATTCTAAAATAGGCTATAAGATAATCTAAATTGTAAGATGGTATTCTTTTAATTAAAATTATTTTTTATTAATTAATTTAATTTTAGAATGATATTTTGAAATAGATTATGAGATAATCTAAGTTAGATACTATTTTAAATAAAATTTGTTTATATTAATTAATTTAGTTTTAGAATAAGATTCTAAAATAGATTATGAGATAATCTAAATTCAAAGTTGGTACTATTTTAAATAAAAATTAATTAATTAATTAATGTTATTGGTTAATTTTATAATGAGATTCCAGGGTAGATTATAAGATAATCTATATTGCAAGACGACAATATTTTAAATAAAAAATTAATTAATTAATTTTGTTAGTTAATTTCTAGACTGAGATTCTAAGTGGGACTATGAGATAATCCAAGTTAATTAAGAACCACTAGTTTATAAAAATTAAGAGGGAGCGAGGTCCAATTGTTGAAACCTCACAGTCCCCATTACCTGTCTAGCAGTATAGTAAACCGATAGACCTCCCTACGGAAGTTGTCGATTTGCAAATTACAGGGTTATACTTGTATTAGTATAGACCAAAGTGCAAAGAAGCGATGCGACCATGCTGCCGTGGAGTATTATGTGTATTTGTATGGAGGTTTAGGTAATGGTTTAATCTTGACTAGCGTGATGCATTAGCCTCCCCGAGGAGCTCTACTCTGTTATGATAGATACTAAGGTAAATTGGTAAGTTAATCATGTTTAGTAAGAGTTACAAGAAAACATGTTACTTGAGAATGGTTCTCACCCACGCTAGCTTCGTGTGACCCCGCTGCCGAGGAGTAAGGAGTGGTGTGTTTGGGTCATCATTGCATGCATGATAGTACTATTTAGTGGATACTTAACTAATTGAGTTTGCTAAAATAAAAGAATAGATGTCACTGCATTATACATGACTCTTGTTAGAAAGTTACACAAACGTTTGCAATTACAGTGCATTTTTCAAAAATGGATATAGCTGGTGAACTTCACTCGATTCTAATATGTAACCCACTCAATGGACCAAATTACATTGCCTAGAAAAATAAGTTGGACTTAATTATTACTCACAAGAGACTTGAGTTTGTTCTCACTGAAACTTGTCCACCAATGCCCGCTGCTAATTGCACAACTACTGAAAATAAGCGTTACGAATGCTGGCACAGGGCTAATGAGTTAGCCAAGTGCTATATATTGACCTCAACATGAGGATCAATACAAAGCAGCAAGGCAAGAACTCATAAAGAAGTTGCCTAACAGGAGGATGTCTGAAGGAATACCAGTTGAGGAACACATCATGAATCTGATTGCATGTTTTTCTAAATTAGAAATCCTCAAAGCTGAGTTTGATAGTTAAACTAAACAAGATATCATCCTTAGTTCTTTGTCCAGCACATTCACTCAGTTCAAGTTAAATTTTTACGTGAACAATAAAAATTATTCACTACTTGAACTAATGAAAGAGTTGCAAGCTAAATAGGACTTGATGCGGGGCATGAGGAGTGCCCACGAATCAGGGATGAGCAACAATCAGCAAATCAAAGGAAACTGTTTCCTCTGCAGAGAAGTGGGCCACTGGAAAGGTTACTACATGAAGGACTTAGCTACCCTACCTGCAAAGACTGCTAAGCCATCTAGTACGGGTATGTTGATATCTTACTTAGGTGAGTCATGCGCAGTTGAGAGTCCACCAGAATCCTAGTATGTGGACTTAGGTTCAATTAACCGTGTCTGTAATATGTTACTTGACCATGTCTGTAATATGTTATAGGGGCTCAAGCTAACGAGGAAGCTAAAGGTTGGGAAGCTGCCCTTGACAGTTGGAGACGGTGCAAGAGTAGCGGTCTTAGGAGTAGGAGATGTTAGGTTAGTATTTAGTTCTAGAGTTGCGATTTTAAAAGATTGTTTATTTAGACCTGCATTGTGCAAGAATTTGTTTCATGTGTTCCATTTTATGGATAATTGTGATTCAGTTAATTTTGGTTTTAAACATGTCATTTCAAGAAATAAATTGTTTATTTGCAAAAGTACATGTATAAATGGTTTATTCATGTTGCTTCCTAATCAAATTCTAAATGATTCTAAAACAAGCTCAATTGTAAATGGTTTATTCATGTTGTTTGCCTAATGAGACGTAAGTCAAACTCTTTTAAAAAGTTCAAAGAGTACAAAATTGAAATGGAAAAGCAATTAGGTAAACATGTTTAGTCACTTCTATCAGATCGAGGTGGTGAATAACTTTCGAGTGAGTTTCTAGATTTTCTTATTACAAAAACAAAAACAGAGTAGTGTTAGAGGGTTTTTAAAGAAAGCGACACTAATTATGAATACCTAGATATAACTCAGGATATAGTGGATGCATTAGATGCACCTACTGTTAGAGTTGAGAATGTTCTAAATGTACGAGAGCCTAGGTGTAGTGGGAGGTGTTGGTAAACTATAATTGAGTAGCTTACTACTATAGAGGGGCAAATAGGTTACACAAACAATTACTTGGACAAAAATTAAAGCAAAATCATCATTGTTCACCCAGTAGAGGCGAAATCAACAATGTTCGCCCAATAGAAGCAAAATCAACACTATTCATCCAGTAGAGGCAAAATCAACGCTATTCACCCAGTAGAAATACAACGCAATTCGCCCAGTAGCGAAACAACTTAATTTTCCCATTAGGCTTAGCTTAACACAATTATCCTATTTTATCCCTCAAAAACACATTCTTCCTCTTTAGTTAAATTTATATTCATCCAAAAGTATGTTTCGTCTTTAAATAAAGTTATACTCATCCAAAAGTATGCTTCCTATTTAAGTAAAGTCATACTCATCCAAAAGTATCCTTCCTCTTTAAGTAAAGTCATACTCATCCACAAATAAGCTTCCTCTATAAAAAGGACTGCACGCCTCTTTCACCTTCACCCATTGCTACGATCATCTCCCTAAGGGAATAGTCGTTCAAACACCTTTCTCTCCTTACGGAATATCAAGTCAGGCGTGCAGCTAGAGCTTGAGTTAAGCTCATTCTACTGAGCCCCACCTCGTACAGAACTCCAAGGTGATGGATAAGCACACTGACCAAATTCATCACAAACATGAGGATTGTCAGGGCACCTAACAGGTTCATGACGGAAGCTTTAATGGTTGACTATGACATTGAATCTGATCCTCTCGGCTAAAATGAGGCAATTAAAGACAAGGATGCTAACCAGTGGGTCTTCGCAATGAAATGTTAGACAGGATATATGTAATCTAATTAGGTCTGGGATCTTGTAGAGGCACCTATTGGCATTAAGCTCATTTGTTGTAAATGGGTCTACAAGAGGAAAAAAGGTGTGGACGGGAAAGTAGAAGACCTTCATGGCAAGACTGGTTGCTAAGGGTTTTACCCAAAGGGAAGGAATTTATTATGATGACACCTTCTCACCGGTAGGTATGCTAAAGTCCATAAGGATACTCTTACCCATTGCAGCTCATTATAAGATCTGGCAAATGGAAGTCAAAACGGCCCTTTTGAATGGTCGTCTTGAAGAAGACATTCATATGGTGCAACCAGATAGTTTCATTAAATTCAGGAGCATATGGTATGCAAATTGAAGAAGTCTATGTATGGACTGAAGCAAGCATCACGCTCATGGAATATTAAATTCAATAAAGAGATTAAGTCTTATGGTTCAGAGCAATTGGTTGACGAACCAAGCATGTAGAGACAACGTCAAGAGAAAATAGTGACTTTCTTAGTATTGTATCTCAACAATATACTACCCATTGGAAATGATATAAGTTGTACATAGCTGTAAAATTTTGGTTGTCAAGTTAGTTCGAGTTGGTTCCAGTTGGCTATACAAATTCAGACTTTCAGTTAGATAGAGATGCCAAACATTCGGCGTCTGGGCATGTCTTGACCCTTGGAGTAGGAGCCAATAGTGGAAGGAATGTCAAGCAGTATTGTATTGCTGACTTCACAAAAAAGGCTAAATACATTATAGCTTCAAAAGCTATATAGAGGGCATGTTGGTTCAAATAGAATAATTGACCTAGCAGACTTTTATATCATAAACAAAAGAGATGGGTATAAAGCTTGTCATAAATTGGATTTAGGACAAGTGGGAAAATGTTGGGAATAGCGTCCCAAAATACAGATTTTTTCTATTAATACCATTTTATTAAAGAATAAAATTGAAGTTCCAGTTGTTTCCTTGTTAAATTTGTGTAAGCGAGCATTTATACGGCACGTGATTTTCTTCTAAGTATCATCCATGAGATGAATAGAGTCCTCAGATTATATTTTACATGTTTGTTCTAAGTGGATAATGAGATTAAGCCATTGATAGACTTGGAACAAATAGTATGGAATGTTATTTAAATAATTTGTGGCCAATGATGAGCTTGGGCGACTTGTCTGTTAAGACCATGACTTAACACTTTAGATGATTTATCTTGGTCATGCGGATGATGATCCAAAAGTGTTAGATTGGTGTGTTTAATAAGATTGACACGCTAATTTGGACCATGTTTGTTCCTGGTTTCTAGACTACTATCAGAGATGAGTGATTCATGTTGTACTGTGTTACGTTTTCCTTTGATATTTTTGATGTAATAAATCGCTTATTTGTGTACCGGGTTTGAATTAGCTTTTTGGTGCCAAAAGTAGTTAAGAGGCTCCCGGTAGTTACTTCTTAGTGGGAGCTTAGTTTTTGGTGGGATTTTGAAGGCTTGTTTCAAATTCCCTTTATATAGACTGATCTTGTGTAATTTTGGATTATTCAATGAAAATTACTCATCGCTATGAGATAAACTTCTCTTCTTATCTTATTCTCTCTCTAATTTCTCATCTCCTTTCAATTCTTTCTCATCCCTTACTCTCTTCTCCTTAGGTTAAGATCAAGATTCAATCTCGATCTTAACAATTGGTATCAGAGCCTCGTGGCTTCCCAAACTCAGGAACAATAGCAATGTCATCCGAGATAGCATTGGCCGGTGGTGTAACCACCAGATCAGTTGCTCCAGAGCAGCTTCCAGTCCTCCGATGTCTAAAGCCATTGGACGCAATGATCCTGCAGGTCAGGAGGTTGTCACAAAGAATACGTTGGAGAATCAATTTAAGGCTTGGAGTGGATACATGATTGATCGACTCAAGGTATCACAAGTGGAGTTAGTTCAGATGTTTCAGCAGCAATGGGAGGAGAAATTGAAGCAATGATCTCAACAGGTCGAACTTAAATTCTCTGATCAGCTCACACGCCAGACACAAGAGTTGGAAGAGAAGATTGCAATGAGGTTTGATCATGAATTGTAGCAGTTGGATGTGAAATTAGCTAAATTCGTGAGCAATTCAGGAGGCCTAATCCTCCATTGGTTCCGGATCCCTTGATACTAGCTAGTGTGCTTTAGGCTGGTACTTCGGTGAGAGCTGAAACATTAATTCGTGATGATGGAGTCTCGGTTGGGTCTCAAGAGGCAGTTAATCCTGAAAGACCTGAACGCAGTGAGCAAGATCGACCTCGACATCCAAATTGGACTGAAGTTGCAGAGGGTAGGACAACAGGAGCGGAACCTACCTTCAGAAATTAGGGAGTACAGGCCACCTGATTCTTGGCAACCTCCACGATCTGGCAGCAATGAGGAATCTTCTAATAGTCGAAGCAACAACCACAGATAGCCAAGATTGCAGATCGATGCATTTGATGGTAAGCAACCTCATTCATGGCTGAGAAGGTGTGAGCGTTATTTCCTTTTTTATCAAATTGATGCATCAGAAAAAGTGCAAATTGCGGCTATGTACTTGCTTGGAGATCATGAAGTGTGGTTCTATAGCTTGATTAGAAGTAGACCTTGCATTACGTGGTATGCATTTGCCAAGGCCTTATGTGCTCGGTATAGTGATGCGGATGATGGTGATATTGTGGATAAATTTAATAAAGTGAAGCAAGATTCAACTGTCAAGGAGTACATGACTAGGTTTGAGAATCTTCGAGCTAGCATTGTGACTGAAATAGAAGCATCTGAATCATATTATGTGTCAGCTTTCATAAGTGGGTTGAAGCCTAAGTTGAAGAACTTAGTTAAGGTCGTTGATCCTATTGATTTGTCCACAGCTTTTGCTAAAGCAAAACTCCATGAAACCACGGTCATAATAGCAGGTGAGGCTTCTAGACCTCATGGAAGTACCTCCAGATTTCAGCAGAATTCGATCAAAACAGGTCTAACATAGGAGAGGACAAACCACAGCAGAAGTTGTGCTTTCGTTATAATCAACCTTATCAGTTTGGTCACAAGTGCAATCCCAAGTTCCTCATGGCTGTGGAAGGCACTAATGCTGATGAACACCTTGATGAAGTGGAAATTGCAGATGAGGATACTGAGTCTGATCAGGAAAGTGTGTAAAGCTTAGAAGATGCTGCGATAGAGATTTCAGTTAAGGCTCTTACCGGTAATGGAGCTCATAGTACAATTCGGATTAGAGGAATAGTTGTAAGAGGTCCATTATCATTCTCATTGATAGTGGGAGTACTCATAGCTTCATAGATCCCAAAGTTGTCAAGAAAGTGGGTCGTGAGGTGATCAAAACTCACCCGCTTGCAGTCACAGTTGCTGATGGGAAGACAGTGAGCACGCAAAACAAATGCCAAGGATTCTCTTGGTTGATGCAAGACCGTAAGTTCAGCTACGACTTTAGAATCCTTCCTTTGGGAGGGTGTGACATGGTGCTTGGGGTGGATTGGATGAGATCCTGTAGGCCGGTATTGTTTGATTATGCAAACCTCTTGGTGTCATTTGATGTTCATGGGTCCAAAGTCACACTGTAATGAATTGCTGAACCAGCTCATTTGTAAGTCATCAAGGGTAGTAAGCTCAAGAAGGGCCTTCAAGGTTGTGCATACCAACGGGTGGGCCAATTGTTTGCCATTGCAACAGTAGAATTGACTACCATTACAGAACCTGAGGTGCAGAAATTGGTAGCTGAGTTTGAAGATGTGTTCGAAGTGCCTAAGTCATTACCTCCTAAGAGGAGTTTTGATCATGAGATTCCTCTCAAGGAGGGTGCAGAGCCAGTGAAGATCAGGCCCTATAGGCATCCTCATGCTCATAGAACCGAGATAGAGAAACAAGTGGATGAATTGCTTAAGACTAACTTCATACAAGTTAGTCATAGTCCTTTTGCTTCTCCGGTCATACTTGTGAAGAAGAAAGATGGTACAGCACGCATGTGTATTGATTATAGGCAGCTCAACTCTATGACTGTGAAGGATAAGTTTCCTATACCAGTTATAGATGATTTGTTGGATGAGTTGTATTGGGCTCAAGTTTTTTGCAAGCTGGACCTGCGATAAGGGTATCATCATATCAGAGTAAGTGAGCGTAATGTGTATAAGACTGCATTCCGGACACATCATAGACACTTTGAGTTTGTGGTTATGCCATTTGGCTTGACCAACCCACCTGCTACATTCCACGCTCTCATGAATGGTGTTTTCAAACAATTTCTTACGAAATTTGTATTGGTCTTCTTCGATGACATCCTCATTTACAGTGCATCTTTTGAAGAAAACTTGAAGCATTTGAGGGAGGTATTTTTGATCATGCGTTGCTAAGTTATTGGTAGCTTCCCAAAATAAATTTGGAAATCTAATCTTGTAGAAGAGAGTTTGAGATGAGAAAAGAAGTGAAGGGGATGAGAAAAATAGAGAAAGGAGATGAGAATTAGAGAATTTCCCTTAGGAATAAGATTTCATTTCATTTGATAATCAAAAATACACTTTTAGATCTCAATTTAAACAAGAATTCAGATCAAAAACCTTAGCTGGAGCATCTGCCACATCTCCCCTTGCTATAACAAACTCTAACCGATTCTTCATCACAGGTTGTCAATGTGCCTGCTGATATTTTGCCTAAATCAATTTTAACCGGTGCAATTTTCATTGTTGTTACATCATATAGACTCTAATTAAAAGTAATACTAAGAAATTAAAATGCATTACAAGTAAAATTTATTAATTTGTAACATTCCCTCCCTCTTGAGAAGCTTCTTGTCCTCAAGAAGCGAAGCTCGAAAATAGGCTCTTCAAGAAGTTGTAGTCCTCCCATGTTGTAAAGTGCTCGTTTAAGTTGCTCCAATTGACTTGGACTTGGTGAATCTTTCGGTTGTTCAACTGCAGCACCCGTTCGGACTAGATAGAGTTCGGTTGCTGCAGTAGAACGCCATTTGCTTCAGCTATAGGTGGCTTTTGAGTCGTATCGGCATTTCTCTTAACCTGTTTTTTAAGGTGGGACACATGAAACACGGGGTGAATTTTGTCCACATTGCCAATTTTCTCCAGAATTTTGTAAGGATCGAAGTAACGAGCACACAACTTGACGTTGCATTGAACCGCCACAGTTGATTGCCTATAGGGTTGCAATTTGAGGTAGACCATATCCCCGACTTGATAGTCCTTGTCTACCCTCTTCTTGTCCTCATAATGCTTCATTTGAGCCCGAGCTTGTTGGAGATTATCCTTAAGCGATTGCACCCTCTGCTGCACCAGTTCTGTTGCTGCAGAATCAGCAACTCTGGGTTGTTAAATCATCATAGGAGAAGGTGGAGAATATCCATACAATGCTCGGAAGGGTGTAGTGCCAATGGATGTGTAGAAGTGTGTATTGAACCAAAATTCGGCTTAGGAAAGCCAACGGTTCCACTCTTTGGGCCTCAAGAAGACCATACTCTGAAGATATTGCTCCACACATTGGTTGACTCGTTCGGTTTGTCTGTCCGTTTGAGGATGGTAGGAAGAACTAAGAGCCAACGTGGTTCCCATTAGCTTGAACAATTCCCTCCAGAAGTTACTCGTGAAGATTTTGTCTCGGTCTGACACGATGGACTAAGGTAACCCATGTAGCCTGTAGATGTTGTCGAGGAAGAGCTTTGCCAACTTCTCAGCAGTAACGGGTCGAGTAAGAGCAATAAAATGACTATATTTGGTGAAGCGATCCACCACGACCCATATGACCTCTTTGCCTTCGGATTTCGGTATCCCCTCAATGAAATCCATACTAATGTGAACCCAAGCCCCATCCGGAATGGGAAGAGGTTGAAGAAGTCCCTTGTATCGCGGATATCCCAGCTTTGTTTGTTGGCAAACTTCAATACACTTCACATAGTCGTTCACATCTTTCATGCTCGGCCATGTGAAATATGCTTTAATTCGTTGATAGGTGCCTTCCACACCTTTGTGACCTCCCCAAGCAGCGTCCTGTGAGGCTTGGATGATCTGTTTTCTCAAGTCCATAGCAGAACCAATATATAGTTTGCCTTGGACACGTAACAGCCCATTCTGAACTGTCAGGTCTCGGTTTTCTGCAACAAAGTTTGCGTTAGTCTGGAGAGCTGTAGCAGCCAGCTTTTCACGAGTAAATGGATCTTCCTCGTAGGACTTGTATAGCTCTTCGACCCAAGAAGGAATTACCACCGAAATGGCTGAGCACGTGCCTGAAACAGTGTCCTCAAAACGCCTTGACAGTGCATCTGCAACTGCGTTTTCTTTGCCACTTCTGTATTCGATGTCGTAATCAAGGCCTAACATTTTCATCAAGCCTTTCTTTTGAATTCTTGACATGATCTTTTGTTCAAGGAGAAGTTTGAGTCTTTGGTGATCCGTCCGAATGGTGAATTTGTGACCCTCCAAATAATGCCTCCATTTATCCACTGCTAAGAGAATCGCAAGGTATTCCTTTTCATATGTCGACATCGCCTGATGATTGGGACTTAAATCCTAACTTAAATAAGCAATAGGCCTTCCTCCTTGGGAGACAGCAGCCCCAATACCAGTCCCACTTGCGTCGGTCTCCAAAACGAAGCTTTCGGTGAAATTCGGCATTGTCAAAACAGGTGTTGCACACATAGCGGTTTTGAGAGCTTCAAAAGCAACTTGAGACTTCTCGTTCCACCCAAAAGCATCCTTCTTCAAGAGCTCAGTTAAAGGTTTGGCAATGGAACCATAACCTTTAATGAATTTTCGGTAATATCCGGTCAACCCCAAGAATCCTCTAAATTGCTTCAAGGTGATCGGGATTGGCCATTCTTGCATTGCTCGGATCTTGTTAGGATCAGTAGCCACTCCCTCGGATGAGATGTTATGGCCCAAATATTCGAGCCTCCTTTGAGCAAACGAACACTTGGACAATTTTGCAAAAACCGGTGTTGTGGCGTCAAGACAAACACTCGTCGAAGGTGTGTGAGGTGAGCTTCATATGTGAAGCTATAGATTAGTATGTCGTCGAAGAACACCAGCACCGACTTCCTCAGATAAGGCTTGAAGACATCGTTCATAACCGCTTGGAAGGTGGCCGGAGCATTTGTTAAACCGAAAGGCATAACAACGAACTCGAAATGGCCATGATGAGTTTGAAAAGCAGATTTGTAAATATCTGATTCGAGGACTCGGATCTGATGGTACCCTTGCCTTAAGTCCAGCTTGGAAAAGATGCATGCCCCATGAAGTTTGTCAAGCAAGTCATCTATGGCCGGAATCGGGAACTTGTCTTTCACGGTTAAAGTATTCAACCGACGATAATCTATGCACATTCGGGCTGTCCCATCCTTCTTCTTCACAAGGATCACGGGTGAAGCAAAAGGACTTTGACTCGGTTTAATGAAGCTTAACCAAAGAAGCTCCTCCACTTGTCTCTCTATTTCGGCTTTTTGGCCATGGGGATACCCGTATGGCCTAATTTTGAACGGATCAGCGTTTCCTCGTAAAGGTATGGCGTGGTCCACACTTTTTTGAGGAGGGAGACTTTTAGGCTCCTCAAAGATGTCCCCAAACTCGTTAATTAAGGTCTGAACATCAGGAGGAGGATTCGGCTGCTGCATAACCGAACTCACCATGAATAAGTGCCCAATCCATTGAATCGCTTTCTTTTTAATTCCGCCTTGCACATCCTTTGCCTCGATCAATTTGAGCTGAGCTTCCTCTGACATGGCTTGGAAGGACACCTCGGTGCCATGAACTTCATAGGCCAAAGACAACCGGGTTGAAAGTCCTCATTCAATCCACTCCGAGCACCATGTCGCAACCACCCAAAGGGATCACTCGGAAATCAAAAGTGAAATGATGGCCTTGCATAGACCAAGGGAAGGCTATGCATTTGTTTTGTGTTGTTAAGGAATTCCCATCCTCTACCATGACCGCCAAAGGATGAGTTTTCGCCACTTCGTGTTTGACCTTCTTAATCAACTTCGGGTCAACAAAACTGTGAGTGCTTCCACTATCAATGGGGATGATAATGGAGTGTTTTCCAGCCCATCCCTTGATTTTGATTGTGTTATGAGCCCCACTTCCGGTTAGAGCCTTCATGGAGATTTCGATCTCGTCATCACTTGAGTTGCCTTGAACATTACATTCGGTCTCCTCAAATTCAGCATCAGACTCAGTACTGTCAGCTTCATTTTTAGCAGGGACTCGGTTGCCTTTTACATGCATAAGTGCTTGTGCTTTGCACCTATGCCCAGGATGATATGGTTGGTTGCATTGAAAACAAAGTCTGGCTGAAAATCTCTCACTGCTTTTACTGCCGAGACTCTTGTTCTGCTGCAATTGTCTCGGTTTACTGCTGGTTTGATGCTTCCCTTTGTCATATGAAGGGACTTGAGTGGCTTCTATCAATTTTGCTTTGTTGTAAGCGCTTGACAAAGTCTTAGGACCAATGGCTTTCACCATGTTTTTGATCCTAGGCTTAAGGCCACTCACAAAACAAGAAACGTAGTAGGATTCGGCATCCTCGGGAGCAATGGCCAGAACTGACATCAAATTTGCTCTCAAATTCTCCAATCTAAGCATGTATTCTCTCACACTTGATGTTTGGGCCAACTTGTTGAAGTTATCCACAGCAACCGTTGATTCTCCTTCACCATACCGTTCACACATCTCTTCTACGAAAAGGCCCCAAGAAAGATGTGGTTTGCTTTTCAACAAACTATAGTACCAAACCTCATGATCACCATGAAGATGGACTGCGGCTAGCCGGAGTTTCTCCTCCTCAGGTATATTGTAATATAAAAAGTATCGATCACACCTCCTAAGCCAAGATTTCGGTTGCGTTCCATCAAATGGATCGATTTCTACCCTTGGCTGCCTGTAAGAGCCACTCCTACCCCCAGTTGTGTTGTCACTGGTCACGGTTCTATGCTGATATGATTGATCAGGTGGTCTATCAATATGATCGAACACATCGTCTGCAACATTTTGATGCATAACAGAAAAATATGGCCCGTTGTTCTGTTCTGGATTTTCAGCACAGGTTCGGTAATTAACAGGTCCAAAAGTTTGATCTTGATTTTCTATATTAATTTCAGGTCGAATAGGTTGATTTGCAGCTAATCTAATGTTAATTGATGGTCCTACACCAGGTTGCAACATAGGAGATTTACCTCGAGTGTGCATTCCACCATCAAATCTGTCTGCGTTTGTTGGCTGATCTGCACTTTCTTGCCGCTGATCGACTTCAATAGATTGATGTATCTAGCTTACGGGCTTAAGGATGGCTTCAACACTTGATTCTCTTTGCCTGTCCATCTGCTCTTGCAAATTTTCAAGTCGTTCCTCCAATTTCTGCAGCCGATCATCCTTTTTTTCATCTTTTTCCACAAATATCTTTAGGATTTGCTGAATCCCTTCAGTTTGGCTTCGATTTTCAGCATTTTGTTGCTTAAGTTCAGCAAATTGTTGATCAAACTTGGCTTCCATGTTTTTTATTTGATCACGTAGCTCATTGGAAGCGTCCAAAATCGAACCGGCACCACCAGCTCCTGTTCTGGTCCGAACTCCATCCGCCATTTTTTGCTTTGAATTATTTTTAACCATCTTAATCAATGTTGTTGATTGATAAAACTAGCTTTGATACCAATTGTTAGCTTCCCAAAATAAATTTGGAAATCTAACCTTGTAGAAGAGAGTTTGAGATGAGAAAAGAAGTGAAGGGGATGAGAAAAATAGAGAAAGGAGATGAGAATTAGAGAATTTCCCTTAGGAATAAGATTTTATTTCATTTGATAATCTAAAATACACTTTCAACTCTCAATTTAAACAAGAATTTAGATCAAAAACCCTAGCTGGAGCATCTGCCACATCTACCTTTGCTGTAACAAACTCTAACCGATTCTTTAGCACAGGTTGTCAACGTGCCTGCTGATATTTTGCCTAAATCAATTTTAACTGTTGCAATTTTCATTGTTGTTACATCATATAGACTCTAATTAAAAGTAATTCTAAGAAATTAAAATGCATTACAAGTAAAATTTATTAATTTGTAATAGTTGTCCAAGTGTTCATTTGCCCAAACACATCTAGAATACCTCGGCCATGTGAACTCTTGTGATGGAGTTGCCACTGATCCCTCAAAGGTCCAAGCTATGAAGGATTGGGCTGTTCCGGTCTCATTGAAGCAGTTGAGGGGGTTTTTGGGGTTAACTGGCTATTACCGCAAGTTCATAGCTAGCAATGGTGCCTTAGCCAAGCCCCTAACAGATTTGCTTAAGAAGGACTCCTTCAAATGGTTGGAAGATGCTCAAAAGGCTTTTGATGTTCTCAAATCTGCAATGTGCCAAGCACCAGTTTTAGCTATGCTGGATTTCTCTTCAAGCTTCATTTTGGAGACAGATGCTAGTGGAAGTGGTATTGGAGCAATTCTGTCTCAAGGGGCGAGGCCTATAGCTTACCTCAGCCAAGCTTTGAGTGTAAAATATCAAGCTCTCTCCACATATGAGAAAGAGTATCTTGCCATTTTGCTTTGATAAGTGGAGACATTACTTAGTTAGGCATCACTTCATCATTAAGACTAATCATCAAAATCTTAAACACTTAAAGCAAAAGATTGTCACAAGGATACAGAGGAAAGGGTTGTTGAAGATGTTGGGGCTGAACTATGATATTAAGTACAGAAAAGGCAAGGAGAACTGGGCTGCGGATGATCTGTCACGCAGGTTTGAGGGCCATGAGCAGGGTTCCCTTGGAGCTATTTCTTTGATTTCCCCTGCTTGGATGGAAGAATTACATCATTCTTATGAGAATGATTCTTTTTCTCAGGATTGTATAGCTGCTGCTAGTGTGGGTAGGGCCGACAATCTGGTTGCTGGTACATCTGTTACCCGAGGAATTATCAGAATTCAGGGGAAATTGTATATTAGGATCTCCACTGATCTCAGGCATCAGATCATCAATTCAGCTCATGATTCTTCATGGGGAGGTCACTCTGGTATAGAGGGAACTTATCAGAGATTGAGGCTTCATTTTAGCTGGCTCGGGATGAAGAAGGAAGTGACTAGTCTGGTGCAAAGCTGTGAGGTTTGTCAACAAACCAAGCTTGGTGATCATAGATACCAAGGGCTACTCCAGCCCCTTCCTATTCATGAGGGCATATGGCAACACATAAGCATGGATTTCATCGAAGGATTACCTATGTCAGAAGGAAAAGAGGTGATTTGGGTTGTGGTGGATCGGTTCACCAAATCTGGACCCTTCATTGCTTTGGCTTGGCCTGTCACTGCAGAATAATTAGCTCGTGTGTTCTTGGAAAACATCTACAAGCTTCATGGATTGCCTCAATCCATCATTTCAGATAGGGATAAACTCTTCACAAGTCGCTTTTGGAAGGAATTGTTTGGGCTCTTGGGAACAACCTTGGCTATGAGTTCTTCATACCACCATAAAACCGATGGAAAAACGGAGAGGGTTAATCAAAGCATTGAACAATACCTTAGGAGCATGGTATTTAATCATCCTAAGGTGTGGGGAAGATGGCTCTCTTTGGCTGAGTATTGGTATAATACTCATTTTCACACTTCCTTGGGCATTCCTCCCTTCAAGGCCTTGTATGGTTATGATCCTCCTTCTCCTTTTGGATTGCAAGGGGTTGGGTCTAATTGGAGTGTGGCAGCTGATATGTTGCAGCAAAGGGAACATGTCCTGCACCAGTTGAAGCTCAATCTCACTGAATCTCAGTCCCGGATGAAGTGGTATGCTGATACGAAGAGAATTGATCAAAATTTTGAGGTAGGAGACATCGTATATCTGAAATTGCAACCTTATAGACAATCCATAGCCACAGTAAGGAAAAATGTCAAGCTTTGTGCCAGGTTTTTTGGTCCTTACAAGGTGTTGGAAAGAATTGGCCAGGTTGCTTACAAATTAGAGCTGCCAATTGATTCTTACATACACCCGGTTTTTCATGTTTCCCTTCTTAAAAGACAGGTCCAAGCTGGTCACCAATCCTCCTTGACACCTCCAGATGTAGGCTCCAATGGCCTTATGAAGTTACAACCTGCTGCAGTAGTCGAAGAAGGATCAACAGCAGTAACAAATAGCAAAGTTCAGCAGCTGCGAGTTACTTGGAGCAACTTGGATGAAGCGTTCACTACTTGGGAAGAAAGGAACTTTTTGTTGAGTCAATTTCCTTCTTTTCATTCTTGTGGACAAGAATGTTTTAAGGGAAGGGGATTGTTACGTTTTCCTTTGATATTTTTGATGTAATAATTCGCTTATTTGTGTACAGGGTTTGAATTAGCTTTTTGGTGCCAAATGTAGTTAGGAGGCTCCCGGTAGTTACTTCTTGGCGGGAGCTTAGTTTTTGTTGGGATTTTGAAGGCTTGTTTCAAATTCCCTTTATATAAAGTGATATTGTGTAATTTTGGATTATTCAATGAAAATTACTCATCTCTATGAGATAAACTTCTATTCTCATCTTATTCTCTCTCTAATTTCTCATATCCTTTCAATTCTTTCTCATCCCTTACTCTCTTCTCCTTAGGTTAAGATCAAGATTCAATCTCGATCTTAACATACTGTTTGAACGATGACTCTAAATCCTGAGAGTATTCTGGACTTGTGCATGGAGCGTTAGTTATTTTGGTGTACTATAAGTGAGGTCTAAATGTATGACTAAAGTCACACTTACACTGCATAGCGGTGTGAAGTGTGGCAAGGATCAGATATTCAATATGAAATCTGAAATCTCCGATGAGGTACAGATGTCCCCTTAATTGATTCACAAGTATTTGAATAGTTTGGAAAATTTGGCCAAAATATTCCAACTGTTTGGCATTTGGAATTTATACTATGAATATATTCAAGTATAAATGAATTATTTAGTAAAAGGTGAGTCAGTAACTAATAGAGAAGCTATGAGAAAGATAATGGTAAAGGTTATATTTATTATTTTCCATGGACATCTAGATGGACGGGTTGTTTTCATTAATACAGTGAATTTGGGAAACATCGAATAAATAATTTATGTCTAGAGTATAGTGAGATTTATTTAGTAGAATCAAGTCTCATTAAATGGTAATTAAATTTTATCATGAGGTGAATTATTTATCCATAAGATGGAAAATTTAATTTTATCAAACATTATTCTTGGTTGAATAAAAGTTAAAAGTTATAAAATAAAATAACTTTAAAAATAAAAAAGTCATATGATGAATTTCTACATGTGGGAGACAAACCAAAAAAAAAAAGAAAGAAAAATCGCATATATCAGGTAGTGATTCCCGCCTTCGCGACGAGATTTGCCTTTTTGAAAAAAAAAAGAATAAGATAAAAAAACATGCTATTTTAACCTATTCGAAATGCTGCATTTTACCTATGTTAGCATATGATACGATGCGTTTAGTTTTAAACTGGAGAATTCCACATCGATTTATTTGTTTATTTTCGCCCTAGTACACTTCTATAAATAGAGGTATCTATTTCAAGGTTTGGCATTCAATTTTCAAATAAAATTTTTACGTTTCTGAAAGTGTTTCGGAGACTTAATTGGAGAGAAAAATTTCGTTGAAAATTTTCTTTCCTAGTTTAATATTTTTTAGAGCCCACTCTCCGGGCTTTTCGAGTTCATTACGTATAAGGCCACTCGGTCTCGGTTTCTTGGCTTTCTGAGGAGATATTGTTATTCTTCTAGTATTCTAAATTTGGAGCAAATCTGGGTATGTTCTTATTTTCTTCTCTTTTAATTTTTTGCTTTTTTATTTATTTACAGCTTCTCTCATTATGCCTGATATAAGTTCATGTTATTGTTATGATTATATTAGAGTAGAGGCATATATATTTAAATTAGGAATTTAAATCAACATATTTAAAATTAGGGATTTTAAATCAATCTTAGGTTTAAAATTAATAAAACTTTAAACCCTTCTACTACGTTAACTAAATTAAATTAGGGAGGATTTTTGAGATCCGTCCCAACAACGGGTATCAAAGCAAAGGGACCTAAAGAGATAACCGTATTCCCGAGAACTCTTGCACTTGAGGTGTCACGAAGCGTAATGTTATAATTCCATAAAATTCATTAGTCCATTGATATTTTGATTTAATAAACGTAGGAGGTTAAGATTTGTTGTGTGGCGATTTGAATTTGTAATCGGGGGCCAAAGTCGGTTGCAGCTGCAACTAACAGGTCTGGTTACCTACATTTTTGGTGCCAATTCTGGTTTTGCTCGGTTATTTGCTTTCTTTAGATTAAATGTACTAAGATCTATTATAAATAGATGTAAAGGCTTGTATTCTTTTTATCCAATGAATAAAAATCTGAATCCCTTTAGGGTTTTCCTCTTATTTCTCATCTCCTTATCTATTTTCTCATCCCTTTCACTTCTATCTCTCATCTTACCTCTTTCCTTCACAAATTAGCTATGAATTTAGGGTTGGTAGTTAACATTTGGTATCAGAGCTTCGTTCAAGTGGTCTTGTGCTTGAATTGAATTGGCAAAATCAAAGAAACAAGATCAAGGCATGGCTGAAGGTGTAAGAACTCGATCGGGTGCTGGAGGTGGCTTTGTTGCACCTGCAATTCCAGTAGATGGATCAGATGCTGCTGATGCTGGTACGTGCAATTCCAAGGAGTATGTTACGCTTGATCAGTTGATGGAATTGGTCAATCAATCACAAATACAATATGAAGAACGCTGGTTTGCACGGTTTCAGTAAATAAACCTGGAAAATCGGAAAAAAGACTGATGAACGATTGTCCAAATTGGAGGATCGGATGGAGAAATTGCAGGATCAGTTCAAGAAACAAGGTGAACCATTTGTCAATGCTATTCTTAAGCCCGCAAGTCAGCTTGTTCCACCAAATATTGTGACTCCACCGCAGCAACAACAGAATGCAGAGGTGAATTCTGGAGGAGATCGCGGTAAGGCACCTGAAATTCAGATGGATGCAGGACCATCAGTACACATCAGGTCTTCAGAGGTTCGACCTCCTGAAGTAGAGGTTGCTGCAGGAGCCTTTGTTCGAAGTTTGGGTTCAGGACACATCAGATCAGGTGGAATGCACAATGATCGCCATCATCGACCTCCTGATTGGAATGAGTTTCCAAGGCTGTCATCTGATGGTGTGGAGCATCAAAATAGACCTCCTGATATGCATCAAAGGTCCTTGAGCAATGAGGCTACATCTGGTGGTAGAGGTTACCGGCAGCCAAGGGTTCAAATCGAGCCATTTGAAGGAAAACAGCATTAGTCATGGATAAGAGGTTGTGAGCAGTATTTTCATTTTTATAACATCAGTGATGCAGAAAAAGTCGAGCTCGCTGCTGTGCATCTTCATGGAGACCACGAGGTATGGTTTTATAGTGTGTTAAGGAGTAATCCTTGTCTTTCTTGGGACCAATTTGTGGAGGAATTGTGTGAGAGGTATGGTGAAGAGGATTCTAGTTATGTTGCTGATAGCTTTAACAAAGTCTATCAAACATCCACGGTGAAGGATTACATGACCAGATTTGAAAACTTGCGTGCCAATATGATAGCCATTAATCCACATTCAACCGAAGCTTATTATGTCTCAAGCTTCATTAGTGGTTTGAAGCCAAGAATTAAAAGCTTGGTTAAAGCCATTGAGCCAAAGACCCTTTCCAAAGCTTACAACAAGGCTAAATTGATTGAAACTACTCTTGTACCTTCAAGTGACAAAAGTAAATTCAAGAGTAACAATCATAAGACTCATCCAAGGGAAGCTTATAGCAGCAAGTCTGGCCGGTTTGGGGACAGGAGGCCTGCACGGTCTTGTTTCAGATGCAATCAGCCATATCAGCCCGGTCACAAGTGTAATCTGAAGTTTTTGATAAGTGCAAGAGGCTCAAATGTGGCCTTAGTATCAAATACCGAGAGCTCTCATTCAGCAGAGACAGAATTTGAGGTGGAATCTTTGGATGAGCAGCTGGAAGATGAAGTGGAAATTTCGATGAAGGCTCTTACGGGCAATGGTGCACATAACACCATACGTATTGGTGGCAAGGCAGGCAAGATTTCCATCACCATTTTTGTGGATAGCGGAAGCATGCGTAGCTTCGTTGATCCCAAGATGGTGAAGAAGGTGAAGCACGAAATCATCAAAACTCATCCCTTGACGGTAATGGTAGCGGATGGAAATTCTATTACAATTCAAAATAAGTGTCAATCATTCCAATGGTCAATGCAAGACCATAAATTCACCTCTGACTTTCGAGTACTTCCTTTGGGAGGTTGTGACATGGTACTCGGGGTCGATTGGATGAGGGCCTTTAACCCGGTGCTTTTCGACTTTGAGAAGATGACTGTGTCTTTCGAAGTTCATGTCAAGAAGATCACTTTGCACAGGATTTCTGATCAAGCACAGCTGAAATTGATCAATGGTAAGCGTTTGTAAGGTAGCTTCAAGAAGAAGACCGTCCAATGGCTTGGACAACTTTTCTTATTGTCTTCTACCGATCTGCAGCAGGTAGTGCAGCCCGAGGTTCTCGCATTGCTGAATGAGTTTGAGGATGTTTTTGAGGTTCCCAAGAGCCTTCCTCCTCAAAGAAATGTTAATCATGCCATTCCACTTCGAGCTAATTTGGATCCGGTGAAAATCAGGCCATATCGCTATGCTCGTGCACAAAAATCAGAAATTGAAAAACAGGTGGAGGAGTTGCTGTAGATGAGTTTTATTCGGCCAAGTCATAGTCCTTTCGCTTCGCCCATGATACTTGTTAAGAAGAAGGACGGCACGGCTCGAATGTGCATCGATTACGGACAATTAAACTCATTGACAGTGAAGGACAAATTTCCTATCCCTGTCATTGATGACTTGCTTGATGAATTGTTTGGTGCTCAGTTTTTCTCCAAGCTGGACCTACGGCAAGGGTACCATCAGATTAGAGTTCTTGAGCTGGACATATACAAGACCGCTTTTCAGACTCACCATGGACACTTCGAGTTGGTGGTAATGTTGTTCGGTTTAACTAATGCTTCGGCCACATTCCAAGCCGCTATGAATGATATTTTGAAGCCTTACTTGAGGAGATCGGTACTGGTTTTCTGCGATGATATATTAGTCTACAGCCCGACTTATGAAGATCATCTTAAACATCTCAAGGAGGTGTTCATTGTGACGCGACAACACAAGTTTTATGCAAAGTTATCAAAGTGCTCTTTTGCTCAATCCAAGCTTGAGTATTTGGGACACATAATCTCTCACAAGGGTGTATCAACCGATCCTTCTATGGTGACAGCAATGCTTGAATGGCCAACTCCCGTTACATTGAAGCAATTACGAGGGTTTTTGGGGTTGACCGGGTATTATAGAAAGTTCGTGAAGGGTTATGGGTCCATTGCTAAACCCTTAACCGAGCTGATTAAGAAGGATGCATTCAAATGGAGTGATAGAGCACAAGAAGCCTTTGACGAGCTCAAGTCCACTATGTGTAAGGCACCGGTACTAGCAATGCCGAATTTTGCGGAAGACTTCATTTTGGAGACCGATGCAAGTGGGACTGGATGTGGGGCTGTTCTTTCTCAAAATGGGAGTTCAATTGCTTATTTGAGTCAAGCCCTTAGCCCAAAACATCAAGCTATGTCCACCTACGAAAAAGAGTACTTGGCGATTCTCCTTGCGGTTGAGAAGTGGCGGTATTACTTGGATGGACATCGATTCATCATACAAACAGACCATCAGAGTCTTAAGTATCTCTTGGAGCAAAAGATAGCCACAAGAATACAAAAGAAAGGATTGTTGAAGTTGCTTGGGTTGGACTATGCAATTGAGTGCCGAAAGGGTAAGGAAAATGTGGCTGCTGACGCACTTTTCAGGAGGTTTGAGGACTTCGAGCAGGGTTCTTGTGGGGCTATATCCATTGTTTTACCTTCTTGGATGGATGAAGTCTATAAATCCTATGATGGGGACGCATTTGCACAAGAAGCAGTGGCTCAAACCGGGCTCCCAAACAGCAGAACACTAGAAGTGCAGGTGCAGAATGGTGTTGTTCGTGTGCAGAACAAGATTTATATCGGTTCTTCGACAGATTTGAGGGATCAGATCCTAAAGGCATCCCATGATTCAACTTGGGGTGGTCACTCAGCGGTTGATGGCACTTATCAACGAGTTAAAGCATATTTTAGTTGGCCCGGAATGAAGAAATCTGTTTCTGAATTTGTGAAGTCTTGCGAGGTGTGTCAACAAACAAAATTGGGGGATCATCGATATCAAGGACTCTTGCAGCCACTTCCTATTCCGGAGGGTTCTTGGATCAACATTAGTATGGACATTATTGAAGGGCTTCCCAAGTCCGATGGTCGGGAAGTAATTTGGGTCGTGGTGGACCGATTCACGAAATATAGCCATTTTATCGCTTTGGTTCGACATGTTACAGCTGAAAGGTTGGCAATGAGCTTCTTGTTCAGACAACATATATAAATTGCACGGATTGTCTCAAACGATTGTCTCGAATAGGGATAAGATCTTCACGAGTAACTTTTGGCGAGAATTGTTCAGATTATTGGGCACAACTTTGGCACTCAGTTCATCATACCATCCTCAATCGAATGGTCAAACGGAGAGAGTGAATCAGTGTGTCGAGCAATATCTCCGAAGTATGGTATTTGCACGGCCTCGAGAATGGAATCAGTGGTTGTCGTTGGTAGAGTGCTGGTTCAACACACACTTCCATGCTTAGGCACAACTCCCTTTCACGCATTGTATGGTTACACTCCTCCGACCTCGATCTTGTTGCAGCCTCGAGGGGGTTCTGATTCTGCAGCTGCAGATTTAGTGCTGCAGAGAACTGAGTTAACGCAGCTTCTCAAAGACAATTTGCAACTAGCTCGTGCCCATATGAAGTTTTATGCTGACAAGAAGAGAGTAGGCAAGGTTTTCGAAGTTGGTGACATGGTTTACTTAAAACTACAGCCGTATAGGCAATCATCATTGGCAGTTCGAAGAAACGTCAGGCTAAGTGCACGATACTTTGGTCCATACCGGATCAAGAGGAAGATCGGCAACGTAGCTTATGAACTGGATTTACCATCATGTTCATGTATTCACCTCGTGTTTCATGTTTCGTTACTTAAAAAACAGTTTCCAAGAAGCGAGAACAACTCAAAAGCACCACCTGAAACCAGTTCAGATGGAAGATTGCGGTTGGGTCCAATTCCAGCCAAGAAATCTGGGTTGATTGGTGCAGGAACGGGTTCTTCACAACAGATTTTGGTGAACTAGTTGAACTTAGACAAGGACATCCTCACATGGGAGCATCCGGAGTTTTTGAAGAGCCAATTTTCGAGTTTTTCTCCTTGAGGACAAGGGGTCTCTCAAGGGGACGGGACTATTATAATTCCATAAAATTCATTAGTCCATTGATATTTTTATGTAATAAACGTAGGAGGTTAAGATTTGTTGTGTGGCGATTTGAATTTGTAATCGGGTGCCAAAGTCGGTTGCAGCTGCAACTAACAGGTCCGGTTACCTACATTTTTGGCTCCAATTCTGGTTTTGCTCAGTTATTTGCTTTCTTTAGATTCAATGTACTAAGATCTATTATAAATAGATCTAAAGGCTTGTATTCTTGTTATCCAATGAATAAAAATCTGAATCCCTTTGGGGTTTTCCTCTTATTTCTCATCTCCTTCTCTGTTTTCTCATCCCTTTCACTTCTATCTCTCATCTTACCTCTTTCCTTCACAAATTAGCTATCAATTTAGGGTTCGTAGTTAACACGCAACTCCCCAACCGGGGGCTTAGGTAGCGAGAAGAGTCTCCTGCGCTGAATGCTCTGATAGGTGCACTTTGTTGCCACCATAATTGGAGAACTCTAAACCCAACAATTTGCGTCAGAGTTAGATTAATTAATAACTAGGTTAGTTATTCCCAACACTTACGCACTAAGATTAATCGAAGACGACGTGGGGTTTCTAGAAATGACTTCCACTAAGATTATGAACTTGGCACCAAGGATTTCCCTCCAATACAAAATTCAGGACATGTTAATTAAAGATTTGCACGCATAAAAAGAAGCTTAGTGGCACCAAGGACTCTGCCTTAGTCCAATGGCTTACACACATTCAATACAAAACTTCTTCAAGTACCCTTTACATCAAAATTGTGCTTTTCCTTAGAAGTAGCATAACTTGGCATAGCTTAGATTAATGTGGAACTTGTTAGACTTGGTTCATCGGTAATAAAGTCTATATGGTTCCAAATATGAACTTCCAAGTTTAATCTATCACCGAGTTCCAAAGAGTTGAGAATTAAGGGTTTAGCTTTAGGATTTGAAGGCCAAGGCCTAACCTTGGCTGCCTTAGTCTTAACAGTACTGTCACTACTTAATAAATTAGGTGAACCTAGGTTTGGACGTTATTTAGGGCTTTGACGGACAGGGCTTAACTTTGATTGCATTAGTTCTAAATCAATGACCTGAATACTATTTGCTCCACCTTAATCTTGTTAGACCTTAACTCATTCAAGTTATTATAAGTCAAGGGTGCTAGGCGTGAAAACCTTATTGTCTTGGGTTTGTAAGCAGACTGCTGAGCCCTTAGGCTTGTTTGAATATCCTTTATCTTCTTTTGACACAAACATACAAAAAAAATCCACAAAAATACTTAACAAAAGTCTTCTTAATTGAAGCATAAGCAGAACTTGTGGTATAACTGAAGTCATATACACTAACATGTCACAGCCTTTTCTCCAAAAATGGTGAGTGGTTGATGTCAAAGATGTGCAGTTCGCAACTAGGCTCACTCCCTAGTCATTATGAATCGCCTTTGCATGTTTGTTTTGTTTATCATTTTAAGACGACCACATCACACTTAAATGCAAACAAAATACAGAAAAGACATCTTAAGACGAGAATTTATTGTCTTTAGCCCATCGTGGATTACCATAACATAGTTTCAGACCATTCACCAATGGTCAGAACAAGGAGGTCCAGTGCTCTTGAGCATGAGGAGCTAGAGGCCTTAGTCCTTATTGGATCACCGCTTAAGCATCCTCATGAACAGTGCCCTATAACATAAAGGGATGAACTAAGTCATAGCCACAGCAGTGAAAGTAGTGGTGGTGATGACATCCTGGAGCACGAATGAATAGATATTCTTGCAAGAGATTCATGGCCATGCTTAAACACCATTTAGATATGTTTGACCATAGAATTCAACAAACATTGCAAGAAGCCCTCGAGAGACAACATGTTGAAGCAGGGTACAATCCAGTGGCCTATCATGAAAGCTCCACTGTCGCGAGAGCCATAATAAATGACATTGGAACCTTGATGCATGATAGGGTTCACAAGGAGACTAACCTAGTCTTAGTTGAAATGAACTCAACTTTGTCTTCTACCACTACCCTTATTACCAAAGGCATGGCAAGGTAGATGGTAGTTGAGGTTGAGCCTATCTTGATTAGACAGTTTGAGGCTCATAATGGCTTGGTGCAAGCCGTTAGATAGGATGTTAGGCAACTTAGCCCTGCAACTCGTCCGTGTGTACCAATTGGATATCGTTGTGAGACTCCCTGTATCTCACGATTACTAGTGACTTAGGCTGATTATAATGTCTATAAGAGAACAGAAAACCCAGTTATGGCTAACCTAAGTGTCACACACTTGGATTCCAGCATAGGAACAATGTTCCCCTTGGCATTGCTGGCTCTTTAAATTAGAGGTTTTCTCTGGCCTCGAGGCATCTCGATGCTAATGTGCCATTGTTACCTATCCACGAGACATGGTGCAAAATTGTTCATATCCTCCTCAGGTAGTAGAGGTAACCTCGAGGCCCGCTCAAGGCCTTGATGTAGGAATGCAAGGGCTGGCGCCCACACCTAAGAACTAGCCTCGCCTTCTTGCACCTATTTATACCTATAATACTTAGGGGCAAGTTAAGTACCTAGTTCCTCAAGACCATGACTTAGGGATTGATTAAGCGAGGGTGAACCAACAGCCTGCTAATATTGGTGTGCCTTCAAACATACTGTATAACTCAAGTCATGCTGAGACATACTTTGTGACCAACCAAGCGCATGGCCTTAATGATCAAGGGGGTTACCACCAGTATAGGCAAGGACATCCGTTCCCACAATGGATTGAGATGGGGGCTCAGGGGTGTCCAACAGATCCCCCTTGAGATCTTTACACATTTAGGGAGAAATGGCAGGCTCATAACCATGTCTCTAACCTAGCCCTCTAGGACAAACTAGCTACCCTCATTAAGCAAATGTATGGGCCAAGCCTTCAAAGGGTCAATATGCCCTTGTACAGTAAACCTTACCCTAACTACAAAGACAGGGACTTGCCTTTTCCTTGAGGATATAAAATCCCAAAGTTTTCTATCTTCTCAAAAGAAGGCACTGTGTCTGCCCTCGACCACTTGGCAAGATTTAATTGCCAGTATAGACAAGCGGCTGACAATCACTATCTCAAGCTCAGGTTAATCCCCAACTCCTTAACTAAGACTACTTTTCTGTGGTGCATTAGCCGCCACCTAATTTCATTTATTGTTTAGATGACATGGCAAGGCAATTTCAGGAGCAGTTTCTATGAATGGAATTAGGAGCTTCCATGTTTGACTTAGCTCGAATGAGAGAAAAGCCAGGAAAATCTATGAAAGATTACATTAACCGGTTCAAAAGTGCTAGGTTAAAGGGCACAGTAGCCTTTCCTGAAGTTGAATACGCCGAGCTTTTCATAAGTGGCTTGGATATTGAATTTAGAAAAAAAAATTTGAACGCTCTAACTTCATGACGCTCCTATAATTGGAAGCATGTGCAGTTCGATACTAGGCTATCATAAATAAAGAATGTCTGAAGAAAAATATACTATATGGGACTTACATACATGATCTAATCAAAGAAGATGAAGATCCTCCTTATGAGATCGACGTTACTAAATGCATCAAGGGGCCTCCTTTGGTTTACAACCGTTTGGTTAAGAAGGATGCCAAAGCCAAGAAGTCTTATCAATCCCAAGATCAGGGGTACATACCCAATTCTAATAAGGGGAAGGTACGCTACAGATGGCACGATTCATTAACCCATTCTACAAAGAACTACGTCATCTTCAGAAATGGATGGCATAGAAGCTAGGGAATTAAGCTTCTTGAGAGAAGGACGGGTGGGTGTTGATAAAGACCCCTTCCCTAATCCTATTCAACTCAATGTTATCAACACCATCATCAAAAGAAATACATATAGTGTCTTGACTAATCCTTTTCCCCTCAACAGGAACAAAGTGGTCCTCAACGACATTCATAAGGCAAGAGTGGCTAACCATCGATTCAAGTGATTGGTAAATGAAGGCATACTAAGCTTCCCTAGACTTGTGCACACATTGGATGATGGAATATGCGATTGGCATGTCATTGAACTCCGTCCCACAAACGAGTGTGCCATTTTTAAAAACTTGTTGATCAAGCTTCACAATAACTCTGCCACTACGCTAAGAGTGGCTGAGGGAGTTGGCTATGGAGATCAATTGAAACTAGAGGCCCTCTCAAGGCCTCATGAGCCTAGAGAAGATATTTCATGTGTAATGATTTAAGATAAATCTTGAATCAAAACCTAGGAGAGAGAAAGAATCAAGATTGAAGAGAAGTAGAGAAGAAGAGAATAGAGAGAATTAGGGGGAAGTAAGAAGGAATTCTATTTCATTGAAAGATTCTTCATAACAACAATCAACCTATATGTATCTTGGCAACAGCCATAAAATATATCAACTCGAAATATCTAGCTAACTAACTACTTTTCCCTCCCTTACTATCGGTATGCAAGAATTACAAGTAAGACCAAGAATTACAAGACAATACAAGAAGTAACTAGTAACACATGACAATACTCCTCCCTTAAAGAATAGAATTCTTGTCTTAAGAACCAAAATTTAGGAAATTAACTTTTGATGAATTTAAGCCCCTCCCATGTTGCATCAGACTTCTCCAGATTTGCACATTGGATCCACACTTGATGAATCTTCTTTCTTTGCTGTTGAATGACACTAGAACCTAATATAGTGTGGGTTCTTGAAGTATGATGCCATTTGATAAAGCACTTGGAGGTTGTTTAGAACAAGTCTTGTCTGCAGCAACTTGCTTCTTCAAAAGAGAAACATAGAAGACCGAGTGAATGACTGCATCTAAAGGAAGCTCTAATCGATATGCCACGGTTCCTATCTTCTATAGAACCTTATAAGAGCCAAAGTATCGTGCACTGAGCTTGAAATTCTTACAGATTGCAACTGAGGATTGCCTGTAAGGCTACAAGTATCCATGTCCCCGAACTCAAAGGATCATTCAGACCTCTTCTTATCAGCGAAAAATTTCATTCTCGCTGGAGCCAGCTCTAAATTGTCCTTCAATTGCTAAACTAACTGCTTCCTTTGCTGAATCATGTCTTCAACTTCAACCACATGAATAGTAATACTATGAGATAATACTAGAAATGGAGGATCATAGCCATATAAGGCCTTGAGTAGTACCCAAGGATGAGTGTGCATGAGTGTTGTACCAGTATTCATCTAACGAAAGCCACTTGCACCATTTCCTTGGATTGTTGAAAATCATGCTTCACAAGTTTTGCTTCACACTTTGGTTCAATCTTTCAGTTTGCCCAACGGATTAAGGATGGTAGACAGCGCTCAAAGTCAAGGAAGAACCCAAGAGTTTAAACAATTCTTTCTAAAAGGTGCTTGTGAACAATCTATCCGTATTAGATAGAATGGCTTGGGGAAGACCATGAAGCTTATAAATATTGTCCAAGAATACCTTTGCAAGCTTCTCCGCACAAATACGATGATTATGAGCTATGAAATGTCCATACTTCATAAAATGATCAATCACCACCTAAATAATCTCTTTCCCCTCTAATTTTGGCAGATCTTTGATAAAGTTCATATTAATTTGTTTCCAACCCCATCTGGAATTGGAAAAGGCTGCAGCAATCTGGGATGAAAATTATGTTCAGTATTGGTACATTGATAGATTTCACAATTTTGTTCAATTTCAATCACATCTCATTTCATGCCTTACCAAGTGAAGTGTTGTTTGAGCCTCTGATATAAACCTTTAATGCTGAAGTGTCCTCCCAATGCTGAAGCATGAGAAGCCATGATAATCTGCCTTCTTAACTCAATAGTTGTCCTAATATAAACCTTTCCCTTGACTCCCAAAATGCCATTAACCAAAGTCACTTCATTAGCTGTTATCCTTATTGCAGGATCTTGAATGCTAAGGATTGTTATCTGTTCTCGAGAAAATTGATCTTGCTCATAAGACTTGAAAACTTCCTCCATCTAAGCAGGAACTACAGTTGTGATTGCTAAGCAAGATCCCTGTGCTGTATTTTCTTTTCTTCTGGACAAAGCATCCGTAGCCAAATTTTGTTTCCCTTTTCTCTATTCAATTGCATAGTCATATCCTAACATCTTCATCGATCCTTTTCATTGAACCCTTGTTGTTATGTTTTGCTCCAAATAGAAACTTAAGGCTTTAGTGATATGTCTTGGTCACAAAATGATGCCCCTTTAAGTACTGTCTCCATTTTTCCACTACTAAGAGAATGGCTAGGTATTCTTTTCCATATATAGATAGGTTCATATGCCGTGGACTAAGAGCTTGGCTTAGGAAAGAAATTGGCCTCCCTTGTTGAGACAGAACTACTCCAACTCCTTGGTTGCATGCATAAGTCTCAATCTCAGAGGGCTCTTTAAAATCAGGCATCCTCAATGCCGATGCCAAACACATTGCCAACTTCAGGCTTTCAAATGCTTCTTGTGTTATAGAGGACCATAAGAAGACATTCTTCTTAAGATGATCTATTAAAGGCTTAACAATGACTCCGTAGCCTTGGATGAACTTCTTGTAGTAGCCAGTTAGTCCCAAAAAACCTCTCAATTGTTTAACTGTAGTGGGAGTTGGCCATTGTTTCATAGCTTGAACCTCACACATTGGTGGCTACCTCTTCATAGAGATTACATGTTCCAAACATTGTATTTGAGTTTGTGCAAAAGAACATTTGGATAGTTTGGCAAATAACTTGTGTTTGCGCGTGATATAGAAAACTTGGTTCAAATGCTCAACATGATTCTTCAAATTTGAATTATAAACTAAGATATCATCAAAAAATACAAGGACAAATTTCCTTAGGAAGGGCTTAAAAATTGAGTTCATTAGGGCATGGAATGTGGTAGGAGTGTTTGATAACCCAAATGGCATAACCACAAATTCAAAATAGCCATGATGTGTTCTTAAGGGCGTTTTTTATATGTCTGTTTCTATTACTCGAATTTGATGATACCCTTGTCTCAAGTCAAGGTCTTGAGAAGTAAACTGCACCATGAAGTTCATCTAATAGGTCATCAATAATAGGGATTGGAAATTTATCTTTGATGGTTAAATAATTTAGTTGTCTGTAATCAATACACTGTTATGAATCAAGATGAATGTTGATCATAACCTAGGGGATAATAGAGTATGAGATGAGAAAGAAGTGAAAGGAGATGAGAAATAGAGAGAGAGTTTAAGATGAGAGAGAAATTCAAGTGTTTATCATTCAATGAATTTTCCTTACAAAAGAATCAACTATTTATACTACCTCTAGAATAAGAACAATACATTGCATCAAGACTCCTACTTAACCGGCTAAAACTAACACAATGCCAAGACTGGCTCTGACACTGACTAAAGGATTTAAGCAAGAACAAGTTAGCAAAACCACCAAAACTAACTTTCCCACCTAAATCTTATTTGAACAGAAAAGCTCTAAAACTGATCTAATTGAGGCTCCGATCATGACAATACCCCCCTCACAAGAACATTCTTGCCTCAAGAATAAAGAGAAGGAAATTGAGACTTGAGAAATGGCCAATCTTCCCAGGTAGCATTCTCCTTTCCTAAATTGGTCCATTGCACTAGTGCATCTTTGGCTTGTGTTCCCTGTTGCTGCACCATACTGGAGGCTAGGATTGCTTCAAGCTCTTGCACAATTAGGCCCTACATAGTAGCTTGTGGAGGTACTATAGAGCTACTTGTGCCCTATGCAACATGCTTTTTTAACAGAGATACATGGAACACTGGGTGTACCAATCAATCAGGAGGCAACTCCAACTTGTAAGCAATTTTCCAATCTTCTCCAAAAACTTGTACGGTCCAAAGTAATAAGCACGTATCTTAATGTTCTTACCCACCGCCACTGAAGCTTGTCTATATGGATGTAATTTTAAGAAAACAAAATCACCAACTACAAAGGTTTTGTCAGTTCTTTTCCTATCTACAAAATAGTTCATCCTTGCTTAAGCAACTTGTAAATTGTTTTTGAGTTGTTGCACCAATTGTCTCCTTCGAGCTAAAAGACTATTAACTTCAACCACATGTGAAACTACTCCTTGAAGCATAAAGGGATAGGGTGGATCAATAACCATACAAAGCCTTAAACAGAGTTGTTTCTAAGGCTGAATATGAATGAGTATTATGCCAAAATTCCGCAAGAGATAACCATCCGTGCCAGTTCTTAGGATGTGTGAACGTCATGCTCCTCAAATATTGCTCAACACATTGATTTACTCTCTCTGTTTAACAATCTGTTTATGGATGGTAAAATGAACTCAGGGCCAAAATAGAACCCAGCAATAAAAACAGCTCACGCCAAAAATTGCTAGTGAATAGCCTGTCTCTATCTGAAATAATTGAATAAGGTAATATGTGAAGTTTATAATGTGATCCAAGAAGAGCCTTGCCAATTTATCAGCTGAAATAGGATGTTGGAGTGCTATAAAGTGACTGAACTTTGTGATGTGATCGACCACCACCAAAATAACTTCCTTCCCTTCAGACTTCGGTAAGCCTTCAAGAAAGTCCATGCTAACGTGCTGCCAAGCTCTATCTGGAATATGTAAAGGTTGAAGCAATCCTTGGTAGTGCAAACGTTCACTCTTTGTTCGTTGATATGCTTCACATTGCTGAATTAATTCTTGCACATCCTTCTTTACACCAAGCCAATGGAAATACTGCTTTAATCTTTAATATGTTCCTTTAATTCCTGAATGTCCTCGCCAAGCTGAATCATGAGAAGCCATAATGTCTTGCTTCCTTGGTTCACATCCTACACCAATGTATACCTTTCCTTTAATTCGAATAACTCCACTGTTGACAGTGACCTCAGACCCTAAATTTGGAGGTCCTTGGATGCAACTAGAAATAATGCAATCATGAGCAAAGGTATCTTCTTCATACGTTTTGATCACTTCTTCCTTCCACATGGGTAAAACTTATGAAATTTTAGCACACGAAGCATTTTTTAGATCATCTTGGCTCCTTGAAAGAGCATCAGTTGCAGAATTATCTATTCCCCTTCAGTATTCAATGGCATAGTCCAATCCTAACATCTTCATAAGGCCCTTCCTTTGAACTCTTATTGTAATCTTTTGTTCAGGTGTAATGATTCAAATTGAATCTTGAATCAATACCTAGGTGAGAGATAGAAGATAGAACAGAGAGAATTAGGGGAAGAAGATTCTTTTTCATAGAATACCTTCTCAATACAAGAATTAAGCTATTTGTACTCTTACAACTACCAAGAATTTCTAACCCAAGCTCTAACTAACTAACTAACTTGAATACACTTGAACAGACTTTCCCTCCTTAGCTCGCAGCTACACAATACTGAATTTACAAGGGAATTAAAATGGAATACAAGACTTAACAAGTAATGAATTACAATGGATACAAGAATTAACAAGTAATACATGGCAATTCATTACAATACTCCTCCCTCAAAGAAAAGATTCTTGTCTTAAGAATCTAACTCAGGAAATTGACTTTTGAGAAACTTGAGCTCTTCCAATGTAGCCGTAGAATGCTCCAAATTGACCCATTGGACTAATACGTGCTGATCCTTCTTGCCTCGATGCTGTATTACTCTGGAATCTAGTATCATAGTGGGTTCCTAAAGTAATATGGAATTGGATGAAGCGTTTGGAGGTTGTGTAGAAAATGTCTTACTAGCTGCAACCTGCTTCTTCAAAAGAGAGTTATGGAATATCGGATGAATGGCGGCATCTGGAGGGAGATCTAATATGTATGCCACTGCTCCAATGTTGTACATTACACTGTTTGGACCAAAGTACCTTGCACTGAGTTTAACATTCTTGCGGATTACCATTGATGACTGCCTATAAGACTGTAATTTCAAGTATACCATGTCTCCAACCTCAAAGGATCGTTTAACCCTCCTCTTATCAGCAAAGAATTTTTTCCTGGCTTGTTCGAGCTACAAATTGTCCTTCAACTGCTAGAATATGTGTTTCCTTTGCTGCATTAGATCCTCAACTTCAGCCACATAAGTATTACAACCCTGAGATAACACTAGAAATGGAGGTTCATAGCCATATAAGGCTTTGAAGGGAGTGATACCCAATGATGAGTATGCGTGAGTGTGGTACCAATATTCGGCTAGTGAAAGCCACTTGCACCATTGCTTAGGATTGTTGAAAGTCATGCTTCTCAAGTATTGTTCTACGCTTTGGTTCAATCTCTCAGTTTTGCCATGGGTTTGGGGATGGTATGCTGAGCTCAAAGACAATGTTAATCCCAACAATTTGAACAATTCTTTAAAAAATGTACTTGTGAACAAACGATCTCTATCAGATAAAATGGTTTGGGGCAAGCCATGGAGCTTATAAATGTTATCCAAGAACAACTTAGCAAGCTTCTCAGCATAAATAGGATGATTAAGAGCTATGAAATGACCATATTTTGTAAAATGATCAATCATAACCCAAATAATCTCTTTCCCCTCTGATTTTGGCAGCCTTTTAATAAAATCCATACTAGTTTACTGCCAAGCACTATCTGGAATTGGTAGGGGCTATAATAACCCAAGATAGGGAGCTTGAGCACTCTTGGTACGCTGACAAACTTCACAACTCTATATCATTTCAATCGCATCATGCTTCATACCTCGCCAAGTGAAATTCTGCTTCAGTCGTTGGTAGGAACCTTCAATTCCAGAATGGCCACCCAGTGCTGAAGTATGGAAAGCTAAACCTTCAATTCTAGAATGGCCACCTAATGCTGAAGCATGGACAGCTAACATAATACGTCTTATTACCTTAGTAGAATTCCCAATATAGATCTTCCCCTTGATTCTCAGAATGCCATTGACCAAGGATACATCATTAGTTGTTGAACCAACAGCAGGATCTAAAATGCCAAGTGCTGTCAAATGCGCTTGAGCAAACTAATCACTCTCGTATGACTTGAAAATTTCCTCCATCCAAGCAGGAATGATAATGGTGATTGCCAAGCATGAAGCTTCAACTGCATTCTCTTGCCTCCTTGACAAGGCATCCTCGGCCAAAATTTCCCTCCCTTTCCTTATTAGATTGCATAATCCAAGCCTAACATCTTCATAAGGCCTTTACTCTTAACCCTTTTGTTATTCTTTGCTCCAATAAGAACTTCAGACTTTGGTGATCTGTTTTAATCACAAAATGGTGCCCTTCTAGATATTGTCTTCATTTCTGCACAGCTAAGAGAATGGCTAAGTACTCTTTTTCATATATAGACAAGCTCATGTGACTTGGGCTAAGAGCTTGGCTTAGGAAAGCAATTGGCTTTCCTTGTTAGGACAATTCTACAACCACTTCACTACTACATGCATCAGTCTCAATCTCAATGGATTGAGGAAAATTAGGCATCCTCAATACCGGAGCTGCACACATTGCTAGTTTTAAGCTATCAAATGCCCCATGTGCTACAGCAGTCCAACAAAAAGAGTTCTTCTTAAGAAGATCATTCAAGGGCTTAGCAAGGACCCCATACTCTTAAATGAACTTTCTGTAGTAACCTGTTAGGCCTAAAAAACTTCTCAATTACTTAACTATTGTGGGGGTTGTCCTTTGTTTCATAGCTTGAACCTTAGATGCATCGGTGGCTACCCCTTCGTAGGAGATTACATGACCCAAATACTCTAGTTGACTTTGGCCAAAAGAGCATTTGGATAGTTTAGCATATAGTTTGTGTTTATGATGTTAGGGTTTAGGGATTTGCAACTTCTAGAGAGAGAAACAAGAGAGAGTCTCTCTGAAGCGGCGATTTCTGGGTGGTGGCGCGTGGGGTACGGATAGCGGCGGGTGGTCGGCTCCCCTGTTTTCTGTAGGGGGTTTTCCAGCGCGTGAGGGCACGTCCGGCGTCGTACAGGCTAGATCTTTGGATCTCCGTGCTCCCTGAAGCCTGTAGAATCTCTTCAGCTACCCCAATCACGATTTCCAATCTTTTTTTGAGGGCGTAAACACATGTGAGTGAGGGAGTCGAAGGTTTTGGATGATTTGCGTAGGACGCACGATCTTGCCATCAAGATCTCATCTATCCTCCTCTTGAGCTTCTGGTTTTGATCCTTGAAGTGGTGGTGGTGGTGCTTGTGGCTAGTGGTGTCAATTCTCTCTCCGTGTACACATCTCGAAGTTCAATGCAATGAACTCCTCCATGGATGCAATTTTTGGGTAACTTCCTCTACTCATTAATTTGCTCATAGTTAGTGCCAATTTACTAATTTTGGTACTTGGTTCGTGTTTTGATCCGCTTTTGGGTAGGGGTGCAACTAAGCCCCTGTTTTCGGGTTGTGCCGGGGTCCACTTTGGCTCGGCTTGTGCTGCTTGTTTGTCGATCAAGATTTGTAAATTGATCAAGATTTGCTGTCCTTGGATTGACCACTGCTTATTTCTCTGATTTTTTTTGAGTTTTGACTTCGGTTTTTCTTTCCGAGTTTTTGATTCAGTGTTCCCCTGTTTCTGCCGGGTTTGTGGCACCTGAAATTTGTTTTCTCCTTCATGCTTTCCAGCCAAATTACTTGCATTTTGGTTGTTTTTTCCTTGGCGTGGTGTTGGGATTGTTTGGTGGAGGTTGGCGTTCGGTTTTGGTGGTGGTCGTGGCTCGTTTTGGTGGTGGCGAGGCTGGGCACGAGTGGTGGAGGCTACCTGGGGTGGCGTGTCTGCCGCGTGACTCCTGGTGGTGGTGGGCGTGTGGACGGTGGTGGGGTTCGTGTCTTGCATTGGTGGTTGGGGGTGGTTGTTAGGTGGTTTAGGTTGTTGGGTGGTTGGGGTGTTTATTGAGGTGGTTAGAGATATTTTTTTCTCTCTTAGAATTGGTTATGGCTTCGGGGGCTGCGCCTCAGGATTGTATGTTACCAGATTGGTTGATGAATGATTTTTGGGATGAATGCTTAGGAGAGTCATTTGAGGATCGGCATGCTCGCCTTAATGTCCCTTCAACAAGCAACCTCTCGTATGTTCCTCCTAAATCTATCGATGACAAAGTCGTTGCAACTATATCTCGTAAGGATGTCACCCCGGGTTTTGCCAAATGGAGTCGTTGACTTACGGGTGGCTTTATTGGCGGCCGTGTTGCATTATCGTGTTGTACCGCTATTGCCTCCTCTCTTTGGGGCTCTATGGGTCTTGAATGTGTTATTCCCTCCAAAACGGGCTATTTCTTTCATTTCCGCTCCTATGGCGACGCTCACAGAGTTCTTCAAGGTGGCCCTTAGCACTTTAGGGGCTGTTATCTAGCTCTGCATCATTGGTTTCTAGATGACGTCACACCTAGGGTTGAACCCTCGACCCTACCGATTTGGGTCCAAATTCACGGGCTTCATCCCCCCTTATGGACGAGTAAGGCCTTGAGCTCGATTGCTAGTGGGGTGGGTCGACCTCTCTACATGGACCAACCGACTCTTGATGGGACTTCCATCCAATATGCCTGTATATGCGCGGAAATTGATGCTCGGAAGCTGCTTCCTAACGATATGGAGGTCCACTTTGAGGATCTTCGAATCCCGATCACGTTCAAGTATGAAGGGCTGCCCCCAATACGCACTAAGTGCTCGTCTTTTGGTCACTCTTGTCCGGACTCCTATCCTCGTCCCCTGGTCGAAATTGTTTATGGTGCTAAGCCATGTCATCGAGTCGGCAACGCAAAACAAGGGCAGATCGTGGGCTCGGAAATAATATTGAGGTTGATGAGGTAGATTCTCTTGATATTGGGCTAGAAAAAATTACCCAAAATTTACAAAATAACATTGGGCCGGAACAAAATTTACAGCCCAATGGTGATGGGCCCTCTCCCCTTCTTCAGGCCCAGCAGCTGGGTTGCTTGTTGGGGACACACGGTCCCCAGCCCAAGTGGGCCCAGGAGGCCCTTGGCCTCCTGGGACTGAAATCCCTACAACAGGGGGCTCGCGGCCCCCTATTACTTCGGCCTCCCAGGCCCAAATCTGCTCCAGCAGGGGCCGTGCGGCCCCCTGCTATTCGTCCACGCCTGGGTGGGGCTGGCCCGCCCAGGGCTTTTGTTAGGCCGGGAACCGTGGCGCTCCCGATCCAACCAGCCTCTACTTCTGCCCCCCGGGTCGCTGCTACTGTTCCGGGTTCGGTCCGAGGTCGTCTGGCATCTGAAAGTTCGGGTGGGCAGCATCCGGCTCCCCTTATCTCTAATATAGATTGTTCTCGTGCTTTTGAGCATTTTGACTTGACCCAGCTGATCTAGGGGATGCTCGCCAACTTGATTTGAATGATGTCTCCTTTCTTGGGTTGTTGGACTCCCCGGCCTCCCGAGGGTCCCCTGCCGAGTCTGTTTCTACTACTACTTCTAGTTGACATGGTCGTTTAGTCCCCCCTGGGCTCTCTGACTTTTGTGTCTCTTCGGTCTCTCCTGACTCGAGGCCTTTGACTATGCCCTTACAGTGTTCTCTGAACTGTGAGGCTAGTGTTCCGAGTGCTGCTCCTCCCCCTCGAGGCGCTGCTGTTGTTTCTTTGGACACTGGATGGACTACTGCCTCCTCTTGTCGTTTGAGGAAAGCTGAGTGTCGGATGACCCGTGTAGCTGCCAAGGCTGCTGCTATTGCTTCTTCTCTTGGGGACTGATCCCCCTTTTTTTTTTCCTTTCCTGTTTATCTTTTTCTTTTCTTTTCTTTGTATTTTATTTGTAGGAGTTTTCTCCTTTCTCTTGGGTTTTTGCCTTGCTTGCCTTTCTTGGCTTGTCTATGTGTGTTTTTTCCCGCTTTGTTGTCCCGCCTGTCATGTTGGCTATTGGACTTGTTAGGGGAATGCCCCTGTACTCTTGTACTTTGCTCTTTTTGGTAATAAAAAATAAAAACGCCGACTTACCAAAAAAAGAAATAAAGTTTGTGTTTATGCGTGGTAAGGAATACAAGGTTCAAGTGTGCAATGTGTTCTTTCAAATTTGGGCTGTAAACTAGGATGTCGTCAATGAATACAAGGATAAATTTCCTGAGAAAAGGCTTAAAAACAAAGTTCATTAGAGCTTAAAAGGTGGCAGGAGCGTTTGATAATCCAAAAGGCATAACCACAAACTCAAAATGGCCATGGTGGGTTCTAAAAGTTTTTTTACATATGTTAGATTCAACCACTCTTATTTGATCATATCCTTGCCTCAAATCAAGTTTTGAGAAGTAAATTGTACCATGTAATTCATCTAATATGTCATCAATTATAGGAATTGGAAATTTTTATCTTTGATGGTTAAGGAATTTAGTTGCCTATAGTCTATACACATGCTAGATGTTCCATCTCCCTTTTTAATAAGAATGACTGGTGAAGCAAACGGACTATGGCTATGCCTTATGAAATTTGTTTTCATTAGCTCCTCCACTTGTTTTTCAATCTCATTCTTTTGGGAATGTGGGTATTTGTATGGTCTTAAGTTGATTGGACCAGAATTAGCTTTGAGTGGAATGGTATGATCAAAATTTCTTGTAGGAGGTAAGGTAGTTGGTAACTCAAATAGATTTTCAAAATCATGTAATAGCTGCCTAATAGAGGGGTTAGATACAACCTAAGCATCGTACAGATCTACACTAATAGAGAACAATTGGCCAATCCACTGTACCTTGCTCTTCTTAAGCACCCCTTGCAACTTCTTACAACTCTTGATTGTAGGCTTCCTTGCTCAACCGAGCCCCACAGCTACACTATTTTGCCTTCTCTTTCAAATGAGATAGTTAGCTGCACAAAATCAAAGATAATAGGGCTGAAAGTTTTCATCCAATCCACCCCCAATACCATGTCACGGCCCCCAAGCTTCAAGACTTTGAAATCGTAAGTGAATGAAATGCCTTGCGTCTCCCATTTGAACTCTTTGCTCTTCATTTGTGTTAACATGGAATTGCCATCTTCTAATCGTAAGGGAGAGGTCTTGATAAGTTCATGCCCTACTAATCTACCTATCTTGGGATCCAAGAAGCTACAGGTGCTTCCACTATCAATCAAGATTAGTAAGGACTTGCGGTTTGCAATCCCTTTGATTCTAATGGTGTTGTAGGGTCCTCCACCAGTTATAGCTCTTACCGAGATTTCTGCTTCATCCTGATCCTCCTCCACTTCTTGAGTCTCTAAAAATTCATCCTCACATTCAGCATAAGACTCCTGATCCTCATCTACGTCCTCACTGCTAGTGACTGTCATCAGTTGCTTGGGAGTGCACTTATGACAAAAAAAATACTTTTGGTTACATTTGAAGCACAACTTCTGTGCTCTCTTTTCTTCAATGCTCAAGTGTCTGGATGAATTTTGTCCTCATAGCAGAGGAGCTACCATTCCTGCCTTTTGTCCAGATTCGTAAGAATTAATAGCTGAGGATTCAAACAATCGAGCTTTAGAATAAGCCTAGGACACTGTGGGAAGGTTGAGGGCCTTAACTAGATTCTCGATCTTGGGCTTTAGCCCACTTATGAAGCTAGACACATAATACTCCTTTATTCCCAGATGAACTGCCATCATTCTTGCTTTCAAATTCTCAAACTGGGACATGTACTTTTTAACACTTCCTACTTATGACACCTTGTTGAACTTGTCAATCACATCTCCAGTGTCCTCATCCCCATATCTATCAGAAAACTCATCCACAAATTCCCTCGAAATAACACTCGGATTACCGAAGATCAACCCATGGTACCAAACTTCATGATCAAACCTCCTGAGATTCAGTAATTGCATAAAATCTAAAGTACCTTTCACATCTCCTTATCCAAGATTGAGGATGTGTTCCATCAAAGGTGTCAATCTCCACCTTTGGTTGTTTGCTATAGGTGCCATTTCTCTCTAATCAGCCACATTGGGAGGTCTCCCTTGGGGAGGAACTTGAGGCAGCACACCAGCATCAATGGGTAAGGACTATCTATGAATTTGCTCCTGCATTCCACCCAGCCTTTATTCCATCTTTTGCTACATCTAAACTAGTTGTCGATGATTGGCACTCACCACACAAAGCATGTCCTACATCATTTGCTGGAGCTGGGTCAATTGATCATTCGAACCAACCTTATAAGCCGAATTGATAGCCATTGAAGCCTATTTCTTGTTCCTAACTAGCGTGATCACTTGGATTGCAAGCCAATCAAATGCAATTACAAGCTCTGATACCACTTGTAATGATTCAAGCTAAATCTTGAATCAATACCTAAGTGAGAGATAGAAAATAGAATTGAGAGAAGAAGAGAATTGAGAGAATTAGTGGAAGAAGAGAATCTTTTTCATTAAATACCTTCTCAATACAATAATTGAGCCATTTGTACTCTTGCAATTACCAAGAATATCTAACCCAAGCTCTAAGTAACTAACTAACATGAAACACCTGAACTAACTTTCCCTCCTTAGCTCACGGTTACGCAATACTTAATTTACAAGGGAATTACAATGGAATACAAGAATTAACAAGTAATGAATTACAATGGAATATGATGCTTACTTTGCATATGCGTTAGCAAGTGCACTAGTCGTACCAAGTAATATAGAAGTAAGTAGAGTATTGTTTCCACGAGGATTGTATTGAGTGAATACAAATTAGTAGCTTCAATACTATTTGAAAGACCGAAAAATTTAAGATTTCGATAAGAAATAAAGTAAAATAAAATAAAAAGAAATAAAAGTTAAAACGAGATTAGAATGTGCTAATTCTTTGTTGGTTTTTATCAGTTTATAAAGTCTAGGGCATCCGATTTCACCTTAGTTGCATCAATACGCCTTTTCTATTCTCGATATTCAAGTTGTTAATGTGTGTTGATGGTTGAAAATCCTAATTTACTAAATATTCTCTCTCGGTCAACATTTAGCATACTCCTTAACATATTAACCCATCACTCTCGTGAATGAATTTAAATAAGAAAAGAGTTTTCAAAGTTCTATGATTTTCTTTTTTGAAAACCACACAAATCGAGTTAATCTCTCTTAAGCATTCGCCCAATTTGTGGTGCTTATCACCTCAGCAATCATCATAAATCTCCTTTCGGACTCATTATGAATCATTATAGGCTTTTAATGGTGATCAAGCATTTAAAACTCATGAAGAACAATGATAAACACTTCAACAACACAATAACATAAACATTGAATACTTTGAATTACAAATAAGCGTATATTACAACTTAGGCTACATCGTAGCCTTAAAATAACAAAATTAGTTCATGATAAACTTAATATTAAACATTATAAACACAAAATTCATGAACTTAGGAAAGAAAAAAGGATGGAAAGAACTAAAAATAATAAATTACAAACCAAACTTTCTTCCTTCCTTCTCCCTTCCTCTTTCTCACTATTTTTCTCTCTTTTCTCGTTCAAATCTTGTGATTTTTTGTTTCCGAATCTTGTGCTTAAACACCCCCACACTATCACCTATTTGTAGAAGTTGGGCTAGGATAAAAACATTTATTTAAAAATTTTCAAACTTCATCCTCACTAGCTGAAACTTACGGCAGCTGCAGCTGGTACTGAAGCCCTGTTCTCTCTCCTTTTTCTTCAATTTTTTTTACATTCCACTGCCCAAATTTTGCTTAAAATCATCATGTGCATGTACTATAAGGTGTATACAATGAATTTGAGCTAAAATATTGCATAATATAGCCGCCCAAAGTGGATAAATTAAGCAAGTTGTGCAAAATCCGTCAATTTTTTGCAGCTGCAGCAATGTTGCTTTTTCATCCATTTTTTTTTCATTTGTTCTGAATTTCACCGCCCAAAACTTGCAAAATAAGAGTTAAAACATGTTAACGTATGTTTTTAAAATGAATTTTGGCAAAATGCATTGAGTTTTTGCTCCCAAAATGCAAGTTGAAGCGGATTGCACTACCACCTGCACCCTTGCCGCCTAGATCTTGCAATGGCTGCTCAACTCGATTTTTTTCATTTTTTATTGATTTTCACCACCCAAAATCTTCTTTATAATCAAATTTAACATGTTAATGAAGTGTTCAAGAATTTCTTTCATGTTATTTGTCCATTTTGCCACCCAAAATTGCAAGTTGAAATGGATTGGTTGAGCTTGGTGAATTTTCTCTGTTCTCACTGTTCTTTGCTGATTTTTTTCAATTTATTTAGCTTAGACCCACCTAAATTCAGAGTTCACATCAACTTTGACATGTTAATGCATTGTTTAATTAATCCTTGCACTTGATTTGAGCATTTTGTTACCCATTTTTGCAAGTTGAATTGTATTGTGCATGAACTTGTTGTGTTCTTGCTTTAGCCATGTTAATTATTATGATCTGCCCATTTTTTTCTTTGGTTCGGTGTATCTTGCTTTTACTTGTTGATGTTAATGATAAAACCTAGTAAGATTTAGCATAAAAAGAGTGTTTTTTTTTTTCAAGAAAATGGCAATATGAGCGAAAAAGAGTAAAATCGAGCAAAAGCGATAAAAATTTGATGCAAAAAGTTTAAAAATGAATCAATATGACAAAAATAATTATATACTAAATTAGACCTATCAAAATACCCCCAAACTTAAATCTTGCTCGTTCTCGAGCAAGGGTGAACATTAAGGCGCAGGATCTCATGCTTTTTTTAAGAATGATTCCACAATTTAAAGCAAGTGTACTTTTGTTAGAAAAGAATGACCGAGGATCAAGTTAAAGGTTCTAAAGGCAAAACCAACTTTTCCAAGGAAAAATCTGTCAATTACCTAGGTAATGGAATTCAAAAGTTAGCTAAGCAAATTAAGTTTATCTGTTCTTTCTAATCTTAAAATATTCAAACCGAATAGAGGACAAAATCATACCACTCAAAATAAGACTTATCAAATATGCCCAAGACTAATTATTTTTCCGCCTTTTTTTTTTTCTTTAGAGGAATTCATTTACTCAAGTCAATTTCGGTTCATGAGCATATTTGCAGCGAGAATCAAGCTCCGACTCCTAGGCAATGACCCATAAGTAAGAGAAGCCACCAATGAGATGCCTTCATTATGACTTCCCGAGAATATCTTCAGTGAAAATCAAGCTCTGACTCTTTGGCGATGACCCATAAGTAAGAAAAGCCACCATTGAGACGTCCTCATAATGGGTAGCACATATCATTAAAATGTTTATAAATGGGATAGCGGTGCTAGAGATGATTTCCTCTCTCTCTCTCTTTTTTTTTTTTTTTTTTTTTTTTTTGGTCCTTGGTTCCTTGTTAGCTTTCTAAGTACTCCTTGTAGCGAAATTTCAATGCAGCAACTCCCGTTCCAGTTGGCACAGGGTACCAGGTGTTGAAACACCCCTATGGATCTACTTGCTCGAGGCACCAAGGCATGAAACCATTACACCATAACGCATATCCAAATGAAGATAGCGGTGCTTAGTTATTCTCTCCGTCTATTTTTATTATACTTTTCTTTAGATTTAGGCATAACTCTTCAAAGTTCATTATAAAGATGAAAATATTTTATGTAACCCATTCAAATTTGAGCATCTTTTAATAAGAAAGAAAAGTAAAACAGCTATGCTAACAATTGAACCCAAATACCCTAGTCCTATCAAGATAATGCCTTAGTTTAGATCTTGCTTCGCAATTAGAACACAAAAACAATTGATTCTTAGGTTATTCAAATCAAATTAAAGTAAACGAGCTAAGAAAAAGTAGAAAAATTCCCAAAAAAGCATTATGATAGGTTTTTAAAATATGCGGGGGTCTTTTTTATTAAATTTTTTTATTTATTGTTTTTTTTAAACTAATGATTAAAACTATAGAAATAGACTATCTTTTTATTGGCCGACAATAGTTACATCCCCATACAAAGGCTCCAAACTCTAGGAGGCACTTAAGCCGAATCTAAAACATAAAATAGGAAAACTTTTCAATTTTTTTTTATTCAAAAATTTTAATTATTAATTTATTATACTTATTGTTAACATTACTTTTCCCACCCCGAAACTTTATTTAAAAAAAAAGAACTAAAAAGACAAATTGGGTGAGAGATACTTCCCCAGTTTGAGGATTGCTCTTTTAATAGTGTATGTGGATATCATGCCACCCCCAAACTTATTGCAAAAATACCTATTTAATCAAGAATAAACATGAGAAAAATAAAAATAATGAAAGAAAAATAAAATTAGATAAATAAAGATATAAACACTTGGGTTGCCACCTAAGAAGCGCTTAGTTTATAGTCGTTAGCTCGACTTTCTAGGTGGATCTATCCCGTGTCCTGAAGGAGAATAGAGTTTCCACCATCCATCTATAATGACCTTTTTTTTCGTGACTTTTCCTTGTTCTTTTCGTTACAGGACCTCCTCCACCTTCGCTAATTTTGGGATCTTTGAGCTTGATTTGCCACAACTTGAATTTTTTTTTCCGATTTCTTCTACTATTTTTCTCTGAGGCATCCATGGTTTCGAAAATTTCTAACCATGTTAGATAGGTTCGACATTCTATTTCAATGACTGGTGGTGATGGGTCAGTAAAGATAGGGTTGATCCTTGGTGGCTCTGAGTTGACTCAGGGGATTATATCATATTGAGGTGGTTTTTCTAGTGTGTCACCATCCCTTAATGCTATGGCATTAGTTTGCTCCCCTAAGTTAGTGATGGGATTGCTAGGCAAAGAATCTTTATACCTCTTAGAAAGTTCCTCTATTGTAGTTCCTATTTTAGGTTCTGGATTTTGGAAGGAGGCTTACGGCTTTTTAGGTCAGCCACGGATTCCGTGAACTCCCTCAATGTCTTTTCTAAGTCATATTTCTTTTCCTGAAATGGATAAGTGGGTGACCAAGGCGCTCCGTAATGGTTCTAAGAAAAGTTAGAAGGGTCCATCCATTCTTGACAATATGTGCTACAGTAGAGAATGTATTGGGGTTGGTTAAAATTTAACATGTAATGACCTTGTTCAAAACCCCATGAGGAAAAGCTATTACCTAATTGGCATTCCATACTAGCATGGTTACCTGCACAAAATTCACATCTAGGAGCACAAGCAGCAATCATCTCATTTAATGTTTCTCGAATTTGTGAAAGTTGAGCAGATAATTCACTATATTCATGAATGCTCAGTTTGCTTTTCGGTATAACTTGATATTGAGGTGTCATAAAGTTATATTGCTCAAAACCTGATGAAGAAAAGCTATTACCTATTTGGCATTCCATAATAGTGTGCTTACCTGTGCAAAATTCACATCTAGGTGTACTGGCAGTAATTATGTCTTCAATTAGTGAAAGTCGAGCAAATAATGCATCAAATACAACATGGTATTGAGGTCTTATAAAGTTGTCGCAAGCCATCACTCTGTTTTTTTTTTAAACGAAGAAAAAATGAATAAATAATTAATTTATTAAACTTAAAAGTTAAAGGACAGATAAAATTAGTGAGAAAACTTTAAAATTGCAATAATCCAAGGTTTTTTATATATATATATATATATATATAAATTTAAAAAGGGTGAGGGTTAATGGTAAAGATTCTAAAAAATTTAAAGATAACAAATTTAACTTTAAAAAATTTATCTGGACAGATTAAAAAGTCAAAATAAGGTTAAAATTAATCAAAAATGTAAAAATACAACAATCAAAAATAAAATAAAATAAAATACATGAATGAATGAAGATTAATTTCTCAAATTTTAAACAAAATTTATAATCTATTAATAATTAGTATTAAAACTAATAATTTTTTTTAGGGGGATATATATATGCGAATTTTTTTAATTTATTTATTTTTAAGAATTATCTTTACAAATAAAACAAACGAATGAAAAGAGATTTATATTTTAAATTTAACAAAGTTTACAAATTATTAACAATTTCAAATTAGCTCCAAAACTAGTTGGTATCGATACCACTCAAATAAAGACAATTCCCGGCAACGGCGCCAAAATCTTGATGCTTACTTTGCGTATGCGTTAGCAAGTGCACTAGTCGAACCAAGTAATAGAGAAGTGAGTAGAGTATCGTTCCCACGAGGATGTATTGAGTGAATACCAAAATTAGTAACTTCAATACTATTTGGAAGTTAAAAAATTTCAGGATTTTGATGTGAAATAAAGTATAATAAAATAAAAAGAAATAAAAGTTTAAATGAGAATAGAATGTGCTAATTTTTTGTTTGGTTTTTATCAGTTTATAAAGTCTAAGGCATCCTATTTCACCTTAGTTGCATCAATACGCCTTTTCTATTCTCGATATTCAAGTTGTTACTGTGTGTTGAGGGTTGAAAATCCTAATTTACAAAATATTCTCTCTCGAGCAACATTCAGCGTACTCTTTGACATATTAACCCATCACTCTCGTGCATCAATTTAAATAAGAAAAGAGTTTTTAAAGTTCTATGATTTTCTTTTTGGAAAACCACACAAATCATGTTAATCTTCCTCGAGTATTCGCCCAATTTGTGGTGCTTATCACCTCAGCAATCATCATAAATCTCCTTTCGGACTCTATGAATCATTATAGGCTTTTAACGGCGATCAAGCATGACAAAATTAGTTCATGATAAACTTTATATTTAACATTATAAACACAAAATTCATGAACTTAGGAGAGAAAAAAGGATAGAAAGAACTAAAAATACAAAATTACACACCAAACTTTCTTCCTTCCTTCCCCTTTCCTCTTTCTCACGGTTTTTCTTTCTTTTCTCACTCAAATCTTGTGATTTTTTGTTTTGAAATCTGACACTTAAACACCCCCATACCATCCCGTATTTATAGTAGTTGAGCTAGGATTAAAAAAAAATTGTAAAAAATCTTCAAACTTCGTCCTCACTAGCTGAAACTTGCAGCAGCGGCAGCTGGTGCTAAAGCCCTATTCTCCCTCCTTTTTCTTCAATTTTTTTTACATTCCACCGCCCAAATTCTACTCAAAATCATCATGTGCGTGTACTATAAGGTGTATACAATGAATTTGAGCTAAAATATTGCGTAATATAGTCACCCAAAGTGCAGAAAGTAAGCAAGTTGTGCAAAATATGTCAATTTTCTGCAGATGCAGCATTGTTGCTTGTATATCCATTTTTTTTCGTTTTTTCTTAATTTCACCACCCAAAACTTGTAAAAGATGAGTTAGGACATGTTAAAGTATGTTTGTAGAATGAATTTGGGTAAAAATCATCGAGTTTTTGCTCCCAAAATGCAAGTTGAAGCTTATTGCACCGCCACCTGCACCCTTGCCGCCCAGATTCTGCAATGGCTGTTCAACTAGATTTTTTCACTTTTTTATCACTTTGCACCACACAAAATTAGCTTTAACATCAACTTGAACATGTTAATGAAGTGTTCAAGAAGCTCTTTCGTGTTATTTTTCCATTTTGCCCCCCAAAATTGCAAGTTGAAATGAATTGGTTGAGCTTAGTGCATTTTCTTTGTTCTTGCTGTTCTTTGCTGATTTTCTTCAAATTTTTTAGCTTATACCCACCTAAATTCAGAGTTTACATCAACTTGGACATGTTAATACATTGTTTAATTAATCCTTGCACTTGATTTGTGCATTTTGTTACCCATTTTTGCAAGTTCAATTGTATTGTGCATGAACTTTTTGTGCACTTTCTTTAGCCGGGTTATTATTATGTTTTTCCTATTTTTTGCTTTGGTTCAGTGTATCTTGCTTTTCCTTGTTGATGTTAATGATAAAACCTAGCAAGATTTAGCATAAAAAAGTGTTTTTGCAAGAAAATGGCAATATGAGTGAAAAAGAGCAAAATCGAGTAAAAGCGATAAAAATTTGATGTAAAATGTTTAAAAATGAATCAAAATCGTAAAAATAATTATATACGAAATTAGACCTATCAGAATACAAGACTTACAAGTAATACATGACAATTCATTATATCAAGCAAGTATTTGAGACTTTGATGATCGTATTTGATTATGAAATGACGGCCTTGCAAGTAGTGCCTCCACTTTTGCATAGTCAACAAAATTGCTATATACTCTTTCTCATATATTGATATCTTTTGATTCTTTGGGCTCAAGGCTTGACTGAGATAAGCTAATGGCCTTCCACTCTGGGATAACACTGCTTCAATTCCCTTGCCACAAGCATCAGTCTTCAATATAAAAGGCAAGTTGAAATCAAGCATAATCAGAACTGGTGTAGAAGTCATAACAACTTTCAAGTGATCAAATTCCTCCTTAGGCAAGTGATTCCAGTGAAATTTCTTGAGCAAATCTGTCAAAGGTTTGGCAATCATACTGTAACCAGCTATAAACTTGCTGTAGTAGCCTGTCAGACCAAGAAATCCCCTTAATTGCTTAAGAGTCTTAGGTACTGGCCAATCTTTCATAGCTTGAACTTTACTCAGATTAGTAGCCACTCCCTCTTCAGATATCACATGGCCTAGATACACTACTTGAGTTCTAGCAAATGAACGCATAGAGAGTTTAGCATAAAGTTCGTGCTGTCTCATAGTATGGAACACCAATTCCATGTGCAACATGCTCTTCCAAGGAAGGACTGTAGACTAAGATGTCATCGAATAATAAAAGAACAAACTTCCTCAAATAAGGCTTGAACAAAAAATTCATAAAGGCTTGGAATGTAGCAGGGGAATTGGATAGCCCAAATGGCATCACCATAAATTCATCGTGTCCATGGTGTGTTCTAAAGGCAGTCTTGTGAATGTTTTCGTCCTATACTCGAATTTGATAATGGCCTTGCTGTAAATCCAATTTGGAGAAATACTTGGATCCATACAACTTATCCAAGAGATCATAAATGATTGCAATTGGAATTTTATCCTTGATTGTGAGAGAATTCAGCTGATGATAATCTATACACATTCGAGAGGTTCAATCCTTCTTTTTAACCAGTATCACCGGGGGCACAAAAGGACTATGACTGTGCCTGATGAATTTAGTCTTCAACAACTCCTCAACTTGCCTCTCACTCTCACTCTTTTGAGAGTGAGGATATTTTTAAGGATGAAGATTCATAGGATCTGAGCACCCTTCTTAAGCAATCCTTGCAACCACTTGCCTCTCATTGTCTAAAGCTAACCCTGCTCCATGATTCCTTGCAACTTAACATTTTGGCCTCCTCTTTCAAATGACACAATTAGTTTAGCAAAATCAAAGATCAAAGAATTAATGCTCTTCATCCAATCAACCCCCAAGACCATATCACAACCTCCCAACTTTAATACTCTAAAGTCATATTCAAAGTTGTGCCCTTGCATCTTCTAATTGAAGTTTCTACACTTGCTCCGTGTCAAAATTGAGTTTCCATCTGCCATAGTAGCAGCCCAAGGACTGGTCTTAATCATTTCATGCCCCACTAATCTCGCAACCTTGGGTCTAAAAAGCTATGTGTACGTCCACTATCAATTAGTATCAATAAGGCCTTTTGTCCAGCTTCTCCTTTAATCCTTATCATATTGTGTGAGCCATTCCCAGTCAAAGCTTTAACTGAAATCTCTATTTCATCTTCATCCGTCTCCTCAAGCTATTCTCTTTCTTTGATTTTCTTATATTAATTACATTTCTGTTCTTTCTGCTCTCCCAAATCAGGTCCATTTCCCTCATCTTCCTCAACTTCACCAGCATCAATTCTAGAAGTTGACATAAGGTACTTAGGATCACACTTATGGCCAAAAAATAGCAGTGATTGCACTTAAAACATAGCGTCTGAGACTTCTTTTCCTCCAAACTTAAGGGTCTATTGCTTGCCGGGGGGGAAGATCTTTGTGAGGGAGCACCAATTAGAGCATTCCTTGTTCTCTGAACCACAAGTGCAATCAAGACTGTGCTCTCAAAACTCCTAGCCTTGGAATAACCTTAAGGCAAGGTTGGAGGATCCAATGCCTTAACCAGATTCTTGATTTTAGGCTTAAGTCCACTGATAAACTTAAGACATAGTAAGCCTTAGTAGCTCTTGGATTCACTGTCATGATTCTTGCCTTCATATTTTCAAACCTTGTCATGTACTCTTTAACAGTTGATACTTGTGTCACTTTGTTGAAATTATCCACATCCCTCATGTCTTCATCTCTGTAAGTCTCACACAGCTCCTCTACAAATTCAAGCTAAGATATTGATGGATTGCTACGAATTAAACTGTAAAACCACACCTTTAAGTCACCACGCAGGTACACAATTGCCAGCTCCACTTTCTCTGCCTCAGCTATGCTATAGAAATGAAAATATCTTTCACATTTCCTGACCTAAGACTATGGCATTGCTCCATCAAAAGGTTGTAATTCCATGTGTGGTTGTCTAAATCCATTGCCTCTTACAACCGATACTCCATCTCCACTATCGACAGCAGCTGGTGGAGGTGTAGGATCATGAGGCCTAATTTATTGGCTTGTTGCTGAAAGCACACCTTCTCTAATAGGTTGATTTTCTCTCTGAATTTGCTACTGTAAGCTAATAATCAGTTGTGATTGCCTCTCGAATATTTAGTCCATACCTTGCCGAAACATGGTCATCATATTCTACATCTGATTCCAAAGCTGATCAAACTGATCACCTTGATTAGTTCTTGTATCTGCTCTAACAACAGCAGCAGCATATGTAGCAGCATTAGTTGCGCCATTAGCAGCTGAATTAGCTCGAGTATTTACACCTCCTGCCATTGGTACTGACTTCTTGCATCTGGCCAAATTGCACACTACAATCAGGATTAGAGCCTGCTGAACACAAGAAGTAGAATTAGCAATGGATAAGGCCTGTCAGATGCAATTTAATAAAATAGAAGTAAATTTCAACTCGATCATATGCAATTGCTCAAGCTCTGATACTAATTGTTATGAATCAAGATAAATCTTCATCATAACCTAGGGGATAATAGAGAGGAAATGAGAAATAGAGAGAGTGTTTAAGATGAGAGAGAGAATTCAAGTGTTTATCATTCAATGAATCTTCCTTACAAGAGAACCCACTATTTATACTACTTATAGAATAAGAACAATACATTGCATCAAGACTCTTACTTAACTGACTAAAACTAAAACAACCACCAAGATTGACTCTAACACCGACTAAAGGACTTAAGCAAGAACAAGCTAGCGAACCACGAAAACTAACTTTTTCGCTTAAAGCTTTTTTAAACAGAAAAGCTCTAAAATAGATCTGATTGAGGCTCCGATCATGACATACACATGCAAGTTGTTCCATCTTTCTTTTTAACAAGAATAACTAGGGAAGGAAATGGACTACGGCTATGCCTGGTAAAATTAGTTCTCAATAACTCCTCCACTTGTCTTTCAATCTCTTTCTTTTGAGAACATGGGTATTTGTATGGTCATAAATTGATTGGATTGGAATTAGCTTTGAGAGGTATAGCATGGTGAAGGGATATTTTAGGGGGTAAAGTGGTAGGTAATGCAAATAGATCGTTAAGGTCATGTAATAACTACTAAATATACGGGATAGAAACCACCTGAGCATTGGTTGGTTTTGGACTAAGAGAAAACAAATGACCAATTCCTTGCGCATTGCTTTTCTTTAGCACCCCTTGCAGCTTCTTACAACTCATGATTTCTGAGCTCCCTTGCTCAACCAATCCTTACATCCGAATTGGCTTTCCTTCCCTTTCAAATGACACAGTGAGCTGCATGAAATTAAAGATAATAGGACTAAAAGTTTTCATCCAATCCACTCCTAGGACCATGTCACATCCACCTAACTTCAAGATCCTGAAATCAAAAGTGAATGGATGTCCTTGCATCTCCCACTTAAATTCCTTGCACTTCATTTGAGTTAACATTAAATTACCATCAGCCATCATTATAGCTAGTGGAGAGGTTTTAATGAGTTCATGTCCCACCAATCTAGCTATTTTGGGATCCAAGAAGCTATGGGTGCTTCCACTATCAATCAAAATCGAATAAGGGCTTGTAGTTTGTAAACCCCTTGATCCTAATGGTGTTGTGAGTTTGACCTCCTTTTAAAGCTGTAGCAGAGATCTCAGCCTCATCCTGCTCCGCAACCACACCTTGTACTTCCTCCAACTCATCCTCATAGTCTGTCGGAACTTCTTGATCATCATCTAATTCTTCACTACCAATGACTGCCACTAGTTATTTTGGGCTGCATTTGTGACTAAAGAAGTAACTTTGGCTACATTTGACGCACAATTTATGTGCCTTCTTTCCTCTAAACTTTGAGGTCTAGATGAACTAGGGCTTATCTACTGCAGAGGTGTCACAACCCTTGCTTTCTGTTCAAATTCATTAGAGATTGTAGGTGATGATTCGAACAACCTAGCCTTGGAGTATGCTTAGACACCATGGGAGGATTGAGAGCCGTAGCCATATTTTTGATCTTGGGCTTTATCCCAATGATGAAACTAGAAACGTAACACTCTTCACTTGCCCGGAATTAATTGCCAGTCATTCTTGCTTTCAAATTCTTAAATGGGGACATATAATCTTTAACACTCCCCACTTGTGACACCTTATTGAACATATCAATCACTTCTCCCGTGTCCTCATCCTCATACCTTTCACGTAGCTCATCCACAAACTCTTGCCAAGTGACAGTTGGATTACCCAAGATCAAACTATGGAACCAAACTTCTTGATCACCTTGTAAGTGAATGGCTGCTAATTCGACTTTTTGAGACTCAGCAATTGCATAAAATAAAAAATACCTCTCACATCTCCTTATCCATGATTGTGGTTGTAACCCATCAAAGGTATCAATCTCAACCTTGGGTTGATGAAAACCTAAATTCTTGGCTTTAGGTACTACTTCACCTTGGTCCTCAATGGGTTTTGTGGCAGCTAGATAATTGCCAGTCATTCTTGCTTTCAAATTCTTAAATGGGGACATATAATCTTTAACACTCCCCACTTGTGGCACCTTATTGAACATATCAATCACTTCCCCCGTGTCCTCATCCTCGTACCTTTCACGTAGCTCATCCACAAACTCTTGCCAAGTGACAGTTGGATTACCCAAGATCAAACTATGGAACCAAACTTCTTGATCACCTTGTAAGTGAATGGCTGCTAATTCGACTTTTTGAGACTCAGCAATTGCATAAAATAAAAAATACCTCTCACATCTCCTTATCCATGATTGTGGTTGTAACCCATCAAAGGTATCAATCTCAACCTTGGGTTGATGAAAACCTAAATTCTTGGCTTCAGGTACTACTTCACCTTGGTCCTCAATGGGTTTTGTGGCAGCTAGATCAGGAGGTCACCCTTGAGGAAGAACTCTAACACCAATTGTTAAAAACTATCTATGAATTTATTCCTGCATCCCATCCAATCATTGCTCCATCTTCTGCAGTGATTGGACTAGCTACTAGTGATTAGAATTCATTACTTGAAACATGTCCCGCATTTACTGTTGCAGCTGGGCAAATTGATCATTTTAACTCCCTTCAGCAGTTGAATTCCCAGCCATCGAAGCTTGTTTCTTGTTCTTGGCCAGTGTGATCACTTGGAGAGCAAGCCAAATGAAGGCAATTGCAGGCTCTGATACCAATTGTAATGATTTAAGATAAATCTTGAATCAAAACCTAGGAGAGAGAGAGAATTAAGATTGAAGAGAAGTTGAGAAGAAGAGAATAGAGAGAATTAGGGGGAAGTAAGAAGGAATTCTATTTCATTGAATGATTTTTCATAACAACAATCAACCTATTTTCATCTTGGCAACAACCAAAGAGTATCTCAACTCAAAATATCTAACTAACTAGCTACTTTTCCCTCCCTTACTATCAGTATCTAAGAATTACAAGAATTATAAGTAAGACCAAGAATTATAAGGCAATACAAGAAGTAACTAGTAACATATGACAATTCATGACATCGTGTTTTGGAAAGGATGTCCTACAAGGCATGCAAGTAATGCTATATGACAATATAAGTGGCAATGAGAAAACTCTTGTTGTTGCTTCAATATATATCTCCTACAAACCCTCTCTTGGAATTAAAGATGCCATCAGAGAAGTCTCGTCGAGTTGAACCTACCAATCATCCTCCTTAAAAGACCTAGATCATCATGAGAATTGGGCATTCAAAGAAAAACCCAAATTACTACCTACTAGAGGTATCAGTCAGGCATCATGACGATTAGGAAACCCAACTTCTGGGGTCCGATTTGGTAATGTCTAGAGAAGATATTACCCAAGACATGGGGAGGTTAGTCCCTCTAGCCTTAACGTAACTTAAAAGAGAAGGTAGCTATTGAAGATGGCAGCTTAGTGGAGGCGTTTGCTCAATACTTGCTTAACTAGGCTCTATTAAGAGGAAGCTAGAGTCCGCAAGGGCAAGCAAACTAAGTAATTCAATCATGAGGATCTAATGACTAAGTCCAGGCTATTTGCTACTGTTAGTAAAGGGCAGACACACTAGAAGCTCAAGAGATGGGCTAGGTTCTCATCCTTTGAAGGGCAAAAGTCTTAATGGGATCAGCTTACCAATAATTTCCTAGTTCAGGGAGTAGCTGTCGATGAGAGGAATAGTCCCCTTTTAGCATGAGCTTAGTGGAACCTCCGAGCGATCGTAACCCAACATGGTCTAATATAGAGAACGATTTCCATGAGTACCACTCCACCAACCAATGGAAGAGTCTTAAACCCCGAGGGCTGACTGAGGGAATCAACCTCAAGAGCAGGATATGCCAACGAATGGCACTCCTCAACACTAGGATCAAGACACACCCAAGGTTGTCAACCCAAAAAAAGGCAAAACTAAGGGATCTAGATACAGTTTGGGATGCTTCAGAAAAAGTTGATGTCAGAACTACATTACTCCTTCCTTTAGAGTCACGGGCAACTGACACTCAAAAAGGCCACAAGGGAAATGTTATAACATCCGATGAGGATCCTCGAACCAATCTCAAAGTTTACCCTGACCTCTTGTCTTTAAATTTTAATGCCTTAACATTCAAATCACCTGATAACTCACTAGTCATAATGAATATGATGTTTAATGGGCCTAATACCACCAACAAACACATCAAACCCCTATACATCGTGGCCAAATTTGACGGCATATTGGTGAATAGGGTCTTGGTGGATAATGGCGCGGCCATCAACGTTCTGCCTGCATATATGTTGGGGGTCATTAAAAAATCTCGAGATGATCTAATTACTACGGATGTTGCAATCTGTTGCATTTCTAGAGCTACTACTAAATCTGAAGGGGTCATCCCGATTGACTTAACAGTTGTTAGCCTAAGTAAGCAAACAACTTTCTTTTTAGTGGATACTACCTCAAGCTATAATGTTATGCTAAGGAAAGATTAGTTACATGCCAATTATTGCATCCCTTCTTCACTTCGCTACTTGTTAATCTTCTGGAACCATGACAAGCATGAGGTTGGTATGGCAGATGATAGGCCATTCATGGCTTACCCTAACTACATGGAGGCAAAATTCTATGAAGATGGCATGGGACCACTTGATGTTAAAAGGACCACTCCACTATCTACCCAACTATAGGGGATGATTTCCATTAGCCCACTGACTGAGGCTGAAGACTCTGACTTAAAGGGATGCATGTGCACCTTTCTTGAAGAAGGAGACTTCCAAGGCACAATAGAACCCCAATGCGGAGGTGCCAAGACCTCAGATTAATAGCCCAAAAGGCTATTTCCTCAGCACTACCAATGCTCTTGGCTTGGCATGCTAAGGATTAGCTTTGGACTGAGCAACTTTCCAATGGTTTCCAAGTCCATACCTCACAAAAAGGGGAGCTGAAACTTTTTGACTTAAGAGTAGCACCAGCCAAAATAAAAGATCTAAGGGCTGAAGTCCTAGATCCCCTCCTTGAGGTTAATTTGGGCTCCACAAAAGGCCCAAGACCTAACTATCTGAGTGCTCTACTTTCTCAATAGCAAATAGAGCAGTACTAGATTTTGTTTCTTGAATTCAAGGACTATTTTACTCAAGATCATCACGAGATGGATGGCTTAGACATAAAGGCTGTTGAGCATGGACTTCCCATCAAGCCAAGTTAGAGAACCATCATTCAGGCCCAGAGGAGAATGTCCTAACGGGTTATCGATTTGGTCAAGGAAGAGATCGAAAGGCTCTTAAAGGCCAAGTTTTTAAGACCACTAGGTACGTCGAATGGCTGGCAAATATTGTTCCTGTCATTAAAATGAATTGCAAAAGCAATTTTTGTAATAGCTTCAGGCTTTTGAATGCAGCCACCCTAAAGGACGAATACCCAATCCCATTTGCTGATGTGCTCATTGACTCAGCCTCAAGGCATGAAGTCTTGTCCTTCATGGATGGCTATTGTGGGTACTACAAACTTATGATTGATTCCGAGGATACCAATAGGACGACATTCAAGTTTCCTACATGAATAAGGATGTTTGAGTGCGTGGTTATGCCATTTGGCTTGAAGAACACAGGCACCAGCTTCTAAAGAGCCATGAACATGATCTTTCATGATCTCATTAGCAAGACCATGAAGTCTATATAGATGACATAGTGTTCAAATCAAAATCCCAAGTTAAACACTTGGAAGACTTGAGGGGCCCGTTCCTTTGAATGAGGGCCCATAACCTTAAGATGGATCCATCAAAGTGCGCTTTTGGTGTGCATGCTAGAAACATTTTGGGTTTATAGTGCATCAAAGGGGCATTAAGTTGGACGTTAATAAGACTAAGGCCATCTTACAGGCCAAATCGCCTTCAAATAAAAAAGAGCTACAACGCTTCTTAAGGCAGGTTAATTTCCTAAGATATTTTATCTCAAATGTCATATGAAAAACAAAAGTCCTATCTCCACTACTAAGGCTCCAATTTGAGAAGGACTTTAATTTGGATGAGCAACATCATGGAGCCTTTGAAGCAATCAAAGAGTACTTGATCAGGCCCCTAGTCCTTATTCCACTGAAGCAGGGCAAACCTTTGAAGATCTATGTCTCTGCTTCTAAGGAATTTGTTGATTGTTTGCTTGTACAAGACAATGAGCAAGGGTTTGAACGAGCTGTGTTCTACCTTAGCTGTTGCTTAAATGAATGTGAATAAAATACTCTGCTATAGAAAATTTGTGTCTACTGTTATTCTATGCATCATTAAAATTGAGATATTACTTCTTGGCGTTTACTATATATGTAGTTGCTTAAATAGATGTCCTTAAATACATGCTAGATGGACCATTTATGAGGGGAAGATTGAACAAGTGAAGTATAATTTTGCTTTAGTTTGAGTTGGTTTACGTATCACTAAAGTCAGTAAATGGGCAAGCCTTAGCAGAATTTGTAGCTAACCACCCAAACACTAATATTGGTTTCGACTATGAGCTAGACCAACTCTTAGTAATGGAAATGGTCCCTTGGAAGTTATTCTTCAAGGAATCAAGGACCAATTCAAGTGCTGGAGTTGTAACTGTGATCAAATCGCTTGCTGGGATCATCACTAAATTAGTTATTACTTTTGTTGGCAAATGTTCCAACAACGTGGCAGAGTATGATGCATTGATAATAGGCCTATAGACTTTCCTGGAAATGCAAGTCCTCAATGTTACCATCAAGGGGGATTTATAGCTAGTAATTTTCAAAGTAAAAGGGAAATTTTAATGCTTGGGCGATACCTTGAATTGATACTTTTCAGTGGTACAGAAGCTGTTGAGTAAATTTGATGGCGTGAAGTTTGAACATATTCTTAGGGACCAGAAAAAGGTAGCTAATGACTTGGCTCAGTTAGCATTAGGGTACAAATTGCCTAAGACATGGTGCGAAGAAACCGTGGTCATTAAAACCAAAGTTTTAAACCATATATTGAGTCTTTAAGTCTTGAGAACGAAGCAGCGCCAAGTGGACACTTGGAATGCTTTGAAACCCATCAAACTACTCTGAGTCAATGTGAGGACCGGAGGAAGCCTTTAATGGATTACTTCAAGAACCCTTGAGACTATATTAAGGATAGAAAGATAAAGATGAGGGCTTATAGATTTCATCTTGATGATGAATCTGGAGACTTATATAAAAGGGACGCTAGTGGAGTGCTTCTCAAGTGCCTTAACTTAGACTAAGCAATGCGAGTAATGAGAGGAGCCCATGAGGGTATCTGTGGATCCATCTAGTTGGTAACAAAATGCACTGGCTCATCCAATGTTTTGGCCATTATTGACCATCAATGATGGATGACTACATAAAGTATGCCAAAGGGTGCTGAGCATGCCAAAGACATGGTCATGTACCAACAGTGTGTGCAACTGAAATGCATGCTATTGTCAAACCTTGGCCATTCAAAGGTCAGGAAATTGACATCGTAGGAGAAATGAGCCCTCATTCTTCCAAACAACACTCTTACATTCTCGTGGCCATAGATTATTTCACGAAGTGAGTGGAGGCTAAGCCATATAAGAACATCAATCAGCAACATGTGATTGATTTTGTTAAAGAATACATCCTATGTAAGTTTGGTATCACAAAAACCATTACTGTGGACCAAGCTAGAGTGTTTAATGGAGCAAATGTTAAGGAGTTCATGAAGACTTCCAGTATAGAAATCTTAAACTCAACCCGTACTACGCTCAAGCCAATGGCTAGGAAGAGTCAACTAACAAGATTCTGAAGGCCAATATTGAAAATATGATTGAGAACAATCACAAGAAGTTGCATGAATTATGACTGGATGCACTTTGCGCTTACAGGATGCCCAAACAAGATGCAACTAGGACAACTCCTTCCCTTTGATATATGGCCATTATTCTGTGCTCCCAATGGAGGTAACGATTCAGTCTATCAGATAGGTTAATCAGGGAAGATTTTCTCAACTTGAGTATGAGTAGCCTATGATGGATGAACGGACTAACTTAGACTAAGTCAGGCTCGATGCTCTTAGTAAGTTGGAAACACAGAAAAAGAGGGTGGCCAAATCCTACAACAAGTAGGTCAAGCCTAGGTCTTTTGACTTAGGAGATACAGTTTGGAAATTGGTTTTACCCATTGGCCAAAAAGATCGGCCTTTGGGAAATAGTCACCAAATTAGTAGGGCCCATTTGGACTAATCAAGGTGTTTAGAGGTAATGTTTACTTGCTCAAAGATCTGGGTGAAAGAACTCACCTAAGGTCTATTAATTGAAGGTTCCTAAAGAAATGTGTGCTGCCAATTTGGGATTCTAATAAGGAAGCCCTTAAATATAGATTCTTAGAGCTATGGGCTCAATTTCAGTATTAATGTCCTAAGGATCAATGTCATGATCCTTAAGTTTAAACAAAAAGAAAACAAAAGAACCACCAATCTAAGAGACGTATTGAACAAAATGCATATTTCATTAATATTGTCAAAGAGTACACGACTTACATAACAAAAAAAAAAAAAAAAAATTTACAAGTAAGTAGCTTGTATATCCAAAATCTCTTTATAAGAAATAAGAATCAAAAGATTTGAGTTATAATCCTCACTAAGGATTCCTTTATTTGAGGACAGTTGGCTGATTGTGGTATTCAGCTCACGATCCAAGGAAAGAGCTTCTTCCTGAATGCGTTGGCTATTCTTGTGAGCCTCCATGGTGGCCTCTTCGAGTTCCCTAGCTACTGAACCTTGAGAAAGATGCTATTGTCTGAAGAAAAAGTAGCTCTTCCTTAAGAAGAATTAACCTCTCCTCTAAGAGAGGGATCTCGTCTTCGAGAATTCTGATCCCTTGAGTTTGGATGGTCCTAGATCCTTCTTGCTGCTCGGAGCTCTCCAAACAATAGCTGCAAGCTGGTTAGGCCAACTAAACACCCTAAGTTTCTAATGGCATCTTAGAAATGTTGTTTCTTATGAAGAAGGGCTGGGACCTCTTGGTTCACCTTCAAGAGCACATCCTCAAGAAATTTAATTCCCTGGCAATAGAGGAGGCCACCTTTGGATCGTCTTTTAGGAATCTTATCAGGGATATGGCCTCTTGAAAAATGGCACCCTCAACCAAAATCAAAATAAGGAGATGTGTGATCTCTTTGCACTGTTGATGTTTGGGAGATTCGAGGTTAAGTTGCTGTAAAGCCAATTTGCCACTTGCTCCAAACTTCTTTAGAGGAGAACACATTCCTCGTATCCTTGGGAAAGGAATAACACTGTGAGGAGTGACCTGCCAAAGGTTTACCTAAAAAAAGAAAGAGTTAGGCAAGACTTTGACTCTGAAGAACAACCAAGGTTAAAAGAAATGCCTTTACCTTTGTGGTCTCAGTTTGAGGTGAAGAAGGGGCCGCTATTGACATTGCTGCCATGGGAGCTTCTAATGATAAATCTATCATTGAAGTTTCAGTAGGTATCTCAACTGTTTTAACTGTTTCTGGATCTTTAGCCGCTGATACACCTTCCTCGAGAGGAGCTTGTGGAGAATATGGATTGAATGTTAGAGCCAAATATGGTTTGAAACATTGAGAATTAGGAATCTAGGATTTAGAATCTTACCTTCAAAGATCTCCTTAATAGAAATTAAGCCTCTTGGGAGGAGGAATGGACCCTGCACAAGGCCCTAGTTTAGTGTGATTGGCAAGGAAACCTCTTCCGAGGGATAGTTGATAATTGGCTTCATAGTAGAGGTAGCCATGTCACCTCCTTCTTTAGTACTTGAGCTTAATGATTTAGCATTTTGTTTGAGCCCTGGTGCAATCTCTTAAGGTGGAGAATCTAGTATCTCCATAACAATTTGAACTGGATCTTCTTATGGTTGTAAAAGGCCACGTTAGAAGCTGATTTAAAAAGGATTCACGTGAACACTAATTTAGAAAAGCCAATGCATCTAATACAGGGAGGACAAAGGCACTGTAATAAGTGTTCCAATGACATGTTAATGCTATTACTATGGGAAAATCATACCTGAGAGCAATGGTTGAGAGCCTACTGACTTCATAGATGCAAAGATGTTTCCACTTCTCACCATGGATCACCATCAGGTCATCTACCCATTCAGGGTACTTTTTGGCCAGGAAAGTCCATCCTTCAAAAGGTACCACTTCTTCAAAGATGCATCTGAAAGAAAGGCCCGAAGACAATGCACGAAGGAGAGGAGATTTGTCAGTATCGGGAAACAATCCCTTAAGACTTGGAACATCATGGGATGGAGAAAAGATTGGGCCTAGGGCATAAGATGGAAAGGTCGATGACGGATCATTCTCTGACAACCAAGAAAGATCCTCTTTGATAACACTAAGATCAGTTAGGCTCCAAAAAGCATCAGAGATAACTGAAAGGTAGGATTGAAGAAATTGGGTCAGTTGCTCAATGGGGCCGTTTGCCTGAAGAGTGGGACGAGAGATAGCAAATGAGAGTTGTGCCATTATTAGGTTGAAAGGAAGCAGAAGGATGAAAAGAAGATTGAATCAAGAATTCGACCATTCAAGAACAAAGGATAGAGATCGCAAGTGTGCTTGATAACAACAAGAAGAGGATACAGCAAAAGTGAAAACTCCAAGCCTAATAGTCATACTTGTAGACGTGGGAAGGAAGAGCAAAAGACATGTTCTCTTGAAAAGACCCCTGTAGCCATTGGGGGTCGCAACAATCATACCTTACCATTAAAAATTCGAATTTACCAATGGCTAAAAGGGGGGCATTTGTTTGCACCCTAATTTCGTCAGGGCTGGGATGGCGTCATTTTTGGATAAAGTGCCACGTGGCCATCACGTGTGGTCCTCCTTAAGGGGAGTCTGGCCTTTAGGCTTTGTGATAATGACATCTCGAGCCTAATGCCAGGGAACATTATTATTCTTAAGGGTAATAGCCACTCAAGGCTCGAGATGGCTAAAGGTTGAAATAGGCTTGAGCTGGAGGGGCTGCCAGGAAAGCTAGAAGAATGATAGTTTCCAACTTCGAGGAAGTTACTTTGAGTGCAATTTTAGTTGCTTGGGCCTTAACTTAATGTAGGAGAACCTGGGGCTTCTAGTGGAAACTTTCTACTAAAAATCCAGACGTGCGCATCAAAGATTTCCCTCCAAAACTCGGGACACTTCGGTGAAAAATGAACCCGTGCAAAAGAGGAGCTTAGCGACCAGACGTGGGTGGAGCTGACACGAAAATAGGAGCAGCCATTTTTTTTTTAATATAGGCCTTAAATGGTGACCAAGCATTTAAAACTTATGAAGAACAATGATAAATGCTTCAACAATGCCATAACAAGACATTGAATATGTTGAATTAGAACAGAGTGTATATTACAACTTAGGCTATATCGTGGCCTTGGAAAAATAAAATTAGTTCATGATAGACATAATATAAAGCAAAATTAAGACAAAATTCATGAACTTAAAGAAGAAAACGATAGAAAGAACTTTAAAATATAAAATTACAAACCAAACTTTCCTCCCTCTTCTTCTCCTTCCTTCCCTCAATTTTCTCCTCCTTTCTTCTACTTTCTATGAGCATTTTTTTGCTGGCTGAGGGATGCCCAAATAGCTCCCAAACACCCTCTGTTTATAGTGTTTGAAGGGGGGAAAATATGAAGAAAATTACATTAAGCTTGCTTCTTATTTGCTAGTTCATGAGGCTCATAATCAACTTGCTTAGCTAGCCTTATTTTAGGTAATTGTTTTTCACTTTTCACTGCCCAAAACTGATTCTTTAGACCATGGTGATGTTTTTTTGTAGGATACAATGAATTTAAGCTCTTTGGTTCAATGAAAGTTGCCGCCCAAAACAATTTGTATTAAATTATGTCATTTCTTTGTTGTTCTTGCTAAAACCGTGAGCTTTAGGGTGGTTTTGCCTTTTTTGTGCTTTTATTTGATGTATCTTGCTTCCACTTGTTGATGTTGATGACAAAACCTAGCAAGATTTAGCATAAAAGAAGTATTTTTGCAAAGAAATGACAATATGAGTGAAAAAGAGCAAAACCGAGTAAAAGCAATAAAAGTTTGATGTAAAAAGATATGAATAGTTATATACTAAATCAAACTTATCAAACCCCAGTTCCTAACTTTTAAGGGCACGAGGAAAGTGTCTATGGGCCCTGCTCCGTCATTGCAACTGCCACTTCAGTTAAGTCCATATCCTTTAATTTTCTATCAAAAATATACATAAAAAATCCACAAAAAAATTAAAAAAAGTCTTCTTAATTGAAGTGTAAGCAAAACTCACTGCATAACCGAAGTCAGATGGGCCAACACATCACAACCTTTTCTCCTCAAAAGGTGAGTAGTTGAGGTCAAAAACGTGCAATCCATAATTAGGCTCACTCCGTAATCACAGTGAGTTCCTTTTGCTTGGTTTTCTTTCTTTTTTTTTTTTTATGTTATGCAGTGGCCACACATACATCACTTGAAACAAAATAGAGCAAATGTGCCTTTCAGCGACCATAGTAGGGGACTTGAAATAAGACTTCATTATCTTAAGCCCGTCGTGTATTACCAAAATGTAATTACCGGCGATTCGCCAATGGTCAGGACCAGGAGGTCTAGTGCCCTAGAGCACAAGGAGCTGAAAGGCTTAGCCCCTATTGGATCCCCACATGAGCATGCTCTTGAGCAAAGTCCCATATCTCAAAGGGATGAGCCAAGTTACAACCACAACAGTGAGAGTGACAGTGGCGATGGTATCCCAGAAGATGAACATATTGGGCTTGATGTCCATTCTCACAAGAGTTTCATGGCTATGCTCAAATATCGTTTAGAGATTATGGACCAAAGACTCCAACAAACAATGAAAGAAGCATTCGAGAGCCAATGTGCTTAAACAGGACGTAATCTAGTGGCTCAACGTGAAAATGCTGATGCCATGAGAGCCGTTATTAATGACGTTGGAACCTCTATGAACGAAAGGCTTCACAAAGAGACTGATAGAGTCTTGGTAGAAATGATTCCACCTTCCCTTCCATTACTACCCTTATTGCTAAGGATAAGGCTAGGCAGGCGGTGTTTGAATAACCTAATTTGGTGAGACAAACCTAGGCTCATAATGGCCTGGTCCAAGCCATTAGGGAGGATATAAGGCAACTTAAGATTGAACCCCCACAATCAGTGCCCGCGAGTTATCCTCACAAGACCCCCTCGAGCTTGCGATTACCAGTAAACCTAACTGCAACTACTCCAAGTGTTATACACTTGAAACCCAGCCATAGAAACGATAACATTCCTCTAGGAGTGGCTGGCCCTTCTAACTAGAGTTTCTCTTTGACTTCAAGGGACCTTAACCCTACTGTGCCCTTGTTCCCTGTCCTCGATATAGGGGGATATAGCTGTGCATACCCTCCTCAGGTGGTAGAGGTGGCCTCTGGGCCCACTCGAGGCATGGAACTAGGAATCTAAGGTCAGGTCCCAGCTTCAAGGAACTAAGCTTCTCAGCCCAGACCTCTTCATACTTATCATAGTGGGGGGCAAAATGGGAAAAATAATAACCCCCTGCCTCAAGATCTTGACTTGGGGGTTGATTAGGCAAGGATAGACCAACAGCCTGCTACTGTTGGTATGTTTTTAGACGTGCCATGTAACAAAATCCTGCTGGGGCCAACTTCATGACCATCCGAGCACATGGCTACTGTGATCAAGGGGTTTACTCAAGGTTAAAGGGGGCAACAATTATTCCCACACCCAATTATGATAGGTGCTCAGGGGTATCCTGTACAGCCCCCTCGAGATCCTCACCTACTTGGGGGTAGTGGCAGGTGCATAATCATGTGCCTAACCTTCCCCTCCAAGATCAAGTTGCCACCGTCCTTGAGCATATGTACTGGCTGGGCCTTGGGAGGGTCAATAGACCCTTGTATAGTAAACCTTACCCAGACTATATAGAAAGGGATTACCCTTTTCCACGAGGATACAAGATCCCTGAGTTTACCCTCATTTTAGGGGAGGGGATGGTTTCTGCTATTAAGCACTTGGAAAGATTTATTTTCCAATGTAGAGAGGCAGCACATAACCAATATCTCAAGCTAAGCCTGTTCCCTAGCTCACTGACTTAGATCACTTTCTAGTGGTATATCAGACTTCCCTCTAATTTTATCTACTATTGGATGATATGGCCAAACAATTCCAGGCCCAATTCCTAAGAATGGAATTATGAACTTCCTGCAAAACTTGGCTCAAATAGGACAAAAGCTAGAAGCGTAAGTGAAAGAATATATTAACCAGCTCAAGCGAGCTTGTTTAAAATGTGTTGTTGCCCTTCCTGAGGTTGTGTATGCCAAGCTAGCCCTCAACGGCTTGGATATTGAAATCATGAAGAAATTTGAGGGCTCTAACTTGACGATGCTTCTTTAGCTCGCAGAATGTGCGCCTAGACACATAGCAGTCCTAAAAAAAAAAGCTTTCAGAAACGTAGCGTGTATGAGACCTTTGTACACGACCCAATAGAGGAGGAAGATGCTCCTATATATGAAATTGACATGGCTGCATGCATTAAAGGACCTCTCATGGTTTGCAATCCTTTGATCAAGAAGGATGTCGAAGCCAGGAACTTTTACCAATACCAGGACTTGAGAAAATATTTGTTTGACCTTTCTAGAGCTGACGTAATATTCGACTGACTTGAGGCAAATAATAAACTCAAGGTCAAGGGTAAACATAAAAAATGAGATCCCAACTCAAGTGAGGGGAAGGTATACTGTAAGTGGCATAATTCGTTGACTAGTTCAACGAAGAACTACGTAATCTTTAGAAAGTGATTCAAGACGCCATAGAATTAAGGGAATTGATTTTCCCTAAAAAAGGACATATGGTTGTCAATAAAGACCCCTTTCCTAGTCATGTTTTGGTTAATATAGTTGAGATAGTAAAGCCTTATAATCCCATAACTGCCAAACTAATGGGTGATCAATGTGCTGGATGTATACAGACAAACAAGAAATGGCTATAGCCAATGCTTGTCTGATAGACTGCTTAAGTTAGGGACACTGAGGTTCCCTCGAACCACGTTGAGATTTCTTGAAGATCATTATAGATGGCATATCACGGTCAAACATTCTACACGTGATTGTGGAACATTCCGAAGGTTCATAAAGAAGCAATTCGAGGAGGGCACTATACTTCTCTCTAGGGAAGAAGAGTTGGCCATGGCGATTATCACAGATGACCATAGGCAAACAGTCTTTGGCTCTAAGAAGTAGGCATCAAGGAAACCCCCTCATCTCACAAATGACCACTATGAAGGTGTGGCCACAAACTCGTTTATGAAATGAAGAAGCTAAGCCTTTTCCAAAAGAAAAGAAGAGCTACTCCCACAGGGATTTCATTATCAATGCTTTCTCAAGGTTTTATGCCAAAGACTCAAATCAAAATGAGGAAAAGGCACCCTAAGAGGAACTAGAAATATATTTATGGAAGTAAATACCTGCCCGGAACCACAATAATCAGGGTTCTAGCCATCGAGCATCAGGCTTAGTAATGTTTGGAGGAGGAACAACCTCGACTAGGAGGTTGTTGGTCTTTCCAGCCTCATTCGAACTTAAAAAAGAAGATAGCTGCAAAAAAAGATAGCTCAATGGAGAATTTTGCTCGAATCATGCCTAATCAAGCTCTATTTGGAAGAAGCTAGGGTCTATATGTTATGATTCAAGATTAATCTTGGATCTTAACATAGGATGGACGTAGAATTAGAGTAGAAATGAGAAGAAGAGGGAATTAGGGTTGAGAGAAGAAGATAGAAATCATTCATCAATGAAATATTTACAAGAGATTCAACTACTACATGCACTAAACCAAGGCTAGAGGCAGTTAAGCTAATACATTGCATCAAGACTTCTACCTCTAACCGACATCAACTAATCAGCTGCCACTCTTGACTAATCACTAGACTTAACTTACCTTGGCACACCTTGTCTTATGACTCCATATTAGTTCAGCTAGAAAGGCTAATTAAGCTAAACTAAAGACTATACAAGTTCTTTTACAAGTTTATTACAAGCCCATGGATTAATTGTACCTATTTCCATAAGCCCCTACTCTAGAATCATGACAATACTCCTTTAAATGATTCTTATCCCCAAGAATCTAAGTAGAGCATTGACCCATTAAGACCGGCGGTTACCGAAGAACGTGGCCAAGATGAGCTAGGGCTGTATAGTGCTCTTATTGCTGTACACTTGAGTATGTCCAATGCTTCTGCCCACAATGCTTGCATCTGATTTTGTAAAGTATACATCAGGAGGTTCACCATTGTCGTACCAAATTAGCCAAGCTCTAGGGTAGCCCAACATCATCTACTTGTAACTGAAACACACTGATGGCCAAGTGTACTACAACTGGAACCCAAGAATCGCAGCTCTCAATCTGAATTTGAATCGCTTAAGTCCTCCTTTTACAGAAGCAGAGGCCTCTTCTGCTGTAAACCTTGCCAAACTCAATTCTTTTTGTATGTTGAAACAGGTTCTTAGTTAATATCATGTTTCCAAGGTGCTTATGAATCCAGCCTGCACCTTCTCTTGTCCTCTTAACATCTATAAATATAGCTGCCCCAGATTCCAATGAATTAACCAAAGAACTATCATTAGTTTCCTTTGATATTGCTCTCTGCATACCAGACTTGGCTTTAGATTTCAAAAGCATCTTAATTTCCTTGGCTTCTACATCTTTGTTCTCAAAATCGGGTTGATCTTGAGCCCTTCTATCAACATTATTTACTACCACTAACATCTTTTCCCAAGGTATAAAAGAATTGCTCCCAACACCAGAATGAAATCAGCAACACAATTCCTTTTTCTTGTCCAACGCATATCTCCACAATATGCGACAAAAATACATTCCCACATAATACCTTGCTTGTAATGCTGATGTCTCCAAATGTCCTATCTGTGAGTGGTTCCAATTCAACATATCCAGATCCAATATCAGAGCCTTTCCTTGCAGCCTATGTAAATCTGCTATTTCACACTGAATTGAAGTTGTATTTGCTGTAATTAACTTCCAAAGTGCTGCTGCTACCAAAACTTTAGGTTGACTCACAGGTAAAACTAATTGAACCTCATTGATTCCATCTGATTTAGTCTTGAGAAACTGCTTAAATTCCCCTACTTGCTGTCACACTGTTGTGTTCTGCTCAGTACTCAGCTCAGCCAAACTATCCTCAGTCATTGTACTCATTCCAACTTCCTTTACTTGCATAGGAAGTTGTTGGTAAACTTGAGCCCAATTCTTAGTAGCAACTTCCTTTCTTGTCTAACCAAACTCATTCCAATCAACTACTACCATTCTCTGCCTCAATCTTTAGTTATATTTACTAGCTTTGGATGCAACCAACAAGCCAATAACTCATGCACATCACTTGCTGACAGAATGCCCAATAATTTTCGATAGAACAATTGTTGATCTGCTCAAGTTTCCCTTACTAAACTGCTCAACTTCATCTGTTGTTGGATAAATCTTGTTATCCTGTTTCGCTACTCAACCGAAGCATTTGCTCCACCCAATTCATCTTCTTGCAAAAGGAGCTCCTAAGGTCTTACATTTACTTGGACTTTCGGAGGATGCCCCCTACTTTTAGCTTGAATAACATAAGCATCTAGCTCTTGTCCTAACTTCCCTATTAATTCAGTACCAAGACCCATCACAATCAGTTTCGACTAACATTTAAGTCCAAACATGAACTCTTGATTGCCATTATTCCATCCATTAGGCCTTCCTCTCCTTCCCTCTCACTTTAAAGCTAGTTTTGAACTAAATTCCTTCATTTCATGGGCTCCAATAATGAATTTAGCAAATTTATCTACCAACTCTTCTTTGGGGCTGACTTTTTCACTGCGGAGCTCAACAGCCTGCTCCTTGCTCCTTTGATCAAGAGGCATGTTGTTAATGTTTTTTGATAAATACACATTAACTCCCTTCAACTGAATTAGCACCTTAATCAGCTTTTGCAGATTTACCATCTCAAACAGATCATCTGCAGCTCTCGGTTCCCCACTGATTACAACACTGTCAGTTGAGTTTTGCTCCACTTCTTGATCCATTTTCTGTAGTTTTTCATGCTTAACTTCTTCAGTGTCAAGAAGTTCTTTTCTTTCGAGATCAAAAGGCCTCAAGTTTGCCTGATTTGTCACTCTGGTCATCATTTGAATGTCCTAAACTTGAGCTTCCAAATCAAATTCGTTTTTTTGCAAGTTAGGCTGTTGTACTGCCTTTAATTTCACTGCAGATGATTTCATTTGCTTTGGATCACCTAGTTTAGGCTGACCAGATGCTTCCTCCTTCAAATCTTGTTGTTGATCTTGCATTCTTATAGGTCCAATCACTCCCTTGCGCTGCCTCACTTCTGGTCTTTTCTTAAACCTCTTGCTAGCAACAAACTTCTTGTTACTCAAATGCACCTTGAGCACAAGATTTTGCTGATTCAATTGCTTCCATCTCAATGATCTCTTATTCCTTACTTCAATCATAGGCTTAATTTTCATTGCCACTACATTTGGTGATAGAACATTGCTTTGGTTAATCTCTTGCTGCATCACGCTCTTCTGCTTAGCCTCTTGCAGCATCTCATCCAATTTGACCAGCACACTTTAAAAAATCTGTGACATTCTCTATGCAGTTTACTCGAATGTTTCTTGATTTCTCTGAATGCTTGCATCACATTCCATCACTGTCTTTATTTTAGGCATGTCCTCATTCTTAATCTTTTTCCCTTGATGTGCCTTTGGAGAAGGTTTTTCTTTTGTTTCTCCAATTTCCTTACAAGGATTAATGAACTAAATATCTAACATGAAACAATAGCCATAGATATTTCTTCCAGGTAGCTGAATAAATGCTGATACATCTCATTTTCTTGAAGAAAAGATGACTTGTGCTTCAACCACTAAGGTTGATATTGAAGTGACTTCAATTCTTTCAATATGACCATAGGGATAAAAAACTTGGTTAAGTATACCTTCGGTGATAAGATAAAGGACATTCAAAACTTTGACCAAGAGTGTGGTTGTGGCTTCCATTGAAGTGACGTACTAGAATTGATTAATGTGAATTCGGCAAGATTACCGAAAGACATTGGATAGTTATAGGATTAGAGTAGAGATGAGAAGAAGAGAGAATTAGGGTAGAGAGAAGAAGATAGAAGTCATTATCATTCATCAATTAAATATTCACAAGAGATTCAACTACTACATACACTAAACCAAGGCTAGAGGCAGTTAAGCTAATACATTGCATCAAGACTTCGATCTCAAACTGACATCAAATAACCAGCCGCCACTCTTGACTAATCACTAGACTTGACTTACCTTGGCACACCTTGTCTTATGATTCCATATTAGTCTAGCTAGATAGGCTAATTAAGCTAAACTAAAGACTATACAAGTTCTTTTACAAGTTTATTACAAGCCTATGTATTAACTATACCTATTTCCATAAGCCCTTACTCTAGAATCATGACACCATAAGGGAAAGCAAGCAAAGCATATGGATCTTGAAGACCTAGTGATTACGTCTATTTTCACAGTTGGTAGAGGGTCCACTCACAAAAAAAATATTAAATATTGGCTAGTCTCTCATTTTTGGGAGGGCGAGACTCTTCGTAGGATCACCTTGCCAAGGACTCCTTAGCACTAAAATCAATTGAGAATGAGGAGTGGTGCTCCCATCTCAGCATCACTTGGTGGAACCACTAGATCGCGTCAATCCAACTTGGTCTGACATCCAAAACAATTTCCACGGAGAAGATTTTTCCCAGCTAATGGAGGAATCTCGAACGACATACGTTGATCCCAAGAACAAACCTCAAGAGCAAGACATGCTAACTAAAAGCAATTCTCAACGACAAGATCAGGATACTACCGTGGTTGACAACCCTAAGAAGGGGGTAGACCATGGAATCCATATACAATTCGGGGACACTTCTTAAAAAGGTTGACATTAGAACTTGCCTACTCCTTCCTTTGGAATTCATGGAAGCTAATGCTCAAGAAGGTCTCGAGGGTGATGTGATAGCATCGGATGAGGAGCCCCAAGTCGAGCTTGTGGCAGAAGTTGCAGCCACAAAATAAAACAGGACATCCATAGCTTGCCCCAACTATGTTGAGGCAAATTTCTACGAAAAGGGTGTGGGACCACTAGATGTCAAGAGTACCACTTCACAACATGGCCAACAATAAGACACGATAGCCATCTTAGACCGTCCACTAACAGAAGTTGAGGTTAGTTAAGAGGAGGACAAGTTTGAGGATTTTGACTTTTGGGGATATATGAGGACCCTTTTTTATGAAGGGCACTTCAAAGGAAATCCAGAATCCCAATGCGGAGGCACCAAGATCTCCCAGTGATGGCCCACGAGGCCATTTTCTCAGCATTAGCGAAGTTCGAGGCAGCTTTGGATTGAACAACCATTTCATGGTTTTCAAGTCTATGCAGCACAAGAAAGGAGTTGGAGCTCTCTGATTTAAAAGCAGCACTAGCCAAAATAGAAGATTTAAGGGCGGAAGCCTAAGACCCCTCCTCGAGGTGAATTTAGGCTCAACAAAAGACCCAAGGCCTACCTATCTGAGGGCTTTGCTTTCTAAAGAGTAGAGAGAGCAATACTTGACTATGCTTCGTGAATTCAAGGATTGCTTTGCTTGGGACCACCATGAGATGCCTGGCCTAGATAGGAAAGTAGTTGAGCATAGGCTTCCTATCATGCCAGGCTAGAAGCCCATCATTTAGGGCCATAGAAGAATGCCTCAAGAAGTAATTGGCTAGGTCAAAGAAGAAATTAAAATACTTCTAAAAGGCAAATTCATCTGAATTTCTAGGTATGTTAAGTGGCTGGCTAATATTGTCCATGTCATTAAAATGAATGGAAAAATTAGGGTCTATATTCATTTCAGAGATCTGAATGCAACCACCTTCAAGGACAAGTACCCCATGCCTATTGCTGATGTGCTAATTGACTCTCAGCCTTGAGGCATAATTTTTGTCCTTCATGGATGGCTATTACGAGTATTTCCAAGTTATGATAGCTTTAGAGGATACCAATAAGACAACCTTCAGATGTCTTAGGTCGATAGGGATGTTATAGTGGTTGGCTATGGCTTTTGGTTTGAGGAATGCTAGTGCCACCTATCGAAGAGCCATGAATATGATTTTTCATGAGCTCATTGGAACAACCATGGAAGTCTATATAGATTGTGGTAAAATAAAAATCCCTAGTTAAACAATCGGATGAATTAATGGGCGCATCTCTTCGGATGAGATCCCACAACCTTAAGATGAATACATTAAAATGCACCTGTGGCATACAAGCTAGAAACGTCCTATTAAGCTTCAATTCAAAGATTGAAGTTGACTTGTGAATGTGAGAGAGTAGATGAGAAGTGAATTGAAGGTTAGATGAGAGATTAGAGAAATAGATGAGAAATAGAGAGAAAATATCTCAAAGATATCTTAAATTTTCATTGAATGCCTCTTTCTTACACTTGAGCAAGCTATTTATAGAATTCTAGATACAATGCATCAAGGCAAGCTAAACCGACTTAAGATAAAGCGCAACAGCCACATTTGACATCTCTTAACTTTACTGAACCGACTTACCCACCATTTGAAGGTACTTGGTGCCAAAACACCACAAACTTCTACAACACTAAAAAACAAGCAACTACACGCAAGCAAATACACACAAACCATGCAAGACTTAAAATTACGGATCATAACATTCCCCTCAACTTGAAAATGTTCTTATCCTCAAGAATGGAAGGTAGGAAATTGACTCTTCAGAAAATTAAGCTCTTCCCAAATTCCAAATTGCTTGTCCAAATTAGTGCATTGCACTAACACTTCCCAAACTGTTCTATCTTCAACCTTAATGCCCCAAGAAGCTTTGATAGCCATAGGTTGCAGCAGCAGAGGCCCGTGGAACCAACTTCAGGTGCCTCCTTTGTGCTTTTACAGCCCTTCTTCACCTACTTCTTCAACAAAGATACATGGAATACTGGGTGAATGGATGAGTTAGGAGGTAAATCAAGCCTATATACCGCTTTGCGAATCTTCTCCACAATCCTGTATGGGCCAAAGAATCGAGCACTTAGCTTGATATTTCTCCTAACAACCATGGTAGACTGTATATAGGGTTAAAGTTTGAGATAGACCACGTCTCCAACTTCAAAATTCTTGTCCACGCGTCTCTTGTTAGCATACATCTTCATTCTAGCTTGTGCTTGATGAAGATTGTCTTTGAGTATTTGTATCAATTGCCTCCTTTGCTGCACCAGATCAGAAGCCTCTAGCACTGAAGACTTGACACTTTGTAGCATAAATGGAGTGGGATGATCGAAGCCATAAAGAGCTTTGAGAGGAGTTATTCCCAGTGACGCACGAGCATGAGTATTGAACCAAAACTCAGCAAGAGAAAGCCATTTATTCCACTCCTTTGGATTAGTGAACACCATGCTTCTAAGGTATTGTTCGATGCATTAATTGACTCTTTCAGTTTTTCTATCGGTTTAAGGATGGTAGGATGAACAAAGAGCCACAAGTTGTTCCCATTAAGTTGAACAATTCCTTTCAAAAATGGCAAGTGAAAATCCTACCACGATCTAATACAACATATTGAGGCAATCGATGTAACTTGTAGATGTTATCCAAGAAACATTTCGCCAATTTCTCAGCTGTAATAGGACGGATCAAAGAAGTGAAGTGACTGTATTTAGTGAAGCGATCGACCACTACCCAAATCACCTCCTTGCCTTCTGACTTGGGTAATCCCTCTATGAAATCCATACTTATCCAGGCTCCTTTAGGCATAGGAAGAGGCTGTAGAAGACCATGATACCTATGATCTCTAAGCTTAGTTTGTTGGCAGATTTCACAAGCTCGAACAAATTCAGCTACTCTCTTCCTCAATCCTGGCTAACTAAAATAACCTTTGATTCTTTAATAAGTGCCCTCAACCTTGAATGACCTCCCCACGCAGAGTCATGGGAAGCACTAACAATCTAATCCCTCAAATTAGTAGTAGAGCCTATGTACAGCTTTCCTTTCAAGCGGATGACTCCTTTTGTTACTGAAACATCAGCATCTGCAGCCTCACTACCTGACTTCTTCACACTGAAAGCTATTATGCATTCCTTAGCAAAAGAATCATCTTCATAAGACCTGTACATCTCTTCTACCCAAGATAGAAGAACAACGGATATGGTTCCCCTTGCTCACTATCTTCAAACATGCGAGATAATGCATCAACAACCATGTTCTCCTTTCCTTTTCTGTATTCCATGACATAATCCAGACCCAGCATTTTCATCAATCCTTTCTTCTAGATTCGTGTAACAACTTTCTACTCCAGAAGGTGCCTTAAACTCTAGTGATCTGTCTTAATAACAAACTTATGCCCATCCAAATAATGTCTCCTTTTTTAAACAGCTAGAAGAATCGCCAGATATTCTTTCTTATAAGTCTACATTGCTTGATGCTTGGGACTTAAAGCCTGACTACAGTAAGCAATTGGTCTTCCGTTTTGTGATAAGACTGCACCAATGCCCGATCCACTAGCATCTATCTCAAGAACAAACTCTTCTGCAAAGTTAGGCACTGCTAGTACTGGAGCGGCGCACATTACTGACTTAATAGACTCAAATGCTACTTGAGCCTATTTTAACCACTTAAAAGCATCCTTCTTTAGTAATTCTATTAAGGGCTTGGCAATAGAACCAAAACCAGCAAAGGATTTCTTGTAGTATCCAGTAAAACCAAAGAAACCCCTTAACTGCTTGAGTGTTACTGGAATAGGCCATTCCTTCATGGCTTGAATCTTGGAAGGATCTGTTGGGACTCCCTTATGTGAGATCACATGGCCTAAATAATCTAATTGCGGTCTGCACAAATAAGCATTTAGCCAATTTTGCATAGAACTTGTGATTGCACATTTTAAGAAACATGTTAGCTTCCAATTCAGATTGAAAGGCTAACCTTGTAGAAGAAAGAGTTGAGAGGAGAAGAGAAGTGAAAGGGGATGAGAAATAGAGAAGGAGATGAGAAGAGAGAGAGAAATTCCAAAGGAAAATCTGAATTTTATTGATTGAATGAAGAAATTACATGCTTAGAGCTTATTTATACAAGATTAGAAACATTGAACCTAGCCAACTAACTCTAACTAACTCCAACAGCTATTGGCACCAAAATCACAGCAGCCGCTAGGTTTGAACTGTGCTTGACTCCAACCGACCAGCCAAGGCGCCAAACCCACCTAACTAACATTTGACTACATGACCAACACCACAATGGAGACAATACCGAATTACAACCAAATATTACAACTAAAATCTCATGAATCATAACATTCCCTCCCTCTTGAGAAAGTTCTTGTCCTCAAGGAGTAAAATTAGGGAATTGGCTCTTCAAGAAGTTGTAATCTTCCCAAATCACAAAGCTCTTGTTCAAATTGCACCATTGCACCAATACTTCTTGCAACGCACCATGTTCCACCTGCATTGTTCTTCATGCCTTGACAGCAACAGGTTGCAGCAGCAGCATACCGTTAGTTCCTGCTTCAGGTGGCTCCCGTACAATCTCAGTCCCCCTCTTGACCTGCTTTTTAAGTAGTGAGACATGAAACACCGGGTGAATGTATGAATGTGAAGGTAAGTCAAGCTTGTATGCAATGTTGCCAATTTTCTCCAAGATTTTGTATGGGCCAAAGAAACGAGCACTTAGCTTGGCATTTCTCCTAACAGCCAAAGAAGACTGCCTATACGGTTGTAATTTAAGTTAGACCATGTCTCCAACTTCATAGCTTTTGTCTACCCTCTTTTTGTCTGCATAAAATTTCATTCGTGCCCGAGCTTGTTGGAGATTATCTTTAAGCACTTGCAAGATCTGCTTCCTCTACTGCACCAGATCACCTGCTGTAGAATCAGTAGCTCCCGGCTGTTGAAGCATCATTGGAGAAGGAGGAGGATAGCCATACAAGGCTTGGAAAGGTGAAGTGCCAATGGATGCATGAAAGTGAGTGTTGAACCAATACTCCGCCAAAGAAAGCCAATGATTCCACTCCCAAGGCTGTAAGAAGACCATACTCTGGAGGTATTGCTCCACACATTGGTTGACACTTTCGGTTTGGCCATCCGTTTGAGGATGATAAGAGGAACTATGTGCCAAGGTTGTACCCATCAATTTGAACAACTCCCTCCAAAATGTGCTTGTGAAGATCTTATCCCGATCCGAAATAATGGATTGAGGTAATCCATGTAACCTGTGGATGTTGTCAAGGAAGATTCTTACCAATTTTTCAGCGGTAACAGGTTGAGCAAGAGCAATGAAATGGCTATATTTGGTGAACGATCCACTACCACCCATATGACTTCCTCGCTTTCAGACCTTGGCAGTCCCTCAATGAAATCCATGCTAATGTTGATCCATGCTCCATTCGGAATGGGAAGGGGTTGAAGAAGGCCCTTGTAACGATGATCTCCCAATTTGGTTTGTTGATAAACCTCACAAGCCTTAACATACTCACTCACTTCCTTTTTCAAGCTTGGCCAACTAAAGTAAGCTTTGACCCTTTGATAAGTGCCTTCTATACCGACATGACCTCCCTAAGCTGCATCATGAGAGGCTTGTATAATCTCATCCCTCAATCCAGTAGCAGATCCAACATACAACCTGCCATGAACTCTGATCAGACCTCTTTGTACTAATATACCAGCCGCACTGTCATTCTTCTTTCCTGCATCCTTCACAAGGGCAGCAGCTACACACTCTTAGGCAAAAGAATCACCCTCATATGTCTTATAAATCTCTTCCCTCCATGAAGGAACCACAACAGTTGTGGCACTGCAGTACCCAACTTTAGCATCCTCAAATTTTCTGGACAAAGCATCGGCTGCAGCATTCTCCTTGCCCCTTCTATACTCAATGTCATAATCAAGGCCAAGCATCTTCATTAGGCCCTTCTTTTGTATTCTCGTCACAATCTTTTGCTTAAGGAGATGCTTGAGGCTTTGGTGATTCGTTCGAATGATGAACTTGTGACCATCCACGTAATGCCTTCATTTTTCAACGGCTAAAAGAATTGCTAGATATTCTTTCTCATATGTCAAAATAGCTTGATGCTTGAGACTAAGAGCTTGACTCAAATAAGCAATTGGCCTTCCATGTTGAGAAAGAACAGCTCCAATACCTGAACCGCTTGCATCTGTCTCCAACACAAAGCTCTCTTCAAAATTTGGCATTGCCAACACGAGTGTAACACACATAGCTGACTTCAGAGCTTCAAAAGCAGCTTGAGACTTCTCTGTCCATAAGAAAGCATCCTTTTTTAGGAGTTCTGTTAAAGGTTTGGCAATAAAACCATAACCTTTAATGAATTTCCTATAATACCCGATCAAACCCAAAAAACCTCTCAATTGCTTCAAGGTTATTGGAATTGGCCAATCTTGCATCGCTTGGATCTTAGTAAGATCGGTGGAAAATCCTTCTTGAGAGATGACATGGCCCAAATACTCAAGCTTTGTTTCAGCAAACGAACATTTGGACAACTTAGCAAAAAACTTGTGCTGCCTCATCACCACAAAAACTTGTCTAAGGTGTTTGGGATGATCTTCATAGGAGGAGCTATAAATCAGTATGTCATCGAAGAAAACGAGCATAGATCTTCTCAAGAAAGGCTTGAAAACATCATTCATTGCTGCTTGAAAAGTGGCCAGAGCATTTGTTAAGCCAAAAGGCATAACAACAAACTCGAAATGCCCATGATGAGTCTGAAAAGCAGTCTTGTATATATCCGGCTCAAGAACTCTGATTTGATGATACCCCTGTCTCAAATCAAGCTCAGAGAAGAAGCATGCTCCATATAACTCGTCAAGCAAATCATCTATGACGGGAATGGGAAACTTATCCTTCACTGTCAAAGCATTCAATTGTCGATAATCGATGCACATTCTAGCCGAGCCATCTTTCTTCTTCACAAGGATCACAGGTGAAGCAAAAGGACTATGGCTTGGTCTAATGAAACTCATGTGAAGTAACTCCTCAACTTGTCTCTCAATTTCTGTCTTTTGGCCATGAGCATAGCGGTATGGCCTAATCCTGACCGTATCAGCATTGGCACGAAGAGGAATGGCATGGTCCACACTCCTTTGAGGAGGAAGGCTCTTTGGTTGCTCAAAAATGTCCTCAAACTCTTCAACCAAGGCCTAAACTTCTGGCTTGATGTCCTGCTGCAGCTCAACAGAGGAGATCACAAACAATTGCCCAAGCCACTATACTGCTTTCTTCTTGATTCCACCTTGTAGTCGTTTACCATCAATCAACTTGAGCTGGGCTTCCTCTGATGTGCCTTGCAGAGAGACTTTAGTGCCATGAACCTCAAATGCCACGGTCATTTTATCAAAATCAAACACCACCGGATTGAAGGTTCTCATCCAATCCACTCCTAGCACCATATCACAACCTCCCAAAGGAAGAACTCTAAAATCAAAGGTGAATTGATGATCTTGCACAGACCATGGAAATGCTAGGCACTTATTTTGAGTTGTTAAGGGATTGCCATCAGCCACCATAACCGCCAATGGGTGAGTCTTTGTCACTTCATGCCTCACTTTCTTAATCAACTTGGGATCAACAAAACTATGTGTGCTCCCACTATCAAAAAGAACAATGATGGAGATTTTACCAGCCTTGCCTCTGATTTTAATGGCATTATGAGCTCCACTCCCGGTCAAAGCCTTCATGAATATCTCAACTTCATCATCAGTCATTACATCTTGTGAAGAAAGACCATCACTGTCTTCCTCAGCGTCTGAATTGTCAATGCCAGAAACAACACCAGCACGGCACCCTCTTGCATACATTAAGGTCCGAGATTTACACCTATGGCCAGGCTGATATGGCTGATTACAACGAAAGCATAGCCTCACTGAACTTTTGTCAATAGCACGCTTAAATCTAGAACCAGAATTGTTATTCTGCTGCGGTCTGAAACTACTGCCATTGAGCTTGTTCTTGTCACTTGAATTAGCTAAAGTAGCTTCAATCAACTTAGCCTTGTTGTAAGCACTAGACAATGTCTTAGGACCTATGGCCTTCACCATATTTTTGATCCTAGGCTTCAATCCACTAATGAAACAAGAGACATAATAGGATTCTATGTCCTCCGGAGCAATGGATATGATTGACAGCAAATTAGCTCGTAAATTCTCAAATCTAATCAAATACTCCCTCATGGTTGAGGTTTGGCACACCTTATTAAAGCTGTCCACAACATCTGTTACCTCTTCCTCACCATATCGTTCACACATTTCTTCTACGAATTGGCCCCATGAAAGATTAGGTTTGCTCTTCAACAAACTTTAATACCATACCTCATGATCACCATGTAAATGCACTACAGCTAGCTGAAGCTTTTCGTCTTCGAGTATGTTATAATACTGAAAATACCAATCACATCTTCTTAACCAAGATTCCGGTTGTTTACCATCAAAAGGATCTATCTCCAACCTCGGCTGCCTGTAAGTACCACTCCTGCCACCAGATGAATTGTCATTACTCACTGATCTATGCTGAAATTGTCGATCAGGAGGTCTATCTGGGTGCTCGAGCTCATCATCTGTAATTCTATGAAGCAAAACAGAATTCTGCTACCTTGGATTGTGATATGTATTCAAGCCATCCGATCTGGAATGAGGTTGTCCTGAGGCACGATCCTAATTTTCTGCAGCAATTTCAGGTTGTAAAGGTTGATTCTCAACTGATCTGATGTGGATTGATGGTCCTACATCCGGTTGCAACATTGGAGATTTTCCTCGAGTTCTCACCAAACTTTCAGGTCTGTCAACATTATTTTGCTGCTGATCCACCTCAACAGGTTGAAAGATCTGACTAGCTGGCTTAAGGATTGCATTAACTGAAGATTCTCCTTGCTTATTAACCTGATTATGCAATTGCACAAGCTTCACCTCAATTTGTTGCAGCCGATGTTCCTTATTCGCATCCCTCTCCAGGAGTGCCTGCTGCATTTTTATCAACTGATCTAACTTTTGATCAAGCTTTTCTGTATTGTTGTCGCCGACATCAAACTTTTGATTGAACTGGTTGCACAGATCCTGAATCTGATCAGAAGTAATGTTCTGAGTACCGGTCGATGCATTTGCACTAGCAACAACGGTTGCATAAGTCACTCCCGGATCCTGCACATTTGCACCACTAGCTCCGGATCTAGTTCTTACACCATCGGTCATGATTTTCTTTGATTTTACCAGCCTCAATCAATCAATTGATTGCTTGAACTAGCTCTAATACCAATTGTTAGCTTCCAATTCAGATTAAAAGGCTAACCTTGTAGAAGAAAGGGTTGAGATGAGAAGAGAAGTGAAAGGGGATGAGAAATAGAGAAGGAGATGAGAAGAGAGAGAGAAATTCCAAAGGAAAATCTGAATTTTATTGATTGAATGAAGAAATTACATGCTTAGAGCTTATTTATACATGATTGGAAACATTGAACCTAGCCAACTAACCTTAACCGACTCCAACAACTATTGGCGCCAAAATTACAGCAGCCGCTAGGTTTGACCTGTGCTTGACTCCAACCAACCAGCCAAGGCCCCAAACCCACCTAACTAACATTTGAATACATGACCAACACCACAATGGAGACAATACCGAATTACAATCAAATATTACAACTAAAATCTCATGAATCATAACAAAACACTTCCCTCAAATGCTTGATATGATCTTCAAAAGTATGACTGTAAATAAGAATGCCGTCAAAGAAGACTAGAACATATCTTCTCAAGAATGGCTTGAAGATATCATTCATGGCAGCCTGAAAGGTAGCCGGAGCATTGGTTAAGCCAAAAGGCATAACTGCATGCTCGAAATGTCCATGATGAGTTTGGAAGGCTGTCTTGTATATGTCTTGCTTAAGAACTCTAATTTGATGATAACCCTGCCTCAAATAAAGCTTATTGAAGAAGTATGCCCCATACAACTCATCAATAACTGGGATAGGGAACTTATCCCTCATTGTCAACGAGTTGAGTTATCTGCAATCAATGCACATCCTAGCTGATCCATCCTTCTTCTTTACCAATATAACAGGGCAGGCAAAAGGACTATTACTTGGCTTGATGAAGCATGTCTTGAGTAGTTCTTCCACTTGCTTCTCAATCTCAGTCTTTTAAGCATGTGGATATTTGTATGGCCTCAACTTTACTGGTTCGAAATTCGACTTAACAGGGATAGCATGATTAAGATTCCTCTAAGCATGTAAAGTCTTGGGCTGCTCCAATATATCTTCGAACTCTTCAATTAGTTCTTGCACTTCAGGTTGAGGAATAGTTGCCAATTCAATTAGGGAGATTGCAAACAATTGACTAATCCATCGATAAGCACTCTTTCTGATTCCACCTTGTAAACTCTTGCCTTTAATCAATTGCAACTATGCATGATCTACCATGCCTTGCAAGGTAACTTTAGATCCATGAATCTCAAAAGACATAGTTAGCTTTGCAAAGTCGAAGAGCACTGGACTGAAGGCCCTCATCCAATCAACTCCAAGTGTTGTATCACATCCACCCAAGGGAAGGATTCTGAAATTGTAAGTGAATTGATGCTCCTACATAGACCACTGAAATGCTTGGCATTTGTTCTGAGTAAGGATGGAGTTTCCATCTGCCACTGTCACTACCAAGGGATGAGTCTTGATTACCTTATGTCCCACTTTCTTCACCACTTTAGGATCAACAAAGCTATGAGTACTTCCGCAATCAATTATGACAATAATTGATCTCTTGCCAGCTTTCCCTTTGATTCTAATAGTGTTATGAGCTCCATTTCTAGTCAGAGAGTTCATGGACATCTCAATTTCATCATCAACAACTTCCTCTGATGACTCCTAATCCAAACTATATTCATCAGCTTCAAGTTCATCACTGTTAGAATGCACCACTTGGCTAACTCCTCTAGTAGACATCAAGAACTTTGAATTACACTTGTGCCTCGGTTGATAAGGTTGATTACACTTATAACAAGGCCTTGTGAACCTTTTTTCAACAAAATGAGTGGCCTTAGATCCAACTGACTCCTTCTGGTGAGACTTGGAACTTCTTCCCTTGAACTTGCTTCTGTCAGTTGAAGAAAGGCCAGTTTCCTTAATCAATTTGGCTTTTGCATAAGCCTTAGCTAGATTTTAAGGCCCAATTGCCTTCATCATGTCCGTGATTCTTGGCTTCAATCCACTTATAAAGCTAGAGACATAATACGCCTCTGTTGCTTGAGAATAAGTAGCTATCATGCTTGCTCTAAGATTCTCGAACCTTGTCATATACTCCTTAACAGTTGTTGTTTGGAACACCTTGTTGAAGCTATCAACAACATCACTAGAATCCTCATCACCATAACGCTCACATAACTCTTTAACAAACTCAACCCAAGAAAGAGTAGGATTGCTCTTCAATAAGCTATAGAACCACCCCTCATGATCTCCATGGAGGTGTACTGCTGCCAATTCCACTTTCCCTGCTTCTTTAATGTTGTAGGAATGAAAATACCGATCACATCTCCTCAACCACGATTGAGGCTATTTTCTAACAAATGGATCAATCTGAACTCGAGGTTGTCTGGCAACACTACTTCTTCCATTCGATGTTGCATCATTGCTTTCTGATCGATGCTGATAATCTGATCATGTGGATGATCTTGATGTCCAATGTCCTTAGAAGGAGTTCTGAACTGAACAAAAGAATTAGGAGGATGATCATTCTACTCTAAATTCATGCCTAATGATCGAGATTACACTTGCTCAATTGGATGATCTCGCGTTCTTGCAGCTGCTTCAACCTCTTGAGGTCCGATCGTAGATGAATGCATACGATCTTAAGGCCTAGCAGTCACTTGAACCGGAGGAGGTCTATCGAGTGATCTGTTTCTAGGTTCCTCAACTTCATTATGAGGTTGTGAATGCACTGCTTCAGGGGGAGGTATCAATTGACTTGCAGGTTGAAGTACTCCAATTACAAATGACTCTCCTTGTCTATTAACCTAATTTTGCAATTTAATAGGCTTGTCCTCAAAGCTTTGTAACTTCTGTGACATTAGATCTTCATGCTTCTTATCACTATCTAATTGCATTTGCCTCAATTGATCAATGCCATTCTGATGCAAATTCTAAAACCGAATGTGCATCTCATCCATGTGTTGCTTTGATTGATCATTTGTAACAAATTGCACCTCCCTTTGTGCATCAGCACCAACAACCTTAGCAAAGGACACATTTGGATCCATAAATGCAGCTGGATTTCCAGCTCCAGCTCCTGATGCGGTAGTTACTCCACTGGACATGTTTGAATTGTTCTTTTTAGGCTTCTCCAGTTCGAATCAAGCTGCAAATGATCGATTGACAGCAAGTAACCGGCTCTGATACCAAATGTTAAGCTTCAATTCAAAGATTGAAGTTAAGTTGAGAAAGAGAGAGACTAGATGAGAAGAGAATTAAAGGTTAGATGAGAGATTAAAGAAACAGAAGAGAAATAGAGAGAAAATATCTCAAAGATAGCTTAAACTTCCATTGAATGCCTCTTTCGTACACTTGAGCAAGCTATTCATAGAATTCTAGATAAAATGCATCAATCCAAGCTAAACCGACTTAAGACAAAGCTTAGCCCCCACATTTGACCCCTCTTGACTTTACTTAACCGACTTACCCACCATTTGAAGCTACTTGGTGCCAAAACACCACAAATGGCTAGAACACTAAAAAACAAGCAACTACACACAAAAAAACAAGACTTAAAATTCTGGATCATAACATGTTCTAGGCTTTCTGGCACACCAAAGGGGAATTAAGGTGGATATCAATAAGATCAAGGCCATTCAGGTGGCCAAGCCGCCCTCAAATAAAAAGGAGCTTCAACGCTTCTTAGGGCAGGCTAATTTCCTAAGACGTTCATCTCAAATGTCGCAGGAAAAACAAAAGTCTTCTCTCCATTGTTGAGACTCAAGTCTGAGAAGGGCTTCAAGTGGGAGAAGCCACATCAAGCAACATTAAGGCCATTGAAGAGTACTTGGTGAGGCCACCATTACTTATTCCACCAAAGCATGGAAAGCCTTTAGAGATTTATGTCCCTACTTTTGAGGATTCCATTGCTTGTTTGCTTGTACAGGACAATAAGCAAGGTTTTGAATAAGCTGTGATCTATCTTAGCCGCTGTATAATGAGCGTCAAATAAAATATTCTTCAATTGAAAGATTATGTCTGTCTTTGTTCTATGCATCTACAAAATTGAGACATTATTTCTTGGTGTTCGTTATATATGTGGTTTCCCAAATAAATGTCCTTAAGTATATTCTAGATAAGCCATTTTTGAGAGCAAGATTGAACAAATGGAGCTTATCTCTACTTCAATTTGAGTTGGTTTGTGTCTCACAAAAGTCAATAAAAGGGCAAGCCCTAGCAGACATTGTAGCATACCACCCAAACATTCAAACTAGCTTAGATAACGTGATAGAACAAATCATAACAATTGGAACTAGTAACTCAGAAACTATTCTTTGACAGATCAAGGATCAAAAGGAATCGTCATGAAATTGCATGTAACCTTGGTGGGCAGATGCTCTAATAACAGGGCGGAGTATGAGGCTCTCATAATCGGCCTTCAAACTGTCTTAGAAATGCAAGTCCATAACATTCTTGTCAAGGGAGATTCGCAACTGGTGATTTGCCAAGTGAATGGAGAGTCCCAATGCTTGAGTGATACCTCGAATCGGTATCAGTCAATTGTACATAAGCTATTGAGTAAATTTAACTAGGTGCAGTTCGAGCACGTCCCTAGAGAGCAAAACCACGCAGCCAACGACTTGGCTCAATTAGCATCGAGGGACAAGTTACCTAGAACTTGCCTTGAAGAAACTATGGTCATAAAGAATAAGGATTGGGATCGTGAGATCAAGTAGGCAGAGCCCCTCAATGGTGCACCAAGTGGATGTTTGGAGCACTACGAAGCACATCAGACAGTCATGAGTCAGCAAGGGGACTGAAGGAAGCCCTTAATGGATTACTTCAACAACCCTCAAGATTCTACTAAGGACCAAAAAATGAAAATGAGATGTCACAAGTTACATCTAGATGGTGAATCTAGAAAACTATACAAAAGGGATGCAAATGGAGTGCTTCTCAATTGCCTTAAGTTGGATGAGGCGATGCTTGTAATGGTTGGAGCCTATGAGGGTATTTGTGGATCCCATCTGGCTGGTAATAAGATGCATTGGCTCATCTAGATTTATGGCTATTATTGGCCATCGATGATGGATGATTGCATAAAGTATGCCAAAGGATGCCGAGCATGCCAAAGACATGGGCATGTACCTAAAGTCCTTGCTACTGAGATGTATGCCATTATTAAACCATGGTCATTTAGAGGCCGAGCAATGGACATTATAGGAGAAATTAACCCTCCTTCTAGCAAGCCACATTCTTATGTTCTTGTGGCCACTGATTACCTCGCCAAATGAGTGGAGGCTAAACTATATAGGAGCATCAATCAGCATGATGTGATTGATTTTATCAAAGAATATATCCTATGTAGGTTTGGTACTCTAAAGACTATCACAGTGGACCAAGCTCAAGTATTTAATGGAGCTGAGGTAAAGGAGTTTGCTAAGAGTTTCAAATAGAGATCGTGAACTCAACATTATGCTCAGGCTAATGGCCAAGCAGAGTCAACTAATAAGATTCTAAAAGCTAACATTGAGAAGATGAATGAGGACAATCCCAGAAGCTGGCATGAGTTGCCATTAGATGCCCTTTGGGCTTATAGACCATCTAAAAGGATGCCCATGGGAAAACTCCTCTTTCATTTTACATATGGTCATGATGCAGCAATCCCAATGGAGGTTACAATTTAGTATATTAGATTAGCTCATCAAGGGAAGTTTTCCAAACTTGAATATGAGTAGTCCAAGATGGATAAGCATACCAATTTAGACAAAGTGAGGCTTGATGCTCTGCACAAATTGGAAACTCAAAAGAAAAAATTTTCCAAAGCCTACAACATAAGGGTCAAACCTAGGTCTTTTGACTTAGGAGATCTAGTCTAGAAGGTGGTTTTTCCCATTTGCCAAAGAGATCGTGCCTTTGGAAAATAGTCTCCAAATTGGAAGGCCCATTAAGAGTCATTGAAGTATTTGGAGGAAATGCTTATTTACTTTAAGATCTAGATGGAAGGACTCATCTTAGGGCCATCAATGGTAGCTTCCTAAAGAAATATGTGCCATCCATCTGGGATTCTAACAAGGAAGTCCTTAAGTATTACTTTCCAAAATTATGGGCTCAGTTTTAGTACTAGTGCCTAGAGGATTAATCTCAAGAGTCTTAGGTAAAGCAAAAGAAGAAAAACAAAGGAAGGAACCACCAAACAAAGAGATGTACTGAACAAATGTGTATTTCACTAATTCTAAGAGAATACATGGCTTACAAACATTACAAGTGTGTAGCTTGTAGAGCCAAAATCGTTTTACGAAATTGTAAATCAAAAGACTCGAGTCCTAATCATCACTAAGGACTCTTCAATTGAGGATAGTTGGTTGGTTGCATCATTTAACTTATAGTCTATGGAAAGAGATTCCTCTTGAAGAGCTTGACTCTTCCTCTAAGCTTCCACAAGGGTCTCTTCAAGCCCACCAACCACTGAACCTTGAGAGGCGTGTTTTTATTTAAAGAAAGCAACTCTTCCTTAAGGTTCTGTAGTCTCTCCTCCTGGTGATGGATTTCATCCTCCAAGCCTTTAATGCCTTGAGCTTGTTGATCTTGAGTTCTCCTCCCTTCCTGGAGTTCCTCAAATAATAACTGCAGGCCTCCTAGGCCAACCGAACGCCCTAAGGTCCTTATAGCATCCTGGCAATGTTCCTTCGTCTAATGGAGAGTTTGAACCTCTTGGATGATCTTTAGGAGCACTTCCTCGAGGACCTTGAGTTCTCTAGTAATGGCTAGAGATACCTCTAGATCTTCTTTTATAGATATCATGAGGGACATGGCTTCTTCAAAAATGGCTCCCTTAACTAGGGTTCAAATAGAGAAACATGTGATCTCCCTTAGCTATTAAAGTTTGGGAGATTCTTGATTAAGTTGTTGAAAGGCCAGCCTATCACCTGCTCCAAACTTCTCTAGTGGAGAAGATAGTTCCCACGGCCATGTAGAGGGAATGGCCCTAGAGGAGTAACCTGGAAGAGAACTAACTAGATTAGGCAAAACTTTAACTTTGGAGGAAACAACCAAAGGTTCAAAAGGAGTTCCTTTACCTCTATGACCTTAGTCTGGGGCATAAAGGTGCTGTGGCTGAAGGAGCTTCTATGGGAGCTGCTGATGATACTTCCACATTAAGGTTTCAGCAAGTGCGCAACCAATGAAGGTGCTACTGGCTCTTCGGCCGTTACTATGCCTTGCCCAAGGGAAGGTCCTAAGAATCAATACTTTCGTGTTAGGAAAAAAGCATGGTTTAAAGCCACCAAGGATGCAAAAGTCAGATAGAGCTCTACCATGAAAGATCTCTTTAATGGAGATTGAGTCTCTAGGAAGAAGAAAAGGGGCCTGGACAAGGGCCTATTGTAGGGCAACTGGGGAAGAAATTTCTTCAAAAGGTTAACTAATTATTGGCTCAATAATTGAAGTATCCATGTCTCCTTCGTCTCCAACAATTGAGCTCATTGATTTAGTATCGTGAGGATCTCCATGATATATGGAGCTAGCTCTTCCTATGGCAGTTGAAAGCCATGTTAGAAGCTGCTATGGAAAGAGATAAATGTGAATACTAATTAAGAAAGGCTAACACTTTTATTGTAAGAAGCCTAGTCCTTATGTTTCTTACTAATTATGAGATGGGTATATCTTCTTATTCTTCTTCTTCTTCCTTTGCTACAGTTGGGAAAGTTGGCGGAGCAGCATTTTTCTTCCTCTTCTTAGAACTACCAACCCTTGGGCTCGGTGAAGAGGTTCCTGGAGTAGACTCCTCAAGTGGCATCTGAGTGAAAATCCTGGTCCTGGCGCTCTTAGAAGCCACCAGGATAGCTGCTATAAAGGTAGGAGAATAAGGATTAGATCTTGTTCAGGCTACTAGTAATTGAACCATGCTTCAAAGTGGCGAACTACCTGATTGTGTCTTTTATGGAGTAAGCCTCGGATGGCTGGTTAACTTTTCCTAGGGCTAGAATCCGCAAGCTCAAGCAGAGACATAAAGTGTTGCTTAGCGCCTCTAGCCTCTATGGAGGACCAATAGGCTTGGTACCAAGCTGAAAAGCGTGGCGTGGCACATGGAGTGTACATATAAGCCATAGGATACTCATAAAGAGTTCTAATCTCTTGATTCAGAGCATGAAACTCTGGAAGGTAAACAAGTGGAAGAGAAGCCCTCTTTGTGTACCAAAGGTTCTTTGTCTTTGGACTTGAATAAGGTACATCTTAAATCATATCAAATTTCTTGGCGAACAACCTAGATCTATACGTCTTAACACCAGAATGAGTCCGATGATGAAAGAACAAATCTTGGGGGCGTCATTGTGAAGGTCCAGTTTCCTAATCCATTCAGGACCAAGATTCATTCTCTTGAAAGGAGTCCATTGAGCCCCTAGCCTTTCTTGAGGGGATATTAAAGCCTCAAGGCATTGGACAATTGACCATCCTAGAGGAATTTGGACCTCACAGAGACAAATTGCTCACCAAAATGAAAAACTCCCTCTCTTGTGGGAGCATAGGGGTTTCTGGGACACAACTAAAGGAAATAGGCTTGGGCCCATAGTTGGACCAGCCACAAGGGACCACCTACATGGACAGCGTAGTTTTTAGCTATGATGTCTTTGATGCACCCATATATTTAGGCCAAGTAAAATGGTCTCAAGCATCGAGGGCCATTACTAAAGGCCACGCTAATGGCCATGGTCTTCAAAAACTTAAGTACTGAGTTAGAAGAGTTTGCAAAGAAAAACTTGTTCAATTAAAATAGGCATAAGCATACCTCCTCCTTTATAGAGCCCTGCCCAAAGCTATGAGCTTCTATTATAAACTTTTTAACAAAAGACTCATAGCCCCAAGGTAAGTTTGTAATAGAGAAGGAGGAGGAAAAGGCTTCAGGCACAGGAGAAACAAAAGAATCTAGGGGCAACTCTTCTCCCCCAATGGAAAGACCCGTTAGGGCCACTATATGTCCTCAAGAGTAATGCCCAAAAAGCCATCAAGGAGGACAAAGGCGTTGTAATATGTGTTCCAACATCATGCTAATGCTGTTACTATGGGAAAATCATACATGAGAGCAATGGTTGAGAGCCTAATGGCTTCATAGATGGGAAGACGTTTCCACTTCTCGCCATAGATCACCATCAAGTCATGTACCAATTCACGATATTGTTTGGTCAAGAAAGTCCATTCCTTTAAAATGTGCCACTTCCTTATATATGCACCTAGCTCCCCAAGAATGACCCGATGACATTACACGAAGGAGAGGCGATTCATCAATATCTGTAAACAATCCCTTAAGACTTGGTGTTGAGACGAGTTTCAAAAATTTTCCCTAATTTAGTAGACCAATGCAGCGGAACGGTTTAAAATTGTTAATTTTAAATCTACGGGCCACTACTCCAATACATTCATAATAATATATGAATATAGAACTAGAATAATCATAATATTGTAAATAAATAGAAAAGCGAAAAACTAAAATGAAAGGGAAAGAAGAAAACCTAGAAATTGCTTCAAATAAAGAAAATCAGGAGAAAACCGAGACCTAGAATCCTTCTACCTATTCTCAAAACTTCAGAGTTTGGACTCCGAAAAATTATTAAACTTAAGAGAAAAAATGTCAATCGAAATTTTCTCTCTTTTAGTTCTCCGAAAGTCAATAATTCTGAAAACTTTAATTTCAAATTAGACACTAAAGCCTGACTCCGAAACCCTAATTTATAGTAGGCTACCAAAGCGAAAATAATAAAGAAAAATGATGTGGGATTAATAATATAAAACAAAATGATGTTGTTTCGCCAAGGGCAGTAATGCGCATTCAACTCCTACCGCATGCCATGTGTCATCGCCTGATTGGTCTGCATGCAAAGCTGCGGATTGTTACCATATAGTGCACCAGAGTGTGCCATTGGTCCACGCCCGAAGCTAGAATTGCATGTCGCGCGCTGGTTGGTCGGCCGGCTGTGCACATGGATCGTCACCCGATTTTGTATTCTCTTTTTTTCACATATAAAAATTCATCTTATAAATTTAATTTTTTTTAAAATAATTTATTTTATAATTCTTAAATTTTTTTATCCCATGAATAATGTTTAGCAAAATTAAATTTACTCATCTTATGAATTCTTTTATATTTTTCCGAAGGCATTAAAATAGAGGCTTACACAGAGACCTTAGAAAAAAATTAAATCTAACTGCAAATGGGTTAAATTTATTACCATTTCATAATAAAATTTAGCTACTATTAAATAAATTCCACTGTACTCTAGAGTTAAATTATTTATTTGATAATTCCCAAATAGATTCTATTGACAACATCAACCCCTTTATGAGATATCCAGGACAATAAATAATTATAACTACTATCATTACTTTTCACAACTTTTAGATTAGTTATCGACTTGCCCTTTTCAAAATAATTAATTTATACTCTAACAAATTGGCAATGTAAATTTTAAATGTCAAACACTTGGAATACTTTGGCGAAAATTTTTGAATTAATTTAAACACTTGTGAATCAACTAAGGGGATATCTGTATATCATACGAGACTATAGATTTTATATTGAATATCGGGTCCTTGTCACACTTCATGGCATTACCCAATGCACGTGGGACTTCGGCCATGTATCAAGACATTACTTACATTACGCAAAGGTAAGAAACATTCGATGCACAAATGCAGAATACTCTCAGGATTTAGAGTCATCGTTCAAACAATATATCATGAATCACTCATTTCCGATAGTAGTCTAGAAGCGAGTAAATCACATGCTCCAACTAAGTGCATTAATCTTATTGAACATGCCCACATAACACTTTTGGATCATTATCCACAAGACCAAGACAGGTAATCTAAAATGTCACATTATAGGATTAGCAGACAAGTAATCCAAACTTATCGTTGGCTATGAGTTTTTCGAATAAAATTTTATTCTATTTGCTCTAAGTCTATATATGGGTTAGTCTCATAATCCACTTAGAACAAACATGTAAAAGTAAGATGAGGACTACATCCATCTAATAGATGTCACTTAAAAGAAAATCACAAGAAACATATATGCTCACTTATACAAATTTAAAGTAAATGATTAAGACTTCATTTTCATTCTTTAATAAAGTAATATTTACAAGACAAATTTGATTTTCAGGACACTATTCTCAACAATCTCGCACTTGTCTTGAATCCAATTTACTATACACTTTATACCCATTCTTTCTAAGTATGATTGACAGTTCTTCTGAGTCAAAGTCTTTGTAAAAGAATATGCAAGGTTATTACTCTTATCGATTGTCAAGATCACTATCTCGCCCTTTTCCACTTAGTCTCTTCAGAATTACACAACGCACCTGAGTTGTCACAAAAGATAAGTGTTAAACCATCTCTAACAACCTAAAGATCTATCAGGAACTTTCTGAGCCAACATGCTTCATTTGCAGCTTCTAAAGCTACAACATATGGCATTATAATAGAGGCTTACATAGAAACCTTATGGACAATTTAAATCTAGCTCGAAATGTGTTAAATTATTTACCATCTCATGATAAAATTTAATTACCATTTAATGAGACTTAATTCCAATAAATAAATCTACTATACTCTAGACTTAAATTATTAATTCGATAATTCCCAAATAAACTATATTGACAACGACGACCCTTCTATGAGATATCAATGATAAAAATAATTATAACTACTACCATTATTTTTCTCACAACTTTTTAATTAGTTACCGACTCGCCCTTTTCCGAATAATTTGCTTGTACTTGAACAAATTCACAGTGTAAATTCCAAATGTCAAACACTTGGAACACTTTGGCCAAAGTTTCCAAATTTATTCAAACACTTGCAAATCAACTAAAGGGACATCTATATCTCATAAGGGATAATAGATTCCATATTGAATACTTGATCCCTGTCACACTTTACGCCACTACGTAATGCATGTGGGACTTTAGCCATTTATTAAGACCTTACTTATAGTACAACCTTCCATGCACAGGTGTAGAATGCTCTCTGGATTTAGACTCGTCGGTTTGAAGCAGTACATCATGAATCGCTCATTTCCCATAGTTGTCTAGAAATGAGTAAATCACATGGTCTAACTTAGTGTATTAATCTTATTGAACACATAACACTATTGAATCACCATCCACATGACCAAGATAGGTTATCTAAAATGTCACTTTATAGCCTTAGCAGACAAGTAGTTCAAACTTAACACTGACAATGAGTTTTTCAAATTACATTCATTCCATTTGTTCTAAGTCCATCTGTGGGTTAGTCTCATACTCCACTGATAACAAACAGGTAAAAGTAATATGAGGAGTACATCCATTTCATGGATATCACTTAAAAGAAAATCACACTCAACATACATGCTCACTCACACAAATTTAACAAGGAAATGACTGGAACTTCAATTTTATTCTTTAATAAAGTAATATTTACTGGATAAATTTGAATTTTTAGGACATTATTCCTTACACTTGGAACATTATGGGATGGAGCAAAGATTGGCCCTAGGGCAGAAGATGTCAAGGTCGATAAAGGATCATTCTCTAAAAACAAGGAAAGATCCTCTTCGATAACATGTAGATCAGTTGGTCTCTAAATAACATTAGAGACTATTAGAAGGTCAGATTGAAGAAATCGGGTCAGTTGCTCAATGGGGCTGTCCGCTTGAAGAGGGGAAGTCGTGATGGCAAATGAGAGTTGTGCCATCGTCAAGTTGGAAGGAAGTAGAAGGATGAAAAGTAGATTGGACCAAGAATTCAGCAATTCAATAATGAGGGCCAGAGATTACAAGTGCGCTTGCTAATCGCAAGAAGAGCACAATGCAAAAGTGAAAACTCCAATCCCTAATAGTCATGCTTATAAGTGCGGGAAGGAAAAGCAAAAGACATTTATCTCGAGAAGAACCCTGTAGCCATAGAGGGTCACATTAGTCACATTTTAACTGTTGCAAATTTGAATTTACCAATGGTTAAAAGGGGGTATTTATTTACACCTTGATTTCGTCAGGGCTGGGACGATGCTATTTTTTGGATAAAGTGCCACGTGGCCATTACTTATCTTCCTCTTCTAGGGGAGTCTGGCCTTTGTGTGCTGTGATAATGACGTCTCAAGCCTAGTGTCTAGGAATGTTATTACCCTTGACAAACGTAATAGCCACTCGAGGCTCAAGACGGCTGGAGGGTGAAATAAGATCAAGCTTGAGGGCTGCCAAGGAAGCTGCAAGAATAGTAGTGTCCAAGCTCGAGGGAGTTAATTGGAGCACAATTTTAGTTGCATAGGCCTTAAGCTTAATCAAGAGAAAGTGGAGCTTCTAGATAGAACTTCTACTAAAAATATAGACGTGAGTGTCAAGGATTTGCCTCCAAAACTCAGGACACGTTGTTGAAGAATGAAGGCTCACAAAAAAGGAGCTTAGTGGCAAGACGTGGGTGGAGTTGCTACAAAATAGAAGCAACCATTATTTTATTTTTCTATAAATAAAGGAATTTGCGTCAGTCCATAGTATGCATACACTCAATACAAAAACTTCTTCATGTTTTTCTTTACAACACACTTGTGCTCTTTTCTAGGAGTAGCGTAACTTAGCTAGGCATAGTGTAATGTTGATGATTGTTGTACTTACTTCCATTGTAATACCGTTCTCAGGCTTCAGGTACGAATTTCTAGTTTTAATCTGTTCCCACAAATCAACAAGTTGAGAATTAAAGCTTTAGGTTAAGGCTTTGATGGCCAAGGCTTTGTCCCTTGATTGCGTTGGTCTTAACACTACCGTCACTGCTTAATACGTCAGATGAACATAGGTTCACCCCATTAATTAGGGCTTTGATGGGCAAGGCTTATCCCTTAATTGCGTTGGGCCTAATCCAGTGACCTAAATACGGTTTGCTCTGCCTTAATGTTGTCAGACCTGAACTCCTTCGAGTTATTACAATTCAAGGATGCCAGGCTTAAAAACTTGATTGACTCGGACTTGTAAGTAGACTGTTGAGCTCTTGGGTTTTTCTCCACCCTAGTTTCTGACTTTTAAGTGTATGAGTCTGTGGGCCCTACTCCGTCACTGTAACTGCTACTTGAGTTAGGTCCATATCCTTTAATTTTCTATCATAAATATACATAAAATAACCATAAAAATATTTAATGAACTCTTCTTAATTGAAGCATAAAGAGAACTCGCAATATAAATGAAGTTAGATACACCAACATATCACAACATTTCTCCGAAAATGGCAAGTGGTTGAGGTCAAAAATGTGCAGTTCGTAATTAGGCTCACTCCCTAGTCACCGTGAGTCCCTTTTGCATGTTTGTGTTATTTTCATATTATACGGCGATCACACACACATCACTTGAAAGAAAATAGAAAAACATGAAGTATAGGGGCTCTTGGGGCAGAGCTTAGGAAAATAGGCTTGGGCCCAAAACTGGACCAGCCATAAAGGTGCACCTGTTTGGACAATATAGTTCTTGGCTATGATGTCCCAAAGGCATCCATATACTTGGGCTAAGAACAATGGTCCCAACGTCAATGGGCCCAAAACTTCAAGACTGAGTTGGAGGAGTTAGCAAAGAAAAACTTGCTTAACCGAAACAAGTAAAAGCATGCCTCTTCTTCTCTTGTACCATGCCCAAGGTCATAAGCCCCTCTTGCGAACATCTTAAGGACTTGTAACTGCTGGTAAAATTGGTTATGGAGAAGGAAGAGGCAAAAGCTTCATCCCCAATAGGAATAAAAAATTCAAGAGGTAAATCCCCGCCTCCCTGCGAAAGGCTTGATAAGGCCGCTATGTCCTCCAAGGTAATGCCAAGAAATCCCTCGGTGCAATAAGTGTTTCAACAGCAAGCGAGCACCGCCAAAGTAGGATAATCATACCTAAGAACGATGGTGGAGAGCTTGATGGCTTCATTAATATGAAGATTCTTCCATTTTTCTTTGTGGGTCACCATTAGATTGTCCACCCACTCGGTGTATTGCTTTTTCAAGAAAGCCCATCCTTTGAAGGGTGCCGCTTCTTTAACATGTGTCTTCCTCCCCAAGAAAAACCTACATAAATTGTACAAAGCAGACGAGATTCGCCAAAATATGGAAAAAGCCCTTGAAGACTAAGAACTTCTCGAGATGGGTTAAACATAGGCCCTAGGGCATAAGACTCAAAGGAAGGTGAAAGATCATTCTCTAATAACCAAGAAAGATCCTCATTAATGATGGTAAGATCGATTGGGCTCTACGTCACATCAAAGACTAGCCCAATATCTGATTGAAGCAAACATGTCAATTGCTCGATAAGGCTGTCAGCTTGAGCAACAGGGGTGGAGACAGTGAATGAAATCTTTGCCATCATCAGATCAGAGGAAGTGAAGGACAGAAAGCAGAATTAGATCAAGAATCAGAGGTTCAAGAACAAGGCAAGAATTTCCAAGAGTGCTTGAAAGAGAGCACAGAGCAGAAAAGTGAAAATTTCAAGGCCTAACTGTCATACTTATAGACATGCTGGAAGGAATAACAAGTAATGCACAGTGTTCTCTTGAGCTCCTTGTAGTCGTTGAGGGTCAAATCAAGCAAATTTTTTGCCAGTTCTAAATTTAAATTTACCAACGGGTCAAGAGGGCCATTTGTTTACACCCGAACTTTGAAAGGGATGGGATGATGTCGTTTTGAGCAAAGTGCCTTGTGCTTAACACGTGAGACCTCCCTCGAAGAGAATCAAGTCTTTAGGTGATGAAGTAACAACGTCTTGAGCCCAGTGTCCTTAAAGGATGATCACCCTAACAAGGTTATCAACCACTCAAGGACTCGAGATGGTTGAAGGGTAAAAGAAGCTCATGTTTAAGAGACAGCCAAACAGGTTACAAGACAGGTGGTTTCCAAACTCGAGGTGGTTACTTGGAGTGCAATCCCAAATACTTGGGCACTAAGCTTAATCAAAGAGGACGTGGGGGTTTCTAGAAGGGACTTCTGCTAAGATTATAGACGTGGGCACCAAGGATTTCCCTTCAATATTGAATTCAGGACATGTTCACTAAAGATTTGTATGCACAAAGAAGAAGCTATGGGCCAAATTGCAGCAAAAATAGGAGTAGTTGTTATTTTCTTTTTTTATAAGTAAAGGACTCTGCAGCAGTCCAAAGGACTACACACTCTAAATACAAAACTTCTTCAAGTTTTCTTTACAGCACACTCGTGCTTTTTCTTAGGAGTAGCGTACCTTAGCATAGCTTAGATTAATGTAGAATGTGCTGCATTTGCTTCATCGATGGCATAGTCTGTCGGGCTCCAGGTATGAACTTCTAGTTTTAACATGTTCCCAAATTTCAATTAAGGCTTCAGTTTAAAGCTTTGACAGCTAAGGCTTAACCTTCGTTGTGTTGGTCTTTACACTATTATCACCGCTTAATGAGTGTTTAGGCTCGCGCCATTATTTTGGGCCTAGACAGCCAAGGCTTTACTTTAATTGCCTTGGGCCTAACTCAGTGACCTGAATACAGTTTACTCCACCTTAATCATGTCAGACCTTAACTCATTTGAGTTATTATGAGTCAAGGGTGCGGGGCTTTAAAACCTGATTGACTCGGGTTTATAAGTGGACTGCTATGCTCTTGGATTTGTCTCCACCTCAGTTCCTGACATTTAAGTGTATGAGGAAAGGTGTCTGTGGACCCTGCTCCATCACTGTAACTACCACTTGAGTTAGATTCACATCCTTTATTTTTTGTCAATACATATATACAAAAAATCCACAAAAATACATAAGAAAAGTCTTTCAAATTGAAGCATATGCAGAGCTCACGGTATAACTGAAGTCAGATACACCAACATATCACAACCTTTTCTTTGAAAACGACGAGTGGTTGAGGTAAAAGACGTCCGGTTTGTAATTAGGCTCACTCCTTATTCGCAGTGAGTCCCTTTTGGACATTAGTTTTGTTTACCATTTTACAGCGACCACATCACACATAAATGTAAAAAAAGAAATAAATAAATAAAGCAAACAACCATAAAGACTATCGATGACATTAACAGCATTAAGCTCAACCTCCATCAGGATAGATTCAGCAAATCCTAAAGCCACTCATACTGTAAACATGGGAAGGGTCCGACTGGCTATAACAAATTCTTGATCTCTGACTTCGTTGAACATCGAAAGTAACTCCTGAGACAGGTATTTGCCAGGATTAGGACACACATAGGGACTTTAGACCCATTCCCTTTGCTATTTCATTCATCAATTTCTTTGCAAGGCCTTTTGTAAGAGGATCTGCCATATTCTCCTCAGGCATGGTGTTGCGACAAATTTGATCAAGAACAATGCGATCTCACTATGATTGCCATTATAGACCTCACTTTGAGCAACTCCAATGGCTGCTCGTGACTCACAGTACAACCACATTGAAGGCACGGGTTTCCCTCACAATGGAATGTCTCCTAGGATACTCCTCAGCCATTCAGCTTCCTAATCTACCATCTCAAGAGCAATAAATTCTTACACCCTGGTCAATTTAGCAATACAGGTTTGTTTAGATGATTTTCATTAAATAGCACAGTTAGCAAGCACAAATACATAATCACTAGGAGAATGAATTTCATCACAATCAAACACCCAATTAGCATCAAAGCATGCCTCTAACACAATAGATAACCTTTTGTAGTGTAAACCCCAATCCATGGTATTCTTAAGATACCTTAACAATCTTTTCAATGCACTCAACTGCTCATCACTAGTTATGGGTGTGACGATCAAGTCTACTAACGGCACAGGCAATATCAGGATGAGTGCAGCTACGAATTATCTCAACGTATTCAGCTTATGACACACTGTCTCCTGTGTTTCTTATCAAATGAACACTAGGATCATATGGAGTTTTAACAAGGGTGTCATCAAAGTGACAAAACTTTTTCAATATTTTCTCCATGCAGCGAGATTAACTCAAGGTCAAAACTTTTGGTGTTCTAGTAATTTTAAACCCAAGTATTACATTGGCCTCACATATGTCTTTCAAATCAAAACATGTAAGAAAGACTTAGTATCATTTACAATTGTCACACTCATTCCAGAAATAAGCATGTCATCGACATATATGCATATAATCACACACAGTCACTGTCAACATGTTATGAATACACACATGCATCACTACTATTTACAACAAAATGGTGGGTGACCAAGGTACAACAAATTGTTTTATGCCATTGTTTAGGAGCTTGTTTAAGCCCATATGAAGACTTTACAATGCTACACACTTTATACTCCATACCAGGAACCTCAAACCCCTCGGGTAGTTCCATATAAATTTCTTTCTCAAGGTCACCGTTCAAAAATGTGGTTTTCACGTCCATTTGATGTACTACAAGGTTATGTATGGACTCTAGAGCTATTAGGGCTCTTATAGTGGCAATCTTAGTTACGAGTGAATAAGTATCAAAGACGTCAATTCTTTGTTTCTGGTTGTACCTTTTAACCACTAGGCTGGCGTTAAACTTCTTTATGGACTCATTAGTCCTTAGTTTCCTTTTAAAGATTGACTCACACACTATAGATTTGCATCCTCTAGAAATGACCACTAAACCTAAGTGTTATTGCTCGTAATAGAGTCTAATTCATTGCTTAGGCCTCTCTCAAAAAAGGAGCCCCTATGGTTCTCATGGCCTCATCATACGTTCTGGAAAGCATGAATGCTTTCACAACATATTCATCAAAGTCATGATGCTCAAACAAGAAAGCAATTATGAAGTGAGGTCCAAAACTAGTCCAATTCGAGCCCTCTCACTTAATTTGTGTTCCTGAACCTCGAGTTCAAGGGGTGCATGACTAGATGATGATGCAGATGCAATAGAAATAGAATCAAATAGTGAAGTAGGCATATATTCTTTCATGGGAATTTTGTTCTCGTAGAATTCATCATCTCGACATTCCATTATCTTACCGAGCCTAGGACTCAAGTTATTCCATAACATGAATCTATATGCAGCATTGTTCATGGCATAACCAAAAAAGACAACATCTGCAGTTTTAGGGCCAATTTTGCTTCTTTTAAACTTAAGAATCCCTACTTTAGCTAGATACCTCCCACACTTTCAGGCATTTCAGGTTAGGACCGTAGCCCTTCCTAATTCATGAGGGGTTCTATCTAACTTTTTATGTAGAACCTAATTTAGTACATGACAAGCAAATAAGATGGCTTCCCCCCACAAGCTCGTGGGCAGGCCTAGGCTGACCAATATTGCGTTCATCATGTCCTTAAGGGTTCTATTTTACCTCTCAACTATACCATTTTGTTGAGGTGTATAAGGGGTTGAGACCTCATGGACTATGCTAGGTTTCTCCCAATGTTTCTTGAGGAAGGTAGTATCATATTCACCTCTTCTATCTACCTAATCCTATTGATCCTACTATCTAATTGGTTCCCAACCTCAACTTTATATTTAAAGAACATTTCATCTGCCTAGTCTTTAGTACTTAGGAGATCCATCTTAGTGAATCTCGAGTAACCATCTACAAAAATGATATAATATCTTTTACCATCTCTACTCATGGTGCTCTTAAAGTCACCTAGCTCAAAATGCACTAGCTCGAGTAGGCTTGAAGTCCTTTCAACTGATTTGTTAAATAGTTTCTTTGGATGTTTGGCCTCGACAAACATTTCACATTTATTAGGTTCGATTCGACCATAATTAGGGATTGAACTCATTTGTTTAAGTTTCTTAACCGAATTAAAGTTTACATGTCCAAGCCAAGTATGCCACAAATTCAAAGAATCAACAATACATGAAGAAGTTTTCATCACATCAAGTACAACGAGGCCACCATTACAGATCCCTTTTGTGATGAAGTCGGTATTTTTAGTGAGAATTAACGTGTCAGACTCAAAGGTTAACTTAGAGCCTACTTTGTTCAACACCATACTAGAGACTAGATTCCTACTCATATCAGGAATATGCTGCACGTTTAGAGAGCATATAGTTTTTCTAGAGTTGAGTTTAAGGAGGACCATGCCTTTGCCCAAGACAAGGACCGAACTAAAATTGCCCATGTACACCTTCTTCTCATATTCATGGAACATGTCCTTATTGGTGTAGAAGTGCCTCATGACCATGTTCCCAACCATATTCACCTCGGAGATTATGGCAAAAAACTCTTCTCCTTCCTCACTGAGATTAGCCTGGGGCCTGTGTTCTATGTACTTTCCAGGTCCGAATCCCTTCTTGCAGTTCCTTGAGGTATGGCCAGGTTTGCCACAGGTCTAGCACATTTCATTACTCCTCTTTTGCCATAGCTTGCTGCTAGAGCCTTCCTCTAGAGCATTAGACTTACCCTTATGCGACGGGTTCTTGAACTTACCTTTCTTTCCTGTGTTTCTCGATTCCACAAGGTTAGCCACCAAGGAGGAGTGCTCAAAGGACTTCCCCTTAGCTTATTTTTGGTTCTAATCTTCCAAATTAATATGGGAGATCAATTCTTGTAAAGTAATGTGCTTCTTGTGTTTTAAAGAAGCTTTGTAATATTCCAAAGAAGGAGGCAGCTTTTCAATTAAGTAGTTAGCTTTAAATGTTTCCTATAACTTTATTCCCTCATTCAAAATATTAGTGCATAAATTTTCGTACTCATGGATTTGGTCAAGAATAGGTTTTCATCAACCACGGTAAAAGCTAATCACCTACTATAAACACACCTTTTAATTGCGCTATGATCAGAAACGTACTTGTTTAACAATGCTTCACATAACTCTTTAACAGTTTTCATGTTAACACAAAATTGATAAAGGCGCTTTCATGTAATGGAGAAGCATCCCCCTACAAGTTCAGTTGCCTCTCTCGAAATCTTTATTGGACCTCGGTGGGGCTCTATCATTAAATAGAGCATAATGAACCTCTATTTGGCCTAGGAGACCTCTATCTTATCAGTCCACGTATTGCAGTTCTTCCTATTTAAGGGCTTAGTTTTAGACATATCAGAATGATAAAGCCCGCGTGAGTCATAATATGATTACTCATTATAATAAATAACTTAGATTGTTTGTAAAATAGGGTGAATGAGTGATCAAATTATAATTCTCTATTACAATGTACTTGATCTCAAAAATTGGAAACTGATAAATAAAACAACTTTAAACAAAATAACAGAAGGGAAAGAATTAACCTAAGAAATTGCTGCACAGTGGAGAATCCGTTGCCGTAAGTCATTTATGCCCTCACAGAGGTACAATGGGATAAATGACACTCCGACCCCTAGAGTTAACATGGCACCCACCTCAACAGTGTATTCCGAGGATATGGGTTGGAGTACCTCCAACTTGCTCAGTAACGGAGGAGATAATTATTTCAAAAGAGAAAGACAACCATGAAGAAGGATAAGAATTTCTGTGTTAGCTAAGTATTTTGTAAAACCCTAGGGCACGGTATTTATAGATCAAAATTCTTGTAGGTTAAGGAAAAGATCATGGTAAAGAATCTGCCTCAAACAAGAAAAGTGGCAGGCAAAATTACGTTAGTTATGGAAAAAACAACAAAGGAAAGAGCGGGAATTGAAGTAGTCAAAATGCGTACTTGAGTTCCGGCTTATAGCCTCGAGCCTCAAGACTAGACACACAAAAATGCCTCGAGGCAACATCCTCAAGGTGTACTCAAGAAGGACGCTCAAGCTTGAGCCAAGAAGCCTCGAGGACAACCCAAAGTTTATTTACAACGACTTAAACAAATAAAAAGGTCATAAAAATAAAAGTCTAAGTTAGAAAAAGTCCACACATCCACGCACTAGCCAGCTCGGTGAGGAGGGGCAAGCGCACATGCGCGTGTGTAGTTCATAAAACCTCCTCTAAACTCCCACAATACTTTACCAAGTACAATAACAACGAAATATATAAACTAGATTTATCTCCTCTAGAATTGTTATTTGGGATTGGGGTGTTTTTTTAAGATATTAAAATTAAAGCACACTAACACCTAAATTCCAACAAGTATAATATTCTAGCGTAATGTATTTTAATATATTATATATCTCTTATATTAGTTTTTAAAAATATACTAATAATGTAATTTACAATAAATAACAATTTTTTTGAAAATATACTAATAATGTAATTTATAATAAATAATAATTACAAATTTTGATGATATACCACGATATTATGCTCTTTTGTGTTAAAAAATAATAATAATAATAATAATAATAATAATAAATAAAAAACCCACGGTATTACCACGACCCCGTAATTTAGAGGATAACAATGCTTGAGAAAAAGGAGAACAATACAGTCCTTATCCAAACCCCGAAATCAATGGTAAACTGTGCGGAGAAATGGCGATGGGCGCTAGAACCCTGTCAATACCTCCCAACCCAGGCTCTCCCAACCTTCTCCATCCCCAAACTCCCAAGCCCAGAACTTTACCCTTCTCTCTTCTCGACCAACTGCATCATCTCTCCCTGCGGAAGACCCAACAAGCCTCAGTCACCAACACCAACTCAATAGTTCACAGCAACAACACAAACTTCAACTCCCATATTATCGAATTATGCCTACATGGGCACTTGCAAGAAGCTCTGAAGTACCTTGAATCCATAAAAGGGTTGAACTTGCTTGTTGAAGAAGACGCTTACATTGCTCTGCTGAAGCTCTGCGAGTGGAAGAGAGCTGTAAGTGAAGGTTCTGAAGTTTATTCTTGTATATTGGATTCCATTCCATGTTTAGGGATAGGAATTGGAAATGCGCTGTTAAGCATGTTTGTCAGGTTTGGCAACTTGGATGAAGCATGGTATGTGTTTGGTAAAATGAGGGAGAGAGATTTGTTTTCTTGGAATGTGCTTGTGGGTGGGTATGCGAAGGCGGGGTATTTTGAAGAGGCATTGAATTTGTACCATAGGATGTTATGGGTAAGTGTCCGCCCTGATGAATACACGTTCCCTTGTATTTTGAGGACTTGTGGGGCTGTGCCTGATTTGACAATGGGTAAGGAGATTCATGTTCATCTAAATAGATATGGGTTTGAGTCAAATATTGATGTGGTTAACGCCCTGGTCACTATGTATATGAAATGTGGCGATGTACATAGTGCAAGCTTGCTGTTTGATAGAATGCCTAAGAGGGATAGAATTTCGTGGAATGCAATGATTTCAGGGTATATAGAAAACGGGGAATGTATAGAAGGGCTGAAACTGTTCAGTACTATGCGCGAACTTGGGGTCAATCCAGATTTGGTGACCATGACTTCTGTTGTTTCAGCCTGCGGGATTCTAGGTGATGCAAGACTGGGGGAAGAGCTTCATGGATATGTCACAAGAACAGGCCTCGGACTTGAAGTATCAGTTCGTAATTCACTGATCCAAATGTTCTCTAGTGTTGGAGATTGGTTGCAGGCGGAGAGGGTTTTTTCAATGATAAGATCCAAGGATGTGGTGTCTTGGACATCAATGATTTCGTGTTATGAGGATAATGGGTTGCCTGATAGAGCAGTGCAAACCTATAAATTGATGGAAGCAGATGGTATTATGCCAGATGAGATCACAATTGCTAGTGTGATATCTGCCTGTGCTTCTTTGGGTCTGCTGGACATGGGTATTAGGCTGCATAAGCTTGCTCATAGATTGGGGTACCTTTCTTACAATATAGTTGCCAACACATTGATCGATTTGTACTCCAACTGTAAATGCATTGATAAGGCATTGGAGGTCTTCTACCTGATCTCCGAAAAGAACATTGTATCTTGGACTTCAATCATCTTAGGACTTCGGCTAAACAACCACAGCTTTGAGGCAATGCTTCTCTTTCGACAGATGAGAATTTCCCTGGAACCTAATTCGGTTAGCTTGGTTGCAGTACTTTCTGCTTGTGCTAGGATTGGAGCTTTGATGTGTGGGAAGGAGATCCATGCTTATGCTTTAAGGACTGGGATGGCTTATGATGGATATGTACCTAATGCTATTTTGGACATGTATGTAAGATGTGGAAGAATGGACCCAGCATGGAATCAGTTTGATGGATTGAAGGGAGATGTTGCTGCATGGAATATCATGCTCACTGGTTGTGCAGAACGTGAGCAAGGAGCAGTGGCCATGGAACTTTTCGGACAAATGATTGTTTCAAGTGTAAGTCCGGATGAAATTACATTTATTTCCCTCTTATGTGCTTGTAGCAGATCTAGTATGGTGAGTGAAGGTTTGGCGCTCTTTGAGTCCATGAAAAATAAATACTGTCTCGCTCCCAATCTGAAGCACTATGCTTGTGTAGTTGATTTACTTGGTCGTGCTGGCCATTTGGAGGATTCTTATGCATTCATTCAGAAAATGCCTTTGAAGCCAGATCCTGCTATTTGGGGGGCATTATTAAATGGTTGTAGTATTCATAGGAATGTCGAAATTGGAGAACTTGCAGCACAACGCATATTTGAACTTGACACGCAAAGTGTTGGCTACTATATTCTTTTGTGTAATCTTTATGCTCGATGTCATAAATGGGAAGATTTTTCTAGGCTGAGAAAAACAATGAAGGAGAGAGGGCTTATAGTCGATCCTGCGTGTAGCTGGATAGAAGTTAAGGGGAAGGTACATGCTTTCCTCAGTGACGATGAATTCCACCCTCAGATAAAGGAAATAAATGCTGTTCTGGAGGGGTTTTATCGGAAAATGGAAGTAGTTGGATTCAAAGAGGTAGACGGCGGTCTCAAACATGCTTCAAAAGCTGAGGTATTCTGTGGGCACAGTGAAAGACTCGCCATTGCATATGGACTGATTAATACTGCCCCCGGGGTGCCTGTTAGTGTTACAAAGAATCTTTATATGTGTGAAAGTTGTCATAATACTGTCAAGTTCATTTCTAAAGCTGTCCGAAGAGAGATCTGGATCAGGGATACAGAACAATTCCACCACTTCAAGGATGGACTATGTTCATGTGGAGATAAAAGATACTGGGGTAAAACTTGATTAGAAACCAATATGACTTCCTAACTTTTCAATTGTCTTTCGAGGCACAGAATTTTGAAGAAGGGTTAGATGTCTCAATCCTCAAAATGCCATGCAAACGATGGCCTGCAAAGATTCCCCACTCCCTGGACGTAAACTCCTACATTTTGTGCCTGTATAGTTGTTCAAGCACAACAAATCTGCAGGTTAAAGAAGTGCTTCCTGGCTTCTCTGATGAATCACTACATAAAGAGGTGTACAAAATCTGCTTGTACATTTTTTTTTTTTTTTTGGGTCTCCTGGTTAGTTTTGTTTATGTACTTCTATTTTGGTTTTTTTTTTTTACATTTTTATTTTCCAAAGACAAGCAACATTCCCAGTGTCCCAAGGGCCCCCGCCTAAGCAAGGTCGGGGGGGGGGGGGGGGGGGGGGGGGGGGGGGGATGCATGCAGCCTTCCCCCTTCAGAGTGCTAACCTGAAGAGAGGCTGTTTCCGAGAGCCCCCAACCTGGGGGGTGCAACATGAGGACTTCCCAGGAGGTCACCCATCTTGGTACTACTCTTGCCCAAGTATGCCTAACTTCGGAGTTCTAATGGGATCCAGTGCTTGCGTGTTGATGCGCTCTTAGGTACATATTCATTTATACTCTATTGAATGGTTGAAGTATTACTATGGCAGTGCCGTACCTGAATAAGATTCTTTTCCCTCGAACAAATTTCTGTTGCTTGATTAATCTCTACAGTGGTTGTTTACAAGTGGATTACTGAAGTAATTATCTTACATTCAACTCTGAATAGTAGCTTCTTGAGCTACTGCTGACAACTACTGACCATAATTAGAGTTATTGTACAATGTCCATCATAGATGTGCTTATGATCGTTTTAAGGAGCCTAATGCAGCTCTATTTTGAACATGCGTTTATGTGCAAATTTGAAATTTTTGGGTGCATTTCTGTATGAACATTTTTTGGTAGTTAAGTGAGTAGCAGATCGGGCGATTTGAAACTAGGACGTTTTGTCAATAAGACCTCAACCTTGGTGGTAGTGTTTTAAGCATTAAACCACCAAATCCTCGTTCCAACATTCTATTTGAAGATGGTAATAATCAACAAGGTAGTTATTGGAATTTGGGAGTAGTGTGCTTTAATGTTGTTCAAGTTGCTGAAGCACACTTTATGTCACATGGAAACTTTAAATCTAGGTAAGCGACTTTATATACCTCATTTCCTTTGACTTAGTAAAGTCTTGTGGACACAGAGGGAGCATTATGAGCCACACGGGCATGACCCGCCCCGTGCAAGGTCGGATGTTGCGTCGTAGTGTAGACTTTTTCCTACCCGGACTATTATTTTTTATGATAATTGTGTTTTTATTTATCAAAAACAAACTCGAGGTGAGCTCTTTCTGGTTTCGAGCTCAAGGCTGCAAGCTCGAGATTCAAGTGCTATTTTTGGCCAACCTGAAGGGTGCTAGCTCGAGGTCTTGTCCATTACTCCATGTTTGAGCTTGAGGCTACAATCTCGAGCTTGAGATATGTGGTTTGATCGTGTATCCGCCCACTCTTTTCATAATCAATGTTTCCTTAATTGAGGTTGGATTTTTTTTTACTCCTCAATATCCACCCACTCTCCTAATGAAGGTTGAATTTCACACCCGTGTCCCCTAACTAGTATATGCTTAAAGGGGAAGATTTTTGTCTATAAAGCATATAGCCCCTTCCTCCTCTTTGAGTTTCTCTACTTCTCTATTGTTGAGCAAGTTAGGACATATTTCAACCCATCACCTGAGAGTACACTCTGGTGTTGGATGTCGCGTTGACCCTGTGAGTCAGAGTGCTTAACGATCCTGTTTGTACCATTATGGGGGCATAAACGTCTTAGGGCAGTGGTGAACTCCACGGTGCAACAACTTCCTTCCATTTAATCGTTCGTCGATGGATTTCATTCTTTCACTTGTTTAACTATCTTGTGGTCTATAGCATTTAGTATGAGGTCTTCCTGTTGAAGTTCCTCTCGCAGTCATTTTAAGTTTTGACATCAACAAGTAAATGCAAGATACATCAAATAAAAGTGATAAAATAGCAAAATCAACCCAAAATACATGGTTCATACATGAACCTACATAAAATAACACTTTTTGCAAACAAATTGCTTTGGGCGGCAAGATTATTCAATTATTTTAGTTCAAATACATTGCATAACACACAAACAGCATCAAATTGAGCTGATTTTGTAGGTTTAGGCGGTGGAAAGTGAAGAAAATGCATAAAATAAAATGGCCTTTGCAAGTTGTGGGTGAACCGTGAGAATTGGCAAATGAGGATGAAGTTTGAAGTTATTTTTTACATTCTTTATTCACCCCTCAAACACTATAAATAGAAGTGTTTTGGGATGAGTTTCTCATCCTTCATTCAACAAAGAAACCCATACAAAGTGTAGAAGAAGCAAGAAGAAAACGGGTGAAGGAAAAGAAGAGAGGGAGGAGAAAGTTCGGTTTGTAATTTTGTGTTTTTAGTCTTATATCAAGTTTATCACGAGCTAATTTTGTTATTCCAAGACTACGATATAGCCTAAGTTGTAATAGACACTTATTTCTAATTCAATGTATTCATTGTTTTGTCATTGCGTTGTTAAAGTGTTTATCATTGTTCTTTATGAGTTTTAAATGCTTGATCAGCATTTAAGGCCTATAATGATTCATAATGAATCCGAGAAGAAATTTATGATGAGTTCTAAGGTGATAAGCACCACAAATTGAGCGAATGCTTGAGAGATATTAACGCGATTTGTATGGTTTTCAAGTAAAAATCATAGAGCTTTAAAAACTCTTTCCTTATTTAAATTCATGCATGAGAGTGATGGGTTAATACGTAAAAGAGCTTGCTAAATGTTGCTCGAGAGAGAATATTTAGTAAATTAGGGTTTTCAACCATCAACACGTAATAATAACTTGAATAACGAGAATAGATGGGCATATTGAGGCAACTGGGTGAAATCGGATGCTTTGGATATTATTAAATCATAAAAACTTCATAAAGTTAGTTAACATATTTTGTTTCTTTTTATTTTATTTTATTTCATATCAACATCTCAATTTTCGATCTTTCAAACAGCATTAAACCTATTAATTTAGGTACTTGCTCAATAACAATCCTCGTTGTAACGATACTCTACTTACTACTTTATTACTTGATATGACTAGTGCATTTGGTAACGCATACACAAAGCAAGCATCAACTTTACCATGGACAAGTATAAGAGGCTGTATAAAGTAGCTTTCCTTCCTCTATTCTTCTTATGTGGGATTGAGGTGTTTATGCAAGTTGACCAAAATTGCAGCACCCAATCCCCACATTCCAACAACCCCCCACATGATTAAATTTTTAGAAGAGAAAGGAAAGATGGAGCATTACTGAGTAGTGAGACCCACACTTAAAGATGCTAATGTCTTTCGGACTTAAATCAGCACCTAGTGAATAAGCAGGTGTCACAACCATCCAAGGTGATCTTAATCTTGAACCCGATTAGTCATTATGAAGAGCACACCTACTCACTTCATGTAGTTCTTGAGGTTGAAGCACACTCAACAATCAGGAAGTATGAGGTCCCTTAAAACACAATCAGAAACCTTACTCTCAGCAGGGGATGTTCAAACCCCCACAATCTCATAGGTGAGTCCATCAAATGTGTTGGCCACTGTGTCATGTCCGGATTCAAATTAGAGGCTAACTTTGGCGGGAAATGCTGTTGGTGATCTTTGGCTGTTGTTAGTCTTGCTTAAGTCATTGTTAGTCTTGCTTGAAGTCCATTTTGGTGGCTGTTCTTAGTTACTAAGTCAGTTGGTAGTTAAGATGGAGTTTAGATTCATTGTTTTGTGTTCTTAATTGTATTGGTATAAATAGATGACTATCATGTAAGAATTATTTTATGAATGAAATAATATCTTGATTTCTCTTTATCATCTAACTCTCTCTCTCTCTCTCTCTCTTCCCATCTCTTTCACTTCTCTTCTCATCTTACCTCTTCTCTCTCCTAGGTTATGATCAATATTCATCTTGATTCATAACAATTGGTATCAGAGCATTGAGCTTGCATACAATCGGATTGATTGATCTTCAATTCAATTGAATTGTTTCAGTTTAGGCTTGTTCGGTGCTGAATTGATTGAACTGTGTGGCAATCTGGCTAGAAACAGGTGATCTGATGCTATGGCTGGTGAAGCAAACACCCATGCTAATGCAGCTAATAACACTGCTACTGTGCTGCTGCAGTTGCTGGTACTGATGGTGGAGCTCATCAAGGAAATCTGATGGATCAGGTGCTATAGATGATGCATAATATGATGCAATCCTTCTGGCAGGATATGAATCAGATATTTGAATCACAATCTCAAGAGATCTCACAGCAAATTAATGGATTATAGCAGAAAATGAAGAGGCAGCAACAACAGGTTGGAGGTGGCATACTTTTGCTTGCAAGTCAGCAAAATAGATCTCCTGATCCAAGGCCTCCACTGGTGGATAACAGTGATACAACGCCTCCTCCTGTGGACAGCAATGATAGTGCATCAAGTGTAAGGAGCCATTGTTTTAGACAGCCTCATGTGGATTTAGAGCCTTTCGATGGTACAATGCCTCAATCCTGGATAAGGAAGTGTGAAGTACTTTCGTTTCTACAACATTGAAGAACATGAGAAAGTTGAGTTGGCAGCTGTGTATTTGAAAGGAGATTTTGAGGTTTAGTATTACAGTTTGATGAGCAGTAGGCCTACAATCACCTGGATTGAGTTTGCAAATGAGCTCTGTGATAGGTATGGGGATGAAGAGGTGAGTGAAATAGTGGATAACTTCAATAAAGTAACTTAAGTCTCATCCATGAAGGAGTACATGCCAATGTTTGAAAGATTGAGAGCCAGGATGCTCACTGTGTATCCTGAGGCACCGGAATCATATTATGTGTCAAGCTTTGTGAGTGGACTTAAGCCTAAAATCAAGAACATGGTTAAGGCATTCAATCCCTCCACTCTTTCTCAAGCTTATTCAAAGGCAAGAAAGGTTGAGAGCTCAGTATTAACAATTCCTGATTCTCAGAAATTGAAAGGTGCTTCTAATGGATCATCTTCATCGAGATTTACATAGTCCAATAGTAGAGCTAGTAGTACTGATGATAGAAGGCCTCAGAAGCTTTGTTTTAAATGCAATCAGAAGTACTTCTTTGGTCATAAGTGTGACCCTAAGTATCTCATGGCAGCAATTGGAGTAGAAGCTTCTCAAACAGATGAAGATGAGATGCTTGATTTCAGGGAACAAGAGGAAGAGAATAAGGATGATTCTGAAAAGGAGGATGAGGTTGAAATTTCTGTGATGGCCATAATAGGGAGTGGTTCATATAATATCATTCAAATTAAGAGAGTAGTTGGGCAACGAGACTTATTGATACTCATTGATAGTGGGAGCACACATAGCTTTGTGGATCCCAAAGTTGCAAGAGCTGTAGGACAAGATTTGATCAAGACAAGGCCCTTGGCTATCACAGTGGCTGATGGAAATTCAATTTTGACACACACAAAGTGTAAGAAGTTTAAATTGAAGATGCAAGGTCACAAGTTTGAGCATGATTTCAAATTTTTGAGGTTGGGAGGTTGTGATAGGGTGCTAGGAGTTGATTGGATGAAGTCCTTCAGTCCCATACTCCTCGATTTCTCCTAGCTCACTGTGTCCTTTAAAAGAGAGGAGTAAAAGATCAGGTTATAAGACATTGTGGAGCAAGGCCAGCTCCAGCTGATGAGGGGTAAGAGTCTATAAAAGGTTCTTAAGAAGGGAACTTATCAATGGGTAGGACGACCCTACTCAATCACTGTTGCTTCAAAACTCAACCAAACAGATTCCAGCACTGCTTTGTACTCCAGCACTGCTTTAGATTCCAGCATAGATTTAGATTCTCTGCTTCAGAGGTATGGTGATTTGTTTAAGCAGCCAGAGACCTTACCTCCAAAAAGGGAGCTTGATCATGCAATTCCTTTATGGAAGGTTCTAATCCAGTGAATCTTCATCTTTATAAGTATGCTTATTCTCAGAAGAATGAGATTGAAAAGCAAGTTGAGGACCTGTTGAAGACAAGATTGATAAGACACAGCCATAGTCCCTTTGCTTCTCTGGTAATCTTTGTTAAAAGGAAGGATCGATCTTCACGAATGTGCATTGATTATCGTCACATGAACTCTCTTACAGTTAAAGATAAATATCCAATTCCATTTATAGACGATCTATTGGATGAACTTCATGGCTCTTAGTATTACAGCAAGCCGGATCTGAGGTAGGGCTATTATCATATTAGAGTGCAAGACCAAGATATTCATAAAACAGCTTTTAGAACACATCAAGGGCATTATGAATTCGTGGAGCATCTTACTCATCTGGATTTGGTATATCAAACCATGAGACAGCACAACCTATTTGCCAAGCTCTCTAAATGTACATTTGCTAAGAGACAGGTGGAGTACCTTGGCCATGTTATCTCGAGTGATGGGGTAGCTACAGACCCAAGCAAGGTCCAAGCTATGAAGGATTGGCCAGAACCAAGATCTCTCAAGCAACTAAGTGGTTTCTTGGGTTTAACAGGCTACTATCACAAATTCATAGTTGGATATGGGATTATTACAAAAGCCACTAGCAGATCTGCTTAAGAAGGAGGCTTTCAATTGGAGTGATTTAGCTAAGGAAGCTTTTGAGCAGTTGAAGCAGGCTACGACTATGGCTCAAGTATTGGTAATGCCAGACTTCAACTTGCCCTTTACATTGGAAATTGATGTTTGCAGTAGTGGAATTGGAGTAGTTCTTTCGCAAAATGGAAGACCATTGGCTTACCTCGGCCAGGCATTAGATCCCAAGAAACAGAAACTGTCCATTTATGGGAAGGAATACATGGCAATTCTCTTAGTAGTACAGAAATGGAGGCCTTATTTGGAATGTCATCATTTTGTAATCAAAATAGACCACTAAAGCCTCAAATACCTGCTTAAGCAAAGAATCTCTATAAGAGTTCAAAGGAAGGGATTGATGAAGATGTTGGGGTTGGAGTATACAATTTAGTATAGGAAAGGAGCTGATAATCCTGTTCCAGATGCTCTTTTAAGAAGACAGGAGGAAGTTGAAACAAAACCTTCTTGTGCTTCAATTTCTAGTGGATGACTGAAGTGATCAAATCTTACATTCAAGATCATTTGCTCAGATTCATTTCATTCCCAGCTTCACATTGGCAACACCTACTGATCATAATTCAGAGATGACAGTCAGTAAGGGAATTATTCGAATTAAAGGAAAGATCTACATTGGTGAAGGAGCAGGGTTAAGGAAGCAAGTCATTGAGGCTTCTCATGATTCTCCTTAGGGAGGGCATTCTAGAATTGAAGGCACTTATCAGAGGATCAAGCAGTACTTTCATTGGAATGGGCCGAAGAAGGAAGTTCAGGAGTTTGTGTGGCAATGTGAGGTTTGACAGCAAATCAAGATTGAGCATACTCCATCCAAAGGCTTGCTGCAGCCCTTCCAATTTTCTGATGGGGCTAGGACACACATTAGTATGGTTTTTGTTGAAGGTTTGCCTAAGTCCGAAGGTGGAGAAGTTATTTGGGTGGTAGTAGATCGCTTTACGAAGTTTGGCCACTTCATTAGCCTCTCTCATCCAATTCTAGTAGAACAGTTAGCAAGGCTATTCTTGGATCATATCTACTAGCTTCATAGACTATCACAATCAATTGTATCAGATAGAGACAAATTATTTACTAGCAATTTCTGGCATGAGTTATTCCTAGTGTTGGGTACCACTTTAGCTATGAGCTCCTCTTATCATCCACAGTCTGACGGCCGAACAAAGAGGATGGATCAGTGTATTAAGCAGTATTTGAGAAGGATGACATCCTCACATCCCAAGCACTGGCACAGGTAGTTGTCCCTTGCTGAGTATTGGTACAATACTCATTCACATTCTTCCTTGGGCATAACTCCATTCAAAGCTTTATATGGGTATGAACCTCCCTCTCCTTTGATCAGCCAAGGTATGGTTTCACATGTAGAAGGTGTTAATGAGCTTCTCAGTCAGAGGGCATAGTTGGTTAGACAGCTCAATGATAATCTTCAACTTGCTCAAGCTAGGATGAAGTACTTCATAGACAAGAAGAGATCTGGCAGGAATTTTGAAGTAGGAGACCTTGTTTTTCTCAAATTGCAGCCTTATAGGCAAAGCTCAGTGGCCATTCTCAAGAACATCAAGTTGTGTGCTCGTTATTTTGGTCCCTATAAGGTTTTAGAGAAGATTGGTAGGGTAGCTTACAAGCTAGAACTTCCTCTGGACAGCTTAGTGCATCTAGTTTTTCACATTTCATTACTTAAGAAACACATTTCAGATGGAGTCACTGGTGTAGCAACTCCACTTCAGGCCACTTTGTAGGGAATTCTAGTGCAGGAAACTGAAGCAATCTTGGCCAGTCGTGTAGTATAGCAGTAGGGTGTAATGGTTAAGCAGGTGTTGGTTCAATAGGCAAACTTAGGTCAAGAGGATGCTTTGAGGGAAAATTGTTTCTTCCTAAAGTCTCAATGTCCTTCCCTGCATCCTTGAGGCAAGAATGTGCTTGAGGGGAGGGTATTGTCATCTCCGGATTCAAATTAGAGGCTGACATTAGCGAGAAATGTTGTTGGTGATCTTTAGCGGTTGTTAGTCTTGCTTAAGTCATTGTTAGTCTTGCTTAAAGTCCATTTTGGTGGTTGTTCTTAATAAGTCGGTTGGTAGTTAAGATGAAGAGTCTAGATTCATTGTTTTGTTTTCTTGGTTGTATTGGTATAAATAGATGACTATCATGTAAAAATCATTTTATGAATGAAATAATATCTTGATTTCCTTTTCTCATCTAACTCTCTCTCCCTCTATTCTCATCTCTTTTACTTCTCTTCTCATCTTTCTTCTGCTCTCTCCTAGGTTATGATCAAGAATCATAACACACTATTACAGGCTATGGACATCAGTAAGAACCTTAAGCTCAACCTTACGTCATGGCAGTACTGGCAGATCCTCAAGCCACTAGTAACATCACCTTCTAGGAGCTGGATCGAGCGGCTATATCTTATTTTTCCAATCTCTCAATTTGTTTGAACTCAAGATAAACTCTCGAGATGTGTATCCATCAGATCAGCACAAACAAATGGGCTTCAGCTCCATTCCCTCTCATGTCTCATAAATTACTTTCCTTGTAAGGCCTTTCATCAAAGGATCTGTCTGATTCTTCTCATGCCCAACATACTCTAGTGAAATCATGTTATTAGTAATTAATTCCCTCACGACCCCATGTTTGTGGCAAATATGCATTTGCTTGCCATTATAAACATCACTTTGCCTCACTCTAGTTGCTGTTCATTTGTCACAATGCAATGATACTGAAGACGTGGGTTTCCCCTAAATTGGAATGTCTCCCAGCTCTTTCTATAGCCGTTGAGCTTCCAAACCAGCCATTTTTAGTGCCATAAGTTTAGACATCATGGTCAATTTAGCAATACAGATTGTTTTAGATGATTTTTATGATATGGCACAGTTAGCAAGCACAAACACGTGACCAATAGGAGAATGAATTTCATTAGTATCAGACACTGAACTTGAATCACAATACCCCTCAAATGCGGCCTGGAACTTCCTATAATGCAAACCCAATCCATGGTACTTTTACGATACCTTAATAGCCAACTTAATGCATTTCGATGCTCATCACTTAAATTATGGGTGTAATAGTAAAGTCTTCTAACTACATAAGAAATGTAGGGATGAGTGTAGTTCATTATGAACATTATGGTGTCAATTATCTTTAGTGTATTCAACCAATGATACACGATCTCCCGTGCTTCTATTTAAGTGACAACTACGGTCATATTGAGTTTTAACATGAGCATCATCATAATGACCAAACTTTCTTAATATTGTCTCCACGTAATGGGATTGACTTAGAGTTAAACCCTCAGGTGCTCTAGTTTCTTTTACCCCAATATCCTGTCGGCCCCACCTAGGTCTTTCACATCAAACATGTATTAAAAAAACACTGCAGAATTTATAATATTTACACTCGTGCAAAAAATAAGCATGTCATTGTCTTACAGATGGATAATCATAGAACCATTGTCATCATGCTTAAAGTACACAAACGCATCACCACTATTTTCAACAAAACTATACATGACCAAAGTACAATAAATTTTTCGATACCATTTTTTAGGAGCTTGTTTATGGCCATACAAAGATTTTACAAGTTTACACAGTTTATGCTCCATATGAAAAACCACAAAGCCTTTGAGTTCTTCCATATAGATTTCTTCCTCAAGGCCACCATTCAAAAATATGGATTTTACGTCTATTTGGTATACTATTAGATTATGTAAGGATGCTAGAGCTATTAAGGCTCTTACAATGATGTTTTTGTCTTTTTTCTGTTTAGTGTGTGTGTGTGGTTGCCTTAAATATGAAATGAAACAAACACGCACAAATGGGATGCGCAACGGCTTGAGAGTGAGCCTAAATTCCGAACTGCACATGTTTGACCTCAACCAATTACCTCAAAAAACCATTGGTGATTTTGGTCAATATGACTTTGGTTTCTAATGTTAATGTAAATTCTATACATGCATCAATTAAGGAGACTTTAATTATATTTTTTAGAATTTTTGGGTTTAATATCTCAACATAAATGTAAAATAAATATGGAACTAACACACCTATTAGGCTGATTGAGCGTAGCCCCCAGACACCTTATCTCGTACACTTTAAAGCTTGGAACTAGGTGGAAAAAAGCTCAAGAACTTAGCAATCCATTAACAAGCTAAGTCAATGAACTTTTTTAAGCCTGGTACCCTTGACTTGCAGTAACTTAAAAGAGTTAGAAATTGATAAGATTTCGGTGGTGTGAACCGTATTTAGGTAACTAGATTAGGACCAATGAAATTAGGTAACATCTTGGCTATCAAAGCCCTTAAACAATGACTTAAAACTAAACACTTGACTTATCCAGCAGTGACACTAGTGTTAAGACCAACGCAAGTGAATCTCATGGCTTGGTCATCAAAGCCTTAAACTAATGACCCAAATTTCAACATGTTGATTTTTGGGAATAGATTAAAATAGGGAGTTCATACCTGAAACTCGAAAATTGTATTGCCTTGAAGTAAAGCAAGTAAAAGTTGTGCTAAATTGGACTCGGCTAAGTTAAGCTACTCCTAGGATAAAAGCACAAGTGTGCTGTAATGAACAACTTGAAGAAGTTTTATATGGAGGTGCTAGATACTTTACAATGACAATGGTACCTCTTTTATGCAAAAAGGAAATAATTGCTGAATCCTGAAATTCTAGGGCATTTGCTCCAGTCTGCCTCAATTGTTCTTTTTGCGCGTGAATGGTCATTGATCTTCCCTAAAAATGTGTGCTCGAACCTCTTTCTAGAAGCCCCATGTCCATATCTTTAGCCTGCTATTCTTCTAGATGCCCCACATTTGTTTTGATATACTTAAGGCCCACACTACTTGATATGCACTACAAGTAACTACCACAAGCCTTAGAACCGCCTATCTTGCAGCCTTCTAGGAAGTTCCTCGAGCTCAAGCCTTCTCTACCTCATTAGTTGTCTCGAAGAGTTGTTATCTGACAAGGGATTTAACTCAATAGGTAACTAGGCTTGAGATATGGTTATCTTTGAACCTAGAGGCCATACATACCTCAAGGGTGACCTCGCGTTGCAGACATGTGTCTTTTTATCCTTAAATATTGTCGTCCTGGCTCCCTCGCATCTGAGGTGTAAACAAATGCCCCCCTTTTAAACATTGGTAAATTCAGATTTTCAATGGGTTAAAACTCTACATGATTTGACCTTCAATGGCAACAGAAAGCTCGAAAAAGTACTATCAGAGGCTTAGGTCATTTTCCTTCCCACATGTCTATCAATATGATAGTTAGGGCTACGAAATTTTTCTTCGTTTTCTCTGTGCTCTCTCTTCGTTTCTATTAAGGGCTCTATCACATGCTCTCGACTTTTAAGCTCTTAGTCTTCTTATGGATTTCCTTTATGCTCCTCTTTCAAAGCGTTAGAGTCTTTAGACCAAAGAAATGGCCCAAATAACTCATTGCCTTTCCATCGCCGTCCCCAAGGCTGATAGCCTTGTAGAGTTATTGACATGTTTGATCCAATTGGATAATGTGGCGGCCTTGGACAGGCTTTAGGTCTCAATTGAGGTTATGTCCATCAAGGAGGACTTTTCTTGTATTGCTGAGAAGGATCCCTCTTCTTCCAATGAACCACATACCCTAAGTCCCATCTTTAATCCTTCTGAGAATGCAGCCATCCCTAAGGGCACCATCTCTAATATGTTACAATTTCTTTTGCTCTGTTCTGTGTCTATGGGAGTCTTCTTGGGAGGAAGACGAGCTAGAAGAGAATCTACCATACATGAATTGGGTGGAAGACCTCACGCCATGCATGTATTGGGTGGACCTCATGCTCTTTGGAAGGCATATAGTGCCTCCATGTGCCGTTGAAGTGACCCCAATGGGCACAACCTTGGGGGAAGAGAGTTAGATCCCTTCCTTTTCCATATTAATGCGTGGCAAGTTCGTTGAGTAGTGCACGTCTATACCATAGGTGTTTACAAAGGGGGTATAGATAATAACTTCCAATGATTAATCCTCCTCACCCTGGTCCTATTTTGTTGGCCTCCCTATGATTCCCAGCTTGATTCAAAGTTTAGTGGTCCTCCTTGGAGGTTAAAGGCACCAAGCAGTATTTTACGCTCTCTTGAGCCTATGGGTTCTAAGTCAAAAGCCATATTGCCAGCTAAAGTGAAAAAAACTCAAGTCGATAGCATTCTACTAGGTAAGCAAGCCTTAACTAACATACTTACTCAATTTTAGTCTTTTACAGCCTCATCTGCATAAGCAACCACCATGGAGACTCCTAGGGCTACCCAAAGCTTTACTAGGTTGCTGTTGGAAGAATCTCCCTTTAAAGCTGCAACACCGTTTTCGTAAGGTTGGTGGTTCAAGAAATTAAAGCAAGAGAATAATTCCATCTACCCCTCTAGCTATGGTCACTCAAGCATTATAAGAGGAAGAAGAAGATGAAGCAGAAGTGCCAATTTCTTAGTGAGAAAAAGAAGAGCAAGACTTTCTTCCATAAAATGTATTGGCTTTTTTATATTAGCTTTGTCCCTTATTCATTCTTTTTAAGGCTATCCTATCTCATTTTCATGATGTTAGGAAACTGCAACGTCATTTACAATAGAGATTTTGGACTACCCCTTGAAGAGGGAACAGAGCCACTAAGCTCAACATTGATGAAGTAGAGGGCTCTGTTACCTCCATTTTTCTAGCCCTTATGTGTGATTTACCAGAAGACATTCCTCCTCTAGTACCCTCGAGGGAGGAACTCACTCAAGCTTCCTTCTTACTCTAATGGAGGCCTTCAATTAGAATTGCAAAGATTCATAAAGGTATAGCCCATCCACTTTGGCCCATGAGTCCTTATGTTTTGAACCATGGATTGATCTTGACACACAAGTGTTATATTTCAGAAGCTTCCCCTAAAGCGGATGTCCCCATGGACGAGGAACCACTTGTAACTTCTCCTTCAGCTCCAATTGAAGCTCCAGAAGTAAGTTTTGATCCTTCCAACTTTTGCCTTTCATTCCAAAGCTATAATCTACTCCTAACACTCCTTATTCCTTAACCATGTTACCCATCCCTTTTCTCAACAAGGATGTCCTCTCCCTTAACTTGGAAAATCAATAATTGTGAGTCCCCAAGTATAATTGCACGAGGGACTCACATCTCAAAGAGAGTCTCGAGGTTAATGATTAAGGCCTCATACTCGGCCCCATTATTGGAGTACTTACCCTCAAGGGTAAGAATGCGCTTGGTGATAAATCAAAACATCAAGTGGGAGCGAACTTCTATAAGTGAATGCTTATGGCCTCCATTACAAGTCTAGCAGTACAATAGGTGAGTGCTACTCCCTAAGGGAGGGTGTTCAGTTGCAAAGTAAAGGGTTACTCCTCTTAGAGATAGACTAAAGTGCAGGAAAATGGGTACGGCCACACTACCAAGGAATACTTCATGGACTTGTATGGATATCTGGGTACTGGTGCATACTTGACTAGGGTGCTACATTAGTCTCCTTGAGGAGCTTTGTTGTATGACCTTCGAGGCTGAGGGAAGTGTGGTGTGTTAAACATGTTTAGTATGATCTCATAAGAAAATATATTTATTAAGAATTGTTCTCACCCTGGTGATATCTCAGTTCGACCCTATTGACGAGGACTGTTGGGTAGTTTGGTAGTGTCACCATGGCATAAATGTTATGTCGGAATGTGAACTCCATACTTTTATTATTTGCTAAAGGTAAGATAAATAATCCTATACGTTATATGACTTGCTTACAATTACGATTTTGACTGTTTATTATATTATGCATTGCAATCAATACTGATACATGTTACTTGGCTATTATGTTACGATTTTTTACTGCTTATTATACTACATTGAAATCAATATAATATGTCTTAGAACATGTTGAGCACTAATAGATGCTCAGAGTTCTCTAGTTTTTTGCTACTATATCTACTAAGTTGAAAAGAACGATAGGAACATTTAACTAGACTGATTTGGTTCATCGGATGTAAGATTCAGGCATTAGATGTCGAACATGTTGTAGTATTAGATACTTGAAATGTCAACTATAGTAGAGATGCTTGGACATTTGAATGGAAATGTTTAGTTATCTGAAATAGGTAGCATGGGTACAACTTATGAGAAAGATAATAGACACTAGATTGCATTATAAAAGTTCAGTTCAAGAGCGTGTCATATGATAATGATGGCCTATTTAATTGAACTGGAATACTTGATGCAAATACGGATAGCCAATCTCAGCAGGATATGATCCTGACTTGTCTATCAAGGTCTTTTGATTAGTTTAGGCTGGATACATCGAATAATAAAGATTACTCTTTGCATGAACTAATGACAATGCAATTTGAGAAAAAGGTGTCATGAGAACCAAGGGAAGAGTCATCTTGGTGTAAATATCTATCTCAAGGATTTAGGAATCTCTAATGGGTAACATAAAACATAAGTCAAAATAGTTGTCTTTTTATAAAAGTTTTGGATATTATATTTAACAACAATTGCATAATAATATAGATACTATTGTTACCAAAACTAGAAAGCCAACATGACAAGGTTTTCGATATCTTGTCTACTCTAGCTGTGATTGGTACGTAGCTCACTAGTGTCCTAGTGAGTAGGCTTTCAATAAGGGTACCAAGAAAATATAACTTAAGTCAAGGAATGTAGTTTTGATTTTTAAGTAACTAGCTTAATCTACCAGTTTCTTTAGAAATTTGATTTCTATTTACTATTTGATTTTAAAATAGTTTTCCAGTTATTTCTCTTGAAAATAGACTGATCTTTAATTAAATAAAATGTTATTTCGAAGGCTACAATGGTAGATAGTTAACTAATTTTCATTATGACTATCTTAATGGCAATTTATTCATCTAATACGAACTAGGCTGTGTAACCATATAAAAGAAGAATGTCCTAAAGACTATATAGCTTTTAAGTGGCACTTGATCTGCGGTCACATTAAGCTAGTATGATTGAAAACTTGTTTGATTTGTTTTATGGGGTCATTAAGTTTTGAAATAATAACCAGTATGCAAACCATGTTCGAATTAATGGTGGCTAAAAGTGCCTTTATGAGTAAAGGCAATAAAGTCACTAAGCTACTAGAACATGTTCATAACATGTTTATGGACTGCTAATAGTTCAAGTGAGTGAAAGCAATAAGTATTTCATAAAATTTTGTGAATGACTACTCTGTTAGTTGATATATGAGTATACCTAAGAAGAATGAAGTCTTAAATCTTTTGAAAAATTCAAAGAATTAAAGACCAAAGTTGGGATCAATTAGGTATTTATGTCAAGTCACTTTGATTAGATCAAAATGGTGGATTTGAGGAGAATTCTTAATTTTCCTTTCTGTAAAGTGCTGTGGAAAGTATCAATAAATGTGTTATTGTATATGGCTAGGTTCATTTGATGAGTCACATTTATATATCATAAGGTTTGTTATGTAAGCAGTTTTAGAAAGTGTTCTAAACGTATGGTAGATAGCTTGTGTTAAATAAATTGACAATATGAGATACAATATTTCAATAGCGTGATACAACCTATAGTTTAGGTGATGTATTAGATTCATCCTCAACCAAGTTTATGAGAGCTTTGGTGTAGTGCGAGGATGGTCAAGGCCACCAAGAGGATTCATGTCTTTAGCCTTAACGGCTGAGCATGCTAATGAATCTGTACCTCTCGACTACAATGAAACTTTTAAGAATATTGATGAGCACCAATGGGTCAAGGTAATGAAGTTTAAGGTAGAATAAATGTATTCTGACTAGATCTAGGAACTTGTAAAGGCATTGAAAGGCATTAAGTCCATTAGATTGGACCTAAATGGCCCTATAAGAATAAAGAGTTGAGTGGACGAGAAGGTTGAGACCTTCAAGTCTAGATTGATGGTAGTGGGTTATACTCAAAAGGAAGGAATCGTCTATGATGAGACCTTCTGGCTAGATACTATGTTTATGTCCATGGAGATGCTCTTATCCATTGTATGTCATTGGGATGAGACATGGCAAATGGAAGTCAAGACAATATTTTCTTGAAAATTTATGTATATGATACAACCAAACAAGTTTATTGCTAAGAGTCAGGAGCATATAGCATGCAAACTAAGGAAGTCTATTTATATACTTCAATAAGCATCTTGTTCTTTGAATAGTGGATTCAATGACATATCAAGTCCTAGGAATTTTAATCTATGGTTAGTGAACCAAGAGTGTACATGTGACATGGCTAGAAAGTAGTGACTTTCTAAGAGCAGTATCTAAAAGGCATTCTACTTATTAAGGATGCTGTAGACTTGTTATTAGTTGTTAAGATTTGGTTGTCAAGTTATTTTAAAATAAAAGAACCAAGATAAGCACACTATGTTCTTAGGATCAAGCTTTAGCGAGATTCAAAGAAAGGATATTGAGTTTGTCATGGGTGGATTGTTTTTAAAATGGATTCTAGATGTTATGCATTAGAATTAATGTTTACACCTAGAAGTGGAAGTCAATAGATGGTGAAGTATGAAGCAGTCTTGTATTGCTTAATTCACTATAGAAGTAGTGGACTTCAAAGCTATGAAGCTATGAAGTAGATTAGTTGACTCAGGAGGTTCTTAATACATTAAAGCTTATAAGCAAAAGAATGAGACTGTTAGACATAGGTATTTAAGGTCTAATAGTCAATGAATTGACGGATCCCTAGGGGATAGTTATGCAATGCGAGGATAATTTTTTTTAGGATAGGTGGAAGATTGTTAGAGTTGGTATCCTGGAAAACCCATTTATGGTATTTTGAGTACTAATTAAAAGGGTTATTTACACTAAAGGTCCTTGTACATTGCCCATTGTGTCGATTTAGTCCTTATACGTTTAATTGTGTCCATTTTGTCCCCATACAATTTAAAAAGTGTCAATGTAGTGCTTTGGTCAAATTTAAATTAAATTAATGATGTAATTTTAAACGGAAGAATTCTGTTATATGTAAGTAATTTAATATAAATTTATCGATTTACTCAATTTAACTGAACTTTCAGTCGAACCATTAAAAATTTCTTTAAAACTTAATATAAATTTATCTCTGAGGACTAAATTGACAAAGCTAAAAGTACAAGAATTAAATTGACACAATGAATAAAGTACAGGGACCTTTGGCATAAATAACCCATTAAATAAAATTATTTTATCTATTTATTGTCTGATATGTTTTACGAGTCAAATATACATGTAGTTGTTTTCTAAAATGTTGAATGAGATTGACGTAGTCCAGTTGACATGTCAAGTTTGGTTTAATTAGGCAATATGATTCAGCCGTAGATAGACTTAAATCAAATTAGTGATATGTTGTCATACTATATGTTCATAATCGGTAATAAGTTTGGACAATTTGTGTGATAAGATTATAATAAGATACTATAGATGACTTGTCTTAGTCATGTAAATAGGGACCCAAAAGTGTTATATTGGTGTTGTCTATTTGATTGGAACATTGAGCTGGACCACCTGAATTATTTGTTTCCTTATTTCTACACGAAATAATTAATTCTGTAAGACCATAACTCTAAATCTAGAAAATAGTCTGAACTCGTGCATGGAATGTTTATTGGTTTGGTGTAGTCAAGGGATTAGTCACAACACGTGACTTAAATCTTACATGGAGGTAATGACATGAACTGCAATAGGAATAGGTATTTTATTAGGAGCCTATAGTCTCTTATGAGATAAAGATGTCCTCTTTGTTGATTTGCAAACATATGAATAGATTCAAGAATCTTTGGCCAAAGTATTCTATACGTTTTGGAATTAGTATAGACATTGTTTTCTGCATTAATGAATTATTCGATGTGATTCGAGGACTACGGTGAAAGATGCAAAAAAATAATGATAGTATTTAATGTTATTTTCTCTATTGGATATCTAATAGAGGGGTTAATCATCATAACAAAAGTAATTTAGGAATTATTGTATAATTATATTGAATTCTATAGTGTAGTAATATTTATTTAGTGGAATTAAATATTACTAATTTGTAATAAAAATGCAGAGCTATAGTTAAGTTGTCCTTGAGGTCCCTTTGCAATCCTCTAGAAGTACAATGGTTAAAAATATTAAAAATGAATTAATGAGATGAATAAATTTATTTTGCTGAACAAAATTCATTAGATGAATTAAATATTCATAAGATGATATAAATTAATTTTATCAACTAATATTAGTGAGATAAATTTTGTAAATGTCGGAATTTAATTAAAATAGACTAAAAAACAAAAACATGGAGCGTTATCCACGCCTTTTTATGGCGTCCAATGATAGGGCGCCATGTGGCATTGCATGACAGGCTAGGGAGCCCAATTCAACGATCAGCTCCTAAGCAATGCATCCATTCCTTAGGCGCCATGGGGTGCTATACATGGATGTAAAACACATGCCTTTTTGTTTTTTTTTTTTTTTTTGTTTTTGTTTTTGCTAAGCATAAGCCATCATTTTTAATTGGAATTAAACGAGTTTTTTGTTTCTTTTTCAGTGAATCCCAGATTGATAAAATTAGTATTTTTTCTACCAAAGGCCTATTATAAATAGGGGTCTTGAGAACTCTGTTTAGCATCTAATATTTTCTTACAGAATTTGATATTTTGAAAAATTAAATAGGAGGATTTTCTCTTTAAAATTATTACTAGTGAATGTTTTTGGAGCCTACACTATGGGAGTCAAGGGGTCATAGCGGAGAAGATCTCATGGTCTTGATGATTCCTCCCTAATAAGAATTGCAGTCTACAACCTAGGTATTTCTAACTCCATTTTTTTAGATCTTTCCTTTAATTTTTGCAACTCTATTTATGCTTTTAGTTTCTCGTTTATTATGCTCATATATTTTATGTTGTTATAAATATATTAGATAAGCAATCCTTTAGATTTAAAATTAAAGAATTTTAAAATTGTTTCCATTGTGCCTGATGTAGCCTATTTAGGAAAATTTTTGTTTTATAAATTAAAATTTCCCAACAATTACAAGTCAAGGATGCCAGGCCTCAAAATCTGATTAACTCGGGCTTATAAGTGGTTTACTAAGCTCTTGAGTTTGTCTCCACCCCAGTTCCTAACTTCTAATTCTACGAGTAAAGGTGTCTGTGGGCTTTTCTCCGTCATATAAATGCCACTTGAGTTAGGTCCATATCTTTTTACTTTTTCGTCAACCTTATATATAAAGAGCCATAAAAATATTAAAGTCTCCTTAGTTGGAGAATAAGCAGAATCCATAAGTTAATTGCAAAACAAAAGTCGAATACACCAAAGGCACCATCCATTTTCCTAAAAAGGCAAGTGGTTGAGGTGAAGCACGTGCGGTCTAGAGTTCAGGCTCTGTCCCATGTCGCTGCGGGTCCCTTTTTGCATGTTTGTTTGATTTTTATTTATGCATACCAATTTCACACACTTAGCGATCAAAAAGAGCAAACATGCCTTTTGGTGACCATTGTTGGTGGCTTAACATAAGACATAATTGTCTTTAGCCTTATCATGGATTATCAAAATATAATTTCAGACCATTCACTAATGATTAGAACAACTTGATCTAGTGCGCTTGAACCTAAGGAACTCAAAGGTTTGTCCTTAATTGGGTCTGCACTTGAGAACGCCTTAGAAAAAAGTCTTGTCTGATGAGGGGATGAAACAGATCACAACCATGGTATGGAAAGCAAAAGTGATTAAGACATCCTAGGAGATGAACGTATTGAGCTTGATGGCTATTCTTGAAAGAGTTTCATAGCCACGCTCAAACGTCGCATGGTACGCATTATGTTAAGGTTTCAAAGATTTCTCTTGTGCCTTAACCTTGGTTGGGATAGAGAGAGTATGAGATGAGAAAAGAATATAGAGTTTAGATGAGAAAGAAGGGAAAGGAGATGAGAAGTCGAGAGAAATATCAAAAGATATCAATTCATTCATCAAAGTTATGAGGATTACAAACTAGAGCCTCCTATTTATACTACTTACAAGATAGGATCTAAAGTAATGAAAATATCTAAATCAACTAGGAATATCTAACCAACATAACACTAACTAACTCAAAGATATTTTGGCGCCAAGGCCAACTTAACAGAACTCATGCCTTAATTGCCACTAACCAACACATGCTACTGCAGTGGCTTACACAGCTTGAACCAACAGCTTATTACAATGCAATGCAACAACCAATATAGCTACTAAGCACATGCATTATTCACTAACTAACCAAACTAACGAACAATTAACAGCAGCTAAAACTCTCAGCAGCAGCACACGGATAGCAGCCAAAACAGAACACACAATATGCAGCTGCACAGCATAACAGCAGCTAAACAACAGCCCAAACATCAACAGGCCATGCCTCGGATTCCCGGTTCATAACATTCCCTTCTCCTTGAGAACATTCTTGTCCTCAAGAATAGGAGAGAGTTGTAACAATGAAGAACTATAGTTGCATAGGAAAAAGGTAGCTAAAGTGATGATGTTTTGCTGAAATTTGAAGCAGAAGCGAGCCAACATTGCACTGATTCTGTCATGCAGTAGGTGCCTAAGAATAACATCTTGTTTCATTGCAAGAATGCTATTGAATGTACCATAAATTTCGTGAGGTCTGCACTGATCAAACCAAACATCAATAACATACGCACAACTTCTCCTATCGCAGTTAACACATCTCAAAAGCCTGACTTGCTGTTGAGAATCACATAATGCATCAATGTTTCTGTATTTTGACTTATAGAGGGCTGCAAAATCGATTTTGTATACCTTTAATCCAACAAAACTGCATGCAAAGTCTTTGAGCATCTCGGGAGGCCTTCCCAACTCAAACCAAAAGAACCCAACATCAAATTCTGCTTGTGGGAATTTCTCATTGCAGCACACACAACCACTTATCTTGATTATGGAAGCAACACACATACTAAACTCTTTCATCTTGGATCTTATCCAAAATTTGTATTGCTCACACAACCACATACTAAACCAACTCATGACATGCTTAACAAATTCTTGATTGCTTTCCAATTGCACCAAAGTTGCTGCAAAACTCAGAAATTCAGCAATGCAATCCCAATGCAAATCACAATGACAGATTTCAGCTTGTTTCTTGTTTGTGAACTTGCAAGATCTGAAATTTTTAGCCACTTCTTCCCAAACTCTTGCATAGAACACACAAATTAGGAGTTCATAAACCATTCTTGAATGCCAAGTGCACACTGTCATAACTTGAACACCCAAAACATGCCCATCAACTCTATTAAGGCTGCAGCTCACCAATTCCAATCTGCACACCCGACTTCTTTGGACCCCAAGCTCATCCAGCCACCAAATATGCATCATATAATCAAGCTTTGCTTCCTTGTCTACCAATTCAAGCATGAGTAACAAGTATAGCAATTGGAGACACTAAAAGAACTCAGGAACAGCTATAAACGTCTTCAACTTCTGAGATGTTTTGCTCCCAACTTTGCTGCTGATATGTATTCCAATTTCAGCTAGAATTTTCCTTGATGTTGCATTGATCTTCCATCCATACATTGAAAAAATATTGAAGCTTGTGCATATGACTTTTCCACTCCAAAACACTACTGCAAATCATTCCAAGCGCATTCAGATTCTGCACCAAATCAGCCCTTTTCACTTGCAGTTTATCCCAATTTTCAAAGGCTATAACCTCTACCATTTTTCCACCCATGTTTGTGCTGACATTGCATTTGTCAACATCACACAGCAGCATCGAATGCCTAGCTCCTCCAAACTCTTGTAATTTATTCTTTCTCGGATCAGAGGGACTTCCAACCCCAAAAATATTAGTTACAGCACCTGTTGTACTGATTTTGGGCTTGAAACGCACTCTCGCAATTCGACTGCCTCTTTTCAGCAAAAATTCGACTCCTCTCAAATTCATATAGTCTTGAGAATCTTCTCCCGGATCAGGAGGCAACTTATCATAAGAACTTGCACTTGGATAAGTCACAACACTAATCAAATGAAGAAATAGATCATTCCGAGCTTGCCGATCGGCATGCCGATAGTGTAATTCAGCTGCTATAAGTTCATAAACATTCTCCCAAAATAGGAGACCTTGCAAGGCATCCAATATAATGTTGTTCTGGATCTGAGTTAGCACGACAGTTCGCCCAAAGGTGAACTTAAGCATACTTGGATCTGCATTTGAAGGCACTGCAGTAACAATAATGGATTTCCCAGCAAAATGACATTGCTCAGCTGTGAAGGTGCTTTGAGTCTGCACATAAGATTGCCCTGGAGTAATCCTTAACAGGTTTGGAGATGTTTTAATTGATACCTCAGCAGTGGCATCAAGTTTTTAGTTGGAATCACAGATTCTGTTGCAACCAATCCATGTATACCAACATACATATCCGGATCTTGCATTCCAGCATATACATCAGCAAGAGCATGATCTTGAGTTAGTTCTTGTTGATCATCAAACCTCATAGTCTGCAACACAGTTTTATGCTTCAATTTCTTCTTGGTAATCTTCTTTGTTTCCCAAAAGTCTTTCAATGTGTCGTTGAGATGATTCCTCTTCACTTTACTCTTTGCACTCTTTAACAACCCTTTGACATGAAAATCGCATTCCCATTCCGGATGCATGTCATATTGTGCCTCAACATCATCAAGATACTCTTACTCAAGCAATGAGTCTTCATAAGGATCATCTTGCTCAAACTCAGGTACTTCTAACTTGTGTTCATCAATTTCAGCATTGTCGTGGTCGAATTCATCTTCAACAACAACCGTTTCTATTATAGCTTCCTTTTGGTGCTCAATCGATGATTCTCCTTGCTTGTTGACCAGATCCTACAAATTCACAAGCTTTGCTTCATTTTGCTGCCAACGATCTTCTTTATTCAAATCCTTTCCCAACAATATTGTCAAGATTCGATCCATTTTGTTATTTAAGTCCTGGAGATGATCAATAGTGATATAGTGAGGTCTAGCTATAGCATTTTCACCAGCTTCTGATCGAGGTCTCACTCCATCAGCCATTTTGCAATAGACAACAAAACTTCGATCTAGAATCAGCTCCGTTCGCAGAATACAAGTTCGAAAATCGCACAACCAATCAACTGCTATCGGTTCGACAATCGTCATTGATTAAAAACCCTAATTGATAAACTTTGAACAGAACTTCGAACAAACCCTAACCTCGAACAATTTCTGACAGCACGTTTAGTTGAGTAATTCGACTTACACTTCTAAATTAAGCTTGACTCTAACTCAAAATCAAGTCCTCAACACAATACTCAAAGCAATCTTAACAAACGAAATCGGATTTCAACACTTTCGCTTATCCTTTCACTGTCAGATTTTCGCCTTCGCTGTCAGATTTTTCGCCTAAGCAAATCTCGACTCAATAACATATAATTCTCAAAAATCACACAGATTCTGATGAATTATCACCACTTCTAAGCTTATCAACACAGTTTCATTACAATCCAACAACAAACACGAATTCTCAATGAGTTGCAACTTGAAGTTCAGGAAACCATTACCTCAATCACAACTTCTGAATTGTAAAATCTGTAATCACCTCAATTCAGATGATTTCTGCTATTTTGATGATGAGCAAGTATAATGTGGATCAAGTAGCTCAATTATAACTTCTTCCTCAATCGATCAGATGGATGATCGATCAAGAACAGCATAGCTCAGCAACAAGTTCAACAACTGATATTTGCTTCTACATTAACACTTAACAGCTAATGCTTGATCGATTCTACTAAATTTCAATCTGAATCAGCTTAAATGTTGATTGTACTCAACAGAAACTGATCAATTGAACTTTCTTCAATGTAATTTGATCACTTTAATTCCCAACCGAAAGCAACTTCCCTGGCCTTGCTGATCACTAGAGCAGTAACCGCCACAAAACAATTTCAAAATTCATATTTGAATTCTGATCACCAAATTTGAATGAAATCAGTATCAAACCTTTTTCTGTTGATTAATTGCAACACAATTAATCAGATTTTATAATTTTTTTTCGGATATGATCGTGATTCGGAAGCCAAATCAAGGCTCTGATACCAATTGTTAAGGTTTCAAAGATTTCTCTTAAGCATTAACCTTGGTTGGGATAGAGAGAATATGAGATGAGAAAAGAATATAGAGTTTAGATGAGAAAGAACGGAAAGGAGATGAAAAGTAGAGAGAAATATCAAAAGATATCAATTCATTCATCAAAGTTATGAGGATTACAAACTAGAGCCTCCTATTTATACTACTTACAAGATAGGATCTAAAGTAATGAAAATATCTAAATCAACTAGGAATATCTAACCAACATAACACTAACTAACTCAAAGATATTTTGGCGCCAAGGCCAACTTAACAAAACTCATGCCTAAACTGCCACTAACCGACACATGCTACTTCAGTGACTTACACAGCTTGAACCAACAACTTATTACAATGCAATGCAACAACCAATGTAGCTACTAAGCACATGCATTATTCACTAACTAATCAAACTAACGAACAATTAACAGCAGCTACAAATCTCAGCAGCAGCAAACGGGTAGCAGCCAAAACAGAACACACAATATGCAGCTGCACAGCATAACAACAGCTAAACAACAGCCCAAACATCAACAGGCCATGCCTCGGATTCCCGGTTCATAACACATTAATTATAGGATTAAACAAGCTATGAAAGAAATATTTTAAAGAGAACGCGTTAAAATAGAGTGTACTCTAGTGGCTTAAAGTGAAAACTCTGTCGTAATGAGTGCTATCATCAATGACATTGGGATCTCGATGAGTGAGAGGCTTCATAGAGAAACCGATAGGGTCTAGGTTGAAATGAACTTAACCCCATCTTCTAGAGCTATCCTTATAGCTAAGGATGTGGGAAGATAGACAGTAGTTGATGTCGAGCCCATCTTAGTCAGATAGGTTGAGGCTTAAAATGACTTAGTTCAAGCCGTTAAAGAGGACATTAGGTAACTCAGGCATGTTCCTCCTTCTTTAGACCGTATTGGGTAGCCTCGTGATGTTCCTTCAAGCTCACGAATGCTAGTGACTCGGGTTGGTCGTGTAATCCATGAAAGAATAAGAAACCCAACTATAGTTGACCTTGGTGCTGCTCATTGGGACTCAGGCCATAGAGCGGACAGCACAATCTTTGGGGCTGCTGGCCCTTTTATCCAAGGATACTCATTGGCTTTGAGGGACCTTAACACCAATGTTCAAGTCATGCTTATCCTTGGGATAGGGGGCCATTACAGTTTATACCCTCTTCATGTTAGAGAGGCTACCTCAAGGCCTAGCCAGAGCCTCGGAGTAGGTGGAAAGGGACAAGTTCCCAACACTGGGGACCAGGCCCCTCCTATTAGGCCCCTTTCTGCGTATAAGATTGGGAGGCAAGCCAATTTACTACGTCCTCAATATCAAATCTCGAGGATTGATTAGGCAAGGATGTCCAAACAACCTATTAATGTGGGGATGCCTTCAGGCATGCCATAGAACCAAGGGCTTATTGGTACACACTTCATTGCCAACCAACAAATGGCTAGAATGATCATGGGAGTTACTACTCTGCATATGTGGGACAACAATCGTTCTCACATCCGATTGTAATGGGAGCTAAGGGGTATCATGTTGATCCCCCACGGAACCCTCAACCACTTAAAAGGCAGTGGCAAGCGTATAACCATGTGCTAAACTTACCCTCTGAGACTAATTAGCTGCCCTTGTTAAGTAGTTGTATGGGCCATGCCACAAGAGGGTCAATAACCCTTGTATAGTAAACTGTTATGATTCAAGATCAATCTTGGATCATAGCCTAGGAGAGAGAAAGAATTTGAATTGGGAAGAAGAGTAGAGATGAGCAGTAGAGAGAGGGAGAGTTTAGATGAGAGAAGGAGATAGGAAATAATTTCATTCAATGAATCTCAATACAAAAAGAATCCAACTATTTATACTCAATTCTTAGCTAAGTCAGTGAGCTAGAAATATCTCAAAATACATTTCATCAAGGCGCCCTTAACCGCTACTAACTAATTCAGCCGAACTCAAGAACAAGCACCTTCCCGCCAAGCCATTATTCAAATATTTACAAAGCAATGCAACTACTAATGATCGAGGATATCATAATAATGACAATACTCCCTCCTTAAGAACATTCTTGTCTAAAGAATGGAAAGAAGGAAATTGACTCTTGATGAACTTCAAGTCCTCCTAGTGGAATCTTCTTGATCCAAATTAGCCCATTGTACTAGCATTTCATCAGTACTCTTGCCCTATTGCTGAACTGAGCGGGAATCTAGTAGTGCTGCAGGTTCTTGCACAATTTCACCACTAACAATTGCTTCTGGAGGTGTAGCTGAATAGACCTTGCCCTCTGCCATATGCTTCTTTAAAAGGGACACATGAAATACCGGATGAACATAAGAATCATCCCAGTTTCTCTAGCACCTTGTAAGGACCAAAATAACGAGCACAAAGCTTAACATTCTTGCACACTGCCACAGTTGACTGCCTTTTGGGTTGCAGCTTCAAGTAAACCAAATCTCCAACCTCAAACGACTTATCAGATCGCTTCCTATAAGCAGAGAACTTCATCCTTAATTGAGCCAATTGCAAGTTATCCTTAAGTTGCTGCACCAACTGTCTCCTCTGAAATAACAATTCATTAACTTCTTCACCGAATAAGTAGCTCCTTGGAGCACCATTGGGAAAAGAAAGATCATATCCACAGAGTGCTTTGAAGGGAGTTGTTGCTAAAGCAGAATGAACATACGTATTATACCAAAACTTTGCCAAAGATAGCCATCTGTGCCAATGTTTGGGATAGCTAAATGTCATGCTTCTCAGATATTGATCAACACACTAATTCACCCTTTCTCTCTATCCATCTGTTTGAGGGTGATAGGAGAAGCTTAAAGGAAGAGAAGATCCCAACAACAAGAACAATTGATGCCAAAAATGACTGGTGAACAACCTATCCTGATCTGAAATAATGGATTGAGGCAAACCATGGAGCTTTTAAATGTTATCCAAGAATACCTTAGCAAGTCTTTCAATTGAAATTGGGTGATTCAAAGAAATAAAGTGTCCAAACTTAGTGAATCGATCCCCAACAACCCAAATGATCTTCTTTCCTTTAGACTTAGGCAACCCCTCAATAAAATCCATACTTATGTGTTGCCAAGCTCTATCAGGAATAGGCAAGGGTTGAAGCAAGCCTTAATAATGCATATGAGCAGTTTTAGTACGTTGTCACACACCACAAGCTTGAACACATTCCACTACATCCTTCTTCATGCCTAGCCACTGGAAGTGCTGCTTCAGTCTTTAATAGGTTCCCTCAATTCCAAAGTGTCCTCCCCAAGTTGAATCATGAAAAGCTAAGATAATCTGTCTCCTTAAGCCAATTACTGAACCAATATCTATCTTTCTCTTCATTCTCATAATGCCATTAGTAACATTCACCTCAAAATCTATAGTAGAAGGACTACTCTTGATGCTAAATGCTGTAATACAATCTTGAATAAGACTATCAACTTCTTATGACTTATACATATCCTCCATCCAAGAAGGTAAAACAACTCAAATAGCAAGGCAGGAAGCTGGTTCTACCTCTTCTTATCTGCACGACAGAGCATCTGCAACATGATTTTCCCTCCCACTGAGATACTCAATCGAATAATCCAGTCCAAGCATCTTCATGAGGCCTTTGCGTTGCACACTTGTGGTAATTTTCTGTTTAAGCAACTACTTAAGGCTAGTTCTGATGATGAAATGGTGGCCCTTTAGATAATGTCTCCACTTCTTCACTGCCACAAGGATTGTGAATAAATTGACAAATTCAAATGCCTTGGACTGAAAGCTTGGCTAAGGTAAGCCATAGGTCTTCCCTTTTGAGATAACACTGCTCCCACACCCTTACCACTAGCATCTGTTTCAAGTATAAATGATGCACTAAAATCTGGCAATGCAAGTACATGAGCTAAGCACATTGCTGCCTTTAATCTTTCAAATGCTTCCTGAGCTGTTTCAGACCACAAGAAAGCATCCCTTTTGAGGAGATCAATTAATGCCTTGGCTATCATACCATATCTAGCACAAACTTCCTGTAATACCCCGTCAGACCCAAGAATCCTCTCAACTGCTTGAGGGATACAGGTGTTGGCCATTAATTCATGGCTTGGATCTTGGATGGATCTGTGGCCACTCCATTCCTAGAGATGACATGGCCTAAATATTCCACTTGAGTTTTAGCAAAATGAGTACTTGGAGAGCTTAGCATACAGCTTGTGTTAGCGCATGGTCTTGAATACTTGGTACAGATAAGTAATATGAGAATCCAAGGTAGGACTACACACCAAAATGTCATATCAAAGAAGACTGGAACAAACTTCTTTAAGAATGATTTGAAGATTGAATTCATCAAAGCTTTGAAAAGTGGCTGGAGCATTTGACAAACCAAATGGCATGACCACAAATTCATAATGCCCATGACGAGTTTTGAAATTAGAGTTGTGTATAACTTGCTCTAACACTCGAATCTGATAATACCCCTGCCTTAAGTCCAGCTTAGAGAAGTAATGAGACCCATGTAGCTCATCCAGGAGATCTTCAATGATAGGAATGGGAACTTATCTTTGATTGTGAGGGAATTGAGCTGCCTTTAGTCTATACACATCCTTGAAGATCGATCTTTATTCTTAACTAATATCACAAGTGAAGCAAAAGGACTATGGCTATGTTTGATAAAGTCAGTTTTCAAAAGCTCATCCACCTGTCTCTCTATCTCATCTGAAAATGAGGATACTTATAAGCCCTCAAATTGACTGGGTCTAAGTTTAATTTTAGTGGTATAGCATGATCCAAGGGCCTTTTAAGTGGAAAGGTGGTTGGTTGCTCAAACAAATCTTTATAATCTTGAATCAACTTGCATATTGAGGAATTAAAATCCACCTGAGCTTCTACTGACTCAGTATTGATGGAGAAAAAAATTTCCTACCCACTGATAATCTCTCTTCCTGATCACCTCCTCCAACCTTTTGCCACTCCTCACCTGAAGCTGCCCTTGCTCCACAATGCCTTGCAACTTGACAGCACTACCATTAAAATCAAAAGAAACTGATAGCTGAGCAAAATCAAGCGCCAATGGACTGATTATTTTCATCCAATCTATACCAAGAACCATGTCACAACCACCCAATTTCAAAACTCTTAAGTCATACACAAACTGATGGCCTTGCATCTGCCAGCTGAATTATTTACATTTGGTTTAAGTTATCATCGAATTCTCATTAGCACCTGTCACAACTAAGGGACTTGTCTTGATCATTTCATGGCCCACTCTCTTGACAATCTTTGGATCAACAAAGCTATGCGTGCTTCCACTGTTATTCAGGATTAGAAGTGGCTTGTGGCTAGCTTCCCCTTTGATTCTTATGGTGTTATAAGAGCCATTTCCAGTCGAAGCCCTTACTGAGATTTCCATTTCACCCTCATCTGAATCCTCCTGTATTTCTTCAACTTAATCATTGGGTCCAACTTCCACTTCCTATCCTTCAAAACCCTCCTCAGCCTCAGCTCCAGATATTGACATAAGAAGCTGAGGATTGCATTTATGTCCAATGAAATATCTCGGATTGCACTTAAAACGTAACCTTTGAGCTTTCTTTTCCTTCAAACTCAAGGATTTAGGAGTCATAGTAGGATTATGCTGCAAAGATGGTGCTTGGCCACTCTTACCTCTTTGTACATCATAAGCTGCACGGACTGTGGATTCAAACAGCTTTGCTTTCGAATAAGCCTTGGATAAAGTCAAGGGATTCATTGCCTTAACAAGATTCTTGATCTTTGGCTTGAGGCCACTAATGAAACCAGAGTCATAATAAGCCTCACTAGTTCCAGGAGACACAACCATCATTCTAGCTCTTAAGTTCTCAAGTCGTGTCATGTAATCTTTCAATGAAGTTGTCTGCGTCACTTTGTTGAAATTGTCCACCACATCTCCTCGATCCTCATCTCCATATCTCTCATAAAATTATTCCACAAACTCAAGCCAAGTGAAGGAGGTCTGCTAAGTGTCAAGCTATGGAACCACACCTCCTGATCTCCTTGTAAATGAACTGCTAGTCGCTTCACCTTTTCTGAATCAACCACATAATAGAAGCAAGCGTACCTCTCATATCTCCAAACCCACACCTAAGGTGGCATTCCATCAAACGTGTCAATCTCAACCTTAGGTCATCAAAATCCATTGCTCCCAACCACAACCGCACCTTCTGTACTCTCTTTAGATGCTCTTGGATACAATGGATCAGAAGGTCTTACGTGCTGATTTCCAGAAGACAATATTCCAGCTCTAAGATGTATAGCTTAGCGATTGATCAGTTCTTGCAATCCTACCAATTACTGCTGCACTCATTGCAGCAATTGAGACATATTTCCAACTATTTGATTCATGTTTCCAACTACTAACACCAAATCATGTATCTATTGTTGAAATTGAGCTATCCTTTTTGCTTGATTCGAATCCGCAACTACAGCTCCAACCATAGTTGCTTGTTTCCTACCTCTTGCCAGCTTGATCGAATGTCCAGGGAGCGAGATCAAGCAATTGTGCAAGATTAGATACCAAGTGTTATGATTCAAGATCAATCTTAGATCATAACCTATGAACGGGGAAGAATTTGAGTTGAGAAGAAGAATAGAGATGACAAGTAGTGAGAGAGAGAGAGAGAGTTGAGATTAGAGAAGAAGATAGGAATCAATTTCATTTAATGAATCTCAAATAAAGAAGAATCCAACTACATATACTCATTTCTTAGCTAAGTCAGTGAACTAGAAATATCTCCAAATACATTTCATCAAGACACACTTAACCTGCCACTAACTAATTCAGTAGCCAAACTCAAGAACAAGCACCTTCCCGCCAAACCCTTATTCAAATATTTACAAAGTAATGCAACTACTGATGCTCAAGAATATCAAAATCATGACATAAACCATACCATAATTATATTGACAAGGATTACCCTTTTCCTTGCAGATACAGAATGCCTAAGTTTGCCCTTTTCTCAGGAGAAGGAAGCGTGTGTGCTCTCGAGCTTTTGGGAAGATTCAACTGCCATTGCTGGGAAGCAGCTGAGAAACCATACTTGAAACTTAGGTTGTTCCTTAGTGCTCTTATGGGGATTTCCTTCAATGGTATATTAGCTTACCACCTAATTCTATTTATAGTTGGGATGACTTGTTTAGGGAATTCCAAGCCTAATTCCTGAGGATGAAACTAGGAACCTCTATGTTAGATTGGGCTCGAATGAAGCCAATAACCAGGTGAATCAATGGAGGATTATGTTAACTAGATCAAAAGAGCCAGGTTAAAGTACACACACTAGTTCTTTTGAGGTTGAATATGCCGAGTTAGCCTTAAATGGCTTGGATATTGAATTCAGGAAGAAGTTTGAAGGCTCAAACTTCACAACTATCCTTCAGTTGGCATAGTGTGCCGCCAGGTATGAGGCTGTTTAGAAGGCGAAAAGCCTAAAGAAAAATAGTGTGTATGGCACTTACATACATGGCCTGATTGATGAGGAATAGGAACCTCCATATGAATTTGACGTCGATAAATACATCAAAGAACCTCATATGGTTTGTAATCCTATTAGTAAAGAAGGATATTAAAGCTGGGAAGTCAAACTAGTCCCAAGACTTCAAAAAGTTCTCATTTGATCTGTCAAGAGCAGACATTATATTTGATTAGCTTGAGACAAATAATAAACTCAAGATTAGGGGAAAATACATGAAGCTTGACCCTAATACAATAATGGTGAAGGCATACTATAAATGGCATGATTCATCTACTCACTCAACGAAGAACTACGTAATCTTTAGAAATGTGGTTTAAGATGCCATTGAGGTAGGGGAATTAATCTTCCCTGGAGAAGGACAGATCGGTGTGGATAACGACCCCTTTCCTAGTCCTCTTTACGTCAATGCTATTTATATTATAGCCAGGAATAATCGAAGCATTGTTCAAACTAATCATTTTTCCCTTTTGAAGAGAACGATGGTCTTGAACAATAGTTAGAAGGCAAGGGTTACAAACAACCTATTCCATAGGTTAGTCCTTGAAGGATATTAAGGTTCCCATCATCTGAGCATGCATTGGATGACGAGATATGCCGGTGGCACATCACTGAGCTTCATCCCACTAACAAGTGATCACTCTTAAAAAATCTACTTATTAAACTCCGCATCAAGTCAGTCATTTCACCATCAGTGGCTGAAGAATTGGCTATGAAAATCAGTAGCGTCCTTGGACATGCCTCGAGCTCAAAAAACTGAGAGAAGATATCTCATGGCCAAGAAAGGGTATCCTACAAAGTATACTGCCATTATTGTGAAAAGATACAAGGGGTAACGACGAAACTCAAACTCCTTCCTCAATACATCACCCTTGCAAATCCACTCTTGGAGGTTAAAATGCCATTTAAGAAACCCTACATGTATAAGTTAATTGAAGGCTCCACTTTGAAGGCTCGAATAATCATGAAGACTGGGCACCTAAAAAGGAATCCAATATATCACCTGATTGATGTGGGCACTAATCACGGACCACGGGAACCAAGACAATAACTTACATGGGTTTGCTTTGGTAAAGTTCGTAGGAGACGCCAGCTTGAGCATAAAGATGCTGGTCCTTCCAACCTTATGTGAATTCAAAAGAGGAGGTTACATCAAATGAAAGTAGCACAACATAGAGCATTACTTGATACTTATTTGGCTAATATTTCTAATGACATACACATAGGCCACGAGGATAAGTGTATTGAGCCTATGGATCACGAAGATCAGAGAGGTTAATCAAGACCTTTGACCACTAACATTTAAGGTGAGCCATGCAAGAAGCTCGAGAGATGGGCTAGTTTCTTATCTTTTGAAGGAAAAGAATCTTGGTGGAATTAGTTTTCCAAGAATTTACGGGCTCAAAGAATATTTGATTATAAGGAGGATTATAGCCTCCTCTGCTGTAACTTAGTGGAACCTCTGGACTATGTCAATCCAACGTGTTCTAATATAGATAATTAATTCCATAAGGAAGACTTTTAAATGGAGGAGTCTCAATCTCCAAAGGTTGAGCCAAATGGTCAGGACATTCAAATTGATGGCTATAATACGAAAGAGACAAGCCAGGGGATCCAGATACAGTTCTAGTCACTCCCACAGCAAGCTGATGTCAGAACAACCTTGCTCATTCCCTTAGAGTTCATGGAAATTAAAAGAGGGGGAGCCTTAAAGGGGACGTAGTGACAGCATATGAAGATCCCCAAGTGGAGCTGATGGTTAAAATAGCAGCGCCTAAAAGTAATTATGATCCCTTGTCTTTTAAAGTTAAAACCTCAACAGCTTAGTCAATTGATAACCTTCTTGATGTGATGAAGATGATGTTTGATGGGCCTACAATGGCTAACAAACACATTAAACGTTTACACATCAAAGCCAAATTTGATGGAATCTAGGTGAATAAAGTCTTGCGAGATAATGGTGCAGCCATCAATACCTTACCTTCATACATGTTGGGGTTGTTGGTAAATCTCAAGATGATTTGATAGCTTCAGATGAGGCAATCTGTGGCTTTTTAGGGGCCACCGCCACTTTTGAAGGGGTCACTTCAATTGGGTTAACTGTTGACAACTCAAGTAAGTTGACAACCTTCTTTGTAGTGAATACCACCTCCAGCTATAATGCCTTGTTTGGGAGAGATTAGATACATTCCAATTACTATATCCCTTCTTCACTTCACCGGGTCTTAATCTTTTGGAACCATGACAAATATGACATTGTTATGGCAGATGAAACGCCATTCATGGCTTACTCAAACTTTTTTGGGGCAAAGTTTTATGAAGATGATGTGGGACCTTTAGCTGTGAAGAGGACCACTCCTGAGATTGCTAAAAACGAAAAACTAATAGTCATCCTTGACAGCCCACTCATTGAAGCAGGGGTTGATCAAGCTAATGTGGAGTCAGATGATTCTGACTTATAGGGATGCATGAGAGCCCTTCTTTATGAAGGGGAACTTTAAGGCAAGAAAAAAACCTTATGTATAAAAGAAAATATTTCCTAGTGAAGGCCCAAAGAGCCATTTCCTCAACCATTTCAAATCTAGTGGCTTGGCGTGCTGAGGATCAGTTATGGGCAGAGCGACCATTTATTTCTAGAAATGGCTTCGAATTCCAACTAATACAAGAAAAGGAGCTAGAGTCCAAGGCCTTCTTCCCAAGGCTAACTTTGGATCAGAAGGAGACCACTGAAAACCTACTTATATGAGTGCTTTGCTTTCAAACGAGCAGACAAAGCAATATGCGACCTTGCTTTTCAAGTTCTGGACTATTTTGCTTAGGATCATCATGAGATGCCTAGCTTAGACAAAAGGTGGTTGAACATAAGCTTCCTATCAAGCGAGGTACGAGGCCCATAATTTAGGCCCAGAGAAGAGTGTCCCAAGAGGTGATATATTTGGTCAAGGAGGATATTGAGAGACTCTTAAGGGCCAAATTCATCAGGACAGCTAGGTAAGTTAAGTGGTCGGCAAATATTGTTCCTATTGTTAAAAGCAAGGCCAAGAGTAGAGTTTGTATTGATTTTAGAGATCTAAATAAAGTCACCTTAAATGATGAATATCCTATGCCTAAAGCTAATATTCTCATTAATCCAGCCTTGAGGCATGAGGTATTATCTTCTATGGATGGTTATTGCGGGTACTACCAAGTAATGAACTCTTCAGAGGACAGCCAAAAAACTACATTTAGGTGTCTTAGGTCAATATGACCTTTAAATGGGTGGCTATGCCATTTGGAATAAAGAACACTAGCACCACTTACCAAAGATCCATGAACATGATCTTTCATGGCCTTATTGGCAAGACCAAGGAAGTCTGCATAGATGACATCGTGGTTAAATCAAAACCCTAAGTTGATCACTTGGAGGACTTGAAAGGAGTGTTCCCTGGAATGAGGAACCATAACCTCAAGATGAAACAACTAAAGTGTGCCTTTGGAGTTCGTGTTGGGAACTTTCTTGGTTTCTTAGTACACTAGAGGGGGATCGAGGTTTATATTAATAGAGCTAAGGCCATTCAAGAGGCTAAACCATTTTGAGAAAAATGAAGCTTCAACGCTTCTTGGTCTAGGTTAATTTCCTAAGGCATTTCATTTTAAATGTCGCAGGAAAAACTGAAGTCTTCTCTCTGCTATTAAGGCTCAAGTTTGAAAAAGACATCAAGTAGGAGGAGCCACAACATGTAGCTTTCAAGGATATCAAGGATTACTTAATTAGGCCACAAGTGTTAATTTCGTAAAAGCAAGGCAAACCTTTGATGATTTATGTCTCTGCTTTTGATTAGTTGGTTGTCTGCTTGTACAAGATAATGAGCAGGGTTATATACAAGCTACGCTCTATCTACATTGTTGTTTAAATAAGTGTGAAATAAAATATTCTTCCATTGAGAACACTACTTCTTAGCATTTATCACATGTGTGGTAACTCAAACAGATAACCTTAAGTACATGTTGGATAGACCTTTAATGAGAAGAAGATTGAACAAATGAAGTATTGCTTTACTTTAGTTTGAATTAATATATTTGTCACAAAAGTCAATACAGGGTCAAGCTCTAATAGACTTCTCAACTGACCGCCTAAAGATTCAAACTAGCATAGGCTATGACCTAGATGAGCTCTGGGTGATTGAAATGGCCCCCTAAAAACTATATTTTGATAGTTCAAGGACTAGATTATGCACCGGAGTAGGGATTGTGATTGAATCTCCTATTAGGATCATCACTTAGCTTGTTGTCACCTTGGTTGACAAGTGTTCTAATAGTATGGCTGAGTATAAGGCATTGATTTTTGGCCTGTAAACTCTCCTAGAAATGCAAGTCTCTAACATACTAGTTAGAGGGGGTTCATAGTTGGTAATTTTCCAACTAAAAGGAAAATTTTAGCGTTAAAGTGGTGACACCTCGAATAAGTATATCTCAACGATGCAAAGGATGTTGAACAAGTTTGATGGTGTCCAATTTGGACACATACCTTGTGAACGGTGTAAGATAGCCACTGATTTGATCCAATTCGCTCTTGGGTACAAATTGCCCAAGACGTGATGTGAAGAGACTATGGTCATAATGGCTAAGGTCTTAGACCATGATCTCGAGATCACGGAGTCTTATAGGTCTGAAAGCATGGAAATTACAAGTTAACGTAGGGATTGTTTTTTCGTACAACAATCTATGATAAGTCAATGTGAGGATAGGAGGAAGCCCTAGATGGATTACTTCAAGAACCCTTGTGACTATGCCAAAGGTAGAAAAATGAAAATGAGAGCTCATAGGTATCACCTTGATGATAAATCTAGAGACCTATACAAAAAAGATGCTAGCGGAGTACTTCTCAAGTGTTTAGACTTAGAAGAAGCGATGTTAGTAATTGCTGGAGCCCATGATGAGGGCCTTTGTGGATCACATCTGGCTAGTAATAAGATGCACTGGTTCATCAGACGTTGTGGCTACTTTTTGCCATCAATGGTGGATGATTGTACCAAATGTAATAAAGGATGCAGAGCATGTCAAAGGCATGGACATGTACCAAGGGTCCCTAATATTGAGATGCATGCTATTATTAAATCATGGCCTTTTCGAGAATGGGCAATGGCTTATATGAAAAATCAACCCTCTTTCTAGCAAGCAGCATCCTACATTCTTGTGGCCACAGACTATTTTATGAAACGGATGGAGGCTAAACCACATAGGAATATCAATCAACAAGACGTGATTGATTTTTTCAAAGAATATATCCTATGTACGTTTGGAATCCCAAAAACCATAACTGTGGATGAAGCCAAAGTCTATAATGGAACTGAGATTAAGGAGTTTAACAAGAGTTTCAACATTGAAATCTTGAATTCAATCCCTTACTACACACAAGAAAGTGGCAAGGCTGAGTTTAATAAAAAATTATAAAGGCCAACATTGAAAAGATGATTGAGGACAATCCTAAGAAGTGGCTTGAATTGCTACTTGATGCTCTTTGGGCCTACAGAACGTGATGCAACTGGGAGAACTCCCTTCCATTTAACGTATGGCCATGACGCTATACTTCAAATGGAAATTGCAGTTTAGTCTATTAGGTTGGCTCATCGAGGAAAGTTTTCTAAACTTGGCTATAAGTAATCTATGATAGACCAATTGACTTATTCAGACCAAGTTGGACTTGACAATCTTCATACATCAAAAAAGTAAAAGAACAAACTAGCTAAAGCGTACAACAAAAAGGTCAAACTAAGGTTCTTTTACTTTGGGGACATAGTCTGGAAAATAGTGTTACCCATTGATTAGAAAGATCATGTCTTTGAGAAATAGTCCCCAAATTGGCGAGGCCCATTCAGAGTCGTAAAGGTTTTTAGAGGAAATGCCGACTTACTCTAAGATCTACTGGAAAAGGCACACCCTAGAGCCAATTAATGGAGGGTTCCCTAAGAAATATGTGTTGGAATTAGTGTTCGAGAAAACCCAGTTAGTTAGTTTTAAATATTAAACAGATGAAAATGTTTTATTTATGTATTATCTAATTATATTTTACTAGTCAAGCATGCATGTGATTGTTTTCTAAAACTTCCATGGGATGGACGTAGTCCAAAATAATATGTCCGGTTTGGTTTAAGTGGTCAATAAGATTGAGCCACAAATAGACTTAAATCATATAAGTGATATGTTGTCAAAGTACGTGTTCGCAGTCAGTGATGAGATTGAACAACTTGTCTGATAAGACTATAATACAATACTTTACATGGCTTGTCATGGTCATGTGGATAGGAATTCAAAAGTATTGTATTGGTGTTTTCTAAATGATTAGAACGCAAAGAAGAACCACCTGAATTAGTTGTTTCTTTAATTACTAGAAGAAATAATTAATTTCGTAAGACGATAACTCTAAATAAAGGAAATAGTATGAACTCGTGCATGGCTCGTTGCTTTGGTGTGCCAAAAGCATTAGTCACATTGTGTTGAGTTAAATCTTACATGCGTTAATTAATTGCATGAAGTGCAACGAGGATAATTGTTTTACATGAAATCTATAGTCTCTAACGAGATACAAATATCCCCTAAGTTTATTTGCAAGCATATAAATAGATTCTAGAATCTTTGGGCGAAGTATTCCATATGTCTAACATTTGGAATTAATATAGAAATTTTTTCTGTATTATCGATTTGTTTTAGAAGGGTGAGTTGGCAACTATAGTGACAGATGTAAGAAAATTAAATATAGTAGTAAAGTTACTTTTACTCATGGATATCTGATAGAGGGGTTAATTGTCATAATACAAGTTGTTTGGAAAATTCGTGAATGAATATATTTAATCTTAGAGTGCAATAAAACTTATTAAATGGAATTAAATTTTACTAAATGGCAATCTATTACCATCATGAGATGATAGATTTGACCCATTTGGAGCTAGAGTTAGATTGTCCCTGAGGTCCCTTAGCAAGCCTAAACTTAAGCATCATTTGAAAATATTTAAATTGAATTCGTTAGAAGAATTATTTGTTTATGAGATGAATAAATTAATTTTGCTAAACATAATTTATGTGATGAATCATTTATTCATATGATGAATAAAGTTATTTTTCCTAATAATATTCCTGAGATAAATTTTACACACGTGGGAATTTAAACAAAAAAAGTAAAACGCGTGAAATCAGGTCGTGGTTCGAACCATCACGTGGCAGCCAATCACAACACGACATGTGTCGGGCTGTGTCAGGCGCATCATCCATCCGCCTCACACAATGTTGGAGTGCACTAGGGCCACCAAGTTGCACTATCCATGTGCACCTTTTTTTGATGAATAGCATTGTGTCGTGATTGTTTTTGATTGGTTGAGAAATTTGTCTATATTTGTTTTATATATAAATATGCATTTTTCTTGTTTTTTTGGTGTAAGTTTGTAGATTATGGTTTTAGGGCTTTGGAACTTGATTTTCTCCCGCGACATAAGCCATAGAATTGTTTTTGGAGTTTTTTTAGATTATTCTTTAGCATATTGTTTTTAAAATTATTTTTTCGAAAAGACTGAAGGAAAAAGTTTGTTCGGAAATTTTTGATAAGTAACTATTTTTTGGAGCTCACACTCCCGTTACTAGAAGAGGTCATTGTGCAGAAGAACTTGAGGTGTCGAGAATTCATATTCGAATTTCAGATCTTCAAGTCGGAGTTGGGATTCGCGCTTTAGGTATGTCTAAATTAAGTGTTTGATGTTTAATTTGTTTTTCCTTTTGTTTCGATTGTTCTGCATACCATGTTTATGTGTATGTTATTCGATATTTTCGTTTGTCATATTAGATCTAATCAAATAGTTTAATTAGGTCAGGGCTTTAGACTTAAAATTAAGAATTATAAATTAGTATTTCGCTGTGCTCACTGAAACCGATCTAAGGAAAATTTTTTTAAATATGTTGCCAACAATATGTGCCTTCAATTTGGAATTCTGACAAGGAATCCATAAGTTTAGGTTTCGATGGTTGTGGGCCCAGTTTTTGTATCCATGTTTTGTGGATCAACTCAATGATCCTTAAGTAGTTGAAATAATGAGCTTGTAAGAGGAACCACTAAATTGAGAGATGTGTTTAACAAAACTGTATATTTCATTAATGGTTTTAGTACATGGCAAATACAAAGCAATACAAGGTGCTTGTATGGCCTAAAACGTATATAAAATATCAGAAAAGTTGAGTCCTAATCCTAAGGACTCCTCTCTAGATGATAACTAGTTTGTAGCCTCATTCAACCATTGGTCCTTGGACATGGCTTCTTCTTAAAAGGCTTGATGAGTTTATGGGTTTCTGCTGCTGAACGTTCAGGTCCTTCAATCCTTAAAATGAAGAAAAAATAAATAAATTGTAGGCGTAAAGAAAACAGAGTCATGATTAGTATTCTCTCGAGACGCTAAGAGTATATCAAGACTTGGGGGAGGCCTATTTACCTTGCTTGAGGAATTTTTTTATGGAATATGTAACCTTGATGCTTATGGATTCTTAGAGGAACATGCAATGTTACTTGAAGCCTTCAATTTTCTTTGAGGATTTTTCAAAAAAATGAAATAAATATCAAAGGTGGGGTATATGATCAAATTAACAAGGGACTTGGACTACGAAGGGAGTTGTCTATGGATACTTTGTAAACCATAGCGGTATAGACCTACACTACAATGCAAATTTGTCATACATTATTATAGAAGGGAAAATGTTCACTTCAATAGTACACAAAGGCGCTATTGCCTTTGGAAGGTTGTACAGTTGCGCACCTGATTTATGTACCATGAAAGGTTGTCCACTCAATTCTTAAGGAATTGGCCCTTCGTTGGTGTGTTGTTTTCCCAAGAAAGCCATAGACGCAAGCAAAGAACACCAAAATCTGTCAAAAGGGATGCCCTACGAAGAGTCATACACTGGTCCTAGGGCACATGATTCATAATTCTCAGTCATCCAAGAATGATCATCCTCGATGGTATTGAGGAAAATAGGGTTTTGGAGCCTATCCGAGACGATTAAGACATATGATCTTATCAGACGTGTTAATTGTTTTATAGTGCTATCAGCTTGAGGAATGGGAGGAGAAGAGCACAAGAGATTTGAGCCATTGTCAGTGGTTTAAAAGATTCTATGAGCTCTAAGAAAAAACTTAGCAATGGAGAATGAAGAATTAAAAATTGAGAGCAACTGTTCAGATCCCTTAATCACAATAATATGAGAGCACATAGTAAAAAGTGAATTTCCAAAGACCTAACTATTATATTTATAAACAAGTGGGGAGAAGAAAGATCAAACATCAAATAATGCTCTCTCAAGCTTCCTATAGTCGTTCGAGGTCAAATCAAGCATATTGTTTGCCTGATGGAAATATGAAATTACCGACAGCTAGATGGGATGTTCACACCCCAAACTAGATGTTAAAATAACGTTGTCTCGAGCCTAGTTGCTGAGGATTTTAAACCCTTTTAAGGGTATAAGCCACTCAACATGTTTGAAGGGATAAAAGAAGCTTGAGCTCGAGGAACTTCCCAGAAGGCTGCAAGATAGGTTGTTCTGAAGCTCGAGGCAACTACTTGGAGAGCAATTCTCAATACGTGAGCCTCAATCTTGGGGCTTCTGGAAAGATGCTCAAGCACACAAATACGGGGCACGTTCACATCCTATTCAGCCTGCCAAAGTGGCCTTGAGGCACACACGGAGAGGAAATACTGGGCAATGAGGATGTAGCAATTATTTTCGTTTTTTATAAAAGAGATACTATTGTAGTTCTGTAGGGTCTAGCACCACTACACAACCTTCTTCAAGTTTTTTTACAGCAAACTTGTGCTTTTTACCTAGGAGTAGCATAACTTAGCCAAGCTTAACTTAGTGTAGCATAACGTAGATCTTCCTTGTACTTGGTTTCTTTAGTGTAATATAGGTTTTCGGGATTCAGGTATGAACATTTTGTTTTAATCTGTTCCAATAATTAATGAGTTAAGAATTGAGGCACCGGTTTAAGGGTTTGAAAACCAAGGCTTGATCTTAATTGCGTTGGTTTTAACACTGGTGGTTTGGCTTAAAAAGTTAGGTGAACTTAGATTTTCGTTATTGTTCAAGGGCTATGACAGCCAAGGGTTGACCTTGATTTAGATTTTCCATATCTAGTAACACAGGTACGATTTACTCATTTTAATCTTGTTAAACTCTAACTCATTCGAGTTATTAGAAGTCAAGGCTGCCGAGCTTAAAACTTGGGCTTTTAAGTGGACTGCTGAGCTCTTAAGTTTGTCTCCTCCCCCTTTCCTAACTTTTAGGTGTCTGTGGGCTTCGCTCCGTCACTGTAACTATCACTTGAGTTAGGTCTATATCCTTTCACTCTTCTATTGAACATTTATAAGAAAATTCACAAAAATATAGAAGTCTTTGTAATTGTAACATAAGTAGTATTCACAAGTTGATTGCAAGCTAGAGTTGGATTCAGCAAAAGCACCATCCCTTTTCCTAGAAAAGGTGATTTGTTGAGGACAACCACATGCGGTCCGGAATTCAGGCTCACCCCCATGTCGCTGCGAGTCCTGTTTACATGTTTGTTTGATTTGTATTTTTGGTGACCACATTCACAAACTTAGCAAACAAAAAGAGCAAACATGGTGCTGCACACTTTACAATTACAATAGTGCCTCTTATTTATAGGGGGAAAAAAAAAATTTAACTTTAGCATCCTAAAATTCTGGCATATCTGGTCCTAGTGCACCTCAACTATTCTTTCGTAAGCTAATGGGCATTTATCATGCCCTAAATATTTGTACACGAGCCTCTTTCCAGAAGCCCCACGTCTGTGTATTTCACCTAAGACTCTTCTAGATGCCCCATGTTTATCTGGATTTACTTAAGGCCCATGCTTCTTGAAGGCACTCAAAATTACTGCCTCTAGCTTTAGAACTGCTTTTCTTGCTACCTTATGAGAAGTCCCTTGAGCGCAAGCCTCCTTGACCCCATCAACCGTCTTAAGAGGTTGTTATCTCATAAGTGATTTTACCTCAACAAATAGCTACACTCGAGACACTGTTATCCTTGTATCTAAAGGCTGAACATCCCTTGAGGATGGCCCCACGTGGTTGACATGTGTCCTTTAATCCAAAAACAATGTCATTCGAACTCCCTCGAGTTTGGTATGTAAACAAGTGACCATCTAAATTACGCGTGAGTAAGTGCCAAAGGAATATATTCCTTATTTCTGAGTAAATCCTTTAGCCACTAACCTGGCTTTAAATTTTTCTATTGACCCATAACTCCTAAATTTCTACCTAAATGCCCATTTGCACTCTATTTGTTTGCATTCCCTAGGAAAGTCCATTAACACTCAAGTGTTATTACTCGTTGTTGGGCCCAAAAACTATTTATATTATAAATTTTTTAATAACTGATAAGTCTATTTTAATATACAATTATTTGTATCATTTTAATATAATGTTAACCATTTTTGCATCAACTTCTATCAATTTTACCCGGTTTTACTCGTTTTGAAGTATTTTACTATTTTCTTGTAAAAACACTCATTTTATGTTAAATCTTGCTAAGTTTTATTATTAACATCAACAAGTAAAAGCAAGATACATCAAATAAATACAAAAAATTTGCAAAATACCTCATTTACACGCCTAAATGCAATTTTTACATAAAATAACAAGCTTTTTGCAACAACTTGCTTTCGGCGGCATATTTTTTAAAAATTTTTAACTCAAATGCATTGTATACTACATCATTAACATCAAATGGATCCTTTTTGCAGGTTTGGGCGGTGAGAAGTGAAAGAAAATGCATAAAATAATCCAAGCCTTGCAAGTTGTGGATGAACCGTGAGTTTTTGCAAATAAGGATGAAGTTTAAAGTTATTTTTTACATTTTTTTTTTCACCCCTCAAACACTATAAATAGGGGGTGTGGGGTGTGTTTAATCATCCTTCATAAAACAAAAATCCCATAAAAAGTGTAGAGAAAGAATAAGAGAAATGGGTGAAGGAAGAAGAAGAAGAAGGAAGAAAGTTTGGTTTGTAATTTTGTATTTTTAAGTCCTTTTTCTAGCCTTTTCTTCTTCTAAGTTCATGAATTTTGTGTTAGTTATGCTTTAAATTAAGTTTATCATGAACTAATTTTATTATTCCAAGGCTATGATGTAGCCTAAGTCATAATATACGCTTATTTCTAATTCAACATATTCAATATTTTGTCATTGCGTTGTTGAAGTGTTTATCATTATTTTTTATGAGTTTTAAATGTTTGATCACCATTTAAGGCCTATAATGATTCATAATGAGTCTGAGAGGAGATTTATGATGAGTGCTAAGGTGATAAGCACCCCAAATTGAGCGAATGCTCGAGAGAGATTAACGCAATTTGTGTGGTTTTTAAGAGAAAATTATAGAGCTTTAAAAAAACTTTTCTTATTTAAATTCATGCATGAGAGTGATGGATTAATATGTGAAAGAGCATACTAAATGTTGCTCGAGAGAGAATATTTAGTAAATTAGGGTTTTCAACCATCAACACGTAATAACAACTTGAATAACGAGAATAGAAGGGCGTATTGATGCAACTAGGTGAAATCGGATGCCTTGGATATTACTAAATCGTAAAAACTTTATAAAATTAGTTAACATATTTCATTTCTTTTTAGTTTATTTTATTTCATATCAATATCTCAATTTTTCGGTTTTTCAAATAGCATCAAAGCTACTAATTTTGATACTCACTCAATACAATCCTCGTGGGAATGATACTCTACAAACTGCTATATTACTTGGTACAGCTAGTGCACTTGCTAACGCATACACAAAGTTTGCATCAAGTTTTGTACGTTGTTGACGGTGATTGTCTCTATTTGAGTGATATCGATACCAACCAGTTTTGGTGCTAATTTAAAATTGTTAATAATTTGTAAATTTTGTTAAATTTAAAATACAAACCTCTTTTAATTCATTTTATTTTATATATAAAGGTAATTCTTAAAAATATTAATTAAATAAAAATTCGTATATAAAAAAAAAAAAATTAGTTTTGTGTTATTCTATTATTTTTCTTATATTTTGCCTTTATTTTTATCTTTATTTTGCTATTAAGTTCACTTTGTTAGGACTTTTTAAAGTTAAATTTGATAATTTTAAGTTTTCAAAAACATTAGGGTTGCTACCCTTCTCTTTTTCTTTTAAATTTGGGTTTTGTTAAAATTTTTGTGTTATACTTTTGTAACTTTTTTCTTTTATTGTTATCCTTGCCTTTAACTTTCTAGTTTCTTTTTTTTTTTTTTTTGTATGCTAAATTTAATTGAAAAAGAAATAACTCCTTTTGACCCTGAAATTGAAAAAACTCTTCAACTAATCAGGAAAACAAAAAGAACTAAAATCATGGCTAATAATGCAGGAAATGAGGATGAAAGGACCTTAAAAGATTACGCTGTACCTACTGTCGGGGGGTGTACTTCTAGCATTCGACGTCCACCAATACAAGCAAACAATTTCAAAATTAATCCCGCTATTATACAAATGATTCAACAAACTGTCCAATTTGGCGATCTACCTAGTGAGGATCCAAACCTGCATATTGCTAACTTTTTAGAGATATGCAATACCATTAAGCATAATGGTGTCAGTGATGATGCCATTCGCTTAAGGCTGTTTCCATTCTCACTAAGTGACAAAGCCAAAGCGTGGTTAATGTCACTACCACCAAGAACTATCACCACTTGGGATGATTTAGCTCAAAAGTTTTTGGCTAAATATTTTCCACCAGCCAAATCAGCTAAGATGAGGAATGACATTACCTCATTTGTGCAATACGATACGAAATCTTTGTATGAGGCGTGGAAACATTACAAAAAACTTTTGAGAAGGTGCCCACATCATGTTTGCCAGTTTGGATGCAAGTCCAAACTTTTTACAATGGGTTGGCACCTAATACTCAAACGATGGTAGACGCGGCTGCCGGAGGATTCCTAAATCACAAAACCCCAGATGAAGTGTATGAATTGCTAGAAGTAATGTCTAGCAATAACTATGCAAGAGCAACTGAGCAAAAGAAACCTGCAGGAACATACAAGCTGGATGCAATAACAAAGTTAACTGCCCAGGTTTCAATGCTTCAAAAACAGATGAACATGAACATGAATGCCATAAATTCTCCTGTAGTGACGTGTGAATTTTGTGCAGGGACTCATCCTATCATAGAATGCAAAACAGGAAATCCTTTCGCCCCATTAACCCATGATCAAGCCAATTTTGTTTCAAATTTTCAAAAAAATGATCCCTATTTCAACACATATAATCCCGGGTGGAGAAATCATCCAAATTTTTCGTGGAGTAATCAAGGGATACAAAAACAACCTTTTCAGCCCCCTGTCAGAAAGACTGATCTCGAGGAATAGTTTAGTAAGTTTATGCAAGATACTAGAAGTTTCATGCAAAACACTGAAGCAACTCTTCGAAATCAAGAAACCTTGATTCACAATCAGGAAGCGACCATTAGAAACCTTGAGACCCAAATTGGGTAAATTTCAAATCACCTTTCTAAAAGATCTCAAGGTTCTTTACCTAGTAACACTGTCATTAACCCACAAGAGCAAGTAAAAACAATGGAATTACGAAGTGGGAAAATTTTGAAAGGACAAACTTAGGTAGACCAAACCATGCCAATTGAACAACCCATAATTGACCTGTCCACTAATGCAAATCAAGAATTGGAAAATGGGGAAGGAACAAAAGTCCAAGAAGAGAATGAACAAAAATGGGCTGAACCTGAACCCTACAAACCAAAAGTTCCCTTTCCTCAACATTTGAAAAAGACAAAAACGAACGAATAATTTGCAAAATTTTTGAAAATTTTCAAAAAGTTACACATTAATGTCCCTTTTGCTGACATGTTAGAACAGATGCCCAAATATGCCAAATTTATGAAAGAAATCTTGTCTAACAAACGGAAGTTGGGAGAGTTCGAAACTGTAGCACTTATTGAAGAATGCAGTGCCATACTGCAAAAGAAGTTCCCTCCCAAGCTAAAATATCCAGGGAGTTTCATGATACCTTGCACCATTGGCTCTATTAGTTTTGATAAGGTTTTGTATGATTTAGGTGCAAGTATAAATTTATTTCCTCTCTCTATTTTCAGGAAGCTTGGGTTAGGAGAAGTGAAGCCTACCACTGTATCTCTCTAACTTGCGGACGGATCAATCAAGTATTCTAGAGGTGTAATTGAAGATGTCCTTGTAAAAGTCGATAAATTCATCTTCCCGGCCGACTTAATAGTGCTTGATATGGAAGAGGATCATGAGATACCTCTTATTCTGGGCCGACCCTTCCTTGCTACAGGAAGAACCCTGATAGACGTCCAATAAGGAAAGCTAATTCTAAGGGCACAAGATCAACAGGTAACCTTCAACGTCTTTAAAGCCATTCAATTTCCCTCTGACATGGATTCTTGTTTTGAGATTGATATTGTAGATGAGTTGGTCACTGAGACATTCAAGGACACATTCCCCAAGTTACCTCTTAAAGCGTGTCTAACAAAGTCAGGGACTATTGACACGGAAGACGAGTTAATAAGGGAATGTGCCCAATACCTGGAAAGTTGTGAACCTTTCGATTCAGATAGCGGAACAAGAGTGGAAGACATTCGAGTAATTGAAATTCAGCAAAGAATGGAAGAAGAAGAACTGCCGAACATAGAGCTCAAGCCATTGCCACCACATCACAAATATGCCTATCTTGGTAATTCTAACACTTATCCTGTTATTATTAATGCCTCATTGAGTAATACTGAACATGAAAGGTTTCTTAGAGTTCTTAGAGAGCATAGAACAGCAATCGAATGGACCCTTTCGGTATCAAGGGAATTAGCCCTTCCATATGCATGCACAAAATCCTCATGAAGGATAGCTTCAAACCCTCTGTGCAACCTTAGCGACGGTTAAACCCTGCCATGAAAGAGATAGTAAGAAAAGAAGTTGTCAAATTATTAGATGCCCAGATCATCTATCCCATATCTGATAGCCCCTGTGTTAGCCCAGTGCAAGTAGCTCCAAAAAAGGGGGGGATAACTGTAGTAGAGAATGAGAATAATGAGCTCATCCCTGCTAGGACTGTCACCGGATGGAGGGTTTGCATAGATTATCGAAAACTTAATGATGCACCCTGAAAGGACCACTTCCCCTTATCATTCATTTATCAAATGTTAGAAAAACTAGCGGGTCATTCGTATTACTGTTTTCTGGATGGATATTCAGGATACAATCAAATTGCCATAGCCTCTAAAGATCAGAAAAAGACCACTTTCACTTGTCTTTATGGTAACTTTGCCTATAGGAGAATGTCTTTTGGGTTATGAAATGCCCCTGCGACTTTTCAAAGATGTATGATGGCAATCTTTAGTGATATGGTGAAAATTTTCATACAGGTGTTTATGGATGATTTTTCAGTCTTTGAAACCTCATATGATGATTGTTTAGCTAACCTCTCTATGGTTTTGCAAAGATGCACTAACACTAATCTTGTCTTGAATTGAGAGAAATGTCATTTTATGGTACAAGAAGAGATAGTGTTAGGGCATATGATTTCAAAAAGAGGAATTGAGGTTGATAGAGCAAAAACTGAAGTGATAGAATGATTACCACCCCCTACCAATGTCAAGGGCATTCGGAGTTTCTTAGGACATGCAGATTTCTACAGAAGTTTCATTAAGAACTTCTCTAAGATCGCTAAGCCTCTTTGCAATTTATTGATGAAAGATGTCCCTTTTAACATTGATAGTGACTGCATGCATGCCTTTGAAACCTTGAAGAAGAAACTAGTGTTGGCACCAATAATTGTAGCACCTAACTGGACTTTACACTTCGAACTCATGTTCGACACTAGTGATTAAGCTATAGGGGCTGTGCTAGGACAAAGAAGGAACAAAAATTTTCATGTAATTTACGATGCTGGTATAACTTTGACAGATGCACATATTAACTATGCTACTACCGAGAAAGAGTTACTAGCTGTAGTATTTACATTTGATAAATTTCGTTCCTACCAGCTCAATTCAAAGGTAATTGTTTACACTGACCATTCTGCTCTAAAATACCTTTTTGCAAAACAAGATGCAAAACCGAGACTAATTAGATGGATTCTCTTGCTTCAGGAATTTGATTTAGAAATCCGGGATAAAAATGGAACAGAAAATGTTGTGGTAGATCATCTGTCAAGTCTCGAACAAGAGGATGAAGGTCCCTCTATCAACGAAAAACTCCCGAATGAAGATCTTATGGTGGTAAGCGAGAATCCTAATTGTCCATGGTACGCTGACATTGTTAACTATCTGGTTGCAAAGGAACTACCCAAGGACATGACTTATCAACAGAAGAAGAAGTTCTTCGCGGACTTAAAGCATTATTTTTGGGAAGAACCATTCTTATATAACATTGTACAGACCAGATTATCAGAAGATGTGTACCTGAGGAGCCTTTGTATGGGAATGTAAATAGTGTCAGTCAACAAAAAAAATGTCTATTTTCTGCAGTTTTTATCATTAATCTTTCAAAAAAATTTCGTATAAAAAAAAGAAAAAAAGAAAGAAAGAACTTATCATCATACTTTTTAGGCAATTTTTTTCTATTCTTTTTAGCTCGTTTACTTTAATTAAATTTGAATAACCTGATAATCAATTGTTATTGTGTTCTAATTGCAAAACACATGATCTACTCTAAGGCACTATCTTGATAAAACCATGGTATTTGACTTCATTAGTTAGCATGGCTATTTTACTTTTCTTTCTGATTAAAAGATGCTCAAATTTGAATATATTGCATAAAGAGTATCATTTACATAATAGATTTTTAAAAGTTATGCCTAAGTCTAAATAAAAGAAAAATAATAAAGGGAGAGAACATCTATCATTTGGATATGTGATATGGTGTGATAGTTTCGTGCCTTGGTACCTCGAGCAAGTAGATCCGTAGGGGTGTTTCAAAACCTAGTACCCTGGGCCAACTGGAACGGGAGTTGCCACATTAAAAGCTCACTACAAGGGGTACTTAGGAATCTAACAAGGAACCAGGCACCGAAAAAAAAAAGAAAAAAAGAAAAAAAGGGGGAAACTTCTCTAGCACTGCTATCGCACATAAATAAGATATGTGCTACCCGTTAACAGGGCGTCTCAGTGGTGGCTTCTTTTACTTATGGGTCATCACCCAGGAGTCGGAGCTTGATTCTCACTGAAGATATACTCGGGAGGTCATAATACAGGCATCTCAGTGGTGGCTTCTCTTACTTATGGGTCATCGCCCAGGAGTTGGAGCTTGATTCTCGCTGCAGATATGCTTATATTGACTTGAGTAAATAAATTCCTTAGAAAAAAAAATAAAAAAATAAATTAGTTTTGGGCATACATAATAAGTCTTGTTATGAGTGGTATAATTTTTGTCCTCTATTCGATTTGAATATCTTAATATTAGAAAGAAGGGATAAACTTAATTTGCTTAGCTAACTTTTGAATTCGATTACCTTGGTAATTGACATATTTTTCCTTGGAAAAGATGGTTTCACCTTTAGAACCTTGAACTTTGAACCTCAGTTATTCTTCTCTAATTGGGAGTACACCTGCTTTGACTTGTGGTAAAATTCTTAAAAAGCATGAGATCCTGCGTCTTAATGTTTAGCCTTGCTCGAGGACGAGCATGATTTAAGTTTGGAAGTATTTTGATAAGTCTAATTTAGTATATAATTATATGTATCATTTTAATATAATTTTAACCATTTTTGAACCGGTTTTGTTCGTTTTGAACTATTTTGCTATTTTCTTGTAAAAACACTCATTTTATGTTAAATCTTGCTAGGTTTTACCATTAACATCAACAAGTAAAAGCAAGATACATCAAATAAATACAAAAAATTAGCAAAATACCTCATTTACACGCCTAAATGCAATTTTTACATAAAATAACAAGCTTTCTGCAACAACTTGCTTTGGGCGGCATTTTTTTTTTCAAAATTTTTAACTCAAATGCATTGTATACTACATCATTAACATCAAATTGATCCTTTTTGTAGATTTGGGCGGAGAGAAGTCAAAGAAAATGCATAAAATAATCCAAGCCTTGCAAGTTGTGGAAGAACCGTGAGTTTTGGCAAATAAGGATGAAGTTTGAAGTTATTTTTTACATTTTTTATTCACCCCTCAAACACTATAAATAGGGGGTGTGTGGGGTGTGTTTAATCATCCTTCATAAAACAAAAATCTCATAAAAAGTGTAGAGAAAGAAGAAGAGAAAAGGGTCAAGAAAGAAAGTTTGGTTTGTAATTTTGTATTTTTAAGTCCTTTTTTAGCCTTTTCTTCTTTTAAGTTCATGAATTTTGTGTTAGTTATGCTTTATATTAAGTTTATCATGATTTGTGTGGTTTTTAAGAGAAAATCATAGAGCTTCAAAAACTCTTTTCTTATTTAAATTCATGCACGAGAGTGATGGATTAATATGTAAAAGAGCATACTAAATGTTGCTCGAGAGAGAATATTTAGTAAATTAGGATTTTGAACCATCAGCACGTAATAACAACTTGAATGACGAGAATAGAAAGGCGTACTGATGTAACTAGGTGAAATCGGATGCCTTGGATATTATTAAATCATAAAAAATTTATAAAATCAGTTAACATATTTTATTTCTTTTTTGTTTATTTTATTTCATTTCAATAACTCAATTTTTCGATTTTTGAAATAATATCAAAGCTACTAATTTTGATACTCACTCAATATAGTCCTCATGGGAACGATACTCTACTCATTTCTATATTACTTGGTATGATTAGTGTACTTGCTAACGCATTAGCAAAGTCTACATCAATAACAATCATTTAGTATTTAATTTTTTTCTAATCTCATTTTAAAGTGACTCATAAGAAAGTTAGAAAAATGCAATGCTAATCATGTTGATACCAAGCTCATAAGAAAGCTAGGAAAAATCAATACTAATCATACTGATACCAAGCTTTCTAAGACGATAGATCAAGAGAAATAGAGATCAATGTTGAAGAGAAGATTCATCCAAAATCAAGAGAACAGGATCCGAGTCCAAGTGTTTTAAGTCATTTATTTTTATTATTTAGGACATAGGATTGGGATATATATATTAAGTCAAATCTCAATGTTGATATATGATGTGCCTTATATTTATATACTTTATTCTTCATTTCGGCAAGATATTTGGCTTTTACATGCGTGTTTTGTTGTAATCTAGGTACATTTTGGCTTCGAGTGCAACGGAGCAAACAAAGGTTGAAAAGTAGAAGATTCAAGTGTAATCGAGGCATAATTAAAGACTACTTTGAGAAACCCGACCACAGGTGCAAAAGAAGTACCCATTGGGTCAACATTCAATCAGAAAGAGTCCTTCCTTGGGTGCGTGGATCAATTAACCATGCAATTTGGAAAATCAGTCAAGCTTAAAAAAAGCAAAAGGTTAAAAAACAAGTATTTGTGACCCAATAGTTTGCCAATCTACTAATGAAACCACTTGTTTCATGTAGATCTCTTTGTGAGCTTCAATTTGATATATAATTTGGCCCGTAACTCCTTAGAGATCAAAAGTTACGCCCGTTTTAAGTTAAATGTGCAAGCTGTGAAAACTATAACCGATCAATCGGCCAATTTTCCCGATCGATCGGGGAGGGCACGGGAGGTACCCTAAGGACGCCCCACTTATAAATTAAGAGGGGGAGACCTAATTTCACATCTTTTCACCGCACGTTTCCTCTCCTCCTCTCCACCCGAAGCCGCTATGACATCCAAGGAGTTCTCAAATGCCGAAGTGTAGGTGGTCGGAATGCCGGAAGGATCAAAAGCGAGGATCACGTCAATGTCAATTGGGGGAGTCTTCAAATATTTAGCTTTATCCATTATTATTTTCTTTTTGGATATCATAATGTATAAAACTCCCATGGAGTAAACATTCTTCGTTTAGGGATGAAGGGAGGGTAGCCGTCCGTATCCCAGATTTATATTATACTTTTGACGATTGGTTTAGTTATACTATATTCGCACCCCTGTGGAGAGTTCTTCATGATTGTTGGATATTTTTGTATTTGTGCTTGTAGCCACAACTAGATCTTCAACTTTGCAGCAATTAGTCTTGTGCTTATAGCCTATACCATAACATAATAGGATTTCATGCGTGATCAGGGTTAAGGTTGTACCTAACCCTAAACCCAATCTTTTGTATAAATTAATATTAAATTAGAAGTAACAAAGGAATTAAGTAGTGCTAATGAGATAACCAATGCTACACTTAGGGTGTCAAGATAGGTTATGCCTTTAGACTAGTTCATTACCCTAAGTCCTAATTTATATATTAATCCAAGCTTAGAGCTTGTAGCCTAAGTCCTTCAAATTGTCGTCCTAAGTAATCTATAATGACGGGATACGTGTAAAACTACCCTAAATTTACCTCCTAAACTAACCTTAATTGAATTGACACCTTTACTTAATATTCAGTTTTATTAATTTGGCCAATAATTCATTCAAGCAACAAAAACCCAAAAATTCAAACCGCTCGTTAATCACTAAGTCTAACTTAACACGATTCCCTGTGGATACGACCCGTATACCTGATAAAACTACGACGATCTCGTGTGCTTGTGAGTAGACGGTTTTGAAACGTACTTTAAAATCGCATCAAGTTTTTAGCGCCATTGCCGGGGACTCTGTAGGCTAAGTTGATTAGAAATTAACGAGTTATTTTCTATTTTTTTTAATTTCTATTTTCCTTGCTTTCAAAAAAAAAAAAGAAAAGAAAACATACCAACTTATTTTTTCATTAGATTTTTTTTTTGTTTTATTTTGCTTTTTTGTTTTTTTTATTTATATTTTATTTGTTTTAAAAAAAAGGGAAAGAAAAGATCCAACTAATTTTTTTCATTAGATTTTTTTTTATATACAATTTTTATACAGTCTTTTAACACCCTCTTTTGTACAATCTTTTAAAACCCTCTTTACCCGATTTCAAGTTTTTTTTTCATTTTCCTCTTTTTGTTTTTAAAAAATTTACTTATATTTCAATTTTTTTTTTTTCTATTTTATTTTTCTTTCTCATTTATTTTTATTATTTATTTTAATTATTTTTTTTAGTATAGTTGATTTCGCACCACGTACGATTGGGGGCTACTTCAATCCCCAAAAGTATGTCGCACCTGACAGGGTTACGTTACCCACCATGGGTAATATTAACTTTGAGCTTAAGCATGAGATCATCAACATGCTTACCACTTTCTATGGGAAGCCGATTGAGAGTTCGTATGAGCACCTTGATGCGTTTATAGAAATTTGAACTTGCCATTATCAAGGTGTCTCAACTGATGCTATTCGGCTACATCTTTTTTCCATTTTCATTAAAGGACATAGCCAAAAGATGGTTTCAGTCTCTCCCGAGAGGTGAAATCACCGCTTGTGCTGACCTCCAGCAAAAGTTCCTGATCAAGTTTTATCCTAAAGCTAGAACTATGGCCGTTAGACATGCAATCAATAGTTTTGAACAAAAGGATCAGGAATAATTCCATGAGAGTTGGGATAGATTTAAGGAGCTCCTTAGAAGCTGTCCCACCACTGGTCACCCAAGTGGGATCTTGTGCAGAATTTCTATGATGGTCTCACGGCTTCCAACAAGCAAATGGTTAATGCTTCATGCGGGGGAGCATTTAACCAACAAGACGAGGACGAGGCATGGATGCCATTTGAGTGCCTCAGTGAACACTCTCTCAACCAAGCCTCTTCTATGAGGGTGGCTAGAGGGGGCACACATGGTGTCTATGAAGTAGCACCCAACGATAACATCAACCGTAGACTAGACGCCCTTAGTAAGAAGATGGATCAGATTATGAACTTGCATGTGAATCCTACTAATGTGCGCATGGTCAATGCAGTTGAGTCATCAAGTGATATTACTCCTTGCGACATTTGTTCGAGTGAGGACCATTCTGTATTTAATTGTTTATATGCGTCACAATTCTCCGAATAAGGGCAGGAACAGGTTCAAGCAGCTCAAGGATATTCAGGGAATAGCGACCCGTCCTGCTACACCTACAATCCCGGGTGGCGCGATCATCCAAACTTCTCGTGGAAGCAAAACGCCAATCATAATCAACCCACGAGATACTAAGATCCCAACTTTGCAGGCAACGTGCACCCTCCCATTCTGCATGGAGGGCGCAGGTATGATACTCAACCTCACTCTAATGTTACCCATGATAACCCTCCTTCCCCAGCTCTAAGATATACTTCGCAATTTCAGGAGAGTATGCTCCACTTTATGGAGGACACCACACAACTGGTTCAGTGTCACTCTCTGTCTATAGCTAGATTAGAAGACCAGATAGGAAAATTGGCCCAAGCACTTCATAGGCAAAGGGAAGAGAGGTTACCCTGCCAACTTCTCACTCTTCCAGCATGGTCAACTAGCTCTAGCCCAAACTTGCCTCCTCATGAGCAAGTTCTGGTTGTCTTAGTGTCTAGGGAGGGGAACATTTGAGATGTGGAGGTTGAGGTTGAGAAGGAGAGTACGGACCCCTCCCCCACTGCTGACAGGGAGGGCCCACAAGGTAGGTTTGCTGAACCTACTGTGCCTTTTCCTTCGGTCCTTAGAGGACCGAAGAAAAAGGATGACCAAAAGAGAACTGAGCTCATAGACTTATTTAAGGACGTGAAGATCAACTTACCGTTGATCGAAGCTATTAAACACATCCCTATGTATGCCAAGTTCCTCAAGGACCTAGCGCGCCCAAGCTCATGTCCCAAAGAGGGTCTGGCTCACCGAGAAGGTAAGCAGCATTGTAGTACTAGGCGCCCCACCCAAGGTTTAAGACCCTGGGGCTTTTACAGTTCCATGTGTCATAGGAGAGCGTTACACCAGTAGAGCCTGCTAGATCTAGGAGCAAGTGTAAAACTTATTCCTTACTCAGTTTTTGAGGAACTGGGAATATGACACCTTAAGCCAACTAATGTTACACTTCAATTCGCTGATAGGACAGAGAGAGTGCCTCGTGGAGTAGTGGAAGATGTACTTGTCAAGGTTGACAAGTTTGTCTTTCCTGCCGATTTTATTGTCTTAAATATAGACCCTGCTTCTAGGTAAAAGCACAACGCCCCTATTATTCTAGGTTGACTGTTTCTAGCAACGGCTGGCACTATTATTCACTGTAGGATGGGAGTGTTGGAGGTTTCTTTTGGAAACCTCAAGGCAAATTGAAGGTCTCGAGCTATGTTCGGCACCCTGAGACTGAGGATGAGTTGGAATGCAATAGAGTTGATGATGTTGACCCTTTAATAGAATTGGATAAGCCCGACTCTACTATAAGTGCGGAATGTAATAATGTCCCTGTCTGTGTCAATAATTGTGCATCATCATCAACATCTAGAAGGATAGAGAGTCGTGACCCCGATGTTGGTAATGATTCCCTCCTTGATAGGTACGAGTCTAGAAATGCTGTTGGGATTGGAGATCGGCCCTACTAGATCAACCTGAGTTCTATGGTAGACATTGCCTTGGACTTCCGTTGATCTCATGTTCTAAACTGCGTTTGGTTGAAAACGTTAAACTTAACACTTTTGGGAGGCAACCCAACCTATCTTTAGTTTAGTTATATTTTATTAATTATTATTTTTTTCGCATGAACTCTCTTTCAATTGCAGATCCATTTGTTATCCCTCTTATGACAACTTTGTTTCTCTTTTACTAAACACTTGTAAGCTCTTTATTTCTAACACTACTAACAAGTCTGTTTAGTATCCTGTCTTCTATGTCTTCGATTGTAGCTTCCTACCTCCATCTTTCTTCTTTCGATTTGCTCACCACATGTCACTGAATATGTCACACCTTAGGTCATCTCTTTCTTTTCCTTGCTTGAATTTATTTTTATAGATTTGCATTGAGGACAATGTAAGGTTTGGGATTGGGGATGGCAGATGAGAGTCAACTTTGTTTGTCTTTTAAGCTTAATTTGGCATAAATTAGCTACACTTTTGAAGGCATAAATGAGTATAGAGTTGCTTGTGGCTTTTATTGTAGACCCAAATTTGAGTGGTATTATGATTATTAGAATATTTATGTAATGAGATTATTGTTGGATCCTACTTTTAAATCCGTATTTTTGTCTTTTAATTTGTTAGAGAAATTATTATTTTTCATTCTTAATCTTGTGACATATCCTACTATTTAGTTTAAAATAGTGGTAATAATTTTAGGAATTTGAATCCATCATTCAACCTCTAACAGTTTCGAAATCAATTTTCTATCTCTTTATCTTGAGTAATTTCAAAAAGAGAAAAAAAGAAAAAAAAAAGTGACTTGTTGATTCTTGTAGTCCCTGTGTCCTAAGCAAGTAAGCCTACAGGGGCATCTTAAAACTTGGTACCTTGGGCCAACTGGGTCGGGAGCTGCCAATCGAAAGCTCGCTACAAGGGCCACAGGAAAGCTTAAAAATAATCAAACCTTTAGGTCACTATAATAAGCACTAATACCTAATTCAAAAAGCGTACGTGCTAACAGATTAGGATGTGACTCAAGCCATTAAGTCCGTAGGGGTCTTTTAAATCCTGGTACCTTGAGCCAACTGGATTGGGAGCTTCTGACCAAAAACTCGCTACATGGATATGAAGGAGACACATCTGATCATGGAAAAAAAGGAAAAAAAAAAAAGAAAGAAAGAAAGAAAATAAAGGGGAAGAAAACAAGAGAAAAAAGAGAAGCTTTTTGATTTCCTTGTTGATTAGCGGTGAAAGGTAAGGATAGCTGATTCCTTTACTTATTCTCTCTATTTCTTCTTAAAATTGGATGGTTTGAAATAAGATGAAGGGGAGAAAAATTCTAAGCTCCCTCAGCAGTAAAAAGATTTCAATAACGAGAACTTGAGCTAGAACCAGCACAATAATAACGTGACATAAGGAGTCTCTACTCTCAGGTACTCCTTCAAATTTGATCGGATAATAATTTTCACAAGTGACCCTGGTCGTTGCATGCCAGAAAAAACTTTCCATCTTTAGCCAGTTTGAGCCGAATCTTGCTTGAGGACAAGCAATGAGTGGGATCGGGGATGTTGATGTCTCTTATATTCATATATTTTATTCCTCATTCTCACAAGATATTTGACTTTTACATGTGTGTGTTGTTTTAATCTAAGTACATTTTTTCTTAGAGTGCAACGGAGCAAAAAAAGGTTGAAAAGTAGAAGAAGCGTAATCGAGACATAATTGAAGACTACTTTGAGAAACCCAACCACATGTGCAAAAGAAGTACCCATCGGGTCAAGATTCAATCGGAAAGAGTCCTACCTCAGTTGCGTGGATCGATTGACCATGCAATTTGGACAATCAGCCAAGCTTAAAACGAGCAAAAGATTAAAAGAAGAGTATATATTTCCCAATAATTTGCCAATATACTTATGAAACCACTTGTTTCAGGTAGATATCTTCGAGAGCTTTGATTTGATATATAATTTGGACTGTAACATCTTACAGATCAAAAGTTACGCCCAAGCTGTGAAAACTGCGGCCGATCGATCGGGGAGGGCACAGGAGGTACGCTAAGGACCCTCTGCTTATAAATTAAGAGGGGGAGACCTAATTTCAAATCTCTTCGCCGCACGTCTCCTCCCTTCCTCACCTCCTGAAGCCGCTACGAGATCCAAGGAGTTCTCAAACCCCGAAGCGCAGGTGGTTGGAGTGCCGAAAGCATCAAAAAGAGAGGATCACGTCAACATCAATTAGGGGAATCTTCAAATCTTTAGCTTTTTCCATTATTATTTTCTTTTTGGATTTCATAATGTATAAAACTATCATGGAGGAGTAAACATTCTTAGTTTGGGGATGAAGGGAGGGTAGCCGCCCGTATCCCAGATTTATATTATACTTTTGATGAATGGTTTAGTTATGCTATATTCGCACCCCTGTGGGGAGTTCTTCATGATTGTTGGATATTTTTGTATTTGTGCTTGTAGCCATGACTAGATCTTCAACTTTGCAGTAATTAGTATTGTGCTTATATCCTAGACCATAACATAATAGGATTTCACGCATGGTCAGGATTGAGGTTGTACCCAACCTTGAACCCAATCTTGTATATAAATTAATATTGAATTATTTGTAACAAAGGAATTAAGTAGTGCTAATGAGATAACCTATGCTACACTTAGGGTGCTAAGATAGGTTATGCCTTTAATTAATATTCAGTTTTATTAATTTAGCCAACAATTCATTCAAGCAACAAAAACCCAAAAATTCAAACTGCTCGTTAATCACTAAGTGTAACTTAAAACGATTCCCTGTGGATATGGCCCGTATACCTGATAAAGCTACGACGATCTCGTACGCTTACTAGTAGACGATTTTAAAACACACTTTAAAATCACATCAATATGTGATGCTCTAACAAAAATATTTTTAAAATTTGATTTCCAAATATTATTTGAAAAATATTCAAGTCAAATTCAAGCCAATCTTGTTTGTCAATAAATATATGTTTCAAATTGATTCCCAAAAACTTCAAGATCAAATTTTAATAGGGTGATATTTTTAGCTTGATTGAATTAATCAACCATTCAAATGGTCAAGGCAAACATGGAAGCTAATTCAAAAAATTAAACTAATGTGGTAATCAATCTATAGATCAATCAATCAAGCTAAAAGGTCAAAACTATTCAAAATCCAACTAGCATGTTGAGTGTCAACACATTAAAGGGATGTGCCAACACACAAACATACAATAGCCAACCCAAGCTACTGTGCGTCGACACGCAAACTGCCCAGAAAAGGCTCCAAATAGGTACTTTTGATTTGATATCTTTCCTAATCTTTTTCCTAATTTTTTTAACATCCCTTAGGTCCTCATTTGCCTATAAATATGGCTTGAATGCTTTAGTTTTGATCATCCAATTCTCTCTAAGCATTCTTCGATTAAAAAGCTCTTGTTCTCTTCTACTTTAACGTATTATTCTTTTAAAAGTTTTATTGAGCATCACTAGTTCTCTTTATTGTTGATCATTAAGCTTAATTGGCATATCCTTAGCTTTAGCTAAGCTTGATCTAGTGTCAAATCACCTTTGAAAGAGTAAAGAATTGCAATGCTTTAATTCTTTCATTACTTTAATTTGTTGTAAAGATTGGATCATGAGCCTACTGTTACAAAAGGGTCGGTTTGTCAAGGTTGGATCTTTAGCCTATGTACAAAAATATAAGCTGTAAATGTTGGATCCTTAGCTTAGTTTTAAAAAAAGTCATTAAGCTTAGCTAAAGGCTTGAGTGACGAAGAGTTGTCACTTGAGGAGTGGACTAACTTCTAGGTTATAATTCAACCACTATAATATCCTCGTTCATTGTTTTTCTTTTTGCCTTTATTTTTTAAATTTCATATTCATTATTCAGCTTTCAATTTATTTTTGGTTCTTAAAGTTTAAATTTTTATTTTATCATGAAAGAACCTAATTCACGTCCACTCTGAGGTTGCTCTTGGGCCTTCAATTGATATCAGAGCTAGTACTTCTTTTTTGGGCTAACAACTTTAGAATGATCCTTATGGCAACCTTTTTCTCTATTGTAGCTGATGGTCAATCAACCGAGAAGCCTTCACTTTTTCACTATAAAACATTTTTCTATTGGAAACTTAAGATGAGACTTTTTATTACACCTATTGATTTTGACTTATTGCTAATCATAAAATTTGGCAATTTTTTCCTTCAATGAATAAACAAAATGCAATTTCTGATGAATTTGAGAATGAGCCTATTTAACATGACAAGACCCAACATGAGGAAAATGCTAAAGCTCACTTCCAATTATTATGTGTTATTACTTCCACTGTGTTTAATCATATCAAAAGTTGAAAGACTGCAAAGGTGATTTTGGACAAACTAGAAACCACATTTGGAAGAGAGTCCGATGAAGAATGTCATACAAGTGAAAAGCAGCAAATGGATTCGTGTCTCATAGTCATTGAATTGGAAAGAGAAGAAGAACTTAAAGAAGATGAGGTAAATGATTTATCTTGAAAAAGTTGCTAGAATGCAAAGGTGATTTGGGACAAACCAGAAGCCACATTTGGAAGACATTTCGATGAAGAATCCCCTCATACAAGTGAAGAGGAGAAAGTGAATTCGGGTCTCATGGCCATTAAATCTGAAGAAGAAGAAGAACTTGAATAAGATGAGGGTAAATGATTTATCTCATAATGAGCTCACGAGTAGTTTTCATGTGTTATATGGTGCGTTAAAAAATTTGAGAACCAAATACTATTCTAATAAAAGGGGCTACAAAAAAAGTCAAAACAATGTTTAGTGTTTAAGCTTGAAAAAGATTATTTGAAATCAAAAATAGAGTCCTTAAATGATCAAGTTGAAACATTGATTAATTAAAAACAACTCTTGGAAGAAAAGCTCCTTTCAAATGAAAATGAAAAAGAAGAATCCACGGAAGACGAATTATTGCATGAAGAGAATGAATTTTGAAAGAACAAGTAAAAAAACACTCACAAATTTTAAGTAAGTTTCTCAATGACTAAGAAACACTTCAAAAAATACAGTCTTCTCAAAGAGCCACTTATAATAAAGAGGGAATTGCATGTAGTGGAAATGCTCAAAATAAAAAAAAAAATTAAATATACTTTCTGTCAAAGCCTTCTCACCACCGATAAACTCTATAACGTGTCTTTATTTTGGTGGTCATGGGCATATTATGCATCAATGTCCATTTAAAAAGAATTTGAGGAAAACCATGATGTTTTTTATTCCAAAGGGATTACGACCTCCAAATGTCATGACTAACAAGGAAGAGCCCAAAAAATTTTGGATACCAAAAGTTCATTAAATTATGTAAGTTGCTTGAAAATTGAGAATAAATATCAAAAGTGATGCTTGGATAGTTGTTTCTTAAGTCATATAGCCAAAGAAAAATCGAAGTCCACTTTTATAAAACCAAAGAAAGTATTTGTCACTTTTGGTTTGTCACTTTTGGTGATAACAAGAAAGAAAAATTCTTTGCATCTGTAACGCTGTCCCTAACTCTTCTCCTTGCATATATGATGGTTTACTTGTTGATAAGTTTCTTGACACTAGTGTACAATATGATAAAGGTTATTGTGTGCATTTGTTTGTCATCTAAATGTATAGTGATGCGTCATTATACGAATGAAGTACCATGTGATCGATTAGGATGTGATACTATCTATATGATTGATCTTGAATATATGAACTTTGTGAAATATTCTAGTGCCTCAAATGAAAATGATCCTTGAATTCGAAATAGAAGATTTAAGCATGCTAGCATGGACTTAATTTCAAAACCTTCGAAAAATGATCTTATTTGATGACTACTAAAGATTAATTCGAAAAAGATCATATTCATGATGCACTTCAGTATGGGAAACAAACAAGATCTTCATTGAAAGCCAATGATATTGTTTCTATCTTAAGGCATCTTGAACTTTTGCATATAGACTTGTTTGATCCTACTAGATATTTGAGCATTGTGAAAAACATATGGACTTATAATTGTTAATGATCACTCCCATTCATCTTGGTGCTTATTATTTTCTCATAAGAGTGAAACCTTTGATAAATTTGAAAAGGTTTTGCAAACAAGTACAAAATGAAGAATATTTGAAAATCATTTCAATTAGAAGTGATCCTGGAGTGAAATTCTAAAAATATTATTTTAATTAATTTTGAACCCACCACAATTTTTTGATTCCTAGAATTCCCCAACAAAACATAGTGGTTGAAAGAAAAAAAAAATAGAATTCTTAAACAAATGACAAAAATCATGCTTTGTGAAAACAAAAGGGCTGAAGCCATTAACACTTCTTGCTACATCCTAAATAAGGCTTTGATAAGGGCTATTATGAAGAAAACACCCTACGGACTTTACAAGGGAAGAAAGCAAAATGTTGCATATTTCAAACCATTTGGGAGTGAATGCTTCATTCATGACTATGGTAAAATGAATCACAGTTAATTTGTTTCAAAATTAGATGAAGGCACATTCAATGGATATTTTCTTACTAGCAAAGCATATAGAGTGTATAATAAAAGGTCAAGTGTAGTAGAAGAGTCTATATGTCATATTTGTCGAAACTAATGACTTGTCCTATAGAATGATAATGATGATATAGTGACTCAAATCAGCAAACATCACACCCTCATCACATCTGCAAGAAAAGGCTCAACTCGAAACTTCGAATGGATGAACTGAAAGGAAATGCCAAAAATGTAGAATAAGAAGAAGAAGACATACTATATGTGATGAGAAATTCTTGAAGGATCACCAAACAAGTCAAATTATTGGTGATCCGTCCCAATGTGGTAAGAAATAAGGAAAGGTTAGCAGCCAAAAGGCTATAACTAAGAAGGTATAGACTATGAAAAGACCTTTGCACCCATTGTCAAATTAGAAGCTATGAGACTCTTATGTGCCTTTGTTCATTCAAAATTTTAAACTTTTTCATATGGATCTAAAAATTGCACTTTTAAATGGTTCTATTAAAGAAGAGGTTTATGTTGGACAACCACCTGGGTTTGAGGATGACAAATTTCACAATCATGCTTTTAAACTCAAAAAGGTTCTCTATGGATTGAGACAAGCTCCTAGAGCTTAGTATGAAAGATTGAGTTCCTTTTTAATGCAAAATGGATCTTCAAGAAGAAAGATTGACACCACACATTTATATTTATATATATATTGATGATATAGTATTTGATGCTACTAATCTATTTATTTGTGATGAATTTGTAAATCATTTAAGTATGGAATTTGAAATGAGCATGCTAGGAGAAATCACCTACCACCTTAGACTTCAAATGGAAAGCAAAGAAGGAAGTTTCATAAACCAAGTAAAGTACATCAAGAAGATACTTAAGAAGTTTGGAATGAAAAACTCTAAGGTAATTGCAACTCCAATGAGCTCAACCCTAAAGGTAGACATGGATAAAAAAGGTAAAAAGGAGGATTAAAAGCTATATAAAGGTATGATAAGATCGTTACTTTACCTTACCACTAGTAGGCTTAATTTTTTGTTTAGTTTGTGCTTATATGCTTAGTTTCAAGCATGTCTAAAAAGAAATGTATTATATGTCGTGAAAAGAATTTCTCTGATACCTAGTTGGTACTTAGACTTTGTCAATTCCAAGTGTGATTTCCTAGATGTAGTTCGATATAGTGATGTGGATTTTCCTTGTCAAAAAGTGCACTAGAAATTGAATTGTGGAACTTGTCAATTTATTGGTGATGCTTTAATATCTTGGTTTTAAAACAAAAAAGGAATGTTGCATCATCCATTGTCGAGGTGAAATACATATAGATCATGCCCCTATTATATGTGATAATACTAGCATAATATGCTTAACCAAAACTTTGGCTCAATGTTTTAGAACCAATCATATAGAGGTAGACATCATATCATTTGTGATTCCCACAAATGATCAATAATTTGACACTTTTACTAGGCCTCTATGTGGAACTATTTGGCGACACTAAAAGAATGATTGACATGTTCAACTATCATTGCTTGTGTTCATTAATTTCATATGCATGGTTATATTGAAAATGATTCACAAAGATTTAACATGATTGAGCATAATTATCCAAGTATTCTTATCCATTCCAATGGATATCGGTGCTTGTAAACCGTTTTTAAAGGAAACATTGAAAATCGAGTCACCTTCGATCTCTATTTTTAACAAAATGTGTTATGAGAAATATGAAATTTTGCCAAAGTTCAAAACTTTTTTGAAAAGTTTTTCATGTTCACCTCATTTAAACAAGTGAAAATATCAATGACAAAGGAGGTGAAACTATCCTTTAACATATCAAGCTACAGTTGCAAATGCTACCTATATATTTTGACATTGAATGTGTATATATATTGTTTATTGATGGAGGGGGGGATAACATGCCAATGTGATTTTCTTTACTTATTGCTTTTTTGTTGATGACAGAGGGGCAGAGAGATTGGTGATGTTTATATTGCTTTAAACACTGCGCAAATCATTCCCCAACAAAATACTTGCCATTTATCATAAAGGGGAGAGAAATATCAACCAGGGTACATTGAATTGATTTATTCTCTTTTTGTTGATGACAACGGGATAGAGAAGTTGGTTTTAAATAAATCATGTGGTAGAACCGATGATTGGTTTAAATTATTGAATGTTTAGCTCCTAAACTGCATCAACCATGGTATGAAATTTGTGTTTGCTTGAGTTGTGGTAAAACTGATTTTGATGTTAACCTATTGAATGTGTGATTCTTATAATGCATCAAAATAGGGGGAGACAATGGAGTTTGAACTTTTAACATGTTATATATAACTTCATGACTTGATATAAAGTGAGAATTTGTATGACTTCGGTAGTCAATATTTTTATGGTGAATTCTATACTACAACTTTTATACTTTTAAGAGAAAATAGAAAATGTAAAAGGGGGAGATTGTTGGCCTTAAAAGCCATTTATATTATAATTTTGATGATAACAATGGTTTAATGAGTCATTATTTAGTTTGTTCTAGTCTTGTTTGAAAGTGACTCATAAGAAAGCTAGGAGCAATCAAGGCTAATCATATTGAAACCAAGCTTTCTAAGACAATGGATCAAAGTTGAAGGGAAGTGTTATGCTCGTGATTGGATCACAAAGCATAAGCTAAGTAAATTGAGGATAGATGAGAGTATGAGATGAGAAAGAAGTGAATTTAGATGAGAAGCTAGAGAAATATAGATGAGAAAGTAGAGAGAGTTAGATAAGAGAGAGAATGTTCATCTCAAAGAAATATTTTGTTGTATTTGATTGAATGATTCTTACACACTTGTTCACACTACTAATAGGCAATTACAAGGCGAGCTAATACATTGAACCTAGACCTTTATAGCAACCGACTCAACACACAAAATATCTAAAACATAATAAATTATCTAACTGACTAATATCTACTAACTAACAAATGAACCACCTAGGCGCCAGCTCCTCAACCGTAGCCTGCTTACTACAAGCTATTATAATTACATTCTATTTCATATGCCCCCTATTATGAGAATCACAACAAGAAGATTCATCAAAATGAAAAGAACGAGATCGAGTCCATGCGCTTTAAGTCATTTATTTTTATTTTATAGAACTTAGGATCAGGATATATCAATTGAGTCAAATCTCAATATTGATATGTGATGCTCTAACAAAAATATTTTTTGGAATATTATTGAAATTTGATTTCTAACTATTATTTGAAAAATATTCATGTCAAATTCAAGCCAATCTAGTTTATCAATAAAAATATTTTTCAAATTCATATTATGAAAAGCATGGCCAAGAATAACAAGATCAAACTTTAGTATGGTGATATTTTAGATTAATTGAATCAATCAACCATTAAAATGATCAAGGCAAACATGGAAGCTAATTCAAAAAATTAAACTATATGGTAATCAATCAATCAATCAAGCTAAATAGTCAAAAATATTCAAAATCCAACCAGCATGTTGAGTGTTGACACATATAAGGGATGGGCCGATACATAGAAAGGTTGTGCCGAAACACAAACATACAGTAGCCATCTGGAGCTATTGTGTGTCGATAAATCGACAGCCCAGAAAAGGCTCCAATCGGCTACTTTTGATTTTATTTCTTAATCGTTTCCCTAAGGTTTTGAACGTCCCCCAAGGCCTCGTTTTCCTATAAATATGGCTTGAATGCTTTGGTTTCAATCATCCAATTCTCTCTAAACATTCTTTGATTAAAAAATTCTTGTCCGCTTGTGCTTTAACATTTTAATTTTTAGCTTCTTTTAAAGTTTTCTTGGGCACACTAGTTCCCTTTATTGTTAATCATTGAGCTTAATTACATATCCTTTGCTTTGGCTAACCTTGGTCTAGTGTCAATTCACTTTTGAAAGAGTAAATAATTTTAGTGCTTTAATTCTTCAGTTACTTTAATTCATTGTAAGGGTCAGATCCTGAGCCTACTGCTACAAAAGGGTCTGCTGTAAAGGTTGGGTCTTGAGCCTACGTACAATAAGAGCAGTTGTAAAGGTTGGATCCTGAGCTTAGTTTTAAAAAAGGATCATCAAGGTCAATTAAAAGCTCAAGTGACAAAGAGTAGTCACAAGAGGAGCGGACTAGCTTCCACGTTGGAAGTGAACCACTATAAAATCCTTGTGCATTTTTTTTCTTCTTGCTTTCATTTTTACATTTCATAGTCTTTATTCAGCTTTCAATTTATTTTTTGTTCTTAAAGTTTGAGTTTTCATTTTATTACGAAACAGCCTAATTCAGCCCCCCTCTTAGTTTGCTCTTTGGGCTTTCACTTGTTATAGAGTCTAATTCATTATTCATGGCCTCTCTCCAAAATGGACCATCTATATTTTTCACGGCCTTATTGTACATTCTAGCATCTTCCTCATACATGAATGCACTAGTAACATGCTCATGAGATCATGGCGTCAAACAAGAAAGCAGTCATATGAAGTTAGGTTTAAAACTAGTCTCAGTTCGAGCCCTCATACTTCTTCTAAATTCTTGAACCACGAGTTTAGGGGGCAAGTGACTAAATGATGAGGAAGATAGAGGCAAAGAAGCCAGTAATGAAACATGCATATATTCTTTCATAGGAAATTTATGCTTGAGGAATTCAATGTCTCGAGCTTAACATGGTGTTTTATCTATATGATGAGGTAGATACAAGAAAAGAAGCATTTCTATTTTACTAAGCTTAGAGCCCAAGTCATTTATTAGCATGAATCTATATACAACACTATTCATAGCATAACCAACAAAGATGACATCTACAATTTTAGGACCTGTTTTACTTTTTTTTCCCCAAATTCATGAACCACAACATGAGCTATATAACCACACTTTCAGATATTTTAGGTAAGGTAGGTATCCTACCATAAAATTGTTAGAAATAGTGTCCTGAAAATCCAAATTTATCTTGTAAAAGTTATTAATGAATGAAATTAAAGTTCTAGTCGTTGTTTTGTTAAATTTGTGCAAGCATATATATCTGGCATGTGATTTTCTTTTAAGTAATATCCATGAGATGGATGTAGTCCTAGGTAATGGTTTACACTTGACTAGCGTGATGCATTAGCCTCCCCGAGGAGTTCTGTTGTGTTATCTTACAGACTAAGATAAAGTGGTGAGTTAATCATGTTTAATAAGAGTTACAGGAAAACATGTTAATTGAGAATAGCTCTCACCCAAGCTAGCTTCGTGTGACCCTACTACAAAGGAGTAAGGAGCGTTGTGTTTAGGTCATCATTGCATACATGATAGTACAGTTTAGTGGATGCCTGAGTCATTATGTATGTTAAAATAAAAGAATAGATATCACTGCATTATACATGACTCATATAAGATAGTTACATGGTTGTTTGCATTTACAGTGTTTTGAAATGGCTGCGACTGGTGCATTTCAAAAGATAGTGCTTTAACTAGACCGAATTACTTCGCCTGGAAAATAAACCTATACATAGTGTTAATACACAGGGGTCATAAGTTTGCTCTCACTAAAGCTCGACCTACAGTGCCCACTAATAAATCTATAGTTGCTATTAAAGAGCAATATGAACGCTGGAATAAGGCTAATGAGTTAGCCATATGCTACATTTTGGCCTCTATGACCAATGTACCCAGGCATCAAATGCTTAAGATGGAAATAGCAGCTGAGATGATCAACCATTTAAAGGAAATGTTTGGTTGTCAAGATAGGGTAGGTAGACAAGATCTGATGACGAAGCTCTTGAACATAAGTATGTCATAAGGGTCACCAGTTCAGGAGCACGTCCTGAAAATGATGGCGTGCTTATCTGAGTTGAAGATTCTAGGTGCTAAGATTGATGGTCAATCTTAGTAGGACATCACCCTCAGCTCTCTGCCCAGCTCTTTTACTCAGTTCAGGCTCAACTACACAATGAATAATAAGGAGTATTCATTGCCTAAGCTAATGATGGAGCTGCAAGTAGCATAGGGTGTTATGCGAGCCAAGGGGAGTGTCTACTTGACTCAGGTATCAAGAGCTAGTAGGAGCAAGCTGAACAAGGGACCAACTGGAAAGAAAGGAAAAGGCAAGGTTGCTAGTGTACCGACTAATCCTAACAAGAAGCTAGCAAAAGAAAAGTGTTTCTTTTACGAAAAATTGGGCCACTAGAAGAGGAACTGCACAAAGTACATAGCTACTCTTCTTACAAGGACTGCTAAGCCTTCTAATGAAGGTATGATGATATCTCACTTGGTTGAGTCATGCGTAGTTGACCACTAGGTTCTTGGTGTGTGGACTTAGATTCAACTAACCATATCTGTAATTTGTTACAGGGGCTCAAGCTAACCAAGTATGATGGGAGCTATACCTGATGGTTGAAGACAGTACAAGAGTAGCAATTTTAGCAGTAGGAGATGTTAGCTTAGACTTTAGTATTAGATTTTTTTTGTTTACAAAGGATTGTTTATTTGTACCTACACTATGCAGGAATTTAATTTATGTGCTTTGTTAAATGGATAATTGCTATTCAGTCAAGTTTAGTTGTGAACCTTCTATTACAATAAATAAATTGTTTATTTACGAAAGTACATGTATAAATGGTTTACTCATATTGTTTCCTAATCAAAACTCTAAATGATTCTAACACAAGCTCACTTGCAAATGGTTTATTCATGTTGTTTACCTAATGAGACATAAGTTAGACTCTTTTGAAAAGTCAAAGAGTACTAATTTGAAGTTGAAAAGCAATTAGGTAAATAGGTTTGGTCACTTCGATTAGATTAAAGTGGTGAATAACTTTCGGGTGAGTTTCTAGATTTCTAATTACAAAAAACAAAAACATAGTAGTGTTAGAGGGTTTTTTTAAAGAAAATGACACTAATTCTGAATAGCTAGACACAACTCGGGATATAGTGGATGCATTAGATGCACCTACTATTAGGGTTGAGATTGTTTTAAGTACACAAGAACCTATATGTAATAGGAGGACTGTTAGGGCACATGATAGGTCCATGGCAGGAGCCTTAATTGTTAACGGTGACATTGAATCTGATCCTCTCATCTACAATGAGGCAATTAAAGACAAGAGTGCTGACCATTGGGTCTTAGCGTGAGATAGGAACTATGTATTCTAATTAGGCACGGGATCTTCTAGGAGAGCCTGTTGGCGTTAAGCCCATTGGTTGTAAATGGGTCTACAAGAGAAAAAGAGGAGTGGACGGAAGGTAGAGACCTTTAAAGGAAAGGTTGGTTGCTAAGGGTTTTACCCAAAAGAAAAGAATTCATTATGATGAGACCTTTTTCACCGATAGCTAAGCTCAAGTCCATAAGAATACTCCTATCTATTGCAGCTCATTATGAGGTCTAGTAAATAGAAGGCAAAATGGCCCTTTTGAATGGCGTCTTGAAAAAGACATCTTTATGGTTCAACCAGACAATTTCACTGGCAAAAATCAGAAGTGTATGGTATGCAAGCTGAAGAAGTCCATGTATGGACTAAAGTGATGCTCATTGAATATTAGATTCAATGAAGCGATTAAGTCTTATTGTTTTAAACAATTGGTTGACGGACCAAGCATGTACAACCAACTTCAAGAGAAAGTAGCGACTTTTTTAGTATTGTATGTCAACAACATACTACTCACTGGGAATGATGTAGGTTGTTAATAGCTATAAAGTTTTGGTTGTCAAGTCTGTTCGAGTTGTTTCCAGTTGGCTATACTGATTCAGACTTCCAGTCAAATAGAGATGCCAGACGTTTGACGTATAGACCTGTCTTGACCTTAGAGTAGGAGCCATTAGTGGGAGGAAGGTCAACCAATATTGTATTGCTGACTTCATCATAAAGGTTGAATACATTGTAGCTTCAGAAGCTGCATAGAGTGTATGTTGGTTCAGAGAGAATAATTGACCTAGTAGACTTTTGGATCATACACAAAAGAGATAGGTATAAAGCTTATCATAAATTGAATTTAGTACAAATGGGAGATTGTTGAGAATAGTGTCTTAAAATTCATATTTATTCTGTTAATATTATTTTATTAAAGAAAAAAATTGAAGTTCGAGTCATTTCTTTATTAAATTTGTGTAAGCAAACATTTATATTACATGCGATTTCCTTTTAAGTATCGTCCATGAGATTAATATGGTCCTAAAATTACGTTTTATATGTTTGTTCTAAGTGGATAATGAGATTAAGCCACAGATAGACTTGGAACAAATGGTATAGAATGTTATTTGAATAACTCTTGGTTAATGATGTGCTTGGGCTACTTATCTGTTAAGACCATGACTTAACACTTTAGATGGCTTGCCTTAGTTATGTGGATGGTGATCCAAAAGTGTTAGGTTGGTGTATTTAATAAGATTGACACACTGAGTTGGATGTAGGTTGCTTGTTTCTTGATTACTATCGGAGATGAGTAAATCAAGTTTTACTGTTTGAATGACAACTCTAAATCCTGAGAGTATTCTGGATTTGCACATGGAATGTTAGTTACTTTACTGTACTGTAAGTATGGTTTGGGCAAATGACTGAATTCCCATGTACACTAGGTAGGAGCGTGAAGTGTCACAGGGATCTGGTATTCAATAGGAAATCTATAGTCTCTTATGAGATACAGATGTCCCCTTAGTTGATTCGCAAGTATTTTAATATTTCAGAAACTTTGGCCAAAGTATTCTAAATATTTGACATTTGAAATTTATACATATGGATATATTCAAGTATAAATGAATTATTCAATGAAGGGCGAGTCAGTAACTAATAAAGAAGCTATGAGAAGGATAATAGTAGTCTTTATATTTATTCTTCATCTTGGACATCTAGTGTTGTTGTCATCAATACAGTCCATTTGGAAAATATCGAATAAATGATTTAATTCTAGAGTGCAATGAGATCTATTTAGTGGAATTAAATCTCAATAAATGGTAACTAAATTTCATCATGAGATGGTAATTAATTTAACCCATTTGGAGCTAGATTTAAATTGTCCCTAAGGTCCCTGTGCAAGTCATTGTATCTGTTGCCATTGGAAAGATATTAAAGAATTCATGAGATAAATTATTTATCCATGAGATGGGTAAATTTAATTTCACCAAACAATATTCATGGGGTGAATAAGAATTGAAAAATTATAAAATAAAATAATTTTATTAAAATTCATAAGATGAATTTTTACATGTGGGAAACAAAGCAAAAAAGAAAACAAAAAATAAAAAGCAAAATCGTAAAACACACAATGTGAATCCGTGGCAAGCAAAGGCAGCCAATCAGCACGGCACTGGCTGGCCAGGGTCATGATCCACGCCGACCAATAGCATGCTGCCACGTGGCATGCGAAGAGAGGCCATAAGAATGCAATTGAACCTGTTACGATACACTGCATTTTGAGTGTGTTTTTGATGAAAATGACGCGGTTTGTTTAATATTTCTGGGCTTAACTAGTGAATCCCACATCGAAATTTTAGTATTTTTTTGCTCCGGTACGCTACTATAAATAAAGGTACATATTTCATTAGTTTGGTATTAGTTCTAAATTAAGGGTTCTAGAAAGTATTGTGTAGGAGGCCGCTTGGTCTCGGTTTCTCGGCTTTCTGAGAGGATATTATTATTCTTCTAGTGTTCTTAATTTGGAGCAATTGGGGCAAGTTTTTCTTTCCTTCTCTTTTAAGTTTTTCGCTTTTCTATTTATTTACAGCTTCTCTTATTATGCCCAATATAAGTTCATGTTATTGTTATGAATGTATTAGAGTAGAGGCCTAAAGATTTAAATTAGGAATTTAAATCTATCGATTTAAAATTAGGAATTTTAAATCAATCTTATGTTTAGAATTAGGAATTCTAAACCCTTCCGCTGCGTAAATTTTATCAAGTTAGGAAAATTTTTAAAATTCGTCCCAACAACTTGTATCAGAGCAAAGGGATCTATAGAGATAACCCTATTCCCGGGAACTCTCGCGTGTGAGGAGTCACAAAGCATGACTCTCTGACCAGAGGCTTAGGTAGAGAGACGAGTCTCCTACGCTGAGTGCTCTGATAGGTGCATTTTGTTATGACCACTGTTGGAGAACTGTGAGCCCAACAATTGGCATCAGAATTAGGTTAATTAATAACTAGGTTAGTTATTGCCAACAAGTAACTATCAACAAGTCAAAGGAAAGTGTTTACTTTGCTGAGAAATGAGCCACTAGAAAGGGGATTGCACTAAGGACTCAGTTGCCCTTGCTCTAAAGACTGCTAAGCCATCTAATAAAAGTATGTTGATATCTCAATTAGTTGTGTCATACATAGTTGAGAGTCCACTAGGTTCTTGTTGTGTGGACTCGAGTTCAAATTACCATGTTTGTAATATGCTATAGGGGCTCAGGCTAACCAAGAGGATGCATGATGGGAAGTGTACCTTATGGCTGGAGATGGTAAAACAGTAGTGGTCTCAGCAAAAGGATATGTTAGCTTAGTCTTTAGTGGTAGAGTTTTGATTTTTAAGGATTGTTTATTTGTACATTCATCGTGCAGGAATTTGATTTATGTGTCTCATTTAGTTGATAATGGTTATTCATTGAATTTCTGTTTTTATATTTATTATAATAAATTGTTTGTTTACAAAGGTACATGTGTGGATGGTTTATTCACGTTATTTCTTGATCAAACTCTCATATTTTTTTAAATGAATTTAACACAAGCTCACTTGTCCAATCTTCTAAGAGAAAAGGACTTGAATGGGATAATGCCTACACATGGCACCAACGTTTAGGTCCCATTAATTCGAACAAGATCCAAATACTGCTAAAAGATGGACTAATCGAACCTTTGGACTTGAAGTCCATACCAGTTTGTGAATCCTTCATAAACGGTAAGATGACAAAGTCTGTATTTAAGAGTAAAGGCAGGAGGGTTGGTGACTTACTTAAGCTGGTTCACATAGATGTATGTGGACAGAGGTGGGTATGAGTACTTCATCACATCCACCGATGACTACTCAAGTTATCAATATATTTACCTAATAAAACATAAGTCGGACTCTTTTGAAAAGTTCAAAGAGTACAAAGTTGAAGTTGAAAAGCAATTAGGTAAACAAGTAAAGTCTGCTCGATCAGATCGAGGTGGAGAATTTCTTTCAAGTGAATTTCTAGATTTCACAACTGCAAATGGGATAAAATCTCAACTTTCTACTCCGGGTAGACCACAGAAGAGTGGTGTTCCAGAAAGAAGGTATAATATATTGTTAGAGATGGTAAGGTCCATAATAAGTCATGCTACTTTACCAATCTCATTTTTGGGTTATGCTTTAGAGACAGCAGCATGTCTTCTTAAATTAGTTCCTTCTAAGTCAGTTCCTAAAACGCTCGTGGAGTTATGGACTGGACAAAAGCCACGTTTTGGGTACCTTCGAATTTTGGAGTGCCCGGCATATCTCTTGAAAAATAATCTTGACAAGTTAGAACCAAGGATGCAGGGGTGCACATTTGTTGGTTATCCAAATGGAACAAGGGTGGTCTTTTCTATAGTATTTCTGATCAAAAAGTTTCTGTAAGTGTGAATGCAAAATATTTAGAGAAGGATTTTGTATTAGACTTCAAAAGCAAAAGTAGAGTAGTGTTGGAGGAATTAAAAGAAAATGACGCTAATTTTGAACAGTTAGACAAAACTCGGGTCGAGAATGTTCCAAGTACATGAGAGCCTAGGTGTAGTGGGAAGATGTTAGGAATAGTGGCCTAAAATTCAAATTTGTTCTGGATATATTATTTTAATTAATAAATAAAATTAAAGTCCCAGTATTTTCCTAGTTAAATTTGTGTAAGCGAACATTTATACTGCATGTAATTTTCTTTCAGGAGACATCCATGAGATGGGTGTAGTCCTCAGACTACATTTTATATGTTTGTTCTAAGTGGTTTATGAGACTAAGCCAAAGATAAACTTAGAACAAAAGGTAAGGATTGTTGTTTGAAAGGCCCGTAGTCGAAGACAAGTTTGGACCACTTGTATGCTAAGACTATAACGTGACACTTTAGACGACTTGTCTTGGTCATGTGGATGGAGATCCAAAAGTGTTGGGTTGGTGTGGTTAATAAGATTGACACACTTACTTGGACCATGAGGGTTACTTATTTCTAGACTACTATCAAAGATGAGTGATTCACGTTGCACTATTTGAACGACGACTCTAAGTCCTAAGGATATTCTGGACTTATGCATGGAGCATTAGTTACTTTGGTGTACTGTAAGTAAGGTCTAAGTGCGTGACTGAATTCCCACGTACACGGGGTAGCGGCGTCAAGTCTGACAAGGATCAGGCATTCAATAGGGAATCTACGGTCTCTTATGAGATACAAATGTCCCCTTAGTTGATTCACAAATATTTGAATAGTTCAGAAACATTGGCCAAAGTATTCTAAGTGTTTGACATTTGAAATTTATACTATAAATATGTTCAAGTATAAATAAATTATTCAGTCAAGGGCGAGTCAGTAACTAATGGAGAAGCTGTGAGAAAGATAATGGTAGTGGTTATATTTATCCTTTGTCAGTTGTCATCAATACAGTCTATTAGGAAGAGATATCGAATAAATGGTTTGAGTCTAGAGTGCAGTGAGATTTATTTAGTGGAATTAAGTCTCACTAAATGGTAATTAAATTATTTTATGAGATGATTAATTTAACCCATTTGGAGCTAGATTTAAATTGTCTCGGAAGCCCCTGTGCAAGCCTCTATATTTATTGCCATTGGAAAAATATTAAAGAATTCATGAGATGAATTTTTTATCCATGAGATGGGTAAATTAATTTTGCCAAACATTATTCATGAGATGAATAAAAGTTGAAAAATTATAAAATAAAATAATTTTGAAAAATTAGAATTCATTAGATGATTTTTACATGTGGAAAACAAAGCAAAAAAAGAAAGTAAAAATCACATGCAGGTCACAATCCGCGTATTCGTAGATGGGCCAACCAGCATGCGACACGTGTCACACGCTAGGTGGCTCTGGCAATGATCTGCGTGCACAGGCCTTGGCCAATCAGTCCGGGACACGTGGCACACGGTGACAGGGTCTATGATGCGTGCATTGTGCACAAAATGCGTCATTTTGAATTGCCTTTTGAATGAAGTGATGCGTTTCGTTTTAAACTGGGAAATCCCACATAAAAAAAATCAGGATTTTTTACTCCGGTATACTCCTATAAATAGAGGTATCTATTCCAAGGGTTTTGTATTCAATTAAAAATAATTATTTTGGGTTTGTGGAATTGTTTGGAAGACCCAATTAGAGAGAAAAATTTTCGTTGAAATTTTTCTTTCCTCGTCCAATATTTTTCAAAGTCCACCCTCTGGGCAATTTTTGGTCATTGCGTAGAAGATCGCGGGGTGTCGATTTTCTTGGTATTCTTTATTATTGGAGCGATTCCAGGTATGTTCTTCTTTCCTTCTTCTTATAGGTTCGCTTTTCTCTTTATTTATAGTATTCATTATTATGCATGTTTATGTATTGTTATGAATGTATTAGAGTAAAAGGTATGCAGATCTAAATTAAGAATGTAGATCTGTAGATTTAAACTGTGAATTTAAATTTATAGATTTAAAATTAGGAATTTTAAATCACCCTTGATTTAGAATTATGAATTCTAAACCCCTTCTGCTGCATAAACTTTATAAAACTAGGGAGAATTTTTGAAATTCGTCCCAACGACCGATTTTAAGGCCAAGGGTTTATAGAGATAAACCTATTCCCCGGGGACTCTCACACGTGAGATGTCATAAAGCGTGACTCTCCGACCGGGGGTTTAGGTAAAGAGAAGAGTCTCCTACTTTAAGTGCTCTAATAGGTACCCCTTGTTACCACAACTGCAAAATTGTGAACACAACGATCGGTATCAAAGTTTATTTTTCCAGCAAAATTTATATTTTTTCCCAACAGAGGATCGTCAAGGCATCTAACAGGTTAATGGCGGGAGCCTTAATGGCTACCCATGACATTAAATCTGATCCTTTCAATTACAATGAGGCAACAAAGGACAAGGACGCCGACCAGTGGGTCTTCGTAATGAAATATGAGATATGATCTATGTATTTTAATCAGGTCTGAGAACTTGTAGACGTACCTCTTGGCATTAAGCCCATTGGATGTAAATGGGTCTACAAGAGGAAAAGAGGGGTGGATAGGAATGCAAAGACCTTTAAGGCAAGAGTGATTGCTAAGGGTTTTACCTAAATGAAAGAAATCGATTATGAGGAAACCTTCTCACCAATAGCCATGCTAAAGTCCACAAGGATACTCCTATCCATTGCAGCTCATTATGATTATGAGATTTGGCAAATTAATGTCAAAATAGCCTTTTTTTGAATAGTCATCTTGAAGAAAACATCTATATGGTGCAAGTAGATGATTTCTTTAGCAAAACTCAGGAGCATATGGTATACAAATTGAAGAAGTCCATATATGGACTGAAGTAAGCATCATGCTCATAGAATATTAGATTTAATAAGGCAATCAAATCCTATGGGTTTGAGTAATTAGTTGATGAACCATGCATGTACAAACGACATCAAGAGAAAGTAGTGACTTTCTTAGTATTGTATGTCGACGACATACTACTCATTGGGAATGATGTAGGGGGTGTTATCAGCTGCAAAGATTTGGTTGCCAAGTCAGTTCGATATGAATGACATAGGATGTCGGGTCTCTCTCAAGCCACTTATATTGACAAGATGTTGTCAAGGTATCACATTGAGGACTTTAAGAAAGGGCTTTTACTTTTTGGGCACGGAGTCCCTCTTTCTTTAGAGTAGTGTCCTCAGACACCTCAAAAGGAGAAGTAGTTAGGAATGTTCCATATGCTTTGACTGTGGGAAGCCTCATGTATGTCATGTTGTGCACAAAACCAGATATTTGGTATGCTGTTGGTATTGTAAGCAGATATCAATCTAACTTGGGTTCGATGCACTAGGTGGCAGTGAAGCATATTCTCAAGTACTTGAGAAGAACTAGAGATTATATGCTGACCTTTCAAAGTGACGAGCCAGTTCTAGTTAGCTATACTGATTTAGACTTCCAAACAGATAAAGAAGCTGGACATTTGACGTTTCGTTATGTCTTTACCCTTGGAAGAGTGTCAAGCAATCTTGTATTGCGGACTCAACCATGGAAGTCGAATATGTTGCAGCTTTAGAAGTTGCAAAAGTGGCTTGTTGGCTCACAAAGTTCCTAATGTATCTTGAGGTTGTTACAGTTGGTCTAACACCAATTACATTCTTTTATGGAAACTCAGGTGAGATAGTGATCTTATAGAACAATAATCTTGTAAATCCTACTACAATGAATTTGACTCAGAAGACCTTTGATTCACATTTAGATGTCATGGGTATAAAGTGTATGCTGAATCGAATTTAAGACAAGTGCGAGATTGTTAGGAATAGTGTCTTGGAAATCCAAATTGATCCAGTAAATGTCACTTCATTAGTGAATGAGATTGAAGTTCCAATCATTTTCTCGTTCAATTTGTGTAAGTGAGCATATATATTGCATGGGATTTTCTTTTAAGTGATGTGTATGAGATGGATATAGTCCTCATATGACATTTTACATGTTTGTTCAAAGTGGATAATGAGATTAAGCCACAGATAGACATGAAACAAATGGAATGAAATGTCATTTGAAAAACTCGTAGCGAGTAACAAGCTTAGACTACTTGGCTATTAAGACTATAACTTGACACTCTAGATGACTTGTATTTCTCATATGGATGGAGATCTAAAAGTGTTAGGTTGGTATGTTTAATAAAATTAATACACTGAGTTGGACAATGTGGGTTACTTGTTTCTAGACTACTATCCAAAATGAATAATTCCTGTTGCGCTAACTGAATGACGACTCTAAATCCTGAGAGTTTTATGGACTTTCCTTTCTTCCTAATAGGTCCCTTGTGAGTAATGAGTAAGTCTAACTTATATTTCAAGGCAAATTAATTTGGTCCAGTGCGTACATTATGTATTCGAAATTAAGTGAAGTTTGCCAGCCGTTTATCAAAAATACTGTAAATGCTAACATTCGTGCAACTGTTTAACAAGAGTCATGTATAATGCAGTGATATATATTCTTTCAATTTAGCATACACAATAAATCAGATATCCACCAAACTGTACTATTATGCTTACAATGATGACCCAAACACACCACTCCCTACTCCCCGGCGGCGAGGTCGCACGAAGCTAGTTCAAGCGAGACCTATTCTCAATTAACCTGTTTTCTTGTAACTATTACTAAACATGATTAACTCACCACTTTACCTTAGTCTCTAATATGACACAACAGAGCTCCTCGGGAAGGCTAATGCCTCGCTCTAATCAAGTGTAAACCATTACCTAAACCTCCATACAAATACACGAAATACTCCACAGCAGCGTGGTCGCATCACTTCTTTGTACTTTGGTTTATCACAATAGAAGTCTAACCCTATAATCTACAAACCGACATCCTCCACAGGGAGGTCTATCGATCTACTATACTGCTACACCGGTAATGGAGACCGCGAGGTTACAACAATTGAAACGTCTCTCCCACTTGATTTTTACAACCAGTGGTTTTTAATTAACTTATATTTACAACCTAGACTATCTCATAATCCCCTTTGGAATCTCATTCTAAAATTAACCAAAATTAATTAATTAATTTATTCAAAATATTATCATTTTAAAGCATGTATTATCTCATAATCTTACTTTAGAATCTCATTCTAAATTTATTCAATAAAATTAATCAATTAATTTTACTTTTGAAAACGGTACCATAGATTATCTCATAACCTATTATTTAGAATCCCACTCTAAATACTAAATAAATTAATATAAATTAATTTAATTTTTTTATTTAAAATAATATTGAAATTTAGATTATCTCATAATTTATTTTTAGAATCTAATTTTAAAATTAAATTAATTAATAAATTTTATTTTATTTAAAACCAATAACATCTTAAAATTTAGACTATCACATAGTCTATTTTAAAATCTCATTCAAAGAGTTAAATAAGCTTAGACTATCAAATAGTCTAGTTCAGAATCTTATTCTAAAGTTTAATTAATAAAATTTAACTTTTATTTTAAAAATAAAGTTATCGATTTAGACTATCTCATAGTCTATTTTAGAATCTTATTCTAAGACCAATTTAAAAATAACTTTTATTTAAAATAATACTGATTCACAACTTAGATTATCATATAATCTAATTTAGAATCTCAATGTAAAAGGAAATTAATTAATAAAACAATTAATTAATAATTATTATATAAATCGATAAATAAAATTTAAAAAATTTAATTGTTGACGCTGACGTCAGCAGCTAACGCATCAGATTTTTTTAAAATTAAAATATTTAATTTTAAAATAAATTGAATCTAATCACATTAGATCAATTTCATCCAATTTCGTATAAAATAATTGAATCTAATCTCATTAGATCAACTTTATCCAGTTCTATGAAAATTAATTGAATCTAATCTCATTAGATCAATTTTATCCAATTTTGTAAAATTAATTAAATCTAATCTCATTAAACCAATTTTATCCATTATAGTTAAAAATATTTGAATCTAATCTTATTAGATGAATTTTGTCCGATTTCGTAAATCATGACTGAGAACGTACAATCTCATTATACGAACAATATAATCACAAATTTATGGGTTGTTCCGAATTAACGATTTGAACAATTTAAACCGTTACTATAAACAACCTAGTTAACTATTAAATCTTTTAGCCGGTTGAAATAATTTAAATCGATACTTTAAATAACATAGTTAATTATTAAATCTTTTAACTGATTTAAACAATTTAAATAACTAATTCAAATAAGTTTTTCCTTCTTTAATAAAATCTGTATTTTATTAAATCGCAAATCTATTTATTTCGATTTTATTATACCTATTTATGTATATTATGAATATAATCAGAGGTTGGCTTTGATACCAATTGTTGGGAAAAGAAATGATTTTTTTTTGAAAAATAAACTCTGATGTAAACTATTGGGTTTACAGTTCTCAACTATGGTCACAACAATAGGCACCTATTAAAGCACTTAGAGTAGGGGACTCTTCTCTCTACCTAAGCCCACGGTCGGAGAGTCACGCTTTGTGACACCTCACGTGCAAGAGTTTCCAGGAGTAGGTTTATCTCTATAAACCCTTTGCCCTAATACCGGTTGTTGGGATGAATTTCAAAAATTCTCCTTAATTTTATAAAGTTTACGTAGCGGAACGGGTTTAGAATTCATAATTCTAAATCTAAGGTTGATTTAAAATTCCTAATTTTAATAAACTGATTTAAATTCATAATTGAAATCTACATATCTAAATTCTTGATTTAGATCTACATGCCTTTTACTCTAATACATTCATAACAGTACTTAAATTCAAACAAGCATAATAACAGATACTGTAAATAAATAGAAAAGCAAAAACTAAAAGAAGAAGGAAAGAAGACCATACCTAGAATTACTCCAATTATACAGAATACTAAGAAAATCGAGACCTTGCGGTCTTCAATGCAATGACCTAGAACTGTTCGAAGGGTGGGCTTCGAAAAATATTAAATTAAGGAAAGAAAAATTTCAACGGAAACTTTTCTCTCCAATTAGGTCTCCCAAACAATTTTTAGAAACCCAAAATAATTTGTTTGATTGAATTTCCAAACCCTTGGAATAGATACCTCTATTTATAGTAGGCTACCAGAGTGAAAAAATAACAAATAACCGATGTGGGATTCACAAAACAAACCCAGCTCAATCAAAAAACGCGTCGTTTTAGTATTAAAACATTCAAAACGCGTCGTTTCACTCCCAGAGAAAAGACGTGAGTTAATGTTGGCTCGCGTGACATGTGGCAGGCCATGATTGGCCTGTACACATTGTTGCGGATCGCCCTCGGGGTGAGCCAGCGTGTGACGGTTCATCTGTTTGCGTGCGCACGAATAGCACCACCTTGTACTATTTTAATTTTTTTTTTTCTTTTGCTTTGTTTCCCACATATAAAAATTCATCTTATGAATTTTAATTTTTAAAAATTATTTTATTTATATTTTTTTTTTTTTGTCCATCTCATGAATAATGTTTGGCAAAATTAATTTACCCATCTCATGGATAAATAATTCATCTCATGAATTCTTTAATATTTTCCGATGGCAAAAATATAGAGGCTTGTATAGGGATCTTGAGGACAATTTAAATCTAGCTCCAAATGGGTTAAATTAATCATCCCATGAAATAATTTAATTATCATTTAATGAGACTTAATTCCACTAAATAAATCTCACTGCACTTCAGACTTAAATTATTTATTCAATTTCTCTCTAACAGACTGTATTAATAACAGCAACCTCTCCACTAGATGTCCATGACAAAGGATAAATACAACCACTACCGTTATCCTTCTCACAGCTTCTCCATTAGTTACCGACTCGCCCTTCACTGAATAATTCATTTATACTTTAACACATTCACATTATAAATTCCAAATGTCAAACACTTGGAATACTTTGGCCAAAGTTTCTAAACTATTCTAATATTTGCGAATCAACTAGGGGGACATCTGTATCTCATAAGAGACTATAGATTCCCTATTGAATACCTGATCCTTGTCACATTTCATACCGCTACCCAGCGTACATGGGATTTCAGTCATTAGTTTAGACCTTACTTATAGTACACCAAAGTAACTGACGCTCCATGCACAAGTCCAGAATACCCTCAGTATTTTGAGTCGTCAATCAAACAGTACAATGTGAATTACCCACCTCTGATTGTAGTCTAGAAATTAGTAATCCACATGGTCCAACTCAGTGTGTCAATCTTATTAAACACACTAACCTAACACTTTTGGATCTCCATCCACATGACCAACACAAGTCATCTAAAGTGTCACGATATAGTCTTAACATGCAAGTGGTCCAGACTTATCCTCAACTGCGATTCTTTCAAACAACAATCCTTACCATTTGTTCCAAGTCTATCTGTTGCTTAGTCTCATAAACTACTTAGAACAAACATGTAAATTGTAGTCAAAGGACCCCACCCATCTCATGGATGTTTTCCAAAAAAAAAAATCACATGCAGTATAAATCCTCATATACACAAATTTAACTAGGAAACTATTTGAAACTTCTATTTTATTTATTAATTAAAAACAATGTATCCAGAATAAATCTGGATTTCAGGACAATGTTCTTAACAATGCTTGGGTCAATTGTCCTGTCTGGTCCTCTATTTTAGCAATAGATTGAGAATGTGATTAGACCAATTGTGTGGTGTCCTCCATGAATTGGAGCATACGCTCCTCGAACTAAGAAGAACATTCAGGAGATGGGGGAGGAGGGTCAGCATGAAAAACGAGGAGGGTAGTTTGAGCTATATACCTCTGCCCTCCCGAAAAGGCAGGAAGGTGTGTGTTACGTACAATATCGGGATTCAGTTGTCTCGTGGGTGGATTCTGATGGTCGTTTTGTCTCCAAGAAAAAGTTGGGTGGTTGCACCATTAGGGAGTGTAGGTGTTGGAGAATGGGTCACCACTCTTTAAAAGGCCCTGCGTCCCAAATACCTGTTCCTGCACAAATTCGGGAAATTGTGAGGCATAAAGGTAGTCAAGTACAGAATGGTCAACGCTAAAACAAATTCCACAAATGTTGGCACCATGTGATGACTCAGCAGCATTAATTGCATGCACGTTAGTATGATTGGCCCAAGATGCCATGATCTTATCAACTTTCCTACTAAGTGCTTCTAACTTAAATGCAATGTCACCATTCGGTGCCAACCTATAGACACCATGTGCTACTTCCCTAACCATCCTAGAAGATGAGGCTTGGGCCAGGGAGTACTCACTAAGACGCTCAAAATGGGTCCATACTTTATTGTCATCATGTTGGTTAAATGCTCCCCTATATGAAGCATTAATCATTTGTTTGTGGGACACAGTGAGCCCTTAATAAAAATTTTGCACTAGAACCCACTTGGGAAACCCGTGGTGGCGACAGCTCCTAAGAAGCTCCTTGAACCTATCCCAACTCTCATGAAATTGTTCTTAGTCTTTTTGTTCAAAACTATTGATAGCACGCCTAACAGCCATTGTTCTAGCCTTAGGATAAAATTTGACCAAGAACCTTTGTTGAAGGTCCTCAAAAGTTGTGATTTCACCCCTGAGTAAGGATTGAAATGGCCTCTTTGCTACGTCTCTTAACGAAAATGGAAAAAGACATAGTCTAACCGCATCAATCAAGACACCTTGACAATAGTGAGTTTCACGAATTTCAAGGAATGCATCAAGATGTTTGTATGGGCTCTAAATCGGCTTCCCATAGAAAGTGGGAAGCATGTTGATGAACTCAGGCTTAAAGTAAAAGTTGGCGTTACCCACGGTGGGTAATGTAACCTCGATGGATGCGTTGTATGTTTGGGGAATGAAGTTGTCCCCTATCGTACATGGTGCAAAATCAGCCATAACAATAATTAAAAAAAAAAAAACTAACTAAAATTAAAAAAGAAAAATAAACAAAAAAGAAAAATAAACTAATGAAAATCAAATAGAAAAATAAACTAATGAAAAATAAGTAAGTTTTTTTTAAACAAAGAAAAAGAAAATAAAAATGAAAAGAAAACAATAACTCGTTAATTTCTAAATCAACTTTGCCCAACAATTCCCCAGCAATGGCGCCAAAAAATTGATGTGATTTTAAAGATTGTTTTAAAGCCCTCTACTCACAAGTGTACGAGATTATCATAACTTAGCCGTGTATACAGGTCATATCCACAATAAATCAGTGTCAAGTCAGATTTAGTGATAAATGAGCGGTTGAATTCGGGTTTTTGTATGGTTTGAATAGTTTGTTTACTAAATTAACAAAACTAATAATAAACTAAGAGTGTCAATCCAATTAAGATCAGCTTAGAGAGTGAATTTAGAGTAGCTCTACATGTATCTCGTCATTATATTTTACTTAGGATGATAATTTGAAGGACTTAGGCCACAAGCTCTAAACTTAAGTTAATAATTAGGACTTAAGGTAATAAACAAGTCTAAAGACATAACCTATCTTATCACCTTAAGTATAGCATAGGTTATCTCATTAGCACTACTTAATTTCTTTGTTACTCCTAATTCAATATATATTGTATAAAATATTGTGTTGTACCAGACCCTGACCACGCTTAAAAACTTGTTATGTTATGGTCTAAGCTACAAGCACAAGACTAATTGCTAAAAAGCTAGAGATCAAAACATGGCTACAAGCACATATACAGAAACATTAGGCAATCATGAATAACTCTCCACAAGGGTGTGAATATAATATAACTAAATCATCGTCAAAAGCACATTATAAATCTGGGATACAGGTGGCAACAAAGGTACATTTAGTGCAATGGAGCAAACAAAGGTTGAAAAGTGGCAGAATCAAGCATAATCGAGGCATATTTGAAGATTACTTTAAGAAACTCGACCACGTATGCGCAAAAAGGATAAATCTGGTTGTAGTTCGGTAACTAAAATAAGTCTCGTTGATAGTTAATATATTATATACATATATATATATATATATATATATAGATAGAGAGAGAGAGAGAGAGAAAGAGAGAGAGACAGAGAGAGAGAGGGACGGAGACAGTAGAGAGGACCCGCACGCCCACACACCCGGCAGTTTAAATATCCAAAACCTGAAATTTTTTTTTTTTAGGGATCTTGTGATGTGCGTCCCCTCTCCTGCTCTCCTTCCTGAAGTCGCTACAAGATCCAAGGAGTTCTCAAACGCAAAAGCGCAGGTGGTTGAAGTGTTGGAAGGATCAAATGCAAGGATCAACGTCAAAGTCAATAGAGGGAGTCATCAAATCCTTAGTTTTAGTCATTATTGTTTTTTCTTTTGGATTTTATGATGTGTAAAACTCCCATGAAGGAGTAAACGTTCTTAGTTTAAGGATTTGAGGGGGAGGGGGTGGGTAGCCGCCCATATCCCAGATTTATACCATGCTTTTTACGATGAATTAGTAATGTTATATTCGCATCGCTGTGGGGAGTTATTCATAATTCCCTAGTGTTTCGGTATGTATGCTTGTAGCCATGTTTAGATCTCTAGCTTTTCAGCGATAACTCTTGCGCTTGTAGCCTAGACCAAAACATAATAGGTTTTCACGCATGGGCAGGGTTGAAGTTGTACCCAACCCCGAACACAATCTTTTATACAATTAATATTGAACTAGGCGTAACAAAGGAATTAACTAGTACTAATGAGGTAACCTATGCTACACTTAGGGTGATAAGATAGATTATGTCTTTAGACTAGTTCATTACTTTACGCCCTACATTAATCTAGCCTTTGAGCTTAGAGCATAAGTCTTTCAAAATATCATCCTAAGTAAAATATAATGACGGGATACGTGCAGAGCTACCCTGAATTCACTCTGTAACCTTAATTGAATTGATACCTTTAGTTTATCATTAGTTTGTTAATTTAGTAAACAAATTATTCAAACCGTACAAAAACTTGATTTCAACCGCTTGTTAATCACTATGTTTGACTTAATACAGATTTCATGTGGATATGACTCGTATACACGACTAAGCTATGACGATCTCGTACACTTGCGTGTAGATGGTTTTATAACAATCTTTAAAATCACATCAGATACATTATTAGAGTTTTTCTTTTCAAATAATTTAACTTTTGAATTATCTAATATAGCTAGACTTATTTGATAAAGTTCTCCCACTAGATGAAATCAAATATTTCACCAAGTTATATGTCATCATGACTTTATTCACATTATAGATAATATTTAACTCTAAAAATATGTGAACAAAATTTGATAAGTACCCTATTATCAAACAATTTAAATAACAACACCTAAGGCCTAAAGGTTGGAACAATTAAAGATTTTTCTAAACTCTTTTAGAAAAAATTATCACATAATCTTAATTAAGATTTCATCCTAATCTAAACGTTATTTATTCAAATTTTTTAAATTATAAAAAAATTAATTTTTTATTCCTTTTTTGAATTTTTTTATATTTATTATTTAAATAAATAAATAATTAATTAAATCCGATCTTTAATCTCATTAAACCGTTAAACTGAACTTTTAATCCAATCATATATTCTTTGTGATGTTTTATATGTCCAAATCATTCAACTATTTGAATATCTAATCCTGTTAGGTTATCTAGAAATTACACCCACAACTTTAATTATAACTCATCATAATCTAACCAATTTAAATTTGACGAATAGTGACCTCGTTATTGACGTCTTTAATAATAGGTAATCTATGTTTTGGATTGTTACAAAATATTCAACAATTGAACATTTCATGCCTAGGTTCATAAACTAATCATATTAGATTAATAATCTAAATCGTTCAACTCTTTAAATATCTAATCTAATTAGATCCAATTTAAAAGTACACTCCTTGATGAATATCAACTCATCTAAAATTTTAAACAATTTAAAATTTTAATAAACCTTCATTTTTGTTATTAAACTCGTTTAACAGCAATAGTCAAGATAATCTTTTTGCTTTAATGAAATTCCTTATTTCATAATTTTTATAATTCTACATACCCCAATTTTATCAAACCTAATATTTTAATGTCAATTATGAACATATGCTTTAATACCAATTGTTTGGGAACATATTTCAAAAATTTCCCCTTAAACAACTAGAGCGGGTGCAGCGAAAAACTAATTTTAAAATTCTTAGTTTTAAATATAATGTCATAATCTAATTAAACTATTTAATTAAACCTAAATCTTACTCTAATAGGTTCACAACATGACAAAATAAAAAAAAAATCGAATAAAGCACGTATAAACATATATAACATGGTATGTAGAATAAACGAAATAAAGCTAAGCAAATTAAATATCAAATATTTAATCTACGTACCTGAAGCATGAATCAAAACTCTAACTTGAGTATCTGATGTGACTTATATTTACATATTTTATTCTTCATTCTCGTAATATATTTGGCTTTTATATATGTGTTTTGTTGTAATCTAGGTACATTTTGGCTTAGAGTGCAACGGAGCAAACAAAGGCTGAAAAGTAGCAGAATCAAACATAATCGAGGCATAATTGAAGACTACTTTGAGAAACCCGACCACATGAGGAAAAGAATAACCAATCGGGTTGTAATTCGGTAACCCAAATACACTTCGTGGATAGTTAATATATATTTTTTATAATATTATATTTATATAATATTATCTATTATATATATGGACGGGAGGTAAAGGGGAGGGACGTGACGCCGCCTCCGCCGCCCTATTTAAATATCGAATACCTAATTATTTTGGGGATCTTTTGCCACGCCTCCTCTCCTCCCGAAGCCGCTACGAGATCCAAGGGGTTCTCAAAATCCGAAGCGCAGGTTGTCGGAGTGCCGGAAGGATCAAAGCAAGGATCAACATCAATGTCAATTGAAGGAGTTTTCAATTCCGAGTAGTTTATTATTGTTTTCTCTTTTTTTTAGATGTTAATGATGTATAAAACTCCCATGGAGGAGTAGACTCTTTTAGTTTAGGGATAAAGGGCGGATAGCCGCCCGTATCTCAGATTTCTATTATCCTTTTGACGATTCGTTGAGTTATGTTATATTCGCACCCCTGTTGGGAGTTCTTTAAGATTGTTGGATATTTTTGTATATGTTATTGTAGCCATGACTAGATCTCCAACTTTGCAGCGATTAGTCTTGTGCTTGTAGCCTAGATCATAGCATAACAGGATTTCACGTGTGGTCATGGTTGAGGTTGTACCCAACCCTGAACCCAATCTTTTATATAAATTAATAATGAATTAGGAGTAACAAACGAATTAAGTAATACTAATGAGATAACCTATGCTACACTTAGGGTGCTAAGATAGGCTATGCCTTTAGGCTAGTTCATTACCCTAAGCTCGAATTTATATATTAACCCAGGCTTAAAGCTTGTAGCCTAAGCCCTTCAAGTCAATGTCCTAAGTAAAATATAATGACATGATACGTGTTAAGCTATCCAAATTCACTCCCTAAGCTAACCTCAATTAAATTGACACATTTACTTTATATTCAGTTTCTATAATTTAGTTAACAACTTATTCAACAACTAAAAAAAACCCAAAAATTCAAACCACTCGTTAATCACTAAATCTAACTTAACACGATTCCCTGTGGATACGACCCGTATACCCGACAAAGCTACGACGATCTCGTACGCTTGCGAGTAGACGGTTTTAAAACATACTTTAAAATCACATCAAATTTTTGGCGCCGTTGCCGGGGAATCAGTAAGCTAAGTTGATTTTAAAATTAACAAGTTATTTTATTTTATTTTTTTTTAAAGAAAAAATCTAAATAAATAAAAAAAAAATTACTTTACTTTTTTTTGTTTATTTTTAGTTATTTTATTTTACAATTTTATTTTTTTATTTTTATTTTTATTTTTATTTTTTTCTTTGTTTTAAAAAAAAAACTTATTTTTCATTAGTTTACTTTTCTGCTTTATTTTTCTTTGCTCGTTTAGTTTTACTTATTTATTTTCTTTTTTTTTTTTTTTGTTTTAGTTATTTTTTTTAGAATGGCTAACTTTGCACCGCGTATGATTGGGGACCACTTCATTCCCCACACGTACGTCCCACCCGCCGGAGTTACGTTACCCGCCGTGGGTAATGTTAACTTCGAGCTTAAGCCTGAGATCATCAACATGCTTCCCATTTTCTATGGGAATGCGATTGAGAGCCCATACGAGCACCTTGATGCGTTTATAGAAATTTGTGAAACTTGTCATCATCAAGGTGTCTCAACTGATGCTATTCGGCTACGTCTTTTTCCATTCTCGTTAAAGGATGTAGCCAAAAGGTGGTTTCAGTCTCTTCCGAGAGGTGAAATCACCACTTGGGCTGACCTCCAGCAAAAGTTCCTAATCAAGTTTTATCCTAAAGCCAGAACTATGGCTGTTATACGTGCAATCAATAGTTTTGAACAAAAGGATCAGGAACAATTCCATAAGAGTTGAGATAGATTTAAGGAACTCCTTAGAAGTTGTTCCCACCACGGGTCACCCAAGTGGGCTCTTGTGTAGAATTTCTACGATGGTCTCATGGCTTCCAACAAGCAAATGGTTAATGCTTCATGCGGGGGAGCATTTAACCAACAAGATAAGGACGAGGCATGGAAGTTATTTGAGCTCCTCAGTGAACACTCTCTCAACCAAGCCTCTTCTATGAGGGTGGTTAGAGGGGTTACACATGGTGTCTATGATGTAGCACCCAACGTTAATATCAACCATAGACTAGATGCCCTTAGTAGGAAGATGGATCAGATTATGAAATTGCATGTGAATCCTACTAATGCATCTGTCTTCATTCTTCCAAAGCTGATGATTAAAAAGATTGAATCGACTCTTGCAGCCTTTCTCTAGAAGGGCGCTTCTCTGGGCCCGGGTGGGGCCAAGGTCTCCTGGGAGCATCTTTGTTACCCTCACAGGGAGGGTGGTCTCGGGGTTTGGCGTCTGCATGAGTGGAACCAGGCTTCTCTCATGAAGCAAATTTGGGTTCTACTCATCGATCGTGACTCTCTCTGGCCTTGGTGGATTCATGCCAACCGACTCAAGAAGAAGTCCTTCTAGGATATTTAGCCAAGAGGTTCAATTTCATGGTCTTGGAGGAGCATTCTTGGTGTTCGATCGCTTTGTGCTTGGGCTTTTCGGCATATCATTAGTGATGGCCGAGACACTGCTTTGTGGTCCGATTACTGGCTACCGTGTGGATGTCTGGAGGGGCCGTTCACTTTTCGCCTCCTCCATTCCACTGGTCATCATTTGGGATCTCGAGGTTTAGATATTATAAAGGGTGATCAGTGGCGTTTCCCACAGGATATTGAGGAGATGCTTCCTATCTGGGATTCTGTTGACTTCAGGCCCTGACCAAGGGTAGCTGACAGTGTACGATGGATGAGGGACCCATATGGGGTTTTCAGCACTAGATCGGCATGGGCGACGATTCGCAGTCGGAGGAAGGAGGACTCCATCCATCATCTCCTTTGGTTTCAGCTTCACATCCCGAGGCACCCCTTCATTTTGTGGCTTGCCTCCTGTGAGCGTCTACAGACATTTGACAGACTACTGAGACATCGATTGCAAGATGTTTGGGCTACTTGCATGTTGTGCGGGTCAGATGCTGAGTCGCATGACCATCTCTTCTTCACCTGCAGCTACTCTACTACTGTTTGGTCCAGAGTGTCCTCCCGTAACTCTTTTGCCTGGCCCACGCTTCCATGGCACGAGCTGGTTCAGTGGGCTGCTACCATGGCCGCGGGTGGATCGGATCCTTGCCCGCCTTTGTTTCTCCGTTGCGGTTTACATCCTCTGGTATGAGCGTAACCTGAGGATTCATCGGTCCCAGTCCAAGCCTTCTGCAGTCATCACTGAGGAGATCACAGGATTGGTCCGCAGTCGTCCGATTGCTGCCCCTACACTTCGTGGTGCTCACTGCCACTCGCAGCTTCTGCAGGAGTGGGGGATTGAGCATTAGCTTGTTTGCCTTCATTTGCTTGTTCTCTCTGTTTGATCATGTTAATCATTGATACGTCTTGCTTTGATTCTTTCTTTGATTGATTCTTTGATGTAGGCCTTCTGGCCTTGGCTTGGGGTATGTCCCTCGTAGACTTACACATATAGTTTGATTATATAGTATTTATCACTGATTTACAAAAAAAAAAAAATGTGAATCCTACTAATGTGCCCATGGTTAATGTAGTTGAGTCATCAAGTGGTATTACTTTGTGTGATATTTGTTCGGGTGAGGACCACTCTATGCTTAATTGTTTATATGTGTCACAATTTCCCGAATATGTACAGGAACAGGTTCATACAGCTAAAGGATATTCGGGAAATAGCGACCCGTTCTCCAATACTTACAAACCCGGGTGGCGCGATCATCTGAACTTCTCGCGGAAGCAAAACGCCAATCATAATCAACCCACGAGACAACAAGAACCCAGCTTTTTAGGTAACGCGCACCCTCCCATTCTGCAGGGAGGGCACAGGTATGATACTCAACCTCACTCCAATGTTACCCATGGTAACCATCCTTCCCCACCTCCAGGATATACTTCACAATTTCAAGAGCGTGTGCTCTACTTTATGGAAGACACCACACAACGGGTTCGGTCTCACTCTCAGCCTATAGCTAGATTAGAAGACCAGATAGGACAATTGGCCCAAGCACTTCATAAGCGAGAAGAAGAGAGGTTACCCTCCCAACCTCTCACACCTCTAGTAGGGTCAATTAGCTCTAGACCAAACTTGCCCCCTCACGAGCAAGTTCGGGTTGCGTTAGTGTCTAGGGAGGGGAACCTTCGAGATGTGGAGGCCGAGTTTGGGAAGGAGAGCACAGACCCATCTCCCACTACTGACAAGGAGGGCCCATAAGGTAGGTTTGCTGAACCTACAGTCCCTCTTCCTTCGGCCATTAGAGAACTGAAGAAGAAGGATGACCAAAAGAGGACTGAGCTCATAGACTTGTTTAAAGACGTGAAGATCAACTTATCGTTGATCGAAGCTAATAAACAAATTCCTATGTATGCCAAGTTCCTGAAGGACCTTTGCACCAAAAAGAAGCGTGCACAAGCACATATCCCGAAGAAGGTCTGGCTCACCGAGAAGGTGAGCAGTACTTTAGTATCAGGCGCCCCACTCAAGTTTCGAGACCCCGGGGCTTTTATAGTTCCATGCGTCTTGGGAGAGCGTTACACTAGCAGAGCCTTGCTAGATCTAGGAGTGAGTGTAAACCTCATCCCTTACTCAGTTTTTCGAGAATTGGGTATAGGAGACCTTAAGCCAACGAATGTTACACTTTAGTTGGCTGATAGGACAGAGCGAGTACCTCGTGGGGTAGTGGAAGATGTACTTGTCAAGGTTGACAAATTTGTCTTCCCTGTTGATTTTCTCGTCTTAGATATAGACCCTACTCCTAGACAAAAGCACAATGCTCCCATTATTCTAGGTTGATGGTTCCTAGCAATGGCCGACGCTGTGACTCACTGTAGGATGGGAGTGTTGGAGGTTTCTTTTGGAAATCTCAAGGGCAAATTGAAGGTCTCGAACTTTGTTCGACACCCTGAGACTCAGGATGAGTTGGAATGCTACAGGTTTGATGATATTGGCCCTTTGGTAGAGCCAGGTAATCCCGATTCTACTAAAAGTGATGATTATAATAGTATCCCTGCCTGTGTCGATAGCTGTGCTTCATCACCTACACCTAGTAGGATAGAGATTTGTGATCCTGACGCTGGTAATATTTCCTTGCTTGATAGTCACATGTCTCAAAATGCTATTGGGTTTAGGGATCGTCCCTACTGGATCAACCTGAGTTCTTTGCCAGACATTGCCTCGGATTTTGGTTGATCTCGTGTTCTAAACTGTGTCCGGCTGAAGACGTTAAACTTAGCGCTCTTGGGAGGCAACCCAACCTATCTTTAATTTATTTTTTATTTATTTATTTATTATTATTATTATTTTTTTAGCATGAACTCTCTTTCAATTGTAGATCCGTTTATTATCCCTCCTATGATAACTTTGTTTCTCTTTTACTAAAAACTTGTACGCTTTTTATTTCTAACACTACTAACAAGTTTGTTTAGTATCTTGTCTTTTATGTCTTCGATTGCAGCTTGCTACCTCCATCTTTCTTCTTTGGATTTGCTTACCACATGTCGCTGAATATGTCACACCTCAGGTCGTCTCTTTCCTTTCCCTGCTTGAATTTGTTTTTGTCGATTTGCATTGAGGACAATGCAAGGTTTGGGTTTGGGAATGGCAGATGAGAGCGAACTTCTGTTTGTCCTTTAAAGCTTCATTTGGCTTAAATTAGCTACATTTTTGAAGGCATAAATGAGTATAAGGTTGTTTGTGACCCTTATTGTCGGCTAGTTCTGAGATTTACTTTGATGATTGTTTATGAGATGAAATTATTGCTAGATCAGACTTTTGAATCCATATTTTTGTCTTTTAACTAGTTAGTGAGATTATTATTTTTCACCCTTAATCTTGTGACTTATCTTACTGTTTGGGTCGAAATAATGGTAATAACTTTAGGAATAGGAATCCACTATTCTACTTCTAACAATGTTGAAATCAATTGTACATTTCTTTATCTTGAGTAACCCCTGAAAAAAAAAAGACTGGTTGGTTCTTGTAGCTCCTGTGTCTCGAGGAAGTAAGCCCGTAGGGGTATCTTAAAACCTGGTACCTTGAGCCAAATGGGTCGGGAGCTGCCGGTCGAAAGATCGCCACATGGGCCACAATGAAAGCTTAAGAAGAATCAACTTTATAGTTACTAAAATAAGCACTAAAAAAAAAAGGGTATGTGCTAACGGATTAGGTTGTGGTTCCTAAAGACTCGAGCCATTAGGTCCGTAGGGATCCCTTAAAACCTGGTACCTTGAGCCAACTGGATTGGGTGCTGCCGGCCGAAAACTCGCTACATGGGTCTGAGAGACACACCTAACCGATTGAAAAAAGAAAAAGGAAGAGGGGAAAACAAGAGAGAAAAGAGATGCCTTTTGGTTTCACTATTGATTAGCAATAAAGAGTTAGGATAACTTGTTCCTTTACTTATTACCTTTATGTCTTCTTTAAGTCGGAGGGTTTTGAAATAAGACGAAGGGGAGAGAAGTTCTAAGATCACTCACTAGTAAAACGACCTTAATGACGAAGATTTAAGTTGGAACTAGTGCAATAATAACGTCACATAAGGATTCGCTACTCTCAAGTACACTCTCAAATATGATTGAACAATAATTTTCACAAGTGACCTTTGCGATTAAATGCCTGACTAAACTTTCCATCTTTATCTAGTTAGAGCAGAATCTTGCTTGAGGACAAGCAAGGAGTGGGTTTGGGGATGTTGATGTAACTTATATTTACATATTTTATTCTTCATTCTCGCAATATATTTGGCTTTTATATGTGCATTTTGTTGTAATCTAGTTACATTTTGGCTTAGAGTGCAACGGAGCAAACAAAGGTTGAAAAGTCGCAGAATCAAACATAATCGAGGCATAATTGAAGACTACTTTGAGAAACCCGACCACATGTGGAAAAGAATAACCAGTCGGGTTGTAATTCGGTAACCCAAATATGCTTCGTGGATAGTTAATATATATATTTTATAATATTATATATCATATTATATTTATATAATATTATATTTATATAATATTATATTTATATAATATTATATTTATATAATATTATATTATATATATATATATATATATATATGTATATATGGACGGGAGGTAAAGGGGAGGGACGCGACGCCACCGCTGCCGCCGCCCTATTTAAATATCGAATACCTAATTATTTTGGGGATCTTTTGCCACGCCTCCTCTCCTCCCCAAGCTGCTACGAGATCCAAGGGGTTCTCAAATACGGAAGCGCAGGTGGTCGGAGTGCCGGAAGGATCAAAGCAAGGATCACCGTCAACGTCAATTGAGGGAGTTTTCAACTCCAAGTTGTTTATTCATTGTTTTCTCTTTTTTTTAGATGTTAATGATGTACAAAACTCCCATGGAGGAGTAGACTCTTTTAGTTTAGGGATGAAGGGCGGATAACCGCCCGTATCCCAGATTTATATTATACTTTTGACGATTGGTTTAGTTATGTTATATTCGCACCTCTGTGGGGAGTTCTTCATGATTGTTGGATATTTTTGTATATGTGATTGTAGCCATGGCTAGATCTCCAACTTTGCAGCGATTAGTGTTGTGCTTGTAACCTAGATCATAGCATAACAGGATTTCACGCGTGGTTAGGGTTGAGGTTTTACCCAACCCTGAACCTAATCTTTTATATAAATTAATATTGAATTAGGAGTAACAAACGAATTAAGTAGTGCTACTGAGATAATCTATGCTACACTGAGGGTGCTAAGATAGGTTATGCCTTTAGGCTAGTTCATTACCCTAAGCCCTAATTTATATATTAATTTAGGCTTAGAGCTTGTAGCCTAAGTCCTTCAAATCAACGTCCTAAGTAAAATATGATGACGGGATACGTGTTAAGCTATCCTAAATTCACTCCCTAAACTAAGCACAATTAAATTGACACATTTACTTTATATTCAGTTTTAGTAATTTAGTTAACAACTTATTCAACAACAACAAAAACCCAAAAATTCAAACCGCTCGTTAATCACTAAGTCTAGCTTAACACGATTCCCTGTGGTTACGACCCATATACCCGACAAAGCTACGACGATCTCGTACTCTTGCGAGTAGATGATTTTAAAACACACTTTAAAATCACATCAGTATCTAAAATTAGAAGAAGAAAGCTTCTTAAAACCACAAGATCTTCTTTACAATTACCTTAATTAACAACTGAGTGTGGCTCCTAACATATTTAATTTAAAAAAAAATGTCATAGTAAAATTTCTCCTTTAAATGATTACGAAAAAACTTTCAAAAAATTATGATGAACAATAATTTTAAAAATTCCTGAAATAATTTAAAAATTTTTACCTTAAAAAAAGTAGATTCCAAGAGCTGAAACCCCTAATTCTTATTATCTCGCAGCTCAGCATGCGCTTATATACAAATACAGCTCAAACGGGCGCTGACGTCATCATGATGTCAGCCCCATTTCTTTGTTTCGTACACGGCTGAAATCCAGGGTCGCTGACGTCAACTAATGTCACTGTCCCCTCCTTTCCCAGTCCTTTTAACTTGAAACCAGGCGCCACGTGTCACGGAGGTACTGGCCAAAACGATTTTGCACAGATAGCAAACCTGTGTGCATATATATATTTTAAATTTCCACATGTATAAAATTTATTTTATAAAATTAATTTATTTATTGTATGAATAAATAATTTCTATCACAAATTATGTTCAGCAAAATTAATTTATTTATCTTATGAATAAATAATTCATCCCATAAACTCAATTAAAATATTTTCAAACAATGCTTAAGTTGAGGCTTGCGGAGGAACTTGAGGAACAATCTGATTATCATCTAATGCTAACAATTGATTACCATTTAATAAAATTTATTTCCAATATAAGTTCTATTCCACTCTATAATTGAATATATTCACTCAAGAATTTGCCATATAATTTTATTGTGATAATCAACCCCTCTGCTAGATATCTGCAAGCAAATACAACTTTTAACTACTATAGTTAGTTTTCTCCCATCTATTGCCGTAGTTCCCGACTCACTGTTCTTGAACAATTCATAATACATAAGCAATTTTTGTATTAATTCCAAATGTCAAACATATGCAATACTCTATCCAAAGATTCTAAAATCCGTTTATATATTTGAGAATTAACTGAAGGGACATTTTACATCATGGATTCCTAGTAAAATATTCGTTCCCACCACACTTCATGCTATTGCCCAACGGCGTAAGATCCTAGTTATTCACTTTTAACCAGTAGTTAAAGAAACAACTAATTCAGGTGATTTTGCTCAGTCTTCCAATCTTATTAAAAACACATACCTAATACTCTTGGATCTCTATCCACATGACGAAACAAGTTATCAAAAGTATCATATTATAGGCTTATCAGAGAAGTTGTCCAAACTTATTACCGATTTCGAATATACTTTGACAATATGTCACTAGGTTGATGTAAGTCTTTCTGTGGTTCAATCTTATTAACCACTTAAACCAAACCTGACACGTCATCTTGGATAATATCCATCTCATGGAAAATTTTAGAGACACAATCATGCATGTTTGACTCATAAAACGTAATCAGACAATGTAAATAAAATAATTTTATTTATTTAATATTTAAAACTAATTAATTGGGTTTTTTCTATGACACATAGGCCAACACACTTGGCACCTTTTCTCAAACTATACTTTAATTAGTTCAGACAATAAGCAATCTCTATTACTCAATATATCCAAGCCAAACCGATTGAGAGACGTTGATAAGCGAGTTAGGATCATATCCTATTGAGATTGGCGATCAAAATTTGCATCGAAAAATCTAGTTCAATTAAATGAGCCATTATCATATGACACGCTCTTAAACTGAACTTCCTTAACACAATTTTGTGTATATTATCTTTGTCATTAGTTGTTCTAATGCTACTAGTTCTCTAACAAAACACTTCTTTCAAATATCTAATCATCTTGACTATGGTTGGAAATTCAATTATCTAATACTAGAATAAGTTCGACATCTAATGTCTGAATCATACATTCGACTAACTCTTTAGTCTAGTTTGACATTCTGAAAGTTCTTTTCAACATAGTAGGTATACTAGAAGCAATCCGTAGAGCCCTTAGCGTCTCCTAGTGATCCACATGCACTAAAACATATCATATCATAGAGAACAAAGCAGAACAGACAAGTAAGACATACCAGTGTTGATCACAACGCAAAAATATAACCAGTCTGAAATCAAAAACTGTAAAACAAGTAATATAGCATACATAATTACTTTTCTTACTTTTAGCAAACAATCAAAGTTCGAAGTTTACATTTTGAAACTTATACATATGTTGTGGTGACCCAACCAAACTCCCGTAATTCCCTGCCGATGAGGCCGAATTAAGATATCCAAAGGGTGAGAACATTTCTCAATAAATATGTTTTCTTGTAAACTCTTTACTAAACATATTTAACACATGACTCTTCCCTCAGCCTCTAAGGTCATACAACAAAGCCTCACAGGGCGGCTAATGTAGACCCTAATAAAGTGTACACTGCTACCTTGACATAGATAGAAGTCCACAAAGTACTCCACGTCGGCATGGCCGCACCCGCTTTTTTCTAAACTTCAGTTTATCCTAACAGATCTAACCTTGTATTATGCAAATGAACACTATCCTTGGGGATTCGCGCCCACCTACTATATACTGCCAGACCGGTAATGGAGGCTATTAGTGATGCAGACTTTGCGTATGCATTAGCAAGTGCACTACTCGTACCTAGTAATATAGAAGTGAGTAGAGTATCGTTCCTATGAGGATTGTATTGAGTGAATGCCAAAATTAGCAGCTTCGATACTATTTGAAAGACAGAAAAATTTAAGATTTCGATATGAAATAAAATAAAATAAAATAAAAATAAATAAAAGTTAAAACGAGATTAGAATGTGCTAATTTTTTGTTGGTTTTTATCAGTTTATAAAGTCTAAGACATCCGATTTCACCTTAGTTGCATCAATACGCATTTTCTATCCTCGATATTCAAGTCGTTATTGTGTGTTGATGGTTGAAAATCCTAATTTACTAAATATTCTCTCTCGAGCAACATTTAGCATATTTTTTAACATATTAACCCATCACTCTCGCGCATGAATTTAAATAAAAAAAGAGTTTTTAAAGCTCTATGGTTTTCTTTTTTGAAAACCACACAAATTGCATTAATCTCTCTCGAGTATTCGCCCAATTTGTAGTGCTTATCACCTCAGCAATCATTATAAATCTCTTATTGGACTCATTATGAAGCATTATAGGCCTTAAATGGTGATCGAGCATTTAAAGCTCATGAAGAACAATGATAAACACTTCAACAACGCAATAACAAAACATTGAATACGTTGAATTAGACATGAACGTATATTACAACTAAGGCTACATGGTAGCCTTGGAATAAAAAAAATTAGTTCATGATAAACTTAATATAAGACTTATTTAACACAAAATTCATGAACTTAACGAAGCAAAGGATAGAAAAGAACTTGAAAATGTAAAATTTCAGACAAAACTTCTTTTCTCCTCCTTCTTTCTTCCTACGATTTTCTACCTTATTTATCTACATAGTATTTGATTTTTCTTGATTGGATGATGCTAAAACACCTCCTAAGCATCCCTATTTATAGTACATAAGGTTGGAATTAAAAAAAAAAAATACACAAATGAAAGCTTAAAGCTCATTGCACCTCATTCTGCTCCTTGCCGCCCAGTTTTGCAGATTTCAATAAGTTGCTTTTTTTTTTTTTCTTGCCTTGCACCGCCCGAAATCCACTTTAACATAAAGTGTAACATGTTAATGAAGTGTACAAGAAGTTGTTTCACCTTATTTGTCCATGTTGCCACCCAAATTTGCAAGTTGATGTAAATTGTTCATGGTGGTTGTACATTCTCTGCAGCTGCTGTTCTTGCTTATTTTTCTTCATTGTTTTCTGCTTTTGTCTCCCAAAATTGAGCCTTAACATCATTATTAACATGTACTTGAAGTGTACAAAGCATCCTTGCACTTGATTTGTTCATTTTGCCACACAAAATTGCAAGTTGAAGTGAATTGTGAAGGCTTATTGTTCATTCTCAACACTTTTCTATTCTTGGCTGTTTTTCTTTTGATTTTTGAGCTTAACACCACCTAAATTCAAATTTTACATCAACTTGGACATGTTAATATATTTTTTAATCAATCCGTGCTCTTGATTTGTGCATTTTGCTACCCATTTTTGCAAGTTGAATTGAATTGTGCATGAACTTGGTGATTTCATGCTAAAACTAGTATTTTGACTAATTTAGCTCATTTTTATGCTTTTGTTTGATGTATCTTGCATTCAAATATTGATTTTGATGATAAAACCTAGCAAAATTTAGCATAAAGTAAGTGTTTTTTCACAGAAATGGCAATAGAAGCGAAAAAGAGCAAAAGCGAGCAATAGTGATAAAATTTTGACGTAAAAGTGTTAGAAAATGAACCAAAATGATATGAATAATTTTATACTAAATTAGACTCATCAATGAGCATTCACTTAGAAGCTCGCTCCTACTTGATATCTTGGGTCTTATAAACTTCTATAAGAACTTTAGCAAACAAACAAAGCATGGAATTCACCTAATCATTCTCTATATGTGTGCAACATTGAGCTAACCAATCTACCGTTACACCATGGATGAAGGACATAACTTATTCGTAGTCTAGTGATCTACCCGTTACACCATGAGTGAGAGGCATAACTAATTCTTAGTCAAGTGATAACTATTCTTAATCGATATGTTTCCTAAACATAATGAACTCACTATTTCTTCCTTGGTCTCTAAGACAGTATCGTAGTGCTCTCTACGAGAATACTATACTGTCCTAGTTAAGTGTATACCATTACCTAGACATTCGTACAAGTAAACAAGATACTCCATGTCAGCATGAATCTACTTTCACACACCTCTATCTATTGTTAACAAGTCTAACCCTATATCCCGCGAACAAACACCCTCATGGGGGAGTAGCACATGTCCACTATGCTATTAGACTGGCAATGGAGACTGTAAGGAATCAACTCTCGCTGCTTGCTCCCACTTGAAATTTAAAATGGCGGATCTTTCTTTTAAATTTGATTATCTCATAATCAATATTAGAATCACATTCTAATTTTTTATTTAACCATTAAATAAAACCATAATTCAAGTAGGTTCCTTTAATTATCCAACCTATATAATTAATCAACATTATGAAAATTTTCCTTTCAAATAATTCAACTTTTGAATTATCTAATAATATTAGATAGATATGAAAAAATTTATCCCACTCAATGAAATCAAATATTTCATCAAGTTGCAAATTTACATGACCTCTTAACTTTATCCATATTGTGCATAATATTTAACTCATTCAAATAACATTGAACATGTGAACTAAAATTTAATAAGAAACTTGTTATTAAACCTTTTGAACAACATTACTTAAGGTCAAAAAGTTTGGAACAATTAAAGATCTTCCTACTCTTTAAAAAAATTCCTAATTAGTTAAAGATTTATTTATTTATTTAATATATTTAAATAATAAAAAAATTATTGAAAGGAGGGTGCCCAACGCCTAGCGCTGGGCACTCACCCATGTATATATTACATTTTTTATTATATAAATAATTATATCTGATCTTAATCCTGTTAGGTCGAAAATCATACATCTAATCTATTAGATATTCTTTGTTTTGGATTATCACAAAATATTCAAAATTGAATATTTTACACTTTAGTTCCAAACCCAATCACATTAGATTAATAATCCAAATCGTTCCACTCCTTGAATTATCTAATTATATTAGATCCGATTTAGAATTACACTTCTTGATTGAATCATGAATCATCAAAATTTTTAAACAATTTAAAACTTTAATAAACCTTCAATTTTGTGATTAAATGCTTTAACAACAATCTTCTGGATTGCTTATTCTTTAACGAAATTCCCAATTTCATAGTTTTCGTAATTCTACATATTCCTATTTTATCAAACCTGATATTTTTTATGTCAATTATGAACGTCTTCAGAGTTGGCTCTTATACCAATTGTTGGGAACATATTTCAAAAATTCTCCTTAGATCGAGTTGAGTGGTCATTGCGGAATACCAATTTAAAATTTTTAACTTTAAATTTTAAGCCCTCATCTAATTAAATATTTAATTAGATCTAGATGTTACTCTAACAGGTTTATAATATGGCAAATACAAACATTGAATCATACAAGTATAAACATAGTATGTAGAATATATAAAATAAAAAAAATAAATTAAATATCAAATACTTAATTTAGACATATCTAAAGCGCGAATTGCAATTCTGACTTGAAGATTTTCTGAAATTAGAAAAAGAATTCTTGACACTTCAAGGACTTTTTCTCAATGACCTCTTCTAGCAGACTTTTCTTTTAAAAATGACCCAATTTTAAAAAATATTTAAAAAAGTAACCTCTTTTAAAAATTTTTTAGCAATCTAACCTACTTTATCAGATAAAGTGGGAAGGCACCGTTTCAAACGGCGTCTTTAGGTAAAAAATGTATAGGCGCCATTTGATACAACGCCATTAATTGAAAGGCGCCGTTTTGGAACGGCGCCTTTGGTAAGAAATGTATAGGCGCCGTGAGCTGGGGGTGGAGAGGTGATGTTCACTGCCGTTTGGATTACCTAATAACGGCGCCTTTCAATTAATGGCGCCGTTTCAAACGGAGCCTATATATTTCTTACCAAAGGCGCTTTTTGGAATGACGCCTTTCAATTAATGGCGCTGTTTCAAATGGCTCCTATACATTTCTTACCGGTGCCTTCCCACTTTATTTGACAAAGTATGTTAGATTGCTAAAAAAATTTTAAAAGAGGTTACTTTTTTAAATATTTTTTAAAATTGGGTCAATTTTTTTAAAAAAAAGTCCTTCTAGCACTGACAGTGTGGGCCCCCAAAAATATTTAACTTAAAAAAAATTTTGGAACAAAAGTAAATAATTTTTCAAAAACGTTATACTAAACACTAATTTAGAAATCTCTAAAACAAATTTTGGATTTTCATCATAGGAGAAAATCAAGTTGCAAAACCTAATACTTACTATTTCTTTCATGTAAATGTAAAATACATATATAGAAACCCAGATGACGTCGCTAGGAGAGTCGTAATCCGTTTATAATTCGTGTTCGGGCTGGTTGACAAGTGGTCAGCACCGCCTGGGTAACGCTAAAATGATATTCTGGCGTGTGACACTCACGCTCTAGTAGTGGTTGAACTTGGCCTTAGCTCCGCATGTGCACTTCACGCATGGGTTTTGTAGCTATAGCGCGACTCAATTTTTTTTGCTTTCGTTTAAAACATGATACAATTTATCATATTATAATTCATCTTATGAATATTTATTTAGCATAAAATTTATTTATCTTACAAATAAATAATTTATCCTATAAATTTATTTTTTAAATATTTTCAAAAGGTGCTAAAGTCGATGCTTGCTGAGGGACCTCAGGGACAATTTAACTCGAGCTCCAAGTGGATCACATCTAACTATCATCTCATAATCGAAATTGATTACTATTTAGTAAAACTTAATTCCGCTAAAAAGGTTTTAGCGTACTCTAGCATTAAGTATATTCATTCAAAAATTTTCCAAAATAACCTTTATTATGACAATTAACCACTCTATTAGATATCCATGAGCAAAATTAGCTTTAACTACCATCGTCACTTTTCTCATATCTCTTGCTGTAATTCATAACTTGCCCTTCTTAAAAAATCCAATAATACAGAAACAGCTTCAGTATCAATTCAGAACATCAAACATATGTAATACTCTGACAAGAGATTCTAGAATATGTTCTTATTATTGCGAATCAACTAAGGGGGCATTTTTATCTCATTAATGACTATAGATTCCACGTAAAATATCTATTCCCACCTCACTTCGTGCCATTACCTAAGGTATGTAAGACTCAACTCAACGTAATTTGACTAATTCTTTTGGCACATCAAAGCAACGAACAATCCATGCACGAGTTCTGACTATTTTCTGGATTTAGAGTTATCATCTTACAAACTTAATTATTTCTAATAGCAGTTACTGAAACAACCAATTTAGATGGTCCTGCTTAGTTTGTTCCAATCTTATTGACAACACCTACAGGATACTCTTGAATCCCTATCTACATGGCCAAGACAACTCATCAAAATTATCATAGTATATATCAGACAAGTTATCCAAACTTTTCATTGACTTTGAACATACTTTGACAACATACCATTTGTTTGATCTAGGTCTATCTTGGGTTCAATCTTATTGACCACTGAAACCATACACAACATGTCATCTTGGACTATGTCCATATCATGGAACATTTTAGAAAACAATTACATGCATGTTTGACTTGTAAAAAATATTAAGACAATAAAACATAAAATAATTTTATTTTTTTAATATTTAAAATCTAACTTCTTGGGTTTTTGTGGACACTAATTCCAACAGAGGTTGTGTTGAGCTTATTTTAAGTTTGACACAAAATTTCACAACCCGTCATGGCAAAAGTGTTCCCAGCTTGACATTCTGTGCTTTCATGATTACCTACAAAAAAGTCCTTTTTTGGTGTAGGAGTATAAACAACATTGACATGGTACATTACCCAGTTGTCTCTTAATATGTGAAAGCTGGGAGGATAATGCCATGAATGCGTCATTTTTATGGACTCCTAGTATTCTCTTTGGCACAATGTGATCATTTGTCCTCACATTATTGTTGCTAGCAATCACTTGAAGCAACACATATGCCTTCTCTGATGTTCTGTTGTTTAGTGTTCCTCCATCTGTTACGTCTACCATGGTTTGAGTGCTTGGTGCCAAAGTGTCTGTTCATTAGAGATTAACAACCTATTTTGGTTCTTCTCTATATTGACCCACTATACCTAGATTTTTACTATTTTTTGCTAGATTGACAAAGCTTCAAAGCATATTTTTCCCTTTCATGTAGGTAGTTTGTGTTTTGTTTGCTGAATTAACAAATTAGTTAGTAGTTCATGTTTGTCATAAGCCCATGTCTATTTTTCATTGGTGATTAACAACCCTAATTCAGCTCTTTGCTGTATTGACCCGCTATACCTGTATATTGAATGATTTTTCACCAGATTGACAAAGCTTCAAAGCGAATTTGTCCCTTTTATGTTAGCAGTTCATGTTATGTTCGCTGAATTAATAAATTAGTTGCTAGTTCATATTTGTTATAAGCCTATGTCTAATGTTCATTGGTGATTAACAACTCTAATTCGGTTCTTCGTTGTATTAACCCACTATACCCAGATTTTAAATGATTTTTTGCTAGATTGACGAAGCTTCAAAGAGATTTTGTCCCTTTTACGTTTGCAGTTCGTGTTGTGTTCACTAAATTGAAAAACTAGTTGGTAGTTCATGTTTGTTATAAACCCATGTCTATTATTCATTGGTAGTTAACAACCCTAATTCGGATTCTTTTCTGTATTGACCCATTATACCTTGATTTTGAGCGATTTTTTTTTTCTAGATTGACAAAGCTTCAAAGCGAATTTGTCCCTTTTATGTTGGTAGTTTGTGTTATGATTGCTGAGTTAACAAATTAGTTGGTAGTTCGTGTTTGTTATAAGCTTGTGTTTGTTGTTCATTGGAGATTAACAACCCTAATTTGATTTTCCTCTATATTGACCCACTATACCTAGATTTTGAATATTTTTTGCTAGATTGACTAGGATTCAAAACTAATTTGTCTTTTATATGTTGATAGTCCATGTTATGTCGTTGAATTAACAAATTAGTCTGTAGTTCATGTTTGTTATATGCCCATGTCTGTTTTTCATTTGTGATTAACAATCCTAATTCAGTTCATCGTTGTATTGATCTACTATGCCCATATTTTTATGCTAGTAGTACGTGTTATGTTTGTTGAATTAACAAATTTGTTGGTAGTTCATGTTTGTTATAAGCCTAATTTTGTTGTTCATGTTCAAAGGGTGACAGGCTGGCGACACCTGAGCTTAGTCAGTAATATGTATGTAGAATTTAAAGAATTAATTACTTATTGTCAAATATACTTTACTCCATTCTTAGTTCACCATATTTTGGAGGAAAAAATTGATGATGTCATTGTAGAGGATCCCACCTTATCTAACATTTAAGTTGCTAAGGTCTTCAACAAACGTCAAGCTCATGGTCTTGTGTTTGGTTATGGGGGAGGAGTAAGGCCTAGCGATTTGAGAGGACCGTCTTCTACCAAGGCCGAGCTTCTTGAAAAACTTCATCAATCTTAGAAGGAAAAGCGAGCACTTCTTAAGGAGAATAAGGAATTTACTGATTCGGTAGCTAGAGTAAAAGCACTAAAGGGTGGAGGTCGCAACAATGGGTCAAGTACTCCCTCCCTATCTATTGAGATGGACGACTATATTAATTAAGTATTATTAGGTATGTAGTAATCTTCTTCTTTTTCTTCTTTCTCTCCCTCTCTTTTTTTTTTTTTTTTTTTTTTTTTTTTGCCCTTAGTTTTCGCTTATGTATGTTAATATATTCATTATGAATACATTACCGAGTAATTTTTGAATTATTGTGGATTTGGACTTTGTGATTAAGTTGTATGTGGAGTTTGAGAATGTTGTTAATTTATAACTCAGATTGTGTATTGTAGAGTTTGAGTTTGATGTATAGAGCAAGGTGCTTTTAAATTGGCATTTTGAAGTCTAGGTAGTAGTTTCACTTTGTTTTGAGCTTGCATCTTGCTAGGTCTTTTGATGTGTCATGGCATGTGGGTTGCATTTTGTTTTCTTTTGGTTTTGGTTGTCTGTTCTCCCAGGGCCCAATTTGGAAGGCGCATCCTGTTTTGTACTATGAGCCTTCGCTTTTACTAAAAAAATATCGCTCTTCAGTTATTTGAAATTGTTGATGTGTTTGGATTGTATGATTGAGTTTTATGTGAGTTTAAGGTTTGTGGATTTAGGACATTGTGTTTCAATATGGAGTTGAGAGTTTGCAATCATTATGGTATTCATTAAGAACACTTTACTGAATTGAGTTATTTGGAATTGTTGTTGAGTTTGGACTCTGTGATTGAATTTAAGGTGGAGTTTAAGAATGTTTTGAATTTTTGACACTGTGATTGAGTTCGATAATGTGGAGATCAGGTTTGCAATTATTTTGTATTAAAAAGCATATGAATTGTTCCCTTTTTAGCCAATTTTATGCTGATTACTTTAATATAGTTTTTATATGTTGTATTTTTTTATTTTATTACCAATCGATGGTGCGTCTGTACTCTCGATTATTGATGCTCAAGTGACAAAAATTTCCTAACATAATTGTTGTATTTTTATTTTTTTTCAAGTGTTAGAAGATTGCACTGCAAATTCTTGTTTTTGTTAGAACATTTATTTGTGAATTTTTGTGGGATTTGTAATTTTTGCTAAATTATTGGGCAATGAATTTTACAATGTACGCTTTTAGTGGTTTTTGTATGTAAATTGGCTTTTGTGAGTACTTGGATATTTAAGTTTCAGTAACATCTTTACTTTTTACTAGAATTCGTTGCTACATTGAATGATATGTAAAAGTTAGTTCTGTATGGTTATACAGTATTATTCTATAGGTGTTGTAAATGAATTGAAATGTCTTTATACTACATTTATGTATAGGAGTTATGAACAACCCGAAAATTGTTCAGGATCTTTAACGTTGATAATTTTTTTTTTTTTTTTTTTGTTATAATTGTTCTTGATGGGGAAGCATTTTTAACGGTAGCTTTTCTTATCATTAATTGGCGGAAAATGTTTGAACTATGGTTTATTGTTCCAATTTTTTTTTACCAACAGCAGTCTATATTGTCTTTACTATTTTCAATTAGTAGAGTGAAAATTTTAATGATGGTTTTTGTCGTCATTAAAACTTTTTCGTACATGGGGGTAAATATTTGTAACGACAACAATTGTTGTCGTTATTAATCAACTCTTTAATGATGGTGCCACCTAACGTTAATGACTGTACTTTTGACAACAACTTGTGCTGTTGTTATTGATTTCACTTTTAATGACAGACATAGTATACCGTCGTAGATACTTTTTAATGACGGCTTGGTTTAACGGTCGTTGATCTAAGATAGTATTAACGTCTAAGACAGTAACAACGACGAACGACTGGAAGTTTCCCCGTATTTAATAGTAACAATGGTAAAGTAGGCTTTTAACGACGATAATCACTCTCGTTAATGACCCTTTAACTAATATTATCAAGTACTTGAGAAGAACTAAAGATTACATGATGATCTTTTATAGTGACCAGCTGGGTCCAGTTAACTTTACTGATTCAAATTTTCAATCAAATCAAGATGTTTGACGTTCGACGTCTGGTTATGTCTTTACCCTCAGAGGTCAAGCCATCAATTGGAAGAGTGCCAAGTAGTCTTAGGTTGCTGACTCAACCATGGAAGCCGAGAATGTTCCAGCTTGAGAAGATGACGAGGGATGTTGGCTCCGAAAGTTCCTGATAGATCTTGAGGTTGTTAGAGTCTGTCTAACACTAGTTACAATCTTTTACGGAAATTTAGGTGAGATAGTGACCATATAAAGCAATAAACTTGTAGGTCCTTTTACAAAGACGCTGACCCGGAAGACCTTTGATCCACATTTAGATGGGATGGGTATAAAGTATATAATAAATTGGATTTAGGACAAGTGGGAGATTGTTAAGAATAGTGTCTCGAAAATCCATATTTATCTTGTAATTTTACTTTATCAGTGACCAAAATTGAATTTTCGGTCGTTTTTTTGTTAAATTTGTGTAAGTGATCATATTTACTGCATGTGATTTCTTTTAAGTAACATCCATGAGATGGAAATTGTTCCCAAATTACATTTTACATGTTTATTCTAAGTGAATAATGAGACTAACCACAGATAGACTTCGACCAAATGGAATGAAATGTTATTTGGAAAACTCATGGTCGGTGACAAGTTTGGACTACTTCTCCCTAAAGACCATGATTTGACTTGTTTTGGTCACGTGGATAGCAATCCAAAAGTGTTAGGTTGGTGTTTTTAATAAGATTGACACACTAAATTGGACCACGTGGGTCACTTGTTTCTAGACTACTATCGAAAATGAGTGATTTATGTTTCATTATATCAATGACGACTCTAAATCTTGAGAGTATTCTGGACTTGTGCATGGATTATTAGTTACTTTAGTGTACTAAAAGTAAGGTCTTGATAAATGACTGAATTCCCTCGTACATTAGGTACCAGTGTAAAGTTTGACAAGGATCAGGTATTGAATAAGGAATCTGTAGTCTCTTACAAAATGTCTCTTTAGTTGATTCGCAAGCGTTTGAATTAATGCCGAATGTTTAGCCAAAGTGTTCTGAGTGTTTGACATTTGGAATTTATACTTTGAATATGTTCAAGTATAAATGAATTATTCAATAAAAAGTGAACCTGTAGCTAATGGAGAAGTGCAAGAAAAATAATGGTAGTAGTTGTAATTATTTTTCATCATGGATGTCTCATAGAGGGGTTGTTGTTGTAAGAATATTCAATTTGGAAATTATCGAATAAATAATTTAAGTCTTGAGTGCAGTGAGATTTATTTAGTGGAAATAAGTCTCATTAAATGGTAGTTAAATTTATCATGTGATGGTAATTAATTTAACACATTATATCTAGATTCAAATTGTCCCTGAAGTCCCTATGCAAGCCTCTATTTTTATTGCCATCTAATAAATAACAAAGAATTCATGAGATAAATTATTTTATTCATAAGATGAGTAAATTTAATTTTGCTAAACATTCTTAATGAGATGAATAAAAGCTGAAAATTATAAAATTAAAAATTCATAAGATAAACTTTTACATGTGGGAAACAGAAAAAGAAAAACGTGTTTTTTAGTCTGGACCAATCGCAGTGCCGACACGTGTCGCACCATGAAAGGGCGATGATACTTTACTTGTGTATTGCTTAGCAAGTGCACTAAGTCATATCAAGTAATATAGAATGTATAGAGTATCATTCCCACAAGGATTGTGTTTGAGAGAGACCGAAAACTATGGTTTTTGAAGTGAAATAACACAAAATAAAGAGGAAAAAAAATTGTTTACAAATTCTTATGAAAAGTTTACTGATTTTTAGCTGGTTCTTGTAATTGAATAAAATCCAAGGCATCCGATTTCACCTAGTTGAATTAATACGCCTTTCTATTATCGATATCCAAGTTGCTATTATGTGTTGATGGTTGAAAACCCTAAATTACTAAACATTCTCCCTCGAGCTATATTTAGCTTGCTCTTTTATATATTAACCCATCACTCTCGTGCACGAATTTAAATAAGAAAAGTTTTTAATGTTCTATGATTTACACTTAAAAACCACAGAAATCGCGTTAATCTCTCTCAAGCATTCGCTCAATTTGTGGTGCTTATCACCTTAGTAATCATCATAAATCTCCTCTCAGACACATTATGAATCATTATAGGCCTTAAATGATGATCAAACATTTAAAACTTATGAAGAACAATGATAAACACTTCAACAACGCAATAATAAAACATTGAATACGTTAAATTAGAAATAAGTGTATAGTACGACTTAGGCTACATCGTGGCCTTGGAATAACAAAATTAATTCATGATAAACTTAATGTAAGACATATTTAACACAAAATTCATGAACTTAATGAAGAGAAGGATATAAAAGAACTAAAAAAATACAAAATTACAAACCAAACTTTTCTCCTCCTCCTTTCTTCCTCACGTTTTTCTTTCTCTTTTTTTTCCTTCTTTTCTTTGTATTATGCTGAGTGAGTAGATGAGATAAAACACACACCAACACCCCCTATTTATAGTGTTGAGATAGGATAAAAAAAAATGAAAACAATTCAAGAATCTTCATCCCTATTTCTTGTTCCGTGCGGTGCTTTTCAACTTGCCTTTGTTCTTCATTTTTTTTTCCCTAAATTCCACCGCCCAAAAACTGCAAAAGGAGGTCAGGTTGATGTTATGTAATACTCATACAATGAATTAGCACATAAAATATTGAAATATCTACCGCCAGAAATGCAAATTGTGTGCAAAAATTGATATTTTATGTAAACCGTTAGAATTGGGTAATTTTGAAATTTTTTTTTTTTTTGGGCTTTTATTTGATATATCTTGCTTTTAGTTGTTGATAATAAAACCTAGCAAGATTTAGTATAAAATGAGTGTTTTTTTCAAGAAAATAACAATACATATGAAACCGAGCAAAAGCGTTCAAAGTTTGATAAAAAAGGGTTAAAAATGAATAAAAATCATATAAATAATTATATACTACATTAAACTTATCAAAATACCCCCAAACTTAAATCTTGCTCGTCCTCGAGCAAGGCTAAATCTTGAAGCACAGGATCTCATGCTTTTTAAGAATTCTTCCACAACTTAAACAAGTATACTCCAAATTAGAAAAGAATAATTGAAGGTCAAAGTTCAAGGTTTTAAAGGCAAAACCTTCTTTTCTAAGGAAAAATTTTTCAATTACCTAGATAATCGAATTCAAAAGTTTAGCTAAGCAAATTAAGTTTATCCTTTTTTCTAAGGGTAAATTACAGAAAACCCCCTAACTTGTGCTTCAATAACCAAAAAAAAAAAAACCCCCTCACTAATAAAATCACTCACTAAATCCCTTAACTTTTGAAAATTTTTTACTTTGCCCCCAAATAACTTTTTTTTGACCATTTTGCCCCTCAACAAAAAAAATTATATTTTATCTCATAATATTTTTTTCTGAAAATTTTAAAAATAGTTTTTATCTTCTGAACTTATATAAAAATATAAAATATTTAATTTTTGTCTATTATTATAAAACCCTTCTCTAAAAATAAAATTAAACATTAAGGGCAAAATGGTCAAAAATAAGTTGCATGGGGGTTAAGTGATAAATTTTAAAAAGTGAGGGGGTTTTGTCAGTACTTTTATTTGTGAGGGGGATTTTTTATTTTTGAAGCAAAAGACAGGGCGGTTTTCTGTAATTTACCCTTTTTCTAATCTCAAGATATTCAAACTGAATAGAGGTCAAAAATTTTATCACTCATTACATGACTTATCAAGTATGCCCAAAACTAAATTTTTTTTTTCTTCTTTTTTTTTAGGAATTTATTTGCTGAAGTCTATTTTGGCTCATGAGTATATCTTCAGCGAGAATCAAGCTCTGACTGCTAGGCGATGACCCATAAGTAAGAGAAGCCACCACTGAGATGCCTTCATTATGACTTCCTGAGTACATCTTCAGTGAGAATCAAGTTCCAACTCCTGGGTGATGACCCATAAGTAAAAAAAGCCACCACTGAGATATCCTCATAATGGGTAGCACATATCTTAAAAGGTTTGTAAATGGGATAGCGGTGCTAGAGATGATTTCCTCTCCCTTTTTTTTTGGGTGCTAGGTTTCTTGTTAGCTTTCTAAGTACCCCTTGTAGCAAACTTTCAATGCGGCAACTCCCGTTCTAGTTGGCCCAGGGTACCAGGTGTTGAAACACTCTTATGTATCTACTTGCTCAAGGTACCAAGGCACGAAACCATCACACTGTAGCACATATCCAAATGATAGACGTTTTTTACAAGATAGCGGTTCTTAGTGATTCTCTTCCTCTATTTTTATTATATTTTTCTTTTATTTAGACTTAGGCATAACTTTTCATAATCTATTATGTAAATGATAATCTTAACTCAATCCATTCAAATTTGAGCATCTTTTAATTAGAAAGAAAAGTAAAAGAGCCATGCTAACAAGTGAACTCAAATACCATGGTTTTATCAAGATAGTGCCTTACATTAGATCGTGTTTTGCAATTAGAACACAAAAACAATTGATTATCGGGTCATTCAAATCTAATTAAGGTAAGCGAGCTAAAAGAGTGTAATGATTGCCTAAAAAGCATGCTGATAAGGTTTTTTTTATATATATAAATTTTTTTTGAAAGACTAATGATTAAAACTGCAAAAAATAGACAATCTTTTTATTGGCCGACACTATTTACATCCCCATACAAAGGCTCCAAACTCTGGGAGGGGCTAAAGCCGACTCTAAAGCATAATACAGGAAAACTTTTCGAAAAAATTTTGTTTCAAAACTTTTAAAATTGCTTTTCCCACCCCCAAACTTAGTGATAACATTATTCTTAATGTTAAAAGAACTACAAAGATTAAGTGGGGCGAGAGATACTTCCCAAGTTTGAGGATTGCTTGTTGATGGTGTATGTTGACATCTTGCTATCCCCAAACTTCTTGTAAAATACCTGTTCAAATAAAAATATACATAAACATGAGACAATAAAAAATAATGAAAGGAAAAATAAGATATGTAAGGATAGAAACACTTAGGTTGCCTCCCAAGAAGGGCTTTAGTTATAGTCGTTAGCTTGACTTTCTGAATGGATTATTTGACATTGTTGAGATGAATGGAAGTTTTCTGAGGCTCGAGCTCTCCATCAATGTAAGGCTTCAGTCTTTTCCCGTTGACTTTGAAAGTACCCTTTTTTCTCATCCTGAATCTCAACCGTGCCATATGGAAAAACACGGGTTATAATAAAGGGTCCTGACCATCGCGAGCGCAGCTTTCCTAGGAAAAGTCGTAAGGAGGAGTTAAACAGTAGAAATTTTTGTCCCACTACGAACTCTTTGTTCAGAATGTGTGCTTACCGTGCCATCTTTTGGTTCGGTCTTTGTAAATTCAAGCATTTTCATAAGCCTCATTTTTGAACTCATCCATCTCATTGATTTGTAGCAACCTCTTTTCGCCTACAGCTACTAAATTGAAGTTTAAGGTTTTTATGGCCCAGTGTGCTTTGCGTTCCAATTCTACTGGTAAATGACATGCCTTGCCATAAACTAGTCGATATGGAGACATTCCAATAGGTGTTTTGAATGCTATTCTATATGCCCAAAGTCCTTCATCTAACTTTTTCGACCAATCCTTTATAGAGGCATTAACTGTTTTTTCAAGAATAACTTTCAATTTTTGGTTTGAAATTTCCACTTGTCCACTTGTTTGAGGATGGTATGGAGCACCCACATAGTGTGTAACTCCATACTTACTCAATAAAGCCTTAAGTTGGTGGTCACGAAAATGTTTTCCGCCATCACTTATAATTGCTCTAGGAGTTCCAAACCAAGAAAAGATGCTTTTTCTAACAAAGTTTACTACAACTCTAGCATCGTTGGTCAGAAAAGCAGCTGCTTCGACCCATTTTGACACATAATCTACAGCAATCAAACTAAATCTGTTAGAAAACGATGAGGGAAAAGGACCCATGAAATCAATCCCCCAAACGTCAAATAATTCAATAAGCAAAATGTTGTTTAGGGGCATTTCATGTTTCTTGGAGATGTTACCTGTCATTTGACATCTATCAAGTTTACTAACAAATTTAAAAACATCTTTAAAGAGAGTAGGCCAATAAAACCCAAATTATAAAACCTTAGCTGTAGTTTTTGTCCCACCATGATGGTCACCAGTTTCAAGAGAGTGACAGTGGCGCAGAATGTTTTCCATTTCCTCCTCAGGCACACATCTTCTGATAATCTGGTCTGCACAATACTTATACAAGAATGGGTCTTCCCAGAAATAATGCTTTAAGTCAGCGAAGAACTTCTTCTTTTGTTGATATGTCATGTCCTTGGGCAGTTCCTATCCAACTGGATAGTTAACAATGTCAGCATACCATGGACAATTAGAATTCTTGCTTACCATCATAAGATTTTCATCCGGGAATTTTTCGTTGATAGAGGGACCTTTGTCCTCTCATTCGAGATGTGACAGATGATCTGCCACAACATTTTTTGTACCCTTTTTATCCCGAATTTCTAATTTAAATTCCTGAAGCAAGAAAATTCATCTAATCAGTCTCGATTTTGCATCCCATTTTGTAAAAGGGTATTTCAGAGCAAAATGGTCAGTGTAAACAATTACCTTTGAATTGAGCAGGCAGGAACGAAATTTATCAAATGCAAACACTACAGCTAGTAATTCTTTTTCAGTAGTAGCATAGTTAATCTGTGCATCTGTCAAAGTTTTACTAGCATAGTAAATTACATGAAAATTTTTGTTCCTCCTTTGTCCTAGCACAGCCCCTACAATATAATCACTTGCGTTGCGCATAAGTTCAAAGAATAAGGTCCAATAGGGTGGTACAGTTATTGGCGCTGACACTAGTTTCTTCTTCAAGGTTTCAAAGGCATGCATACTGTCACTATCAAAGTTAAAAGGGACGTCTTTCATCAATAATTTGCAAAGAGGCTTAGTGATCTTAGAGAAGTCCTTAATAAAGTTTCTGTAGAATCCTGCATGTCCTTAAAAACTTCGAATACCCTTAACATTGGTAGAGGGTGGTAATCATTCTATCACTTCGGATTTTCCTTTATCAACCTCAATTCCTGTTTTTGAAATCATATGCCCTAACACTATTCCTTCCTATACCATAAAATGACATTTCTCCCAATTCAAAATAAGATTAGTGTTAGTGCATCAATGCAAAACCATGGAGAGGTTAGCTAAACAATCATCAAATGAGGCTCCAAAGACTGAAAAGTCATCCATAATTACCTCTATAAAATTTTTCATCATATTACTAAAGATTGCCATCATACATCTTTGAAAAGTCGCAGGGGCATTGCATAACCCAAAAGGCATTCTCCTATAGGCAAAGGTACCATAAGGACAAGTGAAAGTGGTCTTTTCCTTATCTTCCGGAGCTATGGCAATTTGATTGTACCTGAACATCCATTAAGTAAATAGTAATACAAATGACCCGCCAGTTTTTCTAACATTTGATCAATGAATGGTAAGGGGAAGTGGTCCTTTCGGGTGGCATCATTAAGTTTTTGATAATCTATGCAAACCCTCCACCCAGTGACATTCCTAATAGGGAAAAGCTAATTGTTCTCATTTTCTACTATAGTTATCCCCCCTTTTTTGGAACTACTTGCACAAGGTTAACCCATGGGCTATCATATATGGGATAGATGATCCCGACATATAATAATTTGACAACTTCCTTTCTTACTGCCTCTTTCATGGTAGGGTTTAACCACCGCTGAGGTTGCACAGAAGGTTTGAAGCTATCCTCCATGAGAATTTTGTGAGTGCATATGGAAGGGCTAATTCCCTTGATATCCAAAAGGGTCCATCCGATTGCTGTACTATGCTCTCTTAGAACCCTAAGCAATCTTTCTTGTTCAATATTACTCAATGAGACATTAATAATAATAGGATAAGTGTTAGAATTACTAAGACAGGCATATTTGAGATGTGGTGGCAATGGCTTGAGCTCTAAGTTTGGCGGCTCTTCTTCTTCCGTTCTCTGCTGAATTTCAATTGCTTGAATATCTTCCACTCTTGTTTCATGGTGTGAATTGAAAGATTCATATCATTCCAGGTATTGGGCACATTCCCTTATTAAGTCGTCTTCCGTGTCTATGGTCCCTAACTTTGTTAGACATGCTTCATGGGGCAACTTGGGGAATGTGTCCTTGAATGTCTCAGTGACCAACTCATCTACAATATCAATCTCAAAACAAGAATCCATGTTAGAGGGAAATTGAATTGCATTAAAGACATTGAAGGTTACCTGTTCATCCTGTACCCTTAGGATCAGCTTTCCTTATTGTATGTTTATCAAGGTTCTTCCTATAGCAAGGAAGGGTTAGCCCAGAATAAAATGTGTCTCATGATCCTCTTCCATATCAAGCACTATAAAGTCATCCGAGAAGATGAATTTATCAACCTTCGCAAGGACGTCTTCAATTACACCTCTAGAATACTTGATTGATCTGTTCGCAAGTTGGAGAGATACAGTGGTAGGCTTCACTTCTCCTAACCCAAGCTTCCTGAAAATAGAGAAAGGCATTAAATTTATACTTGCATCTAAATCACACAAAACCTTATCAAAACTAATGGAGCCAATGGTGCAAGGTATCATAAAACTCCCTGGATCTTTTAGCTTGGGAGGCAACTTCTTTTGCAATAGGACACAGCATTCTTCAGTAAGTGCTACCGTTTCGAACTCTCCCAACTTCCCTTTGTTAGACAGGATTTCTTTCATGAATTTTACATATTTGGGCATCTGTTCTAACATGTCAGCAAAAGGGACTTTAATGTGTAACTTTTTGAGAGAAGGTGACTTTTGGTTTGTAGGGTTGAGGTTTAGCCCCTTTTGGTTCGTCTTCATTTTGGATTTTTGTCCCTTCCTCATTTTCAATTTCTTGATTAGTATCTGTGGACAAGTCAATTATGGGTTGCTTATTTTGTGTGGTCTTGGTTGCCGGAGTTGGTTCATTCAGAGTTTTCCCACTTCTTAATTCAATTGCTTGGACGTGCTAACGTGGGTTAGTGATTGTGTTATTAGGCAAGGAACCTTGAGACCTTTCAGGGAGTGGTTTTGAAATTTGTCCGACTTGGGTCTCGAGGTTTATAATTGAAGCTCCTTGATTTTGAAGATTTGTTTGTGTTTCTTGCATAAAACTTCTGAACAAATCTTCGAAATTAGTTTTTCTTTATGGAGGTTGAAAAGGTTGTTTTTTAATCACTTGATTATTCCACGAAAAATTTGGATGGTTTCTCAACCAGGGATTATAAGCGTTGGAATAGGGATTATTTTGTTGTTTTTGAAAATTTGAAACAAAATTAGCTTGTTCGTGGCTTGATGGGGCGAAAGGATTTCCTGTTTGGCACTCTATGCTAGGATGATTCCCTGCACAAAATTCACACATTAGCACATGAGAATTTATGGCATTCACATTCATGTTACCTATCGGTTTTTGAAGTATTGAAACCTAGGCGGTTAATTTTGTTATTGCATCCAGCTCGTACATACCCACAGGTTTCTTTTGCTCAGTTGCCTTTGCATAGTTGTTGCTAGCCATTGCTTCTAGCAATTCATACGCTTCATCTGGGGTTTTATGATTTAGGGATCCTCTCGCAGCCGCGTCTAGCATCGTTTGAGTATTAGGTGCCAACTCATTGTAAAAAGTTTGGACTTACATCTGAACTGGCAAACCATGATGTGGGCACCTTCTCAAAAGTTCTTTGTAATATTCCCATGCCTTATACAAAGATTCTATATCGCATAGTACAAACGAGGTGATGTCATTCCTCATCTTAGCTAATTTGGCTAGTAGAAAATATTTTGCGAGAAATTTTTGAGCCAAATCGTCCCAAGTGGTGATAGTTCCTGGGGGTAATGACATTAACCACGCTTTAGCTTTATCTCTCAGTGCAAAAGGAAATAACGTTAAGCGAATGGCAATATCACTGACACCATTATGCTTAAAGGTATCGCATATCTCTAAAAAGTTAGCGATATGCAGGTTTGGGTCTTCACTGGGTAGACCACCAAATTGAACAGTCTATTAAGTCATTTATATAATAGCTGGTTTAATTTCAAAATTGTTTTCTTGAATTGGTGGACGTTGAATGCTGGAAGTAGACCCTTCAAAAGTAGGTACAACATAATCTTTTAAGGTCCTTTCATCATCATTTTTAGTATTATTAGCCATGGTTTCAGTCCTTTTTGTTTTCTTGATTAGTCGAAGAGTTCTTTCGATTTTACGGTCAAAATGAGTTATTTCTTTTTCAATTAAATTTTGCATACAAAGTAAAAATAAACCATGATAAAGTTAAAGGCAAGGATAACAATAAAGAGAAATCTTTAAAAGTTACAAAAATATAACACAAAATTTAGCAAAGCCAAATTTTAAGGGAGAAATAGGTAATACTCAAGGTTTTGAAAAACTTAGAGATAACAAATCTAACTTTGAAAAACCTATCTAGATGGAAAAAAAAAATTAAAATACAGTTAAAATTAATCAAGAAAAACCTAAAAATACAACAATCTAAAACAAAAGTTAAGAAAACACAAATTTTAAAGAAAAAGAGGGGTTAGTAGCCCTAATGTTTTTGAAAACTTTAAAATAACAAATTTAACTTTTAAAACCTTAACAAAGTGAACTTATAATCAAATTAAAATTGAAAATAAAGACAGAATATAAGACAAATAACAAAATAACAAAAAAACTAATTTTTTTTTTTTTTGCGAATTTATTTGGTTATTTATTTATATCTTTATAAATAAACTAAATGAATGAAAAAAGATTTATATTTCAAATTTAAACAAAATTTAAAAATAATTAATAATTTTAAATTATTACCAAAACTAGTTGGTATCGATAATACTCAAATAGGTACAATCCCCAGCAACGGCGCAAAAAACTTGATGCTTTACTTGTGTACTGTTTAGCAAGTGCACGAAATTGTATCAAGTAATATAGAATGAGTAGAGTATCGTTCCCACGAGGATTGTGCTTGAGTGAGTACTAAAATTAGTAGTTCTAGTGCTATTTGAAGGACCGAAAATTATGATTTTTGAAATGAAATAGCACAAAATAAAAAGGAACAAAAAAATTGTTTACAAATTCTTATGAAAAGTTTACTAATTTATAGTTGGTTCTTATAGTTTAATAAGATCCAAAGCGTCCGATTTCACCTAGTTGAATTAATACGCCTTTCTATTCTCAGTATTCAAGTTGTTATTATGTGTTGATGGTTGAAAACCCTAATTTGCTAAACATTCACTCTCGAGCAACATTTAGCATGCGCTTTTACATACTAACCAATCACTTCGTGCATTTTTAAAGTTCTATGAATTTCACTTAAAAACCACAGAAATCGCGTTCATAGTTGAAAACCCTAATTTGCAAAACATTCTCTCTCGAGCATTTGCCAATTTGTGGGGCTTATCACCTTAGCAATCATCATGATAAACACTTTAACAACGCAATATCAAAACATTGAATACGTTGAATTAGAAATGAGCGTATATTACAACTTAGGCTACATCGTAGCCTTAGAATAACAAAGTTAGTTCATGATAAACTTAACATAAGACATATTTAACAAAAAATTCATGAACTTATTAAAGAAAATGATAGAAAAGAACTTAAAAAATAAGAAATTACATACCAAACTTTCCTCCTCCTTCTTTCTTCCTCACGTTTTTCTTTCTTTTTTTTTTTCTTTTTTTTTCTTTGTAGTTTGCTGAGTAAGGAGATGAAATAAAACACACACCAACACCCCCTATTTATAGTGTTGAGATAGGATAATAAAAATGAAAACAATTCAACAATCTTCATCCCTATTTGTTGTTCCTGGCTGTGCTTTTCAACTTGGCTTTGTTCTTCATTTTTTCTTTTTCCTTGAATTCCTCTGCCCAAAAACTGCAAAAGGAGATCAGGTTGATGTTATGTAATACTCACACAATGAATTTGAACATAAAATATTGAAATATCTACCGCCGAAAATGCGAATTGTGTGCAAAAATTGTTATGTTATGTGTTATTTTATGTAAACCGTGAGAATTGGGTAATTATGTAATTTTTTTGCTTTTAGTTGATATATCTTACTTTTGCTTGTTGATGTTGATGATAGAACCTAGCAAGATTTAGTATAAAATGAGTTTTTTTTCAAGAAAATAACAATACAGATGAAAAGGAGCAAAACCGAGCAAAAGCGATTAAAGTTTGATAAAAAAATGGTTAAAATGAATAAAAATCATATAAATAATTATATACTAAATTAAACTTATCAGGTTAGAGGTGCGATCCGCGCCTTTCAACCAGGACGAACCAGTGTTCAACCGTCCAGGGCGTTGTCTGCCACAATAGGCATGGAGCAGTCATGATACTACATGTGGCACACGGTATGAATTAAATGAAATGTGTTTTGCATTGTGTAGGAAATGACGCCATTTGTTTTTTTATTTTTGAATGCCACATCAGTTTTTGATGGGTTTTCTGCTCCAGTCGCCTATTATAAGTAGGGTTTTAGAGTTAGAGTTTAGCATCCAATCTAATATTTAAATTAAAGGTTTTTGAAAGTATTGATTTTCAGAGATTTAATAAGAGAGAAAATTTATGTTCGAATTTTTTTCTTTAGTTTAATTTTTTTGGGAGCCCATACTTCTTGTATTTTCAAGGTGATTGCGTAGAAGATTTTTCGGTCTTGGCATTCTTGATATTATTCTAGTTTTCTTAATTTAGTGCAATTCTAGGTAGTCTTCTTTCCTTTCTCTTTTAAGTTTTTTACTTTTCTGTTTATTTATAGTATTCTTGTTATACTAGTTTTAATTTGTGTTATTATTATGAATGTATTAGAGTAGAGACCTATAGATTTAAATTAGGAATTTGAATATGTAGATTTAAAAATAGGAATTTTAAATCAAATTCAGCTTTAAAATTAGGAATTTTAAACCCTTCCCTTGCATCAGTCTAATGAACTTAGGGAATATTCTTGAAATTCGTCCTAACACAGGTAGCCTCTTTATTACATCAAATAGAATAAAGCCCTAAGTCTAATTGGGGATTTTTTCTGAGGATGCTCTTGTGGGATATGGATGGTAGCTTGTTTCCCCTGGTGTTCAATGAAGCTGGTCTCTCCTAAAAAAGATCTCAAAGCTCTTACTAATACCAAAGTAGAACTTCTTGTTTTGAAGTACATGGAATTCCTAAGAAATGTAAGAGAAACAGGGTGGGTCATGTTAGCATTGCCTTAAGGTTCTAAAAGTATGCCAAGATGTGGAAAAGGGTTGCTTACCTCATTCAAACTTGGGTGATCCGTGAAATTGATAATTTTGATACTTATAGATACTTAAAGGAATACGCAGTGTTACTCTATGCCTATGATAGATTTCTTAAGAAATTTTCTAAAAATAAAAAAAAAAGGCAAGACAGATGATCAGGCAGATAGATGCTTTCGGCATTAACGAGGGTTTTCCACTAGTAGACTTGGAAACCACCCCAGTGTGGACTTGCAGACCTACTGCACATTAACATGGTGGTCAAGAGGACAATCACTTTAATAAGTGAGCAAAACTACTTGCCATACCGAAGGCATGGAGAGTAAATGCACTTGATTCATGAACCATGAAAGGCAGTCCGCCCATTTCACGAAGAAACAAATCTTTATTGGCACGAGGCTCTTTGACGAGGTCCATAAGCACGAATGCTGAAACATGTCAGAAGGGTTTCACATTTTGAAATGGAGAGTAAACTTGATAGCGGTCAGTTTGCTAGTTTTAGACAACGAAGAACTATCCTTCATGATGGCACCAAGATGAACATGGCTCTGAAGCCTATCAGTGACCATTGAAGTGTTTTATTGAATCAAATGCGCCTTCATGGGGCTGTCAACATGCAGAGTCAGGTTAGACACGACATAAGAGGTTTGAGCCATTGCTGCTTGATACAAAGAATTGCAAAGAAACAGGGACCAAATTGGTAATGAGGGTCAGAGAATTAGGAATGGAAAGCAAGTTTTTTAAAAGTTCTTAATTACAGTAAAGAGGGAGCGCAGGGGAGAGAAAGTGAAGATTCGAAGCCCTAATTGTCATACGTATGGACATATGAGAAAGAAGATCGTACATCAAACATTGTTCTCTTGAGCATCTTGTAGGTGTTGAGGGTCAAATCAAGCAGACATTTTTTCTTGTCATAAAATTTCAATTGACCAAAGGCTAAAAGGGGGCATTTGTTACACCTTCATTTCAAGGGAGCTAGGACGGTCCTTTTTGGCATAATGACAAGTGCTTTTCAATTGAGGTCCTCTTCGTGGAAAGCTAGATCTCTAAATACTAAGATATTGGCGTCTCGAGCCCAGTGTCTTGAGAAGTTTATCACCCTAAAAAGGGTATGTTATGATCTTTTGATCATAACCTGGGAGAATAGACTATAGGATGAGAAAGAAGATAAGAAGCGGGGATGAGGAAAGGAAATCAATTTATTTCATTCAATACTTGATCAAGTAACAACAATAAACTATTTATACAAAGGTAAGGCGGCAAACCTGCTACAAAAATATCCTAACCACTAATTTTCCCACCAAAAGACTCTATTCAATTCCATACAAGAGTTTATCTAGAGTTCACGGCAATACTTCCCCATATTAGAAACGATTCTTGTTTCAAGAACCAAAGTTGGGAAATTGACTCTTGGTAAAGTGATAATGTTGCCATGTAGCATCTTCTTTTCTTAGATTGGACCAATGGATCAAGACTTGTTGGATTTCCTTGCCTTTGTGTCTTACTTTGTGTCTTGCCAATATTGCTAGCGGCTCCTGCAGTATAATGCCATTGGAAGATGCTTTGGGAGGCTAGGAAGAGCATTCCTTATCCGCACTAATATGCTTCTTGAGGCAACACTATGTTGGGATGAATTTCAAAAATTTTTCCTAATTTGATAAAGTTAATGCAGCGAAAAAGTTTAAAATTCTTAATTTTAAATCTAAGATTCATTTAAAATTCTAATTTTAAATCTGCAGATTTAAATTTCTAATTTAAATATACAGGCCTCTACTCTAATACGTTCATAATTATTACATGAACTATAATTAACATAGTAACAAAATTGTCAATAAATAGAAAAGCCAAAAACTTAAAAGAGAATGAAAGAAGAATACCTGGAATTGTTCCAAATAATAAAAAATCGGAAGAATAATAAATTACTCCGAAATAATTGAGACCCAGAAACCTTCTACGCGATGACCTTGAAAATATATGAAGAATATTAAAATGAAGAAAGAAAAATTTCAACGAAAATTTTTCTCTCTAATTAGATTTTCGAAAGTCAACGCTTTCTGAAATCTTATAACTTTGAATTAATTGAATGCCAAATAATAAAATTGGTGCCTCTATTCATAGTAGAACACTGGACCAAAAAAGTTCCAATTTTTCAATGCGGAATACACAGGTTAAATGCAACAACATTTCGTGTATAATATCAGTCAAAACACAGCATTTTGCCTAGGTTAAAAAAATCTAGTATTTTGAATTTAAACTGCGTGCCATGTGGCAACCTCTGATTGGTTTGCACCTGTACACATGGATCTCCCCCTATCGCATCCGCATAAACGCTGATCCTGGCTTCCTAGTTTGCGATTTTTCAATTTTTTTTTGCTCTGTTTCCCACATGTAAAAATTCATCTTATGAATTTTAATTTCAAAAATTATATTATTTTATAATTTTCAACTGTATTCATCTCATGAATAACATTTGCAAATTTAAATTTACTCATCTCATGAATAAATAATTAATCTCATGAATTCTTTAATATTTTTTCGATGACAATAAAAATAAAGGCTTGTGCAGGGACCTCAGGGATAATTTAAATCTAGCTCCAAATGGGTTAAATTAATTACCATCTCATGATAAAATTTGATTACCATTTAATGGGACTTAATTCCACTAGACAAATCGCAACTACACTCTAGACTTAAAATATTTATTCGATAATTTCCAAATAGACTGTATTGATACAACAACCCCTCCACTAGATGTCCATGACAAATAATAATTATAAATACTACCATTATTTTTCTCACAGCTTCTTCCTTAGTTACCGACTCGCCTTTTACAAAATAATTTATTTATACTTGAACATACTCACAGTATAAATTCTAAAGGTCAAACATTTGGAACACTTTGGCCAAAGATTTCGAATCATTTAAACACGTACAAATCAACAAAAAGGACATCTATATCTCATAAGAGACTATAGATTCAATATTGAATACCTAATCCTTATCACACTTAAAGCCGCTATCCAATGTACATGGAAATTCAGTCATTTGTCTAGACATTACTTAGAGTACACCAAAGTAACTAACATTCCATGTACAAGTCCAGAATACTCTTAATACTTAATGTCGTCGTTCAAACAGTATGACATGAATCATGCATCCCCGATAGTAGTCTAGAGACAAGTAACTCATGGTCCAACTCAGTGTATCAATCTTATTAAACACACCAACATAACACTTTTGGATCACCATCCACATGACCAACACAAGTCATCTAAAGTGTCACGTTATAATCTTAGCATACAATTGGTCCAAACTTCTCTTTGACTACGAGTTTTTCAAACAATCCATATCATTTGTTCCAAGTTTATCTGTGGGTTATTAACATTAACTACTTAGAATAAATAAGTAAATTGTAGTTTGAGGACTACACCCATCTCATGAATGTTATCAAAAAGAAAATCACATGCGGTACATATGCGGACTTACACAAATTTAACAAGAAAAGGAACTGGAACTTTAATTTTATTCATTAATAAAATAATATTTATAAGACAAATTTGGATTATCAGGACACTATTCCTAACACTTTAAATGATAGGGAACCTCTCCCACTTTCTGCAGGACCTTGTAGGGACCAAAGAATTAAGCACATGATTTGGTCCATTATCCATCAAATTATAATTTCAAAGGGACCATTTCAACCAACAAGAGTTCCCTGGCTCGTTGATAGACTCAGTTTGAATATTGGGACGGTCAGCTAAAAGGTCCGCTAAAGCTTGGCCTTTTACTAAAATTTGTGACACATAAATTTATTTAAACTAGTGTAGAGTAATGCTCCACTTGTTTAATCTTCATCTTATTAAAGGTCTATCCAACATATACTTCGCAACATCTGTTTGAGCAACCACATAAATGTTAAATCCAAGGTAGTAATGCCTTAACTTTTACAGACGCATAGTATAATGATAGACACAACATTTCAATGGGTGTGTACTTTATTTCACACTCATTTAACAACGGCTTAGGGAGAAATAAACTCTTTCAAACCCTTACTCATTGTCTTGTACAAGTAGACACCCTATTGACTCGACAGAGGAAGAAATGTAAATCTTTAATGAATTCTTCTACTTTGGTGGAATCGACATAGGTGGCTTGATAAAATAATCTATGATGACTTTGAAGGTTGATTGGCATGGCTTCTCTCACTTGAAGTCCTTTTCAGACTTGAATCTTAGCAATGGTGAGAAGACTTGTTCTAGGAAATTTACATGCCCCTAGGAATGATGAAGTTCCTTCTTACTTGAGAGCGGTTTAGCTTCTTGAATGACTTCAAACTTATTGATATTAACCTCACTCCCCCTCTAGTGCACTAGGAAGCATAGGAAATTTCTTGCACGAATTCTAAAAGCACATTTATGAGGGTTCATTTTGAGGTTATGGTTCCTCATTCATAATAATGCATTTCTCAAGTCTTCCAAGTGCTCCACTTGGGTTTTTTTACGTGACAAGGATATCATATGTATAGACTTCTACGGTCTTGCCATCGAGATCATGTAAGGCAAAGCTCATGGCTCTTTTATAAGTGGCATTAGCTTTCTTTAATCCAAACGGCATGCCTGCCCATTCGAAGGTCAGTATTGACTCTGAACAACTAAGTGCGATCTTATGGGTATCCTCCAAGGCTACATTAAGTTGGTAATATCCATAATAGACATCCATAAAAGACAACACATTATGCCTTGAAGCTAAATATATGAGCGTGTTAGCAATAGGCATGCGATATACATCCTACGTTGTGATTGAGATCTTTGAAGTCAATACAGACAATGATTTTTCCATTTTTTTAATTACACGAATAAAATTAGCCAGCCAGTCTGCATACTCAGCTATCTAGATGATTTTATCCTTGAAGAGTCTCTCAATTTTCTTTTTAACCAAGTCTATGACTTCCTAAGACATCCTTCTCTGAACCCGGATAATGAGCCTTAAGCTTGGCTTAATGGTTAGCCTATGCTCAGCCACTTTCCACTCTAGGCTAGGTATCCAATGAGGATCCAATGAAAAGTAGTTCCTGAATTCAAGAAGCAAGCTTATGTACTATTTCTTTTGTTCTTCCGAAAGCAGAGCACTCACATACGTGGGTCTCGGGCTTTCTGCTGAACCTAAGTTAATTTTAACAGAGGATCTTGAACTTCAGCTCTCAAGTCCTCCATCTTGGCTGGTGCTAATTTTAAGTAAGATAACACTAGCTTCTTTTGTTGTAACATTTGGACTTCAATGCCATTCTTTGAAATGGCTATTTAGCCCATTGCCAGCCCTTAGGGAGGATCAAAACAAAATGTGGAGGCTATGATCTTGTTAGAAACAGTGTCCTAAAATTCATATTTATTCTGAATATTTTATTTTAATTAATAAATAAAATTAAAGTTCAAGTCATTTCCTAGTTAAATATGTGTATGTGATTTTTTTTTGGGAGACATCCATAAGGTGGGTAAAATTAATTTTTTCGAACACTATTTATAAGATGAATAAACATTAAAAATTATAAAACAAAATAATTTTTAAAAATTAAAATTTATATGATGAATTTTTACATGTGGGAAACAAAGCAAATAAATAAAAAAAATCACAAAATAACTAGCACAGCCCTTAATCCGTGTGCTCAGGGATTAACCAATGTCGCGCGCTGGCAAGCCAAGGCCCATCCACGAGCACGGGCAGGCCAATCGCAGCCCGCCGGGTGTCACGCTTAGCTCAAAATAAACTGGCGCGATTTGGGTGAGTGAAACGCCGTTTTTTGAGTTTTTTTTTTTTTAATGAAACGCCGTGCTTTGCTTGTTAACTGCGAATCCCACATCGAATTAATTGAATTTTTTTGCTCCGATATAATCCTATAAATAGAGGTACTTATTCCGAGGTTTGGCATTTTCAGTTTTGGAAACAAATTTTAAGGTTTCTGATAATTGTTTCGGAAACCCAATTGGAGAGAAAAATTTCCGTTAAAATTTTTCTTTCCATAGTTTAATATTTTTCGGGGCCCACTCTTCGAGCAGCTCAAGGTCATTGCATAGAAGATCACGGGTTCTCGATTTTCTGGTTTCCTTTTTTTGAGCAAATCCAGGTATGTTCTTCTTTTCTTCTCTTTTAGTTTTCGCTTTTCTGTTTATTTACAGTATTCATCATTATATATGTTTAAATTTATATGTTGTTATGAATGTATTAGAGTAAAAGGCCCGTAGATATAAATTAAGAATTTATATCCATTGATTTAAATTACGAATTTAAGTCATTAGATTTAAAATTAGGAATTTTAAATCGACCTTAGGTTTAGAGTTATGAATTATAAACCTATTCCGCTATGTAAACCTATTCTCGGAAACTCTCGCACGTGAGAGGTCACGAAGCGTGACTCTTCGACCGGGGGCTTAGGTAGAAAGAAAAGTCTCCTACTCTAAGTGCTCTAATAGGTGTCTATTGTTGTGACCATAGTCGAGAACTGTAAACCCAATAGCCGGCATCAGAGTTTATTTTTCAACAAAATTTTTATCTTTTCCCAATAATTGGTATCAGAGTCAGACTCTAATTACATTTATAGTATACATGACTAGGTAAAATAAGATCGAAATAAATTGATTGGCGATTTAATAAAATAAAGATTTTATTAAGAACGAAAGTTTAATTTGACTGCTTGATTTAAATTGTTTAAATCAATAAAGAGTTAACAGTTAATTCAGATGATTGTTTGAATTAGTTATTTAGATTGTTTAAATCATCAAAGTAGTTAATTGTTAATTAGAATATTTTAAAGTATCAATTTAAATTGGTTAAAAATTTGAATTGTTTAAATCGGCTAAAAGATTTAATAGTTAACTCGGTTGTTTATAGTAATGAGTTAAATTGTTTAAATCATTAATGAATTAATCGTTAATTCGAAACAACCCATAAATTTGCAATTATGTTGTTCGTATAATGAGATTGTACGTTCTCAGTCATGATTTACGAAATCAGACAAAATTGATATAATAAGATTAGATTCAAATATTTTTAATATCAGATAAAATTAATCTAATGAGATTATATTCAATTAATTTTTAAAAAAGGGATAAAGTTGATCTAATGAGATTAGATTTAATTATTTTATACAAAATCGGATAAAATTGATTTAATGAGATTAGATTCAATTTGTTTTAAAATTAATATTTTAATTTAAAATAAAAAAATAAAAAATATATATATTTATATATATATTTTGTCAGCAGACGCTAACGTCAGCGCTTGCTGTTGATAGCTGACGTCAACGTCTGACGCATGACGTCAGTGCTGACGCTAGCAATTAAATAAAAAAATGTTTTATTTCAATTATATATATTTTTTTAATTTTACGTTTGGGACGTTTAGACGTCAGTATTGATTTACATAATAATTAAAATTTTATTATTTTGTTAATTAATTTTCTTTTAGATTGCGATTTTAAATTAAATTATGATATAATTTAAGTTGTAAATCAGTGCTATTTTAAATAAAAGTTATTTGATATTATTTTAGAATAAGATTCTAAAATAGACTATGACATATCCTAAAGTTTGTTTATTTTTTAGAATAAGATTCTAAAATAGACTATGGGATAGTCTAAGCACAAAATCGCTATTGATTTTAAATAAAATTATTTTAATTTAATTTTGAAATCAGAATTTTAAAAGTAGATTATGTGATAATCTAAATTAAATGTTAGTATTATTTTAATTAAATAATTTTAATTATTGGATTTTAGAATGAGATTCGAATGTAAGAGTATTAGATAATTTGTACTGTAAAACGATAGTATTTTAAATAAATAAATTAATTAATCTTGGTTAATCTTAGAATGATATTCTAAAGGAGATTATGAGATACTCTAGGTTGTAAATGCAAGTTAATTAAAAACACTGGTTATAAAAATCAAGTGGGAGCGAGGTTTCAATTGTTGTAACCTCACGGTCTCCATTATTGGTCTAGCAGTATAGTAGATCGATAGACCTCCCTGTGAAGGATGTCGGTTTGCAGATTACAGGGTTAAACTTCTTTAGGATAAACCAAAGTGCAAAGAAGCGATGGGACCACGCTATCGTAGAGTATTTCGTGTATTTGTATGGAGGTTTAGGTAATGGTTTACACTTGACTAGCGTGATGCATTAGCCTCCCCGAGGTGCTCTATTGTGTCATGTTAGAGACTAAGGTAAAGTGGTGAGTTAATCATGTCTTGTAAGGAGTGGTGTGTTTGCACTACAAGAAAATCGGTTTTTAACGACCAAAATTAACGTCTGGATTTTCTTTTCGTCGTTAAAAGTGTGTGTGCAGTGCTTAGTTACGACAGGGTTAAAAAACCGTCGTTAAAAGGTGGTATGTGAAGGGCTTTTAACTACAAGAACCAAATAGGGTCGTTAATTTTATCCATAAACTATCGTTAATGGGCTCATGTAGAAAAAAATACTTTACTTGAAAAAGTTAAAATTTGTTAAGCGTTAAAAATTAAATGCTCTTTTTCATATTTTTTATTGTCAATTTTTCCCGATCCTCCTTTTTTTTTCTTCTATTTATTATTTTCCACACTGATATTGTAATTTAAGTTTGAGTATCAAATAACACTTATTTCAATACTCGGCTTAATACCTAACTCGGTATTTGACTTGTTTGGTATATTCCCAATTATACTCGATAATTACTCAATTAATATATTCAAATATAAATTTTTTTTTATCACACAAATATAATTTATTTTAATTAAAGAGTATAAATAAATAAAATAAGTAAAAGTTTGTCTTAAATTCATTAAAAAATACCTGAACAAAAAACTAAAACAAAACCCTAAATCATTACCCATTCTTCATCTACCCTGTCCGCACCTCCCCTCTCCCGCGCCCTGCCCTCGTCCGTGGCTTCTCAGCCCCTTCCAGTACATCGTTCGCTTCTGTCGTTCGTATTTGCTACGCCTAGCCTCGTTCGCCCCCCCCTGGTCCTTCGCCCAGCCACCGTGTTCCGTCATCCACCTGATCGTTGTCCGACCGCTCTCTGGTTGCTCAGCCACGCAACTCTAACCGTGCTATCGTCCCTCCTCCCTGCTTGCCGACCTGATTCGATTTGCTCTTAAGGTAATGACCTAAATAGAACATTAATGTGTTTGACACTGCTTTTAGAGTGTGTGATTAATTAAATGTTGGGGTTCATTACATAAATCCAGCCCTATCTTGAGTGGAAAAGACCATAGGCTGTCGACCGTCGCTTGGAATCGTCACACAGCTGCCAGTCGGAACAACTTTGCTTCAACCTAGCCATGTTCTCTCCTGCTACTAGCGGACCTGATTTAAGTTGCTTTTCAAGGTATGACTGAATCGAAGATTGATATGTTTGACGTTGCTTTTCGATTGTGTGGTTACTTGTATATTAAGGTTTACTAGTTTATAGAGACATTAATCTTGAGATTATTTTTGACTTCGTTTGTTGTTGAGATTAATTTTGAGATTATATATTAGGGTCCCTATTAGGGCATATTTTCATAGGTCTCTTATGTCTGATGAAGTGATTTCTAAATACTGTGGGAAATGTGCTGATGAGGGACGGGTTCATGTTAAGAAAGAAATCAAAGTAAAAATTCCTCCGAGAGTTAGCAAGGGCAGTATTCTACGGGTTTCTGGAGAGGGTGATGCTGGACCAAAGGGGTATGTGAATGATATTGTCCTGTACATCTACATGTTTGAATGATGATGATTGAATTCTTTATCAAAGAGTCCATAAGAGATGATTGAACTCTTTCCGCATTCAATTATCTCATATATGTGGCTCTAGTATGATGTTTATGCAACATGTGAGGTCTCATTCTTCTGTTCAAATGCCACTTATTATGGCGTCTTATACCAATTACTCCTCAATAGTGTTGTATGAAAACTAGTCTCTCACTTATTTATGTCAATTGTGCTGGTCTATTACAAAAGTTGTTGAAATATTGTTGAATTGTGCATTATAGGTTAGAGAGTAACCTTCACGATGTTAAAACAATTAGAGTTTTGAAGCATGCTTAACCTTCATTCATTATGGATAGTCATGTATACCAATTTACTGGGAGATTGTGTTAAACATGTGATTTACGGATTGTATGTACCACACAAGACTATCTTTATCTTACAACTCATATGTGGATTATAGTTGGAGGTTGGATAGTAGAATCCTCAATCTTCAACTATGACCCTACACCAAATATCGCAAACCCAAGCATATTTTGTATTGACCAAATGGTTTTTCATTTTCTTGTGGTAAAATGAGATTACTGATCCTGAATTAGGGTCAAAACTAGTACTTTACTTTGCTGTCCTAAGTTTTCGTAAGAATCTTGGGGCATGTTTGATATAATTTTTGTTCATTTTGTTTTTAAGAAGCTAACGAGCAACTTTTAGAAACTTCGTCAATTTGAGAAGAAAAAGAAAGCACTTCTTAAGGAAAATAAACTTTTCGCTAATTTAGCAGCTAGAGTAAAAGCACTAGAGGATGGAGGTCTTAACTATGGGGCAAATACTTCATCCCTATCTACAGAGATGGATGAGCACATTGATTAAGCATTTATTTAGTTAGTGGTAATCTTGTTCTTCTTCTTCCTTTTGCCTTAGCTTTGGCTTATCTATGTTGAGATGTTAATTAAGAATACAATATTGAGTAGTTGCTAATTTTCTCGGGTTGAAATCAATTCCCTTGTCATCTCTCTGTAGTTGATGAGATGTACCTTGCTTCATTGATCAATAAAGGATGTGAAGTTTTCAAAAGTGGTAGAATGGCCCTGCTGCGTTGCCAACTGAACTTATTCTGAAGATGGTCACAATAAATGGTGCGGAAACAGTACTGTGGGACCATGAAATAGGGTCACTGGAGCTTGGCAAAAAGGTTAGTTGGTCATGTCTGATTATTTTTCATAGCTTTTATCCTTCGGCTTCCCATCCCAAGAGTATTTAATTTGTAGTTGTGTTTTCGTATCTCTTGATTGGCCATTATATTGTCTATTTGTGGTTATTGGTATTCATTAAGAATATATTATTGAGTTGTTTTGAATTGTTGTGGAGTTTGGACTATGTGATTGAGTTTTATTTGGAGTTTGATTTCAAGTAAAACCCTTGGCAACAAGTTTTGCCTTGAAGGTCTCTACCTTTTCATCCACTCCTCTATTCCCGTTGTTTAGCCATTTACAACCATTAGGCTTAATGCAAAGAGGTGTTTCTACAAGATCTCAGACCTGATTAGAATACACAAATCCTATCTCAAATTTCATTACTAAGACCCTCTAGGCAGTATCCTTGTCGTTAATTGCCTCACTGTAGCTGAGAGAATCAGATTCAATGTCAGGGTCAACCACTAAGGCTCCCATCATGAGCCTATCAGGCGCCGTGACAATCTTCCAACTACGCTTAGGCTCTCAGGTACATGGAACATTCTCGTCCCTTTCACTAGATGCATCTAATGCATCCACTGTATCCCGAGTTGTGTCTAACTACTCAGAATTAGTTTCATTTTCTTTTAATTCTTCTAACAGTACTCAGATTTTGCTTTTGCAATCTGCTACAAATCCTTCTTTAAAGATTTTGCATTTACATTTACCAAAAACTTTTGATTAAAATGACAATAGAAAAGACCATCCATGTTCCTTCAGGATAACCCCAAAAAGAGATTAGTAAAGTAGCATGACTCATTATGGACCTTACCATCTCTAACACTGTCCTATTCCATCTTTCGTCAGCACCATTTTGTTGTGGTGTACCCGGAGTAGATTGCTGAGATCTAATCCCATTTGCAGTTAGAAAAATCCAAAAATTAACCCGAAAGATACTGTCCACTACGATCTAATTGAAGCGACTTAACTCGTTTACCTAATTGCTTTCCAACTTTAGCTTTGCACTCCTTGAACTTTTCAAAAGAGTCCAACCTATGTCTCATTAGGTAAACATATCCATACCTGGAGTAATCATCAGTGAATGTGATGAAGTATTCATACCCACCTCTTGCTTGAACGTTCATTGGCCCACATATATTAATGAGAACCAGCTCAAGCAAGTTACCAACCCTATTGCATTTACTTTTAAAGGCAAACTTGATTATCTTTCCTTCTATGCAGGATTCGCATAATGGTAATGAATTCAAATCTAAAGCCTCTATTAGTCCATCTTTCACCAGTCTCTAGATCCTATTTAAATTAATATGACCTAAACATTGGTGCCAAGTGAAGGTATCATCCCTTTTAGGTTATTTTCTTTTAAGAGATTGAACATGTGAGCTTGTGTTTGATTCATTTAAACATATATAAGAGTTTTGATTAGAAAACTACATAAATAGTCCAATGACACAAGTACCTTTGCAAATAAGCAATTTATCACATAATAATAGGTTCCCAACAAAAATTAACTGAATAACCATTATCCATTAATCGAGACAAAGAAATTAAATTTTTGCACAATGCAAGTACAAACAAACAATCCTTTAAAATCAAAACTGTACCACTAGACACTAAGCTAACATCTCCTACACCTCAAACTACTACTCTTGTACCATCTCAAACCGTCAGGTATAGCTCTTCATCATTCAGCCTTCTTGTCAACCTGAGCCCCTGTAACATATTACAAACATGGTTTGCTGAATCTGAGTCCACACACCAAGAACTCAATGGACTCT